>LR990159.1:10020000-11515833 GCA_905147325.1 Notodonta dromedarius | reverse complement strand
CGCGACAGGAGTGACAGGGATAGGGACAGACATAGGGATCGCGACAGGGATCGCGATAGGGATAGGGACAGAGACGACCGGGATCGGAGGAAAAGAAGAAGCAGTCCCGAAGGGAGGAGGAGTATAAGGTAAGATATTGTTCATCCCATCTATTTAGTAAATTAATGGTTTAAAAAAACTTTTTTAAAACAATATTTAAAAAAAAATATCTTACCTTTTTTTTTTTTTTTAGTTTTCGTGTTCTCCTCAGCCTGGCCTTTCATTTGATACCCATACTGTGGTAGTGCAGAAAAAATAACTAGTCCGCCATATTGGAATTAGAATGACGTTACATAGCATGCATTGTCACCCAAAATAAGCGTGTATACCAAATTTCAGCTCAATTGGTTAAAGATAACCGACTTAAAATTTAGTGGCAAGGTTCCACCCAGACAAACATACGTTGCAAGTTAAATAAAAGCTTTTAAAAAATTACTGTTTCTCAGTAAGTGCGAGAAAAGCTAGAATTTTACAGAGAGCATTAATGTGTTTTGAATTTGGAACATGTGTAATTATTTCGTAGAGTTCCGCGACCAAAGAGACTGAATACGAAATATTGTATGAAAATAGTTACTGGCCGGTTAGACGAACAGCACTGTGCGCTGGCTCTATCACATAACTACATCAGAGCGACGACAGCAAGAAAAGATGCAGGCTCCTCTTATTTTTTTTCCTTATAGAGGGGGATGAAAAGTGGAGTGTATTACTCTGATGCAAAAAAAATATTTCCTAGGGATTATACTCTACTTTCTCTTCTACTCTTTAATTAATCATTCGCTCAGAATATCGCCATAGCCGTAACAATATTTTCCTCCTGTATAATAATATCTACTATTATTTTAACCTAGAAGTATTGTCAGAATGTTTCGGGCGTCTGACTGCGTGTAGAGATTTGTCATACATTTTAGAATAGCCAAGACCGCCATTTTAACCTGCCCTCCGATGTTCATCCGTCTAATGTAAAACGTACAGTCCTCCGTTCCGTTAAACTTTGCTACCTTCGGATCTCTTTCAATGCGATCGATGGTGTATTGTAAGAATTAGCCTGCAAGCTCAGAGCAATGGTTTGGTGCAGGTTAAGCGAGCGCGTGCTGGCGGCAGTGCCCCCCATGAGCAAGGAGGAGCGGCGCCGCGCCTTCGCGGAGGCGGCCGCCGCGGCGGACGAGTCGCGGCGCCAGCGCGAGCGCGCGCAGCCCTGGCCCTACTGGCCGCAGCACGACGCCTTCCCGCAGGTACGCTCCACGCCACACTACTCTACAGGAGCGGCGACGATTTATAATGTCAACCACTTCATTATATGCATTTATTATATAAAAACAGTACATACACGTACACAATTTGAAATAGTAGGTACAAGAGGTATATTGCAAATTGCAAGTAAGTAACTAAATCACAATAACATGGACGTATTACTGTGGATCCCAAACTAAGCAAATGCTTGTATCTTGAGAACCAGAGTAATGGCATAATTATGCTACACATATTAAATTTAAGTGAAATGACTAAAATTATTCGGCAAATTATTATCATTATTACAATCAAATAATTCATTCAATCAATTCAATATAAGTTAAATATAATGAGAGTTGAAATAATATTTATTAAATTAAAGAGATTGTGTTAATCTAAAGAGGTATGCAAATTATAGGGCGGTATGATCGATCTCCGGCCATGGGTACAGTGGGTTCAACCTGCGCAGTTCTGTCAATGAGTAGTAGTGAGTGAGCGGCGTGTGGTTGGCAGATGTTCCCGGGCGGGCTGGTGGGCGGGCTGGTGCCGTGCGGCGTGGCGGGCCTGGTGGCGGACGGGCCGGGCCTGGCGCCGGGCCTGCCGCCGGGCCTGCCGCCGGGCCTGCCGCCGGGCCTGGCGCCGGACTGGATGCCGCCGCAGGACTTCCCCGGCCCCCAGCCCTTCTGCCCGCCCTTCCCTGGACCGCAGCCTTTCTGTATGCCGCAACCTAAGTCAGTATTATTTTCCTATAGACTCATATATTTTCAAATGTCATTAGTTCTTCTACTCGTTTTATAATGAGGAATCGGCTGATTGGCCACCATGCTATTGACAACCCCAGGGTTGACTGAAATTTTGTGTTGGTGATTTGGAGACAGGACATGGAAATAAGGAGAAATTTGGTTTTGAGATAGGCATACGATGTGGGAAACTGATGCTATGATAGCGCTGATGATAGCTAATTCTAGCAATTTTTTGAATGACATTTTCAGTAATGATTTTTAATTTCCTAGTAATGAAAAAATATCGACGGAACTTGCATGGCTGAAAAATTCCAATTGACTTAAAAAAACGTGTGTAGCCATCCCTTATTATTAGGCCAGTGGCTTACCTTGAATTTATTTCGGGCAGTGTTTTGTTCAATGATAATGTTATTATGTGAACAGTATGATGGGTATGAGCGGGTTCGGCATGGGAGGGTTCATGTTCGGGCAGCAAATGCCGCCGCAGCCCTACCCGCAGCACGTGCAGCCGCAGCCGCAACACCCGCCGCAGCTGCACGCCGAAGCCGCACTACCGGTAAGCTCACTCGAGCTCTATTTGGGGAAGGTTGAGGAAGGGGATATCTTTACAAGATTTTCTTCAAATAAATATCGCTATACAGACACACGAACTGTATGGCCCCATACTAAGCAAGCGACGCTTGTACTATGGGTCCTATAAAATCGACTGGGGGCGATCCCAGTGTCACCCAGACGAGGGTAAATTAGGAAAAGACAATTTCAGAAATTTTCTCCAACGGGAATTGAACGCGCCACCACCCGGTGCAATAAGCGATCTACGCTCAAATCATTGCGCTAAGCGGTCGTCGAATGTGTTGCCGACCCGATTTTTTTCCTATGAATAGCAAATCATATGATGATTGACGAAGGTTGTGTGGTGTTGTAGGCGGGCGCGGGCGCGGGCGCGGACGCGGAGGCGGCGCTGCCGAGCATGTGGCGCAGCGCGCGCGACGGCCGCGGCCGCACCTACTACTACCACGTGAAGCTGCGCCGCCCGCAGTGGCAGCCGCCGCCACATCACGGTATACACATGTCTCTATACAGGCCGCGGCCGCACCTACTACTACCACGTGAAGCTGCGCCGCCCGCAGTGGCAGCCGCCGCCACATCACGGTATACACATGTCTCTATACAGGCCGCGGCCGCACCTACTACTACCACGTGAAGCTGCGCCGCCCGCAGTGGCAGCCGCCGCCACATCACGGTATACACATGTCTCTATACAGGCCGCGGCCGCACCTACTACTACCACGTGAAGCTGCGCCGCCCGCAGTGGCAGCCGCCGCCACATCACGGTATACACATGTCTCTATACAGGCCGCGGCCGCACCTACTACTACCACGTGAAGCTGCGCCGCCCGCAGTGGCAGCCGCCGCCACATCACGGTATACACATGTCTCTATACAGGCCGCGGCCGCACCTACTACTACCACGTGAAGCTGCGCCGCCCGCAGTGGCAGCCGCCGCCACATCACGGTATACACATGTCTCTATACAGGCCGCGGCCGCACCTACTACTACCACGTGAAGCTGCGCCGCCCGCAGTGGCAGCCGCCGCCACATCACGGTATACACATGTCTCTATACAGGCCGCGGCCGCACCTACTACTACCACGTGAAGCTGCGCCGCCCGCAGTGGCAGCCGCCGCCACATCACGGTATACACATGTCTCTATACAGGCCGCGGCCGCACCTACTACTACCACGTGAAGCTGCGCCGCCCGCAGTGGCAGCCGCCGCCACATCACGGTATACACATGTCTCTATACAGGCCGCGGCCGCACCTACTACTACCACGTGAAGCTGCGCCGCCCGCAGTGGCAGCCGCCGCCACATCACGGTATACACATGTCTCTATACAGGCCGCGGCCGCACCTACTACTACCACGTGAAGCTGCGCCGCCCGCAGTGGCAGCCGCCGCCACATCACGGTATACACATGTCTCTATACAGGCCGCGGCCGCACCTACTACTACCACGTGAAGCTGCGCCGCCCGCAGTGGCAGCCGCCGCCACATCACGGTATACACATGTCTCTATACAGGCCGCGGCCGCACCTACTACTACCACGTGAAGCTGCGCCGCCCGATAATTGCAGCCCTGATTCTCGGAAAGAAGGAAGGGAGACTACGCGTTAATAATAATATATTTTCGTAATCTCTATGAATATTATTTTGTAATTGCATCACGTGTTTTCAGAGGAGAGTTCGTCTGAAGAGGAAGAGGAACAAGTGAATGCCAATGACAGTCCACTGGTCAGGCGGCAGGTCAAAGGGAAAGTTGTTGAAGGCGTCAACGGCATATATGAAGGTAAAATAAATAAATAATTTAGCCCTTTTGACGTCTCACTCCTGGCCACGGGCCTCCCTTCACGACAAGGGGATTCAGGCCGTAATCCACCACGATGTCCCAGTGCGGGTTGGCGGATTTCACATGCTTTTGAAAGTTGGTTAGATTATCTAAGACTTGCAGGTTCTCTCACGATGTTTTCCTACACCGTACTTTTACAAAAAATATTCTAGAAATATTAATTAAAAAAGATAATTTTTATTGCGTTTTATAAGCCTTTGAACAGTATGTCAGTCACCTGTGGTACCTCTGCCTATGATGATAGGGATAAGGGGCGTCCATTAATTGCGTAAGGTGTTCTAGGGGGGGCGGGCCTCACGCAAAATCTTTCTAATCTCACTTAGGGGGGAGGGGGGGGGTCTTGTATATAACAATATAACAAAGTCGGCAAACAAGCGTACGACCCGTCTGATGATAAGCAGTTACCGTAGCCTATACATGCACATTGGGGACCAGAAAAGAAGTGGGACTGCAGGAGGGGAAGGAGGTAGTTTGGCTTCCGGCTTTGTCGCTCATCGCCTGAACGCAGCTATAAAATGCAGCAACTTTATGCCGATCTTCTGTGAGAGGGTGGTACTACCCCGGTCGACCCAGGCTGTATATGAGCTGTACCCAGCTTAGCTTGGCTCTACCACCGTATAAAGATTTACAAGATGCAGAATTTAGGCTTATTGCTTGACTAGCTGTGCCCGCCGCGACTTCGTCCGCGTGGAATTTAATTGACAAAGTTTCGTACAAAATTTCGTCCCCTATTTTATCCCCTTGGGGATAGAATTAATCAAAATTCCATTCTTAGCGGATGCCTACGTCATAACATCTACCTGCATGGCAAATTTTAGCCCGATCCGTCCAGTGGTTTGGGCTGTGCGTTGATAGAAAACTATGTCAGTCAGTCAGTCAGTCAGTCAGTCAGTCATCTTTGAGTTATATATATTTAGATTGCCAAGATTGTAATATTCATGTAAATAAATGATTAGTTTCCTGGTTCAATGTTCAATGTTTTGATGTATGTGTTTTGTTGTTTCAGTGATCAAAGAAGACTCACACAACGGTTTGATTCCGGAACACGCGCTCGTCAACGTGAAGCCGCGGAAGCGGAGACCAGGGCTCGTGTCGGAGAGACCTATCAGCGTAAGTTTTTTTGTTGTACTCTTTAGTTTATTTTTTCACAGAGGCGACCACTTTTCTGTGGTAACCTAGGGATATAATAGTATAAAGCGACAGTGAATCAGTATATTATGGGTAGCTTAATAGTACAAACAAACGAAGACTTCGTTTTATAAAAAATACCGACTTCACAAAAGGTGGAGATTCTCAATTCCGACCGAATTTAATATAAATTAACTAAAAAAAACCTTTTATTATTCTCAAATTCTTACAAAACAATTAACAAAAAAATTATTTTCGTATGATTTGCATGCATAATTATAAGTACACTAGCTGTGCCCCGCGACTTCATCCGCGTAGTATTGGATTAATGGGTTAAAAAATATCCTATATGTTAATCCCGGTTATAATCTATCTGTGTTCCAAATTTCATCCTAATCCGTTCAGTAGTTTTTGCGTGAAGGAGTAACAAACATACATACATACATACATTCATACATTCATACATACATACATCCACACTCACAAACTTTCGCATTTATAATATTAGTAGGATTTCCATTCTAACCAAAATATTTGTATTGCTATTTATTAATTTTATTTCTGAGAGATTATAACATTAGCTACATTTAAAATTTTTATAATTATATTTAATATATTACAGAATATAATTTCTAATTACTGTTTTAATATTGTTTATAACATTCGAATGCATTATAGAGGGTAAAGGCCTCGAATTTAATATACCTACTTATATAACAGCCGCGAACAGAAGAAGACAAGCTGGCTGGAAGACAAGAAGTGAAAAGGTATCGGCAGACCAAGGAGAAGCTGCGGCGGCGGCGCGAGAAGCTGCTGCAGAAGGTGCGCGTGCTCGCCGCCAAGCACAAGCGCACGCGCGGCGCCGTGCTCGACATCAAGGTGAGTGACGTCACGCGACCCGCACCCACCCCGCAGTATCTCCTGCAGAAGGTGCGCGTGCTCGCCGCCAAGCACAAGCGCACGCGCGGCGCCGTGCTCGACATCAAGGTGAGTGACGTCACGCGACCCGCACCCACCCCGCAGTATCTCCTGCAGAAGGTGCGCGTGCTCGCCGCCAAGCACAAGCGCACGCGCGGCGCCGTGCTCGACATCAAGGTGAGTGACGTCACGCGACCCGCACCCACCCCGCAGTATCTCCTGCAGAAGGTGCGCGTGCTCGCCGCCAAGCACAAGCGCACGCGCGGCGCCGTGCTCGACATCAAGGTGAGTGACGTCACGCGACCCGCACCCACCCCGCAGTATCTCCTGCAGAAGGTGCGCGTGCTCGCCGCCAAGCACAAGCGCACGCGCGGCGCCGTGCTCGACATCAAGGTGAGTGACGTCACGCGACCCGCACCCACCCCGCAGTATCTCCTGCAGAAGGTGCGCGTGCTCGCCGCCAAGCACAAGCGCACGCGCGGCGCCGTGCTCGACATCAAGGTGAGTGACGTCACGCGACCCGCACCCACCCCGCAGTATCTCCTGCAGAAGGTGCGCGTGCTCGCCGCCAAGCACAAGCGCACGCGCGGCGCCGTGCTCGACATCAAGGTGAGTGACGTCACGCGACCCGCACCCACCCCGCAGTATCTCCTGCAGAAGGTGCGCGTGCTCGCCGCCAAGCACAAGCGCACGCGCGGCGCCGTGCTCGACATCAAGGTGAGTGACGTCACGCGACCCGCACCCACCCCGCAGTATCTCCTGCAGAAGGTGCGCGTGCTCGCCGCCAAGCACAAGCGCACGCGCGGCGCCGTGCTCGACATCAAGGTGAGTGACGTCACGCGACCCGCACCCACCCCGCAGTATCTCCTGCAGAAGGTGCGCGTGCTCGCCGCCAAGCACAAGCGCACGCGCGGCGCCGTGCTCGACATCAAGGTGAGTGACGTCACGCGACCCGCACCCACCCCGCAGTATCTCCTGCAGAAGGTGCGCGTGCTCGCCGCCAAGCACAAGCGCACGCGCGGCGCCGTGCTCGACATCAAGGTGAGTGACGTCACGCGACCCGCACCCACCCCGCAGTATCTCCTGCAGAAGGTGCGCGTGCTCGCCGCCAAGCACAAGCGCACGCGCGGCGCCGTGCTCGACATCAAGGTGAGTGACGTCACGCGACCCGCACCCACCCCGCAGTATCTCCTGCAGAAGGTGCGCGTGCTCGCCGCCAAGCACAAGCGCACGCGCGGCGCCGTGCTCGACATCAAGGTGAGTGACGTCACGCGACCCGCACCCACCCCGCAGTATCTCCTGCAGAAGGTGCGCGTGCTCGCCGCCAAGCACAAGCGCACGCGCGGCGCCGTGCTCGACATCAAGGTGAGTGACGTCACGCGACCCGCACCCACCCCGCAGTATCTCCTGCAGAAGGTGCGCGTGCTCGCCGCCAAGCACAAGCGCACGCGCGGCGCCGTGCTCGACATCAAGGTGAGTGACGTCACGCGACCCGCACCCACCCCGCAGTATCTCCTGCAGAAGGTGCGCGTGCTCGCCGCCAAGCACAAGCGCACGCGCGGCGCCGTGCTCGACATCAAGGTGAGTGACGTCACGCGACCCGCACCCACCCCGCAGTATCTCCTGCAGAAGGTGCGCGTGCTCGCCGCCAAGCACAAGCGCACGCGCGGCGCCGTGCTCGACATCAAGGTGAGTGACGTCACGCGACCCGCACCCACCCCGCAGTATCTCCTGCAGAAGGTGCGCGTGCTCGCCGCCAAGCACAAGCGCACGCGCGGCGCCGTGCTCGACATCAAGGTGAGTGACGTCACGCGACCCGCACCCACCCCGCAGTATCTCCTGCAGAAGGTGCGCGTGCTCGCCGCCAAGCACAAGCGCACGCGCGGCGCCGTGCTCGACATCAAGGTGAGTGACGTCACGCGACCCGCACCCACCCCGCAGTATCTCCTGCAGAAGGTGCGCGTGCTCGCCGCCAAGCACAAGCGCACGCGCGGCGCCGTGCTCGACATCAAGGTGAGTGACGTCACGCGACCCGCACCCACCCCGCAGTATCTCCTGCAGAAGGTGCGCGTGCTCGCCGCCAAGCACAAGCGCACGCGCGGCGCCGTGCTCGACATCAAGGTGAGTGACGTCACGCGACCCGCACCCACCCCGCAGTATCTCCTGCAGAAGGTGCGCGTGCTCGCCGCCAAGCACAAGCGCACGCGCGGCGCCGTGCTCGACATCAAGGTGAGTGACGTCACGCGACCCGCACCCACCCCGCAGTATCTCCTGCAGAAGGTGCGCGTGCTCGCCGCCAAGCACAAGCGCACGCGCGGCGCCGTGCTCGACATCAAGGTGAGTGACGTCACGCGACCCGCACCCACCCCGCAGTATCTCCTGCAGAAGGTGCGCGTGCTCGCCGCCAAGCACAAGCGCACGCGCGGCGCCGTGCTCGACATCAAGGTGAGTGACGTCACGCGACCCGCACCCACCCCGCAGTATCTCCTGCAGAAGGTGCGCGTGCTCGCCGCCAAGCACAAGCGCACGCGCGGCGCCGTGCTCGACATCAAGGTGAGTGACGTCACGCGACCCGCACCCACCCCGCAGTATCTCCTGCAGAAGGTGCGCGTGCTCGCCGCCAAGCACAAGCGCACGCGCGGCGCCGTGCTCGACATCAAGGTGAGTGACGTCACGCGACCCGCACCCACCCCGCAGTATCTCCTGCAGAAGGTGCGCGTGCTCGCCGCCAAGCACAAGCGCACGCGCGGCGCCGTGCTCGACATCAAGGTGAGTGACGTCACGCGACCCGCACCCACCCCGCAGTATCTCCTGCAGAAGGTGCGCGTGCTCGCCGCCAAGCACAAGCGCACGCGCGGCGCCGTGCTCGACATCAAGGTGAGTGACGTCACGCGACCCGCACCCACCCCGCAGTATCTCCTGCAGAAGGTGCGCGTGCTCGCCGCCAAGCACAAGCGCACGCGCGGCGCCGTGCTCGACATCAAGGTGAGTGACGTCACGCGACCCGCACCCACCCCGCAGTATCTCCTGCAGAAGGTGCGCGTGCTCGCCGCCAAGCACAAGCGCACGCGCGGCGCCGTGCTCGACATCAAGGTGAGTGACGTCACGCGACCCGCACCCACCCCGCAGTATCTCCTGCAGAAGGTGCGCGTGCTCGCCGCCAAGCACAAGCGCACGCGCGGCGCCGTGCTCGACATCAAGGTGAGTGACGTCACGCGACCCGCACCCACCCCGCAGTATCTCCTGCAGAAGGTGCGCGTGCTCGCCGCCAAGCACAAGCGCACGCGCGGCGCCGTGCTCGACATCAAGGTGAGTGACGTCACGCGACCCGCACCCACCCCGCAGTATCTCCTGCAGAAGGTGCGCGTGCTCGCCGCCAAGCACAAGCGCACGCGCGGCGCCGTGCTCGACATCAAGGTGAGTGACGTCACGCGACCCGCACCCACCCCGCAGTATCTCCTGCAGAAGGTGCGCGTGCTCGCCGCCAAGCACAAGCGCACGCGCGGCGCCGTGCTCGACATCAAAGTGAGTGTCTATTTGTAGTGTCTGTAGTGTCTAATCTATCTCAAGTCAGAGTGATCTTTAGTACGCTTTTGACATGTCATTTTGTACTGGGATAACGTATCCAAGATCGCTCTCAAACTTGAAATAGGTATATTCATACGGGTCAACATCTCACTCTTACAAAAAATGTAACGCCAAATCGTTTCTTAATGAACAGCCTTTATTAGCGTCAAATTTTCAGCATTGTGATTTATATTTATTTTATATTAATTGCTGCTATCCAGAAGGAAAATAAAGAAGTACGTATCTCATTTTTTATGTTATGGGTAGAAATAGTACATTGTTACACGAGTGGTGAAAGTGACTTATTTAGTCCCGAGACGGGGTTTGGCGCCCGAGCGAAGCGAGGGCGTTAATAGTTCGAGGGACAAAATAAGTCTTTCACCCGAGGTAAACACTGTGCTTTTCATTACGAATACAAGAAAAGTAAAAATAAAAACAGGAATTGGCTAAAGAAATAATACAAGGAAGTATGAACAATACTCTACAACGCGAAAAAAAAATAAAGATCGGATTGCCGCCTATTTTGTTTTTTTTTTTCGTTCGCCAACTTCATTATTTAGCCATTATTTTTAATTTTCATATTTAAATATTTTGCCCAAATCTATGTTATTTTAAAGAAATTGTTGAAACTAAATTATAATTAAGTCATTTAAAAATATATATTCTTTAATTAATACTTAACTTTATGTTATTTCAATTTTACATCGTGCTGTAATTGAGTGACTGCAGAAAAAGTTTGAACATGGTTCCATAGAAATGTGAAAATGGAACTAGTTTTTTTTAATAATTTGACAGCTGTCAGTTGAAAGCGATTCTCCCGGGCCGGAAAAGTATTACTTTCAACCCGCTCCTCAGGCAACTTCAGACCTACTTTCAGAGTATGAGTAATGAAAAATATATGTAACGGCCACCATGCAGTGATCCCAGACGGATGTTCAGACATTTTTAAGCTGCTGAACAGATTGGTAACTTCACTTGATTGACATTTTTACTAAAGAAATACATAATATATCCGATTGACCCTTTTATCGCAAACTCAATTCTGGTACTAGGTTTTATTCTTATCAGTAATTTGTGTTAAGGTTAAGGCGCCTGTCTAGCCAGCGAAATTCAAAATTTTCGAGTATTTTTATAGTTTATCCAAAATCTGAAAACATTTAAGACAACATTTTGTGATTTGCGATAAACACAGTATGCAGTGCGTTTATTAATACATTTATTTTACTCTAAATATTATCACGGTGGATATGATACTAGTAAATCACTAAATATACAAAAATTGCCAAATTATCTGGATAGCTGTCGTTCTTGAAATGTTTTAGAGTAAGTTGGATATATTATTATTAATAAATGCACTGCACATGGTCTTTCTCGCGAATTACAAAATGTGCCTTTTATTATTGTCAGATTTTGAAAAAAATCTAAAAAACCTCAAAAAATTTGAACTTCGCGGGCTAGATGGGCGCTTCAGCCTTAAGCAAATTTAATAGATGTTTTATGGTGTTTTTTTATTATTGCCAACCAAAAAGGATAAGAAAGAAGTACGTATTGCATGTCGTGTAATTTTATTCTAAATCAATCAATAATTTATTAATTGCTGAACGAATGTTGTTTATTATTTGTATTTCGAAACTTCTCTGGGAAATCTATTTCTGGACGGAAACACCATCCTACCTCATGAATATAATCTCGTCTCTCAAACAGCAAATGGTGGAGTTAGTGGACACGGATACGGATTCCGAGTCGGACTCGGTGGAGGAGGTCGCCGCGGAGAAGCCGTCCTCCTCGCCGGCCGCCGCCGCCTCCCCTGACGCGGCGCCGGCGCCGGGGGAGCCGGGGGAGCCGGGGGAGCCGGGGGAGGCGGGGGAGCCGGAGGAGGCGGCGGCGGCGGGGGGCGGGAGCGAGGAGGCGGCGCGGCGGCTGAAGGAGCAGTTCCGCAGCAGCATGGCGCGCGTCATGGTGCAGCATCTCAACCCCTACCGCCACTCCGACGCGCCCGCCGGCCGCATCACCTGCACCGCCGACTTCAAGCACCTGGCCAGGAAGGTCGGTCCGCTGTTACTCTACACATACACCCTTCTATTGTTTAAAATATTGTGATTCTCTATGCGAATTATCGCCGATTAAAATACTTCAGCCGGGAGCGATAAGGCTCGGATCGACTGCCGCGGCAATTCGCGGGAATTATCCGCACTCGATACACGATAAATGAAAGTTTTGTCTGGGCTATATAATTGCGATGTTTAACTGGTAAAAACTGCGGTTTCTCCGCAGCATTGCGTTGGGCATTATTGCGATTTTTTTTGTTAATCTGCCCAGTCTTTATATAATCATACTTTGTTAGTTTTTACTTTAGAAAAGAGACCATAGCGGATAATTCGCGCGAATATTCCGCGGCCGTGGATTACTATTTTTGAGTGTTGTTACTGTTATTAATTATAATAGTATATATAATTACGGCTACATCCGAGACAATTCATGATTATTATTTTGTGTGTTGATGTTATCATTTAACGATATCGCAAATACGGTAGATAACTATTAGCATCTATTTAGTTTCAAGTAAGCTTGAGGAAAATCGATGATTTGACTTTTTTATGTTTAAATCCACAAATATTGTTCCTCAAATAATAAGCTTAGAACTAGAAGACTATATAGACCCATGAATTTATTTATCTCTTTCCCCAGCTAACACACTTCGTGATGCTCAAAGAGCTCAAACACTGTCGCTCCGTGGAGGAGCTCGTGGTGACCGACTCCGTCCGCTCCAAGGCCAAGATGTTCGTCAAGAAGTACATGGCCAAGTTCGGGCCGGTGTACAGGCGCCCGCCCGAGGAGGCCGACTAGCGCTCGTGACAGGCACCTTTCAAGGTGCCTATGACCTACGTTATACTGGATTAAATCTTCCCAACGACTCTAGCACGACGCCAGAACATCCTTTCGGAATCCGAACTAGTAATAACTTGCATGAAAATTATTACAAAAAATGTTGCGGGGCGGGAGCGGTGACAACGCCGTTCTGATTAGTCTATCGAAAATATTAATGAATCGTGATTGGTTGATTGTAAATCTTGTGTGTTCGGCATCGTTTGCCCTAGAGTGCATAGTCCAAATGGTGATTGATCCGTGCTTAGAACTGTGACGTAGTAACCCAGTTGACGTCATGTCCAGTAACGACGAATTCCGATGAAATACGGGTACGAGGAGATGCGAATGGTAGAGAGCGGTTAACATACCTCGCGTGTCTTATTAACGCTACTTGGGTTACAGTAAAATGGACGTTGGAAATGGAAGTCGTTGGTACCTAAAAGTGTAGGTACAACTTACACAAGTGCAATAAAGTAGAGTCGCTCATTAAAAAAATAAGTTCGAGCGGTTTTTCTACCTAGCCTGTTCGAGTGCTTCGGGTCAATTAATTTGAATCCGCTCGCTCTGCTCGCTCGGCAGCTATTACTAATGCTGTTGATAATTCAAATTCAAATTCAAAGCGTTTATTTTGTTTAGGCCTACGGGGGCACTTACAAATTGTCAATTTTACATATTTTTTTTTCTTATATCTACAACCGGATCGGAACGCGACCTCGACTGAGAAGATCCGGCAAGAAACTCAGCGGGCTTGTCTTTTTACATGTCATTTTTTTATAATTTTTTTTTATCGCCAGTTGCTTATATATCAACAGCATTAGTAATAGTAGCCAAACGAGCAGGGTATACCCTAGCGAGGCGTTTCTAGGTGTTATGATTGATTAATGCCCTTCGTTGACGTATGAATATTAATGGTTGTTGCGACAGAGTTGCGAATCAATTCGCGTTCACCAGTCTAACATTCGACCCAATTTACTCTATTGTAATCATAGACCAATTAGCCATAGACGACGCATAGATGGAGCACCCCATTTATGTATGGTGCAGTCGCTTCTGACATTTTTATTGGTTCATTCACCGCTCGAACTTGAACGAACCAATCAAAATTCGCTGTCTGCCCCGATACCCCGCCATCTTTTGACGCATTCTCATACAATCAGACGTAAGCATTGTCGTGTCTTATTGGTCTGTGGTAATAATCGATATTTTTAATGTTCTGTAGTTACAATGTTCGAACCTATTGTTTTAAGGTGCTGTTCTGGATGATTCTAATATGAATGTGTTCGTAAATGCGTTAATACGCATTAAGTACTAAGTACATGACTGTGTTCGTTTTATACGTGCCCTAAAGTGTCTCAGTTTTTCATATCGGCGCATCTTTGATGTTCGTGATGTCGCATCAGACTATGTCATAATTAATTCAAACACAGACTATTAAACCGAGACGCAACTTACGTCTACTAATTGTATAAGAATGCCATCGTCAAAGCTCGCGGGGTTTGCGTCGTCTATGGCTTATTGGTCTGTGGATTGGACCAACAAGTGCCTGTGGTACAGTTGACGCCAAAATGATTGATGTGATTAAATGCTGAACATACCAACACGGCCTGAAGCCCGTGACTCAAACTCGAGCGTCGGTAAAACAGAGCCCGTTCTAAATAATTTAATAAAATATATTATTAGATCAAATATTTTGATATTTGACTGAAATTTCGGATGTGGGTGTGTATGTGAAATAATTACGGAACAAACAATTATAGAAAATAATGACAAGACATTTTTATACAAATAAATATAGAGCCATCCTAAATGCTCATCCATTTGGCATATAATAAGTATAATGACATTCTCAAGTTGTTATATTGTATTATTAAGAAAAATTAATAATGAATGTACGAGTCCAATCAGGCAATTGGATTTCGGCTATTGGACAACGTGACTCATTTCAAAGTTAACCGTCATAGACAATTTAACTAAAATTGTAAATATACACTTAAGTTATTCTAATTTTCTATTATGATAGGTCACTTCTCTTTACTATTCAGCTGTATTATAAGTAGCCGCTATATTTACGTACTAGACTTTTGGATAAAATGCAGAGGTATTTATTACATGATGATCTCTATCTAGATCGATTGGCTTTCGCCAAATATTGTGCGCGATCCTCGAATATGAACTGCGACTATTGACAAGTACACAGTATTATATACATAGATGTTGTTGCAAATAATGAATACTATACAAATTTCGTACTTCATAAATGTATTTTATGTGTATAAATTCTTGAAACTTTTAGCCACAGGTGAAATTGAATTAATTGGCCAAACATCGATTAGTGAGTAAGCCTTC
Source organism: Notodonta dromedarius (assembly GCA_905147325.1). Classification (NCBI taxonomy): domain Eukaryota; kingdom Metazoa; phylum Arthropoda; class Insecta; order Lepidoptera; family Notodontidae; genus Notodonta; species Notodonta dromedarius. The sequence goes on along the minus strand of LR990159.1, from coordinate 11,500,584 downwards.
GTGTACCAAAGAAGACTTCACTAAGTTATACAAAATTAAACCCTATGATATTACTAAAACAATCAGACAAAATAAAAAGACAGTTACAGTTAAATATAAATGATATTCCACATATTTTATTGTTTACGTCTTCTCTACTATATAAAAATAAGTCGGGTTTTCCTTCCTGACGCTATAACTCCAGAACGCACGAACCGATTTCCACGGTTTTGCATTCGTTGGAAAGGTCTCGGGCTCCGTGAGGTTTATAGCAAAGAAAATTCAGGAAAAATTTCAACAGAACGCGGACGGAGTCGCGGGGCACAGCTAGTTATGTTATAAAAGTACGCGAGAACGTCTGTTCCTACTGAATAGGTACAATAAAACATCGTGTCTGGTTTCAAGCGATAAATTCAGCATTATTGTTTGTTTACTACATCAATTTTCGATTTGACATTTTATTATGATGATGATGCTGTAGTTAATGAACCTCTCATAATAATATTATGGCCATTGAATTCAATTTCACAATGTATGATTTTTGATGCAATGAATCGTAATTCTGTTGGTACATCAGTGAAACCTGACTAAACTAAATATTTTGACATCCTTTGACAGTGGTAGGGCCAAATATCGTGTACCAGCTGGCTTCACCGGAGTAGTCTCATAAAAGGAGGGGAAGGGAGTAGTCTCCCTTCCCCTCCCTCTGTCGCCCTCCCCTGCAATCCCTTTGGTATTGCAAGCATCTATAGGCTACGATAACTGCTTAACATAGGCGGTTCGTACGCTTGTTTGCCGACTCTATCATCTACTAATATATAAAATCTCGTGTCGCGGTGTTTGTTGCCAAACTCCTCCGAAATGGCTCTACTGATTTTCATGAAATATTGTGTGCATATCGGGTAGGTCTGAGAATGGGTCAACAACTATTTTTCATACCCCTAAAAGACAGGACAACGTCTGTCGGGTCGGCTAGTAATTATATAAAAAACCTCAACATCAGCTTTATTTTTTGCTGTTTCAAATTTAGTTTAGTCAGAATTCGATGACAACAGAATTGGCTTCGAAATCTAATTTCAAAAGGTATGATGGAAATCGTGAGATATTAATTTCAAAAGACGTATGTAGGTAATTGTGTTAGGTTTATTGAGTGATAGATTTGAATGATTTGCTATAGTTATTATAGATTTTGTGCAACGTTGCGTCATAGGTGATCAAATTCTAACGCGTGCATGCGCATGAAGTCATTGGATTCTCGTTATGATTTAATTAAGATGTCCTACTCCTAGCAGACAAGACCTTGATAGCTTGAACTGCTTCCACAGGCTGTACGTGTGCTTTTGCAGTTCAAAATAATATATTTTTAAGAATACCGACTTTAAATAATAAGATTTAGTATTTATGATCGCGTTGCGTCACTAGAACCAAACCGAACGTACGTTTGTCGAGATCTAGCAATAAGTATATATGAAAATTATGTTAGATAGTAATATAAAATCTCTGATTTTGAGATGTCTTTATGTGATTCCCGACGTATAGTTTGTAAATATTCTGTAAATAATGTGTGACATGTTACTGTCCGTTCGAGTTGATAGAGTGATTGGTTTTATTTTTATGCGGTAGAATATTATGTGAGTTTCGCGAGAGGGCGGTAGTGTGCGCCTCTCGTCGTTGTCTGTGGTTTCGTACTGTGTTGGCGATGAGGGCGAAGCCGCCGGAACAAATAAAATGTTATTTCTTTTAATATTATAATGGTTTTATTTAAATTAATCATGGCAAGATTGAAAATTAATAAATTCACTTATTAATAATTGAAATGCAATTAATTAATTAATTTATAATATTATTATAATGTTTCAAGTAACTCCTGGGTTGTTTTACATTGTAATAATAGGACAGGTTTGCAATGGCTACTCTGCGACAGCGTGGTTCACACAGCGAGATAACCAGGGGTTGAACTTCTGACAACCCTGGCACATAATAAAAAGGTTGGTTTTAATTTTGTAACATATGTAGTGTAGGCAACAGCAGTGATAGCCGATTGGTTAAGCACGCGTCTTGCGGGCACCAGGTCCTGGATTCAAACCCTGGCTCGCATCTCTGGGTTTTTCGAAATCAATGTGCGAATCATAACTTCTATATTATGTTTATCACTTGCTTACGGTGAAGGCAAGCATCGTGAGGAAACCTGCATGTCTTAGAAAATCGAACCAATATTCGAAAGACATGTGAAATCCGCCAACCCGTGGGCCAGCGTGGTGGATTACGCCCTGAATCCCCCTCGTACTGAGTGGAGGCCTGTGCCCAAGAGTGGGACGTCAAAAAGGGCTAAATTATTATTTATTTATTATTATTATTATATAATTTGTAACATATATTTGTAACAATTTAAAGATAAAAAAAAAAGTTAAGGTTACGTTATATTGTTTATTTATTTGAATGTTATAATTATTAGGTATTATGTTTTAACAATGCGTATTGTGGATTAACTTTAGCCGTGAGTTTGCACTGGACGAAACATGTTGGCGAACTCGCTGGTCCAGTGCGTACTCGCGGTTACAATGTCAACGGGTTGCTGTATTATTAATATCGATTACTGGTCCACTTAAGTGGTAACCCTGACTACAAGATTCATAAATTACAGTATCTACTGCACGTGATATGATCACAAAATCATACAATATTTATTACATAACATGAAATCCTTTAAAAGCTAGGCTTACTTTGGAATTATAGCAAAACGACATAACTGCAATATTAATCTGAAAATATTATTAAAATTAACAATTATTTAAAAAAGTACGTGACCTAAACGTTACCTAAATATTACGATGTTTGCGTTTCATTGCTATTTTCATCATTGTCAGGTAAAGCATAATGTCTAGTTTCCTTTGGCAGTCTGTTGTTGCCTCCAGAACTCTTCTCGGTTCTCCAAAAACCGAATCGCCTCCTCCGCCTGTTTAAGCACGACGTCGTTCTTTTTATCAGCTATTGCCAGGTCCGGATTCTTCAGGAGGTTCTCCAGATAGATTTTGTCCGAGTTCAATTGTCCCAGAACTGGACGAGATGACTTGGCCCTGCGCTTGCCGGTTTTTTTGACCGCTTTCACTGCGCCTATTGTGTTTTCTATAGCCTCCTGCAAAATAAGGCAGCTTATGAGAACTGTGTTTTATACGCCGGCTGTGGCTTTTTTAATGTCATCGCGTGTCTGATTTCTTACGAACAGCCGAATAAGAAACACTACTTCAGTGCTTGATTTCCACCTAGCTTCGAGTTCCGCGTTTGAGTGTTCAGCGATAAGTTTCATAGAAGCCTAATTATAGCAGCTGATCAGTTAAGCTGAAAACTGTATCTCGATTTACTTAAATTACGTAAACTTAAAAATTAAATCAATCTTACCTGAGCCTTCTGGACCCCAAGTCTAAAGTCATTCAGATCAGGCCTGGCCCTCAGTCCCCTATGGTAGTGCACGAGACTCATCTCGAATTCCCCGCAATAGTACAATGCTTCGGCTTTACGAAGCAGTGCCTTCGCGTCCTTTGGGTCTAGCTTGAGGGCGGCTTCAGCGTCTGCTAATGCTGAACGAGGTTCACCCAGGAGCAAAAAGCATTTGCTGCGGGACACGTAAGCTGCTTTTTCTTCTGGCGCTAGTTCGATGGCCTGGAAATGGAGAACTTCTTTAGTTATAGCATTATGCATTATTATCCCAAGCTTGGGAGTACTGCTATGTCGTTAGATGTCACATATTTAAACAAGCACTATCTAAGTATAACTTGGACTCCCTTTAAACCCATTTCAATAAACTTTTATACCTTATTCACAAATAATACCGCTGTCCTATACCGTTCCCTCATCATCTCGGCCCTCGCAAGTGCGAGAAGCGTCCCAGCATCCGCTTCAACCGGCAACTGTAGCGCACTACTTCTCTCAGCCTTGTCTTTCAAGTTCAAAGACTGCTTAATATCCTTCGACCCCATAACCACAGCCGCCGCCCGATCTTTGTCCGTATATAGTTCCTCCTCCCTCCGCCTCTTCTCGCGTTTCGGCTTCCGTTTCCACCTCCTCCTTGGCTTGACGGACTCCTTCCGTTCTTTGGCGGAATGCTTCTCATCTTCGAGTTCCACATCTTTGTCCGCGGAAGCGGGCCCTCTCTTGCTAATGGAGGCTTTCTGGATCGGAATTTCGTCTTCGTCATCTCCTACGCCGACTCTTACAAAGCTTTGGAGGAATTCTGCGTCTTTGGTGGGCCCTAATATGGACCGGGCTTGAGCTTTTGCGTTGTCGACGCTCTCCATCGCGTATATCTACTGTTACGTAACGCAGGTGTGTGGAAGGCGTCAGTATCGACGCCTCGGCTGTGGTAGCCATGGAGACTTAATGTGTTTTCGCACCCTATTGCTACTTTAGCACGTGTTAGTGGTGTATGGCACTTGGCGGGTGGCGGCTGTGTTGTTTTATTTACCGTTCATTTATTTTGTTGGGGAAACAAAATACGTTGGGCCTAGATGAGTTTTCTTATTTATTAACTGCTTATCGAACAAGATGAAGCCATCAAAAACAAAACGTAAAAAAAACAAGTCTCGCAACTCAGTTCTTCTACCGTAAAAAGTTGTGAGATCCATGTAATACCAAGTTGGTTACTTTATTGAGTCCCTACTTAAGGGACCTTCTGTCTTAAGTTATTACGTAATTAGCTAACCTAACAACATCTTATAGTGACCATATCAATATTAAAAATCTTGAATGTTTTCAATAAAATAGATTGACTTGGCAATCGCACTAAACAATCTTATTTAATATAATATGTATGTATTACTTGTGAGATACATTGTGTTTTCATGCGATGGCCAAGGCAATCTCCTGCAACAGTTAGCACTGACCTTTGCGAGGGAAGCCAGAGCACGTTCATAATTCCCATTTTTCAAGTGTCCCGTAGCCTCGTCGCGGTGTTTCTTCGCCTCCAATGGGTTGGTGGTAGGCTGCTCCTGCTCCTTACCACGACCCATGGTTACTTATGGGGACGTACAGAATCTGGAAGAAATTTAATCGCATAACTCACATTGTTTCATGTCTTCAAAATATATACAACTAGCTGTTCCCGCGACTTCGGCCGCGTGGAATTTAATTGACAAAGTTTCATACAAACTTTCATCCCCTATTTTATCCCCTTGGGGGTAGAATTAATCAAAATCCTTTCTTAGCGGATGCCTACGTCATAACATCTACCTGCATGCCAAATTTCAGCCCGATCCGTCCAGTAGTTTGGGCTGTGCGTTGATAGATCACTATGTCAGTCAGTCAGTCACCTTTGACTTATATATATTTGGATAACGGGACTCAATCTAGAGTCAACACAGTAGCTTTATTAGGGCTATACTTACCATTTACAATATTACTTACGTATTAAGTAGGGGAACCTGTTGAACCTTGGCACTATGTATAACCTACCTACTTTGGAGGAAGAACAAAGAGTAGATGGATGGAGTACCTAATATAAAAGAGGTTGCTAGTGTATTGGAGCATGTCAGTAAACCATGATGAATGAGAGAAAAATACAGCGTTGACTCCAAATATCTAGCAACCAAACGTGAAAGGTCTAAGAAATATATTAATCTAATGATGCCGCGGCTAGCGTCCCTTATACCACTAATTACCGAATTTTCTGAAATTTATTTTTGAAACGGGTTTTTTCCGTGGTAGACCCTAGCTGTAGCCAATATTGACTACAGTTCATACACGGGCTGGCTCGAGTTGGCTCGACCACCCTCATAGAAGATGGGCGTAAAGTAATTATTATAGCTGCGTTTCGTACGATAAGTAAGATAGCCTCCTTCCATCACCGTCAGGTTGGCAACGTGCGTCCGATGCATTTAATATAGCTAGCATATGTAGGCGATCTTAACTGCTTAACATCAGGCAGGTTGTAGACTTGGTTGCCGACTTTGTTAGTTTAATAAAAAAACAACAGCAAACATACTTACGTACAATCTGGAAGATAAAAAGATTAATGTATAACTCCTTTCTTAACATATAAGAATGCTGAATGCTGAAAACCTATACCTACCTACCAAAACAGTTTAATAACTCCCTAAAGTAGTCCGCAAATGTTTGGCAAGGCTATAATACCGCGCCCCATCATAGATTAGGCAAATGTTTGCGTACCGGCTGCGGTTGGAACATGACGGATGACCCTCCCACCGCAGGTACGAGCTGGCAATAAATCTTTCTATTTCGGCCCAGTATTTGTGTTTGCATTTGATCTGATAATTTTTCAAGGTTGGGCTAGAGAAATAGCGGGTACTTACCTAGCTATGGGCTCATTGAAAACATTTATACTTATATGAATTTCCGCCGGTCACGCAACATTGGGACAAGGTGTTTTAAAAGCTAGCAAGAGTAGGTATCGGACATTAAATTGGTATAAAAATTTGATCGTTAATTTTTTTAAATATAATTTTTAAATCCTAAGTTCCTACATGCAAACTTTTCCTTTATACAGGTAGCTGCTACTCGTAAATGAAGTTTACAAAGTTTTCTAGTCAGTTTTATATACTCTAAGGCCGCTAAAGTTGTGACAAATAGTTAAAGGCCCGTAACTTGATATTTGATAGTTTCATATAGTCCGAGTTCACAAGGCATCTAGAATTCTAGACTTTTAGCTGCCGTGTTTGTACCTTAATTGTTATTACGGACTTTTGATATAACCTGTGGATTTGACGGCTTTGGCATTGAAGCGTCGGATACCCCTTGAATAACCTTAACCCCCTGGATTAGCGGTTGTATCGTTAGACCATGCTTAGACTTTTTATTTCGAATGTCACATTACTGATGACAGAAAGAGATAGTTAGGTGTGTAATTTTTCGCCCGCTAATTCACGTTTATTAATAAGGCGGTATAGGTTTTGGATTTTATATTATTTATCTTACCACAAAAAAATATAATCTAGCGTTTATATTATTGTCAATCGCCGTTCTCCTGGCCCCAAAGCTAAGCGGTTCAATTGTAATCGTTTCCGTGAGGTGCGCCTATTTCTCTGGTGCTTATCGCATGATCCGCCTTTCAATGACATCATTGCCATTCGGCGTTATTGGGTTAAAGTAGGGTGCATCAACTCTTATATCATTCAAACTGTAAGGGTAGATATGCGTGTTGTGGTATATTATAATGATAATATGAATAAAATAACGAAAGGATTTGTGGGAATAAATAAATTTGTAGGTAGATACCCAAATCGTACCGACTCATACCATAAATGAAGGTTCGTAAGTTTGTTACTCAATCACGCAAAAACGGCTGAACGAATTTGGATCAAATTGGGCATCTATAACCTGGATTGACGCATAGAATACTAACTTAAGTCCTCGCGGGAAAAGTTGCGAGAAGAAGCTTGTGACATGTTGAATTTAGAAATAGTTTTATTATGTTCGTTATATTTTTATAACAAGGAAGTACTTTGAGAGAGAACTTTCACGTAGCCTGGGTGGATGCTAGCATAGCTACTTTGATTTTCGTCAAACCGATAACTTCGTAAAAGCTGCATTATTTTTTCCTTCAATCCTTTTACGGAGGATTGGCGTGACATCTTGTAATTTTACCCATCATGGGTTAAATTTGTCCAAACTCTGACCATGTCGACTAAGCGCCATGGCTCAATTCAACCAATTAATTCTTATTTTTTATTATCATCAAACTGGGTAAGTACTACCTATGTTTTGAAGTAATGCACTTTACATTATAGGTATTTAGTGCTTACTTATGGTAGGTAGGTATCTATTTAATTTGAACTTGTAAAAATCATCTTATGGGAGAGTTTTTATATCATTTTCGCAATTACCTAATTAAGATTTTTGTTTAATAACTTATCGTATCTTAACACAGCATGGCCATAAATAGGTCTATCTACTGAGGTACCCACAATAACTACAATAAGTAGTACCTAGGTAGGCAATATGTTAGCTTGTCGATGTATTTTTTGTAATAACGGACATTGACATAAGGCAATGGAAGTTGCAGATAACGGAAACCCGTTAAAATTGAAAAGTAGCTGTCATAAGTTGGTCTTCGGCGGCTCATTATCGTGGGAATTATTCATGCAGCCATGCCGGTTGGCCGCGGCTGGCGCTCTGGCGCTCCATCACGGCATGCGAACATAATGCAGGCAATCGCTGTTTAGTTTGATATTTGATTCACTTAATTAATGGCTAAGTGGATCACCATTTTGCTAGAAATATGCTCTGCACCGCTCAAAAATAACGAAGGTCTGGAGAGTCTTCACATTATAGGTAGATAATTATGTTCGTAACGATAGGTTCTCGGTTCAAAAATAATACTTGTATAAGTAACCCAAAAAAGGACCCAGTAATTCTCAAAAGCCGTGTAGGTATATTACTTCGATTATTACCGAGCAGTCCTCGTTTATGGGCTAAATAGATCTACTGCTCTAGCCACACGATGTTTGTTTTGATTGGAAATATGAACAAAGGATAGGTAGGCTATAATTCCGCCCCTATTATGGAAATAGCTAGGTTAGATCATGGGTAGAATCTAAATTACCTATGAAAAACTAAATATATATACCTAACTTTAATGGCTTTTACGCTGATAAACATGCGTATATATCTAATTATAGTTTTGGGTAGGTTTAATGTGTAACATCGTGAATCACGCGAAACCACAATAGGTTTCCTTGCGACTATAAAAATAATGAAATTACCCAATAGTGCCCACAAAAACAATAAGCCGGGTTCGGATGCTATTAGAGAGGAGTCTACAAGAATTTTCAACCCAATTTAGGTACATATTATAACTCACTCCGAGTTCCTGTTTTGTTGGCTTAAATTACACTAAGAATGTATTGTGTAATAGGAATATGAATGTTTTTAAGCTATTAAGGGATTTAAGGATTATAAAAAAATAATGCCAAACATTTCAGAGTAGGTACCTACTTACAATTATAGGCGAACTTTTTTTAAGGTCTTTGCTTACAATGCATGTTAGATTTGAAAATTTATTACGTACTGACCACCAATTCAAATAAATTGTAGCTAAGTTACTTAGATCGTGTAAAAATATTTTTAAACGAAAGATATTGATAAAATTAGTCTGTAATTATGTCTCAATGTACCTACTAACTTTAATATAGTACCTTCGCGTTGTAAAGTTTTAGAATGGTAGGTAGGTAATAGCCTCCGTTGGGAAATCGAACTAGATATCTTGCGTTGATATAATAAACAACCCTAACTTGGACATAAAATGTGGAATATCGTTTGATTTCAATCGCTGATATTGCAAAGAGGTCGTAACAAAGGCAAACTACGCAGGTAAAAGATCTTCTGAAATGGCCCTGTAATGTTTCTGGTCATATTACTTATATTAAATATTAATTATTATCGTTTTTGTGTTGTAGGTACCTATAATTTTAAAACCAAACAGTACCTAGGTAAGTTGCAACAATGTGTTGTTGTGTGATAAAATCCTAATAATTTGCATATATCGGCTTAGAAGATACAGCTACTAAAAAAAATTGCAGAATAATGAGAGTCAATAATTCTGTCAAAATTAGAGGCAAGTAAGTACCTACCTATTAAAAATAATCACGCTTAAAATTCTTCACAACTAAGGTCCTTTTATATGTTCACAGTAATCACAGACTTCACATTTAAATAAACTGCTTTAACGACACTAATTAGGTACGAGATTTAATAAGTAAATAATTAATTATTGTCTGTAGACCGATATGCTACGAGCCCGGCGCGGTCGGATTGCAGACTGAGCCACTAGTTGATCGGGATTCGACTTACCCCTAATGAAAGGGTTATTTACACTGTGCGATACTGACTCTACTTTTAAACCTGATTTTTTATTGCCTTCAGGATATTCTTTGAAAATAAGGCCCCTACTAAATCATTTTTATATAAATTATTAATTTGATTCCTGTATGGAATTTGTTATCTTTAAATTAATGTAAATTGATTACCTACTTCATTAATTGCCATTCCGTCTTGGATCAAGTAAGTTTATAATAATATTATTACCAAGAGTTCTGAAAACAGACCAGATTTCAGAAGCTTCATTCAATAGCCTTTGCTTATCAAGGGTGCATGCGGTCTTAAAACAAACAGCTAGTAGGTAATTAGCAATAAGTAGGTACTATTGTTAAATTAAGAACTTAGAATCCTTTCCTGTGATAATACTTAATGCAAATGTTTTCTATTTCGCATAGACCTGTGGTTTGTTGATGTCATCGACCTCGCTCGCCGACTCCTCAATTAATTATGAACCTTGTACTTCCACTGTTTATCAGGAAATAATATTAAAACGTAAGTAAAATAATATTTCCTGCTAAACGGTGGAAGTACCTACTAGGTTCATATTTAATTGAGAAGTCGGCGTGGTAGCTCTATGTACTTACTATAGTTAACTATCTACTATACCTATAACAGATATCAAAATTTGGAAAATTTTAGATCCTGAGATTGATCTCAATTTTTATGCTACTTTCCGTGCAATTATTGTTAATTCACCAGTTTTTTTAAGGACATTAGAAATTTTATCCGAAAAAAACCAGTAGGTAAGCAAGAAGAAAAAGGTTAAATGCCAGAAATATGTCACAGTTTATCGGTGCCGCATTAACCTTGCATCGTAAACGTCCCAACGTTTCGGTTGAACAATGAAAATACGCAATTTATGAAAAGTTTCCCTAAATAAGGGCACTGTTTACTTTTTTGCTACATTACGAGCCGGCTACCTACGTGTTTGTTTCAATAAAGAAATGAGAAAGGACACGCGACGTCGATAATGAACCCTGTAATCTGTTGGCTTCAGCAATTTTATGAAAAAGTTGGTATTATTGTCTATATAAAGTTACCTCAGGATTAGGTATTGAGACCAAAAAATTCTAAGGCCTGTATTAACAAATCAATCTTAAGTCTTTAAGTTCAGTGGCTCTAATGATTTAATTTGACATTACAGCAGCTGGTAAAGCAAGGGTTAAGTCTTAAAAACCTAAGTAGACTTCGATAAAACGTACCTACCTAGTGTTTTTATCGTCATTTAAACGTAAAGTTTCGCTCCTACCTACATTTATTCAAACCATTTAGGTATAAGAAATAAGAACCGCCTGCTAATACAATTTCAGCTAAACTGAAATCGGCGATCTCAATCGCACCAAAGTCGTGAGTTATGCGTCACTTGAAACTTCCAACCGCATTTTCGTAAAGTTTCGTCACGGAAGTTAGCAATCATCGCTCCGGTCCCTGCCTAATTTGCCTAATTATTAGCTTTAGCATGTTAGCTATAGTATGCATCTATATAAAATAAATAAATTGGAGGGACTGTTTGTAATATCAAAATAACACCCTTTCACTAAAGGCATATTAAAATACGAAACATCGACTCGCAAAAAAGAAAAATGAAATTAAACTAAGCATAGGTATTTCTTTATTAATGTAAATTATTAACTTTTCGTAAACTCTGCGAAGTGAACGTTTTTTTTTTGTGAAATTTATTTTTTCCGAGTTAAATTCAACGTGGACGAAGTCGCGGGCACAGCTAGTATATTATATGGGTACTATAGCTAATACCTTTTCAGAGACAAAAACAGCATAGCTGGGGGACCATACAGTTGATGTGTTATTCTGGCGATATAAAGGTATTTATAAGTGACCTAGTCCCACGCTGCTTCCAGTTCCTTTCGCATTTAATACGAAATATTAAAGTATCGTGAGTGATAATTAAGGTTTGCGTGTTTAGAATAATAGTTTCTTTGTTAGCTATCGGTTCCTATAAATATGTAGGTACACCTACCTAATTATTAGTCAACCATTGTGACAAACTGCACCAATCACCATTTTTTCCATTAACTTTACCACTATTCGGTACCAGCTGAATATTCTTTATATCAAGGTAGTAGAGTTCAAATATCTCTCCATAAATTACCATTTATAATTTGGCTAAGATTAGTGTTGTGACCGATGTGGTGCACGCAAGCTCGATACAATAAAAGTTAATCAGGGGTGGCATTCCTCCATTGCCGTAACGATCGCTAACCATTGAGGTTTAGTGAAATTTGTTCAGAATCGATCTATATGTAACCTGTGACTCCTTGCGTATACACCCAGATGTATCTATACATCTATACAAATAAATAAAATTGGAGTGTCTGTTTGTAATATCAAAATAACACATTTTCAGTAAATGCATATGAAAGTACATACGACACCTATAACCAAAACGCGATTTAAATTTTTTTTGTCTGTCTGTCTGTGTGTTTGTTCCGGGTAATCTCCGAAACGGCTGGACCGATTTTGACGGGACTTTCACTGGCAGATAGCTGGTGTTTTAATGAGTAACTTAAGGTACTTTTATTTTTGAAAAACAAAATAAAAAAAGGGTGCTGTCGCGCGGGCTCAGGACGCGGGTGCGGGCTTTTTTGTTAAGTTAAATTACACGCGGACGAAGTCGCGAGCTCAGCTAGTGTCTAATAATATAAACTCTACGGTGTCTGTCTGGTTATAGTTCCTCCTTAGGGTAACATACTATTTAGGTACTTACTCATATGCAGTTATAAATAAATAAACATCGCCAGACTGACACACCAACTGTATAGTCCCAAATTAATCAAAGCTGTACTATATGTCCCGTACAATGGACGGGGGGCGATCCTAGTGACACCGAGACCCGGAGAAATTACGAAAAGGCCATTTCCGAAATTTGCCCCGGCAGGAATCGAACCTGCAACCACCATGTGCCGTGAGCCGATCGGCCTACGCCCAAACCACTGCGCCAAGCGATCGTCAATATAATATTAATACAGTATATTGCAGCCAGAGGACTGCTAATAGATGTCCGACATCATGGTGACTAGGGATTGCTCCCGGGAATTCCCGGTACTGGTTTTTCCCGGGAATTCCCGGTATTTTCCTCCTTCTATCTAGTACCGGTACTGAAAATAATTCCCGGGAATTTCGGTACTTTCGGGACTTCATAATTTCATCATACTTCATACTAATATTATAAAGAGGAAAACTTTGTTTGTTTGGTTGTAATGAATAGGCTCCGAAACTACTGAACCTATTTGAAAAATTATTGCACTGTTGAGAAGCTACACTACCCCCGGGTGACATAGGCTATAATATAATTTCAAAAAAATTAGGGATCCTTACTAAAACTCTAATAATGTAACCGCAATGTATCCGAGCGAAACCGGGTCGGGCCGCTAGTAACTAATATTTTCAAATTATTCATTAAATATCATTGTAAAATCTAAACAAAATATTAAAATAACGTTTTAGGGTAAATTTCCTTAAAGCAACAAAAATACTATCAATTAAAAAAAATACTATCGAAAAACTACTTTTCCAACAAGCTAGTGGAAAATGTAGATTTTATTCAGCAGCTCGACTCCTAAAGGTAAAAGGGTGAGATTATGTACTCTATGTTTTAAGTTTAACCACTGGCTATCTTAAAGTGAAACCCCCGTTGAAATCGGATCAGCCATTTCCCAAGATGCTCGAACATAAATAAAAGAAAATCATTGATCGGCGGTGACATCGGCATTACTAAGCGTATACATAAGGTGGACCATTGGCCGTTCTAGAGCAAGGCAAATTCAACGATGTCATCAAATGAGTAGAAGGCGGCGGAAGGTCACTAGAAGGCGGGTTCTTACCGCTACTCGAATAGTGCCTGGTGAACATTGGAAAAAAAACTGATAGGAGTCCTCCAGCACCATTGAAATACGACGACCGCGGGAGCGAACTAAGCGGTGCAAGTCGTAAAAGAGACAGAAGTGGAGGATACTGAAGGGGACCTACGCCAGTTGGTTCAAATCAAAATGGCTAAAGGAGAAGTAAAAAAATCGAAACAATCCCTTTATCAGACATTGGTTTCAGTCCTGACCTGCTAGTCTATTCATCAAATTATTAGCTACCTTCACGATGTCGTCACTTCATCATGTTGGTGGTTTGCTTCCAGCTAGGGTATCTTTACCATTTTGATTATTTTGCCAATCGCCAACTGCAGACGTACTGCCTAATTTTGCTTTATGATCAGCAAATAGGATCTTCTCCTGTACCTACTTCAAAATCAGATATATGAGAAACAAGACCAGGAGAGAGATGCAAAACATTCGTGTCTCGATGATTTTGTTGAGGCGTCTACTTGTGCGTCGAAGTTTCGGCTTCATTCGTAATGACTTACATTATCCATCATCAGCCAATTACTTTTTATTCAAATTCAAATTCAAATCGTTTATTTTGTTTAGGCCTACGGGGGCACTTACAAATTGTCAATTTTAGGTACATTATTTTTTTTCTTATATCTACAACCGGATCGGAACGCGACCTCGACTGAGAAGATCCGGCAAGAAACTCAGCGGGCTTGTCTTTTTACATGTCATTATATTTTTTTTTATCGCCAGTTGCTTATAATCAATAATTACAAAGGGTAGTAGATATTAATATAAATATTATAATAGCTCCAGTGTGTTGCCTTTTCATATTACCAAGAATTACAAATAATTCGGACTAGTAAGGCAAGACACGCTACGCTTTGACATTATTATTGACTGTCGAGATTTGAGCTGCTCAGTCCCAAGCTGATTTATCATCCAAATAATCCGAGATTTTGTAATAACCCTTTGCACTGAGTTTAGTTTTAATTAGGGTTACTTATATAACTTATTGATAGGTAAATCTCGGATTTCATTGGGAAGCTTATTGTAAAAACGTATACATTACCCCATAAAAGAATGACTTATTCTGTGGAGACGAGTTACATGTACGGATAGCTTGTGCTTATTCCGTGTATTAATAGAATGAGCGTCGCTCCTTTTCTCAAAATTATTAGCATTGTTTTAACGTACATGAGATTTTCAAAGATAAATTGTGACACAACAGTTAGAATATTTATTTCTTTAATTTTTTCTCTGAGGGAGATTCTTGGAGCTAGATTGTAAATAGCTCGTATTGCTCTTTTCTGCAGAACAAAAATGGAGTTTAAGTCAGCAGAGCATCCCCAGAGCAGTATGCCATATGACATAACGCTATGGAAATAACTAAAATAAACAATTCTAGCTGTTTCAACGTCGGTTAAATGCCTGATTTTTTTAACAGCATATGCCGCAGAGCTGAGTTTACCCGACAAATTTTTGATATGAGGACCCCATTGCAATTTAGCATCTATAGAGATCCCTAGAAAGACAGTTTCCTCCACAAGGTCCAATTCTGCTCCATTTAGTCGTATATTGGTTCCTACTTGTCTCACATTTGGCGTTGAGAACTTTATACATTTCGTTTTATTCTCATTAAGTAGAAGATTATTTACATTGAACCAATCTACAACTTTAGCGAGTGCGTTGTTCACATCGTCATAATTTAAAAGCTGTCTTTTAATTTTAAATAATAAAGAAGTATAATCAGCAAACAACACAACTTCGTGACTATTTTCTACATAGTAGGGCAGATCATTGATATATATTAGAAACAAGAAAGGACCCAGTATCGAACCCTGCGGTACGCCCATTGATACTACAGAACCGGGCGATGTCTTGTCATTAATATTGACCTTTTGAATTCTATTGCTCAAATATGAAGTCAAGAGGTCAAGAGCTTTGTTCCTGATACTGTAGTGGTGCAATTTCCTGGCAAGTATTTCATAATGGACGCAGTCGAATGCCTTTAACGACGCCTCTCGCAATATAAGGCACTGAAGTCATTTTCAACTCCCTGCTTCTAGTTCCTGGTGTCCACATCCACTCCAAATGGCCGCTAGGCCGCATCTTAGGTCCGAAATTTCGAAATTAACATTAGGATGTTTTTTAATTTCAATGGCCTCACGTATCATCCTTGGTCGGAATCGGTGTTCTTTTGCGAGGATCTGTGGTTTATCAAATCTGATATAATGGCGGGTGCGGTCCTGTACATGTTCATAGATTGCAGACTTCGTGGAGCGCCGGTGTTTCACGTCAGCTATATGTTATTTTACGCGGGTTTTTACTGATCTTTTAGTTTGCCCTATGTAGGAGAGCCCACATTCACAATCGAGTTTGTATACCCCTGCATGTTGTAGAGGAATGTGACACTTGACAGGTGGTAAGAACTGACTAATCTTCTTTGGTGGCTTGAAATAAGTTTTGATTGAAGCACGTTTCAAGATGTAGCCAATCTTGTCTGTGACACCTCTTATATATGGTAGTACAGCAGAAATCCAAAACCAAGTGTACCATTGCAAGACCTCGAGACAATGTGAGCACTTTCTGCGTGGATCGGACCGCGAACAACAACTAAATATGAGGGTACCCGGTTACTAATTATGACATCAGGACGTCTAACACCTCAGTCCCCCCGTGACCATGGCTGCTGTAAAGCAACCGAAACGTCGGGAATATAAAGTTAATAAACGCGATAAAATCCGAAAAATAGTTTTATTTCAATGTTAAGTATGTTTTTTAAATAACTATTCAACTTTTGTATTGGGTACCGAATTTACCGAAATTCCCGGTATTTCCCGGTACTGGCTTATGCCTGGTACCGGGAATTGCCTAGCTCTCCTCAGTACCGGTACTGCAATCCCTAATGGTGACTGACAACAAATTATTACGATTTACGATGAAGAATTTACAAAGATAATATTAATGACTAGCTGAGCCCGCGACTTCGTCCGCGTGGAATTAAACTTAACAAAAAAGCCCGCTCCCGCGTTCTGAGCCCGCGCGACAGGACCCATTTAAAAAAAAAAAAAGCAGCCTAAGTTACTGCTTATAAAATCAGATATCTACCAGTGAACGTCCCGTCAAAATCGGTCCAGCCGTTTCAGAGATACTCTTTGATTTCATGTGTTTTTATTTTTTTACGCGGATACCTAATTGTTTTTCTAAAATTAAAGTAGCCTAAGTTACTCCTTATAACATCAGCTACCTGCCAGTGAAAATCCCGTCAAAATCGGTCCAGCCGTTTCTGAGATTACCCGGAACAAACACACAGACAGACAGACAGATAGACAGACAGACAGACAAAAAAAAATTAAATCGCGTTTTTGTTATAGTTGTCGTATGTACTTTCATATGTATTTACTGAAAAGGTGTTATTTTGATATTACAAACAGACACTCCAATTTTATTTATTTGTATAGATGTATAGATAATTGGTTTTAATTGGCTAAACCGTCAAATTGTATAGCACACTTTGCTCTCTGAGGAAGGTTGTTGCAGGAATACGGCCAAGGGTAGGTATATATAGGTACCTATCTTTTTATGTTTATAATTATAAAATTACGATGCGCGTATGCTCGTAACTTCTCTTCCCAAACGCCTTGACCGCTTTTGGTGTTTCTTTTTTGGACTTACGGCGTCATCTAGATGGTTGTCAGCTTTATTTGGACCCAGTAGAGGGCGCTGTTGTTGACATTCAGAAAAATTATATGCGAAAGCAAATGTTACTACTACTTACTAAAGTGCGGTCGCGGAGTTGGAAGAATTTCGTACAATGACCTCTTTGCCTTCTGACAGTGGTTACAAACATTTTTCCATCAAATGCGGTTTATATGAAATATTTTAAGTGGAAATGGGACGACCGCTTGGCGCAGTGGTTCGAGCGTAGGCCGCTCGGCTCACTGCACATGGTGGTTGCGGGTTCGATTCCCGCCCGGGGCAAATTTCGGAAATGGCCTTTTCGTAATTTGCCCAGGTCTGGGTGTCACTGGGATCGCCCCCAGTCCATTGTACGGTTACCATAGTACAAGCTTTGCTTAGTTTGGGACCGTACAGTTGGTGTGTCTGTCTGGCGATATTTTTAAATAAATATACTAGCTTATAGCTAGCACTCAGGTAAGAGGTTTACAATACCCGAGGCCGGCGGTCCACTTTAGTCCACTAATTGGTCGTGAACCGGTACAGTCCAACAAACTTTATTTGGCCCGCAAGAGCGTCGCTAGTGTCGATACAAGGCTGTCAAAATAAGATTTTTTTCAAATGATTATTTTAGTTCATCTCTTGGCCACCGGCCTTAAAAAGCTTGTAGCACTGTATATTGACCCTATATCTAATTGTAGGCCTTGGGTAGCGGTAGGTCTCAGAAACCAAACAATAATACAAATAGGGTTGTAAGTTTTCAAGTTGCCTTTATTGATTGATTATTGAATACACCAAAAAGATATTGTAAAGGTACCTACCTATATTCATAAATAGCACATGAAAGATTGTAAATCATCGCCTCATAGGCACACTAAGTCTAAATTTGAGCTAAATTGACTTAACGTCAGTATAATCGTATAAATTGCGTAGATATATACGCGAACTACCCAGAATAAATAAGTGTATGGTTGAAGTATATTGGTTATATACCATAGACACGATGTCCTGAAGAAATAGATGAAAGAACGTTATAGGTATTTAGATATATCTATTGATAGACTATACGTTATAGTTTATTTTTAATTTGGCTAAATGACGCCATGGAATGATGAGTATAGGTCTACCAGAATCTCATGGCATTAAAAAAATATAAAAAAATGTGATTTTCATATGGCAATGTCAATTGTCACCTGCCAAATCAAAGTACAAGGTTTGTCAACCGCTGTTGAGATTTTGTGATATCTTCTTGGCAATTTATTGTTTTTGTGAAAATGTCGAAAAAGCCACTTTGATCTCAAGCGAGAAATATTGTTTTCAATGTGTATCGTAAAATAAGGGAAGAAGAAGGCGTAAATCAAACTCAATCTTTGATTTTAAAGCGCGTCGTAGAGTTGACCGGTAAGTTGGACTGAGTTGTTTTGATACTTTTAGTTTATTTTATATTTATCTTACTTAATTATAGCTTCTTTATAGGGTTTTTCAGTACTACTATACGGCGAATCATAGGTGAGGGCACATCGAACGATGGTGTATTTTCCACGCCTGGTAAAAAGAGGAGAGCGGGGAAGAAGAAAATCAACTTGGACAGTTTCGATTTACAGTTGATAAGGAATAAAGTAAATGAATTTTATACAGTTCGGAAGGAAATTCCAACAGTAATGAAACTGTTAAAAATTCTTCGACAAGAAATTGATTTCAACGGAGGGAGAGAATCTCTGAGGTAAGAAAAATATTAAGTAATAATCCTTCTCACTCGTAAGACGAGGCCTGTGCCCTGCAGTGGGACGTACGAGTATTTAGACTGATGTTGATGTTGATGATTGACTAAGCTATCGTTTCAGTAACATGATAAATTTTATTATTTTTTACAGACATATACTTAAGGAGACAGGTTTTGAATATTTTAAATGCCAATCAAAAAGGAACTCAAGTAAGCGAACGAAAAGCAATTATACCAGTGACCTGAGCGATAATATTGGAATACTGCGAGTCTGCTAAGTGATTCGGAACGGTGCTTGTTGTGTGTAACTAGTCTTAGTGAACTAGTGTACTAGTAGTGAACTAGTACTGTGTATTTGTCGAGTTTGTGGAGAGCGAAATAAACCCTTTTTACACGTTTAACGGCATTAATTGTACCTACCCCTGTACGTGTACGTAACATTATAATAAATTAGTACATAAAGTAATATATGATTGGATTTATTTTTTTTGTCATATTTTCCTATGTTAAGAACCCGATGCATAACAACAATTTCATACACATACCTAGTATACTTTATGTTAATTAATGACTAAATATATAAATAAAAATTAAACAGTATCAAGATCGTTTAATCCAATTTCCCCAGTATTGCACACAACAAATTTTTATTTCCCCATTTGCCATGAGATTCTGGTAGACCTATAACTATAAAGAGTATTATTTGTAATATTTTTTCTAAAACATTTAAATGTTTTTTTTATCTGTGCCGCAACTAGGGGCTGTCTCTCTTTCGCAGGGCACTCGTCAGTTGCGGCACGGTGTTTTACACTTTAAATCCATTTAATAAGTAACATTTTATAATGAAATATCAGATAAATTCGGCACGCTTATTCGTCGGTGTGTTCGTGCATATTCCCGTTTATTCGCTGGATAGCACGATCGTGGGCAGCGGTGCGCGGACGCCGCTGCACGCGGATGACAAAGAACGCTGGTATCGATCCTGATAAAAGACAACACAAGTAGGTTATTTACTTAAATTAAATTGTGTGTTTTTTATTACTTAATGCATAAATTCAATAAGGAAGTAGATACCGAAATACGCATTAATCATAAGTAGTATTTAGTCAAAAAATACAATATAATTAAAAACAATAGCGCACGCGATGTAAATAATATCTTAGGTATTTTTTACACCTTGGGTTACATTATTGGAGTTTTAGTAAAGATCCCAATTTAAAAAAAAAATATACTATAGCCTATGTCGTCCAGGGATAGTGTAGCTTCCCAATAGTGAAAGAATTTTTCAAATCGGTTCAGTAGTTTCGGAGCCTATTCAATGCAAACAAATAAACAAACAATCAAATCATTTCATTTTATAATATTAGTCAATTGAAAAGGTTTCCTAAAAACTCACCTTTTTCGTGTTCTCCGAAACAGTGGAGAGTCGTTTCTTCGACATTTCACTGTCAGGCCTCTGCTTCTTGCCATCCGCGCCGTCATTACCAGATGCAACGGAGACCCTCCTCCTCCGGACCGTGGAGCCGGTGTCGTCGTGTGCGGCGGCGGCCTTCCTGGCGTCCAGTTCCGCGAGCCGCTGCTTCGCCTGCCTGGCCGCGTTCTCCCTGATGATCTGATCGGCCCTAATGCGGAGGACTTTGGCGGCTTCCTTGTGATATTTCAATGCCTCTTCGAGATCGTATCTGGATAGAGCGAAGAGGTTTGCGTAGCCTCGAGCCCTGAGAAGGAAGTTGAGATGGAGATGATAAAGGGTAATTGACCGTGGTAGAGCCAAGTTGCAGCCAATTTAGTCAAGTTGCAGCCAGTTTAGCCAAGTTGGTGTGTCAGTCTGGCGATATTAATGTGAGGAAATCGTTCAGCAAATGAAAAAAGTGAAATACAAATTATTATTTTTTCTTATGATTCTGAATCTGAATAAACCTCATGATTCTGAATAAACCAGTCTTAGATTAGACCATGAAATGATCTTACCTAACAGTCGCAGTCCGTCGCCTGAGTCCATCAATGCCGAGTAAGCTTATTTCACCGAAAACGGAACCTTCTCTCAACGACGCCACCACCTCTGATTCATCCGGCGACATAACCTGCAAATCGAAATGGGGCTGTCACACTGGCTGGATCCATTCATCGAAAGTACCGATCGCTTAGTACCTATTATTAAGTGGGTATCAAAAATTATGGAATAAGAGTTTGCATACATATAAAGAGATAAATACACGAGGGCATTTGAAAAAATCTGTTCATTCTGAAATTGTTAAAACTCCTAAGATTCTATAAATACACAAGTGCCTACACTGCACTCCCCAGACTTGACGATGTACATCTGATGGCCGACGTCTCCTTTACGAACAACCACATCGCCGGGCAAGAAGGATACAGGCTTTAGTTGGAGCACCAAGTCTCGTAGCAGGGAGTCCGAGCAATCACGGAACAGTTGCACCTGGTGGGAGAACGATTTCAAACTTTAATATCAAATTACAACTAGGTACATTTCAGAAAAACCTCTTTTCAAACGGTTGTGAGTATATAAATAAATAAATATCGCCAGACTGACACACCAACTGTATGGTCCCAAACTAAGCAACGCTTGTACTAACTATGGGTACCGTAAAATGGACTGGGGGCGATCCCAGTGACACCCAGACCTGGGAAAATTACGAAAAGGCCATTTGCGAAATTTGCCCCGATGGGAATCGAACCCGCAACAAACATGTGTAGTGAGCCGCCGGCCTATGCTCGAACCACTGCTCCAAGCGGTTGTCAAAATATATTTGATACTTTATAAAAAAATACTTTTAAATACCTTACTCAGAGTTGACATATGGACTAAGAGCGCGACATCCCGTTTCATGTTGTATGGCAAAGAGTTTAATATCCCAAATTCATCTGAAACAATATTTTGCAATGTACTTTATTCAGTCCCACGATGGGCGCCAATTAAGAAAATATTTAGTTTTTATAGTGGCGCCCGACGTGAGACCGAAAATAAATAGGATATCACACCACCATTGTTTGAGTTAGGTATCCATTTATCATTATGTGAAAATCAAGTTAGATTGCTGGGTTAATTTAAAAAAAAAATCTTTCTTTATCTTCGAAGTAGCAACAAATATTCTTACTCAAGCATCGTTGCCGTCTCCATGTGTAGTTGAACCACAGTGCAACCCGCCTTTGAAGTGAAAATGGCATATTCAAGAGACGAAGATAGCGTATGGTCCTGTCCAGTCTTTTGCGATATTCAGTCTGCAAATAATTTTTATCAAATATATATACTATGTGTCACATTAAAGTTGAGGTCTCTACTCTAACTCAAATTAAATATTTTATTTTGTTTAGGCCTATGTGTCATTATTACGGTTATTTCTTAAGTCTACCACCGGATATTATAATGCGGTAACCACAAATTAAAGTATATCTTACCCTAGACCTCGTGGCAGTCGCAATAATATCCCTGATCTGTCCAATAAGCAGCGCAAACACGAACACTCCCATCAACCATGCGGCTGTCATGAACAAGTATTCTATAGTGTTCTCGGGCTTCGGGTTCTTGCCGATAGAGGTCGCCGTCTTGGTCGCGAAGTAAAAGCACCGGATGTATGCGTTGCCCTGGTTGTCGTACACCCAGCCGTTGGAGCCGAGACCTATGTGGTTGCTCAGTGCATAGTAAGCGCACGCATTCAAGTGGATCAGGTAGAAGATGTAGAAGAGACTTTTGCCGATTCTGACCTGGAAATGAAAAGTAGGTAAGTTGGAGTAAGTACTTTAAAATTTTAAACGAGACCCCCAATATAGCTAATTAAAACACAAAATAAATGTAAGATCAAATAGTTTCTCACAAAATTTCCTAACATTAGGGTATAGATTCAAACGTGTCATATTTTCAAAGTAGCATTATAGGTCTCTAAGTCCCCTAAATTTAATATGAAACCACAGTCTATACTCTGCTGGTAACAAATTGTGGATTTGGCCAGTTAGCTAGATATTTGGTAACACCTAGTATTGGAAATATTGTTTTCAGAAAAGTTATATCAAACTCCGCGAGCTTTGCTGTATGACACCTGAAAAGCGTAATTTGAAAGTAGAGCCCATTCAATGGCAATCAGAGTTGTAGGTGATTTCTGTCGCAGGAATTAGCATCTTACCAAATAAGGTGACGAAAGCATTCTGTCCATAGCCCGGTGGAATTCCCAGAAGCTCTGCAACTTTAACACCCTCGGTAAACGAAGGATCACCATGCCTGTGCCGAAGTATAGGTACAGCAAGTCCAAGGGCAGAAGAGATAACACGTCGAACTGGAAAAATAACATTATTTGTTTCACTTTCCTTCAGTATATCACTCATTCATAATCTTTGAAGCTGCTACAAAACGTTAACAAAATCTCCTTAGTTGCCTTGAAAAGAGTTCTCAATAAGCACATAATGAATCTCGAAAATATATTATTGTAGGTCCAAAAGTACAATTTGTTTTGTTGCAGTTAAACATTTACCTTATACTGCAGTTTCCTCCTATAATTCCTCCTAGTTTCCCTAGGATTATCGACGTAGAATCCATCACGCAGGAACATCAGCCGAGGTTTCACGAAAGCCACGTCTAGTAGATATACGAAATCGCACAGGTAGTCGGCCGTCATCCATAGAGCTACGTTCTGTGGGGTCTGGTAGGGGAAGGTGGCGCGGAGGATGATGCACCACGCATTGTAGCTGTAGCAGAATGTTACTAGGAGTAACCAGCTGATGTATCCTCGACCTAGGAATAATAATTAATAAACTTTTCCGCACTTTTTCAAATTACCGCAACTTGTAAAGACTAAAGCAAATTATATTAAGCTGTAACAGTTGGGTTCAGAGCATGCCTAATTGTTATTTAAGTATTGTGAGTGCTCCTAATTGGCGCCCAACTGAGGACTCTTAGGTGACATTAAAAATACATTACATTTGGTTTAGGCACTCACTCTGAGGATCAATGGGCATGAAAGGATCACAGAAATCCAGGATCCTTGAAATGATCTTCCAGTTCCTCTCCCACGTTGATAATTTCGGTTCTGGCCTTTGTGATTTTTCGAATACTGCGATTGCCTTTTCTTCTACCGGTAATACTCTAAAAAATATTTGATGGTTTCTTTATGGAGGATTAAAATTGTTTGGGTTGTAGATTTTCAAGAATATCTTTAAAGTTATTCATTACTTCATTATCTATACTAATCATCATCTAGGTATAATATTTTTTTAGACGGTTTAAAATTAAGCAGGTCTTAAATTTGAGTAACGAGTATTTGGCGGTCGGACAGTACTTATTGTGAAATTTTGATCATACGCACTCTTCTGGGCGAATTTCAGGCGTTGGGGTTTTTTTGAAATCTTCTAGTTCCGTATCGGCATCAGCGAACTCAATATCACTGCCTGGATTGTACTGAGGCGTGGTGCTAGATGAGACCAGTCGCACTTTCTGATCGTGGAAGAATACCCTGGCAGTAAAAAAAATAAGGAACTTTTTATCATAACCAAAAGTGTGTCCTAAGCTCAAAGAAGTATTTTAAGCGATTGAATTTTCCAGTAAAAAATCAATCTAGAGTATTGATTCTTAGTTTCTATGGGAAATGAATGTACTTACTTTGCTTTATTTTTTTGAGCATCTTGAAGTTGAGTTTTGGTTTCGATGTTTGAGCTTGTTTGTTTCAGGCTACAATTAAAAAGAAAACAGATAATATTATAACACCTGTCATGTTTTATTACAAGTATCTACTTATATATTGACGACCGCTCGGCTGTGTTTTGCACAACGGGTTGCGGGTTCGATTCCCGATAGGGCTAATTTCGGAAATGACCATTTCTTAATTTACCGCATAACATAAGCGTAACTTGATTTGGGACCATACATGATACAGTTGATGTGATAGTCTGGTGATATTGATATATTTATTTATATATATATTGTATCGTTAGCCATGCACCAATGCCCGCATGCTTTTCAGGTATCTATGGCTACAGCCGTAGTCGTTTGTATCGACGTATGTAAATGAGCAATATAATGAATGCACTACTTATTACATAGGCTTTTCTGTTCCAACGCACCTTGCATCTAGATTACTACTTAAGCATGGAAAACTAAATCTTGTCTATGTCCACTTACGCGTGGTGCGCTGGTGTCGACTCCGGAGTGCACCAGGAACCGTACGCCCCTCTGGCTAACGGGGTTTTAACCACTTGCTGCTCACCCGACGACGAAGGGTGAACTGTATGCTGAAAATACACAAACTTTTATGGTTTTTTTCACTTCCGTAGATACTCGTACCTTTTTTATTGGGACTGGTCCTGCCGCACACTCCCACCACTGTAACTCTTGTAAACTAGAATCGACAATGGTGACCAATAATGACGTCGAGGTTTGACCCTCGACGAGTCCCGGGAAAAATTTAAATTGTCTTGGAACCCGCAACGAATTTAATCGAAAGAAATAATAGTTGGAAGAAAAATATTTTTTTTTTTACTTCCGTAGGTACCTATGTTGGATACTTTAAGCCTAATTTTCCAAAGTACGTTGACCATAACGGCATAATTTTACGTTCAATTTTAGTGTTACCATAAAAGGCATAACTCATAAACGACGTCCACTCGGCACGCAATATTCTTGGTGGTTCCAGTAGGTATCGCCATGTTGCTCTAGCAGTACGATCTTATGTCCTCAAAGCATTTGTACTGCTTTACGGTGACCAAATAAATCTAGTATTCGCAGATAAAAAAATATACAGCCTGTATGATCAAATATTGGTGTTTTTTTTTGGCTGAACCCTTCCTTTTGGCTTTGCCATAGTCGGGTAAAAATAGTGTACCTAATTAACTCTTATTTGACAAGAAAGAAAGAAACACACTATGAATTAGTTCAAGCAGCCGAATATTGTTTTAGATATCCGCTTTTTATTAAAATAGTACCTCCTTCATTATTATTTTGAAACTTGCTAACCCAACAGACGTTATGCTGTCCAAATTTTCCGGGGAACAAACCTTTCCTAGTTTTCTTTCTACTATTATTACGAACATTAAAATAAAAACTAGCCAAATCGGTCCAGCCGTTCTCAAGTGATGCCCTTTTGAACATCTAATTTTTATTTTATCTAAGTACAAAAATATTACTAAAATGCCGTATTATCAGTTCTTCTAATATTTAATTGTTCCTCCCATGTCCACAATAAAAGACAATTTACTGCAGGCCCATTTATTAACGACGTCTGGCTCTCAGTTCCTCCATGCAGTAAAGCCATAAAATATGTCTATCAATTCATTACACAGTCACAGAGGGCCATTATATTTCATTGTTTACTGCCGGCAAGAAAGCACTTAACGGCTTTTTTGTATTCAAATCACAGTGAGGTGCGCTGAGGCTAGCGGGTGTCGGCGTCCTCGACTCATTGACACCGGTATCTGAATTCAGATCTGTTTTTAAAACTGTTGCCAAAGCATTTTCGATTTTTAACGTTAATGTTTAGTATCCAGGATCCTTTTTCTAAAATTATAAAGTGTCGCGTTTAGTTCCTATCAAAAATCTGAGACCATGTAAAGCATCCCTAAGCGTTTTTTCACACGTTTAACTCGGTACCGATAATTTATATATATGTAGGTCTATTTTATTGTATCCATATGTCAAATGCGGTAAATTATCTGTCAAAAACGGTGTCGGCTTCTTCGTGTTGTATGACCGCTAACGTCTTCAGTTAAAACTTAGAAGCATTGCAAGACTATCCTTAAATTAGTTGCCATAATTAGACAGGCAAATACCTACTCAACAAAGCTTTCGTATTGTATTCACCAAGTAATTTGACAAGTAACGTGACATCTTGGAAATCCTTGTCGAGATAGGTATTTGAGAATTGATTTCAATTAAAGTTTATTTGGGTACCTAGTAGGACGAGCTCAAAATATGTTCAATTCCAGTCTAGTCCCGCAACACATTCCCACCACTGTTGGAAGTGTAAGCCAAGATCGACAATAGTGTCCAATGATGGCGTCGAGGTGGCGTGGATGGCGTGGAGTCTCGGGGTAAAGTTAAATTGTTTTGGAACACGCACGAATTTAATAGATAAAAATATAAGAGGAGTTGGTACAAAATTGTCCGCTTCCCTCGATTGCAAAGCGGGAGACAAAAATGACTACCTGTAGCCATAGAAGCAAAACTGTTACAGATGATTGAAGACCGATTCCAGTCTACTTATAAATTTAGAAACTAACTGCGGCGACTTGTCAATTTGTAAATAGCCCCGTATGCCTAAACAACAAACGCTTTGACTTTGACTTTGTCAATGTTCCAGCATAACACGAGATAAGTTGACTTTGTTGCTTGTCAACTTCCAACTAGAATCATGTAAACAAGGCAAAAGTAAAAAAAAAATATAATTGGATATCGTTTTGCAGAATGGAATCAACCCACATGCATTGCTGCATACCAAAACCAACCCTAGTTTTAGTGTTTCTAGGTTGGTTTCAGATTGCTAAACTACGTCCAATTGCACTCAAACAAAGAAGCCTGACATCTTGCATTAGTTGGATACTGATTGGTCTACATATAGCTCCCGCACATGTACATAGCTAAAGTAATTATAGCCAGGGGCGTGGTGAATTAGCTAAGTCATCTTTAGTACAACACATTACTTGGAGTGTATATAGGGTGTTCCATACGTCTGAAATAATAATCCAGGTGACAGATACGTAACTATAATACCTATTTTCTGGGTTACAAGCCTTTGAATATTTTGTCAAAAAGTTTATAAATATTTTTCGTAGTAGGTACCTAATGAGATATGTTTTTATTTTTAATTGAAGAGTATTAAAAACACCGTGCTGTCTAGGGACGCCCGAAAGAAGCGCAGCTTTATAGTATAAAGCGTAGAGCGCCGCAGCTGCCACTCTGTATACCTATATAGGTGTAACGCTACTGACGCTTAGCACGGATTGAGAAGCCGCGTGGCGTGCGCCTGGAACGTCCGTATAGAAGCTCCGCTTCAAAATGTGAGTATTAGATTTTCAATAAAAAATATTTGTAGGTACTATTTAATCTATGCCCGATACTCATCCATACTCCCAAGTATTATTTCTTACTTTTGAAACACCCTGTTCATTTCCACGCCAATACAATATCGGTAAGTAATTAAATTACGATTTTTTTCAAGTCTACTAATACCTATATCATCAAATTGGATAGACCAAATGTCGGGTATCTAAAAATAGACTCTACACTAATTAGATAGAGTCCCATTTGATTATTTGGCCTATTCATCACACCTTTATCAGTATAGACCTACAGATGCCTAGTGCCTGCGATATTTTGTGCTTGAGAACTTTGGTGTAAAATCCCGTGAACTCTATCATTTAACAAGATCAAAATTCAAAAATGCTAAGTAATTCTGATTTATACTCTGAAAGTAAGTACTGAGTACCTAAGTAATCTGATTTGCACTCAGAATGTACCTAAGTAATCTATCTACTGCCGTCTATATACTGAAGTGGTGCACGGTGAAGATGACCAACATCAAAATAGTTAAAAACAACAGAAGGTGATTCGCGCAAATTTTCTTTAAACACCTACTTGATGTGGTAATAGAATCGATCTAATGAAACAAAAATTAAAAACTGTTTCTATCCAGTGTAACCTATTTAGCGACGTTAGTAGGTAACTGTCTCATATTGAGTAAATGGGTTTACCTAGTTCATGTAGTTCACGATACAATTGTATATTAGCGTGCCAATAGGTTGTATAAGAACGCTAAGGAACTTAATTGCTAGCGACGACTTGAAAAGACTCTGTACATGCAAGGCAGTATTTAAATCCATTGGCCCTGTTATAAAACATTCAAACAAAATAAGAATGTTATTTTTACACGTGTAACTTTAACTCTTTAACATGTTTAAATATTTCACGTAATATTGGTGATATAGAACTTACCACATCGACTTTAATTTCTATCATTTTATCAAACCATGTTATTGAAATTCTATTGTCATAATATTTTTTTAAGGTAACACTTAAAATAACAACACCTCTCTGCACTGCACTAACACTATGGTAACACACAAACAAAAAACAAAATCCGACACCGAACACCTTTTAAAAACATTTTAAATATCGAACAAAATTTGTGGCGGCAAAATTGGGAAGTCGAGGAAAAATTTGGGAAGGAATTTTCCGGGCGAAGAAAACACGCGTTCACTGCGGTGGTTTTTGAAGGACTGCAGCGAGACTGGCCTAGCCGATGGACGATTAAACTTGGTGCCTACAAGCCAGCCCGATACAAACAATGCTGTGTTGTGTTGGGGCCAACATTTGGACAAGACTGATGTCATTATTCCCTTCGGAATTTCCGTGTTCCGTGGACATGAAACTGGTCTACCAATACCCAGGTCTAGGTCAAGGTAGTGTTAACGACGCGCCGTAGAGTATGCAATGAGGTAAACAAATCGTAATCACCTATAAGTATAGAATACTTATTCATTTAATTAATTGTTCAGTAAGTAGGTACTTTGGTGATAATTACCTACTACCAGCAGATATTTAAGGTCCATAACTGGACGTGGTTTTGCAAAATGTAAGCGCACACACACTTCTGCAAACTATACCAACCTAGAACAACTAAGACAATGTTGGTTTTGGTCTACAACAGTGCATGTGGGTTCATCCCGTTCTGCATAACGATATCTAACTGTCGCCTTAACAGCTCAACGCTACTAAAAATGTCTGTAAGATTTCCGATACGTCACTTTTACTCACTAAAAAAATACGTGCTTATTCAACGTTTGAAGCTTTTATCACTCTAGTATCCAATTTTCATAAGAGTCAGTTTAGAGTCCATTCTTATCTGATTACCGGATTTATACCCAATAGATGGGTGTTGAAGGGTAGACGGTAGTTATCAGGCTTTTCTGAATACCTGTAACAACTTTACAGTATATCTATCATTTAATACGCTAAAGATTATATACGGGGCTACGTACTTAGGCTGCATGTGCTACGGCGCACCGGTGTGGGCCGACAGGGCCACAATAGGGGCGGCGCGGCGTAAATTACTACAAAGCCAACGTTTGGCGTTAATATTTCTATGTAAAGCATATCGCACGGTCAGTACCGAGGCCCTGCCAGTTCTCGCTGGTGTGCTCCCAGTGGACCTGGAGGTCCAAAGACGCGCGGGAATGTACTACTCTACTCGAGAGAGCATGAACACCGAGTTCCTTAAACCGCGAGACCGCTCTAAAATCGCTAGATTATTTAGTCCGATATCTGTCGTTTACGAAGATCTTCTGACCGAATGGCAATCCAGATGGGATACAACAACTAAGGGCCGCCACCTCCACCAATTCTTTCCATGCGTTCGTGAACGTCTGGAGAGAGCGTGGTTGGAGGTGGACCACTGTGTGGCTCAATTTCTGACTGGGCATGGCAACTTTAGGAGCAAATTATTCTACTTCACGTTAGTTCCTTCACCTTTCTGTCAATGCTCGACGCTGCAAAACAATCATGAACAATCTGCACATCACATCCTGTGGGAGTGCAGTCTCTGGCACAACGAACGGACTACTATGCTAAATAGCCTGCAAGTGACATCTGGAGTAGTTTATTACACAGACCTTGTGGAAACCAGGGACAATTTCCGTGCGTTCAAGCGCTTTTGCCATACCTATTATTGGATTCAAGTATAATCAGCTCACGAGTTTAGGTCCAATTAGTCATATTACGATCCGTGGTGCCTTACAACTGGTCTTCAATCAGCTGTAACAGTCTTGTTTCTATGGCAATTAGCCCATACCAGCTACATATATTTTGTCTCCCGCTTTGCACCGGAGGGAAGTGGAAATATTTTGTTCCAACTCCTCCTATTATTTCTTTCGATTAAATTCGTGCGGGTTCCAAGACAATTTAACTTTTCCCCGGGACTCGTCGAGGGTCAAACCTCGACGTCATTATTGGTCACCATTGTCGATCCTGGCTTACAGGAGTTACAGTGGTGGGAGTGTGTGGCGGGACTAGTCCCTAAAAAAAAAAAAAAGTATATCTATCATATGTATTTGTATACATACTAAGAGTTCATTATTCACTAGCGTCTCATGTAATACGGTATTTGACAAATACTTTTTTAATGCATTATTATATTTCTAACAGGGAAATATTTTATTTAATAACTACAGTAGAGCCTCGATAATCCGAACTACCAAAAAATAACACCTGTTCGGACTCACAGAGCGTTCGGACTATAGTATGTCAAAAAAATGCAAGTATATTTTGACAGAATTTATTTATTGAGGTTATTATAACATACATATTTAAACAACAGAATACGTTACTTATTCATAAAGTCATCAATTTTAGTTTAGCGGGTTCTATTTATTGACCAAAAAAGGCTTTATCCCTCAAATTACGCAGCATCATCTTTTCGGATAGGGACAAGTTATTTTCATCAGCCCAATCCAAACAAGTGTTAAGTGCTAATATAGCTTGTGAATGAGGAATTTTATTTACGTTCAAAGTAGAAATATTATGAAACTCGTTCCCAGTCTCGTCATTCTCTTGCGTAAGTTGGGCTATGATCTCGTCATCAGTTATGGGTTCTGTGCAATTCTCCTCTTCGCTAAATGTTAAGAAAGTGGAAATCGTTTAGAGAGAAATATACAGTCATCAGTTCGGATTACAGCGGCGTTCGGATTAGCCTGAGTACGGATTATCGAGGCTCTACTGTATATAGTTAGCTATAACAAATATAAACAGACGTTTAATGTTAAGAAAACCGCACCAACTACTGATGCAGGACGTCATAATTTAGTAATTTTAGCAAACTTTAATACCAAATATTCTTGCAATAAGTAGATAACTGGACAAAAAAAAATCTTTCACAATGTGTAATTAAATAATTTATACTTATGAATTGATATAAAAGAGTAACGCCGCCAATGGCTTGCAAGCGTAAAACATTCGGAAAACTCTGGTAGAGATCTGAAGGTTCATAGGATCATTCATAAATTGTTGGCCCCAACATTTGGTCCAAGCACTTAAGTGCGTTGGCAAAAATAAATTGCTAAGAATGGCGGGAAAGGCAATTCGCGATAAAGAATAGGCTATTTGGATTCCTACGCAGAAGGGTTTTCTGATTAACAGTGAAATAAATTTATGGCTTTACGAATGAAATGTGATAGAGAATTCGGAAAGTAGGTACTTACCTACCTACCGATTTTATTAAAATTACTTAAATGTCGATTCGGATTCCAAAGGCGGGATAGAAGAACACGTGGATATCTATAATTGGTTTCTTTACTTTCCCGATCGGCAACTATACCTACTACGCACCTACCTACTTACCTTAATGTATTAATTAAGATAATCTACTACCTAACTATCTATTAATTTTGTTTAATAAATTAGTGTGCAACCAAATTTTTAATTGCGTTTTAAATCTTACACAATGACAAAATTATTAAAACACGGGAACCCACTACATAATCCTAATTATAAATGTATCTTCAACAGAAATAAAATCGCCTATTAAATCACCTGACAGATTCCTAAATAGGTAGGTAAGTAATTTCAAAGATTCTACTTAGTTTGCGCCATGTACTTAAAACAGACAACGTAGGTGTCGATCGATGAATCCTTTGTGTAAATTCAGCACACAATGTCACATAGGTACCTACATAATATACATATCGCCAGACAATAAAGGTCTTATGGTAATTAATCACACAGAATGGTCAGACTTTAAGTTAGTAGATATGAATGTTCAATTTGCAATGCGAAAATCAAACAAAGAAGCTTAGGTCATATCTATGTAGCTACATGCACTGATCCATAATATCAAAGGCTTTGATTACAAAGAGAATAATATTTTTCCGCACGATCTACTTATTTATAAAGGAAAACTTACCCTTTTGAAGGCTTTCAGGCCGCTCAGCACCATCTTGAACCGTTCAAAATTAAAACATTAATATTTTATGGCCATTTTAATTGCCGATCAATGGCCGATTGGGCTTTTCCGAGATTTAGCGAAATCGGAAAGCTGCGTAGGTAGGTACCAGAACCTATACCTACTCACTTATCACTTGTCTATTTACGACCTGAAACATTTTATGGTGCCAATTTGACAACATCACTGTCTTTCGTTGCTTAACACTGGAGACAGGTATATTCAATTCGGTCGTGTTACCGTGTATTTTGGCGGGAAGTAAATATTTGTTTTGATGACTTTGTTGTTGGTACCATGAATTGCAGCTATTTCAGCGCTTTGTTTTTGCTTCCTTTCTGTACAAATCTTGAATGAAATTATTATGATAAGCATATTTCACCACTGAATCCAAGCTTCCTTACTGGCCATCTCATCAGCTGACTTCAGAGTAATATGATTGCATCCTAACATAGTTTTCGGTGAAAGGAGCTGCCTTTCAGAATCTGCATTTGGAAAGGTCTGACATTGCTTGCAACACCATCCTGGATTCCATTATCTTACTTATACTGAACTTACTGAAGGGTAATCGCATAATTCAGTAACATAGCTTTAAGCCTTTGAGATAAGATGGTATAATTTAGAGCCTTAATTAGGGAAAGAAGCCTGAATTCAGGATAATGTTATATCACATTAATAAAAAATCTTAAAGTATATGACGATTATTTCAGATAAATTTAAATAAGTTTGCAAGTAAGTAGGAACGTTAATACCTTATTTTAGTGGCAAATGGCAGCCGAGCAGCTGGCACTATAAATACACGATGCTAATCTTTATTATGTGGTGCTTGTTTCGAAAAACACTTCTTGGTTTCAGCGATGAAAGCGCTAGATGCTGATGCAATATATCGAATATTGCGCGCGCAACACTTCCGACGCACCCGTCGGTAAAACAGTACCTGCTTGTAAAGGGTGTTGGTATTTTGCTGATCGATCTCATATTCGAGACGAATTTATACCGATACCGATATAGCAATGAGTCAATTGGGAATAAAATGTACCCCATTATGTGGATAATTCATAAATTAATCAGTTCAAAATAGAAACTAAGTATAAATACTCTTTAGGCCAAATGGATACAGGCAAGTGTTTTTGTTTTTCTTTTATCGTTTCTTTACATAGGTAGGTAGGCTCGGCCATATACTGGCATGAACCAAAGCGTACCTAAAAGGTCATTCACACGGTTAACCAGGCACCGATAATTTCTATACATTTTACTTTATCCAGATGTCAAATAGGGCCATTATCGGTGGCTACTTCATGTAAGTTCCGTGTAGTAGTACATTTTAATAACCACCCAGAAAGCCTACCCAGACAAAACAATCTATAGGGGATAAGGGTAATTTTTTATAACTAATATTAATATACTGGGGTCACAGAACAACTCAAGTAAGTAGGTAGGTATACCTGCTACGGAACCCTTCATTGTGCATGGCCCGATAAGCACTGGACCAATTTTTATATGAGTTATTTATAAACATTTATTTTTAGGCGCTGGTTTCGCGATATTTGATAAATTTTACCCCTTATGAGATATTCTGCTAAAATATTTAATTAACTTCAATTATTTATTTTCCAGACGGCAAACGAAGGCAAGTAACATTTGAACAGCTGACAGCCCTGCTGGAGTTCCTGAAGGAGCACCAAGAGTTGGCGAGAGGACTCGCCAGAGGGCGCCGCGGCAAGTTCCACACACTGAAGCTATGGGGCCTGTGTGCCAAGACCATGAATGCTTTGAAAGATGGAGCAGTTAAGGACGGCAAGGGGTGGTCTAAGGTATATTGTTCAAAATTGTGGGCTTGTTATATGTCTTTTGGGGTTATTAAGACTAATATTTCGATGGCTACTATCTAGTATCTACGTAAACGATCATACCAACAAAATACTGATATTCGTTTTTATTAGTATTGTTCCTTGTACATTTAAATGTTAGGAAGTCAATGTGGATTTTTATTAATTCTGGCTACTATAATTTAGAATAAACAACAAATATACCTAGTTAAGTACTTAATAATCCATAATCCACCACGCTGGCCCAGTGAGGGTTGGCGGATTTCACATGTCTTTCGAAACCTGGTTAGATCTTCTAAGACCATGCAGGTTTCCTCACGATGTTTTCCTTCACCGTAAGCAAGTGATAATCATATAGAAATTATGATTCGCATATAGATTTCGAAAAATCCAGAGGTGCGAGGGGTTTGAACCCCAGACG
Source organism: Notodonta dromedarius (assembly GCA_905147325.1). Lineage (NCBI taxonomy): Eukaryota > Metazoa > Arthropoda > Insecta > Lepidoptera > Notodontidae > Notodonta > Notodonta dromedarius. The sequence continues at coordinate 11,465,353 of LR990159.1, read as the reverse complement.
GTGCCCGCAAGACGCGTGCTTAACCAATCGGCTATCACTGCTTTTTTATTTTATTTTTATTATGTTTTTTTTATATCTACATAAGTTACCTACAGGGACTGTATGATAATTAATCCGTTGATGTTGTTAGGGCCTGTTTGGCCATGCGAATATGACCTTACGCGCAGGCATTAATGTTCTTGATAGTAGTTGCATTTTTAATCTCAGTACTGGTGTGACTGGAAGTACCGGGTTCGCAGAAGAGCCCTGGAGCTCAAGGCAGCTAAAGACCAGAACAGACCATCGCCGGAAGGCATTGTACCCTTGTCCACCATGGAGGATACCATATTGAGCCTCATCGGAGTGAATGCCGTCGACGGGGTGGTCATCAAGAGTGACCCGTTGGCTGATGCGGTATGTATGAGTAAAATTTAAACCGACCTCTTTCCCTCCGACCTCTTTCCCTCCGACTTCTTTCCCTTTCCCTCATATAGGTATATGAGCTGAAGGGTGCAAAGCGTGCGCAGGATTTTATAGACGAATTTGGTTTGTGGAATATAACTGTCTTATTTATCACGTTTGTTTATGGTCACGCGCATAAATCAGGTCTTTGGTACATTCCCCGGTTGGCACAGTTTGACGTTTCATATTCGACCGCTCGGCGCAGTGGTTCGCGCGTAGGCCGCACGACTCACTGCACATGGTGGTTGCGGGTTCGATTCCCGCCGGGGCAAATTTCGGCTTTTCGTAATTTGCCCAGGTCCGGGTGTCCCTGGGATCGCCCCCAGTCCATGGTACGGTACCCATAGTATAAGCGTTGCTTAGTTTGGGACTATACAGTTGGTGTGTTCGTCTGGCGATATTTATTATTTTTATTTATATTGCAGTCCAGGGCTCGCCAATATAATTATTCCATGTGACTCACATATGTGGGTACACAACAGTTCACCACTATCTACCCCTTTGGCGGTCTCAAGCGTGATGTTAAAATCTTGTTGACGTATTCCAGGATACGGAGGAGGAGGAACCGAATATTAATGATAATAATGATGACGTGACCGCGATGCAATACTATGGTAAGTAAGTCATGCGTTAATATCTATACAAATAAATAAAATTGGAGTGTCTGTTTGTAATATCAAAATAACACCTTTTCACTAAATGCATATGAAAGTACATACGACACCTATAGCAAAAACGCGATTTTTAAATTTTTTTGTCTGTCTGTCTGTCTGTCTGTCTGTGTGTTTGTTCCGGGTAATCTCCGAAACGGCTGGACCGATTTTGACGGGACTTTCACTGGCAGATAGCTGATTTTTTAAGGAGTAACTTAGGCATCGTTTATTTCAGAAACACAAAATTTTAAAAAATGGGTCCTGTCGCGCGGGCTCAGAACGCGGGAGCGGGCTTTTTTGTTAAGTTAAATTCCACGCGGACGAAGTCGCGGGCTCAGCTAGTTTATGAATAAGCATGTGTGTTTGTTTGTAACTCAGACTGAGCACCATGCAAGAACGGCTGAACCGATTTGAGTAAAAATCTGGTATGTTTTACTGGAATAACATTTTATGTGTCTACTTTTTTATGTTTATGGAAGTTAGAAACTTGTATTTTCAGGAACAAGATTAAGATCTGGCAGAGGGCGTAAGCGTCGACGTTCTTTCAAAGAGCATACATCAGACTTGGATGAGCCAGGTGGGCCGAGCAGTCCTGTGGACAGGAAGCCTCGGACCAGTGCGGAGAATGACGAATTAGATGACTCGGGTAACGACGAAGCAGTTGTCGAAAATGATGCCGAATTATGTTTAATCCTTAAATAAACTCTTGGTGCAGTGGTTTGAGCGTAGGCCGCTCGGCTCACTGCACCGAGTAGTTGCGGGTTCAATTCCCGTCGGGGCTAATATCAGCAATAGCTTTTTCGTAATTTGCTTAGGTCTCGGTGTCACTGGGATCGCCCCGAATCCATTGTATTGTAATCTTAGTACAAGGCGTTGCTTAGTTTGGGACCATACCGTTGGTGTGTTAGTCTGGCGATATTTAGGTATTCCTAAATAATGAATCATTCATCGACGTCGACTCACCTCATTCTGATTCTGTCGATTGACTGAATATGTGATATAACACCCCTGAATTAAAATGTCACCACCGACGACGACAGTGCGCTCATTAACTAGCAAAACTTTAAGCATAGTTGCTTTGGTCTAGGTCGGTTGAACTACAGCACTATTTACGCTGGTATTTCAATATTTTTTTTAATATTGCAATGGATAGCAAGGAGCAGTTATAGCCGATTGGTTAAAGCAAGCGTCTTGCGGGCACCAGGTCTTGGGTACAAATACCGGCTCGCACCTCTGGATTTTTCGAAATCTATGTGCGAATCATAATTTCTATATGATTATCACTTGCTTACGGTGCATGTCTTGGAAGATCTAACCAATTTTTGAAAGACATGTGAAATCCGCCAACCCGCACTGGGCCAGCGTGGTGGATTATGGCCTGAATCCCCCTCGTGTTGAGGGGAGGCCCGTGCCCAGGAGTGGGACGTCAAAAGGGCTAAATTATAATTATTTATTGCAATGGATACCGGGTATCTAATAAAACCCGTTTCTAACAAAGGTGACCGTCACACGGTAAACATGACAACGATTAATCCTTATATTTTCAGCATATACCGTTGTCAAATATGATAAAAAATTATGGAAAAACCGTTTGAGCCATAATTGTGTGAATGTAGCCAAAAGGTATTTATGATATGCAGACTGATGTTTTTGTCATAGATGAAGCAGAAGCTTCACAGTTCCTGAAATTGGAGAGAGATAAGTTAGAAAACAGTAAGAGATCATCGGACTCATTACAGACGATAGCATCGGAGCTGACACGGCTGGCGGACATCATGGGCCACATCAGGGATATTTTAGCTAACAATAGAATAAACTTATAAAGCACAACTTTTAATTTCATTGAAAAAATCTATCTAATAAATCCCGACGGGGAATTGAAGGCCGGTGACAGACTTGAAAGGATTTTTACCACTAGTACCTAGAGTTTTCGAACATTTTAAGATTTTAAGGGCTGCCTATTGGGACGGTACCTACAGACTCCCAGCCCTCGCGCTGAAGTCCTCCATGGACGTCTGCAGTGCATGAATTGGTTCATTTTTCTTGTGCGGTGGAGGTCCAAAAAAGTTTGGGAACCTCTGATACCAAACATTTTTATCGGTGCTAACTTACATAGCATCCACTTAAAACAAGTATACAAGTAAAATAAATTTCGTCACTTTTGTTTTTATCTGTAGGTAGATAATGTTGTTATGCGCAATAGAATCATCATTCCGCGTCACCTTGACATATACCGGACTGTACCGACTCAAAAGTTATGTTACGCTTTGATAGTGTTAAGCTAGGTATATTATGCTGTTCAGGAGGCATGCTATAAATGATGCACGCATGCCTCGTGTTGAAGCATGCGTAACAAACTATTCGCAGCGGCGCACGCCTCACGATATCTGTATGCATCTTCAGCTTTATTTTATTGCCCGTAAAAACCCTCACGCGACGTTCCGCCTCTAGTTTAGCAATCCTTAGGTACCTATATCATCTTTAATTGTACTTAGTGAACAGAATTGACGTCATAGTTCCAATTCTGTGGCCGCAAATTACGGGTAAACTAAATTTGACAGAACTAAAGATATTACTATCTCGCTCATGCACTACTGACATGAGAAGTTACGGCGATACGCATGCATTTCAGTGGAGTTTATGTACCAACGTAATAAGCACAAATATCCAAGCGAATTTCAATATGGTATCAATGAAACGTGCCGGAGTTCAAGATGTCAAGCAGACAGATAACATGACCGTAACACTGTAGGTATTATCAGTAGTTTAGCGATCGCACACTGATGTAGTACGAGAAGTATTCACAGTTTAAGAATTTAATTATTTTATGAATACAATTAAGTAGTTCAAAGTAATCATAGTTTACGTGATCATGATCCTGTGGTCTATGTTCGTCGGTTTATTTGTGACGAGGTACGTAAAATTTCTATTATTTTGTGGTTTTTAACTAGGTACCTATTCTTAAAAGTAGGGACCACAGATAAAAGCGCTAATACCTACTCGGATACTAGAGACTTTGTCATCATCTTAATGAAGATAAAGATTAAGTTATTTTATTCATCATTTGTGGCGGAGATACATACATTGTTCAGTAAACATCTTAGTAAGTTGGAAAGCACTACTAACCTACTTATCGGGAAATGATTATCTGAAATCACCTAACCAATAAAGAGCCATGGCAGAGTAAGTACAAAAGCACCTTCCTTATAAATCCTTTCTTCGATATTAGGTAATAGAGGATACCTTTCGCAAACTCTATGGGTACCTTATACCTACTAGTACACGATTCTAGATACTTTATAATTGAAAAGAGTAGCCATTGGGTTTCTTGCCGGCTCTTCTCAGTGGAAGCAGCATTCCGAACCGGTGGTAGATTCTGACTATTCATAAATGCTTTGTTGGCTTACATGAATAAAAACAATTTTGAATTTAGCATAATGAACCAACAAAATGGATGAGTATATTGCTATTGTATTAATACTATTTGTATTCCAGTGTATTCGGTAAAGTAGCAGTAAACCACGGAGAAGATGTATCAAACAATTTAATAACAGATCCTAAGCCAGTTAAAACCGACGCTACAATCAACCATGTGGATAGGAATACTATAGATAACGGCGTTCTACAAAATAACGACGTTCCTTTACACAGTTCAAATGATACTCGGAAGCCTGTATGTCAGTTTCCTTTATTAGAGAATGGAGATCCAAGAGTTTGCGATGATAGAGAGCGGGTCGATAATGGCACAGCGTTGATACTGACGCCGTATATAAAAGCAGGAAAGGTTAAAGAGGCTAAGACCGCTTGCAAGGTCGATCCGAAACAATTCTTGGGTTTTAAGAGTTACTCTGGTTTTTTGACTGTGAATGAGACCTACAACTCGAACCTCTTCTTCTGGTACTTCCCGGTGTTGAATAAAAGCGTGAATGATAGTCCTTGGATCATTTGGATGCAGGGTGGGCCCGGCGCGTCAAGCTTGATAGGGCTGTTTGACGAAATGGGACCATTTACTTATAGCAAAGGTGGTTTGAGGCGTAAGTATAGCTTTATACGTTTCTATGGGATCTTTGGAGCTGTGTACATTGTGTATCTAAATTTAATAGCTTCATCATGATTAGACGAAAAATAGGTAGATAGTAGTGATGTAACGAATATTCGCATTCGCATTCGCATTCGCGAATATTCGCATATTTTTTGACATTCGCATTCGCATTCGCATTCGCAAGAATCTATGCGAATGTTTGGCGAATATTTTTGAAAAACAAAAAGGAAATTATCTATAGACGATAATGGAATGCTAACAACTAGTAAGAATTATATATTATTTAAACAAACTTCCTCATAGGTTGGCCCTTATTGCACCGCGTTTACGTTCATAAAGCAGCTTATTCCGCACTATTGACTTTACATTTTTTAAATCTTAGTAAAGAGTTATCCTAAAAATAGTAAACATTAAAAAAATAAAATAAACAATGTTTGTTAAAATATTATACATAAAAACATTAACTATTTAAATAAATTTCTTTCACATTCAATTTCATTGTAAATAAAACATATGATAAACATTCGATTTATTATATTTCAAATAATATAATAATTGTCACCGGCTTTGCCAGACCCATGGATAAATATAACCAGCCAAATGCATGTCGGACTACGCATACTCTAGAGTTCCGCAGATATCCTGCCACTTTTCGATACTACGGAACTCATAAAATAAAAGTGATGTTTTTTTTATTGACATGAAACATCGAATTCGGCGGCTCACGTAACCTATTAATTTCTGCGAAATTTCACCTTTTTAAATAAAATAGTAAGAAATTCTGTTACTAAATTTATCATAGACATCTTCAGCAAAAGTGACATAAACTTGACTGATGAAAATTCATATAAGGATTTTTAATTCAAATAATTAAGTTGTGATTAGACTGGGTGCTCAATCAGTGGTGTGTGGTTTGAGACTTCATTTAGATTTTTTTTTACATTACTTATATTAATTTTGAATAGTAGTAAATAACTATTTATTTCCTATAATAAACCATTTATAATGTGGTTCTAATTTAAATGATGAATCTTGCTAGTTAAGTAAAAAAGGCCACAATGAAGCACACTATTTCGTAAACGGGAATTAATTTTGAAAAACTGTCAAAGAAACCTTCAAATAATTTTAAAATACTACTGAACAATACCTCAATCGATGGGATGTGTAAACATTTTTTTTACTCCCCTTTCGGGAGGTACAATTAAATAACTTTGCTTTCAAAACAGTTTTTTAGCGGTAAATAAACTATTTTTTTGGCTAGTTTGCAGTATTTTGGCCCTAATAGTCTCTGTATAAAATTACTGTGATTGCAAACGGACGTGCCGAAACTATAAGGGTTCCTGCAGTTCTCTAGGTCTTAGAAAAAAATCGTGAATTGTGACTTTTTTCAATTAAGATTGTATTATTCTAAATATTTTTTACTCGCAAGTAAGTTGTAAAATGTCCTATGAAATGCGTGAGCTTTGTTAATTACACACCTTGGCTCCATCACAGCACAGCCCTCGTGTTAGTCTCTGGCTGCAAACCAGCCTCGATCGTAACTTAGCTCACTTGCACATAATGCACTAATTTATTTGAATTAAAAAAAAATGTAACTGTCTTGAGGTAGGCAACTAAATTATGAATAGGATCTTTCTCTATTGCTCTTGTTACTCTAAATAAAATATTATATCAATAAAATTTGAAAATAAAATAAATTTGATTAATGAAATAATACTAAACTACCCTCAAATCAAAACAAATCTCTTCGAATTAACTTTATGTGACTAACTTCGTTCTTTCAACCAATGGGTTCGGCTATGTTTGGCCGACACGAAATTTCAATCCAGTCTAACATTTTGCGCGCTCTTCATTAACCTCCGAGAAATATGCGTGTTATATATAAGTTTAACATGTGTATTTGTGTGTCTGTCTGTGGCATCATAGCGCCCAAACAAATGATCCGATTTTAATTTTGTTTCTTTATTAGAAAGGTGTTCTGATCGAGAGTTTTCTTAGCTATTTTTCACGAAAATCGATTCAACCGTTTGAAAATTATCAGCTCTTTTGTAATTTAATAAGTCGTTTAATATTTTTTTTACTATTTTTGTACTAAACTTTTTTAATTTTCAATTTAGGGTTTTTTGTTTGAAAGTCAACATTCGCATTCGCATTCGCATTCGCGAATGTTGAAGCCAAATATTCGCATTCGCATTCGCATTCGCGAATGTCCAAAATCCAACATTCGTTACATCACTAGTAGATAGTCATTTGCGGTGATTCACATGTATAACTTGGCACTGCTAAATTCTATATATTTAATTGTATATAGATTTCAAATGCGGCCATTATTTGTCAATACTATAAAAACAGAACAGTGTCGGTTTCTCCGTGTGAATGACCGCACGCGATGACAAATATTTTAAATTCAAGTAACTATGTACGTCACCGTTATGAAGATTATGAAGTACTACGTTATGAAGATATCTACCATTTCACTTAGCCTCTAGCCCTCATGTTATGCAAGATTTTTAGAGCATCCATTTATATAACACTATCGGCCCGCACCGGCTTCGCACGGGTACATTGCGGTTACATTATTCGAGTTTTAGTAAGGATCCCTAATTTTTTTGAAAATATATTATAGCCTATGTCACTCGGGGATAGTGTAGCTTCCCAACAGTGAAATAATTTTTCAAATCGGTTCAGTAGTTTCGGAGCCTATTCATTACAATCAAACAAACAAAGTTTTCCTCTTTATAATATTAGTATGACTAGCTGTGCCCGCGACCTCGTCCGCGTAGTATTAAACTTAACAAAAAATTCGGGATCATCGGGATAAAAAGTATCCTATGTATTAATCCCGGTTATAAACTATCTGTGTTCCAAATTTCATCCAAATCCGTTCAGTAGTTTTTGCCTGAAAGAGTAACAAACATCCACACTCACAAACTTTCGCATTTATTATATTAGTAGGATAATATAAATAGACAGATATTTTCAATAATTTCAGCTAACCCATATACGTGGTTGCGGAACCATTCGCTATTGTTCATTGATAACCCAGTGGGCACCGGCTACAGCTTCACCGACCATGAGGATGGATACCCTACGGACATGGCCACGGCAAGTAACCAATCATCAACAAATCAAACCGTTTGGTCAAATTATTTGAACAGGCGACTTTTAGCGTACCCTTTCATTCCTGCCTTCCTAGTACAGTTTACGCAATATAATTTGAGTTAAAAACTGATAGAGGCCTAGGGAAATATTATCATCATAGTGCTATCGTCTAATCTTCCTGGGGTGCTACTCTTAGCAACGATATACGGTCGTATATCGTCTGAACGAACGATAATTTTGTATTGTTCGTTCAATAATCGATACGACTGCAAAAATAATATGGAAATTAGAGTGGGATTCGACGATACTAATGTCACGATATATCGATTATCGTTGCTAAGAGTAGCACTCCTGATACCTGCTTGAAATCTCATCTTGGACTTTATCAAGTTATTGTAATTTGAAACTTTCAGGTATTTCCATTCCTTCATACCTCATGACACTGGTTTATTTTTGTTGTTACCGTCCTTTCAACTGGACTCGGCTGGAAGGACCTGGAAGCTGCCGCACAAGATCGAGAAAAGTGGAAATTTCTTCTTCGAGCCCTATGTCCCTCATGATGGATAACAGGATTACCTCATCATCATCATCACTGTCCTTTATTTACTAGGGTGAGCTTTTCAACTGACCTGTCTTTATTTCCAGTACTCAAGTCATCTCTACACAGCTCTCAAGCAGTTTCTGCAGATCTTCCCCGAGCTAAAGAATGCCCCCCTCTACGTGGCGGGGGAGTCCTATGCTGGGAAGTACGTGCCCGGTCTGGCTATGGAGATACACAAGCAGAGGGATAAACTGGATATTAACCTTAAGGTACTATCTACACATAGAACAAACTAAGAAGTATGCTACTTATAATGAGCCCTAAGCCTGAATAATTATTATAAATACCTGTGTCAGCGACTTCGTCCGCGTGGAATAGTGTCTGGGTAGCATTTTTAATTATTACAAACTTTCATCCCCTATTGTTATTTTACACCCTTTAGGGTAAAACTTGTACAAACTTTGAATGACATATTTATTTACATCGAATCAACAGCCTAAGGAATAAGTTTCAAGCTTCTAGCTCTAAAAATGACGATACTTCCATACAACTTTTCATCCCCCCCTTACAACCCGTTTTTCGCATTAAAAAGTAGCCTATGCCCTTTCTCAGGCTCTAGACTATCTGTGTACCAAATTTCATTTAAATCGGTTCAGTAGTTTTGGCATGAAAGCGCGACAGACAGACAGACAGACAGAGTTACTTTCGCATTAGTAAGGGGCCACTCCTTGAAGTTAACCAAGCCTCCGTCTACTAGCAACCCCAGATAAAATTTCTTGACACTTAGAGTGATAAAATTGTGGAATTCTCTCCCTGAAACAGTAATAAGTGCTCCGACAGTGAATAGTTTCAAAAATAGACTTGACAGACATTTAAAATGATCTATACATCTATACATCTATACTCTATACAAATAAATAAAATTGGAGTGTCTGTTTGTAATATCAAAATAACACATTTTCACTAAATGCATATGAAAGTACATACGACACCTATAGCAAAAACGCGATTTAAAACATTTTTGACTGTCTGTCTGTCTGTCTGTCTGTCTGTGTGTTTGTTCTGGGTAATCTCCGAAACGGCTGGACCGATTTTGACGGGACTTTCACTGGCAGATAGCTGATGTTATAGGGAGTAACTTAGGCTACTTTTATTTTAGAAAAACCAAATTTTAAAAAAATATGAAAAAATGGGTACTGTCGGTCGGGCTCAGAACGCGGGAGCGGGCTTTTTTGTTAAGTTAAATTCCACGCGGACGAAGTCGCGGGCTCGGCTAGTAATTATAATAAAATACAAGTGTCCTGATATACACGCATCAGCTCAAAGCTGCTAGTGTATCAATAAATAAATAAATAAATAAATAAATAAATAAATAAATAAATAAATAAATAAATAAATAAATAAATAAATAAATAAATAAAATGAATGGACTTTGGGCGACATATTAGGTAACTACAGACGCAGATTTTTTTTTTATGTAACAAAGTCGTATGCGTACGACCCACCTGATGTTAAGCAGTAACCTTAGACTATAGATGCTTGCAAAACCTGAAGGGGAGTGGGACAGTGGGAGGCGAAGGGAATGGGGGTTGGGATGCCGGCTCTCATCGTACGAAACACAGCTTAATTAAGGCTAAAGCGCCCATCTAGCCCGCGAAGTTAAAATTTTTTGAGGTTTTTAAGAATTTTTTCAAAATCTGACTATAATAAAAGGCACTTTTTGTAATTCGCGAAAAAGGCCGTGTTCAGTGCATTTATTAATATATCCAACTTACTCTAAAACATTTCAAGAACGACAGCTATCCAGATAATCTGGCAATTTTTGTATATTCAGTGATTTACTAGTACCTATCATATCCACCGTGATAATATTTAGAGTAAACTAAATGTATTAATAAACGCACTGCATACCGTGTTTTTCGCAAATCACAAAATGTTGTCGTAAATGTTTTCAGATTTTGGATAAACTATAAAAATACTCGAAAATTTTGAATTTCGCGGTCTAGACAGGCGCCTTCACCTTAATTAGCTACTTTGCGCCGATCTTTAGTGAGAGTGTGGTAGGTACTGTTCCGGTCAAGCCAGCGCCGTATACGTATGATATTGGATGTTCTCTCCTCATCAGGGTTTGATTCTCGGCAACGCGTACATGGACCCGGATATGATAGCGCACCTGCCGTGGACGTTCTACTACTTCGGGCTGCTGGAGAAGAAGCAGATCGAGAGCGTGAAGCCGCTAACCGACGCCTTCCAGCGCGACATCGCCGCTAACAACAGCGTTGAAGCTAAGAAGGTCAGATTTATGATCTATCCAGAAAAAAGTTTGGGTCATTGCAGTGCAATGCCTACCAGGGGAATACGTAAGACGTGATGATGTACTTTGAATTTATTGTGGATGTCTCTCAGTGCCACCAATAAATCATTAAATTCATGATACCAGATTCACCCAGACCAGGGCCAATTACGAAAATACCATTTCCGAACTTTACCCCGACGGGTATCGAAGCCGCTACCACTCGGTGTAGTGAGCCTACGCTCGAAACACTGCGCCAAGCGGTCGTCAAATGGAAATAAATATGCAATTTTACAGAAATGGAACTTGCTGGTCACCATTCTTCTGTTCCTTTCGCACCAAAAACACGGCTACAACTTCCTACGGGACGAGGTTCCTGTGGGCAGGTTCGCTGAACTGCTGCAGCGGTCCGCGGTGAAGCGCGCCCTGCACGTTGGCGACATTCACTACAGCGCGGTCAATTTCACCGTGAACACTAAGCTGGGGCCCGACTTCCTGAGCACCACTAAACCGTTGATGGAGAGACTTTTGGAGAATTACAGGGTGCTCGCTTATTGGTAAGTACAGATGCTGTGTCATTGTATAATGACCATAACCCCCTACTACTCAAAGTCCAATTCTCGAACACTAATACTTTATAGCTGTAAATAGTAGTAATGATACCTACTCCCATTTAATTGCCTTCATGATAATGGTTATAATATAATATTGTTGCAATGATTTATTACTGTAACGTCGCTTGATACATATCTCATATTCTTTGGGTACCTATGTGATGCGTACCTACTAACCGGAATAATTAAATCCTTTCCATTGTTTTGAGACACAATAGAGCGATTAGGTATGTTGATAGTTCATTTGGCGAGTCTATTACCTAACGCTTTTGTATTCATAAAAAAGTGCATTTATACCAACATAGTGATGGAATATTTTACAGGTAGCGTGTGAAAAATCATATTATATAGGTTTTCATAAGTAGCACCTGCTACCAACATAGTTAGATACTGTTAAAAATCATTGCAATTAAATTGCAAAGCGGTAGGTACTCTCACTATTTTTATGATAAATCATCGACTAGTGACTTCATAGGATCACGTTTCATAGTGAAAATCACAAGTGAAATAACAGTGAAAAAAAAAAACTTCACGAAATGAAAATGAATTGAAAGCAGCAATCCATGCCTACAACATATAGGGTTTATTCCAAAGAATTATTACATTTTCTTTGGTTTATTCAGACGAGCTGCGTTTATACTGCACGCTAGCTGCAAAATTGCAGTTTGGATGTTGATTCAGGTGCAGTTTATATAACTGTACCGAAACCGCAACAGACTGCGCAGTCCTGCGTTAGAACTGCATCATAAACGTACGCCTGGCATGCAGCTGCTCGAGACAGCATTAAACATAGATTAACAAATGAATATTAGTGGCTGAAGTCAGTCTAACTTTTGATTACACGAGAATTTTCAAGAGAATTCCTATTTAGAATAGGTATTTTAATAATACGGAAAATTTGTTTGATAAAAAAAAATGTAAAATTTTAATCACGTAATGTAGTCTCTCTCCCTCTCTTTTCTCTATGATTCTATGAGAAAGTGAGATAAACTGGATGTGCTCTATTGCAAACCCTTAGTTCAGTAATTGTCCGCCGACTACAAGGAGTTCTGACTTTGAATAGGGACTTTACTGTGAGCCAGGATATAGCGTGGTTTTAACAAAGGTTCCTTGTCCGCAGCGGGCAATTGGATCAGATGCTGCCGTGTGTGTTCACGTCCGAGAACTACCGCACGTGGCAGTGGAGCGGCTCGGGGCAGTTCTTGGAGGCCACCAGATACCCTTACATATACAACAAAAGGCTTTGGGGGTAAGCGATGCAGTATTGACTCTCAGTTGCTGATAGACCGGAGCTGAATTACGAACAAAACAAGGGATATTCGCTTGTTTTTTAAAGAATATTCACAGAAACATCGGCGTAAAGTAGCTATTATAGAAGCGTCAATAGCCTAGTGGTTAAAGGGGCCGTCCTCGTAGCTGAGAGGTTCCGGGTTCGATCCCCATCCTGGCCATTAAACTATTGGCGTGAGCCCACTCCTAACACAAGCATTACCTTAGTTGGAGGGGCTAAAGGGAATACTAGTAATGTGATAAACACACATTGCTAGTAATCTTAAAAAAAAAAAAAATATATATAGCTGCGTTTGCGAGACAGCCGGCGGCCCAACCACCTATCCCTTCCTAGGGAAGGGAAAGGTGGTTGGGAAGGATTCCCTTTCCCTCCCTCAGTCCCACTCCCTTCAGGCGCGCAACATGCGCGCATTGCCTTTAGTAGGTATTGCAAGTATGTATATGATACGGTAAATGCTGAGTTTGGGGAATTAGAGCAGAAATGACAACATCACTTCTCGCCATAAAATCATTTTGTGATGTTATAGCTAGAATAACCTTTTTCAGATACCACAAAAGCGGTGGTAACTTCACCGAAGTGGTGGTGCGGGGCGCCGGCCACATGGTCCCGCTGGACGCGCCCGCCCCCGCCCAGAACATGATCACTCAGTGGACCCACGAGCAGCCCATCAGCAGGAGGTTCTGGGTCTTCGACGGGTCCTACGTGCAGGAGTACGTTAAGAACAACACCGCCTTACAATACCTATGATTTATGAATATAATAAAGTCATTTAGGATGTGGTACTACTGAGTTTGATTGTTGTAAGAGATAGCGATTTCGATCGCACGGTTAACGCGACACCGATAATATTCACAATTTTTTCTGTATCCGGGTGCCGGATACGGCCCTGTTATCTGTCAAAATTGTATACATACAGAAATCGGTGTCGTTATGATCGTGTGAACCGCGACTATAAATTGAATTAAGTAAAATGTATTACCCTTTATAAGCCTTCTGGAATAAGAAATTGTCAAAATATTAGTGCACACGACTTCAAAATCCATCGCGTAGTTTAAAATAACTAAGCTCATACGCACACATACAGGCGAGAATAGCGATTTTGTTTTATGCTATTCAGAGATGTATTGTGTGTATCCTTATCTATACAAATAAATAAAATTGGAGTGTCTGTTTGTAATATCAAATAACACCTTTTCACTAAATTCATATGAAAGTACATACGACACCTAAAACAAACACGCGATTTAAATTTTTTTTGTCTGTCTGACTGTCTGTCTGTGTGTTTGTTCCGGGTAATCTCCGAAACGGCTGGACCGATTTTGACGGGACTTTCACTGACAGATAGCTGATGTTTTAAGGAGTAACTAATGCTACTTTAATTTTAGAAAAACAATTAGGGTTAGCGTAAAAAAATTAAAACACATGTAATCAAAGAGTATCTCCGAATCGGCTGGACCGATTTTGACGGGACTTTCACTGGTAGATAGCTAATGGTATAAGCAGTAACTCAGGCTACTTTAATTTTAGAAAAACAAAATTTTAAAAATGAGTCCTGTCCCGCGGGCTCAGAACGCGGGAGCGGGCTGTTTTGTTAAGTTAAATTCCACGCGGACGAAGTCGCGGGCTCAGCTAGTATTATATAAAGCCATAATGCATTTCATCGTCAAAGGTTGCGAGAGGTTTTCCTTGAAAAATATTCATTTACAGCCGAACGTGACATTTTAAATATATGTTTATTTATTTTAATAAATAAGCTATTATTCTATGCAAGGTGAAACATAATGGGTATACTTTTTTTTTCAAACTTAACTTTGTAATTCTAAAACCATCAGCTTTGGAGGGAACTTGAAAAACAAAAAGTGTTATAGGAATACAGCTGTTGACCGATTTCACAAGTCTACAAAACCTTTAGTATTTCAACTGTCCCACAAAGCCGATAGTTTGAGATTTACAACGTTAAGTTGCAAAAAAAATAGTATACCCTTTTTGTTTCACCTAGTATACACCCAGGTACACTACATTAGCCGACAACGATTAATCAATAGAAAGTACCTACCTATTTGTATATATTTTTTTACTCATTTATTATTTATATTTTACTTAGGTTGGTTTATAAGTAGTTGTAATAGTGTACATATTATTTAAATAAAATAAATATATTTTATAGAAAGTACGTAGGTATACTACCAACAATTTAGCATCGCTAATTAATCCGCAACTAATTACTTTATCAACGGGCACAGCTATCGCCTTTTTCGCCGTACATTTTATATTATTTTACAGTCATTGTTATTGTGACAGAGTCAACATTGTCACAAGATACACTGAATATGATAGCGTTCTCGGAACTCATAATTTCTGTAATTATTGGGTAAGGTTGTTGGAATTTAATAACAGCATCGCAGGTAGATCATTCAAAATTCAAAGTACTTTTATTCCTCGTTACTCACTCATCTATATTACCTATATATATAAAGTTAATCTCTATTTCCTTGGTCATCACATCACGAGTGAACGGATAGAGCGATTTCGCTAATATTTTTTTGTTATGTTTATTATTGTCAGGAAAAAGTATTATGAAAGAAAAAATAAGAAAATTGAGCGGAACAATTTCATTCCATATTCAAAGTTAAGACAGGACAACGTCTGTCGGGTCAGCTAGTCTCTTATAATTCTTTATTTTCAGATCATGTCTCACTCTTGCAGCAACAGTTACAGACATAAACCTCTACAATTCAATCGCCAAGGCTCGCGAACTCCAAGAACATACTATTTCACAAGACAAGACACTTGAAGCAAAATCAGATAATAACAACAAGGAAAATATCGCTATTGCGAAAATCAAGACTGTAATTAAGCGTGCTACTGACTTCGCAATACACGAACAGAATGTAACAAATGTTACTACTGTAGACCAATTAAGAAGTCGTAAAAATGCTAATAAGAACCTTCTTGGGTCTTTTCAGTCGAATAGAGAAACTGATCCGGTTAATATTGAAGGGTTTCGAAGATTTTTACCTTACGATGTGATCTGCAATGCGGTGGGCACTCAGTGCTTGTGATATAGATAGTGTAGCTTGGAAGTCATGGGTGTCCTTGTTTACATGACACCTCACTCCGATAAGCTTTCTTCTCAAGCGTTGCTGTAATCCGAAAGACTAAAGCATAGGTTCCCAACCTTATCTGGACCGCAGCCAAGGATACAAAAATCAAATACCCTCTCTCCCATAATATTTATACTTACCGATAATTAAAATTACGTCAATAATTTTATTCCATATACTTAGTTATCTTGAGTTTACACTAGCTGAGCCCGCGACTTCGTCCGCGTGGAATTTAACTTAACAAAAAAGCCCGCTCCCGCGTTCTGAGCCCGCACGACAGGACCCATTTTTTCATTAAAAAAAAAAATTGGTTTTCCTAAAATAAAATTAGCCTAACTTACTGCTTATAACATCAGCTATCTGCCAGTGAAAGTCCCGTCAAAATCGGTCCATCCGTTTCGGAGATTACCCGGAACAAACACACAGACAGACAGACAGACAGGCAGACAGATAGACAGACAGACAGACAAAAAAATTTTAAATCGCGTTTTTGTTATATGTATCGTATGTACTTTCATATGCATTTAGTGAAAAGGTGTTATTTTGATATTACAAACAGACACTCTAATTTTATTTATTTGTACAGATAATATAGAAAATGACAAAATAAAAAGCGGTCAAAAGTTAGAATTCTTGACCAATGAATAATCGTCATTGTCGTTACTCTAGCACCACATAGTCTCTCGATTGACAATTGACATTTGCAAAACTAATCTGAGAAACATGATTTATGAGTATTTCTTAGGACAAATAAACTTGTTTTTAGACGCAGGTGTTTTGTTAATTGTAGGTATCGGCCATCCGTGTGGAACTAACAATTCGCTATTTTATACAAATTCGCTAATTAGCATTACAAAAATGTGACGCAGACGCTCTAGCTAACGACTAGCGTGTAAAACTCGTAATGTGGGAACTGTGGCCTGTGTAATAGGACGCGGAACTCCTCCACCTTTTTATTTTAGACAATCTAACCACGACGTTACATAAAATGTCGAGCAAGGGAAAGTCACGACCCGTACCATTTGCTTTAACAAGGACAATGGGCGCGTCCGTAAAATAATGTCGATTTGGCGGTGTGAATGACGGTCATAAATAAAATGACAAGTAGGCATGTAAAGTGAAAATTAAAATGAAAGCAACCCGTGACTGGTCCTTGGTCGACATTTTTTGGGCCATCGTGCTGAAATTGTAGTTGCCGTCAGATATTTTTGGAACTACTTAAGTTCTTGTACGCCGTTTACGATAGGAGTTCAATGGCGGAAATCGTCACGCTTGGAGAGCGTTACGATAACTCCAGGCAAGTTATCTAAAAAATCAACTAGGTGGCGTAATCATTATTCGGGTGACTGTATAATGGGATATCTGAAAACTTAAAATGTGAACACACTAAACAATAACTGAGAACTTCGCTCAGTACCACGAGCGTACAATTTTTTGAGGTAGGTTGATCCTTAGTCTTTATTATTTATTAAGGCGACATGCAATGTATTGTGCACTTTAAAAGTAAAACCTTTTTGGTGAATGTTTAATTAAGAACGCGGTCCCCTTGCTTGTCACACCAACTTACTAAGTACATACCTGTTTATTTACTGACGTCTATGTGTTGGATCAAGTCCACTGATTGGCACATTCACCCAGTGCGCTCCCAGATGGAGCTTACGCTCTACGCGTGCCAATCGCGACGCTTCCGACAATACGAATCAAATAAAAACAATACAAGTAGGTTTGTGAATCAAAAAATAAATTAGCAACAGTGAACGATGGACATTATGATTGGATTATTCGTTTTAATAGGGTAAGTTTATTGACAAATCTTTTCCGGTTTAAAAATAACTTGTTTTAAAATACAAGGCATGTGTGCTTGTTGGGGTTTTTACGTAATTTCACATAGAACTATTAATAGGTACGCATGAACTTGGCGAGTTCACTGCCTTTACACTATAAGTACACATTTAATAGGTACTATAATTTTAAACTAAATAGCTATCAAATAGGAGAAAGTTGACGTCGATAAGAACTTTCTTTCTATACAGGGTGTAAGGGGCATAATAACGAAAACTGAAACCTTGGATTCAGCTCATGATTTGGGACCCCCCAAAGTTGGAAATCTCCGTCGATATTTTCATAAATTGTGCTAAAAAAATTCAGCATTTTAAATTTGATTTTAGCATGAAATGCGTTTAAATTTTCATTGCATTTCAAATTTAAAATCACTTGAGATAGTTTTGTATAATGATTTAATGCTAAAATAAATTTAAAAATGCTGTAAATTTTGAGCAATGTTTATCAAAATATCAGTTTTAGTCCTTACACCATGTATGGTGAGAAACGTTCGATCGATTGACGGTCAATTGGGAATTTGAAAAAAAAAAAAGATTTTTTGTTATGTATTTTGAAACTTTATTAATAACTAGCTGTCCCGGCAAACTTTGTTTCGCCATTGAGGCTATAAATGTGCTGATTTAAAAAATAATTAATTAAATATTTATTTTAAAATACTAATATAAAGATTATTTCTTGGCCATGTATTCAAATAAAACTATTATACAGATTTTATCGCGTTTATTTCCTTTTTTATTTTCTCGAAGTTTCGGTTGCTTTACAGCAGCCATGGTCACGGGGGACTGACGTTTTAGAC
This sequence comes from Notodonta dromedarius, assembly GCA_905147325.1. Taxonomy (NCBI): domain Eukaryota; kingdom Metazoa; phylum Arthropoda; class Insecta; order Lepidoptera; family Notodontidae; genus Notodonta; species Notodonta dromedarius. The sequence goes on along the minus strand of LR990159.1, from coordinate 11,446,634 downwards.
TTCCTGATGTCAAAGTTATTAACTGGGTACCCTCATATTTAGTTGTTGTTTGCGATCCAATCCACGCAGAAATTGCTCACAGTGTTTGACAACTATTTGCTTGAAATGATGTATATATATCGGCGACAACGGAAGAAACAGGGTAGCCCATCGCTACATCATCTACTTGCTTGTAGAACTGTTCATTCCACAACAGATACCCGGATGTGAGGCAATGTCTTAAGAGTTCCATATTCCTCTGGTATGTTGTTCTCCTCTAGCTTCTTTGATACTATTGTGATGCAGTCTGCTACACGTAGGCACGTAAACAAAGACTGAACATCAAAACTGACCATGGTTTCATTGTTAGCATGATGTATATGTTTAATCTCACTTACAAAATGTTATGAATCCTTTGTATGTGCTCTTGTGTGTCCTCTTAGTAGTGAGAGCACCTACGCTACGTGCTGGGCTAGACTGTATGTTGGTGTGTCAATCTGGCTTACAATGGGACGCAGCGGGTCCTCGGGCTTGTGTATTTTAGGTAACAATATCTTCGCCATGTATTTTGGTGCTTCGTTTGCACTCTACATTGAAGCACCTTGTGATAGACTACATTTTTCGTTTTATTATCAGGCGCAAGAACAAATAACGCTGATGGTCTTTCGACCCGTGAACATGCCACAATCAGTACTTGATGAATTTCTTCTTGTTCGTCGAAAATTATCTAGTTCTTGATCTCTGAGGATTGCCAACCGGGCCGTTTCACGGGCTACCTCTCTTTGCTCTTGTTATTGAGAAGCACGAATTCGAGCCATGCTACCGCGGCGCTCTTTACTTCCAATTTCTTGTTCTTCTTCAGTTATTTCATTCGCAATGTTTCGAATCCTAGTTGCATTACGGCTTTATCGCGAAAGGTCAGATTGTCTTGGACGCGGCATCGTATTGCTAATGATAATATCCGCACAATAAGATAATAGAAATTCGAAACTGACAGATCAACTGTCAACTTCAAATTATCAAAAATATTCAACCATATTTAACTATATACTACACTAGCTGTGCCCCGCGACTTCATCCGCGTAGTATTGGATTATTGGGTTAAAAAGTATCCTATATGTTAATCCCGGTTATAATCTATCTGTGTTCCAAATTTCATCCAAATCCGTTCAGTAGTTTTTGCGTGAAGGAGTAACAAACATACATACATACATCCACACTCACAAACTTTCGCATTTATAATATTAGTAGGATTTTAGCTATTAGTTCCCTTTTTATACCATTTTTAAATAATCAACGGCTAGACTTATTTTTGATTAATTATTTTTTTTTTTGCTGTCATTGGCGTTTATTATTATCACTTATTATTTCTATATGAACTGCAATGAGGGAAAACTAACATTATGACGTCACACGTGCTCGGGTTTGTTCGGGAGCTGTCGGCGTGTCTTCGGTACTGGATTCAAAAACTAATTTTTATATTGAAATAACTTTTGAATTATTGCGATAATAAAAAAAATAAAAATGTTTTGTTATAAAACTTATATATGATCTTGCCATTTAACACTTTTTTTTTCTAATTCCCAATTGATAGATGTGGTAACACCATAAAAGTTGTAGAATGGAGTACTGCCGTAGTATCAGTTCATTAAATAGTGGGTAAGTAGGTACCTACCTAACTGCGAGGCACCTACGTTTGATTAAATGCCAATAAATATTAACTTAACATTACATAAAACGAATTCGACAAGAAGTTAAAATTTAGGTTTATTACAAGTATACCACCGTAGACTTAGTGGTTCAAGTGTAGTAGGCGGCACGGCTCACTGCGCTGAGTGGTTGCGGGTTCAATTCCCGTCAGTGTAAATTTCGGAAATAGCCTCTTCGTAATTTACAAGTCTAGGTGTAACTGTAACGAAAATAGCTAGACTTAGGCCCGGATCTTGGGTAGGTATTGCTTTTGTATTTTTCACATATAAAGTCCCGCGGAAAATACGTAACTTAATTGTATTGCCGACACGCGACTACAGCGCCACATCTTCGTATGTGAAATATACCGTTATAGCGGTAAAGTGAAGATCTTCCTGCCAGGCGGGTGTTATGCCTGGCGGGGTTTTTTTTTGACTATATGTTGTTGGCCAGAGTGGCCATAACAACTTCACCCGGACAGAGGGCGAGCGCAAGTGCGCTCCAGCCAGAGGGGCAGGGGGGCAGCTAGCTCAAGGGCGCCACAAGGGACACGATCTCGGCTTGGGCCGCTGCCAGGAGAGGTGGCGAGGGTAAATCTACCACCGGATCGGAACGCACCGGATCGGAACGCACCCCGCTGGTTATTCTCGGGGTCTTGTATATATAGTCACGATGCTTGCGAGTCTTAATATCGTGATTCAGTTTTTCTATGAAGAATCCGTACATTGTATTGAGGCGCCGCATTTAGCGCCATCTGTCCGTTTCTGTCAGCGTCGTGAATTTGAGGTCGCCACACCGTAATATGGTCGATAGGCCTTAGAAAGCAATTACGACCCTGATTCCTGGTTATAAAGCCCATCACCTCAGGCGTCAGGACTTTTTGTATTGTTGCAGTACAGTACAGTAGTCTCCAGAAGGCATGATTTGGCTCACAATCGGTAGTGTATATAGGGCTTTGTGATTTAGAGGACCCAATCAACTTACCGATTATTAGGGTTCCCAGCCCACTATACAGGTTGTTTAAAAATCTTAAATAATACTTGTCGGTTTTGAAGACTATTAAGTTTGTTGAATTAAATATTATACAAATTTTACCGAAATTGAAACACTTTTTTCAACTCAGAACATAATATAATCCTTACTTATACATTACATTTTTTGTGGGGACAATCTAGACATGTGGTGGACCTTATCGATGCTGAGCCAAATCTAATGAATTTTATATAATGTATATAATTAGTAGGTACCTAAGTATTTGGCGTGAATATGAAACAATATCAAACTAAAGTTTTTTTTCAGTCTAACGACGACCTTCGCAATGTCGCCAGCCCTGATACTAACAGAATACATAAAAAATAACCAATTTCAAAAGGCGCGACAGCTGTCTGTGGTCAATCCATCCCAATTTCTGAACGTGACGAGCCACTCCGGCTTCCTCACAGTTGACGAGACATATAACTCCAACACCTTCTTTTGGTACTTCCCTGTACCGAACAAACCAGTCAATGAGAACCCTTGGGTTGTGTGGCTGCAAGGCGGCCCCGGAGCATCAAGTATAGCCGGCCTGTTCGACGAAATAGGACCCTTCGAGTACGATAACGGATTGAAACGTGAGTATCTGTGTCCGTTTTGGGGTACCGTATGCAAAGGGTTTAATCAGAACACTATTGTTGTTCCAACGTTGTTCTACCGCTCGGCGCGGCGTCGAGCTTCTAAACGCAAACAGATAGGAATTTTAAAATACATTTAATTATTTAACGTGCCCTCTCCTTGCCCCCAAAAAAGAAAATCGCTCATGTATAAGTTCTTATTTCAATAATGCATGGCTCCTTAATAAATGCTAATGATATGAAAATTATTCCGTTGGGTTTCTTTCTAACAGCTGAACTTTTCTATCATGTCACTGACTACCAACCAACCAATAAAATAAAATCATCATTTTTGTGGTGGGTTGAACATCTTTCTCTTAGCATTTACTAAGGCGCCTAGCAAAATGTTGCGAATTATTAAAATAAGATCTTATATAAAATCTATTTGATTTGTAATTAATTTTCAAATATAATTTTATATTGTTAACTGAAGTAAGTACCTACCTATTTAAAATAGAGAATCCCAAGGTGCGCGCCCGACACGCACTTGGCCTTTTTATTGTAATTACACCTATTTATAATGCCAACCAGGTTTAGTTGGCGCGTGATTGGGTTTCGTATTGAAAGTTGTCATGTTTTATGCGTAGCTTCCGACCGCGCCATTATCCAGCTAAAACCCTTTTCTCACGATCCAACAACCGCTCAACAGAGAAGATACCCACAGAGCTAGAACCACAAATGAGACGATGTTCAGTGTATTAGATACTTAATTAAAATATTAAGTATATTAAAATATATATAAATTCTAAACAGAATTAGCATGAATGTATATGTACAATGATTGTACATATACATTCACATTCATACATATACATTCATGCTAATTCTGTTTAAAATCACGACGTAACTTTGAGAAAAATAAATTTGATAATCTGAAAATATTTATTTCCTGCTCTTGCGCATCGACAATAAGGATAATGGCAATCATTCAGTGGTAAAGTATAAAATCAGCTTTTTAATTCAAGGAGGAAAAAAAATTCTTATTCAATTTCTTGGAACAGCACGTCGGTATAAATTAAATAAGTACCTAATTCAATCAATTATGTATAAATGTGACAGAAATAGTAAAAAAAATAACCCTACCAGGGATAAATAATACACAACACTTTTTTTTTACTGTCCCATAGTCTCGTAATAATAAACTAGAAGGTACTTACTTAATGATTGATTGCTATCATCGTATTTTTGAGTGAGACAAGTCTTTGATATGTTTTTAATAATCCTGTTTATTAAGTTCTATTGAAGCCTTCTGGCAGCATCTTGTACACTTGGCAGTTGAACAATAATTCTATCATGAGTTTATTCGTTCAAGTAGCAAATAGCCTAGGCTACACACGTTATCGTGAGGTACCGGGTTCGATCCCCACCGTGTCCATTAAACTATTAATATGAGCACTAGTACCAGTATCCATGCAGCTTGTTGGAGGCGCTAATAGGACTTCCTACTACTTAATATATTGGTAATATCTTTATTTAAAAGATTTCATATCGATTGAAACTGGCGTTGCTTCTTGGCAAGATACAGTTGGTGCGTTATCCGACTTTAGTTATTCAATATAAATATTTTTTATTGCCAAAATGCCGCTCGCTTTCAAGGCTAGCTACCTCGCTACCGGTAAATAATAACACAATCATTGGAGTCTAAAATACGGGTTTGGTTGATGCACGTTATTTACCTATAAAAAACATGATATTTATTTATAGTTAGGTATCATTAAAGATTTAGGTCACGTCAGTATCAGCACGAGTCAAACTCTACTAATGATTGGTTTCACAATGTTTGTAGGTATTTCTGGTTAACACTGGTATAATACTAACCTAACTAAAAAGGCATGCATCACACCTATATTCACAAGTACCTACTTCTCCTTATATTTATTGAACACTTTCGGATGCCGTATCTGGTAAAAATCTGTCAAAGTCAGTTGAGGAGTACGTAATGGGTCTCCCCATTACCGATGTTTCGTGGAATCGTTTGAAACAACGAGGTTTTAATTACTAGACAAACATACGTTTTTTATCCAGTTTGATCATGTCAGGTTTTGAAGTTACAGGCATAGCAAATTGGGCCAATTTTAAAATTTTCTTACAAAAAGGGTTTGATGTGAAACATCTATACATCATCTATCGTGCGCCATTGGGCACGTGGGCACTAAAGTCGACCAGTTTGCCGTCATGGCAAATGGCATGACGCTCTGTCATGCCGTCATGCTTCTTCTACGCCACCGCTCATGACTCCCTTGTGTGCGCGCGCATACTATACACTACACATGTTTCACATCTAACCTAACCCAACACCTGGTCTAGTCTGGTGCCCGCAAGACGCGTGCTTAACCAATCGGCTATCACTGCTAAAAATGTTTTATCTAGAAAACTCTTGGACATATCGGAATAATTTAAAAACAGAATTTATGTTTTTCAAAGAAGTACACGGTTAGCTATGAAAAATATAATGCATGTACACCCTATTCCAGTGCGCCGCTGGTCCTGGACGGAACACTACTCAGTGCTGTTCCTCGACAACCCAGTGGGAGCCGGCTTCAGCTACACTGACTACGACGAAGGATTCGTCAGGGACATGGAGACGGTATGGCCATTATTAAACCATAAGGTCTTATTTTAATAATGCACGATATTTTGCATGGCACATCAGTATTTGCTAAAGGAGATGCGGCAATGCTGTCGGCGTTCTGAACACCCTGCCACCCGATATTGCTGGGGGATTGTTGCGCGATTTCCATTTCTGTATTCCAGTACAAACTCACATAATTTAAAGCAAACTAAAAATATACCTACGAAGTCAAGCTTTATAACTGACTAATTGCGTGGCCAAACTTTAGCACCCTTTAAACGTGGTGGAACAATAAACGCGGTTGTATAGTTACACCATGCTTTCTCTTATTCTTTTAAATGTCATATTACTGATGACGAAAATAAATAATTCCATGTGTAACTGTTCGCACGCTAAGCCGCGTTTATTAATAAGGCGATAAATAAATAAATATCGCCAGACGAACACACCAACTGCATGGTCCCAAACTAAGCAAGGCTTGTACTATGGGTACCGTACAATGGACTGCGGACGATCCCAGTGGCACCCAGACCAGGGCAAATTACGAAAAGGCCATTACCGAAATTTACCCTGACCCTGATAAGGGTTTCTAGTTTGACTACAGAACCCTAAAATCTGTTCTTCAAAAACACCATCTCAAACAATTTGAGAACTTAAGGAATATAATTTTATTTTCTCCTTCTATTTCAGTGTTCATCCCACTTGTATAACGCTATCAGACAGTTCCTGACGGTGTTCCCTGAGCTGCGAAAGGCTCCGCTCTATCTAGCAGGAGAGTCGTACGCTGGCCGGTACCTGCCCGCGCTGGGGATGAAGATACTACAACAGGATAAGAACATCGGGCCTTTGGATGTTAATTTACAGGTAGGATATCACACGGGCGTAGCTATGGCTTTCACTGAGTCCAGACCACTAACATTCCCATCTCGCCCCTTATATACTTCCGTGAGACGTTGACTGTTGACTCCGGCTAAAGATTTTCCTTGTATAGTCAAAGGCAAAAACATGCAGACATAATTATAGTTATAAATCCGCGTAGCATACTAAGTACTTATTGTAATTTAAAGCGTCAGTAGCCTAGTGACCGCCTTCGTAACTGAGAGGTTAGGGGTTCGATTCCTATTTCAGCCCTGAATATATAATTGTGAGCTCACTTTCAGCTTAGTTGGTGGGACTAATGGGACATTTGTGATATGAAAAACTTACTAAAGTTTGATATTAACATTCTATTTTAATCGCTTGTCCCCGTTGAAGTCTTATTCCTGATACTAGTATTTTGCATAGTAGTTACCTCATCAGAATATATGTATAATAGTAATTTCAGATTTATAATACGGTACATTGCGGTAAGCGTACCAAACACTGGGCAATCACATGACTAACTGGTTTTTTGGTATGCCAGTTCCTTTCACCGAAAGCTAATTGGCACTGATGGGTGTTTAAGGAAAGAATACCCAACTTAAAAAAACCTGGAAGCATTAAAAATCTAGAAATAACTGGGGACCTTACAATTTCTATCATTTGGAGCTGCCTTATAATTTTCAAAATCCGTTCATTGATGGAGTAATCGGTAAACAAAATACAAAAATACAGACGAACATAGAACCACCCACTTTCGTGTAAGTCGGTTAAAAATCAATTAACACTACAGATAGTAAAAAAAGGAATGTCTAACGGATAACAGTGTTGCGTGCCAGCGGCGATATCGCCGCGCACACGCTTTTATATATATATAACTCAAAAGTGACCGCTAAGAAAGGATTTTGATTAATTCTACCCCCAAGGGGATAAAATAGGGGATGAAAGTTTGTCAATTAAATTCCACGCGGACGAAGTCGCGGGCACAGCTAGTTATAATATAATATGACAAAGTCGGCAAACAAGCATACGATCCGCCCCATGTTAAGCAGAGCCTATAGATGCTTGCAATAACAAAGTGCGTTGACGAACTGAAGGGGAGTGAGACAGAGGGGAATGGATGTGGGGATTAGGCTTGCGGCTCTCTGACCCATCGTACGAAACGTAGCTATAAAGGCCACTTTACGCCGATCTTCTGTGTGAGGGTGGTACCTGATATGTATGTACCTACATTATATTATCTATAAGCCTAGCGCGACCGAGGCCTGCGTGCATCGGTCATTCGTTCTATTGTTCACTGGTTCATTCAGACTGTCATGTCGACAGTAATAAACTAGCTTTGACGTGAGACGGTTGTTTTCCTTCTGTTCCTGAACAGATCATTTCTGGCAACGAGGACTACTGAGTACCTACGCAGGAAACAATAATAATAGTGCACAATGTCTAATATTATCGGCAACCTACCTGTTTTCGAGTTTCGGTCTCAAGAATGGGAGATATTTGAAAGTAAACTAGAACAGTTCGTCAAGTTAAACAGCATAAAAACCGATCAAAAAAGTGCGGTGCTATTGACGCATTTGTCTGACGAGTCCTACCGTCTGTTGCGTAATTTAGCGCATCCAAAAAATATCGACAGTATTGGATACGAAGAGCTAGTGGGATTACTCAGAAAACATTTCATACCGAAAAGATCGACATTCGCCGACAAGGCAAAATTTTACGAGGCGACCAGAGGTGAAGAAGAAAGTGTCGAAGAGTGGGTGGGTCGATTGAGGGGACTTGCAGTCCACTGCGAATTTGGATCCGCCCTGGATACACTTCTACTCGATAAATTTGTGCTCGGACTCAACGCAGGCCGGGAACGCGATCGACTGTTTGAGCAAGACGTCAGCAAATTGACGCTGGCGCGGGCCGTGGAGATTGTACAGCAGGTGGCATGCGCTCGCCGCGCCAACAACGCTGTACAGGCGCCGGGTACCGGGGTGTTCGTGAAGGAGGAGCCCATGTACCGAGTGAGCGCGACGGGAAACGGCAAATATCAGCAGCAGCAGAGTTCTGACCAGCGGTGTGGAGTATGTGGTCGCAAGAATCACGAGGAGGCGAAGTGTAGATTTAAAAGTTACAAGTGTCAAAAGTGCGGAAAGAAAGGTCATTTAAAGAAAGTGTGTGAATATAAGGGGGTACGCGTGAATAACATCGAGACGTGTGGCGGCGGCGGAGGCGCTGAGCACGGTTCCGAGGACGGCGACTGTGAGGAATGTAAAATGTTAAATCTAAGGTGCGTGAATACGAATGAGGATCCTATTTTATTGCATGTGGTTGTTAACGGTAGATCATTAAATATGGAGTTAGATTCTGGCTCGAGAAAAAGTGTTATCTCACACGACTTGTATAGCGATTTGTTCTCTGATGTACCGTTAACGAAATGTCAAATGAAAATGTGTTGTTATGATGGCCATAGGATTACCCCGGTGGGATGCATAACGGTTCAAATGTCATTCGAAAATAAAGTAAGGCCCATAACGATTTATGTCATTAAAAATGGAGGACCATCATTGCTCGGGCGTGATTTTATGGTTATTTTTAGATTTGGATTTTTGTGTAATTTTAACAAATTAAATATTGAAAAGTCCACGGATGCCGATGTTCAACGTTTGCTCGAAAAATTTAATAAATTATTTAATAAGGAGTTAGGCTGTTTCAATCGGTACAAGGTTAAGTTACATTTAAAAGAGGGCACTACTCCAAAGTTTTTCAAGGCTCGTCCTCTGCCTTTTGCTCTCAGAGGGAAGGTAGAAGCGGAACTGTCAAGATTAGTACAGGAAGGTATTTTAGTGCCAGTCAGCTATTCAGAATATGCCACTCCGATTGTGCCCGTCCCGAAAGCGAATGGAAGTATTAGAATTTGCGGGGATTATTCTCAGACGGCTAATAAAGATTTACACATAGATAAGTACCCTTTACCGCGCATAGAGGAGGTTTTCGCTAAGTTGAGTGGGGGAGTTTATTACAGTAAACTAGATTGTAGTCAGGCTTATACACAATTTGTTCTTAGTGAAGAGTCTCAGAAGTTTACAACAATTAACACAACAAAGGGGTTGTTCATGTATACTCGCCTCGTGTTTGGCCTCGCGTGCGCACCAGCTTTATTTCAACGCGCGATGGAAACATTATTAGCAGGTATTGACGGAGTTAGTACGTATCTTGATGACGTTTGTATCACGGGGCCGAATAAAGCTATACATTTACAGAGGCTGGAGCAAGTTTTCCAGCGATTCCAGGATGCAGGGCTTCGCCTACAAGCCGACAAGTGTGCATTCTTTAAAAATAGTGTTAGTTACCTAGGGCACGTAATCGATAAAAACGGCCTACATAAAAGTCCTGAAAAAGTGGAAGCGCTAGTCGAAGCCGCTCGACCTACTAATGTAACCGAATTAAAGAGATTTCTAGGCATGGCGAATTATTATCGTTGTTTTATTCCGAATGCGGCGCACATCATGAGTCCGTTGCACGAGTTGCTACGAAACGACATCAGCTGGAACTGGGGCCATCTCCAACAAGAGGCATTTGATAAAGTCAAGCGCGAACTCGCGTCGGAACGAGTGCTGACTCACTTCAAGCCGGGGGCGCAGCTGACGTTGGCGGTAGACGCGGGACCGGGCGGGCTCGGTGCAGTACTTTCGCAAATTGACAATGATAGTGTTGAGCGGCCGGTAGCTTATGCTTCGAGATCGTTATCCGCCAGCGAGAGGAATTATAGTCAGCTGCAGAAAGAGGCGACCGCAATTGTGTTCGGTGTAAAGAAATTCCACCAATACGTATATGGTTGCGCGACACCGTTTATTCTGAAAACGGATCACCGACCCTTGATGGCGATTTTCGGTAACAAAAGTGGTATTTCAGTGACAACTGCATCTCGGCTAGTCAGATACGCGATATTTTTATCGGCCTATAATTATAAGATACAATTCACCCCGGGTAAACAGAACATGGTAGCTGATTATTTTTCTCGATCACCTATACAGACAAAAGACGCAGAAGGTAAAAATATATGTAATATGTTCACGATTAATACGATGCAGTTGCAAAGTCTACCTTTATGTTTTAAAGATATTCAGGCGGCCACTAAGGAAGATCTCGTGTTAGCCACAGTTAGTAAATATGTATCTCACGGATGGCCGCGGAAAATTAAATGTGACAAAATATTGCCATATTTCCGATGTCAAAATGAATTAGAATTAGAAAATGGCTGTTTACTACGAGGCCACCGAGTAATAGTGCCGAGTCTGTATAGAGATAGATTACTTAGGGATTTACATAACACACATTTAGGTATCGTAAAAACAAAAAGCATGGCGCGATCTCGTATATGGTGGCCGGGAATAGATAAGGCGATAGAACAGTTGATCGGCGCGTGCGAGGTATGTGCGGCGGAGCGGAGCGCGCCGCCGCGAGCTTCCCCCGCGCCATGGCCGCGCCCCGTCTCGCCATGGGACCGCATTCATATAGACTACATGAGTATAGCGCAGAGAACCTACCTAGTTGTGGTCGACGCTTATAGCAAATGGACGGAATGCATAGATATGGATAAAGGCACCTTGACGAAATGTCTAATCAATAAATTGAAACGGCTATTTTATACGTTCGGATTGCCGAAGATAATTGTTTCTGATAATGATGCAAAAATTGCATCAAACGAATTTAGGGAGTTTTGCAAAAGTATCGGCGTTGAACATCTGACATCCCCAATTTACCACCCGTGTAGCAACGGGCAGGCAGAGAATTCTGTCAGAATATGTAAGAAAATGATAACATGTATTTTGAAGGGACTACGATGTAGTAATGCCATTAATGATAAAATTCAAGAATATTTATTCGAGTATCGCAACACGGTCCATTGTAGTACAGGGTTATCGCCGGCTCAACTGATGATGGGGCGTGCTTTACGAGGGAAATTAGATTTAATTTTACCCCCGCGACAGCCGGAATGCCGCCAAGAATCGAAACAAGTACGGAATAATGCTCGAACATTCAGTGTAGGTCAAAAGGTATGGGCCAGGTGTTATATAAATCGGAAGCCATTTTGGAAGGAAGGTATTATAATAAAGCAAATGGGCTTAAGGGTGTTTATAGTAAAACTAAAAAACGAAAACATTGAATGCAAACGTCATTTGGATCAGTTGCGGAGATACACGGATAAATATTTGAGTGAACCCGAATCGAAGGGACCACCAAATTCAAAAGAGGTGTCGGTTAAAGATACATCGTCATCTTCAGGTTCTCCTCCAATAGAAAATGAACTGGAATCATCGTTAGCAGCCGCACCATTACCCGAATTAGTCGAGGTTGATGGGGATGCTATTAATTCGGACACCGTAAACACGGAAGATACATTTTATGATGTGGAGGAGGACAGTGAAGTGAGGTCGGATAGTGGGGAAGCGAGAGAAGAAAACCGCGAATTGGCCGACACGCCGGGGTTACCTACGTCGTCCGGTAATCAAATAAATGATTCGCTTGATTCGCCACCTCGCTTCCACATGAATCTTAGACCAAGGAACAGGAATAATTAATTAAATGTTGTTTTGGTATAAGTTTAATTATGATGTTGTATTGTCACCAGGTTTCCTAATTAAGGCTGAAGGAGATGATATGTATGTACCTACATTATATTATCTATAAGCCTAGCGCGACCGAGGCCTGCGTGCATCGGTCATTCGTTCTATTGTTCACTGGTTCATTCAGACTGTCATGTCGACAGTAATAAACTAGCTTTGACGTGAGACGGTTGTTTTCCTTCTGTTCCTGAACAGATCAGTACCCCAGTCCGTATATGAGCTGTGGTCAATTGACTGCATCCATAGAGATATAAGAATAGAGTAGGGGAGCCCAGGCTCTCATACAAGTGGAAATGTGGCCCCGCTAGAACGAGAGAGGAGATGAAAGCGGCTATCTTTCTCTCTCTACTGACGCATGCGCGGTCGTGTGCCTTCAAGAGTAGGGGAAGAGCGTCTGTTATACTTTATTTTTATTCTACGTTCTCATTGAAAAAATATGCATACTTGTTATCTGCTGTTTGTTTTCAATATAAAAAGGCATGCTTTCTACTATAAAGGCCGCGTGATTTCATTTAAAGCAAAGCGCGCAACTGCGCATGCGTCAATAGAGAGAGAAAGGTACCCGGCTTTCATCTCCTCTCTCTTTCCACTATGGCCACACTCTCAGCGCCGTCTTCCCTCCTCTATTCTTATATCTCTATGGCTGCACCACCGTCAAAAAATATCAATCGTTGTAATCCGATCATTGAACGGCCAAAAATATAAGTCGCTGCAATTCGGATCAATGAACGTCCCGCTGCGAACACACTCTCAAACCGTTATAGTGAGGTAATTCCTGTAATCTCGCTAGATCTTGTGTTATTGGAATTAGTTAAAGCAAGAATAAGGACCGTAACCGCCGCTCAATTACGTGTGAATCCATAATCTACACGTTCTAAAGTTAATAGTCCCAGTTACATCCGCGTTTCATCAACTCCATTGCCATGTCAATTTTGAATGACAAGGTCGCATATTATCTCAATCAACGATTTTAATAATTCATACCGTGAAATCGGTCTTGATGGAAGGCATTAAGTTATGAAATACATTGTGTTATGTTGCTACAGTCATTGAAATAACAAAGACCATTCCTTTCAAACCTGATCAAAGATTTTACTATACATTTTGACCGACATCAGGTACCGAATACTATTAAAGTTATTTAAATGTATTGAAGGTTGTTGTGTGCTTTGCATTGTGGACATATGGACTACGGTCTTGTTATAAAGCGGCAATAGTCCAGTGGTTAGAGGAGGCGTCCACGTAACTGAAAGCTGGCGGGTTCGATCCCCATCCTGGCCAATAAACTATTAACGTGAGCCTTCTCCCAGTACCTCACATATGATAGCTTATTTTTAAAGTCTTAGAAACGAACAAATTATAATATAGATCACAATTTCTTTACTTTGAACAGTGCAATTGGTACCGACAGACAAAGCCATTTAAATAAAATGTATTTCTCATAATCAAGATTGTGAACATTGACTTTGTTCTGTGGTTGTTCCCATATCGGATAAATTATACCGGGTGTTTCTAAAATCCGAAATAATAATTTAGGTATATGTATACGGTAGCTAATGTGTAAATACCCCAGGGAATACAGAGTAATACATTAAACAGGCTTTTGAGTATTTGTCACAACACAACTTTCGTTGTAGGCCTAAAAAATATTATAAGTAAACTGCATTTATGAACCACTAGTTTCTGCCAGCGACTTCGTCCGCATAGTATTTAACTTAACAAAAATTTCGGGACTATCGGGATAAAAAAGTATCCTATGTGTTAATCCCGGTTATATGTTCCAAATTTCATCCAAATCCATTCAGTAGTTTTTGCGTGAAAGAGTAACAAACATACATCCACACTCACAAACTTTCGCATTTATAATATTAGTAGGATATTGGAACAGTTTGTAAAAAATGCAGAGTAGGTTCTTGAAATTTTTTTTTATGGTGGGAAAGAGTAATCCCAAAATTGTCGTATATCCAAAATGTTTTGATACCATTGAATTCTTTGCCCGGGCATTTTGGTGGGAAGTGGAAAAATGATTTAGTCCTTTAATTTCCAAACTTTTTGTTTCTTTTAAAAATAATGTGCAATTTTGGTGATCTATTAGCTATTATTATAATGTTCATAAAAGCCCGTGAGTGGCCCATGAAGTAAAATATTTTATCGGACTATTGAAACATTCTCTACATTTGAAACCTGCTGAGTGAGGTCAGTACTCTTAGCCTGAGGCGGCACGAATCAATCACCTGTAACAAGTTATGGAGACATGTTACATGATGACCTTTGAGACAATTTCTACGCGGCTTTCGCACTTGACCCGTTTGCCTTCGCAGTTTAGTTCCTATTATTTGCTGGTTGTCTTTTATAACAATGTTTATAACGAGACTAAACAAAACTTTAACCTTTATACCTATATAGAAATCCGGTGTGCGTGTGTTCGTTATTCTTGTATTCCTAATCGGCTTGACCGATATTGAAGTTTTTTTTGTCCTCATGTGGTCATCTGGATGGTTCTTAGCTCTCTTAGTGGGTGGTGCTGTTGTCGACATCCAAGAAATACGTTAGCGAAGTTGCTGGGAAGTAAGGGAAATCTAGTCTAGATTTATATCTCGACTAGTTTTCCCTTGCTTCCCAGCAACTTCGCTTGCTCCCCTTGCTTTCCATTTTTGTTCATATTATAAAGGAACTTTGACGTCAGCATTGGTCACCATTGTCGATCCTGGTTTACAGGAGTTACAGTGGTGGGACCAGTCCCAAAAAAATGTTATACAGGAAGTGAGATAAATAATTTTGAAACATGTTACTACTAGGTACTTAATGTTTAATCTGGAAATTTTCGGCCCAACTCGAACAAATGGATGCCATTATTAAAGATACTCTTGAGAAAATTCTAAATTTATCTTTAAACCACTTTTCCTGGATACAAGCTACTTTACCTATTAGAAATGGTGGCATCGGCGTGAGAAAAATTTCGGATGTCGCTCTTCCAGCTTTTCTCGCATCTGTGCATAGTGCTGGCGGGCTGTGCTCCAAAATACTTAAAGACAGTACTTTTTTAATATCTGGTACCACATAAGCCATAGAAACTTGGAAGAGCATTTGTCCCAATGTCGATATCCCCAAGGAAGTACACCAACAAATACTTTGGGATACGCCATTGGTACAAATAACCCAAAATTTCCTCTTTGAAAATCTAACCAGTGACCGCGACCACGCCCGTCTTCTAGCGTTACGTGAAAAGGAATCCGGTTATTGGCTTCACGCCATCCCTTCACCAAACCTCGGCACCTTTCTCGACAACGAAAGTTTCAGAGTCGCTGTCGGCATTCGCTTAGGGGCACCAGTCTGCATAAAGCATAAATGTCCGTGTGGAGTGGAGGTAGATCGGTCTGGTCTCCATGGTCTTTCTTGCCAAATAAGTGCAGGCAGGATTTCTCGCCACGGCTCCATAAATGACTGTATTAAAAGGGCTCTTGCCACCATCAACGTCCCATCTATTCTAGAACCATCCGGAATATTTCGGGACGACGGCAAGAGACCCGATGGCATGACCCTGATTCCTTGGGAGAGAGGTCGCCCACTCGTGTGGGATGCCACTTGTGTGGATACTCTGGCTCCATCACACCTCAAGGAATCAGTGGCTGCAGCAGGAACCGCGGCAGAAAAAGCGGATCTCGGCAAGCGGCGCAAATACGCTTCTTTAAATAATAATTACGTATTTGTGCCATTTGCCGTAGAAACCCTAGGCCCATGGAGCCACAGTGCAAAAAAGCTTATTAATGTTTTAACCCCCAAAATTATTGCCTCCACGGGTGACAAGAGAGCTGGCTCTTTTCTCGTTCAAAAAATCAGCCTATCGATCCAACGAGGAAATGCAGCCAGCATTCTTGGCACCATCCCACGCGGCCAAGGTTTATTTTAATGTTTTAAAGTCTTTCTATATTAGTTATTTGTATTTAATATTTAAGTTGTAAACATGTATTTAATTATAATTCATGTTTAATTTAGAACATAAAACAGTAAATAGGTATTAATTGTAAGTACCTACCTAGTAGATCAATGTTCAGTATTCCGCTCGATATGATCAGAGGCACTTTACACGGGCAAGGGTAAAACCTTGGTTGCCATTTTTTACTGACCATGTGGAGTTACGTCAATGGAATAATTATAAAATTAATTTATTTCCAGCATATTGTGTGGACCAGTATGGTCGCAGTAGTCACAAGTATGGTAGACACATGACATGATATAAATAATAAATAACGGCTAAGTTAGCGTTGTATTGAACATACCTTTTTAAGTGAACATAGGATAAGATAACTAGTAAGTACATAGAGCTACTTCGTAGGTAACCGAAAGGTTAAAACTACTGACGTGTGTCCACACTGACGCTAGTAAGAGTAGTAAGTATACTTATTATAAGTACTTAAGTACAACTTCACATTGCTATATGAATTACTTTAACAAATAGATACAAAGGTATTTATGTGCCACACAAAAATAAAAAAAACATAGTGTGCTTTATTAAGTAAATGCACATTAGGTATTATGATGTAGGTAGGTTGGTATAAGTATTTTCTGTTGGTTGGTACAGCTGGATGGTAGCGAGTTATATAATCAAAGGTCATGGTCAGCTATTAGAAAGATACTCATAATATACTCGTAATATTTTTGATGGTAGGTAGGTATATCAAGATGGCATGCATTATTAAAATACCTAGGACCTTATATGATAAGAATAAGAATAAGAATAAATTTATTATAAAACAACAGTTACACGTACAAAATTTTAAATAGTAGGTACAAGAGGTATATTGCTAGTAAGTAACTAAATCACAATTACATGGACGTATTACTGTGGATCCCAAACTAAGCAAATGCTTGTATCTTGGGAACCAGAGTAGTGGCATAATTATGCAACACAATTTAAATTTAATGTAGATGATTACAATTATTAATACATTTTCATAAGTTAGATGAAGTTAGGTAAGCTACATGTAACAATATTCGAGAAAAAAATTATAATAGGAACAAAATAAGGTGAATGTATGCATATGAAGGTGTGATAGAGGGTGTATGTATGTATAGTGTGTGTGAGTGTATGTAGGTAAGGGTAGTGTGGAGAGATGGAGTGTGTTAAAAAGTGCGAAAGTGAGACTAAGTTTATGAAATAATGTTTTCGGTTTCATTATAGATGATACACAATGAAAGTGGTCATCGTGATCTGAGTGCTTTGGATTTTGGATGGAGAGGATCTGTAGAATCACGGAGTAGGTATACCTACAAGGAGGTTACTTTAAGGTGAAGGCGCCTGTCTAGCCCGCGAAATTCAAAATTTTCGAGTATTTTTATAGTTTATCCAAAATCTGAAAACATTTAAGACAACATTTTGTGATTTGCGACAAACACAGTATGCAGTGCGTTTAGTAATACATTTATTTTACTCTAAATATGATCACGGTGGATATGATACAAGTAAATCACTATAGCTGTCGTTCTTGAAATGTTTTAGAGTAAGTTGGATATATTAATAAATGGTTAGAGGAGGCGTCCACGTAACTGAAAGCTTGCGGGTTCGATCCCCATCCTGGCCAATAAACTATTAACGCGAGCCTTCTCCCAGTACCTCACATATGATAGCTTATTTTAAAAGTCTTAGAAACGAACAAATTATAATATAGATCACAATTTATTTGCTTTGAACAGTGCAATTGGTACCGACAGACAAAGCCATTTAAATAAAATGTATTTCTCATAATCTCACTGCACACGGTCTTTTTCGCGAATTACAAAATGTGCCTTTTATTAGTGTCAGATTTTGAAAAAATTCTAAAAAACCTCAAAAAATTTGAACTTCGCGGGCTAGATGGGCGCTTCAGCCTTAAGCATGATATTTCACGTTCCTACCTACTTACCATATTCCAAATTAAGGTCAGAAGATTGATTGCCGACAGCAACATTTCAACCCGCCAAGAGGTTACGATATACGATGAAGTATTAGTATGATACCTATCGTATCAAGAAATAATTTTGGTTTTATAGGTATTATTACAATTGGGGCCCAGTTCAGTTGTTTAGAATGTCTTCAACTCCTTAGTGATTGTAACGGGCATGATGTTATGATGGTACCCATTACCACGATTAAAAACTCGGCATAATCTGCCCGTTGAATAACAAATAGGTGCATTTAGGTAGATAAGTGGGTATCTACGCTAAAAATGTCATCACAACGGACTTGTGTGTAAATGTAGGTACCTACGTCTCAGATCACATACCTACATGAATGTGAAGGTGACTCAGTCACATTATTAGGTAAGGACCTGTATCATAAATCTCGTTTGAAAGAATAAAAATAAAATTAAGGTTTATTCTTAAAAACTTGTCATAAGTAGGTAAGTACTTTGCCTTGTAAAATGATAGGTACCTTTTTTTTTTCTAAAAAAAGATTACTAGCAATGTGTGTTTATCACATTACTAGTATTCCCTTTAGCCCCTCCAACGAAGCTAATGCTTGTGCTAGGAGTGGGCTCACGTCAATAGTTTAATGGCCAGGATGGGGATCGAACCCGGAACCTCTCAGCTACGAGGACGGCCCATCTAACCACTAGGCTATTGACGCTTTAGCCCGTACTCGCTTAAACAATCTACTAGACGGAAGGATATTTCGCAAATTGTGTTTCGGTCCCAGTGTGTTACAGAGCAAACCTATTGCCATTATATCGGACACATTTCAAATTCAAAAATATAATATTTTTATATTTATTCAAATTGGCCAACAAAGCACCGGTTCGGAATGCTCTTCAAACGAGAAGGTCTAGCAAGAAACGCCGCGGCATTTGCACAAGATATCCGTGAAAATCCCGCAGGTGGGATACTAAACTATACTATATACTATATTTTCTTAAAATTCCAGGGTTTGATAATGGGGAACCCAGTGCTGAACCGCGACAGCATTGCCGACTACAGCGCCATTTACTTCCAATGGGGCCTCATCGACAGCCAGGGCCGGCTCGCCGTCAAAAAGATACAAGACGCTTATAATAAGGCCATCAGAGACAAGGACGCCGCAAACGCAGTTATTGTGAGTATAATATGAGAGTTATAATTCTATTCTTCTCCTATCTTTTATTGTATAGTGTATTTTAACTTACCTCTCGTATTTACTTAATAGACAATCCTGCATGTATTTTTTTAAAATTAATGTTTAGAATAAAGTTAATTAGGCAATATTTCTTCACGCCTTATAAAATTAAAACTTTTAATGAATAGGTAAGTTAATTTAATCTGCTGCGACCTAGGATGATTTAACCAATCCTTATAGGCTGCGACATACGACTGCTATTGGTGCAGTGACTGCGCGCCTCTCGGCCTCGCTTTGCGGCGCTTCTTCCTCTTTCCTTTGAGCCTCCTTCGCTGTACCAATTACAATCGTAATCAGAAGCTAATCAAGTAGTTGTTACTACATTACTCCGTCCGCCTGCGCTGACCCTATTGGATGGTAAGGATTTTGATTAGAATGTTTATATGCCTTCCAGCTTCGCGAAGAACTGCTTGACAAGTTGGACGACATGTCGATGCAGCAGCAAACTTTCAACGTCCTCTCTGATGATATCTCCGATAAACTCCGTTCGTTTGCTAGCTTCATCGAAGCCCCGGAGACCAGACAAGCTCTCCACGTTGGAAGCATTGAGTTCACGTTCTCAAACGGCACAGTGCATCAGAAACTCATTGGGGATTTCATGAGTGAAGTGAGGAGGAAAGTGGAGGTGTTGCTGGATCATTACAGGGTACTAATATACTGGTAAGCTCACTTTAGTGCATTTTAAGGGAAGCATTAGCTTTCTTCTGTTTATTTTTTTGGGAGTAGACCCCCTACGCTCTACAATCACTGTTACCCCTAAAAGCCGGATCAACAATGGAGTATAATACCGACGCCGAAGTTGACTCTCCACCACTCACCAGTTCCTCAATAAAACTAAATTACGTCCGATGAACCCGGTAAAGAGCATTTGAACCAAACTTTGCACACCTACGGACACTCCGGACACGGCCAAACTCTCACAGCTGCAGTGATCGCAGTAGATACCTATTTATTTATTTTAATATTTATTGTATATTTATTGCCAAATTTTGGGAATTCTGTTCGTAGGTACTTAAAACTATGAATTTGTTTTATGGAATGTCTGAATATCTCTCTAATGTTTTCTATTGAATCAATTGTTGTTTTTATAATATCCAGCATAATGTCTGACTTCCAGTGGTCAACTAGATCTGACCGCGCCGTGCGCGCCGAGTGCACAGGCGCGTCGCAGGTACTGGCAGTGGGGCCAGCGCGATCACTTCCTGAGCGCTGCCCGCATGCCCTGGTGGTACAATAACAGTGTCGCTGGGTGAGTTTATAGATGATATTCTATCTTATATATAAAATTCTCGTGTCACTATGTTAATTACCATACTTCTCCGAAACGGCTGGACCGATTTTCATGAAATTTTGTGTGCATATCGGGTAGGTCTGAGAATCGGCTACTATCTATTTTTCATACCCCTAAATGTTAAGGGTGGTCCACATTCCACGCGGACGGAGTTGCGGGGCACAGCTAGTACCTATATAAAAATGAATCTGTATTTCCTTGGTCATCGCATCACGCGTGAACGGATAGACCGATTTCGCTAATTCTTTGTTTGTTGTGTTTATTATTGTCAGGATAAGGTTCTTATGAAAGAAAAAAATAAGAAAGTTGAGCGGAATAATTCGAATTCAATATATAGGACAACGTCTGTCGGGTCAGCTAGTATTAGATATGGATCACTATTTCCCCCTTGCAATAATCACTTATTATTATTATAATTAAAGTCACTAAATGAGTTCACAATAGATGCAGCTGTTGATTCTATCACAGCAAATTGAGGTAGGAAGGAAGGAACAACCTAGGAACTACCTAGAAGGATGCTGCAAATAATTTCCAAATGTTTTTCGAGCTGTGTTCTATACTCCGCTGTGCTGCATGCTGCATCGCCTGCCTGTCAGCATACGCTTAGCCTTAATTATATAATTGTTACTATTCTCCATTTATCGTTCCAGCTACGTCAAAAGCGGAGGAAACTTCACCGAAGTCCTGGTCCGCGGCGCCGGCCACCTCGTGCCGTTGGACAAACCAGCACAGGCGCTGCACCTCATCACCCACTTCATCAGGGGCATTGACCTCCCCATCCCGCCGAACTACCACGTCCTCTCTCAAGACACGCCCGAGTACAGGGCCGAAGACGACATCGACACTGAGATCCCAAAAACGGATCTATGTCCATCGGAATACAAGTCATATTACGGTGTCAAAACCACTATGATCGTCAGCATACTGTTAAACATGTTACTAGTGATTAGTATAGTTGGTGGAGTGGTTTATGCGCTGCGGTGGAAGCGAAGGACAGATGCGTTTATGTATAATACTGTTGATGAGAACTGCATAGTGTCATCCACCATGTTCTAAATTCATATGTGAGTTTCTGCCAGTGGCTGTGTTTCGCATTTTACGATTGATATTAATAATAATAATAAAATAATAATAAATATCGCCAGACAAACACACGAACTGTATGGTCCCAAACTAAGCAACGCTTGTACTATGAGTACCGTACAATGGACTGGGGGCGATCCCAGTGACACCCAGACGTGGGCAAATTTCGAAAAGGCCATTTCCGAAATTTGCCCCTGCGGGAATCGAACCCGCAACCACCGTGTGCAGTGAGCCGAGCGGCCTACGCTCGAACCACTGCGCCAAGCGGTCGTCATTGATCTGAATATTATGTATACCTGATCGTTATGTTGGTGAATTTTAATTTACTTAACCTCAAATGCCGGATCTCAGCAGCCTTTAAGGTTTAACTAGAATGAAAATTATATACTAGTCTACTATATAAAAATAAGTCGGGTTTTCCTTCCTGACGCTATAACTCCAGAACGCACGAACCGATTTCCGCGGTTTTGCATTCGTTGGAAAGGTTTCGGGCTCCGTGAGGTTTATAGCAAAGAAAATTCAGGAAAAAATTCAACAGAACGCGGACGGAGTCGCGGGGCACAGCTAGTATATAATATATATATATCATTTTCATTTTAGTTAAACCTTGAATGAAAATTATCCTTTAAATATATTTTGATTGAATACTGGATTGCGAATTCACGCGATTGCCTATGTCTGCGAAGATTACTAAGATTATGACTAAAACCTATATTTTCAGTTTTGTTGACCAAAATATTGTATTATATTATATTATAGGTTGCAATAAAACTATTTTTATATATATGGCAGTAGATAACTGATTTAATTTTGATACTAACATATAGAGTTATCATACTTAATGACTATTTTATTATTATAATAACCCTCATCCACACGGCAAATCACTCAACGTTTTGCAGAATTTGAATATACCTATGGTAAACGTGCAGTGTTTTGCTGTGTGGGGCTTTTTGGGTGATTTAATTTACATGTAGTCCTCTATAAAGCGGTCCATGATGAACTTGGCTACCTCCGGCTGATCCTTAGTCACCAAGTGCCCGGCGCGCCGCACCACGACGTCTACGAAATTGCCCCCGTTCTTTTTATATCTAAAAATGGGATAATAGTTTTAAAAACCATCGTACTTAAGTGTGAGCGTATGCTGTGACGTAGGCATGTGACACGCAGCGCAGGGCAGAGCATATTTTGTAACGTACGAACAACCACAGGGCTGATTACGCAGTGACGTAGGCATGGGACACGCAGACATACTTAATCAGTCAGTCTGTCCTGCTCTGCGGCTCGTTGTAGTGATGACACAGATTCTGCGCGACGCTCGCACGTGGAGACATGTTTTTATGGAAACTGAAACTGTTAGTACAGTGGTCTAGTTGGGAAAATCAAGTCACTTTGTCATTTTTGTATCGTATTGTTATTAAATGTTTGTTATTTGACACTGGCGAAATATCTATTAAACTGGGTGGGCCATATTTTAGAAAAAGAAGACCGCTTGGCGCTGTTATTCGAGCGTAGGCCGCTCGGCTCACTGCACATAGTGGTTACAGGTTCGATTCCCGCTGAGGCGAATTTGGCCTAATCGCAATTTGCCCTGATCTGGGTGTCACTGGGATCGCCCCCAGTCCATTGTACGGTACCCATAGTACAAGCGCTGCTTAGTTTCGGACCATACAATTGGTGTGTCAGTCTGGCGTTATTTATTGAGATCTCTGTCAGGTAGCCGTATGAATGTTCGCTTACGCGACAACGGAGCCGTTGCCGAATCTGCGCAGGCGCTTCCGCGGCGCATCCTCGTATTCATTCCGCCGTGACCAGGTCAGCTCGGCGTACATGTACCTTGCCAAGCTGTACCCAAGGATCAGATCCAACTGGCCACTGCGACAAATTAATTTAGGTAACAACAAGGGCTAAATAGCGATGCAGTTTTATACATCGACAGACAGATGATGAAATTAATATAGTATTTACACGTTTAAATAAGCCGGAAAGCCCTTAGTTTGCTATTTGGCATTACTTGCCAAAATTTAATCCTTTTAATCGTTGTTATCAGCCGTCGCAATACTACCTTACTGTGTGTGATTTCTAAGTAGGAATGTAGTAGATATTTTTTTAAACAGTGATTCCGTGTTAGTTTTCTTTTGAATGAAGGTCTCAAGGGTATTAGCGTTTTTCCCTATTCCCTATAGTTTGGGATTTGACCATCCACGGTCACTTGAAAAATTCAACCCGTATGTTCCTAACATGACTCTTAAAGGCCTCACTGAGTCGTTTTCTGAGGTAATCGAGATGAGGAGACGGCGGAAAAGCAGTACATCCTCATCTTACATCACACACTGAGACTCTCCTGCCACAGGTACCTACAGACGTAGTTAATAATAGGTCTATTACATACATATAACTCATGACACCGTAATGCTCCAACAATTCCTCAACAAACGGCTTCGTGGTATTAGCAATGTCTGATAGCATCTTCTCATAAACTAGCTGGTTGTTGTGGTGGAAGCTCGCGTTGCCAGCGTGAATTGCGGTCCTGACGTCACGCCTCGTAACGTACGCCTCGTACTCCGGCGCACGGGACGTGGGATCCTCGTTGAAGTTGTAGATGGACACTCCTGTGTGTTTCTTTATGTATTCCACGGTTTCGTTGAATTTCTGTAAATTATCACAGCCTAGTGTTCAAGCATCGCGCTCGCGTACATACTAGTCCTCAAACTTTGAAGAATATAATATAATTAATTCACAAGGTTTTTTGTACCAAGACCACGTCACGATTAGTGTTGTCATCAATTGACATCTTCAATACAAATAATGTTCATAATAAGCCGATCACGTGACCTTACTAACGCGGGAAGTTAAATCCTAGGGTTTTATAGCTGCTACATGAAATATTTTATAGAATATTAACTTTTATCGGTAGCTACACTGGTGTAGATTTTATTTTCTTAACAGCTTCACCTACCTTGTCTAAAAAAACAGCCAAGAACAATCCAGGTGACGTCAAGTACAAAAAATAATCATCAAAATCTGCGAAGCCGTTTAGGACCTACACTAATTAAACTATGTGGATAAAGATACCTATTGTGGGCACAATAATGGATCACTCACGTGAGCAGCCTCTATCATCCTCTTCTCGTCCAGAAAACTCAAGAATTGTGCTTCTAATTCCTTCACGTGGTCTACCTGAGCGCCGGCGAGCAAGCCCAGCGCAGAGCACAGGTCACTGTAGTGCGCAGTACTCGCGGGGTGTATCAGCCCGTTACCTATCGCTATACCCTGGAAATAATAGCCAATTGAAGCGTCAATAGCCTAGTGGTTATACGGGCCGTCCTCGTACTGAGAGGTTCCGGGTTCGATCCCCATCCTCGCCATTAAACTGTTGACGTGAGCCCATTAACTTTTGATTATAATTTTTCATTTTTATATAACCAAGTCGGCAAACGAGCGTACGACCTGTCTGTTGTTAAGGAGTTACCGTAGCCTATAGAAGCTTGCAATACTAAAGGCAATGCTAGCGCACGTCTCTCACTCGTCGAAACGCAGCTATGATAGCAGCTTTTCTCAGATCTTCTGTGACAGGGTGGTACTACCCTGGTCGTGCCAGTACGTATATGAGCTGCAGTGAAATGGCTACAGCTTGGCTGTACTACCATAAAATACTTAATAATAAATACCTAAGTAAATGAGTTGAAAAATTCATTGTGCGGTTGGGGGACCTCCGTCAGGTTTGCATGCACAATATTTATTTTTCAACTAGCTGAGCCCGCGACTTCGTCCGCATGGAATTTAATTTAACAAAAAAGCCCGCTCCCGCGTTCTGAGCCCGCGCGACAGAACCCATTTTTTTAATTTTGGTTTTCTAAAATAAAAGAAGCCTAAGTTACTGCTTATAACATCAGCTATCTACCAGTGAAAGTCCCGTCAAAATCGGTCCAGCCGTTTCGGAAATACTCTTTGATTTCATGTGTTTTTATTTTTTTACGCGGAACTCTAATTGTTCTTGTAAAATTAAAGTAGCCTAAGTTACTCCCTATTACATCAGCTATCTGCCAGTGAAAGTCCCGTCAAAATCGGTACAGCCGTTTCGGAGATTACCCGGAACAAACACACAGACAGACAGACAGACAAAAAAAATTTAAATCGCGTTTTTGCTATAGGTGGTGTATGTACTTTCATATGCATTTAGTGAAAAGGTGTTATTTTGATATTACAAACAGACACTCCAATTTTATTTATTTGTATAGATGTCGCACTATTCAGTGACCTAAATACCTCACTTACGCCACCTAGGAGATTTTTAGATAACTTTTTCACAGTGGACGTTACAAAGTTACGTATAACACTTTTCAAGCTTGTCGATTTCTGCCATTGAACTCCTACCGCAAGGCGCGCAAAGGAACTTCGTTTCAAAGATATTTTGCAGCAAATGTCTATTTCCAGCAAAGGATGTCTTCTACCTGATGGACGGAAGCGGCAAAAGTAGACCCTCACCCGCAGATTGATCATGTGCAACGGCTCCTTCCGCCTGTGTATCTGTATAGCGAGCGCGGGCACGTATTTCCCCGCATACGACTCTCCGGTCACGAAGAGAGGAACGCGGCGCAGCTCCGGGAACATGTCCAGGAACTGGTGCAGAAACACCAGCAACTGTGCACCCACCTGTGGCGATATGAACGTCGTCATTGTCGTTAACAGCTCCTGTAACGATTATGCATCCTTTTCCATTCTCAAGCTCGTTTTATTTGGACATAGATACGTAAATAAATAGAGCATTAAGGTTTGTGGGTTCTGGTTGCCATTCTAATATCTAGAGATGAAAATTGTTCAAGACTGTTAAAGGACTGAAAGAAGATCTGGATTAAACTATAGTTAGGTTAGGTCAGCCTATCTACCAATTATCCCGCTTTCAGGTTCAGAACAGTAGAAGAATGCTGTGGCTCCATATAAATGTCACTAATCAGCAAAAAAACGGAATAAAATGTACAAAAGGCTAATAGAAAATAGTGCCGTAAGTTATAATTTACATGGTTAACCCAGCTCTGATAACTTCTATACATTTTACTGTATTCAGATGTCCAATACGGCCTTTGAGGTTTTACTGTATCCGTCAAAAATATATTGACAGAACGGTGTCGGCTTCTTCGTTTGAATGAGCGCTAAGTCTAACAGCTAGTTTTTTCATGAACAACTGAAGTAGTTGCAACAGCTAAAATTTTGAAGAAAAAAAAACAATGTAACCATTACTTTTGCTTTAAGATTACTTTGGTTGTCAGTTGCAATTAAGAAACTGGTCGTCAGTATCTATACCTTTGTTCTTCTTTACAACTATTATCCTACTAATATTATAAATGCGAAAGTTTGTGAGTGTGGATGTATGTATGTATGTATGTATGTATGTATGTATGTTTGTTACTCCTTCACGCAAAAACTACTGAACGGATTTGGATGAAATTTGGAACACAGATAGATTATAACCGGGATTAACATATAGGATACTTTTTAACCAAATAATCCAATACTACGCGGATGAAGTCGCGGGGCACAGCTAGTATAGGTATACTTACATCCTACTAATATTATAAATGCGAAAGTTTGTGAGTGTGGATGTATGTATGTATGTATGTATGTATGTATGTATGTGTGTATGTATGTATGTTTGTTACTCCTTCACGCAAAAACTACTGAACGGATTTGGGTGAAATTTGGAACACAGATAGATTATAACCGGGATTAACATATAGGATACTTTTTAACCCAATAATCCAATACTACGCGGATGAAGTCGCGGGGCACAGCTAGTACCTAAATAAAACAAAAGAAGATCGCGAACAGCTGATGATAATTACATAATAAAGCTTTTGCCCGCGTGTTATGGTGCAGGAATGCTGGCTGCATTCCTAACTGAATCTTGTTCTATTTGCCTATTCATAGAAAACCAATAGACACTTTAACCGAAGCAATCTAAAGTGAATGTGTGCCCGCACGGAGGGCATTGCACCCTAACATTTGCAGTGCAACTTCTTCAGAAAATTACTGCTGCATCTGTGTTTATAGATCCAACTCGTTTATTTGCATTTCTATTGGTTTCGGTAGGTATCATGGTGAGCGTTTTGGCGCCAGATATAATATTTGCATAAGAACTTTGCATTGGAATTGTTTCATGAATTGCTACCTACCTTCTTAGCGCTATGATCCCGGTTATATGATCCACTTTACAGCATACTTCAACATACTTCCTAAGTCATATCAGCTATCCTAAAGAAATTGTCCATCTTGAAGTGCCTACCTAACACTTAAGAAAAGTACTCCACCGGTCCTTAAAAACCGGAAGAGGGCAGGTTCCACGCCATCATTTGTTTTCATCCGAGATTTAATATGGACTATTATGTTAATGGACTCTTAATTCTACATGTGTGTTTGAAATCGTTCGGAACAAAGTATGACGGTTTTTTCAATTTGACATTCTCAGAATAACTAGACGACTCCTGAAAGACGGCTGTCAACATGTCAACCGCCAAGAATTAACGATATACGACGAAGAATTCACGTGGATAATATTAATGCCTAATGGTCCTTGTGACGTTCAATCTTCCTCTAGAAGCGTAACACTTACATCGTCTTCATTGTCAAGGTACCCTCGATCGTCGTCGGTGAAGCTAAAGCCTGCGCCGACAGGGTTGTCCACATACAACACGGAATAGTCAGTGGCCCATGTCACATTTCTTGGTGTTACTGAAACATAAAATGTACAGCGGAATAACCCCACCGCGCCACGATTTATTATGGCTACAAATTACAACTAAACAATACTGTGTTGCTAATTTAATAAACAACAATGCTGTGTTGCTAATCCTACTAATATTATAAATGCGAAAGTTGATGTTGTATTATAAATGTGAGTGTGGATGTCTGTTACTCTTTTAGGCAAAAACTACTGAACGGATTTGGATGAAATTTTGAACACAGATAGTTTATAGCCAGGATTAACACATAGGATACTTTTTATCCCGATAATCCTGTTTTTTTTTCGAAGTTAAATATTACGCGGACGAAGTCGGTGGGCACAGCTAGTTATAGATAAAGTCACTAGGACGGCGATACAGTCAGTTAAATCAAGTTTAGTTCGTGATTCAATAGAATTAGTTGTTCTTTAGAATACAAGTACCTGTGGTTAATTAAAATGGAAAAAAGCCGAGGGGATTAAGTATATGGCTGTAAAACAAAATTAACGATTTTGATAACAATAAATGCGCAATGAAGGCAAATAATATTTGATTAGTCGGTATACATACCTACCAATATCGTACGTTATACAAATAATGTGTAATCAATTAGTCAACCATCACGATTCGCACTCATAATATTTACATTATGATTGAAATAAAACAATGTTAGTAGAGTACCTACCTATTTAAACACGCAGATTTAAGTCAAGTTTCAAAATTATCTAAAGCTATAATGCCACAGGTACATAACGCTCATATTCTCTCCTATTTTACCGACTTCTATAAAAGGAGTAGGTTCTACGTTCGTCTGTATATATGTTAACCGATTACTCCGACAATTGTGGACCACTTTTGAAAATTCTTGCCACTATCTTTAAACTTCGTTAGGACTACTTCTTATTTGGGCTCGTTAATCGTTTATGGCTGTACGATTACAACCATAATGTAATAGGGTTTAGTTGCCAAAGTAAAATAATTTACATACCTTTCCCACTCACGACATTCAAAGGTCCATTCAGTTCAAATAGTCCCATCAGAGACGAAAATCCCGGACCTCCTTCTAACCATATAATCCATGGCGTCTTGCTCATAGGCTCAGACATTGCAGGGAAGAACCAGAAGAACAAATTCGAGTTGTACTTTTCATTAACCGTGATGAAGCCTGAATGACTTCTAATACCGAAGTAGTCATTCGATCGGACTTCTGATAACTTTCTAGCGAGTGAGGCATTGCCGTGTTTGATGTGAGGAGTCAGCATTAAGCAGTCCTTGCAACTGTTGGGTGAGGCATTGATTGAGATGTAGCTGTAAACGGAAAAAAGTGTAGCTTGTAGTGTCATGGGATGGGACTCATACAAATCGAATGTTAATCAGAGCACAGCACTTAAAAATCTGCCATCCACGATAAACTATACAATGCTGCATTTGAAAGCGGGGTTACATTCGCCAACCTGCACTGGGCTTGCCCAGGGAGCTTTGGCCCGAATAGTGTGCCTGAATGGCAATAGATCCGCCGAGATCCGCTCCATTACATTGGATCCAAAATACCATCGGTGAAATGTGGCAGCTCAGCCTATCCCTTCAGGTATACAGCGTGATGTTTTATGGTTATTTTTCACAAGAAAATAGAGTACATATATAAACTTTTAACTCCTACAGACAACTCACCATACTGTCAGCACTAGGACGACTAGACACACTGCTAGACCCTTCATGACTGTAGAACAATTTCAGGCTGAGGCACAACCAGATACATATATAATAAAATGGATGCGTCTGTCCCTCACGTCAAGTAGGTACATAGATGACGGTGTTTCAACAAACAAACAGTTGACAATAGGTTTGTATCTACAAATGTTTAGGGTGTTTATTTAAAACTAAAAATATTTTGGCTAGACCATCGCTGCATAATAATTGAAGTAACATGTTTTGAACTACAGTTACTCTTAGATATATGTTAGATATATCTTAGATATGTTACTATACTGACGTGAAATAATCTGTCTTTAATAATGAGAACTAGGAAACGCCGATCATATCTCAAAAAAAAAATCCACGATACGTAGCGCCAAGTCCAGACTATTCTCAAAATTGTATAGAAAAACCCGTGTTATCGACAACTTCATATTCCTCGCTCGGTATACATGTTTTTCGATGGTAGAGCCAAGCTGTAGCCAGGTGACTACAGCTCATTGCCGGGCTCTACCGGGCTCTACCAGGGTACGAGCATTCACGAGATCAGCGTAAAGTAATCATCATAGCTTTGTCTCGTTCCATGACTGCGAGAGCCCTAACCTAACACCGCCGTTCCCTTCCTCTTCCCTTGTCCTACACCCCTTCAGGGCATCAACGTGCGAACAATGCCTTTGGTATTGCAAGCATCTATAGACTACGTTAAGTGCTTAACATCAGACAGGACTTACACTTGTTTACAGACTTTGTTCTATAAAAGAACAGGAAAAGGTTTTAAGAAGAAGGTATTGACTATTTCACAAGCCGTTCGGGTGAACAGTATCCTACTAATATTATAAATGCGAAAGTTTGTGAGTGTGGATGTATGTATGTATGTATGTATGTTTGTTACTCCTTCACGCATAAACTACTGAAAGGATTTGGATGAAATTTGGAACACAGATAGATTATAACCGGGATTAACATATAGGATACTTTTTAACCCAATAATCCAATACTACGCGGATGAAGTCGCGGGGCACAGCTAGTAGTATTATATAATAGCCAATAAATAATATTTACAATGGTTTCTATGTCCGTAGCAATTACCGTTAAGTGGAGCTTGATTGATTTCACGAAGTAACTACCTATAATGTATTCACACACGTACCTATAATGTATTCACACAACTTAATTTAGAGTTCAGTCGTCGTTAGGACTCTACATCATAATTAATATGACTACGCTCTACATACACTCAACGATAGGGCCCACAGAATTGACCCATTTAAAACGGTTATCGGAATATACACACATTTAGTAAAATTGATTTTTAGGTTTTTTTAAACAAATCTCAGTAACATTTAATAAACTTTGTGATATTGGGGACTCCTTTATAACTATTTTGTTGTATTGCGTTGTGAAAATGGTGTTTCATCCACAACCAACGTATCTGTTTCTAGGAATCTACCAATAATTTAATTTAGATAAGATTAACCATTTACTTTCTTGCAGGCTTTTCTGAGAGGAGCCAGCATGCCGAAACTAAGTAATTCAGATTATTCTTATGTGCTATGTTGGCCTACGTACATTTGTAAAAAATAATAGTTTTTATCTCTTATCTACGTTGAAAATGATCCAGTTCATCCGTACATCATTTCATTTCAATTTAAATCGTATTTTTTACGTCGACCATGCTTGTAACATCCGCAAAATCTCAACTTCCATTAAAACTAACCCACGTTCTATACGATCAATGACTCACCCCACAAGTGGTTATAAATATTCAAATGGGTACATTACCTACCGTAGGCTTAATAAAGTTAATGTGTATTTTTTATGCTTAAATCGCGTTTCAAATTAATAGTTTGGGAAAAAAACCCGCAAAACGTAACCCGCGCTCCGGTTTACGACCGTGGGAATATCAGTGATCGTCACAACTGTACCAGCTACTGGTTGCACCTGTGGCTTCGCTTACCTGAAGTTTGATAGCTATAGCCACTGGGCTTATAATGTCCTAGTACTTTTGCGCAGGCTTCTCGTTCCACAAAAATAGAGCCTGAATTACTTCATACAACAACGATTGATTTGTTTGTCAGATCCGACTGCTACCCAATATATTTCCGATAGAGGACCTGTTTGAATTTAATAATCTATACAATATCCCTGTAGCTCTACCATGCGAAACGTATAGAAGATCGCTATCGAGAAATCTACGGAAAACATTAGGCTGAAAGGGTCGCTATAAAATTTTCCATACTTAGAAATATATTTTACGTACACACTAGCGAAAACAAGCGAAAATTGTTAGTAGAACTCATGGTAGAGATTCTGAAATCCGTTGCGTGTCGTTCGTGTGTATCTGCAAGTACAACTTTTGGCGTACTATCAGTGTTACCGTCATTCATGGGCTGTATTTGGGCCAAGGATGTAACGACATTTCAGATTCAGAAGATAAGATAGATGTTACTAAGTCGTATCTTATAATGGAGAAGGGGACCAGGAAGATGGGTCGACGCATCGACGTATAGTATATTATAAGAGTCGACGATAGCAAAAAAAAATTCGGGGGGGATGAGCCTAACACGGGATCATCGATTGACAAAGATATATATAAGCTCGGGATAGAGATGGTAGGCGTGAACAAAAGAAACCCGACGGAAGA
Source organism: Notodonta dromedarius (assembly GCA_905147325.1). Lineage (NCBI taxonomy): Eukaryota > Metazoa > Arthropoda > Insecta > Lepidoptera > Notodontidae > Notodonta > Notodonta dromedarius. Next base: position 11,413,708 of record LR990159.1, on the reverse strand, counting down.
AGGTTGACGCTCCCCAGCATTCGGTAGCGTCAAGCCAGATGATGATTATTTTCCACATCCTCAACAGATCCACAAACAGATTGCAGTCGTTTTTTTATATGATTGTTACTATAATAATACGCAATCAAGTATTATATTCACGTATTTAAATGTATCGCATCGATGTTTGTTTTACTACGAACATCCTAAATATAGAGCAAATCACATCTGAGAGCGTGCAAGAATCTATCGCGAATGTCGGAGCGTGGGAGCGTCTTTATGCTAAGCAGGTCGTTGGTACCCCGCGCCGGTACGCCGCGCGTGTACAGGGTGTTTCCTAACTACAGCCGGAAGAATAACATTGATATAATCAAGATTTTTAAATAAAAAAATCAGTGAATTTTGTCGTTTTCTACAATTTTTCAGAAAATATTATTTATGTCGTATTATCAAGGTAGGCATTAATAATTAACTAAATTATAATAGGTACCTAACATATGTATAATTTTGCTTAATTTTCCATAGTTGTGAAGTTTTTTAAGTCACTAGAATTGAATCATAGTATTTATATTGAGCAAAAAATATATTGTGTAGTAGCAATTTATCATATTCTTAATAATTTCTGCAATTATGTTTTCAGTGTTTTATTGATCCGCGCAGATAAGTGGCATCATAGGTATATCATTTTAATATAATATGATTGCTTTAAAATTAACCGAATGCCAAAGTAAGGTTATACCTAATAGAGAAAAACTTAGCTAATCAATCAAATGTAATCCGCCACTGACTCTAATTTCAGCGTAGATAAGTGGAAACTAAAACCATCTCTATAAATTTCCGGATTAAAATAAATCTGTTTGTATACCAACAAACCAATAACGCACCCTGTATAAAAGATCGAGATAAATCCAAGTTCAAGGCGCAAGTGCACGCTGAGAACTGGCTGACTATACAAGGTTCCCGTCGCTAGGACCGCGGCCCCATTCCGTTGAGGACCGGCAGAGGAGCACCCCGCACCACATCATGATCATCGTGTCGACCTTGCTGCTAATGTGAGTCTGATATCAATTAGTACTCTTAATTTCATTGTTCTTAAGGGCTATTTTACTTTAATACATACTTTGGGCAAGGTTTCTTTTATATCTTCTTTTTTAATAAATAAGAGGTAAATTCTAGTCATACTAAGCTCTGTTGATAAATTATTTAGTCACTATTATACCTTATTATGTTTATAGTTTTCACTAGTTTATACTTTGCGATAATGTCCTAGTGCTCTTTCATTTTAAAAGTTCAAGCAGCTTACCTCTCTTTCACACCACCCTCTTTTAAGGAAGAAAGTCTTACAAACCTTTGTTATTATGGAAATAACGTGCAATGTTTATCCGCGGCACAAACGATGAGGATATAACTTTGCAATAATTTAAACCTATTTAATTATATTGATGGGATAATCTAGGTTACCTATGTGACCTTTATTTATCCTACCTACGAGACTCATTTATATTTTTTTACTCAGCCGACCCATACTTAATTCTACAAACAGTCAGTAGTGATCTGACGAACCTCTAACGGCGAAATGAATTTCAGCGTTCTATGGTAGACTCATAAATCCTATCTTCTATGCGTCCACATCTTATTGAAACCATTTTACAGATGCGTTCATCACTCCGTGAGTTCGGAAAGGTCTTCCCTTCCCGACCTTCCCCCAGGAGAGGCGCCGGAACCCATTCTGACCTTCATGGAACAGACGTACAAGGTTGGTCGAGCGAGGGCGTCCTTTGACGCCGGCTCGCCGCTGCTCCTGACTCCGTACATAGAGGAAAAGAGGCTGGAAGAAGCCAGGAAGGCGGCGTACGTCGACCCTGATTACCTGCTGCCTGATATGGACAGTTATGCTGGCTATTTGACTGTGAGTACAAGGTAGCATATGTTTGTAACCCCTTTTAGGTGGGAAGGAAAAAATACCCTTCTTTTGAGAATCCTTAAAGTTTGCTCTTGATCTTTTCTGATATTTCAAACATGGAACTTTGGTTGCTTTGTTACCACATTTCCCACTTCTTAATAATTGTAAATAATGTATCCCTTTTAACGCCCTACTCCTGGGCACGGCCTTTGCTCAATACGAGGGGGATTCAGGCCATAAGCCACTTCTCAATATTAAGATGGAATTGTGGTTGCACCTGGAAATCTAAGATTCATTGAGCCAATGTATAGGCAACCGACAGGTCTTATAGATTAACTAGCTGAGCCCGCGACTTCGTCCGCGTGGAATTTTGATCCTTTCTTAGGGGATGTCTACGTCATAGTAGCTTTATGCATGCAAAGTCTCAGCCCGATCGGTTTAAAATTGACAAAGTTTCATACAAACTTTCATCCCCTATTTTATCCTCTTGGGGGTAGAATTAATCAAAATCATTTCTTAACGGATGCCTACTTCATAACATCTACCTGCATGCCAAATTTCAGCCCGATCCGTCCAGTGGTTTGGGTTGTGCGTTGATAGATCACTATGTCAGTCAGTCAGTCAGTCACCTTTGAGATATATATATTTAGATTTAACCCAGCCCTATCACAGCTAGTCAGCAACAGACATCATAATTCGATCAAAAAGCTATTACTTACCTAGGTTGGGCAAACTAATCGGTAAGCGCTTAATGAGAAGATTCGTTGGCAGAGTCTAAGACGCAAATTTGCCTGATGCTAAGCTCCAAAACATGTTTTTAAATGTTATCGGTGATGAAAACTAGATTTAATAATTATTTTAGCGGTAGATATAATTTAACGACTTCAAAATGCTGTTGCTTTGGATTCTTGGGAGGTTATTCACTCACGTAGGTATGTTTTAAAGAAATGGGTATTCAACTTGATGGCAGACACACCATACTGACAGAAAGGGCATACTTTATCATTTTCTCATGAAATTATTTTCTTTTTCAGGTCAACAAGGAGTATAACGCCAACCTATGGTTCTGGTACTTCCCGGTATCTGGCAAGCCTGTGGAGGACACGCCCTGGATCATATGGCTTCAGGGAGGACCTGGAGCCTCCTCACTATACGGGCTCTTCACAGAAATTGGACCTTTCTTTGTTGGCGAAGATAATAATTTAGAAGGTAGAATCCATCGTCATACAACCTATAACTACCTAATACTTAAATGCCAAATTTACTGTTAGCTTTTAGTATTTTACATCTTGACAGTTCCTTGATTTAGAACTAAAAGTATTTATGATTATTATCATCGCCTTAATCATGGGAGAGAATACTGCATGAGATTTACTTGCGTATTCTGTCTGACTACCTGCGATCTGCGGAGCAGATGATGCAAATATTATAAATAAGTTCATGTGGGTTGTCCATTATTAATTTAAGGACGACGGGGCGTTACTTATTTCAGAAATTCAACACTCGTGGGGCAAGAACCATTCCTTGCTGTTCATCGACAATCCCGTCGGAACCGGTTTCAGTTTCACTGACGACGACCGCGGCTATGCTACTAATCAAACAACGGTATATACTCAATTATTTTGAAATATTTCTTCTGATTGGTACTGTGACTTAACTGAAATTACTATGATTCAAGTACAAAGTAGAATTATCATTTATACTTGAGAAATATATTTGCATGTAAGTAAATGTTCACTAAACTCACAGATATAATTAGACTAAAGATTTTTTGTAAATATACTGTATTTGTTCCAACTGAAATCTTTTATTCAATGTAGATGCTGGAAATGGTGATATTATTTTTATTTGTTGACAGATTGGAGAAAACCTGTACACAGCTCTGCAGCAGTTCTTGACGATCTTCCCGGAGCTCCGCAAGGCGCCGCTCACCATCGCTGGAGAATCGTATGCAGGAAAACACATCCCATCACTGGGCGTTCAAATCCATTGGCACAGACATGAGAATGAACCCATTAACCTTCATGTACGTATTTGTAAAACACATTAATTACTTATGAATCGTGTAGCAGCGCTTATGAACAATATTTTTGTTATATAAGCTCACTACGCAGGTACTATATTGTGATAAGTATTAATCTTTTTCCGGAACGGAATACTAATAAATCTACGATCAACAAAATAATGTAATAAGTTTGGCTACCCTCAATACGGATTTAGGTTATATCTACACTGAAGTAGGTTAATTGTAGGTAAGTAATTAAGTGCGTTATAAGTCAATTTTGGTTTGCTAAAGTGGTCGGTCACTTTTTTGTTTTGTATCGTTATTTAACACAATGACACTGAGATTGGCGAAATACCTATAAAAAATGGTTGACCATATTTTAAAGAATGAAGAAGAAGTGCTTAATATTAAGTGAATTTCATTAAATCATGTCCTCCCCAGGGTCTAGCAATAGGCAATGGCTTCATCGACCCCCTCTCGCTGCAGAGGTATAGCTACTTCGTGCGTGAGGTCGGACTCGTCGACGACAGTGTAGCCGACTCCATGAACCAGCTGGAGACGGCTGTTACCCAGTTCATCAATAATGGCGAAATGGTGAAGGCTTATGCTGTAAGTAACCAACACTGCTCTTTTGTGACAACACTCATTTTGTTCTGATTTATAGGTTAATTTATCCTCATATCAGAGTTTTATATAGCAACACCTTCGTGACTCACAAAATTAGTTGTGCATGCTCACATATTTTGTGGAAGCGTTTAAGAGCAGCACATAGATCAGTTAAGTCTGGGCCCACCGCACACTCTCACCACTGTTCCTCTGCAAGCCAAATATCTAAAGTCTTCAACGAAGACGTCTAAATTTACCCCTCTGGGAGTAACTACCTGTTTTTCTTTAATTTCCAGTATTATAACTACTTGCTTCAACGGTTCTTGTCTCAATCGCACTTGTCAAACCTGTACAACTATCTTCGGAATGACATCGACTTGGACGGCGCCTACCAGGACTACATACAGCGGACGGAGGTGCGGAAAGCGCTGCACGTTGGCAACACCAACTTCACGTCAATCGGCGTGGTATACAGGAAACTGGTGCCCGACTTTATGGGTAGCGCCAAGATGTGGCTTGAAGAGATGCTGGAGAACTACAAAGTAATGCTGTACAAGTAAGTGTACACCAAACGCTTTCCCATAACTCACATTATTGAATCTTTAGTCCGGTAAATTATTGTTTCTACGAAACAGCCCATTAAAATAAATAATAAGTGAAAATATGAAGTTATTCCCCGGAGAAACCCTGGCTAAGAGGCCTTCCACAATGGTCAGGCCAATCCAAATTCAAGAAGTATTTTTATTTTGTTTGCAGCGGTCATTTGGACATCATAGTTGCGTATCATCCGTCGGTCAACACATACGACTCTCTAGCCTTCTCTGGATCTTCAGACTTCGCGAAGGCAACTCGGAAGCCTTGGTACCATGATGGAGAATTAGCTGGGTAAGGTCTTCATTTTTTTGCCCAACACGCCGATATCGAGACATAAGAGTAATTGTTCTTCTTTTGCTGATTATCTCCTTCCACCTTCTAACGACCTAAAGATGTATTGTATGGTCCAGGTACTATAGGGTAGCTGCGAACCTAACAGAGGTGATGATTCGCGGCGCCGGCCACATGGTGCCGGCTGACCAGCCCGGCCCTGCCCTTGGCCTCATTTCCGCGTTCGCGCGCGGCATCTCCTTGGAAGAAGACACCGGCAGCCTGGTGGAATTAGAAAAAAACTCGCTGCGACGACGTCAGTTGCCGCTGGAATAGTCGGCATCACCCATATTTACCATTGCGCAATGTTCGGAATATTTGCTGTATCGTAATAAAGTAATGGTGGTAATTCCGTTGGTGCAAAATTACGACTACATTAAATTTGATAACTAAATGTATTGCGGTCTTGCTCATGCATTACGACTGTTGTTGTAACAATTGAATTAGCACCAATTAAACATTATTTTAGTTTTTGTATTATTTTACACTAGCTGTGACCCGCGACTTCATCCGCGTAGTATTGGATTATTGGGTTAAAAAGTATCCTATATGTTAATCCCGGTTATAATCTATCAGTGTTCCAAATTTCATCCAAATCCGTTCAGTAGTTTTTGCGTGAAGGAGTAACAAACATACATACATACATACATACATACATACATCCACACTCACAAACTTTCGCATTTATAATATTAGTAGGATAGAAGGTAAGAAGTGCTTCTCTCATTTTCTTCTTTTAAGGCTAAAGCGCCCATCTAGCCCGCGAAGTTCAAATTTTTTAAGTTCTTTTAGAATTTTTTCAAAATCTGACAATAATAAAAGACAAATTTTGTAATTCGCGAAAAAGACCGTGTGCAGTGCATTTATTAATATATCTGGGGGCACGGCAGTGCCCCCCCAAGTCGAGCACGGCACGTTGAGCGCGGCACCGCCGTACCATCTTTTCTCGAAGCAGTTCAGACCATTTTCGACCCCCTATAACTTCGTTGTGGATAAAACTAGAACCCTGAATTTTCAGATACTAAGCAGGCATTGTATAAACACGGTATATATCAAATTTCATTCAATTTCAACCGGTAGTTTAATAATTATAACTAGTCAAAATTCTTAATTTTGTCACTCACTGACTGACCGATCATCAAAACTCTAAGGCACTTCTAGAAGACATAGAAGGTTAAAATTTAGAATACTATTAGCGTTTAGTATATAAATAAAGGTAAAACTAAAATATACTGAAAATTCGGTCCAGTTTTCTAGATACACTAACTGCATAAATAACTTTGTAATCCCATATAAGTGTATAGGATAACAAATTTACATTTGCAGTTAATGAATCCGTGTACATTTGCAGTTTATGTATCCGTGTACAATATAATGGAATAGAATATTAGGTATAGATAGGTACCTAGATATAATTATGTTCAAAGGTAACTTGTAAAATGGTCAACGTACTGAAAAAGCAAGAATGGGACATGTCTTACTTATGATATGAATTGTACCAAAATCCCGCAAAAAAGTATTAAGTAGACTAGATTGCCCGAAATTGCCATGAAAGAAAGAACAATATCTACAAAAAGAAATGAGATCCCATCAAAAACAAAACTTGTAAAAAATCCAAGTCTCACAACTCAGTTCTCTACCGTAAAAAGTGGTGAGATACATGTAATACCAAGTCGGTTACTTTATTAAGTCCCTACTTAAGGGACCTTCTGTCTTAAGTATTACGTAACTAGCTAACCTAACAACATCTTATTATGACCATATCAATATTAAAGATCTTTTATGTTTTAAATAAAATAGATTGACTTGGCAATCGAACTAAACAATCTTATTTAATATAATATACATTACTTGTGAGATACATTGTGTTTTCATGCGATGGCCAAGTCAAGTCAGTCGTTGTGCGAGTGTTCGTAATTTCGCTTCTCCTAAACGGCTTCACCAATTTTGATGTTTTTTGTACGTATTGGGACATCTCGACGGTTCTTAGCTATATTTGGACCCGTCAGGCGGCGCTGTTGTGACATCCAGAAAATACGCTAGCGGAGCTGCGAGGAAACAGCTATAAAATAAACCAAATAAAGGCATAATAAGTATCCACGCTGCATTGGGCAACACAATTGTTAATTAATGATATTCGTTATTATCACAACTTCATAGTGGCTGTATTTGAGGTAAACAGTCATTAAGATACGGTGGTCAAAGAAAATTATATTGACTACAAATCTAACCGTGCAGATATAAGCGTAACTTCTCTTGAAACACATTATCTAGTTTATTATAAATAAATATCGCCAGACTCACACACAAACTTTATGGTCCCAAACTAAGCAACCCTTATACTATGGGTACCGTACAATGGACTGGGGGCGATCCCAGTATTACAAAAAGGCCATTTCCGAAATTTGCCACGGCGGGAATCGAACCCGCAACCACCATAATTATGCAGTGAGCCGAGCGGACTACGCTTGAACCACTGCGCCAAGCGGTCGTCAATTATCTATTCAACATGTCGTTGGTTTTTTTATGTAGTCACCAAAATTGTGGTATCTACCTGCATCTACTCACTTGAATTGGCACTGACTACAAATGCTAGAAATGACAAGGTGCCTATTTATTTCTAGCTTTTTAGTGCACACAGACGTTTTTTGAAGTCTTCCAGATTTTTTTTCCTTAAAAAATTGGGACCATACAGTTAGCGTGTTCGTCTGGCAACATTTATTTATTTATTTAATTCTAGTCTGAAATACCATTAAACAAAAATAGAATGACCACAGAAGAACATTTTTTCAACAGGTCAAGCTAGCCAACATTAATAATTCAAGGCCAAACTATTTGGACTGTCGCAATCGCTTCCAGTACCTACGTCACTTTACACATATAGCGTTACGTTTGTAAAAAATAACACTATTAAATGGACTTGCAGACTCCAGGTGGGACTAGATCCCTACGTCAAGGTCACATACTGTTTTGTACCTAAACATATTATATATCCTAGATATGAAATCTGATGCTAGCTATGTTTATATAACAAAGTATACAGATTTCAATACCAAAGGCATTGCTCGCAACGTTGCCGTTCTGAAGGGGAGTAGAACTTAGGGCGTGGGTGGGAGGGGGGTTTTCTTCCGGATCTCTAACTCATAGATAGATCGATATCATATATAGATCGATATCGTTAGATCTCCTTTATCAAAGTAGAGCTAATGTTGTAGTTTCGCATGCTCAGAAAAGGTTTTTCTAACCAATTCACTGTTATTTCTATAACTTTAAACGCAATAATCAATTAAATAATGTACCTACTTATCTAGGTTATCGTAAAATATAAAAAAAGTAGTTAATTAAACTTATCACAAAAACTTTTCCACCATTATGTAAGTTCGTTAAATGAAAATAATGCGTACCAATTAGGTACTTTTATGAACCAATTAGGTACTTGTATGAACAAACAAAATTAATGATTGTGATAAATTATTAAATAATGAAAGTAAAACCAATAGTTCATTTATTTATTTTATGATTAGAATACTAATTGACTATTGAAGTAAAGATTTCAACAATCAATAGGGAATCTTTATAAACTAATGTTATGGACAAGTACCCAATATACTGCGTTACCGGGGTTGACAATAGCTTGCCTGCAGAGCAGCATCCCGCACCATCACGCAAGATGATCATCGTATGGAGCTTGCTGTTAATGTGAGTCGTGTCCACTATTCTTATATTAAGTACTTGAGCACTACCATTTAATAAAAAAACTCAAATTTATAGAACATTAAGCCTTGAGTACCTAATCCCTAACATTATAAAACAGAATCCCCGAAATAGAACAAACGATTTTCAATTTTACGAAAAAGCTACAATATTGTTTAAAAAAATGCTTGTTTTAGCCATTGTGATGGGACTAAAAGTTTTATGAGGCTATGGCTAAATTAGGTACCACAAAGACACAACAAACGCCATTTCACAGATGGAATCTCCAGCCCACATATTCAGAACAATTGTCCCGTCTCGACCCTTCTTCAGCAAATACTTCGGATTTCCTTATGCACTTAATGGAAAAGACATACAGCAAGTTTGCACGTACACCCATGGTTGGTGGACCGAGGTCCTTATCCGAAGCCGGCTCGCCGCTGCTCCTGACTCCGTACATTGAAGGAGGGAAGCTCAAGGAAGCCAGGGAGGCGGCGTACATCGACCCTGCTTACCTGCTACCTAATATGACTAGTTATTCTGGTTATTTGACTGTGAGTACAAAACAAGCGTTGACCCCAAACATAGCAACGCTTGTAAACAGGTATTATGTGTACCGTTCGATGCGGGCGATCGCAGTGACACCCAGACTAGGGAATGTTAGGAATAGGCTATTCCCGAAATCAGCCCCGACGGGAATCGAACTCGTATCGAGGCTTTGGCTGAAAATCAGCGCTGGGGGAGATCTCGTTCCCTCCAGCACATGCTGAGCCAAATGCCTTTCTGTACAGCTCACACTGTAGGAAATGCAGCTCTTTTACCTTATGTCAATTTATTTTACTTCTTTTATAATTATGTGCTGTTCTTTTCTTATGTGTGTACTGCTGTGCTGAATAAAACAAAATCAATTTTCAAATTCAACCAGCCGTTACAATGAGTCGAGGGCCGTACGCTGGAACCACTACGCCAAGCGGTCGTCAATATGAGCGACTCCGACTTTCAACAAAGATTATTTTTTGATGGAGTGATGGAAGACTTCGTTGGGAAACCTGCAAGTTCGCCAGCTCACACTAGGCCAAGGTGGTAGAATATGGCCCAATTTCCTCTCTCATTGTGCTCTTCCTTTAAATCTGCCTGAGTTATTGGCCAAAGGCTGGACCCATATTACATACGTTGGCACTAAAACAAACATCGGAAAAAGGTGCGCACTGGAGTGCACTGCGTGCAGTTAAGGTTTTAATATCCTATTGGTAGGTCACACAGGCATCATTATTGACTGGACAGCAGACTTCTCACTCCATATCAAGATAATAATAATATTAGAACATTGTGGGTAATAAGCATGTAGGTAATTAATAACATTTTCAGGTCAACAAGAAGTACAACGCCAACCTATGGTTCTGGTACTTCCCGGTGTCTGGCAAACCTGTGGAGGACACGCCCTGGATGATATGGCTTCAGGGAGGACCTGGAGCCTCCTCACTCTATGGGCTCTTTAAGGAAATAGGACCGTTCTACATTGGCGAAGATAATAATTTAGAAGGTAGGATTTCTTTTTGTCTATGTTTCACGTTGAACTTATGGTAAACAGTATATAGCTCCTTCCAGGTGTATGATTGTTGGTTACGTTAAAAACGTATATAAATGGATCATTTTGGGAGTTACTTCGGTTGCTTACCAAGAGCTTAACTTTTCTGATTTATGGTAACTTATTTTGCCAGAGATGCAACACTCGTGGGGCAAGAACCATTCTTTGCTGTTCATCGACAATCCAGTCGGAACCGGCTTCAGTTTTACTGACGACCACCGTGGCTATGCAACCAATCAAACAACGGTATGTAAAATTCAGGAAAATTACCCTAGGCTCACTGGTAAAATTAGGACTACATTTTTTTAAAGTCTGTTCATATTTTTATTAACTCCAATACCTCATAGAAGCTACGGATTACTCGATTATTTAAAATCGTTGACAGATTGGAGAAAACCTGTACACAGCTCTGCAGCAGTTCCTGACGATCTTCCCGGAGCTCCGCAAGGCGCCGCTCACCATCGCTGGAGAATCATACGCCGGAAAGCATATCCCGTCACTTGGCATCCAAGTCCATTGGCACAAACATGAGAATGAGCCCATTAACCTTCAGGTATGGATCGTCCTACCACCGCTGAATGTATTCAATGAAAATAGCCAACAATGGTTTTTAAAGTAGAATAAGTAGAATGTTAATAGGTATATTAAACGTTCAGGTTTTCAGCAATTCAGCCCAGCAACTAGTTACTTACCTATGCCAAATACCATTTTAATTATGACTTCTGCAAATGGCCCCGCACTGCTAGTTAGACCGATGCCACAGGTAAAAGACGGTGCGTTTTCTGTAGTGTTTTACCGATTTCTCAAAAGCACCAAATTATGTGAGCCCCACGGTCAGAAAACGAAACAATGGTGTCCCTGGGAAATCACTAGGAGATAATTTACCGCGTGAACCATATAAGGGAACTCTGATCATGTTTTTTTCCAGGGTCTTGCAATAGGCAACGGCTTAATCGATCCCTTGTCACTGCTAAGGTACAGTTACTTCGTGCGCGAGGTTGGACTAATTGACGACAAAATAGCTGACGTAATTAAAGGTTGGGAGGAGGAGGTTGCGCAGTTGATCAAAGATGGGGAAATGGATGAGGCTTTAACTGTAAGTATGTCTATATCAATCATGTAGTAAAAAATCTTCTATAGGTATCTTTGGTACCAACCATGCCATCTATAATCACGCATGTTTCCCCGAAGGGGCCATCGTTATTGCTTCTCTACGGTCGTAATGCGTGGGCAAAACAGTATGAAATTGGCCCCCGATGATAGTAAAGTAGTAGTACTTTCTTCATTTCAATTTCCAGATCTACAATATCTTACTTAACGAAATTGAATATTATGCGCACTTGACAAATGTGTACAACTATCTTCGGGATGATATTGGCACCGGGGGACCCTACCTGGACTACATACAAAGGGCCGATGTCCGGAGGGCGCTGCACGTCGGGAACACAGAATTCACGTCCATAGGCGTGGTGTATGAAAACCTGAAGCCTGACATAATGAACAGCGCTAAAAAGTGGCTGGAAGAGCTTCTCGACAACTACCGGGTTATGCTTTACAAGTAAGTGTGGGTAGGGTCGTACGTGTGTAAATATCTAGCTCATACTTTATTGGGAACTGCGTTTCTAATTCCTGTTTTTTTTCACAGCGGTCACTTAGACATCATTGTTGCATATCATCCGTCGGTCAACACCTATAGGTCCCTCAATTTCTCCGGATCTTTGGACTTCGAGGAGGCGGACCGTGAACCTTGGTACCATCATGAAAAATTATCTGGGTACGTATAAGTCATTCGCTAGGTCACTAATCACCAATGTCGACCATTATTGAGTGGTTTGGTCCTAGGGTTTGGTCCGATGTGTACTTTTCCCGTTGCTGAAGGAACACTAGGTATTCCAAAACATGATAGGACAGACATACCTATTACCGGGATTTATCAAAAAATCGCAACGTTAAGGAATTGAAAAACTCTGGATTGATGCAACTAATAAGTTGATACTTTCGCCTGCTTCACTCAATAGTTCTATGCGCTCTATTTAATGTCTGAGCGATTTAATTAATGTCTTTGAATGAAGTTAAAGACCAATCAATTCTCGACCAGGTACTACAGGTTAGCGGCAAACCTGACAGAAGTGATGGTCCGCGGTTCCGGCCACATGGTGCCGGCTGACCAGCCCGGCCCTGCCCTCGGCCTCATCTCCGCGTTCGCGCGCGGCATCTCCTTGGAAGAAGACACCGGCAGGCTGGCGGGATTTGAGAAGAGTTCGCTGCGACGACGACAATTGCCACTCGAATAGTCGGCATCACCCTTTTACCTTGTCGAATAGGTACATGCTGTATGCATTGATTTGTAATGATCCTGGAATCAGCAAATTAAATAATTACATATTTAATCAAAAATAATTGAGTATATTATTTTGTTTATTTTTCCATAAGTCCACGCTTTTTACCCAAACGTACACTCGCAGTAGATCTGCTGGCATAATTAGGTACCCTGAAATTATAGGGAGGCCATTGAGCAATTGAAAATGGACATAAAAATATTGATTATTTGTGGATAGAGAGACTATAGGGGCGGCATCAATAATCTAACCTTTCGGATTGTATAGCGAGCTATGCTATGAATGAATACTTATACAAGGTGAAACAGAAAGGGTATACTTTTTTTTTCAAAACTTAACTTTGTAATTCTAAAACTATCAGCTTTGAAGGGAACTTGAATAACAAAAGGTGTTATAGGAATACAGCTGTTGACAGATTTCACAAGTCTACAAAACCTTTAGTACTTCAACTGTCCCACAAAGCCGATAGTTTGAGATTTACAAAAATTGTATACCCTTTTTGTTTCACCTAGTATATGAGCTCAAAGGTAGGTAAATTACTTAATGTTTTTAGTCGCAGGCAGTGAGGCTAATGTATTGGTGTCTAAATACGATTTATTGGCATCAAACGCTAGTCCTGGTGATTAATATCTACTAGCCTCTGTTATTATTCAAATATAATTAACAGGCGATTAAAAAAAATGAAATATAACAAAATGTAAAAAAACAAGCCCGTTGAGTTTCTTGCCGGATCTTCTCAGTCGAGGTCGCGTTCAGGTCCGGTTGTAGATATAAGAAAAAAAAAACACAATTTGTAAGTGCCCCCTTAGGCCAAAACAAAATAAACGCTTTGACTTTGATCTATGGGCCAATACCATCTGTTTGTTTAGGCTGGGCCACGCAAGGCTGTACCTATCCCATGCTGGCTGGCGGCGGCGGGCGAATTCCATATCCAACCATCTGCCATACACGTATGTAGGGCTATGCCTATCCGGTGCCCGGTCAAGTCGTTGTTCAAGCGATGTACATACTGAAACGTCTAAAATAATCACGTCATAACACATAATAACTGAACGACAACAGAAGGTCCTTAAGGATCTACGAGGATAAACGATCACTATCCGAAATATTGTGCGATAGTTTACTGACAATTTACATACCAACCTACTTTTCATATTGACTGTACCTACCTGATGAATTTAATCCCTAAGTTTTTTAACGATTGGATATGAAGGCCTTAGGCTTTTAGCTGTATCTGTATCTGTCTCTCTCGTCATTTCGTTGGAGGGTGTAGGTCTGTACTTATGGTGTTTTGTTTTTCTTTTTGGTCTTCAACTTACGTATTAAAAGCTAGAAATACCTATAGTGTCTTGATACCGACATAGCGATAGACCTCATATATGCTCGAGGTAGGCATACAGCGGGTTACTGGTTATTCAAAGTATTCCTTGTGGGGTATAATTAGTGGAGTTTAAATGCTTAGGCTATCATAACGAATTAAACTTACAGGCATTTTGGTCATGTCGACATATTTGCGCACCGTGTAAGTGTTTGCAAAAAACAAATATTAACTAAGTTAAAGGATGCGAGTATCGTACTGTTATCACGAGAAAAACTCGGATCTTTTTAAAAAAGGTTATTTATTAAACACTAGAACAAAATAGGAATATAAACTTGGATAATTATTATATTAGAGAAATTCAGCAAGTGCTCACTGATTCGCGGTCCGACCCGAACTGAGCTTGAAATCCTAGCGAATGATGGTCTAGAATTAAAGGTGCTGATTAGGCGCCTATTCATCAATAATCATTACAATTCGAGGATATAACAGCCCCCACGATAAGAGGAAACTTACATTATTTTTTGTTAAGTTTCAGGAAATTATCCTGAGTCTTGGACTTGGTATTTCGTCTAATTCTTGGCTAGGATCAACGGATGTATCAGGAATTATTTTACTTGTCTTAGGTTTGAAGGTTGAACAATTGCCGAATTTCTTGTACAGTTTAAAAGATATAAAAATTAAAATTAAAACAATTATACAATAAGTAAGTATAGGATAATATGATTCGTATTTTAAAAGAGGGTTAGGCCCATTTATTATCTTATTGATATCTGTCATTAATTGATTGTTAGCAATATTTGAAAGTTTCTCTAAATTTATGTCAATTAAGTTCATTGGTTTCAATTTTGTTTTAAGATCTTTAAATTTCTTTTTATCACAGCAAGGGTCATTGATAAGGTTAAAGTCTGACGTTATGGACTTTACTGTTATATTAAAATTATTTATCGTTGAAAATTCCTTATTCTTACAAAAGGCTTTACAATTTGGCAGTAAGGTTAATATACCAGTACCTAATATTTTAAATTCTGATATTTGTGTTTGACATTCAACAGTAAGCTTAGTAGGATCAGTTTCAACAAACAGCCATCTGTTGCCAGTTAATTCTTGCCAGATATCGATTTTTCCATGAATCAATTTTGTTTCACATTGTTGAGGTAATTTATCTAACACTTTACTCAAAATTTCTGTTTCACATATAGGGTTATTTTGAACTGAATGTACATTGAGTTTATTACAAATGTGAATTTGGTTAATGGTTTTAATACATTCATTTAAATCATTAAGGTATATATATGTCGTCTTATCTTTACTTATAGCTATATAGTTATAATTCGGAATTACCATCGCATATGAATTAGGGTGATGTCTATCGTGTGGAATCGGTACAGATATAGTTTTGTACAAACTGTATTCTATTCTAGTAACTAAGGGTATTCTAATTACAAATACAATTTTATTTTCTACATAGTAACATGATAATTGCGCTAAGTCAATTAAAGAGTGTATATTATTAAGATTTAAACTTAAAGCTAATTCTGAATTCTTAACTAGGTTTCTAATATTACGAGACAATTCTCCATAGAGTTGTTTCGGTGTAATAACAGATGGGTGAATCGAGTGGCTTTTTGTAAACATAATAGAGTTGACGATATTTTCGACTCTAAATGACAAGGTAAACAAACTAGAAGATAATTCATTATAAATTTCGTTCATCTTCGATTCTATATATAATATCGATGATGTATTAGATAGGCTGTTAACATCAATGCTTAAGGATTCAATAGCGTTATTCAGACGGGCTTCGTTAATTTGAATTGATTTCAAGGTTTCGTTATAATTACTTATAGCTGCATTCGTCATCAGAATGTTATCTTTCAGAAGGGAAGCAAGTTTTTTGTTGTTATCATCTAGAGATTGAATAGCGTTATTGTATCTGATTGCGTCATTCTCATCCATTGTCCCTATTATCTGTTTAAACGCAGACCCAATTCCAGCAAACCACGCGGATCTTTTATCCCTATCCGAAATCAAATGTGATATAGCACTATACTCTCTTAGAATACTATCAAGGCGCGGAACCAACGGCTGTAGGTAATTGTGACATTTAGAATTGTTATATTCACTTTGCTGACAAAAGAATCTAGCCGTTCCTAAAACAGTTTTAATATTTTCAATATGGGGTTTTATGTATCCAATTTCAATAGGAATTAATACATGAAGGTAATCATCCGTGATTTTAATAGAGCCTGTTGAGTCGAAATAGATGCCGGGGCTTTCATTTATTTGTTCTATAACATTCGACGCATAAATGAAGGTACTCGCCGTAGCAATTCTGAAATACGACAGAATCTAATTTTATTATACTACTTCTAACTATATACTACTTTAACTAAATCTATAATTGAGTAAAAGATAAAAATATGAAAAGTAATAAATTGTAAAATAAAATATAAAACCTAATAATAGTGTATAATATGTAAACTAAGTCTTTACTCGGAACTAGTTTCCGCTAATTTGATCTCATCGTAATGATATTTTACGTGTCGACGGTTTAGAAGTATTGTTAATGTGTTGTTTCCGTTAATTTTAACAACCTTAAAGGGACCCTTCCAAACAGGTGATAACGCCTTTCGGAGTCGCAAGTGATTTTTAACATATACCATATCGCCTATTTGGTATTTGATAGGTTTAGTCCGTCTATCGTAATATGATTTGGAATTCGCCTTTGATTTTAATATATTCTCTAGAGCCTTTTCTCTAGAAAGTCGTAAGCGTTGTTGTAATACCCGTACATAGCTATTATATGTAGGTTCTAAAGAAGTGTCATAAATAGAGGATGGGATAAAGGGTTTATGGCCAAAAACTAGTTCATAAGGTGTGAAGTTTGTAGTTGAATGGACTGTCGTGTTGTATGTGAGCATTGCAGTAAAAACAAACCTTGGCCAATTATTTTGATGTTCATTCACGAAGGATTTAAGGTACTCTTTTAGTGTAGAGTGACTGCGCTCGAGTGCGCCCTGAGTTTGCGGATGATAAGGCGTTGACAAAAGTTGTTTGATTTTAAGAAAAGTGCATGTTTGCTTAAATAGTTCGGCCGTGAAGTTTGTACCCTGGTCAGTTAATACGGATTTTGGAATGCCGAATTGGCAAATAAAATGGATAAGGCATTCGGAAGATTCTTCAGCCGTGGCATTCGGTAAGGGATATGCGGCTGAATATTTTGTAAGGTCATCCTGGAGTGTCAATATAAATCTGTATTTGGATGGGCCGGCCTCTGGGAGAGGGCCAACGAGGTCTAACGCGACACGTTCAAATGGCTGTGTCGAAGTACTTGTGATCTGCATGGGAGCACGGTTAATTTTACGTAGGGCCTTATTGGTTTGGCATAAATCACATTTACGGACATAATTCTCGACATCGCTGCGCATGTTTCGCCAGTAATGTCGTTCTTGGATTCTGCTTAACATTCTGTTAGAACCCAGGTGACCTGAAATAGGAATGTCATGGTTTTCCTTTAGGATTTTATTTATTTCAGTTGTCGCTGGGTATATAATAGAGTTTTTATAGATGTGGATAATTATGTCTGTGTTGTTGAATAAGTACATAATTATATTATATATTTTTACAAATGTGTATACGTCAAAAGGATTGCGGAAATCTGTTATACTGAATTCGGTAATGCTATTCACAATAAATTCGTTTCTTAAATTATTTAAACTTTTGAAGATATCTTCGTAAGTATTCTTTTCGTAGTGATATACTTTAACGAATAGCAAGTAGTACTTAATGTCATCTTTTTGAAACATTATATATGAATGTAAAGTCCTTTCTGTAGAGAGGAATTCTGTGGATTCTGATAGGTTACCGATGATTTCCGCTACGTAATGATTTGATTCGTCTAAGTCAATAGAAGTAGGTATAACTATATGTTTAATTTTTGTTTTTAATAGGTTTTCGTTATGTTCTTCTATCTTAGTATTAAATGATATTAATTTGTTATTTAATGTTTTCAGGCATTTAGAGTACGTGTCGTCATTGTTTAAATTATCGACAGATTGTGGAGTGGGGATATTAAAGTCTTCTGGCAGTTCTAAATCATCGGGGAGTACATAGTCGTCAGGTAATTCTAGTATCTCAGGTAGTTCAGAAATTTCAGGTAAGTCAGGAATTGATATAGACGACGGGTCAGCTGTAGTAGTTGTTCTCTCTGTAGGTGTTTCGTCAGAGTTGGTAGGATTTTGTTTTTGTACTGGGTTTACTGGGTATCTTGAAAGTGCGTCTGCGTTTGAATTCATTTTACCCTTTTTGTATTGAATTTCGTAATCATATTCCTCTAATTTTAAACGCCAACGGATTAACCTTGATCCGGGGTCTTTACAGTTGAAAAGCCAGTTCAGAGGTTTATGGTCAGTGATTATTTTAAAACGACGGCCAAAAAGATAGGGACGGAAGGTCTTTGTTCCGTAGACGATTGCTAAGCATTCTTTTTCTGTAACACTGTAGTTACATTCTGCTTTGTTTAGCGTCCGAGAAGCATAGGCGATTGGTCGGTCTTTACCCACATCGCCTTGTGATAGAATAGCTGAAATGGCATAATTAGATGCATCACAAGTTAAAATAAAGGGTTTTGTGAAGTCTGGGTATAAAAGGACTGGAGCTGTAACTAGTTTATCTTTAAGTTGTTCAAAAGCTAGTTGTTGACTATTAGTCCAATTAAAAGGGACATCCTTTTTAAGTAGATTTGTTAGTGATTTAGCGTATTTTGAAAATTCGGGAATAAAACGGCGATAGTATGAAGCTAGGCCTAGAAAAGATTTGATATCCTTCGGACACTTAGGAACAGGGAAATGCATAACAGCTTTTATCTTTTCAGGGTTTGGTTTGACGCCTTCGTCACTGATTACATGACCTAAATATGCGACTTCTTTACGAAGAAACTCGCATTTTTCTGGTTGTAATTTGAGATTGAAGTTTCTTAGTCTTTCGAATACAAGATATAGTTTGTCGATGTGGGAGGACAGATCATGAGAATAAATCACAATATCATCTAAGTACACAAAACAGTGTATGCCTTGTAACCCAGACAGGACAGTGTTCATTGTCCTTTGAAATGTGGCGGGAGCATTCTTAAGGCCAAAAGGCATTCGATTAAATTCGAAGTGTCCTTGTGGTACAGAAAAAGCTGTTTTGGCTGCGTCCTTGGGGCTCATATTTATTTGGTGAAATCCAGAAGCTAAATCTAGCGTTGAAAAGTATTTACTTTGACCCAATTGGTCTAATATTTCGCTTATTTGAGGAATTGGATAACTTTCTCCGATGGTTATATCGTTAAGTTTTCTATAATCTATTACAATCCTCCACTTTCGTTTTCCAGATGAGTCTAATTTCTTCGGTACAATCCAAATAGGTGATGACCATGGAGATTTTGAAGGTTGAATAATATTTTGGGTTAACATTTTCGTTATTTGGGATTTTACCTCTTCTTGGTGTATTTCGGGGAATCGATAAGATTTGACACTAATCGGTTGCGAAGTAGTTGTTTGAATCTCATGTTGGATAACATCTGTATGAGTTAGTTCATCGTCAGGTAAATGGAATATATCTGCATATTGATTACAAATTTCTTTTAAGTTATCTAATTCTTCAGGATTTAAATGGGATGTTTGTAAAAGTTGGAACAATTGTAAGCCTCTTTTAATGCTGTTATTTCCTATGTGATTTTGTCTTATATTATTTAGTTCGGTATAGTCGATTGGGAATAAGGTGAGTAAAAGATTAGAATTGATATGTATAGGTTCATCCGATACGTTAAGTACTGTTAAATTTATTCTGTTATTTTTTTTTATTTTGACTATACAATTGGATACGAGCAATGAGTCTGAAATGTGTTGATCGAATATCATTCCTTCTTTCATTTCCGGATTTTTTACAGAACATTCAATTACTGTTTCTGTTCGAGGCATAATAGTATAAGAAGGTTCGTCGAATGATAATTTAATATTGTTATTTTTTATTTCTAGGGATTCTGAGTCATAATTAATACGACAGCCGTGTTGTATAAAAAGGTCGTTGCCTATTATACCATCGTAAGGTAAGTTGATATCGTCGAAAACATGGAATGTGTGTAACAATTTTAAGTCTTGAGTGAATTGTAGTTGTAGTTTAAGACAGCCTAGACTTTTAATAGGACTATCCTCTTTTGAATCTATGCCTTTTACTTTAATATCGGTATCGCATAGTTGTATAGAATTTATTATACAGTTATTTTTTAGGACGCAGAGGGATGCTCCAGAGTCTATCAGGAAGGTAAGTGGTTTTTTATTTACAGGTGTTTGGAGTATGACATAAGGTAAGTACCTTTTATGAGTATTTATTTCATAAATTTGTTCTGGTTTAGGGTGTTTAGGAATTATTTTACATGGAAGACCGTGAGTTTGGGGCTGGTTACCCTGTCCATTGGTTTGTTTACAAGGAATACCGTGAGTTTGGGGCTGGTTACCCTGTCCATAGGTTTGTTTATAAGGAATACCGTGAGTTTGGGGCTGGTTACCCTGTCCATAGGTTTGTTTATAAGGAATACCGTGAGTTTGGGGCTGGTTACCCTGTCCATAGGTTTGTTTATAAGGAATACCGTGAGTTTGGGGCTGGTTACCCTGTCCATAGGTTTGTTTATAAGGAATACCGTGAGTTTGGGGCTGGTTACCCTGTCCATTAGTTTGTTTACGAGTAAGACCGTGAGTTTGGGGCTGGTTACCCTGTCCGTTGGTCTGTTTAGGATGAGTATCGACTTGAAATAAAAGGTTCTGACCCGCGCGATACTTGTACGGGGCAGAAATTAGTTTAAACTTTCAGTAGTGTTATCTACTTCATCTTCACCTTCATCTTCAACTTCGTCATTTTCCGCAAAGTTCACACGGGGACCTGGTTTGTACTGGTTCGGTTTAGAAGTTGGTTGATATGGCGTAAATGTTTGGGATTCATTTGAATATTTTTTATTATTATATTCGCGAAGTCTACAGTTTTCTAGGATATGCCCGTTCTTTTTGCAATATCTGCAATATGGTGATTCCTTTGAAGAGGCAGAGGCATGTTGTGCGTCATTAAAGTTTGACTTCGTTTGAATTTTAGTATTAAAGTCGTTGCGTTTGGGAATTGGTTCAATAGATTTTTGCTTTAAGTTATTACGAAAAGAGAATTGTTGAATCTTTTCCTCGGATATAGCGCAGTTTATAGCATCGTTGAGGTTCTTCGGATCTCTACACCTCACAAGGTTGGAAATTCTAGGATATAGACCTAACATGAAAGTATGAAGGGCGAGGTCTTCCATTGCTGCTAGCCTACCGGTCAGCTCCGTTTTCTTGGAGTTGGAAACTGTGACTTCAGTTAGTAATTTCTGTAAACAGGTTTCTACTCTAAGGGAGAACTGGCTGACAGTTTCTTGGTTTCCCTGCTTACAGTCTTGTAGCTCTGTGAGAAGGTGTGCGTAGTGTTTACGCTCACCAAACTGGGTCTTAAGGAATTCTTTTAAAGATAACCAGGAGTCAAAATCTTTTATAGAGCAAGCTGTTTCGGCTTTGCCCTCTAACTGACTGAGGATGAATTTAAGAATTAAATTCTCCTGGTGCGGGGACGCTAATGAGATTGCACTATCGCAATTTCTCAGAAAGGCGGTAAGTTTGTCTCGATCACCAGTAAAAGGTTTTATGAATTTTAGAATTGTGTTTAATGGGATTTCTCCGTCTACCTTTTCCCTTTTTTGATCTGGTTTCGACATCTTGAGCTAAATTCAATAGGATATAAGTAAAGTGAATAGAACTTGTAAGAAAATAAAATTAAAAGTAGGCGAAACCCCAAAACAATGGTAGTATAGTATTCTAAGGTATTATAATACGACTGACACTGAGACGCTCCGGATGAGATAACGAGAAACGCGTGGGCGCTCCGTCGTCTGGAGAGTGTTTAGGCTAATTATAAGTGATAAGAATGACTTGGTTACATTACAATCAAGTACTAATGTTATAAAGATTCACAGGTTAAATTATGAATATTTTAGTATGTAGATACAGGTAAATTATAGTTAAACGGATATAATTAGATTATAAAAGTATTTTCCACGGGATAATCTTCACGATAACTTCTGGATAGATGAAATGGAATAAATTGACTCACAGGAATAGTTCCGCACACTTCATTCTGATGTAGCTGGAACCTGGATCTGACGCCTGGACTCGGTGTTAGGATGACGTCAAGGTGATGTCGCCGTTTGGTCGGTGCTGGGTATGGGTTGTGTCGGGCGTCGCTGCCCCAACAACTGGATACTGCTTACTGCACAATGGACTCTCTCGGTGACTCAGGATACTCTGGATACCGGGATACTTCCGGTTTGGAATGGTCAAGTTCGATGACCTTGGGTTGAATTCGGATCGGCACCTTCTGGATCTTTGTAGTTGGACACTCACTGGCACTTGTGCACTTATATATTGAGACCCTGATTTATTAGGCACTATGGAATTTTCAGGATCCCACCGCTGCCACCAAATGTTATCACGAGAAAAACTCGGATCTTTTTAAAAAAGGTTATTTATTAAACACTAGAACAAAATAGGAATATAAACTTGGATAATTATTATATTAGAGAAATTCAGCAAGTGCTCACTGATTCGCGGTCCGACCCGAACTGAGCTTGAAATCCTAGCGAATGATGGTCTAGAATTAAAGGTGCTGATTAGGCGCCTATTCATCAATAATCATTACAATTCGAGGATATAACAGTACGCTAACGCTTTTTGTATTTAAGTTTCAGTTACAGTTTCAGTATGTAAAACTCTTGTTTCTTCCTGTTTTCTTTTTATTACCATTATTCTTGTACTCTCAACAAACCATATTCAAATCATATCCACCGTGATAATATTTAGAGTAAAATAAATGTATTAATAAATGCATTGCACACGGCCTTTTTCGCGAATTACAAAATTTGTATTTTATTATTGTCAGATTTTGAAAAATTTCCAAAAGAACTCAAAAAATTTGAACTTCGTGGGCTAGACAGGCGCCTTCACCTTAACATAACTTGTGGTAAACGGTGCTGGTATCACAATTAGCACTGTTAGTGAAGGTCAATATTAGATATTAAGCACCCTATTGTGATACTGTTTGTTTTACCCCCATAAATTGAAAAAAAAAACAACAAAAACTTTTCCATAATTACTTATGTAAGTTCATGAAAAATAAATAAAAAACTTTCCCTAATTATGTAAGTTCATGAAATCCAAGTGATGCCTACCAATTAGGCACCTACCTCATATAATACTCGTATGTTAGCGCTAGCTACGTTGTCTCCCATTACAATGGTAGAGCACCCTGAAGCCAACTGACTACAGCCCCATACACGGGCTGGCTCGACCGCGGAAGTTACAGAACATCGTCGTAAAGCAGCTATTATTGCTGCGTTTAGTACAATTAATGAGAGAGCCGAAAGAACCACTCACCCACCCCCTTTTCCCTTCCGTCTATCCCACTTTCCTTCAGGTCCACAACGTGCCAGCATTTCGATAAGTATTGGAAGTATCGACGGGCTATTACAGTAACTGCTTAACATCAGATGGATCGCAGGTGGTACCTACGCTTGTTTGACGACTTCTATACAAATAAATAAAATTGGAGTGTCTGTTTGTAATATCAAAATAACACCTTTTCACTAAATTCATATGAAAGTACATACGACACCTAAAACAAAAACGCGATTAAAAAAATTTTTTGTCTGTCTGTCTGTCTGTCTGTGTGTTTGTTCCGGGTAATCTCCGAAACGGCTGGACCGATTTTGACGGGACTTTCACTGGCAGATAGCTGATGTTTTAAGGAGTAACTAAGGCCACTTTAATTTTAGAAAAACAACTAGGGTTTCGCGTAAAAAAATTCAAACACATGAAATCAAAGAGTATCTCCGAATCGGCTGGACCGATTTTGACGGGACTTTCACTGGTAGATAGCTAATGGTATAAGCAGTAACTCAGGCTACTTTAATTTTAGAAAAACAAAATTATAAAAATGAGTCCTGTCCCGCGGGCTCAGAACGCGGGAGCGGGCTGTTTTGTTAAGTTAAATTCCACGCGGACGAAGTCGCGGGCTCAGCTAGTAATGTAATAAGTTTGGCTACCCTCAATACGGATTTAGGTCATATCTACACTGAAGTAGGTTAATTGTAGGTAAGTAATTAAGTGCGTTATAGGTCAATTTTGGTTTGCTAAAGTGGACGGTCACTTTTTTGTTTTGTATCGTTATTTAACACAATGACACTGAGATTGGCGAAATACCTATAAAAAATGGTTGACCATATTTTAAAGAATGAAGAAGAAGTGCTTAATATTATGTGAATTTCATTAAATCATGTCCTCCCCAGGGTCTAGCAATAGGCAATGGCTTCATCGACCCCCTCTCGCTGCAGAGGTATAGCTACTTCGTGCGTGAGGTCGGACTCGTCGACGACAGTGTGGCCGACTCCATGAACCAGCTGGAGACGGCTGTTACCCAGTTCATCAATAATGGCGAAATGGTGAAGGCTTATGCTGTAAGTAACCAACACTGCTCTTTTGTGACAACACTCATTTTATTCTGATTTATAGGTTAATTTATCCTCATATCAGAGTTTTATATAGCAATACCTTCGTGACTCACAAAATTAGTTGTGCATGCTCACATATTTTGTGGAAGCGTTTATGAGCAGCACATAGATCAGTTAAGTCTGGGTCCACCGCACACTCTCACCACTGTTCCTCTGCAAGCCAAATATCTAAAGTCTTTAACGAAGACGTCTAAATTTACCCCTCTGGGAGTAACTACCTGTTTTTCTTTAATTTCCAGTTGTTGGCGCAACTGCCGCGCCATCTCTCAGCCTGAGACGCAAGTGAACCACGACACCTATCGGGAGGATCCGAAACTATATATTCGAATCGAACGAACGCTCAAGAAGCATCGGATTTTTTATTCTCTTCTATACGATTCGCTTGAAGACACACGATATTTTAAAAGCGCTTAAATTGTACCTTTATTTAAATTCAAATACGTTGTAAACGATAATAAACGATTATAAAACCATACGAAAATAAAAGCAATCATTGAAGGAGAACCCGAAGACCCCCGTTGCCGCAACATTTGGTCCTTCGAGCCGCATCATTTGATCCTTCGAGCCGCACCATTTGGACCTGCAAGCCGCATTAGAACCTCTGACGACATCCAGATCTGAGAGCTGCGTCTGATTCTGCGTGCATCAGAAGCCCTGAGCTACTAGTCGACGCTTCCCTGGGTCTACAAGCCACACTTCGCCTGGCAATAGCGAAAAACCTCGTCAAGACGTCTGAACTTCATCATCATCATCAGCAGTTCAACGGTCAGGTCTTTGATCCCGTCTACTCCTTCCTTATTCGAATTTGTGTTAAAACTGTGCAATTTGTGCTTTACAGAAGCGTGTATTTCCGTGTGATTACCGGGCGCGTACCTACCTACTTGAAGAAAAAACGTGAGTACCTTATCTTATTCTTTAACGTAGGTCTTTAAAATGGGCGGAGACGATAAATTAGTTGTGCCTTCAACCGCCTCCCCAGTTTCTCCCACCAATTTTCGTTTTGATCACTAACCTAAACCTAAACCTAAACCTAACCTAACCTAAGTCATAGCGCCCCTAAGGCTACACAATGACCAAGCGTTCTAAAACCGACCTTTCTGACCTCAGAAAGCAGCGCGGTAACCTTAAGGGCAGATTGACGCTATTCAAAAAATATTTAGAATCATATAAAGATAACCGTCCTTCTCAACTTCAAATTAAAGAAATAAAATTTCGAATGCAAGCTGCCCAAGAGGTTTTTAAAACTTTTAATAATTTAGAGGGTGAAATAGAATTATTTTCACCCGAATCAGACATTTCTTCTAACGCTGAATACGTTGAATCACTTGAAACGTTATATTTTAGTGCATTAGCAATAGCTGAATGTTTGGTCGAAGGTGAGGAGACTGGAGACAGTTGCAAGTTGAAGTCTAACAGCACTGATACAACGCGCGCTAAAGTTAAACTACCCGAAATAAAACTGCCTTTATTTGATGGAACGTATGATCATTGGCTCGAATATAGGAACTCGTATTTCACAATGATCCACCAACGTTTGGATTTAGATGCAATTCAAAAGTTTCATTATTTACGGTCGTCACTAAGTGGTAGTGCACTATCAGTAATCAGTGCGTTGGAATTCACGGCTTCCAACTATCATCACGCATGGGAGCTACTCGAAAATCGCTTTCATAATTCTAGGCTTCTTGTACACAACCACCTGAAATCGCTATTTTCACTTCCATCGACAAAACAGGAATCCCCTGTGCAGATTAGGAAAATAATAGATACCGTCATGCGAAATTTACGAGCATTAAAAACGTTAGACGAACCCACCGAATCATGGGACACGTTAATTATTTATTTAATAGCATCGAAACTTGATCCTTCCACTGAGCGAGACTGGGAGAAATATAAAGGTTCTATTTATTCCGATTCTAGCAAAAAATTGAAGTTATCAGATTTGTTTACATGTCTACGCAACAAAGCGGATATGTTGGAAATGATAACTGCGAATAATAGCAAAACACAAACAAAACCTAATCTAAACGAAAATAAGGGTGGTCAAAACAAATCTAACGCTCATGTACAAAGCTACGTCGCCACGAATACCGCCAATACTAAAAATAAAACAGTTGATAATAAGCGCATTCGTAATTGTCCTTCGTGTAACGGTAATCATGCTCTTTATACGTGTATCAACTTTTTAAACTTATCCGTTAAGGATAGGTTAAAATTGGTGGATGATAAACAATTATGTCGCAATTGTTTACGCACAGGACACCTGCTTGCCGACTGCGTATTTGGTCCGTGCAAGCAATGTCAGCGAAAACATAATAGTTTACTTCATCTGTCCAATTCCGATAGCAACATAAATATAAGTGCGCGCAGCGAGCGCACAGCTGATCGCAGTGCGCCCGCTTCGTCAACGGCCCTGCATTCGTCATCGGTCGATATAGATATAGATACGAATGGATGCGCCGGCGATGAGTGGGAACCACGTAGTACATTACAACCGGTATTGTTATGCACCGCGTTGGTCGAGGTAGCGGACGGTAATAAACGATTTCATACCGCCCGAGCACTGTTGGACAGCGGCAGTCAACACTGTCTTATCTCAGATAATTTAAGAAAACGTTTAAACGCGACATCTATACAGTCCACTGTTCAGATTTCTGGTGTTTCACAATCCGTAACCCAGTCAAATCATTCATGCGAAATAACTATGCGATCTAAATTAAACGATTATAGCACGAAGATGAAATGTCTTGTCTTGCAGCGCATAGCAACCAGCGTGCCCTCGACAAGTTATAATCTCGAGCTAATACGTGTACCAAACGATATTCAACTCGCTGATCCCACGTTTCACGTTGCATCCACAGTTGATATATTGATTGGAGCGGATCTGTTTTGGGATCTCTTAGGAGATAATAGAATTCGATTACCAAACGGACCGTATCTACAGAGTTCAAAGTTAGGTTGGTTGATCTCCGGACCTATTTACACGAATGGCTTGCGCATTAATCAAGTGTCTTGTAATTTTACTCAAACTCTAGACAAAAAACTTCAACGTTTTTGGGAAATCGAAGATTTGCCTCAGTTGGGTAGCGTTCTCACTGACGACGAGCGATCATGTGAGGAACTATTCATTAATACGACCAAACGCGAAATTGATGGCCGATTCTCGGTACGGATTCCGTTAAGAGAATCAGCTGACAGGTTAGGTGATTCTTATACGCATGCCAAGAATATGTTTCTATCGCTAGAACGTAAACTTGAAAGATCACCTGATTATAAACGTATGTATTGTGAGTTTATGCGTGAATACGAACGCTTAGGTCACATGACTCGTATAAATAATTACGAAACCCCTCACTATATTTTACCGCATCACGGTGTATGGCGAGAGAGTAGTACAACTACTAAATTACGCGTAGTTTTTAACGCCAGCGCTGCAACCAGTAACCAACGGTCGCTAAACGATATTCAGCTACCTGGTCCAGCGTTACAAAATAATATAATAGCTTCTAAATTAACTAAACGAATAATGTTATCCGTAATATCGCAAATATACGACCCATTAGGACTTCTCGCACCCGCTGTAATCATGTCAAAAATCTTATTGCAGAAGTTATGGCTAAGTAAGCTTGATTGGGATACTCCTGTGCCTCACGACATTGCGGTAATGTGGAACAACTTAATAGGCACCTTGCAGTGCTTACACGAATTAAGAATTCCCCGTTACGCAATGAGTGAAAACGTACAGCATACGGAGCTTCATATATTTACGGACGCATCACAAAGTGCATACGGAGCATGCGCTTATATACGAACCTACAATGACGATTCGGAGGTCAAAGGTACCCTGATCTGCGCGAAGAGCAAGGTCGCCCCTTTGAAAGCCATAAGTATTCCTCGGTTAGAGCTTTGCGGCGCCCTAATCGGCGCTAGGCTTTATAAAAAAATAACGGATACGATACGATTACAATTTACAAAGGTATACTTTTGGACTGATTCGACCATTGTCATTGGCTGGTTACGTATGTCTCCGCACTTGTTAAAAACTTTCGTACAAAACCGTGTCACAGAGATAAACAACCTTACCCAGGACTCGAACTGGTTACATGTCAGTGGGAAAAATAATCCCGCTGACTTGCTAACCAGAGGAGTAAATCTCGATTCGTTAATTAATTGTAACTTATGGTGGAACGGACCACCTTATTTACAAAATAATAATTACAATTTTTCGAATAATATTTCATGTAATGATTCCATAAATACGGATAATCTTCCCGAATTAAAATCGCAGACTCTAAGTCTTACTTGCACTTTCATTAGCGACCTATTTCAATTCGATAGATATTCATCATTTAGTAAACTTATACGTATAGGCGCGTATGTATTGCGATTCATCGCTCGCACCCGCCGTCGTCGTTCAACACAAGAAACCGGTTCCTTATCGGTGGCTGAGTTGAACGCGTCGCAGTTAGTGCTCGTAAGATTAGTGCAAATTCAATCATTTCCTGCCGTGTACGACAACTTGTTAAATAATTCGCCACTCAAGGCAAATAGTAAACAATTTAATCGTGTTTTGGGACTTAACGTATTTATGGACGATCATAAAGTAATTAGAGTCGGTGGTAGACTGTCAAATTCTTCCAGTTTCGATTATAACAAGAAACATCCGATATTGTTGTGTAGCAAGCATCCTTTTACAGCTTTGTTGGTCAGACATGAACACATTCGTTTACTCCATGCTGGACCACAACTTCTCCTTTCTAGTATACGTGAATCTTGGTGGCTGTTGAGTGCAAGATGCCTGGTTAGGAAAGTGGTTCGGAATTGTATGAAATGTTCACGATTCAAAGTAACTTCGTTGACGCCGTTAATGGGAAACTTACCATCTGAACGTTTGGATTCTGGATTTCCATTCATACGTGCTGGAGTTGATTATGCTGGGCCAATCAATATATTAAATCGTAAAGGCAGAGGAGCTCGACTTACAAAAGCGTATGTATGTTTATTTGTTTGTTTTGTTACGCGAGCTGTTCATTTGGAACTTGTCACCAGTCTATCCACTAACGATTACATTCTAGCACTTAAACGTTTCATAAGTAGGAGAGGCAAACCTAATGCTATCTTCTCTGATAATGGGAGAAACTTTGTAGGCGCTGAGAAGGAATTTTCCACATTTTTAAACGACAATTCTCAGGTAATAGTCGATTATGCCGTAAATAACGGTATTAAATTTCATTTTATTCCCCCCTACTCTGCTCATTTTGGAGGCCTGTGGGAGAGTGGGATAAGGTCATGTAAACATCACCTACGTCGAGTAGTAGGTAATGCAAAATTAACGTACGAGGAAATGAGCACAGTTTTGACACAAATCGAAGCTGTCCTCAATTCCCGTCCCATGTCACCTATGTCCACAGACCCGAGCGATTTCTCTCCACTAACCCCTGGTCACTTCCTCGTTGGCCGGCCGTTGACAGCTCCTGCCAGTGAAGACGTGTCTGCCGAGAGGACAACGCTATTGGACCGCTATCACCGTGCGGAGCAACTACGCCAGCACTTCTGGCAGCGCTGGTCCAAGGAGTATGTGTCTGAACTCCAGCAGCGTACCAAGTGGAAGACTCATAAAGACGACATCACGCTGGACAGCCTGGTCTTAATCAAGGAGGACAACGCGCCGCCTCTTAAGTGGCGTCTGGGACGCATAATTAAACTGTTCCCAGGTACAGACGGAGTTTCTCGCGTCGCCGATATACGTACGGAAGCTGGCATCATACGAAGGGCGTTCTCCAAGATCTGCCCACTACCGTTGCAGCAGGGAGACCGAAGCGACGATGCCCGATCTGACTGAAGGTTGGAACACGGAGTTTCCAAGGCCGCGGGCATGTTGGCGCAACTGCCGCGCCATCTCTCAGCCTGAGACGCAAGTGAACCACGACACCTATCGGGAGGATCCGAAACTATATATTCGAATCGAACGAACGCTCAAGAAGCATCGGATTTTTTATTCTCTTCTATACGATTCGCTTGAAGACACACGATATTTTAAAAGCGCTTAAATTGTACCTTTATTTAAATTCAAATACGTTGTAAACGATAATAAACGATTATAAAACCATACGAAAATAAAAGCAATCATTGAAGGAGAACCCGAAGACCCCCGTTGCCGCAACACCAGTATTATAACTACTTGCTTCAACGGTTCTTGTCTCAATCGCACTTGTCAAACCTGTACAACTATCTTCGGAATGACATCGACTTGGACGGCGCCTACCAAGACTACATACAGCGGACGGAGGTGCGGAAAGCGCTGCACGTCGGCAACACCAACTTCACGTCAATCGGCGTTGTATACAGGAAACTGGTGCCCGACTTTATGGGTAGCGCCAAGATGTGGCTTGAAGAGATGCTGGAGAACTACAAAGTAATGCTGTACAAGTAAGTGTACACCAAACGCTTTCCCATAACTCACATTATTTAATCTTTAGTCCGGTAAATTCAAATTCAAATCGTTCATTTTGTTTAGGCCTACGGGGGCACTTACAAATTGTCAATTTTACATTATTTTTTTTCTTATATCAACAACCGGATCGGAACGCGACCTCGACTGAGGTAAGTTATTGTTTCTACGAAACAGCCCATTAAAATAAATAATAAGTGAAAATATGAAGTTATTCCCCGGAGAAACCCTGGCTAAGAGGCCTTCCACAATGGTCAGGCCAATCCAAATTCAAGAAGTGTTTTTATTTTGTTTGCAGCGGTCATTTGGACATCATAGTTGCGTATCATCCGTCGGTCAACACATACGACTCTCTAGCCTTCTCTGGATCTTCAGACTTCGCGAAGGCCACTCGGAAGCCTTGGTACCATGATGAAGAATTAGCTGGGTAAGGTCTTCATTTATCTGTTTGCCCAACACGCCCATATCGAGTCATAAGAGTAATTGTTCTTATTTTGCTGATTATCTCCTTCCACCTTCTAACGACCTAAACATGTATTGTATGGTCCAGGTACTATAGGGTAGCTGCGAACCTAACAGAGGTGATGATTCGCGGCGCCGGCCACATGGTGCCGGCTGACCAGCCCGGCCCTGCCCTTGGCCTCATTTCCGCATTCGCGCGCGGCATCTCCTTGGAAGAAGACACCGGCAGCCTGGTGGAATCAGAAAAAAACTCGCTGCGACGACGTCAGTTGCCGCTGGAATAGTCGGCATCACCCATACTTACCTTTGCGCTATGTTCGGAATATTTGTTGTATCGTAATAAAGTAATGGTGGTAATTCCGTTGGTGCAAAATTACGACTACATTAAATTTGATAACTAAATGTATTGCGGTCTTGCTCATGCATTACGACAATCAAAAATAAGGCGATACATTTAGTTTAGTCATGTTTTGTAACAACTGTTGTTGTAACAATTGAATTAGCACCAATTAAACATTATTTTAGTTTTTGTATTATTTTACACTAGCTGTGCCCCGCGACTTCATCCGCGTAGTATTGGATTATTGGGTTAAAAAGTATCCTATATGTTAATCCCGGTTATAATCTATCTGTGTTCCAAATATCATCCAAATCCGTTCAGTAGTTTTTGCGTAAAGGAGTAACAAACATACATACATACATACATCCACACTCACAAACTTTCGCATTTATAATATTAGTAGGATAGAAGGTAAGAAGTGCTTCTCTCATTTTCTTCTTTTAAGGCTAAAGCGCCCATCTAGCCCGCGAAGTTCAAATTTTTTAAGTTCTTTTAGAATTTTTTCAAAATCTGACAATAATAAAAGACAAATTTTGTAATTCGCGAAAAAGACCGTGTGCAGTGCATTTATTAATATATCTGGGGGCACGGCAGTGCCCCCCCAAGTCGAGCACGGCACGTTGAGCGCGGCACCGCCGTACCATATTTTCTCGAAGCAGTTCAGACCATTTTCGACCCCCTATAACTTCGTTGTGGATAAAACTAGAAGCCTGAATTTTCAGATACTAAGCAGGCATTGTATAAACACGGTATATATCAAATTTCATTCAATTTCAACCGGTAGTTTAAGAATTATAACTAGTCAAAATTCTTAATTTTGTCACTCACTGACTGACCGATCATCAAAACTCTAAGGCACTTCTAGAAGACATAGAAGGTTAAAATTTAGAATACTATTAGCGTTTAGTATATAAATAAAGGGAAAACTAAAATATACTGAAAATTCGGTCCAGTTTTCTAGATACACTAACTGCATAAATAACTTTGTAATCCCATATAAATGTATAGGATAACAAATTTACATTTGCAGTTAATGAATCCGTGTACATTTGCAGTTTATGTATCCGTGTACAATATAATGGAATAGAATATTAGGTATAGATAGGTACCTAGATATAATTATGTTCAAAGGTAACTTGTAAAATGGTCAACGTACTGAAAAAGCAAGAATGGGACATGTCTTACTTATGATATGAATTGTACTAAAATCCCGCAAAAAAGTATTAAGTAGACTAGATTGCCCGAAATTGCCATGAAAGAAAGAACAATATCTACAAAAAGAAATGAGATCCCATCAAAAACAAAACTTGTAAAAAATCCAAGTCTCACAACTCAGTTCTCTACCGTAAAAAGTGGTGAGATACATGTAATACCAAGTCGGTTACTTTATTAAGTCCCTACTTAAGGGACCTTCTGTCTTAAGTATTACGTAACTAGCTAACCTAACAACATCTTATTATGACCATATCAATATTAAAGATCTTTTATGTTTTAAATAAAATAGATTGACTTGGCAATCGAACTAAACAATCTTATTTAATATAATATACATTACTTGTGAGATACATTGTGTTTTCATGCGATGGCCAAGTCAAGTCAGTCGTTGTGCGAGTGTTCGTAATTTCGCTTCTCCTAAACGGCTTCACCAATTTTGATGTTTTTTGTACGTATTGGGACATCTCGACGGTTCTTAGCTATATTTGGACCCGTCAGGCGGCGCTGTTGTGACATCCAGAAAATACGCTAGCGGAGCTGCGAGGAAACAGCTATAAAATAAACCAAATAAAGGCATAATAAGTATCCACGCTGCATTGGGCAACACAATTGTTAATTAATGACATTCGTTATTATCACAACTTCATAGTGGCTGTATTTGAGGTAAACAGTCATTAAGATACGGTGGTCAAAGAAAATTATATTGACTACAAATCTAACCGTGCAGATATAAGCGTAACTTCTCTTGAAACACATTATCTAGTTTATTATAAATAAATATCGCCAGACTCACACACAAACTTTATGGTCCCAAACTAAGCAACCCTTATACTATGGGTACCGTACAATGGACTGGGGGCGAACCCAGTATTACAAAAAGGCCATTTCCGAAATTTGCCACGGCGGGAATCGAACCCGCAACCACCATAATTATGCAGTGAGCCGAGCGGACTACGCTTGAACCACTGCGCCAAGCGGTCGTCAATTATCTATTCAACATGTCGTTGGTTTTTTTATGTAGTCCCCACAATTGTGGTATCTACCTGCATCTACTCACTTGAATTGGCACTGACTACAAATGCTAGAAATGACAAGGTGCCTAATTATTTCTAGCTTTTTAGTGCACACAGACGTTTTTTGAAGTCTTCCAGATTTTTTTTCCTTAAAAAATTGGGACCATACAGTTAGCGTGTTCGTCTGGCAACATTTATTTATTTATTTAATTCTAGCCTGAAATACCATTAAACAAAAATAGAATGACCACAGAAGAACATTTTTTCAACAGGTCAAGCTAGCCAACATTAACAATTCCAGGCCAAACTATTTGGACTGTCGCAATCGCTTCCAGTACCTACGTCACTTTACACATATAGCGTTACGTTTGTAAAAAATAACACTATTAAATGGACTTGCAGACTCCAGGTGGGACTAGATCCCTACGTCAAGGTCACATACTGTTTTGTACCTAAACATATTATATATCCTAGATATGAAATCTGATGCTAGCTATGTTTATATAACAAAGTATACAGATTTCAATACCAAAGGCATTGCTCGCAACGTTGCCGTTCTGAAGGGGAGTAGAACTTAGGGCGTGGGTGGGAGGGGGGTTTTCTTCCGGATCTCTAACTCATAGATAGATCGATATCATATATAGATCGATATCGTTAGATCTCCTTTATCAAAGTAGAGCTAATGTTGTAGTTTCGCATGCTCAGAAAAGGTTTTTCTAACCAATTCACTGTTATTTCTATAACTTTAAACGCAATAATCAATTAAATAATGTACCTACTTATCTAGGTTATCGTAAAATATAAAAAAAGTAGTTAATTAAACTTATCACAAAAACTTTTCCACCATTATGTAAGTTCGTTAAATGAAAATAATGCGTACCAATTAGGTACTTTTATGAACCAATTAGGTACTAGTATGAACAAACAAAATTAATGATTGTGATAAATTATTAAATAATGAAAGTAAAACCAATAGTTCATTTATTTATTTTATGATTAGAATACTAATTGACTATTGAAGTAAAGATTTCAACAATCAATAAGGAATCTTTATAAACTAATGTTTTGGACAAGTACCCAATATACTGCGTTACCGGGGTTGACAATAGCTTGCCTGCAGAGCAGCATCCCGCACCATCACGCAAGATGATCATCGTATGGAGCTTGCTGTTAATGTGAGTCGTGTCCACTATTCTTATATTAAGTACTTGAGCACTACCATTTAATAAAAAAACTCAAATTTATAGAACATTAAGCCTTGAGTACCTAATCCCTAACATTATAAAACAGAATCCCCGAAATAGAACAAACGATTTTCAATTTTACGAAAAAGCTACAATATTATTTTAAAAAATGCTTGTTTAAGCCATTGTGATTGGACTAAAAGTTTTATGAGGCTATAGCTAAATTGGGTACCACAAAGACACAACAAACGCCATTTCACAGATGGAATCTCCAGCCCACATGTTCAGAACAATTGTCCCGTCTCGACCCTTCTTCAGCAAATACTTCGGATTTCCTTATGCACTTAATGGAAAAGACATACAGCAAGTTTGCACGTACACGCATGGTTGGTGGACCGAGGTCCTTATCCGAAGCCGGCTCACCGCTGCTCCTGACTCCGTACATTGAAGGAGGGAAGCTCAAGGAAGCCAGGGAGGCGGCGTACATCGACCCTGCTTACCTGCTACCTAATATGACTAGTTATTCTGGTTATTTGACTGTGAGTACTAAACAACGTTGACCTCAAACATAGCAACGCTTGTAAACAGGTACTATGGGTACCGTTCGATGCGGGCGATCGCAGTGACACCCAGACTAGGGAATGTTAGGAATAGGCTATTCCCGAAATCAGCCCCGACGGGAATCGAACTCGAATCGAGGCTTTGGCTGAAAATCAGCGCTGGGGGAGATCTCGTTCCCCTCCAGCACATGCTGAGCCAAATGCCTTTCGGTACAGCTCACACTGTAGGAAATGCAGCTCTTTTACCTTATGTCTATTTATTTTACTTCTTTTATAATCATGTGCTGATCTTTTCTTATGTGTGTACTGCTGTGGTGAATAAAAAAAAATGAATTTTCAAATTCAACCAGCCGTTACAATGAGTCGTGGGCCGTACGCTGGAACCACTACGCCAAGCGGTCGTCAATATGAGCGACTCCGACTTTCAACAAAGATTATTTTTTGATGGAGTGATGGAAGACTTCGTTGGGAAACGTACAAGTTCGCCAGCTCACACTAGGCCAAGGTGGTAGAATATGGCCCAATTTCCTCTCTCATTGTGCTCTTCCTTTAAATGTGCCTGAGTTATTGGCAAAAGGCTGGACCCATATTACATACGTTGGCACTAAAAAAACATCGGAAAAAGGTGCGCACTGGAGTGCACTGCGTGCAGTTAAGGTTTTAATATCCTATTGGTAGGCCACACAGGCATCCTTATTGACTGGACAGCAGACTTCTCACTCCATATCAAGATAATAATAATATTAGAACATTGTGGGTAATAAGCATGTAGGTAATTATAATAACATTTTCAGGTCAACAAGAAGTACAACGCCAACCTATGGTTCTGGTACTTCCCGGTGTCTGGCAAACCTGTGGAGGACACGCCCTGGATGATATGGCTTCAGGGAGGACCTGGAGCCTCCTCACTCTATGGGCTCTTTAAGGAAATAGGACCGTTCTACATTGGCGAAGATAATAATTTAGAAGGTAGGATTTATTTTTAGTCTATGTTTCACGTTGAACGTATGGTACGAGTATGAAACAGTATATAGCTCCTTCCAGGTGTATGATTGTTGGTTACGTTAAAAACGTATATAAATGGATCATTTTGGGAGTACTCCGGCTACTTTCTAAGAGCTTAACTTTTCTGATTTATCATAACTTATTTTGCCAGAGATGCGATACTCGTGGGGCAAGAACCATTCCTTGCTGTTCATCGACAATCCAGTGGGAACCGGCTTCAGCTTCACTGACGACGAGCGCGGCTATGCCACTAATCAAACAACGGTAGATATGTGACATTCAGGAAAATTACCTGTTTGCTTGTATATTTTCCCTACTTCTTTTACGTTTGTTCATATTTGTCTTGACATGATTTTTTATTATTGACAGATTGGAGAAAACCTGTACACAGCTCTGCAGCAGTTCTTGACGATCTTCCCGGAGCTCCGCAAGGCGCCGCTCACCATCGCTGGAGAATCATACGCGGGGAAGCATATCCCGTCGCTCGGTATCCAAATCCACTGGCACAAACATGAGGATGAACCCATTAACCTTCAGGTATGGATCGTCCTACTACCACTATTTGGATAAAATTAAAATGGCAACAAATAGGTTTTTACAGTAGAATAATTTGATTATTAATAGGCATATTGAACGTTCAGGTTTAAGCAATTAAGCCGAGTAACTAATAACCTACTTATACCATTTTAATTTTTACTCCTGACAATGGTCCCTCACTGCTAGTTAGAGACCAGTACGACACCAGACTAGACCAGTACCACAGATAAAGTATGCAATGTGCTTAAAACTCCATAAAAGCATCGAATTATGTGTGGTGACCCGATGGTTCCCCTGAGGAATCATTTATTACCACAGTTAAGCAATAACTTACCCCGTGAACCTAAAAAGTAAACTCTGATCATGTCTCTCCTCCAGGGTCTCGCAATAGGCAACGGCTTCATCGATCCCTTGTCACTGCTGAGGCACAGTTACTTCGTGCGCGAGGTTGGACTTGTTGACGACAGAGTATCTGACTTGATTAAAAGGTGGGAGGTGAAGATAGCGAAGTTAATTGAAAATGGACAAATGGAGGACGCTTTCACTGTAATTATGTCTTAATCAATTGTGTATTATAATATTAATTTACCCATTATACGCCCCACTCCTGGGCATGGGACTCCCATCAATACGAAAGGGATTTAGGCCATAATCCACCACGCTGGCCAAGAGCGGGTTGGTGGATTTCACATGTCTTTCGAAAGTTGGCTCGATTGTCTAATACGTGCTGGGCCCGTACCACGTTAGCTACTTAATACGCAATAGAAAAGCAAACGCGAGCGTTTGCTTATCAAAACGCGAGCGTTTGCTTTTCAAACGCTTAGCCAAATATTTGGTACTCCACTCGCGTCTGATAAGCGAGTGGTTCATATGCCACGCTTGGTAGTTTTTTAATGATGTTTTATATCCGCTTACGTACGTCGTATATCTTATTTTTTCTTTCGTGGGGAACTCCTCATGGATATCCGCACGCCCCGGGGGAGGTGTACGTGTTATGCCGGACTCCTACCCCACGTGGACTTACTCCCGCCTTGCGACAGGGCCACAGGCAAGTTTTTGCACAAATCCGTGACCCTATCAGCGGTTGCCCGTGCGAACGGACACCTCCGCTTCGGGCTTGCTTGACTGACACGCAGGGCCCCCGCTCTTTGTGTCCACAACCCCAGTACATCGTATACCCATACCAACCCCATGCAAACATCAAAAATATATAATTTTAACACCAAATGACTCCAATGGCACATGCACATGCACTACATGCACAGCGCCTCAACATTTACAAAAAAAAAACGAAGTCAGTCGCAAGCTCGAGGTCGAACGCTAACAATCGCTTACGTGGTACAAAATAATTGTCAGTAGAA
The DNA here is from genome assembly GCA_905147325.1 of Notodonta dromedarius. NCBI lineage: Eukaryota > Metazoa > Arthropoda > Insecta > Lepidoptera > Notodontidae > Notodonta > Notodonta dromedarius. The sequence continues at coordinate 11,374,601 of LR990159.1, read as the reverse complement.
ATCGTGAAGCTCGTGTCAGCCGGTGGTTAGTAGGTCCCGGAAATCGTCAAAAGCAAACGCTCCTGCTTTTCTATTGCGTTTAATTAGCTAACGTGGTTGGTGCCAGGTTTCCTCACGATGAAATTATGATTCGCAAATAGAATTCGAAAAACCCACAGGTGCGAGCTGAAAGTTGACCTAAAGAGTATCTATGTGAATTATTTAGTAAAAAATCTTCTACAGTTATCTATGGTATCAACCATGTCATCTATCATCAAGCATGTTTCCTGGAAGGGGTCATTGATATTGCTTCTCTACGGTCGTAATGCGTGAGCAAGCTAGTAATATTCATAACTGTGTCTAATTGGCACCAAAACATATTAATATAAGTTGTAAATTAGAAGCACTTTCTTTTTTAATATTTCCAGACCTACAGTATCTTATTGGATGTAGTTAAAAATAAAGCTCACTTGACGAATATGTACAACTATCTTCGGGATGATATTTACATCGGGGGACGCTACCTGGACTACATACAACGGGCCGATGTCCGGAGGGCGCTGCACGTCGGGAACACAGAATTCGGGCCTATATTCGCGGTGTACCTAATACTGAAGCCTGACATAATGAGCAGCGCTAAAATATGGCTCGAAGAGCTTCTCGACAACTACAAGGTCATGCTTTACAAGTAAGTTTGCTTAGTTTCATACGTATGTAAACATGTAGCAGATACTTAATAGTTCTGCGTTCTCAAGTTTATTTTTTTTTCGCAGCGGTCACTTGGACGTCCTTGTTCCATATCACGCGTCGGTCAACACCTACAGGTCCCTTAATTTCTCCAGATCTTCGGAATTCGAGTATGCATACCGTGGGGGTTGGTACCATGATGGAAAACTATCCGGGTATGTAAATATCTGGTCATTCACTCGGTCATAAATCACCAATATCGAACAACTTATTGAGTGGTTTGATCAGACGTCTACTTGCCCCTTTGCTGAAGGAAGATATGGTATTCCAAAACATGATAGGACAGACGTCCTATTGGGATTCATCCAAAAATCGCAACATTTAGGAATTTATAAAACTACAAGTAATGGATTGAGAAAATTTTGTTGCACTGTCGCTGGCTACACTCAATAATTATAAGCGCTCCGTCTAAGTTATTCTTTTCGTCTGAGCGATTTAAGTATATAATGAATAATTTTGATAGAAGCTAAAGACTTGTAAATGTTCGACCAGGTACTACAGGTTAGCGGGAAACCTGACGGAAGTGATGGTCCGCGGTTCTGGCCACATGGTGCCGTCTGACCAGCCCGGCCCCGCCCTCGGCCTCATCTCGGCGTTCGTGCGCGGCATCGACCTGGATGAAGACACCGGCAGCCTGGTGGGATTGGAGGAGAGCTCTCTGCGACGACGACAAATGCCACTCGAATAGTCGGCATCACCCTTTTACCTTGTCTAATACATGTTGTGTAATGTTGCTTGTATCAGCAAATAAAATAATTCGCACACTTCATTAATTAAAAATAATTAAAAATATTTATTTACAAAGATGTACATAAGTTCACGCTTTTTACCCAAATGAAACGTACACTCGTAGTAGACCTACTGGCGTAATTAGATACCTTGAAAATGTAGGGACGATTGAGCCCTTGATAAAATATTTGTGGATTGAGAGACTACAGGGGCCGCACCAATAATAAAAGCTCTGCTATAGATGAATACCTATATGAATTCATAGGCAGATAAATTACTTATTTTTAATCACAGGCTGTGAGGGTAATATAATTGTGTCAAAATAGTACTCATTGGCTTGAAATGCTGGTCCAGGCTAGCTGAACGAAGGGTAAAGCGGTTAAGTTATGGAGTGTGTTCTGTGGACCATTGACGTCTGTTTGTCTCGGCTGGCCCACCGTACAGTCAATATCAAAAGTAGTAGGTTTAAAATCACATTGTTAAACACGTCATAATAGTACGATACCAAAAATGTAGCCTATGTCTCCCGGACCATAATTGACACCTCAATCATCGAAATCGGATGGGTATGTAGTTTGGCGCTACGGTGGAACATAACAATTATACCTGCATACATACGTACATCGACTGCTAAAAACATAACCCTTCGTTTTGGCTTTGCAGTAGTCGGGTAAAAAACAAAATTAATTATTATGAATAAAATAATCACGAAGGCAAAGTATATTGTTTTATATTTTATGTTACAATTTAAATTGATTAGGTGCCTACCGAATTAAAGATTAAGCCAATTAACATATAATGTGGAGCCAATATAAACGGATGTAATTGGACAAGTGCCTTATATTCTACGTTTCTGGTAGGGAAGCAATATTGGTATATTTCCTATCGGCAGTAACCTGACGGAGCAGCACCATGATCATCGTATGGAGCTTGCTGCTAATGTAAGTCGTGTTAACTGAAGTACTTACTAATGTTTATTACTTATTTAGGTAATAATTTATATATACTTATCTATACAAATAAATAAAATTGGAATGTCTGTTTGTAATATCAAAATAACACCTTTTCACTGAATGCATATGAAAGTAGATACGACACCTATAACAAAAACGCGATTAAATTTTTTTTTGTCTGTCTGTCTTTCTGTCTGTCTGTCTGTCTGTCTGTATGTCTGTCTGACTGTGTGTTTGTTCCGGGTACTCTCCGAAACGGCTGGACCGATTTTGACGGGACTTTCACTGGCAGATAGCTGATGTTATAAGCAGTAACTTAGGCTACTTTTATTTTAGAAAAACAAAATTTTTAAAAATGGGTCCTGTCGCGCGGGCTCAGACCGCGGGAGCGGGCTTTTTTGTTAAGTTAAATTCCTCGCGGACGAAGTCGCGGGCTCAGCTAGTATTCATCTAAAAAAGGATTCTGAATTTGGTACTTATTACTTTCGCTGGCTTCACTCGCGCGCTCCATCCAAGTTATTAATTTGCCATGATGAACAGCAAATTGAACAGTGCAATCTAACTATATGAAGTACCTAACCTTATTTTTTTAACTAGTATTCCCCTGATGTGGTACTGTGGACTGTGGACTTTGTTATGTCTTTTTTAATTTGTTAAATAAGTACCTAACCTTACATACAGTTAGCTTACAGAAACAAATATACGTACATATACATATTTCACCCTATATACATATTTCGTAGGTTATTATTTAACTAATCTGTTTCAGTTAGGTCATAAGTAGGAACTAGGTAGGAAACACCACCGTAAAGTAAACGATTTACAGTAGGTCCTAATAAGTACTTCAGAGCACTAATTCAGGAAATATCATGGCTTCGTGCCGCCATGTTTAAAAGTCCTAAAATTTTAATATACTGAAGTCTTCTCGTATATTTCCTACTTATATAGGTAGATATGTTTAATATTTAAGTTAAGAGACCTAACAAAAGGTACTTTACAGATGCATACTCCAATCCGCAAGTTCGGAACGGTTGTCCCGTCTCGATCTATCATCAGGAGAGGCTTCGAATTTCCTCATGAACTTGATGGAGAAGACGTACAAGGTTGGTCGAGCGATATCCTCACCCGACGCCGGCTCACCGCTGCTCCTGACTCCGTACATTGAAGGAGGGAAGCTCAAGGAAGCCAGGGAGGCGGCGTACATCGACCCTGCTTACCTGCTGCCTAATATGACTAGTTATTCTGGTTATTTGACTGTGAGTACTAAATTACCTAAATGCAAGATAGTTCATTCTAAGAATGCTATAAAATAAAAATCTAATAAGTAATATCAACATACCAACATAATGTATATCGCCACCTACCTACTGGGGGCGATCCCAGTAACTAGTGTAACCAAGACTATGGCAAATTGTGAAAAACCATTCTCGAAATTATCCCCAGCCCGAATCGAACTCGCATGTCTTGCAACCACCCGGGTGGTTACAGTGAGCTGAGCGGTCTACTCTCTATCGAAAGTCTGCGAGTCTGACTGCCATCAAAGATTATCTCTTGCTGAACTGAACGCAGAAGAAAAACATCAGCGTAATAATAATGGAACATTGTAAGTAATAAGCACATGACGATGCGTGGGATAACGAATAACGTTTTCAGGTCAACAAGGAGTATAACGCCAACCTATTTTTCTGGTACTTCCCGGTGTCTGGCAAGCCTGTGGAGGACACGCCCTGGATCTTATGGCTTCAGGGAGGACCTGGCGCCTCCTCACTCTATGGACTCTTTAATGAAATAGGACCGTTGTACGTTGGCAAAGATAATAACTTAGAAGGTAGGAATTCATTGTTTAGTCGTGTAATAGTGCAACATATCTAGAATCTAGATCCTTCTAGGTGTGTGATGATGATTGTTTATGTTAGAAACGTACCTTCATCAATTTTGGGAGTTACTTCGGCTGCTTACCAAGAGCTTAACTTTTCTGATTTATGGTAACTTATTTTGCCAGAGATGCAACACTCGTGGGGCAAGAACCATTCTTTGCTGTTCATCGACAATCCAGTCGGAACCGGCTTCAGTTTTACTGACGACCACCGTGGCTATGCAACCAATCAAACAACGGTATGTAAAATTCAGGAAAATTAACCTAGGCTCACTGGTAAAATTAGGACAATTTTTTTTTTAAGTTTGTTCATATTTTTATTAACTCCAATACCCTCATAGAAGCTACGGATTACTCGATTATTTAAAATCGTTGACAGATTGGAGAAAACCTGTACACAGCTCTGCAGCAGTTCCTGACGATCTTCCCGGAGCTCCGCAAGGCGCCGCTCACCATCGCTGGAGAATCATACGCCGGAAAGCATATCCCGTCACTTGGCATCCAAGTCCATTGGCACAAACATGAGAATGAGCCCATTAACCTTCAGGTATGGATCGTCCTACCACCGCTGAATGTATTCAATGAAAATAGCCAACAATGGTTTTTAAAGTAGAATAAGTAGAATGTTAATAGGTATATTAAACGTTCAGGTTTTCAGCAATTCAGCCCAGCAACTAGTTACTTACCTATGCTAAATACCATTTTAATTATGACTCCTGCAAATGCTAGTTAGACCGATGCCACAGGTAAAAGACGGTGCGTTTTTTGTAGTGTTTTACCGATTTCTCAAAATCACCAAATTATGTGAGCCCCACGGTCAGAAAACGAAACAATGGTGTCCCTGGGAAATCACTAGGAAATAATTTACCGCGTGAACCATATAAGGGAACTCTGATCATGATTTTTTCCAGGGTCTTGCAATAGGCAACGGCTTAATCGATCCCTTGTCACTGCTAAGGTACAGTTACTTCGTGCGCGAGGTTGGACTAATTGACGACAAAATAGCTGACGTCATTAAAGGTTGGGAGGAGGAGGTTGCGCAGTTGATCAAAGATGGGGAAATGGATGAGGCTTTAACTGTAAGTATGTCTATATCAATTATGTAGTAAAAAATCTTCTATAGGTATCTTTGGTACCAACCATGCAATCTATAATCATGCATGTTTCCTCGAAGAGGTCATCGTTATTGCTTCTCTACGGTCGTAATGCATGGGCAAAACAGTATGAAATTGGCCCCAAATGATAGTTAAATAAGTAGTAACATAGTAGTACTTTCTTCATTTCAATTTCCAGATCTACAATATCTTACTTAACGTAATTGAATATTATGCGCACTTGACAAATGTGTACAACTATCTTCGGGATGATATTGACACCGGGGGACCCTACCTGGACTACATACAAAGGGACGATGTCCGGAGGGCGCTGCACGTCGGGAACACAGAATTCACGTCCATAGGCGTGGTGTATGAAAACCTGAAGCCTGACATAATGAACAGCGCTAAAATTTGGCTGGAAGAGCTTCTCGACAACTACCGGGTTATGCTTTACAAGTAAGTGTGGGTATGGTCGTACGTGTGCAAATATCTAGCTCATACTTTATTGGGAACTGCGTTTCTAATTCCTGTTTTTTTTCACAGCGGTCACTTAGACATCATTGTTGCATATCATCCGTCGGTCAACACCTATAGGTCCCTCAATTTCTCCGGATCTTTGGACTTCGAGGAGGCGGACCGGGAACCTTGGTACCATCATGAAAAATTATCTGGGTACGTATAAGTCATTCGCTAGGTCACTAATCACCAATGTCGACCATTATTGAGTGGTTTGGTCCTAGGGTTTGGTCCGATGTGTACTTTTCCCGTTGCTGAAGGAACATTAGGTAATCCAAAACGTGAAAGGACAGACGTCCTACCGGGATTTATCAAAAATCGCAACATCAAGGAATTGAAAAACTCTGGATTGTTGCAACTAATAAGTTTTTACTTTCGCCTGCTTCACTCATTAGTTCTATGCGCTCTATTTAATGTCTGAGCGATTTAATTAATGTCTTTGAATGAAGTTAAAGACCAATCAATTCTCGACCAGGTACTACAGGTTAGCGGCAAACCTGACAGAAGTGATGGTCCGCGGTTCCGGCCACATGGTGCCGGCTGACCAGCCCGGCCCCGCCCTCGGCCTTATCTCCGCGTTCGCACGCGGCATCTCCTTGGAAGAGGATACCGGCAAGCTGGCGGGATTTGAGAAGAGCTCGCTGCGACGACGACAATTGCCACTCGAATAGTCGGCATCACCCTTTTACCTTGTCGAATAGGTACATGCTGTATGCAATGATTTGTAATGATCCTGGAATCAGCAAATAAAATAATTACATATTTAATCAAAAATAATTGAGTATATTATTTTGTTTATTTATCCATAAGTCCACGCTTTTTACCCAAACGTACACTCGCAGTAGATCTGCTGGCATAATTAGGTACCCTGAAATTTTAGGTATGGCCATTGAATTTAGGAATGGCCATTGAGCAATTGAAACTGGATATAAAAATATAAATTATTTGTGGATAGAGAGAGGGGCGGCACCAATAATCTAACTTTCCAGATTGTATAGAGAGCTATGCTATGAATTAATACTTATATATCAGCTCAAAGTTAGGTAAATTACTTATTTTTAGTCACAGACAGTGAGGGTAATGTATTTGTGTCTAAATAGGACTCATTAGCATCAAACGCTGGTCCTGGTTAGCTGAACGACGGCGAAAGCAGTTAATATGGAAGTGATACTACCCTCTGTTATTATTTAATACTAGCTGAGCCCGCGACTTCGTCCGCGTGGAATTTAACTTAACAAAAAAGCCCGCTCCCGCGTTCTGAGCCCGCGCGACAGGACACATTTTTCTAAATTTTGTTTTTCTAAAATAAAAGTAGCCTAAGTTACTGCTTTTAGCATCAGCTATCTGCCAGTGAAAGTCCCGTCAAAATCGGTCCACCCGTTTCGGAGATTACCCGGAACAAACACACAGACAGACAATAGTACATTGTAAACCCGAGGTAAACACTGTGCTTTTCATTACGAATACAACGAAAGTAAAAATAAAAACAGGAATTGGCTAAATAAATAATACAAGGAAGTATGAACAATACTCTACAATTCGAAAAAAAAAAGATCGGATTGCCGCCTATTTTATTTTTTTTTCGTTGGCCGGCCAACTTCATTATTTCGCCATTATTTTTCATTTTCATGGTTAAATATTTTGCCCAAATCTATGTTATTTTAAAGAAACAGTTGAAACTAAATTATAATTAAGTCATTTAAAAATATATATTCTTTAATTAACACTTAACTTTATGTTATTTCAATTTTACATCGTGCTGTAATTGAGTGACTGTAGAAAAAGTTTGAACATGGTTCCATAGAAATGTGAAAATGGAACTAGTTTTTTTTTTATAATTTGACAGCTGTCAGTTGAAAGCGATTCTCCCGGGCCGGAAAAGTATTACTTTCAACCCGCTCCTCAGGCAACTTCAGACCTACTTTCAGAGTATGAGTAATGAAAAAAAATTTTAAATCGCGTTTTTGCTATAGGTGTCGTAAGTACTTTCATATGCATTTAGTGAAAAGGTGTTATTTTGATATTACAAACAGACACTCCAATTTTATTTATTTGTATAGATATACCTAAGCAATTGGCGATTAAAAATAAATGAAATATAACAAAATGTAAAAAAGAAGCCCGCTGAGTTTCTTGCCGGATCTTCACAGTCGAGGTCGCGTTCTGACCCGGTTGTAGATAAAAGAAAAAAAATGTCAATTTGTAAGTGCCCCCGTAGGCCTAAACGAAATAAACGCGTTGACTTTGACTTTGGCCAATGCCATCTGTTTGTCTAGGCTGGCCCACGCAAGGCTCTACCTATCGGGTTTCGGGTATCAGGTTTATAACCTTTATTTATTTTATTTTTTTTTTTTTCGTGGGAAAACCCTTTATGGGTCCCCTTCCACCTCGGGGGAGGCGGGAGGGGTATGTGGGAGTCCGGCAGTTGGCCGTATACCCACTAAAAACCCACGGTGTACCACCCCCCGCCATGCAGAGGGGCGCCCCGGGACCATTGGGAAATGCTCCGAGACGCCCCGGCGGACGGCCCGGCAATGATTTGCCGGGCCACAGGCGCTAAAAGGGGGACGACCTGGTACCACCCCAGTCATCCCCCAGACGGCCGAAATCGTGCAATAGGTAGTGGGTCCCCCGACCCACCACCTGATTTCGGCTAGTGGGGAGGATGAAGGCGATCATAGCGCCTCCTTCTCCTCCCCACACGTCTGCGCCGGAGCGGATCTGCCAGGGGGTCTTCCTCCCTGGCCCGCTCCGCGGCCTCCTTCCGCGACATCACGTCCTCGCAGAAAGAGGCCATCGCCTCCCAGGACCCCTCACTGTCGAGCATAGACAGAACTATGGTCGGCAGTGAGAGGTCCCTTCCAACCGCCGCAACCAGAATGCGGCGCTGCTCGACCCACGCAACACACTCTTCCAGGGTGTGTTGCGCGGTGTCTTCCGCCGCGCCACACTCCTGGCACGCGGCGGTGGGCTCCCTCCTGGCTATTCGGTGCAGGTACCGACCAAAACACCCATGTCCTGTCAGCAGCTGCACCAGCCTGAACGTCAGGGAGCCCCGAGGCCTCCCCACCCACCTCTCAAGGACCGGACGGACTGCGTCTATGGTGCGAAGACCATAGGTGGAGTCCGCCAGGTCCTCCGCCCATCGCCGCAGCGACTCCTGCTGCGCCCGACGTCTGGTTTCCACTACATCCTCAAACGTCGGGCGCTGACCGTCACTGCGTCTCGCCGCCTTGAGCTGATAGACGGCGGCGAGAACCCGGGCCTCCAACTCCCACGGGGGGCTGCCCGCGAGCACGCAGGCCGCCCCCCCGGATACCGTTCGGTACCCCCGGATCACCATCAGTGCCACCGTCCGCTGCGCCCTGCGCAGCAGACGGACATTGGTGGCACTGAGGGCATCCACCCACACCGGGGCCCCGTAGAGGGCCATGCTTCGGACCACCCCCGCATACAGCCGGCGGCAGGTGGTCCCCGGCCCCCCCGAGTTCGGCAGCAGCCTTCCCAGCGCTGCTGCCGCCCCCACGAGCTTGGGGACCAGTCCGTGGAAATGGTCCCCAAAGCTCCACCGCCCGTCCAGGCGGAGACCCAGGTATTTCATTTGGGTCCCCACCCGGACACTCACCCCGCCCACATTAATCGCCGCCCCAGGGGGCGGTCCACCCCGAGGCCCATGGAAAAGTAGGGCCTCGGTCTTCTCCGCCGCCACCCTAAGGCCCAGCGCCTCGATGCGGGCCACCACCAGGGAGGTGCCCACTGTGGCCAGCTGCTGCACCTCCCTCCAACTCCCCCCTCTGGCTACGACCAGGGTGTCATCTGCGTAGCAGATGACGCGCATCCGTGGCAGGAGATTGCCACGGAGCACCCAGTCGTAGCCCAGGTCCCACAGGAGAGGGCCAAGCACAGAGCCCTGTGGGACCCCACACCCGACCGCCCGCCGGACCACCACACCTCGCCTGTCGACGTAGGCGACCTTCCTCCCCAGGAGGTAGCCCTCCAACAGCCGCCGAAGGTACTGGGGCACACCGTGAAAGCGGAGCGCCGCCAGTATCGCCTCAAAAGGCAGGCTGTTGAAGGCGTTGGCGATGTCCAACGACACCGCCAGCACCTTTTCCCCCCGGTTGGTCGCCTCGGTCGACCACGTCTTCAGGGCCATCAGGGCGTCCGTCGTGGACCGCCCAGCCCTGAAGCCGAACTGGTGGTCCGACAAGTCCGGTCCCTCCTCCGACAAATGCCGGATGAGGCGGGAAGCCACGACTCTCTCCAAGGCCTTTCCCACCTCATCCAGCAACACGATCGGCCGGAAAGCCCACAGGCACAGGCTGCCCTCCTTCCAGGGCTCCGGGAACTGACCGGATGTGAGACATCGATCAAAGAGTTCCCGGAGCCCGCCGCCCATGTGCTTGAGGGCAATGGCCAGCACTCGGCCTGGGACTCCGTCCGGGCCTGGAGCCCTCCGCTTTTTGCGGAGGCGCTCCACCACCTCCTCCATCTCCCCCTCTGTGATCAGGGGGATGGAGGCATCATCGGCCCGTACCCCTGCAGCAGGGAGGCGCATGGGCGGTGGGGAGAAGTCCGGGCGCTCAGGGAAGAGCGCCCCTACGACGCTGTCCAGCAACTCTGGCCGCATCGTCTCCATCACGGGGGGCGCCGCGACTCGGAATTTGTTCCGAGCCGCTTTGTATGGGCGCCCCCAGGGGTCCGCGTCCAGGCTGGACAGCGTCTCCCCCCAGCTCTCCTCCTTCGCCCGGACAATGGCCAGCTGCAGAGCCAGTTTGGCAGCTCTGTACTGCTCGTGCAGCTGGCCCTCCCTCACCAGGTCCCGGACCGCCCGCCGGCGGCTGCGCTGGTACTCCCGCCTCGCCGCAGTGCATGCAGCGCGGAGGCAGGAGATCTCCGGCGACCACCAATAAACCGCCCGTCTCGGCGGGCGACGTCGGGATCGCGGCATTGCCGCATCGCATACCACCGTGAGGGCGGAGCGGAAGCGGGTGGCGGACTCATCCACCCCCTCCACTCCGGAGGGCCGAGCACACCAGGCCTGAACTATGGCCGCCTCTTCCGCCATCTCCGGGTTGAGGCGGCTAATTGCCCACCGGGGGAACGCCTCCCCCCCGCGGGGGGAGGGGGACGCCACAGTCGTGGGGGAGGAGGAAGACACCTCGAACCGAATGTAGAGGTGGTCCGAGAGGGTCTCTACCTCCCCCAGCACACGCCAATTGCGAACGCGGCGTGCGACGGCTGGTGTGGCGAACGAGATGTCCACCACTGAGCCGCCATTGTGCTGCACGCACGTGTGCGCCGTCCCAATGTTGAGGAGGGACAGTCCGGACTCGACTGCCCACTCCTCCACTGCTGCCCCCCGAGGATCCGTCCGGACCTCCCCCCACGCCCTTGACTTGGCGTTGGGGTCGCCTACCACCACCACCGGAAGAGGGGCCATCCTCCTCACCACCGGGCCTAGAGCGTCCAAAAATGCCTCTAGGTCTCGCAGCGGCCTGTTGGGGGAGAAGTAAATGCCGATGACAGCATACTGTCCCCATTCGGCCGCCACATACCCGGCTCCCCTCTCCCTCACTACGACAGGGCCTCCCTCCGTCCGACCGACGATGGCCACGGAGCCATCCAGATCACCAGCCCAATTGGGCCGGGCTGGGACGAAATATGGCTCCGCGACAACGGCTACGTCGATGCCCCACTCCGCCATGGACTGCAAGAAAAGGTCTTGCGCCCCAGCGGAGTGGTTCAGGTTTCCCTGGAGGAAGCTGACATTGTCACACATTAGTGTTCCATGTCAGCTCCCTCCGACCTGTGGCCGCCGTCGGTCGTTGGGGCCCTTGTCCAAGGGGCCCCTTTGCCTTTCATGGAGGGGGGGTTGCAGCTTTTCCCCCCCATTATGTGGTCCGCTGCCTTACCGGCATGGGCACAGACGGCGCAGTGCATTACTGCTTTGCACGTCGCCGCCCTGTGACCCTCCTTCCCATACCGGTAGCATAGGCTGCCCCATGTCAGCCGCCGAGGGGCACAACGGACGCGTGTGCCCAATCCCCATGCAGCGGAAGCACCGCATGGGTTCGCGTCCAGGGCCAGCACTCGCACCGAGCTCCACCCAATGAGGAACCGGCCTGCTCCCACTAGGGTCTTCGCTACGGCGACCGGGCACGACATAAAAATGCTGCCGTCCCCCCCGCGATCGGTGCAGATTTCCCCAGCCCTAATCTGGGCCGGTTCGCACCCCCCCTTCTTGGCCACCTCCTGGACCACCTCCTCCCGCGTTATTGAGTCATCGAGGCCGACGATGCGCAAGTCCGCACACTTTGTCGGCCTCCTGATGTCAGCCACGCCCGCAGGTTTATAACCTGGATTAACACATAGAATACTTTACTTAAGTCTACGCGAACGAAGTCGCGGGCAAAAACTAGTCTAAAATAATCACGTCATAACACACCATAACAGCACGCCAAAAGAAGATCCTTAAATATATATGATCACTATCCGATATATTGCGCGGTAGTTTACTGAAATTTTAAATACCAACCTACTTTTGATATTGACTGTACCTGATGAATCTAACCCCCAAGTATTTTAAAGTCTGGATATGAAGTCCTTTGGCAGCTAAAAGCCTGTCTCTCTCGTTATTTCGTTGGAGGCTGTAGGTCTGTACTTATGGTGTTTTGTTTTTCTTTTTGGTCTTCAACTTACGTAAATACCCATAGTGTCTTGATACCTTCTCTAAGTAGGTAAGTACTTACCGACATAGCGATAGGCCTCATATATGCTCGAGGTAGGCATACAGCGGGTTATTGGTAATTCAAAGTATTCCTTTTGGGGTATAATTAGTGGAGTTTAAATGCTTAGGCTATCATAACGAATAAAACTTACAGCCATTTTGGTCATGTCGACATATTTGCGCACCGTGTAAACAAGTGTTTTCAAAAAACTAATATTAACTAAGTTAAAGGATGCGAGTATCGTACGCTAACGCTTTTTGTATGTAAGTTTCAGTTACAGTTTCAGTATGTAAAACTCTTGTTTCTTCCTGTTTTCTTTTTATTACCATTATTCTTGTACTCTCAACAAACCATATTCTAGTTAACATAACTTGTGGTAAACGGTGCTGGTATCACAATTAGCACTGTTAGTGAAGGTCAATATTAGATATTAAGCACCCTATTGCGATACTGTTTGTTTTACCCCCATAAATTGAAAAAAAATAAACATAAAAACTTTCCATAATTATGTAAGTTCATGAAATCCAAGTGATGCCTACCAATTAGGCACCTACCTCATATAATACCCGTATATTAGCGCTAACTACGTTGTCTCCCATTACAATGGTAGAGCACCCTGAAGCCAACTGACTACAGCCCCATACACGGGCTGGCTCGACCGCGGAAGTTACAGAACATCGTCGTAAAGCAGCTGTTATTGCTGCGTTTAGTACAATTAATGAGAGAGCCGAAAGAACCACTCACCCACCCCCTTTTCCCTTCCGTCTATCCCACTTTCCTTCAGGTCCACAACGTGCCAGCATTTCGATAAGTATTGGAAGTATCGACGGGCTATTACGGTAACTGCTTAACATCAGATGGATCGCAGGTGGTACGCTTGTTTGACGACTTTGTTGCATAAAAAACTACTAAACAGCTATGTAGGTAGTATCCACCTCGCCCCTGAACAGGGCGGCAACTACAGTTTAGTTTGTGCATGTGTGTATCAAAATAAATAGGGCATTTGTTTTAAAAAATAATTTAATGATTTGGATTGAAATAATAACGACGGGAATGTATATTGATTTATATTTTATGTTAAAATTTTAATTGATTATGTGCGCACCGAAATAAAGATTAAGCCAATTAATAGATATGTGGAGCCTATATAAACGGGTGTAATTGGACAAGTACCTTATATTCTACGTTACTGGTGGGTAAGCAATATTGGTATATTTCCTATCGCCTAACCTGACGGAGCAGCACCATGATCATCGTATGGAGCTTGCTGCTAATGTAAGTCTTTTACTTAATTACTAACTAATGTGATTATTTATTTTATAATTTTAATATATAAGTATGTACTAATCTAAAAAAGGATTCTGAATTGATACTATTTGGTATTACTTTCACATATGCGCTCCATCGAAGATATTATTTTCGTCAGATTATAAAATGTACCTAGGTATACCTGCCTACTTATCTTTCGTGTATTGCCTAATAGAGAGTAATTTCAAAATACTTATAACTATATAAAGTACCTATCCTTAGATAGCTTAGATAGCTGACGAAAATAAATACACTATACAGTATTTCGTAGGTAGTAAGTACGTAATTATATGTTTCGGTTTATTCCCTTAGATCATGATCTATAATCAGTCAGTATAATTATCATAATAATTAAGTCTATAAACTTTTAGGCCATTTACATGGCTTCACGAAGCATTTTTCAGCACTAGTGATCTGAAGTACCTAATAGTATTGTAGTCTTTAAATATATTGCGGGGGTTCCTACTCATGAGTAATGATTATGTATTTTTAATATTTAAGTTAAAAGGCGCAACAATAAACTTTTCATTACTCATACTCTGAAAGTAGGTCTGAAGTTGCCTGAGGAGCGGGTTGAAAGTAATACTTTTCCGGCCCGGGAGAATCGCTTTCAACTGAGCGCTGTCAAATTATAAAAAAAACTAGTTCCATTTTCACATTTCTGTGGAACCAAATTAAATAATAATAAATATTTAATAATTAATTGTTCATATTGTTCATACTTCATTGTATTATTTATTTAGCCAATTCCTGTTTTTATTTTTACTGTCATTGTATTCGTAATGAAAAGCACAGTGTTTACATCGGGTGAAAGAGTTATTTTGTCCCTCGAACTATTAGCGCCCTCGCTACGCTCGGCCGCCAAACCCCGTCTCGGTACTAAGTAAGTCACTTTCACCACTCGTGTAACAATGTACTATTTCACAGATGGATTCTCCAATCCGCTAGTTCGGAACGGTTGTCCCGTCTCGACCTTTCTTCAGGAGAGGCTTCGAATTTCCTCATGAACTTGATGGAGAAGACGTACAAGGTTGGTCGAGCGAGGTCCTCACCCAACGCCGGCTCGCCGCTGCTCCTGACTCCGTACATTGAAGGAGGGAAGCTGAAGGAAGCCAGGGAGGCGGCTTACGTCGACCCTACTTACCTGCTGCCTAATATGACTAGTTATTCTGGTTATTTGACTGTGAGTACTAAATTACCTAAATGCAAGATAGTTAATTCGGAGAATGCTATAAAATAAAAATCTAATAAGTAATATCGACATACCAACATAATGTATATCGCCACCTACCTACTGGGGGCGATCCCAGTAACCAGTGTAACCAAAACTATGGCAGATTGTGAAAAACCATTCTCGAAATTAGCCCCAGCCCGAATCGAACTCGCATGTCTTGCAACCACCCGGGTTACAGTGAGCTGAGCGGTCTACTCTCTATCGAAAGTCTGCGAGTCTGACTGCCATCAAAGATTATCTCTTGCTGAACTGAACGCAGAAGAAAAACATCAGCGTAATAATAATGGAACATTGTGAGTAATAAGCACATGACGATGCGTGGGATAACGAATAACGTTTTCAGGTCAACAAGGAGTATAACGCCAACCTATTTTTCTGGTACTTCCCGGTGTCTGGCAAGCCTGTGGAAGACACGCCCTGGATTTTATGGCTTCAGGGAGGACCTGGCGCCTCCTCACTCTATGGACTCTTTAATGAAATAGGACCGTTGTACGTTGGCAAAGATAATAACTTAGAAGGTAGGATTCATTGTTTAGTCGTGTAATAGTGCAACATATCTAGAATCTAGCTCCTTCTAGGTGTGTGATGTTGATGATTGTTTACGTTAGAAACGTACCTTCATCAATTTTGGGAGTTACTTCGGCTGCTTACCAAGAGCTTAACTTTTCTGATTTATGGTAACTTATTTTGCCAGAGATGCAACATTCGTGGGGCATGAACCATTCTTTGCTGTTCATCGACAATCCAGTCGGAACCGGCTTCAGTTTTACTGACGACCACCGTGGCTATGCAACCAATCAAACAACGGTATGTAAAATTCAGGAAAATTACCCTAGGCTCACTGGTAAAATTAGGACAACATTTTTTTTAAGTTTGTTCATATTTTTATTAACTCCAATACCCTCATAGAAGCTACGGATTACTCGATTATTTAAAATCGTTGACAGATTGGAGAAAACCTGTACACAGCTCTGCAGCAGTTCCTGACGATCTTCCCGGAGCTCCGCAAGGCGCCGCTCACCATCGCTGGAGAATCATACGCCGGAAAGCATATCCCGTCACTTGGCATCCAAGTCCATTGGCACAAACATGAGAATGAGCCCATTAACCTTCAGGTATGGATCGTCCTACCACCGCTGAATGTATTCAATGAAAATAGCCAACAATGGGTTTTTAAAGTAGAATGTTAATAGGTATATTAAACGTTCAGGTTTTCAGCAATTCAGCCCAGCAACTAATTACTTACCTATGCTAAATACCATTTTAATTATGACTCCTGCAAATGGCCCCGCACTGCTGCTAGACCGATGCCACAGGTAAAAGACGGTGCGTTTTCTGTAGTGTTTTACCGATTTCTCAAAATCACCAAATTATGTAGCCCCACGGTCAGAAAACGTAACAAAGGTGTCCCTGGGAAATCACTAGGAAATAATTTACCGCGTGAACCATATAAGGGAACTCTGATCATGTTTTTTTCCAGGGTCTTGCAATAGGCAACGGCTTAATCGATCCCTTGTCACTGCTAAGGTACAGTTACTTCGTGCGCGAGGTTGGACTAATTGACGACAAAATAGCTGACGTAATTAAAGGTTGGGAGGTGGAGGTTGCGCAGTTGATCAAAGATGGGGAAATGGATGAGGCTTTAACTGTAAGTATGTCTATATCAATCATGTAGTAAAAAATCTTCTATAGGTATCTTTGGTACCAACCATGCCATCTATAATCACGCATGTTTCCCCGAAGGGGCCATCGTTATTGCTTCTCTACGGTCGTAATGCGTGGGCAAAACAGTATGAAATTGGCCCCCGATGATAGTAAAATAGTAGTACTTTCTTCATTTCAATTTCCAGATCTACAATATCTTACTTAACGTAATTGAATATTATGCGCACTTGACAAATGTGTACAACTATCTTCGGGATGATATTGACACCGGGGGACCCTACCTGGACTACATACAAAGGGCCGATGTCCGGAGGGCGCTGCACGTCGGGAACACAGAATTCACGTCCATAGGCGTGGTGTATGAAAACCTGAAGCCTGACATAATGAACAGCGCTAAAAAGTGGCTGGAAGAGCTTCTCGACAACTACCGGGTTATGCTTTACAAGTAAGTGTAGGTAGGGTCGTACGCGTGCAAATATTTAGCTGATACTTTATTGGGATTTGCGTTTCTAATTCCTATTTTTTTTACAGCGGTCACTTAGACATCATTGTTGCATATCATCCGTCGGTCAACACCTATAGGTCCCTCAATTTCTCCGGATCTTTGGACTTTGAGGAGGCGGACCGTGAACCTTGGTACCATCATGAAAAATTATCTGGGTACGTACAGTCATTCGCTAGGTCATTAATCACCAATGTCGACCATTATTGAGTGGTTTGGTCCTAGGGTTTGGTCCGATGTGTACTTTTCCCGTTGCTGAAGGAACACTAGGTATTCCAAAACATGATAGGACAGACGTACCTATTACCGGGATTTATCAAAAAATCGCAACGTTAAGGAATTGAAAAACTCTGGATTGATGCAACTAATAAGTTGATACTTTCGCCTGCTTCACTCAATAGTTCTATGCGCTCTATTTAATGTTTGAGCGATTTAATTAATGTCTTTGAATGAAGTTAAAGACCAATCAATTCTCGACCAGGTACTACAGGATAGCGGCAAACCTGACAGAAGTGATGGTCCGCGGTTCCGGCCACATGGTGCCGGCTGACCAGCCCGGCCCTGCCCTCGGCCTCATCTCCGCGTTCGCGCGCGGCATCTCCTTGGAAGAAGACACGGGCAGGCTGGCGGGATTTGAGAAGAGCTCGCTGCGACGACGACAATTGCCACTCGAATAGTCGGCATCACCCTTTTACCTTGTCGAATAGGTACATGCTGTATCCAATGATTTGTAATGATCCTGGAATCAGCAAATAAAATAATTACATATTTAATCAAACATAATTGAGTATATTATTTTGTTTATTTATCCATAAGTCCAGGCTTTTTACCCAAACGTACACTCGCAGTAGATCTGCTGGCATAATTAGGTACCCTGAAATTTTAGGTATGGCCATTGAGTTTAGGAATGGCCATTGAGCAATTGAAACTGGATATAAAAATATAAATTACTAGCTGTGCCCCGCGACTTCATCCGCGTAGTATTGGATTATTGGGTTAAAAAGTATCCTATATGTTAATCCCGGTTATAATCTATCTGTGTTCCAAATTTCATCCAAATCCGTTCAGTAGTTTTTGCGTGAAGGAGTAACAAACATACATACATACATACATACATACATACATACATACATCCACACTCACAAACTTTCGCATTTATAATATTAGTAGGATTTGTGGATAGAGAGAGGGGCGGCACCAATAATCTAACTTTCCAGATTGTACAGAGAGCTATGCTATGAATTAATCAGCTCAAAGGTAGGTAAATTACTTATTTTTTGTCACAGACAGTGAGGGCAATGTATTGTTGTCTAAATAGGACTCATTAGCATCAAACGCTGGTCCTGGTTAGCTGAACGACGGTGAAAGCAGTTAATATGGAAGTGATACTACCCTCTGTTATTATTTAATACTAGCTGAGCCCGCGACTTCGTCCGCGTGGAATTTAACTTAACAAAAAAGCCCGCTCCCGCGTTCTGAGCCCGCGCGACAGGACCCATTTTTCAAAATTTTGTTTTTCTAAAATAAAAGTAGCCTAAGTTACTGCTTTTAACATCAGCTATCTGCCAGTGAAAGTCCCGTCAAAATCGGTCCAGCCGTTTCGGAGATTACCCGGAACAAACACACAGACAGCCAAAAAAAATTTAAATCGCGTTTTTGCTATAGGTGTCGTAAGTACTTTCATATGCATTTAGTGAAAAGGTGTTATTTTGATATTACAAACAGACACTCAAATTTTATTTATTTGTATAGTTATACCTAAGCAATTGGCGATTAAAAATAAATGAAATATAACAAAATGTAAAAAAGAAGCCCGCTGAGTTTCTTGCCGGATCTTCACAGTCGAGGTCGCGTTCTGACCCGGTTGTAGATAAAAGAAAAAAATGACAATTTGTAAGTGCCCCCGTAGGCCTAAACAAAATAAACGCGTTGACTTTGACTTTGGCCAATGCCATCTGTTTGTCTAGGCTGGCCCACGCAAGGCTCTACCTATCGGGTTTCGGGTATCGGGTTTATAACCTGGATTAACACATAGAATACTTTACTCAAGTCTACGCGAACGAAGTCGCGGGCAAAAACTAGTCTAAAATAATCACGTCATAACACACCATAACAGCACGCCAAAAGAAGATCCTTAAATATATATGATCACTATCCGATATATTGCGCGGTAGTTTACTGAAATTTTAAATACCAACCTACTTTTGATATTGACTGTACCTGATGAATCTAACCCCCAAGTATTTTAAAGTCTGGATATGAAGTCCTTTGGCTTTTAGCTGTATCTGTCTCTCTCGTCATTTCGTTGGAGGCTGTAGGTCTGTACTAAGAACTTTATACATTCTAAGCTTCTTGGTCTGTACTTATGGTGTTTTGTTTTTCTTTTTGGTCTTCAACTTACGTAAATACCCATAGTGTCTTGATACCTTCTCTAAGTAGGTAAGTACTTACCGACATAGCGATAGACCTCTTTTATGCTCGAGGTAGGCATACAGCGGGTTATTGGTAATTCAAAGTATTCCTTTGGGGAGTATAATTAGTGGAGTTTAAATGCTTAGGCTATCATAACGAATTAAACTTACAGCCATTTTGGGCATGTCGACATATTTGCGCACCGTGTAAGTGTTTTCAAAAAACTAATATTAACTAAGTTAAAGGATGCGAGTATCGTACGCTAACGCTTTTTGTATTTAAGTTTCAGTTACAGTTTCAGTATTTAAAACTCTTGTTAATTCCTGTTTTCTTTTTATTACCATTATTCTTGTACTCTCAACAAACAATATTCAAATCATATCCACCGTGATAATATTTAGAGTAAAATAAATGTATTAATAAATGCATTGCACACGGCCTTTTTCGCGAATTACAAAATTTGTATTTTATTATTGTCAGATTTTGAAAAATTTCCAAAAGAACTCAAAAAATTTGAACTTCGCGGGCTAGACAGGCGCCTTCACCTTAACATAACTTGTGGTAAACGGGGCTGGTATCACAATTAGCACTGTTAGTGAAGGTCAATATTAGATATTAAGCACCCTATTGTGATACTGTTTGTTTTACCCCCATAAATTGAAAAAAAAAACAACAAAAACTTTTCCATAATTACTTATGTAAGTTCATGAAAAATAAATAAAAAACTTTCCCTAATTATGTAAGTTCATGAAATCCAAGTGATGCCTACCAATTAGGCACCTACCTCATATAATACTCGTATATTAGCGCTAACTACGTTGTCTCCCATTACAATGGTAGAGCACCCTGAAGCCAACTGACTACAGCCCCATACACGGGCTGGCTCGACCGCGGAAGTTACAGAACATCGTCGTAAAGCAGCTATTATTGCTGCGTTTAGTACAATTAATGAGAGAGCCGAAAGAACCACTCACCCACCCCCTTTTCCCTTCCGTCTATCCCACTTCCCTGCAGGTCCACAACGTGCCAGCATTTCGATAAGTATTGGAAGTATCGACGGGCTATTACGGTAACTGCTTAACATCAGATGGATCGCAGGTGGTACCTACGCTTGTTTGACGACTTCTATACAAATAAATAAAATTGGAGTGTCTGTTTGTAATATCAAAATAACACCTTTTCACTAAATTCATATGAAAGTACATACGACACCTAAAACAAAAACGCGATTAAAAAAAATTTTTGTCTGTCTGTCTGTCTGTCTGTGTGTTTGTTCCGGGTAATCTCCGAAACGGCTGGACCGATTTTGACGGGACTTTCACTGGCAGATAGCTGATGTTTTAAGGAGTAACTAAGGCCACTTTAGTTTTAGAAAAACAACTAGGGTTTCGCGTAAAAAAATTCAAACACATGAAATCAAAGAGTATCTCCGAATCGGCTGGATCGATTTTGACGGGACTTTCACTGGCAGATAGCTGATGTTATAAGCAGTAACTAAGGCTACTTTTAGTTTAGAAAAAAAAAAAAAAAACAAATGTGTTCTGTCGCGCGGGCTGAGAACGCGGGAGCGGGAGCGGTTAAGTTAAATTCCACGCGGACGAAGTCGCGGGCTCAGCTAGTTGTTGCATAAAAAACGACAAAACAGCTATATAGGTATCCGCCTCGCTCCTGAACAGCACCCACCCCCTTTACCCTTCCGTCTATCCCACTTTCCTTCAGGTCGGCATCATGCAAGCATTTCGATAAGTATTGGAAGTATCTGTGGGCTATTACAGTAACTGCTTAACATCAGATGGATCGCAGGTGGTACGCTTGTTTGACGACTTTGTTGCATTAAAAACGACTAAACAGCTATGTAGGTAGTATCCGCCTCGCCCCTGAACAGGGCGGCAACTACAGTTTAGTTTGTGCATGTGTGTATCAAAAGAAATAGGGCATTTGTTTTAAAAAATAATTTAATGATTTGGAATGAAATAACAACGACGGGAATGTATATTGATTTATATTTTATGTTACAATTTTAATTGATTATGTGCGCACCGAAATAAAGATTAAGCCAATTAATAGATATGTGGAGCCTATATAAACGGGTGTAATTGGACAAGTACCTTATATTCTACGTTACTGGTGGGTAAGCAATATTGGTATATTTCCTATCGCCTAACCTGACGGAGCAGCACCATGATCATCGTATGGAGCTTGCTGCTAATGTAAGTCGTTTACTTAATTACTAACTAATGTGATTATTTATTTCATAATTTTAATATATAAGTATGTACTAATCTAAAAAAACGATTCTGAATGTATACTATTTGGTAATACTTTCACATACGCGCTCCATCGATGATATTATTTTTGTCAGATTATAAAATGTAGGTATACCTGCTTACTTATCTTTCGTGTATTGCCTAATAGAGAGTAATTTCAAAATATAACTATATTATTTACCGCACAAAATGAGAAATGCCCAGTCAATTATTATTATTACTTTTTTTTCTTTCTTTTTATTACTTAACGAAAAAAATCCATCCCTCTCATTACTAACCTTCCTAGTTTATTTTGTTTCCGCACAAGGGTAGGTTATTTTATCAATTTTGTACAGAAAATTGAAAAGTGCAATCTATAAAGTACCTATCCTTAGATAGCTTAGATAGCTGACGAAAATAAATACACTATACAGTATTTCGTAGGCAGTAAGTACGTAATTATATGTATCGGTTTATTCCCTTAGATTATGATCTATAATCAGTCAGTATAATTATCATAATAATTAAGTCTATAAACTTTTAGGCCATTTACATGGCTTCACGAAGCATTTTTCAGCACTAGTGATCTGAAGTACCTAATAGTATTGTAGTCTTTAAATATATTGCGGGGGTTCCTACTCATGAGTAATGATTATGTATTTTTAATATTTAAGTTAAAAGGCGCAACAATAAACTTTTCATTACTCATACTCTGAAAGTAGGTCTGAAGTTGCCTGAGGAGCGGGTTGAAAGTAATACTTTTCCGGCCCGGGAGAATCGCTTTCAACTGAGCGCTGTCAAATGATAAAAAAAACTAGTTCCATTTTCACATTTCTGTGGAACCAAATTAAATAATAATAAATATTTAATAATATTATTAAAAAATAATATTAATTAATTAAATAAATAAAATAAATAAATGTTCAAACTTTTTCTACAGTCACTCTATTACAGCACGATGTAAAATTGAAATAACATAAAGTTAAGTATTAATTAAAGAATATATATTTTTAAATGACTTAATTATAATTTAGTTTCAGCAATTTCTTCAAAATAACATAGATTTGGGCAAAATATTTAAAGAAGAAAATGATAAATAATGGCTAAATAATGAACTTGGTCAGCCAACGAAATAAAAACAAAATAGGCGGCAATCCGATTTTTTTTTTCGAATTGTAGAGTATTGTTCATACTTCATTGTATTATTTATTTAGCCAATTCCTGTTTTTATTTTTACTTTCATTGTATTCGTAATGAAAAGCACAGTGTTTACATCGGGTGAAAGAGTTATTTTGTCCCTCGAACTATTAGCGCCCTCGCTACGCTTGGCCGCCAAACCCCGTCTCGGTACTAAATAAGTCACTTTCACCACTCGTGTAACAATGTACTATTTCACAGATGGATTCTCCAATCCGCTAGTTCGGAACGGTTGTCCCGTCTCGACCTTTCTTCAGGAGAGGCTTCGAATTTCCTCATGAACTTGATGGAGAAGACGTACAAGGTTGGTCGAGCGAGGTCCTCACCCAACGCCGGCTCGCCGCTGCTCCTGACTCCGTACATTGAAGGAGGGAAGCTGAAGGAAGCCAGGGAGGCGGCGTACGTCGACCCTACTTACCTGCTGCCTAATATGACTAGTTATTCTGGTTATTTGACTGTGAGTACTAAATAAGCTATAGGTATGCAAGATAGTTTATTCTGACATTTTCAATTATATAAAATAAAAATCAAATAATATCGCCAGACCAACAGACTGTATGGCGCCAAACTAAGCAACATAGTAATATGGGCAAGCACTGTAAGTACAATGTACCTACTGGTGGCGATCCCAGTAACCAGTTAAACCAAGACTATAGCAAATTGCGAAAAACCATTCTCGAAATTAGCCGCAGCCGGAATCGAACTCGCAAGTCTTGCAACCACCGGTTCAGTGAGCTGAGCGGTCTACTCTAGACCGAACCGCTACGCCGGCCGTTCGTCAAAGTATGCGAGTCTGACTGCCATCAAAGATTATCTCCAACTGAACGCAGACGAAAAACATCGGAAAAATAATATTGGAACATTGTGAGTAATAAGCACATGACGATGCGTGGGATAACGAATAACGTTTTCAGGTCAACAAGGAGTATAACGCCAACCTATTTTTCTGGTACTTCCCGGTGTCTGGCAAGCCTGTGGAGGACACGCCCTGGATCTTATGGCTTCAGGGAGGACCTGGAGCCTCCTCACTCTATGGACTCTTTAATGAAATAGGACCGTTCCACGTTGGCAAAGATAATAAATTAGAAGGTATGAATTCATTGTTTAGTCTGTTTCTCATTGAACGTGTAATAAATAGTGCAACACATCTAGAATCTAGCTCCTTCTAGGTCCTTCTAGGTGCGTGATGTTGATGATTGTTTACGTTAGAAACGAACCTACATCTATTTTGCGAGTTGCTTCGGCCGCTTACCAAGAGCTTAACTTTTCTAATTTATGGTAACTTATTTTGCCAGAGATGCGACACTCGTGGGGCAAAAATCATTCCTTGCTGTTCATCGACAATCCAGTCGGGACCGGCTTCAGCTTCACTGACGACGACCGCGGCTATGCCACTAATCAAACAACGGTAGATATGTGACATTCTGTTTACCTATTTGCATGTATATTTTCCCTAAACTTACTGGTAAAATTGGGACAAAGTTGTTTATATTGGTTAAGCTCCTATTCTTCCAGAAGCTAAGGATTACTCCATATTTTTTGATTATTGACAGATTGGAGAAAACCTGTACACAGCTCTGCAGCAGTTCCTGACGATCTTCCCGGAGCTCCGCAAGGCGCCGCTTACCATCGCTGGAGAATCATACGCAGGGAAGCATATCCCGTCACTCGGCATCCAAATCCACTGGCACAAACATGAGAATGAACCCATTAATCTTCAGGTATGGATTTTCCTACCCTGGGGTATCAATACGAATAAGAAATAATTTACCCCGTATAATAACGTATAATAACCTTAAATGAGCACTATAAATCATGTCTTTGCTCCAGGGTCTTGCAATAGGCAACGGCTTCATTGATCCCGTGACTCTGCTGAGGTACAGTTACTTCGTGCGCGAGATTGGAATTGTGGACGATAAAGTAGCTGACGTCATTAAAGAGGGGGAGGCGGAGGCTGTGCAGTTGATCAAGCATGGGAACGCGCAGCAGGCTTACAATGTAAGTATTCCCGCTCTTCTCGGTCGTAATGCTTGGGCAAGTTAGCAATATTTAAACTGTGTCCTAATGATTCGACCCCAACAGAATTCGCACCAGCTATCTTCAGGTTCTTAAATTTCCAGATTTACAATTTCTTACTTAATGTAATTCAACATTATGCACAATTGACAAATGTGTACAACTATCTCCGGGATGACATTGACACCGGGGGACCCTACCTGGACTACATACAACGGCCCGATGTTCGGAGAGCGCTGCACGTTGGGAACACAGAATTCACCTCAATAGGTGTGGTGTACGACAACCTGATTCTTGACTACATGAGCAGCGCCAAAATGTGGCTGGAAGAGCTACTCGACAACTACAGGGTCATGATTTACAAGTAAGTGTGGCTAGACTGCCTAGGATAGATAAAAATACTCTTCTTTGTAGAAGACGAAACAATAATTCGATTTAAAAACCGAATAATTCGGTACCTTACCTAGATAACGGTGAAGAAATAATGTTACTACCTACATTTAGTTTTATTTGTTCGCAGCGGCCACTTGGACATCATTGTTGCATATCATCCGTCGGTCAACACCTACAGGTCTCTTAAGTTCTCCGGATCTTTGGACTTCCAGGATGCGGACCGTGAGCCTTGGTACCATCATGAAAAACTAGCTGGGTATGTAGGTTTAAACATTCACTAAGAAGGTCATAAATCACCAATGTCGGCAAACTTATTGAGTCCGCTAAGTACTTTCCCTTTTGCTGTAGGAACATAGTTCCAAAACATGGCAGAATAAAAGTCCAATCGGGTTGCATCCGAAAATTTCAACAGTTTGATATCTTCCGATTTAACAAAATGAGACAAAAAAAGCAAATTGGATTGATACAACCAGGTTTGTCATTACTTTCGCTGGCTACACTCAATACGCGCTTTGTCGGAATTAGGTACCTACTATTATTTTCATCTGAGCGTGTGGGTAACAGTGAACCACTTTTTTTCTTCAGCTTATTACTTATTTCCTTTCTAAAATGACTCCAATCTCTTGTTTTTCAAATAATCCATATGTGACATCAGTCAACTATTTTGACCGTATGGTTAAGACCCTGTCTAATAGATTCGGGTCGAAAGCTTGATTTTTATGAAATGGGAAATGATACAGTTTATCTCGAATCTGGGTTACAAGGGATCAGCATAAGGGTTACAGTGAATCCATGGGGGCACAGTAAATTTCTGAGTATTTATTAATAGAATAGAATATTGTATTCATTTTTTTTTATTTAAAAATCTTAACAGTATTTCAGTAAAATGATACCTAAAATTATTCACTTCTTTGACATACAAATTAACATAAATAAATCTAGGAGAACCTAACTTACACATACCCAAGTAATAGGTACCACTTGAAAACTTAATAAATTGCCTGTGACAGCCAAACCGGTTAAACCTGTATTAATCAATGTGAAATAGCTTTAATTTTGACATCTTCATTTTCATAGCCTGTGGACGATCCGCTCAAGGTTTCGTGGCATTTTTGAAACCTAGAAAAGAACAACATTAAATAATACGTTATCATGCCACAGAAATTCAAGTAGGTAGGTACGCCTCCTATAATAATAATAATGACTTGCTATCCGCTGTGACCCAATAGTACATTGTTACACGAGTGGTGAAAGTGACTTATTTAGTCCCGAGACGGGGTTTGGCGCCCGAGCGTAGCGAGGGCGCTAATAGCTCGAGGGACAAAATAAGTCTTTCACCCGAGGTAAACACTGTGCTTTTCATTACGAATACAAGGAAAGTAAAAATAAAAACAGGAATTGGCTAAAGAAATAATACAAGGAAGTATGAACAATACTCTACAACTCGAAAAAAAAAAGATCGGATTGCCGCCTATTTTGTAGTTTTTTCGTTGGCCGGCCAACTTCATTATTTAGCCATTATTTTTCATTTTCATCTTTAAATATTTTGCCCAAATCTGTTATTTAAAAAAAATTGTTGAAACTAAATTATAATTAAGTCATTTAAAAATATTTATTATTTAATTAATACTTAACTTTATGTTATTTCAATTTTACATCGTGCTGTAATTGAGTGACTGTAGAAAAAGTTTGAACATGTTTCCATAGAAATGTGAAAATGGAACTAGTTTTTTTTTTATAATTTGACAGGTGTCAGTTGAAAGCGATTCTCCCGGGTCGGAAAAGTATTACTTTCAACCCGCTCCTCAGGCAACTTCAGATCTACTTTCAGAGTATGAGTAATGAAAAATCAAATAAACCACCGATACCCATCACTGTTAACGAAAATAAAATTGCAAAAAACAATCTAACCTTGATACGTTTAGGGAAAAATATATTCAATAAGTACCTACTACTTAAATGAACAATATAAATACTCAGTGTGATAGGAAAATATTAATATATTCGGAATATAAACTCAGATCCATGCAACATAACTTTAAAAAAGACGTAAAGTACTACTTTCGTACTCACTTTCTATACATACCGTGGCGTGGTAACGTAAACACGGTTGGCAGCTATGGTTGCGCAGCGGGGAATGATTCAGCGCGGAGGTAATGCAAATAGCTTGCGCTTGTCCATTTTCTATGTTTGTGAGACCAAAACGGAGACAGATATGACAGTTTATTCACTGTGGCCCTTGATTCACCCTTACCCACTCTCCCCTAAATAAGTACCGATTTTTCCTCGACCAGGTACTACAGAATAGCGGCAAACCTGACAGAAGTGATGGTCCGCGGTTCCGGCCACATGGTGCCGGCTGACCAGCCCGGCCCTGCCCTCGGCCTCATCTCCGCGTTCGCGCGCGGCATCTCCTTGGAAGAGGACACCGGCAGGCTGGCGGGATTTGAGAAGAGCTCGCTGCGACGACGACAATTGCCACTCGAATAGTCGGCATCACCCTATTCCCTTGTATACTTAATGTAATGCATGCCGCATACAATGTTTTCTAATGTTTCTTGTATCACCAAATAAAATCATTACAACACATAGGTACCTATCCCATTACAAACCTTTTTTTTTATTTTTACTTACTGGTAAGTACCTACTTACCTACCTACATAATTCCACGCTTTTTACCTAAACGTAGATTCCGCTACGTACAGCTGTAGACCTGCAGGCGTAGCCACCCTAAAACTGAAGCCTATTAAGCCTATGAATAATAAGGATAAGGCAACTTGTTCTCTACAACGTCTGGATAAAAAGGCATGGCGTCCCGCCAAGGTCACGGACGATGCACGTTGCACTATGAAAATCGACTAGTGTTGTCTGACTATTGAACCTACCAACCTACCTATCGGCAACCCTTATAAATACTATTGATGACGAGCAGTTATATATATAGCTATTATAGTATGTGTGTTTTTTTTTAATCACTGTCGACACTTTTATAATCACTAGTATCGATTAGTGATGAACCACAGTGATACGAATATTCGCATTTATTCGCATATTTTTTGACATTCGCATTCGTATTCGCAAGTAACGATGCGAATGTTTGGTGAATGTTTTTGATGGACATGGAATTTTGATACAACTCATAAGAGTTAAGTATATTTTATTTTCAACACACTTGCTCGTAAAGTATACTTGGTATAACTCTCTTTTCTCTCTACATAAATGAAATACTCAATCTTCAAATCCCCAACGCACACATAATATACTACGCAGACGATACAGCATTAATTTTTCACGCCAATACCTGGGATCAAGTCTTTCGCCACGCCAAAAACGGATTATTAATGGTCGCTGAAGCACTAGACAGAAATTTACTAACCCTAAACATTAAAAAATCCAAGTTCATCACATTCTTTAAAACCCTAAAGAGCAGACCCCCAAACAGTTTAACATTAAAATTTCACATTTGCAACTCACACCTGCAACAAAAATATTCCTCTTACTGTTGTACCTGTCCCACCTTAGATCGAACCCAATCTTTTAGATATTTAGGCATCACACTAGATGAAAACTTATCATACAAAACTCATGTTCACCAGCTTGCCAAAAGAGTGAGGAAACTGATTTTTATGTCAAAAAAGTTACGGGACACCTCTCAAAACATTGACCACTGTATTTCACGCCCTTTGTCAGTCCATTTTACAATACGGAATACCGGTCTGGGGAGGAGCCGGTAAAAGCACCCTTATTCTATTAGAGCGAGCTCAAAGAGCAGTAATCAAAGTAATGTTAAGGAAGCCTTTACGTCACCCCACAGACCAATTATACAAAGAATTTCCAGTACTCCGAGTTAGACAGTTATTCATTCTCAAAGCTACTAAAGTCCATAAATCCCTCAAGTGTAGACCAGACTATCAAACTCTCGTTTCAAAGCGCGTGTTCTCAATTCCCTTACCTAATGCTGTTTCTCATATGGCTCGCCGTTGTCCAGCCTATTTACATCCTTTTATTTATAATAAAATCTCTAAATACGTCGAAATTAAAGGTCTAGCAATTTTCGCGTGCAAACACGTTTTAAAAAAATAAAAAATTTTGACCAACCTATAATGAAACCGAAAATATTATTTCATAAACTTAGTCTCACTTTCGCACTTTTTAACACACTCCATCTCTCCACACTACCCCTACATACACACACTATACATACATACACCCTCTATCACATCTTCATATGCATACATTCACCTTATTTTGTTCCTATTATAATTTTTTTCTCTAATATTGTTACACGTAGCTTACCTAACTTCATCTAACCTATGAAAATGTATTAATAATTGTAATCATCTCCATTAAATTTAAATTGTGTAGCATAATTATGCCACTACTCTGGTTCCCAAGATACAAGCATTTGCTTAGTTTGGGATCCACAGTAATACGTCCATGTAATTGTGATTTAGTTACTTACTAGCAATATACCTCTTGTACCTACTATTTAATTTTTTTTACGTGTAACTGTTGTTTTAAAATAAATTTATTCTTATTCTTATCTCATTGTACCGCATACTTAGACTGACCGCATATAGTTCTTTTGACTTTACATTATTTTAATCTTAGCAATGAGTTTTTATATCCCAAAATGATGTATGGGCTCAGCACAGAGTTGTAATATAGATTAGGAGTCTGTGAGGCTAACTTATATTCGGTTTAAACATGACCGACGCGTAATGTCAACATGTGTAAGTAAGTACCTCACATTTTGCGCGCCCTTTATTTGAAAGTCAACATTCGCATTTGCATTGGCGAATCTTGGAGATAAATACTCGCATTCGCATTCGTGTTCGCGAAATCCAACATTCGTACATCACTAGTGTCGATACTTGATAGTGTAACGAACTCATTCAATAGTATCCCGCTTGGCCCTAGACGGTAAAACCAACCTTAAAGAGCTTTACTTTATAATTAGCGCGAAGGACACACAGATGGACACTACATTATAATTTTTATAGACAATCATATTATTATTTTTCGTTTCAATTTTTTCATTGGCAGTACAAAAATTTTTTTTATCGTGGCAACTGGCAACATAGTCATTGGTGACGTTTCCGAGTGCGCAGGCAAAAGAAAATTTGCCGAAATATTATAAAAATCGGATTTATTCCTCTCTGAATTTGTTCTATACCATTTTAAAACATGACTCATAGTTTTCAGTAGAAGCAGTTAAACAATTACAGAAGTTTTTGTAGTAATTGACAACGGAAGTCGTGGAATAACATCACACCATGTCGTTGGTTTTATGTGTTTGGGCATTGCTAATTTCAACGCCTATCCGTGCATTTTATTTACCTGGCTTGGCTCCCGTAAACTATTGTAAAGCTAGCGATGATAGCAAGCAAACGTGCAAGGTCAGTAATCACTACTTGTTAGTAGACAATTGTTTATATTCATCACCTATCTCGCCGACATTGTCGTGCTCTGACAAAGCCAAATTAATATTCCTAGCCTAGGTAGGTATCTACCTAGGTCAGGAATATTATACATCTCTACTTAATATTATCGTGTTTCGGATGGTAATTACAAAATTACTCCTATTTCCGTCACATACAGTGAAATAGGTATAAAAATACGATAACGAAAACAAATAACCATAATCTAAAAAGCAATTACTGGGTTTTAAAATCTATTTGTAAAATTTCAGACTGAAATTCCGTTATTCGTGAATAGATTGAACACAGAAGAATCGGTGATTCCGTTCGAATATCACCATTTTGATTTTTGTCTCCCTAATGATGGTCAGTCACCGGTTGAGAACCTTGGTCAGGTGGTTTTCGGTGAACGAATACGACCGAGTCCTTACAAACTCGAATTTCTCAAAAATGTGGAATGTCAAGAGGTTTGTAGGAAGACATATAAAGGCTCGGACACAGACTCTACCAAAAGGCTGAATCTGCTGAAGATGGGCATGGCTCTCTCTTACCAACACCATTGGATCCTGGACAACATGCCAGTGACATGGTGCTATTTGGTCGGCGAGGGGGGGAAGACTTTCTGCAGCACTGGCTTCCCTATGGGCTGCCAAGTGCGCAAGGATATGGTGAGTAACTCCATCCTTCCTTATTCCCTCAGTTGAAAGGTTCATGACAAATTGCAGATGCCCCTGCAACTGTCACAGTTATAGTAAATGCCGTGAATTACTTCCTTCTTAATTTGTTCAAGAATACCACAATACAGGAGTAAACATGTTTAATGCTTGATAGCATAAAATGTACTGACAGTTTTTACCTATCTACCTATATTTATTATTATATTTTAATATATAAGAACACAAGTACCAACTTATTATGTAACATTTCTAAAAACTGACACCTACTTCTTCAGGTTATTGGCCTGTTTTATTGGTGCTTTCCTCTGAAGTGGGTGTCCACCATGTTGTGCATTATGAGCGACAGCTCACGTGTACATAGGTATAATGTGTCCAAAGAAACCGAGTGTCCTTTACCAGAGGATTATGGTTTTATGTATTGCATAGTTCTTGAATAGGCTCATTCATACTCATAGCGGGCCACGGAATATGGAGAACTATCATAAATAAACCTAAAATAAATAAATATCTAATTGAAATATATTTCATACATGATCAATAATTTGCTCTCTCTCTGCTGGTGGGAGCAAAATAATAAGTAAACAAAATAATGACGAAAACAAATTTACTTTTTTTTGTGCTTATTACATTGACTCAAAAATTGTAAAAAACTAAACATTTATCATAGCAAATGTAAAGCATGTTATCAAATAAGGAATAACATTTTAATTTAGCCAAACCTTACTTTAACTACATTTTTCCATTTAGACAAACTTATCACTAAATTACATTACATTAACAAGCACCTTATCAATTGTGTTGTGGGTGTAACTATAATATATGGTTAAATTTTAATTGTATTGATGATCAAAATTATCATAAAAACAGTGCTCTATCCATAAATGATAAAAAAATTAGGTATAGGAAGTAAATAGGCATCAAATCTTGTAATACTAAGTGGTACATTTTTATCAAACTATTTTTATTATTATCTAATAGGACACATGCACTCCCATAGTAGATGCTCGTACCAGCCGAATGGGTACATACTATCTGTTCAACCATGTGGACCTGGAGATTACTTACCACAGCGGCGACAATGAGGAATGGGGAGTGGCCCTGAGAGAAAACGGAGGCCGTATAATATCTGCTAAGGTACGTAACTAATACAAGATAATTAAAACATTCTAGTAAATCTTTAGACCTAAACTTCAATAAAATCTTTCTTAGTACATTCTATCCTATCCCTTTTGATTCTAATATTTTTGTATGCAGTCTTACTAGATCTTATTAAACACTACTGTGTTTAATCCGAATGCGATCATGATTCAGGCGTGAATAACTAGCTAACAGTTCTTCAACCCCTATATTTACTATATAACTGTTTCTACAGGCCAGGCCAGCCAGTATCAAGCATTCAGGATCAAATAACTTGGATTGCCGCGAGCGCCGTTACCCTCTAGAGATACCTGGACACCTGGAACCAGGCCAGACTTTCAACATCACTTATACATACCGAGTCACGTTCATCAAGAATAACACTATCAAATGGTCCTCCAGATGGGATTACATCTTGGAGTCTATGCAGCAGACCAATATCCAATGGTTCTCTATCCTAAACTCCCTGGTAATAGTGCTGTTCCTAAGCGGTATGGTTGCTATGATTCTATTGAGAACCCTGTACAAGGATATCGCGAGATACAATCAGATGGAGTGTGGTGAAGATGCGCAGGTAAGAAACTCTTAAATAGGCACTACCTTTTATAGGAATTGTACCATCAGTATTGTGATTTGACAACCAATAGTGGATCGATTTCCATGATGGTAAAATTCAGAAATAGTATTTTCATAATTTACCCTTGGGGTATTTTAAAACATTCGAATTAATATCGGAAACTTTAAACGTCTGTAATTTCGTTAATTTAATCACATTTCCTTGGAAAATATTTGAATGTTAGTAATATAATATGTCAAGATTACTAACGGTGAAATGATTTTCAAAATATTCGATATTGTTTCGAATGATTAAAATACCCCTGCTAGTCTCAAAATTCACTGGAATCGCGCCTGTTTAGTTCATTGTGTGTTACCTATGGGACAGGCGTACATTTAGTTTGGCGTTATTTATTTATTACTAGCTGACCCGAAAGACGTTGTCCTGTCTTAACTTTTAATTCGAATTGTTTCGCGAAACTTTATTATTTTTTTCTTTCATAGGAACCTTCTCCTCACAATAATAAACATAACAATAAAAGTATTAGCGAAATCGTTCCATCCGGTCACGCATGATGCGATGACCAAGGAAATAGAGATTCATCCATACAAATAAATAAAATTGGAGTGTCTGTTTGTAATATCAAAATAACACCTTTTCACTAAATGCATATGAAAGTACTTACGACACCTATAACAAAAACGCGATTAAAAATTTTTTTGTCTGTCTGTCTGTGTGTTTGTTCCGGGTAATCCTCGAAACGGCTGGACCGATTTTGACGGGACTTTCACTGGCAGATAGACTGATATTATAAGCAGTAACTTAGGCTACTTTTATTTTAGAAAAACAAAATAAAAAAAATGGGTCCTGTCGCGCGGGCTCAGAACGCGGGAGCGGGCTTTAATGTTATGTTAAATTCCACGCGGAAGAAGTCGCGGGCTCAGCTAGTTTTTATAATATAGAAGATACGAGATGTGTTTTGTTTCCCCAAAATCGTCACCTTAATCAGTGTGTTGATAAATGCGTTTGGTTTGTGTGGGAGGCTAGTTACTAAACGAATTGGTCCTAACGCGAGTTCGACCCAGTTGTCTATCTCTTTCCGCCCCGGATATGTAACGGACGTAACTTATCTCCCTCTTAACTCTTGATTCATTGGCTATTTTTTTGCACAACAAATTCGACAGACAGGCATATGAATTGCCCAATATTAAGCGGGTGATGTAGCCTATAGATGCTTGCAATACCACAGGCTCGCTCATTGTCGTCTTGAAAGGGATTGAGACACAGGGAGGGAAGGAGGATGGTCTTTCGGTTCTCTCAGCAGCTATAGTAGCTGTTATACGACAATCTTCTGTTAATGAGTGGTGCTACCCCGGTTGAGCCAGACCGTGTATGTGTTTTACTCAATTGGCTACAGCTTGACGCCACAACCGTCATTTAAGTATTTTATGCAGGAGGAATTCGGCTGGAAGTTGGTTCACGGAGACGTGTTCAGACCACCCCGTCGTGGTATGCTGCTTGCAGTTTTCCTGGGTTCCGGATCTCAGGTAAAAATACCATTCTATCAGATGTAATAATCTAGTTGGATATAAGTTTATTGATTCCTGAAGCTTTTAACTGA
The DNA here is from genome assembly GCA_905147325.1 of Notodonta dromedarius. Taxonomy (NCBI): domain Eukaryota; kingdom Metazoa; phylum Arthropoda; class Insecta; order Lepidoptera; family Notodontidae; genus Notodonta; species Notodonta dromedarius. Next base: position 11,339,589 of record LR990159.1, on the reverse strand, counting down.
GTCATTTCTTATAGTTGGTGGTCGATAAACATAGGGTTGGCAAATAAGCGCTTCACGCCGCCCGATGTTAAGATCGCCCGCCTGATATTAAGCAGTTACTGTAGCCTATAGATGCTTGTAATACCAAAGGCGTTGCACGCACGTTACCGACCTAAAGGGTAGTAAGACAGAGGGAGAGTGAGGGACTGTAACATGCATCAAACTGCGCGCCATCAGTGCGTCTGAGACTGTCTAAGGATCTGCACGGGAGCTCCCGGGCCGGCGGCGGCGAAGAGCCAAACACGGCCGCGCCTTATGATTGGTCCTCGTCGTCGTCATCAGACATCCAGGGATTACATTATCAATCTAGACCGCCATCCAAAGTTTAATGTCCATGCTGTCATAAAAATGGAGATAAGCGTGGTACTCATGAATATTATCGATGGTGTAGGCGCATTAGGATGGCTAATCAGTCCCAAGGATACTAATTTGTAGTTATCTGCAGGTGTTTGGCATGACCCTGGTGACCCTCGCATTCGCGTGCTTGGGCTTTCTGTCCCCCGCCAACCGCGGCGCGCTGATGACGTGTGCGCTGGTCGCGTGGGTGCTGCTGGGCGCCGCTGCCGGCTACGTCAGCGCCAGGATCTACAAGAGCTTCGGAGGCAGACGGTGGAAGAGCAACATACTTCTGACGTCAATGGTGTGCCCTGGGTGAGTGCTAATAACGGTAGTGTATTGTATTGGTATCTATATACGAGGCATGCCTTTTAAGTTCTGTCGTTTCCATAATTCCCGGCAATTTTGAATTTGGAACTGTTCTATATTCGAATGTGTTTAAATTTCGAATCTCAAAACAGTTGAATGTATTAGGATTAATGTTATTGTTTAGTCACAGCGTCGATTAGAATCTGTCAGGTTACGTACGAAAATGAATCTTTCTAAGGAAAATGTTCGTGCAATAATTTTCTACAACTTTAGAAGAGGCCTGACACGGCTTCAGTGTTTTGAAGAGCTAATATCTGTGTTCAGGGATGAAGCCCCATGTCTGCGGACTGTCGAACGCTGGTATTTAGAATTCCAGCGTGGACATACTAGTGTTGGTGACAAATCTCGCGAAGGTCGCCCAAAATCTGCATTCACTGAAGATAACATCATTGGAGTGAGACAACTAATTCTCGAAGATCGTCATGTGACGTATCGAGAGATAGAGGCTCTATTAGGCATCTCAGGGACAACCATTCAGAAGATCTTGCATGAAGCGCTTGGTGTAAGAAAGCTAGTTTGCCGTTGGATACCGCATCTGCTTTCCGACGATCACAAGGCGGCCCGCGTCAGATGGTGTAAGAAAACTCTGCAAAGGTTCAACCGAGGAGAGTCAAATCACGTCTACGACATCATCAGTGGTGACGAATCTTGGATCTATGCCTACGATCCTGATTCCAAACAACAATCTACAATCTGGGTCTTTCAAGACGAGCCAAAGCCGACTAAAGTTGTTCGTTCTCGAAGCACTTCAAAGAAGATGGTGGCCACGTTCGTTAGAAAAACCGGCCATGTTGCGACTATTGCACTTGATGATCGTAGAACGGTTAACGCAGAGTGGTATACCACAGTTTGTTTACCACAAGTCATCGCCGAACTTCGAAAATCTAACTCAAAGCGATGCATCATCCTGCACCACGACAATGCAAGTTCACACAGCGCTCGTCAAACGATTGAGTATTTGAAGCAGGAAAAAGTAGAAATTCTTGACCATCCTCCATACAGTCCTGACCTAAGCCCTAACGATTTTTTTACATTTCCTAAAATTAAGAAAAGTCTTCGTGGTCAAAGGTTCCAGTCCAGTGAAGAAGCAGTCGACGCTTTCAAGTCAGCCATTTTGAACACCCCCACTTTAGAGTGGAATAAATGTTATTATAACTGGTTTGAGCGAATGGAAAAGTGTATTAAGCTACGTGGTGAATACTTTGAAAAACAATAAAAAGTACTATAAGGTTCTAGTTGTGTTTTTTTCTTCAAACGACAAAACTTAAAAGGCATCCCTCGTATTAATACGTGAAGCAAAAACTTTCAACCGCTTAATACGAAAATTGCGCGAACGGAGGAGTATGAAATTTGATACACTTATAGTTTATATAGAGAAGAAGTGCAGAATGCTAATATTTTTATATTATAATACTTAGAAATACATTAAAATCAATAAATAAAACACTACACACACTACCATGAATTGACACACACACATTTGTAACCTCCACACTGACTAACTGTCTGCCTCACAAACGGTGACAGTTTTTGGAGGGCGGGACTTCCATAGCGCATTCTGCGTGCCAGTATCAAATAGTATTTGACAATAAAACCTTAACGAGGTTTAAAATTAAAATTTAATTGAATTATGGTCGAATTTCTACCATTATAACGGGAATACTAGTACTTCATAAATGCGAAAATGTGGTTGACTGAGGATTAAATTATAATAATAGATCAGATTTGATTAATGTTACGGAGGTGGCATAAACACTGGAATATAATATTATACTCTTTATCGCCTATCATTACATATATTTTAATTCATTAATTCTTCATTTATGGGGCTTATGTTGTACGACTATATGTGGACATTGGTAATGCAGGTGTACAAATAATCTAGCACCTATTCTTATTTAACAATACCTTGATAATTTCTACAATAAATATGTTTATTGTTTCTTCTGTTGATTGTAACCTGTCTTATGTACCAATACATTTACTTGTTAGTAATTAACTTTAGGCTAAATAGTCTAGGGAATTCAACATTTTGGGATAAAAAGTACATACTTTGTATCCCCAAATGTTGAATTCCCTCGAGGAAAACGTAAGAGGAATGTGTGATTAGATATCATGTCAAATACAATACACTTTACCTTAAGGAAAACTGTTTCAATTGACCAGAAATTGACTTCATTCAGATAAATATAAAAAAGTACTATAATGAAAAAAAATACAGTTTATTTTACTGTATTTTCTTGCGATTCTCATCAAGGCCATATATATACCGATAAAACCGGGCATATACCGATTAAATTATCGTGAAAAAATGGTAGGTAGGTAGCTACGCTTGATTATTTCCTAATTTTGAAATTTAATTGTAGTGCATATCTAGACACGCGGCAGCGTCTCAAGCCAAGTTCAAGCAAACATAACTGGCGAGCAGATCCGTGTGTAATCATTTGGAGCCACTTTTGACCCCCTCATAACTCAATATAATTTACAACAACAGACCTACCCACAAATAAAAATTTGCAATTAGAGTGCAAATTTAAACGTTATTTCGCAGCGTGGTGTTCTCCCTGTTCTTCATAATGAACCTGGTGCTGTGGGGCAAGGGCTCGTCAGCGTCAGTGCCGTTCTCGACGCTCGTCGCTTTGCTGGCTCTCTGGTTCGGCGTCTCCGTACCATTGACCTTCATTGGAGCTTACTTCGGATTTAGGAAGAGGGTAAGCCTATCATATAGACTTCATGACTGTCCAATTATCTTGTTTCACACCTTAAAAAAAGCATATACTAATTTTGGACACCTTCACTTCCGAACGAACGGAAAACCAATAGGAAGCGCTCATTTTTCTGTAATGTGTAAACTAGGCATCGTTGCTAAGTCAAAAATGGCATTCCTACCTATAGTTATTTATGGGAGACGTTATGAATTAAAAATATTTGTGTTGCCATCTAAATATATATAACTCAAAGGTGACTGACTGACTGACTGACATAGTGATCTATCAACGCACAGCCCAAACCACTGGACGGATCGGGCTGAAATTTGCATGCAGGTAAATGTTATGACGTAGACATCCGCCAAGAAAGGATTTTGATTAATTCTACCCTCAAGGGCATAAAATAGGGGATGAAAGTTTGTATGAAACTGTCAATTAAATTCTACGCGGACGAAGTCGCGGGCACAGCTAGTTATTATAATAATAAATTGCTTTCCTTAGATCCTGGACCACCCGGTGCGCACGAACCAGATCCCGCGCCAGATCCCCGAGCAGTCGCTGTACACGCAGCCTGTACCTGGCATCGTGATGGGCGGTGTCCTGCCCTTCGGCTGCATCTTCATTCAACTGTTCTTTATACTCAACTCGCTGTGGTCTAGCCAGGTACATTATATATTTTTATATAACAAAATCGGCAAACAGTCAGTCAAGCAGTTGTGAGAGAAAACAGCGCATTTCTAATATCATATTGACACTTTGACTGACTGCTTATTTTAGGGATCAAATTCCTTCCTAGCACTGCCTCTAATATAGTAGACTATAGGAAAAACATTTTATTTACTGTAGTTCAGGGAACCAATTGGCTAAATCAATGTTGCATCGCAATGGTCTTACTGATGCGGCCCCGGTCTTAAAGTTATTAAATTTACCGCCGAATACTCGTGACGGAACCGTTCGAGAACTGCTTTTGACGCGCCATACAAAATATGATATCAATCAAAAATCAATCATCAGCCTATATTTGTCCACTGCTTGACATAGGCCTCCCCTAATGAGCGCCATAGCGCCCTGTCTAAATATGATATATACAGGTTGAAACATAAAGGATATACATTTTTTTCAAAACTTATCTTTGTAATTCGAAAACTATCAGCTTTAGAGGAAACTTGAAAAACAAAAGGTGTCACAGGGATACAGCTGTTGACAGATTTCATAAGTCTACAAACCCTTCAGTACTTCAACTGTCCCACAAAGCCTATAGTTTTAGGTTTACAAAGTTAAGTTGGAAAAAAATAGTATACCCTTTCTGTTTCACCTAGTATAATGTGAAAAATTGAGTCGATTCAGTATTCAGCTGTTGGAATGGCAGCCGACATGCTTAAATATTTAAAAAAATGTTATTCCAGATGTACTACATGTTCGGTTTCCTGTTCCTCGTGTTTGTGATCCTCGTTATAACGTGCTCGGAGACCACGATCCTGCTCTGCTACTTCCATCTCTGCGCCGAGGACTACCACTGGTGGTGGCGGGCGTTCCTGAGCTCGGGCTCGACGGCCGGCTATCTCTTCATCTACTGCTGCCATTACTTCGTCACCAAGTTGAATATCGAGGACGCCGCATCAATCTTCCTATACTTCGGGTACACGCTTATCATGGTCTTCTTATTCTTCCTACTGACCGGCACCATAGGTTTTATTGCGTGTTTCTGGTTCGTTAGGAAGATATACAGCGTGGTTAAAGTAGATTAATTAGGTTAAGTTTCGTGTTGGCGCTGCTGGGGTGCGGTGTCCGTTGTGATGTTGACGGTTTTATGGTGTATTCTCGCCATGACAGTTCTTTTTTTTAATATACGCTAGAATTTTCGGCCATGTTGCGGAATTTATTGGTAGTAAACTGCGTGAACTTGGTGATTTTTTTATATAATCGGAATCGTAACACAGGCCATTCGTGTTCGGATTTTAGGGAGATTAATACAGGACAGAGCTAGACGAAAAAATAAGTTTACTATCGTCAGCAGGTTTTTTTACAGACGTTTTTACGGTGACCAACAAATCTGAGACCATTCGTCCTTGAAACTTGTAATTTATAAATGTATAAAGGCAGTTATACAAACAGCCATTACGTCGTCAGTCATGTTACAGTGGACACTGGAAACCACGTGCCCATACAATGGCTGCGACAAGTGTCGTCTGTTAAAAACTAAGAAATATAATTATTATTAAAAAACGGCGACTAGTGAGAGACTGCCGTACGCAATGTGATTAATTTTATAAAAAATTATAACGAAAATAACTTAGGTCTCGCGTGCGCCTTTTAATCGTCTGTTTATTTTTAGATAATTTAATTGATAGTTCTCCAAATTAACTATTAATATGGAAATAAATATAATTATAATAGCGCTCTCAAATTAGATGATTTATTTGTCGTGCTGTACCCGGGCGGTGGTTAAGGTGGTACAAGTTTTTTTTTCTATATTCCTTAATAAACAGATCGTGAGTTCAGTCTGACGACAAGACATTATGAAAGCGCAAAATGGCATCAAACACAAAAGTTTTCATAAATGTGTGCGCACCTTTAGTCGGTAGTTGTGTAAGTTTTTTGCGAATGAAAAATGAAGTTTCAATCGAATTGTTTATTATTTAATCATTATGTTATTTTCTGCACTATAAATATAGTTAGGATATAAAACTAAAGATATTTGACTAGCTGAAATAGTACTTATTATCGATGTGCTTATGTGATTCCTTTTCCTCGTGTATTATGTGCAATTTAAGTGAGATTTTGTATTTGGATGAAATAGAGAGTGTGATGAATGTTTCGGATTTCATCAAGTTGAGAAATCAAGTAGTTAAACCCTGTGACTATTTTTGAAATCTTATAATTACAGCACATTATTGTATTTCTTTTCGTCTATTTATATTTAAAAAATCCATAAACCATTACATTAATGTTATGTATCGTGTGCTTATTACGAAAATTTGATTTCCTTGTAACTTTATTTCATTTATACCTATTTTTAAAATATGCTTAGTTATTGTAAATAATAAATTTACTATTTTAAAAGACGCGTTTTATTTTATATTCGTAATAAAAGCCAAAATGTAAGATCACTTATCACTACATCTCTGAAATTATAAGGCCTATGTACTTAAAGTTCGAGTGTTGCTTTTGAGCTCTAGAAACACGTAAGAATATTTTTTCTACGCGCACGCTGTCACGGGGCACAGCTATTAATTACTATCACTTTCCGAAAGTTCAGCCTTATCTTTCGGTTGTAACGCCTTCTTTTTAAAAGTCTTCTTTCTTCTGTCGATATTTGTTTTCCTGAACACTTCAATGGCCTTCATTTTATTCTGCAACAAACTATTCTTATCCTTCTCTCTTTGCGGAATGATTTCTTGGAATCTATCTGACTTCGGTATTTTAATTTCAAACTCTGTTTTGCCATCTTTTATTTGTGATACTGCTTTGACGCCATGAATTCCAAGTACGCCTTCGCTCTCCTTCTTTAGCTTAGAGGAAGGTCCCGCTTCGGCTTGATTTTTAACATTATTTTTACCTTTTGTGACTTTCCTCTTCCGAGCTGGTTTATTTTCTTCGACAATTTCTGAATTGCTTCCTTCAAGTAGTTTCTCTGGACCCATTCTTTGCACAGCCGCCTTGACTCTTTTACTCATTTGATCTTCTAAAGATTGAAATTCCACTTTCCTTCTGAAAAAGTCCTGTACAGATCTTTGCGTCTTTCTATCTAGTATTCTTTTCAAAACTGGATTTATGATTTCATCCAATTTGTTCTGTGACCAACCAAACTTAGTTTTCGTATAATCTCTTAAAATTGTAAGATCTAATTCGCCCCACGAAAATTTTTCCTCACTTTCTTCAATGTTTGGTTCTAAATATGCTTGGACCACCTAGAAAACGAACACAATTAAATATTTAGCTAACTTAAAATTTATGGGTGAGCAACGATAATTTCGGCGAACGAAAACATTGTAAGGAAATCTGCATGTCCTAGAGTTGAATTATTATTATTATTACAAAGTAAATGTTTAAAAACCTTACCCGCACACTGGGAAAATCATCAGTCAACTTAACATTCTTTAATTTCTTTTTGAGAGTAATGTTATCAGTCCTTTTGCCAGCTCGGACCCATTGCTTGAATTCCTGCAATCCTTTCACTATCTCGGTGTATTTTGCCTGCTTTGAAGTCTCGCTAAGTATCTGCCTCTTGTTGAACGGAAAAGAAGCTAGAATCTCCAGGGCAGTGACAGGACCTACCCCACTTAAGCCAGTTGTGTAGTCACTCCCGACTAGTAAAGCTAATAATACTAGTTGCTCTCTATTCAAATCTGAAAAAAAGGCATTGCCGCTGATTCCGAATTTCAAACATTGGTATTGAATTGTCCTGGAATGCTGGGTAATACCGTGGGTATTACCACACGACAGCCAGCAGGTGTAGAACTGAGTTAAAAGTTTAACAGAAGTTTTTGAAGTAATTTTGTCTAATGGACCAAATTTCGTGAATACTTACTAAATGACTTCTCAATTCTCTGAGATAAAAACTGCAAAACATGCTTCTTTTGGTTAAAAAAGTTCTTGTACACAGTCCTGCCACCGAATAGCCAAATATCACTATCGTCTGTAATAGTACCATCCGTTAACTTGGCATTTTCGAGAAAGGCACACTGCGCCTCCGCCTCCATCGGCGCAACAATGTAAGGAATGCCAAATATTTGCAACAGTTCTTGAGCTTCCTTCGTCATTTGTTCTGTTATGTTTCTTCCTATACGATCCAATCGACCTTTCTCCTGCAGTAAGCTTTGTTCCTCATTTTGCATTTCTTCAACTAGGGTAGTAAGTTTTTCATTATTTAAAACTTCTATAGGATTAGAAATTAGTTCACAAGTGCTTTTAGATTCAGATTGTTTAATAATATTTTCGTCCTTATCCTTCGTTGGATTTGCATTGGGTAATTTATTTTCAATAACTTCTACTTTGCTATTTTCATTATTCACAGTTCTGTTTGTAACTAATGTTGGTGGATTTTCTGAAATATTGCAAAGTGTGTCTTCTTTAGTTGCAGAATTTACTTTAACTTTATTAAACGGGGTGTCATCATGATCTAGAACCTTATTAATTTTCTTATTTATAGAATCGATGGGTGTTTCTTTATCTATGATAGCTTTATTTTCTATCATTACTGTTGTATTATTTTCTGTAAAAATATCAGCAAATATATCGTCATCTGGAGCATCGCCCATATTTAATGTTAATTCTACAATTGGTTTATTTGGTTTATCTATCTCAGGTACTTCTTCAAATTCACTTTCACTGGAATCAGATTCGATTTTACTTTCAATACACCCTATTTCAAACTTTTCAATTTGTGGCTTTGGTACAATCACTTCAGATTTTAATACTTCCTCAAAATTTAAAGCACTTGAATCTGGATCTTGTTTAATGCTGGTATTAACTAGTTCTACTATTTCATTTGCTTTTTCCTCTGTACTCGAATCGAGAGAAATGATATCTTGTTGATTCTCTACACAGACTACAGAAGCCTGTGTTGAATCCAAATTATTATTAGATTGTGACTCAAACTCTTTAGATGTCGACTTTGATTCAAAAGTATTTTGCGATGTTCTTTCAATACTTTGATCTCTTGTTTTAACTTCAATGCAATCCTCATCACTAGACGATAGTTCGACGTTGTCTTCAATTACAGATTTTTCATTATTAATTTCTTCTAATATTTGGTCCACTTTAGAAACTATCTGTTTATTTTTACTTGATCTCTTTTTAGATACAAGATCATTAATGGTCTTGTGAGTGAAATCACTGTATTGCATAATGTAAGCTTTGGCCGTGGACATGTTATCTGGGTGTTCAAATCCATCGTCTTCCTCAGAATCATAGGAATACGCATCTTCAGAGTCTGTCATGCAAGACGTCCAAGAATCATCAGTTTTAGATGTAGTAGCGCTCACATTCTGGTCATCTACACATTCTAAAGACATTTTAATTGCTTTTTGAAGATCATCTTCTAATTCATCATTTGGTTTTGAATTCTCTGTGGCAGCTTTTTCGTTAATATCACTAACTCCGGGTTTATTTTCTCCGTCGTTTCTCTTTCTAGCCTGAGCCAGTGCCTGTTTGACATCCTTAATGAACAGAAATCTCGTTGTTTCATTGGATGCGATACGACGAGTGGGAATGCTATCAATTTTCGTATCAATACCTTCTTCATTAAGTAAAGATTCTAATTCGTTTAAAGACATCCCACTATCCCCCATTTCCTTTTCAGTTTCTTCTAGGCATTCTTGGACTTTGCGTCTTTTTAGTAACCTTTGCATCTAAAATAAAAATATTCCGAAATATTTATCTAATTTATAAGAAAGTACTTACTATTTAATGAGTTTTATCTACGCTTACTTGAAAGTCCGAAAATGTATCGCTTTTCTTTGGTAACTCATGGAGTTTTCCCCATGAATTCATTTTCCTTGTCTCTTTTAATTCTATCAATAAATCATACTTCTCTTTCACAGACTTGTTTTTAAAATTGTCTGATTCAATATCCATTGAGTGCAGATCAACTATAGACCCACTTGATGTTTCATCTTCAGACCTGAAACCATCTAATAATTACCCACTCGGTTTGAAAGCTTAGGTGCTATAAGTAAATAAAATGGATATAGATACCTACTAACTCTAGTGGAAGTAATGAAAAAGTGTACCTAACCCCAGGGCACTCCATACTTGACCAAAGCTACACAGTACAACACCGGCTTCGCCTTGGTGGACCCACTCAACGTGTCAGCCGCGCATCAGTAAAGATAAAGCGTTATGCAATAGATGTGAGACCCTTGTAGGTGGACATAATTTTAGGAATGCAACACTGCGAGTTGAATTGTACTTTACTGCATCATAGCAAAACAGGTTATTTATTAAATTATATATGCTGGGTGGAGTATTAGTTTTGTATGTAATCTTTCTTTAAAATACAAAACGGCAAACAGGTGTACGACCCGCCTGATGTTAAGCAGTTACCATAGCTTATTTGCATTACCAAAGGCATTGCAGACATTACTGATCTGAAGGGAAGTGGGCAGAGGGATTGGAAGGGAGGGAGTTTGATAATTTAACCAACATATATTGTAAACTTACTCAGATTCACTTTCTTCATCCCGTTGTGGCAATGCAGGTAATTTGAACAGATCATCATCATGACTGGTATTACTGGTGCTTTGTTTTGGTGATATCTGTCTGCCCAGCAGACTATTCACTGCTGTCTTTTTGCTCAACAATAAAGCAAGTTCCCTTTTTATTCGTTCTGATTCCGAATTGTATTTTGCTTTGTGGTCTTGTCGCTTGGCCTGAAATATTTTGATTGTTTGATATTGTTGATAACAATACACCTTCAAAGCTTAAGTAAAGGTAGGTATGTTAAAAAAAAAATAACAAGCAATACAAATGTTGCGTTGATGACTGATAAGTACTTCAACAAAAATAAGTAGACAGGTAAGTCAGTAGGTCAACTCAAATCAAACTTATTTTCCTTTAACCAGGTAGGTACTTCTTTGCTTGAAAATTTAATCCACAAATTGGTGGTTTCTAAAATTATTGAACAACTGCCAAGAATCTTGGTTAGTTGCCAACCTATTTAATTAAAAAAAACTAAGTATAGAAAACTTACAATAGTTTCCTTTTTCAAATCAGGAAAGCCACCATCAAATACAAAAACTGGTTTAATCCTAAAGTACAACAGTTTGCAAAGGCGTTGGAACAAGCCCATAAGATGTGCGTTTGGGAGTGGTGCTCCTTTCGCGTCTTGGTAGCCTTTCACCATTTGATGCAACCATATTGATATATCTGCACAAATTATAAACATTAGATTAATAATTAAGTACTAACATAATATCAATTAAGTAACTTAACATCTGCTAATCAGCTGTTATCTTACCGACTGCTAACACCTTGTTTTCCAATGTTTCCACCGGCACTGGCTTGCCGGCTGGCTCGATCAGTCGCCACAGTCCAGTGACTCCCATCGCGTGCGATTAAATTCCAGAATAGATTTTTTGTTTATACTAATGTATATAGCAGCGTACATAACAAAGGTCGATTCCCACGAGATCTCCGGTCAATCGCCGGTCTCTTCCTCACACATCGGAACCTCTTTGCTTCGCGAGCTCAACGTACCCGGCCCGCACACATCCACAATACGAAACGAACGCTACTGGGCGCACCGCGTTCGTAAATATGTGTTCGGTTCACTACAACATATCAAATGTTTTACTACGCCGCCGCCCGCGAACGCCCACTCTTTCCCACACTTTATTTTCTCACGCCCCATGCGTAACCCCACATCCTATGACCGACCGACCGCCGAAGGCATCAAGGCAGTCGCTGCGTCGCGGGTCGGACGATCCCTCGCTCGATCGACTGAGTTGACTCGATTATTCTGTTGATTCGTGTGCGCGTAGTCGACAACACGCCCGCATACCGCTCGGCTCCGTGTCTATGGTTGATTGTCGATCTTTTGACAGCTCGCGCATCTGGCGTTGTCGTATTTATACACGAATAAACACAAGTTTCATCAACGAAAAGTTAAATAAAACGTAATCGCGAGTGGCTTACAGATCTACAAAGAGGACGCATTCGACGCGGTTCTCCAGGACGGACGGGGGATCGCCGCCTGCGGGCGTCCGAAAAGTGCTCTGTCGAACAGGTGTCCCGAACGAAATGTGTTCCAGTTCCCATCGCAATTAGACGACGGGGGTGTGAATAATACAGGAGCCTATCGATCGCGGGCGGCCGGGGTTGGAGCCCCGGCGCGAGTGGGCGTCGCGTGCGGGTGGCGATGCCGGCGCGGCGGCGCGGGCCGCGGGCGCGCTGAGCGCCGTGGCGAGCATGCCGCACCAGTTCGCGGCGGGCGCGTCGCCGCCGGCGCCGCACGCCGCGCTGTTCCCGCGGTATGCGGGCGCGGGAGCGGCGGGCCCGGGCGCCGGCGCCTACCGCCCTGAAGAGCGGCGCCTCACGCGCGAGGCTATGGAGCGCTACCTGCGCGATCGCTCCGACATGGTGGTGGTGATCCTGCACGCGAAGGTGGCTCAGAAGTCGTATGGCAACGAGAAGCGGTTCTTCTGCCCGCCGCCATGCATCTATCTGTTCGGTGACGGGTGGCGGCTGCGGCGCGAGCGCATGCTGCGCGAAGGTGAGACGGAACAAGCGGCTCAGCTGTGCGCTTTCATCGGCATCGGCAACTCCGACCAGGATATGCAGCAGTTGGACCTTAACAACGGCAAGCAGTACTGCGCTGCCAAGACACTGTACATATCCGATTCTGACAAGCGGAAGCATTTCATGCTGTCGGTGAAGATGTTCTATGGCAATGGCCATGATATTGGTATATTTAATAGTAAGAGAATAAAAGTGATATCTAAGCCATCCAAAAAGAAGCAGTCATTGAAAAATGCAGATTTATGTATAGCCAGTGGGACGAAGGTGGCTCTGTTCAACAGACTGAGATCACAGACGGTGTCCACGAGGTACCTGCATGTGGAGAATGGCAACTTCCATGCGTCGTCCACACAATGGGGAGCGTTTACCATCCACCTGCTGGATGACAATGAGAGTGAGTCGGAGGAGTTTGCAGTGAGGGATGGGTATGTCCACTACGGGTCTACTGTGAAGCTTGTTTGTTCGGTGACAGGCATGGCTCTGCCTAGACTCATAATTAGGAAGGTAATTATATTTTTTTCCAACATTAACATGCGCAATTAAAACCAATATTAACAGCTCAGAAATTGCAGTGTCTCGGTAGATATTTCCACGTAAAATTATGTACTCACCTAAAACTTTTTGCCTCCAATATTTACTTTAAACTTGTCTAAAAACCATAATGAATCTTTTATTCAAGTATCTAATAAATATTCTTTCATAATGAACTAATATATAATAATAGCTGAAATTAAAATGACATCTGATGTCAATAAAATAAGACAAAAGTGCATCAAAAGAGGTAAACAAAACCAATTCTCACACAATAATTAAAACTGAATACTTATCTAGAATGATGCAATCGAAAATTTACAGCCTTCTATGTATGTACAGTTCAATAATTTTTGCCTTTAAGGCTAAAGCGCCCATCTAGCCCGCGAAGTTCAAATTTCTTGAGGTTTTTTAGAAATTTTTCAAAATCTGACAATAATAAAAGGCACATTTTGTAATTCGCGAAAAAGACCGTGTGCAGTGCATTTATTAATATATCCAACTTACTCTAAAACATTTCAAGAACGACAGCTATCCAGATAATCTGGCAATTTTTGTATATTTAGTGATTTACTAGTATCATATCGACCGTGATAACATTTAGAGTAAAATAAATGTATTAATAAACGCACTGCATGCTGTGTTTTTCGCAAATCACAAAATGTTGTCTTAAAAGTTTTCAGATTTTGGATAAACTATTAAAATTCTCGAAAATTTTGAATTTCGCGGGCTAGACAGGCGCTTTCACCTTAACTGATAATATAACATTCTCTTGTAATTGATCCAAGTACTCATAAAATTGTCAAAATTATTAAAGAATGCGGCTATGTGGTATAGTATGTAGTATGTACCCTATAAAACAAGTTCATATTGGTACACACAACTTGGACATTCTAATGCAAAGCCAGACCTGCTGGTACTACGAGGGCGGGATGATAAGTAACTAGCCTAATAAGAAAACACTTAACTTTCCGTGATAAAATTAATTTAATTTTTCGACATAGTCTCCGTGAACCTCTACGCACTTATTCCATCTTCGTTATAAAGCAGTAATGCCTTCCATAAAATGATTTCTTTCGAGGCCTGCAAAATACTCCTCTACAGCGGCTATGACTTCATCATTTGTGGCAAATTTCTGTCCGCCCAAAAAAGTTTTGAGCTTAGGGAATAAGTGGAAGTCTGATGGCGGTAGATCAGGCGAATAAGGTGGGTGGGGCAGCAAATCATACTTCAATTCGTTGATTTTTGCCATAGCTTTTTTGATCGTGCGTAAGCAATCGCGGCACCCAACGGGCCGATAACTTTTTCATATTTAATTCCTCACTTAGGATATGATGTACCCGTTTTTTTGAGATACCTGTAGTGTCAGCTATTTCAGATAACTTCAATCGTCGATCTGCTAAAACCATATCATGTACTTTCACGACCATTTCCGGAGCCGTGACGCTTTTTGGACGTCCTGGGCGGGCTTCATCTTGGACACATGTACGACTGCGTTTAAACTCAGCCACCCAGTTTTTTACTGTGGCATAAGAAGGAGCACATTCACCCAAAACATTATTTAACTCGTCATAGAGATCTTTTCCCTTCATGCCCTTCATATGAAGAGACTTTATCACCGCTCTTTGTTAAATTTTATCCATTTTGAAAACAGTTGACGAAATATATTTTCAAATGACAAAAATACAATAAAATTGTCATGCCACCAAATTCAAATTTAGAACACAGGTGGCCAGAGATACGAATTTAAAAATGACATATATTTTTTTATAATTTTAACTTTTTAAATAGCAGAGGCTAGTTACTTATCATCCCGCCCTCGTATAATAAAAAACAAACAATTAGAGATTAGTTTCATGCTATTCCATAGACTACATAGATTTCGGTAGGTATATATAAAAATTTCAGTCAATCGCCATCTAACATGATTCAAATGATCCATGTCCTCTCAGGTGGACAAGCAAATGGCCCTCCTAGAGGCCGACGACCCGGTGTCCCAGCTCCACAAATGCGCGTTCTACATGAAGGACACCGAGCGCATGTACCTATGCCTCTCACAAGAACGCATCATCCAGTTCCAAGCGACGCCCTGCCCTAAGGAGCCCAACAAGGAGATGATTAATGATGGAGCCTGCTGGACCATCATATCCACTGATAAGGCGGAATATCAGTTTTATGAAGGAATGGGACCTGTTAGGTATGTTGATTAAGATGTTTTTAGGAGCTAAAAGTTTATTTGAGGTCACAGACTAGAATTCTGTAATTTGAAGTTGATGTCGTAAAATTACACTGAATGAAACTATACTTATAATTTAATAATAATAATAATTTAGCCCTTTTTGACGTCCCACTCCTGGGCACAAGCCTCCCCTCACTATGAGGGTATTCACGCCGTAATCCACCACACTGGCCCTTTGCGGGTTGGCGGTTTTCACATGGCTTTCGAAAATTGGTTAGATATTCCAAGACATGCAGGTTTCCTCACGGTGTTTTCCTTCACCGTAAGCAAGCGATAATCAGATAGAAATTATGATTCGCAGTTAGATTTCCAAAAACCCATAGGTGCGAACCGGGGTTTGAACCCAGGAGCTGGTGCCCGCAAGACGCGTGCTTAACCAATCGGCTATCACTGAAATTATACTTATACTGTGTTAAACGTTCCAACTTGGTTGATAGCAACCAACCAACATAGAGTCACAGAGAAAATAATAGAGCCTCAACTAATGTTCATGACTTCAATTGTTTACTAGTCGAGACTGAGCGTGGGTATATTTAGGATAAACCATTTGTCACCAGGTCCCCAGTGACGCCGGTGCCCCTGGTCCACTCGCTCAACCTGAACGGCGGGGGCGACGTCGCGATGCTGGAGCTGGCGGGGGACAACTTCACGCCGTCCCTGCAGGTGTGGTTCGGCGACGTGGAGGCGGAGACCATGTACCGGTGCGCCGAGTCCATGCTGTGCGTCGTGCCCGACATATCGCAGTTCAGGGGACAGTGGCTGTGGGTGCGCCAGCCGACGCAGGTAATTTAGAAATATAAGCCATTTGAACGGTTTCCGGGAACCATCTCAGATTATTTTGTGGTGTTTATAAAGGATGAAAAAACTCTTTTAAACTTTTCAAAACTTAACTTTGTAAACAAAAGGTGTTACAGGGGTGCTGTTGACAGATTTCATAAGTTTACAAAACCTTTAGTACAACTAAAAAGTTAAGTTGCAAAAAAGAAAAATAGTATACCCTTTATGTTTCACCTATTAGAGTCCACAGAGAGTTCTTATAAAAATAATTAGCAAGTAACAAATGTATTATTAAAACCAGCCGCCAAAACGCTACATAAAAAATACAAAATCATTTATTCATTGCCACAGCTTATACAAAATTTAGTACGTATAATATCGGTTAATCAAGATCGTTCTTAATACGGCCTGAACCATCATAACAACAAACATCCCCGCTAGATGCTCCTACTTACATAATTATTTTAATGTAGAGAAATTTAATTTAGAAGAAAAAATAATAATAAAACCGATTCAGACAACGCTAGCTTGGCTGATCGGTATTCTCTGTCTAAAATAAATAAATATCGCCAGACTGACACACCAACTGTATGGTCCCAAACTGAGCAACTCTTGTACTATGGGTACCGTACAATGGAGTGGGGGCGATCCTAGCGACACCCATACCAGGGCAAATTACAAAAACGCCATTTCCGAAATTTACCCCAGGGGGAATTTAACCCACAACCACCATGTGCAGTGAGCCGAGCGGCCTACGTTCGAACCACTGCACCAAGCGGTCGTAAAAAGAGCCTAAATATTATCGAACGCAAGATAGAGATTGTGGGTTCCAAAGATTATGCTTGCCAAATGGATCTTGGCTATTGAAGGTTTGGTGGGTAAACCGAAGCGTAAAGGAGAGTAGTAACGTGTGGTTATCCAATACAACAGAAGAAGCAAGTGCGTCATTTCGCGGTGCCGTAACCCATTTCCCACAGTTGGATCAATTTGCGCGGGAATGGTAGCAGCTGGCGCACACAATCGTGGGACAAGTTGCATTCAGCTACTTAAACTTGACTTATTATGCTGTTGACTTTTACTCAGTTTAAAAGTGTTTAGCCTTAAGTATACGCCGACTATTGAAACGCTACTCAAATTGAGGGCTGAATAAATTCAACGTTTTATCTATACAAATAAATAAAATTGAAGTGTTAAAATAATAGCTTTTTAGTATATGCGTATAAAAGTATTACAAAAAACATTTTTGTCTGCTTGTTCCGGCTTATCTCCGAAACGGCTGGTCCGTTTTTGATGGGACTTTCACTGGCAGATAGCTGGTGTTATAAGGAGTAACGTAGGCTACTTTTATTTTATCAAAGTGCCATCCAAGCGGAGCCGCGGGCAACAGCTAGTATGGAGGATAAACGACAAATTAACAACAGACGAGAAACTTTGAAAACTATCAATAATTTTGTGTCCCGTTTAAGTATTCGGTCGATAACATAATATAACTCTTCTGAATCATTTAGAAATAACGGCATTCCGACAATTTCACTAACGTCCGAATTAAACATTTATATTTCGTATCCCAGATTAAAATCAATCTTGGATTGCTGCATATCGTTTGATCGATCTCAATCTCAATCTGTGATTGGTTATAGGCAAGCTTCACCCAAAAAATAATTGTAATCATTACATAGTATAAACCAAAGTCGCTTCACGCTGTCTGTATGTCCCTATGTATGCTTAAATCTTTAAAACTACGCAACGGATTTCGATGGGTTTTTTTTAATAGATAGAGTGATTCAAGAGGAAGGTTTATATGTATAATTCATGCATAATAAAGAAACACGGATAATTTATAGCACCCGTGCGAAGCTGGGGCGGGTCGCATATTAGACAGTCAAAAGGATTTGAATCTTCTGATCCGATCACAATATTATCAAAACCATTCCATGTACCTACATGGAAATAGGCACTTTACTAATAAAGAGTACATCAAACTGTCCCCCCTTTATTTTAACATGCAATACTACTTTGGCTGCAAGTAGACAGTAATCACCTAATTGAGCCCGCGGATTATTACGTCAAACCGTGCCTTTGCCTGTAATTATGGCGTGAAATGATTATTAATAGTTGCGTTATAAGATTACTGGGGTACCTTGTAATAATGGCTTATTTCTAACATACATGCGGAATTTAGAATGTATGTCTTAATGGTAATAAAATAAAGTCCAGAATCCTGGTTTGGTATCCAATCGCAGTTATTAAGGTGTTTTACTGGTGGTCTCTCGAAGAATTTCATCTCATATTTTATACGATATTTTATACTTGAAAAAAAAAATTGGTGACACCTAATAAGCGCCGCGGCGCTTTTATAGAGGCATCGCGACGCTTTTACAAGGGCGTCGTGGCGCGTTTAGTTAGTAAACACCATCACCATAATTAAAATGTTCTTGTAACACTTGTTATAGTAAAGTTGTAAAAATAGGATTTTTTACAAATGATGTGTTTTTTAAATCAATTTTTTTGTGACACTGTTATGCTCGTCTTTGTGCGTTTGTACCCAAAAGATGGTTAGCCCGCTTGAATCGCAAACATTTGAGTGTCGCAGGAGGGCAAGTGTTACCATCTTTTGTAAATCGGTATAACTTTTCTCGTCCGCTACAGGTGCCGGTCTCGTTGGTGAGAAATGACGGCATAATATACGCGACAGGGCTCACGTTCACGTACACGCCGGAGCCGGGGCCGCGGCCCGTGTGCCCGCCCGTCGATGACGTCATGCGGCCCGACCAGGACCCGGGCTGGCACCACGACGCACACAACAGCCACAGACTGCCCGACAACACCCTTCAATAGCCAATGGACTGCAGGCTGGAGGAAGACAGCCTGCAGTGTGACTCATGAGCTCATATCGACTCCAAAGAGCCGTCTCGTTCCGGGTGACTTTCGCGGACGTTCGGTGAGTGACTAAGTGTAACTAGTGCCTATAAGTAATGTCTATAGCATCCGTGGCGGACCTATCGTTGTAAGTGTGGTGCAATTTTGGGAAATTATTTTATATTTAGGTAATAGAAGCAGAGTGCTAGTATCCGTTTTAAACGCATCGGGGCAACTCGGCGCGACATTTCAAAGGCAGTATTTACATAAACAACCCTGTGGTATTCTTATTGGGATGTCAAGGAACTGCTCAAAATTGTTTTTGGTTTTGTATTCTTCACAAATTTACGTCAAATTGATCACTATTATCAGTGGCATAAAATACTAATTAATTAGGTTTGTTATATACTTTAGTTTTCAAAGAATCAACTCGTCAATTAAAGTCTCGTTTGTGCAAATACTGCAAAATTTAAGCCAATCGTTGCGCCTTATAATTGATAACTAACTCAATTTGAGATCATTTTACGAACCATAGATTATACAAATACTAAATAAGAAGTGCCGTTCGTATTTTGCGACTCGATGCGGACATAGAACACGGCAGTCGTGTGCCTAATAGAATAATAATAATGTTTGTTCATCAACGAGATTATGACACCAAAACGATATACTTAAGATAACAGCAATAAAACTTGTTGTGACAAAAATTATATGAGATAATGATGTAATATATGCAGCTGACGCAAATGGGAGCCTCGACTAATGGCTTACAGGTCTTTTATAGAATATCTTATTTTTATAATTCACGACATTTTGCATGGCGCCTCACTAAAGCCTATAAATAATGGTGCCTATCACAAATAATAATCTGATGGGTGTATTTCTAACACCTATTCCTGACTATTGATTTCATGACTCGTTGCCGACCATCAGAAAATAGTTGGGCCTCAATTTTGGTTTTCCAAAGTGAACGGTCACATTTGTGTATTGTATTATTATTGAATGTGTTTGTATTGCTATTTGTTACTTGACACTTGCGAAATACCTATCAAGCTGGGTGGGCCATATTTTTAAAGAAAGAAGAATAGATTTGTACCATCAGGTTATTTTCTTTGTGGTCGGTAGATCATCTTTAGCATACACTGAGACGACATGCAAAATATCGTGCATTATTATAATGAGACCTCTTGCTTATATATTAGAACATAAAATTGACATTCATTTTATACTCAGAGTATACCCAATACGTACGTATTTACGTCGATGAGTCGTCAATAGATGTTCTGCAATAGCTTTCGAAGAGATTCAAATGCACTTTTCACCAGCTATTGAAGTATGTTTGAGTAAAACAAAAGACATATTTGTATCCGGGAGGGTAGTTCCTACTTCAGCATTTAACATAAACCTACATATTCATTGTCATCATTGTGGAAATAGATCTCTCTGCTCTTAGAATTGTTTCTTTGGGGCCAAATAGTTATAATATCCATGACAAGTCATTGCGTTTATATTTTAAATTTAAATACTACTCGTGTAAGTTAAATACCTTGTGGTGAATAGAATTGAACTTTACGAGATTGTTTTACGAGTGATTTTCGTGTAATTTGGTTTGTATAAATTAAGTATTCTAGAAAATTTAGTTTACAACTGTTAGAAGAAGCCAAATATGTCCTTTTATCTCAAGATATACTTGGAAAAGTGTTTGTTTTATTAAAACCTACATTAGTGTTTATGGAACTAGGTAGGATACTGTTTAATTTCGCTTTTGTAACCGCAAGCCAATCGGTCTCAATGTGTATGCACAATCTATCTAATCACCTTAGTTGACGATACATAATTATAATTAAAGGCAATTAGAAACACATTATGCTGTTATTGTACGTATCTATATTTACTGAGATATACTCTTAACTCTATTGTGACCTGACGATGGTTAATTGACACGGCTAAAATTGCTGCCTGTTTGAAGACAGAGCAGCGACTTTGAGACGTGTCATTTATCCTGTAAGCGCCCACAGAATTAGCATCTATGACGAACAATACAATAATGTAGTTTAGTAGCTAGCCTTAGAGCATAGTAGGCACATTGTAATAATAGTTTAAAGCCACAATATCAAATGAAATTTTATTTATTTTATGCAAATCTAATTTTTAAATTACTTACCTGTGTGTATAATTTAAAAAGAAAACGGACTTGATGTGTGTGTATTTTTAAAGAAAAGTGTGATTTCGAACATTCCATGTGGAAAATGTAATAAGAAGTACAAAATATATCAATATTTTTGTAGCGAAACGTTGAATTACGATAAATAATCATTCGTAAGGTTGCAGTATTACATACAAGGAATTAAATTAGTATTACAATTCGTATGAATAGACAGTAATGACGTCGTCAATTTTATAAACGATAAGAAATGATTGGTCATTTAAATGCTGTTTGCTCTTTTTATCATTTTACATTTGGTATTTCTATATTTGGAGAGGGTATATTGGAGAACGTGGCTGCTCACGAGTTGCAACGACACGTGTACAATATGTAAATGTTCTGAGCAGTGTCTGAAATATGAGTAAAATATTTTTTAATAAAACTGAATTTAAATATATAACAATTTTCTTTTATTAAACAAACCCCTGTTACCCATTTGAGATTTGATAAACATTAAAGTAAATTTTCTCACTGATTAGCGCAGAACAGTCTCACCGCGTTAATTCTCATTGTTTTAATTAAAAACGGGGGACGAGTATAATTATCTGTTTATGAATCAGTGATAATCGAGGAATCAGTGGCTTGGCGTGTGGGAACGTCTTCAAAAACTCTTCACATGATAATAACAAGTGTCTTCCCCGACATACCGTTCCGCAACGCTGGGTTTGACCTCAGATAATTATCAAGTTTATACTTTATACCCATTCCGCCATTGTTTGTTCTGCCGAGATTTAGTAACATACAGGGTAATATTTATGACGTAGGTACCTATTAATTCTTCTCTCTGGGTTTCGTTCAAAGTTGAAATGCTGGTACCACAGTTGGTTTGGTAAAACAGCATTGATTTTACGTAGGTACACTTAAAACTTCGGAAACATGGGTAAGTATAAAACATTTCTCAAGCCGGTGGGAATTCAAGGCAACATTCTTAAGTTACGGATAGGATTCATTGCTGAACAAACAGCTTTTCGTAGATTAGGTCTCAATATAATAAGAGCCCCTAGTGTCTTTGATAGGGCCAATCTAAACAACAGCCCACGCTTACGGACTGTGGTTGTTATTTATAATATATATCTCTACCATGTTTGGGGAAACTTATTTAGTTAAGACATCGTAATCGGAAGGCCACTTAGAGCTGATTCGAGATAACACAGACACTACAATTTTGTTTATCACTGATCACTCGGCAGAAGTTAGGTAGGTACAGACATTTGATAGCTACGGTATAAATTGGATGATAATTGAGTCAATTGATCCCCGATCCAAAGGGCAGGGGGCCGAGGCAGTGACAAATCTAGTTTCGTTTTGTACCTAACTATATGTCCATGGAGGTACATCGGTTTTTACATAGCAACTAGGAATCGTTTTCAAAATATATTTTCTCCATAATATTTACCCACATTAGACATTTTTGCGTGGGCCGCTCGATTCACAGCATTAGGTGGTTATACATTAAATTCAATATTGGGTAGGTACCTACTTATAACATAACACACACGTTACGTCTACAGACTAAGGCTCGTATTAATAAATCTACCTCAAGTCTGAGAGCGATCTTAAGTAGGTTTGTGACAAGTTTTTGTACTGGTAAGACATCAGAATGACATTTCCGAGATCGGTCTCAGACTTGAAATTTATTTGTTAATAGAGGCCTAAGTAACGTTTTTATTACGAGGTCTTAGGTTTAGTTGATTTTTTTTAAATAAATATTACTAGCAATGTGAGTTTATCACATTACTAGTATTCCTGTTATAGTTGAAGGGCCAGGATGGGGATTGAACCCGGAATGTCTCGGCTACGAAGGCGGCCCCTCTAACCACTAGGCCATTGACGCCTTGTATTGATATTCAGTTCAATATAATCAGTTAATGAAAGATACTATTAGAATAAATACTTAGGTTATTTCCTCGTATGGGGTCTCCAATACTAAGATAACTCCAATGGAACTAGAAA
This sequence comes from Notodonta dromedarius, assembly GCA_905147325.1. Lineage (NCBI taxonomy): Eukaryota > Metazoa > Arthropoda > Insecta > Lepidoptera > Notodontidae > Notodonta > Notodonta dromedarius. The sequence goes on along the minus strand of LR990159.1, from coordinate 11,316,332 downwards.
GGGTGAAAAAGGCTACTATTTTATACATATCTCGCTATATATTAGCCATTCTTAAACATAACAATAATGTGCATGTAATGAATGACGTAATTAGTGACGTGAAAAAGTTAATAATCCTTCTGATGGGTGCCGGCAATTCGCGTGAATGATGTTTCAAATGTAACGATAATTACATAAATTGCCATTGGTTTTACCCGCGTCCTGTTGTGTATTTCCGCGTCTAATCAGATAATTTCAATTAACATTTACCGTAATCAGCGTTAACTCAGAAATACTAACAGGATCTTGGTAGGTAAATTATGTTGATGGTTTTACACCAGATACACTCAGCCTTATCTAACGGGGGACACCGGACGCAGCAAAGAAATAAGACGCATTGTCATCTAGCTGTGATTTATTAAGGATGCGTGGCGGATTTACAAATTTCCAAGGTATATACCTAGGCTGAAAAGTTCTTGCCGCCCTTGCCTCTACATACAATGTACATTGACTACTGAGAGGTGACAATCATCGGCCAAATTTATGGCAGAGTTATATCCGTAAAACCTCAGAAAACCGTCATGCAGAAATCTTTTTGATTTCCATGAGGTAGCAAAAAAAATCCCCAAATTTGCCACTTCAAAAATCTGCCGCCCTAGGCTAGGTTAAGGGTGTCCTATAAGTTACTACTTGTCTTTAGGATCAATGTAGCTAATATTTATTGGTCGGTAAGTATTTAGGAGATACTATTACTAGGTATATATACCCTAGAAACCCTTCGAATATTAACGGTAAGTAGTTAAGTAGTTCATTTTAAAATATCACCAAACGAACACCAACCGTTTGGTCCAAACACTCTACCGAAAATTGGAATGTGGGTTACAGCCAGAACTGGGATGAACACACATATTATACTTTTTGAGATTGTCTAAGGAGAATCGACCTAAATTCGAGCTAGCTAGGCTAAATTTAAACCAATCTCAATACCACCAAAATGAGAACTATGATTACTACCTACTTCATACCATTACTTGTCAATGCCTAGGTATAGCATAAGTAAGACGAGTTCCTGAAAATGTGTTTAGTGAACCACGTGCGGCACACACGTTATCGTCTTGATAAATAAATCAGAGCTTCTACTTATCTGGGTGAGAATAATAAACTTTCGTCATGGATGAAAAGCAAATATCTACTTACCATACATAGCGTTACCTACCTACTTACTTACCTACACATTTTCTTTGCTCGGCTCACACAACCAGTTGCGTGACTGCGCACATTATTTCTCAATTTGTGACGTGCACAAGAAATTATGACGTTGCACGTGCACGTTACGTAACCATTCGTGACGCAAAAAGCTGCATTAAAAAAAAGTCAGGAACTCCGTATCGTGCGCGGTAATCTGGGAAATCGCAGGGTTTTCCGCACCCGTATCCTTTCTGGTTACAGCGGTTACAGCCGGGACATTGGTCATTTACCTGCACCAATTAATGTATGACGATTACATCTATGCGGCTGTGAGAAAGCAGTGTGCACACAATTGAATCATTGTCTGCTTTTTTACATTCTGCCAGGTTGATCTATGGTGGCAAGATATGCAGAGTGTGGGAATGCGGCGGTACCGCTGCTCGTGTTTTCCTACATGTCATCTCCGAGCGTGGGAACCGACGGGAGCCGCCGAATCCGCATTAGCAATTAAAATATTATTTTTATGTTCAATTGTTTTGAGCCAAGTGTTTCGTTGATAACAATTAATTTGGATAAAGGCAAAAAATAAATGAAGGTTTGCTTCCAAAAATGAATTTAAATAATTAACTCTTTTACAATTAAATTTAAGTGGATGCCAACGTACCTACCTACTTTATCTAGAATTATTTTATAAATAGCAAGATAATTATTTTAATTAATTTCACGGTGTATCTTGTAGACTGTAGGCATTGTAATTAAAGTAGATTTTTCGAGATAATAATGATTTTATATAACAGTTAAAACTTAAGAAAACTTAAGCCGCCAATGACGATGGTGCTGAAAATTCATTGCTATGAGGTATATCTGACATCCAAACAATCAATAAAATATTCAAATTGGTGGCATCTGTTTTTAAACAGATAGGTACTTACTTACTTAATGTAGTGTACAGGCACCGTCAGAAGTCGATGATCAAAACCAGTGCAGCGGGCCTTCATATCTTAAATTACTCTTTTCCCGGGCAATTCATCTAATGTGGCAAGGTTTGCTATTTTGTTGTCAACAGATAAGCGTTCAAAGAAGCGATTAAGCCGTTTCCTTCAGTTGAATGAAGATAATTATTATCGTTGTGACGCAAGCGTGGTGAACCTCACGTTAGTATCTGACTTGCACGATGCATCTTTATAACATATTTTGTCAACAACCGTAGAGTTTGAGGATAATCTGAGAATAAAATAGGCATTTTTATGGTTTAGGCAACAAAAATCAGGCCACTCTGGTGGTCTTCCAGCTGAGGGTTAGAAACGAAACATCTATGAAACACAAAACAGATTTTTTATAGGTAGGTAGGTATATATTAAAATTTCAGTCCGCCCTGTTGTAGGACCCGCCTTGTATTAAGCAGTTACCGCAGCCTATAAGATGATTGGTATACAAAAAGCACGAAGGGTAGCGAGATAGGAGCTGGGAGAGGGCAGCCGGATTAGCCCAATAGATTAACCGGCTCTAAGTTTACGACACGCTATACGCTAGCTACTTTACGCCGGTTTACGGTGAAAATTCTAGAAAATACGAAACGAGCAATCAAATACCACTTAGTCACCGCCGCTTATTATTTGATATCACCGTGATAGTCACCAAGCACCGGGTCACCCGAAATTGCACACTTTAGGATGAGAAATCAGACACGAAATTGCTCTAAACACTCATATTCTTGATGTTAGATAAATGACTTCCTGCCGGCGGCACAATGGAGGCATCATTATTCCCCGGGCCTCGTGAATAGTGCCGCCGCCGTGGGAGACTCTCATGACTTTATTACGGATATATTTTTTGTTTGTTCTAATTAACAGTTTTTCTAATAGCCCGCTTTTACTTTAATTGTTTGCGCGCATTCGGAGTCGGGTTGAGCAATTTTCGGTGAAATTATACTTTTTAATTGAGAAGGCACCGTTAGACGGCATTAGCATCGCCTAATTGCCTCGTATCTTGTAATATGGACGCAAATCATGAAAGTTAACAATGCAGCTAAATATTTGTTATGTAGCTAAAGTCAAGGGGTTAGACTAAACGAGCGCATTTTAAAAATAAAGACTACACCAACTGTCTGGTCCCAAACTAAGCAACGCTTGTACTATGGGTACCGACATGGACTGGAGGTGATCCTACTGACACCCAGACCGGGGCAAATTACGAAATTAACCCTGGCCCTAAAGATCGATGTCAAAGCGATGGACTTACCAAATCGTGGCAGGGCTTCGACCTATCTAACCTGAGTACCTAATTCTAATCAAGTATCAATTAGACGTAGATTTTCAAGATGGAATCAACCCACACATCTTCCGCGAACTGAAACCAACATATAGGCCCGTATTAATTAATCAAACTCAAGTCTGAGATCGGTCTTAAGTACGCTTTTGACGTGTCATTTTGTACTGGAATGACATAAGAATGGCATCTCCAAGATCTCTCTCAGACTTGTGATCGATTTATGAATACGAACCATAGTCGCTCACATTTGGGTTGGTTTTGGTGTGCTTGGTTCGTCTCTGCAAAATAATATCTTATTATTTTACAAGTGTACTAATTAAGGATGCTCAGTATGTATGTAAACATATTAACGTAGGTATAAATAAAACACATAACTCATTGTGACTCATGTTTACAACCACTCACAAATGCAACGTTTTTAACTTTAAAGCGATATTAATAAAACAATCGTAATGTATAAATTGTCACCGAAATAATGGCATAACACACTGAAAAATACATTTTACACACACGATAATCCTCCGCTACCTATTAAATAAATACATGATGTTACTTTACTGTGGACATATTTATGCTATTGGTTAGGTAATTAAACATAATTATGTATAAGTACTTAAATATAAAAGCCAGTAAATTAATCAAAACAATCGCTCGCTCGCTTCCTTTTGCCTTTTGCTCACTCGACTTTGTCTATGGATGGATTGTACCTATCTATTAAGTTAGTTTTTTGCAAGAATCGATATTTTTTTCAATATTCTGGTAAGTAAGTACTAGCTTACTTAAATAGCGCTGTACTAAGCTATTGTATTTTAATTTTAAATTATCTCAAAGTATTGTATACTAGGTGATACAAAATGGGTATACTATTTTTTTTGCAACTTAACTTTGTAAATCTCAAACTATCGGCTTTGTGAGACAGTTGAAGTACTAAAGGTTTTGTAGACTTGTGAAATCGGTTAACAGCTGTATTCCTATAACACCTTTTGTTTTTCAAGTTCCCTCCAAAGCTGATGGTTTTAGAATTACAAAGTTAAGTTTTGAAAAAAAAAGTATACCCATTATGTGTCACCTTGTAGATAGAATAGACATGATCTTTACTACTGAGCGAATAGTGATAGAAACTAGGCAGCAATTAGGAAAATAGATATCAAGTAAGTATCCACGTTTTATTCAAAACCAAACACCTAAATTATCTTTACCTACTCACTTAAATATTATAACAAAACAGATCTTTTGACACTGATATTAGCTGAATCATAACTTTATATAAAAATATTTTTAATAAATATATTTACTACGTATCTATGCGGTTGGATATTTGTCTACCTACAGAAGATAGAGTACCTATTAGAACACTAAAATAATAAGGTAAATGAATACATACATAATATTTACCTATAATAAACTTTTGGAATATTAGTATTATCAAATATAGTTTACATTTTATAACTATAATTGACTTCTAAAATGGACGGATATCATTGACAATTCATATTTTATGCACAACATTGTTGAAACGACATGAATCATGCAATAATCATAAGTAATGGTGCTATCTCTCTCCATTACACAGGTAAGATTTACATAAAAAAACATTGAGCAACCATTTCATGATGGTATTTTGAAATAAGAATCAATAAATTATTTGTGCATCAATTTATTTTTATCGCACTTGTAATGCCTACGTTACATGCAAAATATATTCGAAGCATTCGCTTTATGACATGCAACCCAACATAGTTACGGTCAAGTATTATCCGCTAAAAAACGCGTAAACTTAACATTAAGCCGATAAAATGGCCTTATTTCGCTCTAACAAAATAAATCTTTGACTACACTGTTGGATAAAAAAAGTAGAAATGGTGCAACGAACTTCAAGCAGTTGCCAGGCAGTGTCGTATACGCCTAGGTAAATGAGTGAGGCTGATGTTATGACGGAGTCCTCAATCTAATATACACCTAGGCTTATTATGAGCTAAAGAAAATTCTACTTTCACAATAAATATAAACTCGTTTCCCAATTATCGTAATCGATCTAAAAATCGATATACCCAGCATCGATAAAAATGTACTATGTCCTTACTCCGTGAAAAGATTGGCAAAGTAATCTTGATCGCAATTTTTTTTTGCATTTGAGAATAGGCACTAACTCAAACCGCAATCTTTATACAAATATTTGTAAAGTATGTCCAACATTTGAGCGCCTTTGCAAATGTTGCCTGGAAATGGGTCGCAACCGTTCAACTGATTATTTACCTACTTGACGCGCACCGAACGTTGTTTGTTCATGTTGGTGAGCATCAGCGAGATGTATGACGTCAGCAGATCGTCCATCTTGTACCCGAGCGAGGTCTCGCACAGCAGCTTCGAGCCCCGCACCAGGTTCCCGATTGTCATGTGGAAGTACGTGTTCCCGGATGACCAGTTCGATATTCTCGTGAACGGGTGGGTGACCAGAATATCCTGGAAAAGTCGAAAGTAAATCGAGCTTGCTCTTATAGCGTTGACAGACCTGAGCGTTGTCTCGAAAAACAAAAAACTCATTCTAATGTTCTGATGTTCAGATAATATTCGTTATTTAAATTAACTCTGTGTCCACTCACGTCAGTCACTGCCATTAGATTATTCTTAATTTTGTGGACCATAATATGTACTTTATTCAAGTTACTTCGGTAAATTGAAGGAACTAAGTTACATCAATAAATTGTTTTTAAGACATTCAATGGTCGTGGTTTCAGAAGGAAAGACAAAAGAGTTTTATTTCAACTAAATCCCAGATCCTTACGGGGCATCCCTACGTAGAACACAGACATTTTAAAAACCATGACGTCGTGTATCACATCACTCAAGTTATTGACCAATTAAAAGAAAAGCAGCAGTGACTCGTCTAACCTTTGTCTGCGGATGTATCAAGCTGACTCCGTGCTTATTGATGGCGATCAACAGGAGCTCAGGGTAGTTAGGCTCCGTGGTCTGCTTGACCTCGAAGAAAGCCGAGCCGAAGGTGGGCCAGCGGTAGATGACCTTCAGGAAGGTGATCTTGGCGTCTTCGGGCGTCATCCCCGCGTCCTGGTTGTACGACGCGACGATCGCCCGCTTCCAGTCCGCTGAGCTCTGCAGCTTTATGAGATCCGCCGGTACGAGTTCGCGGAGCATTTGTCTGGAATTTTGAAGAAAAGATGGACTCCGTTGATCTAAAATAAGTTCAGCTAAGTACCTACAAGTCCAAGGTTTCATTGAGTTAAGTCACTCAGGTGGACGGGTGTGATGATGCGATAGTAATCTTACCTAACTAAATCAATATACATTGAACAATAGATCATCTATATTTGATCGTTCCCGGTATTCGTACCCGGGCGTATACCACGAGTCACGGTGTTAATAGTTTCATCATCGTTCGGAAGGGTATCGACCCTTCCGAACAGTGCAACTGCCTTAGAAACCCGACACATTAAAGCGGTGGGCCTGCAATAAGTTGTCTTAAATACCCCATAGAACAGAGACAGTAGGTAGTTTTATGTGACTCCACTGTAATGTAGCGTGTCTTGCCCTACAAGTCCGAATTAAGTACTTTATGTAACTCTTGGTAATCTCAAAAGGCAACACACTGGAGCTATTATATTTACATGAACATCTACTAGTCTTTGTAATTATCTATATATAAGTATATAACTCAAAGGTGACTGACTGACTGACATAGTGATCTATCAACGCACAGTCCAAACCACTGGACGGATCGGGCTGAAATTTGGCATGCAGGTAGATGTTATGACGTAGGCATCCGCTAAGAAAGGATTTTTATTAATTCTAGGGGATAAAATAGGGAATGAAAGTTTGTATGAAACTTTGTCAATTAAATTCTACGCGGACGAAGTCACACGCGGGCACAGCTAGTTAATTATATAAGAAACAGGTGATGTAAAAAATAATAATATAAAAAAATGTAAAAAGACAAGCCCGCTGAGTTTCAATGTTGCCGGTTCTTCTCTCGCGTTCCATTCCGATCCGGTTATAGATACAAGAAAATATATAAAAATTATAGGTGGCTTAAATAAAAAACGCTTTGAATTTGACTTTGGGGGTAATACCCGGAGTTCCACTGTTATAATTATAACTCACGGTATCGTCTGCAACTCTTGCTTGTTGTCCCCGAATCGGGCGCGGTAGGCGAGCGCGGCGAGCCGCGCGGCCTCGTCCCGCCCGCAGCGGTGGTAGCCGCGCAGCAGCTTCGGCAGCTCCTGGTGAAAGTGGAAGATCACGTCCGCCGCGCGGTCTTTGCCCGGCACCGTGTTCGTCCATAGCTTCTTCATGAAGAACACCTGTACACGCAGGGAGAACCAAATAAATAATACTTCTTGCTAATTAACCATGGGTAAACCACGGGTGGTGGATTTTGACGTACATAACTTAAGAAGATATCGTGTAATTCAGCAAAATATGATATAGGTACCTTGCGCAAATTACCTACATCTGCGTTCAGTAGCTAGCGAGAAGTGCTTATAAATCTGCGTGAACTTACTTGATAAGTGAACTGTGGAGTGATGCCGTCCCGCGTCGGCCGCGCCTTCTTAATCCAGTCCGTCAGGTGCCGCACGAAGTCGAAGAAGAAGTCCCCCTCCGGCACCGATATCACCTTATCCGCTATCTTTACGAACAAACTGAACCCTTCACTGGATCTGAGATTCAGTCTCTGTGCGATATTCTGACAGAAGTCTTTGGCTCTAGTCGACGAGTCCACTTCGAAAGCTTCGTCCGTGTCGTCGGGAAAGTATACTTTGTGGAATATCTGCGTCGTCTTATGCTGAATAGCTTCCACTTCGACCTGGTGAGGCGGATACTTCCGTTGCCCGTTCCTCAAAGTTTTTTGAAGTCTTTGGAGCGAGTCCTGTGATATTGGATATCTTCTAGTTCTAAGGAACAACGTTAATTCCCTAAGCAATCCTTGACTACATGCAAACAGTCCAGTAGCTAGCCACATTAACTCCCAGCCTCTCTCTTCGGACATTCTGTTTCGATTGTCAGTGAGCTGTTTCATCAGTTGGCAGTAGATCTCGTCTCGCAGTATCTCATGTTTTAGCGGGCCATCGAAAATGTGGTCCGTGTATTCGTTACCGATTCGTGGACGTTTAGATGGCAAGTCGCCCATGTATTTCAAAATGGCAGTGAATGCGAAACAAGCCTCCTCGGCTAATTCTTCCTTTGCTTGCAATTTCTTCAGCAGTGGTTGCTTTATTGGCTCTCTAGAGTTTCTCCACAATTCTTCAGCTCCACCTCGTTTAGCTGTTGATAATGTGAGGGCTTTGGACACGGTGCGTTTAGGTGGCAATCGGAAATGATCCATGGCGTACTCTAACAAAGTATGGGGCTTCTCTCTAGTCTCTGTTCCTCCATTGTACGTGGCTGTCGGTGCCCGGCGTCCGTGCTGCGCACCTTCTTGACAGAAGAGCGCCAATATATCTGGTGGAGGTTTCGTTAATGCTGGTAACACATACACGGTTTCCGCTGGGAAGTCTCCCCTTTCCATAGTTCTCTCGCATCGGCCGATACACCATCCATTATTCAAAACAGATTCCCCTGTACTGTCCTCTTCTAAAATAATAAGATCTCCTTTTTGGAAAGTCAAAAAGCTGGATCCCTCTCCAGGCGCCTTGTAGTCTTGTAACGCGATCACAAACTTAGACCTCTTCTTCAAACCTTCTAAGAAGTAAACCACGAGATCTCGAATGTCTTCTGCATTAGGACTTTGGAAGGTGAACTCTTCTCCTCGAACAGTTGATAGACTAAACGTCTGTGTGAATACTTTATTGGTTTTTTGGCTAGAAACTGTAGTGATTTCTGGAAAAGACAATTCTAGAAGCACTTGCTCTTGATCGTCCACAACATAAACACCAGTCCAATTCACTGCTATGATTACATCGTTTTTGGGCAGATTGGGCCCAGAATTTCTGTAAGCTTCATAGAATCTAGAGAATAAGAGAGGCCACTTGAACTTTGCATAACTCACTACATCTTCTTTCACTCTATACGCAGGAACTTTTTCTTTAACATAATAACTCTTCTTGTACGCTTGCACCACGAGAGCCCCCCACCGGTCGACTGCCTTCTCGACACCGGTGAGACAGTAGTCTGGTATATAATTTGGCAGCAATGTGTATAGTCTTTCTGTGTTCATATCTTGACTATATTCTATGTAATACTGTTGAGCGGCTATCATAGCCAAATCTTCTTCTTTATCACATCTGTACTCACCAAATTTCACTCCTCTAACCACTTGTTGGTAAATAAGATTAGTTGCCACCTGATCTTCAGTGGGATCGTGCCAGGGAGCGAATATTTCTTTTCTGAAGAACAGTCTCCACGGCGCGTTTCTTTCTTGAGCACCTTGTTCTTTCGCATATTGTTCGCATTGTGATATTGCGTCCATGACGTGATCTCCACCGCTTCCAAGTGAGCTGACTTTATCAAATAGCGCTATGTACAACGAAAAACCAAATTGATCTCGTAAACCAATTTTGTCAGAAAGCTGGTTGCACAGTTCTCTCGCAGTTGTAGCCGAGTCAGCTAGTAAAGTCTTCGTATTGCCATCCATGAATGTTATGGGCAACATTATGGGTTTTTTGGACTTCGTTGCTTGGAGCTCCAGCCAAGAAGGAGGCTGATTTCTTGTGCCATTGTTAAATGTTCGTTTCAAACGATCCTCGCAATACGGCGCATAACCAGGGGGACCTTCTCTGATGAATGCTCGAAGATAGTTTACGAACTTTTCACTAGGAGCGAAGCACCCGACGCATAGAGATAACAAAATCCATCCTCTAGCATGAGAGGACTTTGATGGATTATTGGACAACTGTTTGCATATTTGGCAGTATATTTCATCTCTCAGTTCGGCACGCAGGATGCCGTGGCCGATGATGAAGTGTAATTTCTCTAAATTGGATGTTGGACGGGATTCTAACCAAGACTGATAGCTGTCTGCTGTGTACTCTTCATCCTGTAAGAAGGGTCAAAATTATTAAATTGCTTTCTTTACATAACACAGTGTGTAAGCAAGCAGTGATAGCCGATTGGTTAAGCACGCGTCTTGCAAGCACCAGGTCTTGGGTTCAAACCCTTGCTCGCACCTCTGGGATTTTCGAAACCTATGTGCGAATCATAATTTATATATGATTATCACTTGCTTACGGTGAAGGAAAACATCGTGAGGAAACCTGCATGTCTTAGAAAATCTAACCAATTTTCGAAAAATATGTGAAATCCGCCAACCCGCACTGGGCCAGCGTGGTGGATTACGGCCTGAATCCCCCTTGTAGTGAGGGGAGGCCCGTTCCCAGGAGCGGGACGTCAAAAGGGCTAAATACTATATAACACAGTCAGCTAACAAGCGTACCAACCGCCTGATGTTAAGCAGTTACCGTCGCTTATAGATGCTTGCAATACCAAGGCACTGCTCGCACATTGCCGACCTGAAAGGAATCACTCCACCACCTCTGTTCGAGGCTTTTATCAACCTTCAGCCGAATACTTAAAGGCTATTAAAATTTTGAAGGCTGTTCTTATTTGTTGTATGGCGCGTTATAATAATGCAGCTCTTAAGTTTGAGTTACATTTGAGTATTCACAGGTATGAGAGTCAGTACTGTACCTAGAAAATAGAAATGTTACAAACCTGTAATTTCCTCCGCACATCTTCGCCAAGTTTATTCTTCCTCTTCAAAGTTAGAGAAACTAGTTTGTGCCTGATTGATCTTGGCTTCTGCTTGTTCAAATACGCTTCAGGATCAACGCCCATCATTTGAGCTTCCTGAAACTCTTTGGACCTGATGAAATTCCTTCCTAACGTCGCTGTGACCTTTGACATGACCGATGTGTTGTCTCTGTCCATCGTGTGATACCGCGGCTCAGGTAGATCCCCAGTGAAGCGTAGAATTGAGATCCAAAGCGCTTGCGCAGCCTGCAATGCATTTCCAATAAATCAATGTGCGTAAACACGTACGTACTTGAGTCGATGAGATAATTAATGAACGATTAAATCATTGATATCGAAGTTACGTGTCAGATAGGTGGTTATTATAACAGGATTTTATTTACACCTATCACTTATTGTAATATTTCGAAGAATTCGCAACCGTGACTGGGTCAGAACTCAGAATAGCACTATTCTGGATGTCGTAAAAGGCAACTAAAGGAGTAAACATAGTTCAACGTCTTATACGGATGGACCCAAGGTTTTCTGAACCATTAGGTTAAAAAATATATGTAGCATAATATGTGATAGGTAAGCCTAAGTACTTGGGCCCGCTCTGCCTTTAGGGAGAAATACTCCCTTTTGGATAAACTAATCTAATAGAAACTGCATGTTTGCAGAGAAGGCCTAACACTTGTCGCGACAAAGACGGTTCCCGTCTTCGCTATTTTTGGTGTAAGTAATAGGATATTTAGAATCTTGTTTAACTATTTGTAATGTCTCTGCAGTTCCTTGTTAGTGCGTTGTGATTTCCCTTTGTTTTGATTTAACTCTTAATTTATTCACACATATATGAAGTAAACAATCTTTGCATGTAATTTATTATTTCATCGTAATTTATGAACGATTTTAGATAATAATTAATATTTTGAACCTAATTGCGAGTATGGATTTAGTAATTATGTACTTATATTCTAAATGGTTATGTATTTAAATATTAAACATTCATGCCAAAACTGTTATAGTATGTGCTCACCAATTGGTCGCCTTGTGTATGGAGCGGCAGCAGTGGGTGCTTCAGTGGTTTCCTAGAATACTGATGAGTGACGTTCCCTTGGAAGTACGTCGCCGCGAACTTCTGGAACTTGAACTCTGAGAGATCCTCCTCATCTTCCGACGTCGTTTGCATTGGTGTTACGATCTAGAATTAACGAATACTTAGATGCAAATAGGCACGACATAACTCTGATATTACAAAGAGTCCTACTAGATACTGATCTTTGATCTCTTAGACTTAGTTTTGGCTAAATAAATGCTCAAATATCAATAATAATAAATACTCTATCACGTCCTTATTCCTGTGGGGAACGACAGATTGGACTAGCGTGGTGGACTAAGACCCAAACGCTTGTCGCATTGAGCAAAATGCCCACAATTACATTGGGAAAAACACCATTACTGAAATGTGGGTGCACGCCCCTCTGCTTACTTCTTCAGGGAATATGAGCGTGATGGTGTGTAAGTTGATCATGACGGATACTCACCTCTTGTTGATCAGCTCTCTGCTGCGGTAGGTCGCTGAAGACAGAGGTGTCCTTCGGCGCGGGCGCCTCGCTGCTAGAGTCAGGCAGGAAATCGAACATGGCTTCCACCAGCTTGCTGTCGTCCACCGGCTCGTCCTGCTTGCGGGCCGCCTCCTGCAGCAGAGTCCTCTTCGCTTCCACCTGCTTCTTCTCTTCGAGGGCTAGCTCTGCGTCGCGACGCTCCAATTCGTACATGCGCTCCTGGTGATGGAATTATCGTATCGTTAGCGTTATCCTTGCGTTTAAAGGAACTTTCATATATACCGCTTAATAAAATTCTGACTGATAAACAACGCACAGCTTAATCCGGTTGATCTAGAAGCATGACATTTTGCACAAGAGTTCCTTATAGGTATATCGTATAGGCGAACACAGAGGATGGATGTTTGAAAATTCATTTAATAACGAGTTAAATGGGAATGTTTGTATGAAAGTTCGATCGGGCACCAACTAGACGGTATTCAAATCGGCTAGTTCTTTCTTAGATCATACTTAGTTTATGTTATATTTAATGGCTCTACGTTTAGGAATAAAAACCCACGATCAAATTTACGTAAGTATTAAGTGAGTAATTACAGACAGGTATTTAATTTAGCTGTTTAATTAAGCACACCATGGACATTTAACTCCCTAACCTATCGCAAAAAAAGGGTTTCGTATTTGACGCTTTTGGCCTTTCTCCATCATCTTAGCTAGGCATCTTGACGGATAGACAGATGTAACCGTGTCTTCTTATAAAAATGCTTGTGTGTATTGGAAATCAATTGGACCGGTTTTGATATCTAAAGATTCCCTCGCTCAGGCATTGTGTCAGCAAATATTACAATAAAAACTAGCAATAATGGATCTGACGCAATATGTCATTACTAACAAAACGCAAGCCACCGTAACGCCAATCCAAATCGATGTTATCACAGAACGTGTCGAACCACAAATTCATCATTTTGCGCACAACACTCGACGCGGACGGACGTCTATGAAGTTGACAGGATGACTCCACATTACCAGCCCACCGTGGGGTTGGTTACGTCGGCCTGACCAGCTGGCTAACGAAACACGACTGAGTGCAATATGTTATGCCATTGTGCAACCAACACGCTCCATCGAACGATACGGAATTACGCAAAATTGTAAATAGCAACAACAGTATTTTATGTTCAATTATCACCTAAATTATAGGGTCCCGTAATGGTTATTTAATGATGAGTAACTAATTAGTGATTAAATAAAGTTATGATGTCCCTTGTTTTAGGTAAGTGAAATATGCTAGTTATTAGAGTCCAATGTTCTTTCATAATAGCATTGTCACACAGAATACTGTTAAAAAATCGAGAAAAGGGTAGCAGTGTTCAGTTTTCCACTCCGTTTCACTCAGTCTTGGGGCTCTGCCATGCCCCCCCCCCCCCCCAATACTTTTGAAAACAACCTACCTATACCACGGGCAATGAGAAGCGATAGGTAAATGAACCAATTATTACCGATTATTTTACGAAATCAGTTATTTTTAACGTTTCACTTTAATTTGATTGTAATTAAAACTACGGTTACGAATTTATAGAATGGCCGCCTGTTGGCGAGCCCGGTTTCTATCAAATAATATTAGGAAGGTAGGTACCATTTAATATCGCTTCTCGTTGGCCGTGGTATAAAATGCATTTTTAGTTAAAAATGCATTTACAGAAAATGATTCCGTAATAAAAGACGTTTATTTTAGTTTACTTACTTGGCAGTGCAGAATATTTAACAACGTGGAAATGCCTCTATTATCTTGTACAGACTGTTCAAATAAATCTTCATCAATGCATTCACTATTTGTTCTACTAAATTCACCGTTTGACATAATTTTATATCCTCATATACTTTTAACTACACTGCCTGCCTTTAAACATCACTAACATATTAAAATACATATCTGTAGTTCTAGTTACGCGCACATAAAAAAATACAAGATTAAATTATAAAAAACTTTTTTAGCTAGTCATTATCCTTCCCAAGTCGTACGTGTCGCCAAATTAATAACTAAAGTAATAAAAAAACACCATTATATTTTAAAATCAGGAAGACACAATGCGTGCACCCGTGCCGCGAAATTATCTAAATTAATTCAAAAAGTATGTCGGTGGATTACAGATTATATATTTCGATAATGCAATAGCGGCACTTTAATAATCATTTATTGATTATCTTAATTTAACAACCCCTCTTATCGTTGCTGATAACGTTTGGAAGTAACTTTTGTCCAACGTGATAGTAACATATCACCTTTAACTTTAAAAAATAATGGTTTCTTTCCGCATTGACTATGGAACCCTAAAATAATAGCATTCGTAATAATAATTAGGTATGTAGGTAGTTTCTAGGTATTACGTGTTTCTGCTTTATATAATTTGGAGAACTAATTTAAGTAGATTACCTACCTACCTATGTTTGATTTATAGCTTGGGATCTTACCACTTTAGCATAAGATGTAATAATAGGTATAATATTTATAAACTTTTGCGAGCCAAAATCGAATTGGTGCCTACCCAAATAATCGTACTTTTCTCTGCAATATGATATTTCGCGCAAACATAATGTTCTTTTAATAGCAATCAATCACAAATATTTTGAAACAAAATACCTTATAAACTTCGAAATCTATAATTAACTATATTACGCCGGTATAGATAACACACCACGGCATTGTTTCCTACCTATTATATCGTACGAATTCCGAGAAATGGTTACACATACACACATTTACTTAACTAAGACACAAAGCCACGTGTGTGTGTAATAAAATGATTTTGAAATTTGCATCGCGCCGTTGTCAGTTGAAGGCACCGATCGACTATCGACATCTGATAACGCAGTTTTAGTAATTAATTAACGTTTTATCGCCGGATGCCTATACTCAATGCAGTGGAGTTAACAGAAGTTCAAGTCAATAGTACGAATCGATATTTTTTTTGTATTTATCAAGGTGGTTGGAAAAAAATGCATACGACTTTTGAGTTTGACCAAAATAAAGCGATCCGAGCCCAAGTTTGCTTTTTGAAACCATTGGTCATTAATATTTTATCATCAGGAATTCTTCATTGGAAAACGCTTTTTAATCGTAAATTGTTGGCTCGTTGTCGGCCATAAGTTAGCAGTGTTTTGTATAAATATCTACTTAATAATTTCTCGCAAAGCGAACATGTTTTACAATAATTTACCTACAATGATCAACTTTATATTAGACTAGCGGCCCGCCCCGGCTTCGCACGTACATTGCGGTTACATTATTCGAGTTTTAGTAAGGATCCCAAATTTTTTTTTTTTAAATATATTATAGCCTATGTCACCCGGGGATAGTGTAGCTTCCCAACAGTGAAAGAATTTTTCAAATCGGTTCAGTAGTTTCGGACCCTATTCATTACAATCAAACAAACAAAGTTTTTCTCTTTATAATATTAGTATGACTAGCTGTGCCCGCGACTTCGTCCGCGTGGAATTTAACTTAACAATCATCCCCTATTTTATCCCCTTGGGGGTAGAATTAATCAAAATCCTTTCTTAGCGGATGCCTACGTCATAACATCTACCTGCATGCCAAATTTCAGCCCGATCCGTCCAGTGGTTTGGGCTGTGCGTTGATAGATCACTATGTCAGTCAATCACCTTTGAGTTATATATATTTAGATAAACATAGATAGGTACTTAAACAACTTGTCTACAATCGAGAATCTGAAAAATCCAGACATCTATCGAAATTTCGAAACAAAGAGATTGACATTCTGTCGCATAATAAACACGTCCCTTAATTTGCAAGTCGAAATTTCTAGCAGGCACAGGAACCTTATTACTGCTCCTAGTAAAGGCCAAATTAGATTGTAGATTATCACAATCAGATAATCTATTATGATAATAATTGTTTACGCTACCTAGGTACCTACGTGGGTGTAGGTACAGCTAGATTTTGTTAATTATAAAGAAATATTGTTCATATTAGAAGACAAAGGTTGTACCATTGACACTTTTAACTTTTGTAGGTAGGTACCAATTTGTTTACAAGTGTCATATCGAATTAGTATCTAATCGTGCGCAACTCGGTGCATGGACATCGAATTACTCTTTTAATAGGTACTTTTATGGCATCTGATATAAAATGCCGAAGAGAAACAATAAAATTATTGATTGTCTGCCAGATAATGTTTATATGCTAACTACCTGTGACCCTAGATGGATATAAGTAGATATTATTTTATTCATACTACTGACCCGATAGTTCCGCTCGGCGATCTCCTTGGCGCGCGCGTTGCCCTGGTGGTGCAGGCGCTGCTCCTCGGCGCGGCGCATGCGCAGCGCGTCGCTGTGCGCGCGCTCCTCGTGGCGCAGGCGCACCCAGCCAAGAACAGATCACAAAGCCTACTGACCCGATAGTTCCGCTCGGCGATCTCCTTGGCGCGCGCGTTGCCCTGGTGGTGCAGGCGCTGCTCCTCGGCGCGGCGCATGCGCAGCGCGTCGCTGTGCGCGCGCTCCTCGTGGCGCAGGCGCACCCAGCCAAGAACAGATCACAAAGCCTACTGACCCGATAGTTCCGCTCGGCGATCTCCTTGGCGCGCGCGTTGCCCTGGTGGTGCAGGCGCTGCTCCTCGGCGCGGCGCATGCGCAGCGCGTCGCTGTGCGCGCGCTCCTCGTGGCGCAGGCGCACCCAGCCAAGAACAGATCACAAAGCCTACTGACCCGATAGTTCCGCTCGGCGATCTCCTTGGCGCGCGCGTTGCCCTGGTGGTGCAGGCGCTGCTCCTCGGCGCGGCGCATGCGCAGCGCGTCGCTGTGCGCGCGCTCCTCGTGGCGCAGGCGCACCCAGCCAAGAACAGATCACAAAGCCTACTGACCCGATAGTTCCGCTCGGCGATCTCCTTGGCGCGCGCGTTGCCCTGGTGGTGCAGGCGCTGCTCCTCGGCGCGGCGCATGCGCAGCGCGTCGCTGTGCGCGCGCTCCTCGTGGCGCAGGCGCACCCAGCCAAGAACAGATCACAAAGCCTACTGACCCGATAGTTCCGCTCGGCGATCTCCTTGGCGCGCGCGTTGCCCTGGTGGTGCAGGCGCTGCTCCTCGGCGCGGCGCATGCGCAGCGCGTCGCTGTGCGCGCGCTCCTCGTGGCGCAGGCGCACCCAGCCAAGAACAGATCACAAAGCCTACTGACCCGATAGTTCCGCTCGGCGATCTCCTTGGCGCGCGCGTTGCCCTGGTGGTGCAGGCGCTGCTCCTCGGCGCGGCGCATGCGCAGCGCGTCGCTGTGCGCGCGCTCCTCGTGGCGCAGGCGCACCCAGCCAAGAACAGATCACAAAGCCTACTGACCCGATAGTTCCGCTCGGCGATCTCCTTGGCGCGCGCGTTGCCCTGGTGGTGCAGGCGCTGCTCCTCGGCGCGGCGCATGCGCAGCGCGTCGCTGTGCGCGCGCTCCTCGTGGCGCAGGCGCACCCAGCCAAGAACAGATCACAAAGCCTACTGACCCGATAGTTCCGCTCGGCGATCTCCTTGGCGCGCGCGTTGCCCTGGTGGTGCAGGCGCTGCTCCTCGGCGCGGCGCATGCGCAGCGCGTCGCTGTGCGCGCGCTCCTCGTGGCGCAGGCGCACCCAGCCAAGAACAGATCACAAAGCCTACTGACCCGATAGTTCCGCTCGGCGATCTCCTTGGCGCGCGCGTTGCCCTGGTGGTGCAGGCGCTGCTCCTCGGCGCGGCGCATGCGCAGCGCGTCGCTGTGCGCGCGCTCCTCGTGGCGCAGGCGCACCCAGCCAAGAACAGATCACAAAGCCTACTGACCCGATAGTTCCGCTCGGCGATCTCCTTGGCGCGCGCGTTGCCCTGGTGGTGCAGGCGCTGCTCCTCGGCGCGGCGCATGCGCAGCGCGTCGCTGTGCGCGCGCTCCTCGTGGCGCAGGCGCACCCAGCCAAGAACAGATCACAAAGCCTACTGACCCGATAGTTCCGCTCGGCGATCTCCTTGGCGCGCGCGTTGCCCTGGTGGTGCAGGCGCTGCTCCTCGGCGCGGCGCATGCGCAGCGCGTCGCTGTGCGCGCGCTCCTCGTGGCGCAGGCGCACCCAGCCAAGAACAGATCACAAAGCCTACTGACCCGATAGTTCCGCTCGGCGATCTCCTTGGCGCGCGCGTTGCCCTGGTGGTGCAGGCGCTGCTCCTCGGCGCGGCGCATGCGCAGCGCGTCGCTGTGCGCGCGCTCCTCGTGGCGCAGGCGCACCCAGCCAAGAACAGATCACAAAGCCTACTGACCCGATAGTTCCGCTCGGCGATCTCCTTGGCGCGCGCGTTGCCCTGGTGGTGCAGGCGCTGCTCCTCGGCGCGGCGCATGCGCAGCGCGTCGCTGTGCGCGCGCTCCTCGTGGCGCAGGCGCACCCAGCCAAGAACAGATCACAAAGCCTACTGACCCGATAGTTCCGCTCGGCGATCTCCTTGGCGCGCGCGTTGCCCTGGTGGTGCAGGCGCTGCTCCTCGGCGCGGCGCATGCGCAGCGCGTCGCTGTGCGCGCGCTCCTCGTGGCGCAGGCGCACCCAGCCAAGAACAGATCACAAAGCCTACTGACCCGATAGTTCCGCTCGGCGATCTCCTTGGCGCGCGCGTTGCCCTGGTGGTGCAGGCGCTGCTCCTCGGCGCGGCGCATGCGCAGCGCGTCGCTGTGCGCGCGCTCCTCGTGGCGCAGGCGCACCCAGCCAAGAACAGATCACAAAGCCTACTGACCCGATAGTTCCGCTCGGCGATCTCCTTGGCGCGCGCGTTGCCCTGGTGGTGCAGGCGCTGCTCCTCGGCGCGGCGCATGCGCAGCGCGTCGCTGTGCGCGCGCTCCTCGTGGCGCAGGCGCACCCAGCCAAGAACAGATCACAAAGCCTACTGACCCGATAGTTCCGCTCGGCGATCTCCTTGGCGCGCGCGTTGCCCTGGTGGTGCAGGCGCTGCTCCTCGGCGCGGCGCATGCGCAGCGCGTCGCTGTGCGCGCGCTCCTCGTGGCGCAGGCGCACCCAGCCAAGAACAGATCACAAAGCCTACTGACCCGATAGTTCCGCTCGGCGATCTCCTTGGCGCGCGCGTTGCCCTGGTGGTGCAGGCGCTGCTCCTCGGCGCGGCGCATGCGCAGCGCGTCGCTGTGCGCGCGCTCCTCGTGGCGCAGGCGCACCCAGCCAAGAACAGATCACAAAGCCTACTGACCCGATAGTTCCGCTCGGCGATCTCCTTGGCGCGCGCGTTGCCCTGGTGGTGCAGGCGCTGCTCCTCGGCGCGGCGCATGCGCAGCGCGTCGCTGTGCGCGCGCTCCTCGTGGCGCAGGCGCACCCAGCCAAGAACAGATCACAAAGCCTACTGACCCGATAGTTCCGCTCGGCGATCTCCTTGGCGCGCGCGTTGCCCTGGTGGTGCAGGCGCTGCTCCTCGGCGCGGCGCATGCGCAGCGCGTCGCTGTGCGCGCGCTCCTCGTGGCGCAGGCGCACCCAGCCAAGAACAGATCACAAAGCCTACTGACCCGATAGTTCCGCTCGGCGATCTCCTTGGCGCGCGCGTTGCCCTGGTGGTGCAGGCGCTGCTCCTCGGCGCGGCGCATGCGCAGCGCGTCGCTGTGCGCGCGCTCCTCGTGGCGCAGGCGCACCCAGCCAAGAACAGATCACAAAGCCTACTGACCCGATAGTTCCGCTCGGCGATCTCCTTGGCGCGCGCGTTGCCCTGGTGGTGCAGGCGCTGCTCCTCGGCGCGGCGCATGCGCAGCGCGTCGCTGTGCGCGCGCTCCTCGTGGCGCAGGCGCACCCAGCCAAGAACAGATCACAAAGCCTACTGACCCGATAGTTCCGCTCGGCGATCTCCTTGGCGCGCGCGTTGCCCTGGTGGTGCAGGCGCTGCTCCTCGGCGCGGCGCATGCGCAGCGCGTCGCTGTGCGCGCGCTCCTCGTGGCGCAGGCGCACCCAGCCAAGAACAGATCACAAAGCCTACTGACCCGATAGTTCCGCTCGGCGATCTCCTTGGCGCGCGCGTTGCCCTGGTGGTGCAGGCGCTGCTCCTCGGCGCGGCGCATGCGCAGCGCGTCGCTGTGCGCGCGCTCCTCGTGGCGCAGGCGCACCCAGCCAAGAACAGATCACAAAGCCTACTGACCCGATAGTTCCGCTCGGCGATCTCCTTGGCGCGCGCGTTGCCCTGGTGGTGCAGGCGCTGCTCCTCGGCGCGGCGCATGCGCAGCGCGTCGCTGTGCGCGCGCTCCTCGTGGCGCAGGCGCACCCAGCCAAGAACAGAGCACAAAGCCTACTGACCCGATAGTTCCGCTCGGCGATCTCCTTGGCGCGCGCGTTGCCCTGGTGGTGCAGGCGCTGCTCCTCGGCGCGGCGCATGCGCAGCGCGTCGCTGTGCGCGCGCTCCTCGTGGCGCAGGCGCACCCAGCCAAGAACAGATCACAAAGCCTACTGACCCGATAGTTCCGCTCGGCGATCTCCTTGGCGCGCGCGTTGCCCTGGTGGTGCAGGCGCTGCTCCTCGGCGCGGCGCATGCGCAGCGCGTCGCTGTGCGCGCGCTCCTCGTGGCGCAGGCGCCGCGCGCGCCGCGTCGCGATCAGGCGCCGCACGTGGCTCTGGATCTTCACGATCGCCCACATCTTGTGCCCGTATGACCGGCGGACCAGGTAGCCGCGGGCTGCCGCCTGAACGACGAATGATTATTTTACTACTGCTGACTCGAAAAGGTTAGTCTGTTTGTTTTATTGCCTGGGAAGGCACACTCTCCGACTACCTGATGGTAAATGGTAACCGTCACCCAGGACATTTGCAACTAAAGGGAGCAGCCTCCTTGCCGGTCTTTTAAACCCCATTGTTGCAAAAATGCAAAGGAAAGACTTCAGGCGTCACTACAGCAAAATTATACTTTAGAGACTCCAGTAAGGAAATACATTTTGTCATAAGAATTACTCACTTGCAAAGAGACGATGTGTCCACGGAGATGCCTGAACCGATGAGCTAAGACTCTCGCCCGAATCAACGCCTGCAACCTAGCGTATCCCACTCTCATCTTATTGTATCGGATCCTCTGCAACTTGCCACGCCAGTGACGTTGGATCAGAATTGCAGCCGCTCTCATCTTCAAGAACCTTCTGCGATACACCCAACCTCGTATTGATCTCTGGAGGATCAGTATTTTTCTAGTAAGCACTCTATCTCTCTCTTGCTCGAGGAACAAGTCGTGAGCATCCTTCAAGAACACTTTAGTGTGACCCAACTGATAGTCGGATTTCCCAAGTACTTGTGAGCAAATTTTAGCAGTAGCCGCCCGGCAATCAGTTTTATGAGCGGGTGGAACGCCTGAGATCAAGAATCTGTACCGCTCGACAAACTCTTTGAAGCTGTGTCTGATCGGATACCCGGCTCTTCTGATTCTAATTGTTTCCATCATTCCTGAGTACCTGAGTTGTCTGCAGCAGAGACCTCGGTCAAACATCATCGGTTTCTTGATCTCGTTGGGTTTTATACAACGAATGAAGAATGGTTGGCACGTTCCTAAAGTTCTCATGAGCAAGTCTAGAGACTTCTTGAACTGCGTCGAAAGTGTCGGTGTTCGCTTTCGTGTCTCCGATCCCATGGATATGTCATCCTGGAATATCTGCTGGAGGAATTTGTTAGTCGAAATGTGGATCAGTTGCAACAGATCGGCGCTGAATGTATCGCGATTTTTCTCCAAGAAACCTCGCGTGTCGTAAAACACTACACCGGCGAAGTGGTTTAGACCAAAACTAGTGTTGATATCAGACTTCGGTTTGAGATAGTTTCTGTGCAGACCGTGAGTCTTATGTAATTTCGCCAACATAGTTTGGTCCGTACCTTTGGGAAACTTGGACTCTTCATCGATCAAAGCCATAATGTTCAGCTGTTTCAACGCTATCAAGTCCAAAGCGTCTTGGTTGTCCACGAATTCTATGTGTTGCCAATTGATACCTTCGTGGTTGTATTCCTCTTGTTCCAACTTAAATATGTGCCTAACAAAGAACTGCTGCAGATTCTCGTTCGCGAAGTTTATACAGAATTGTTCGAAGCTGTTTTGGTCGAAGTTTTCGAAACCGAATATATCTAGTACTCCAATAGCCGTTCGCATCGTCGACTTTGGTCTGTAGATCGCGGAGTTTATTTTCTTAACGATTGTTACGAACAGTCGGCCGTAGATGCCTTTGACGAAGGCATCTCTGATGTCGACCGATTGATTTTTACTGAGGGTGGAAATGACGGTCTCCCCGTGAGCAAACAACGTTTTCCTTGTTAGCGCGCCAATAAGCGACTGCATGGGGACTCCTAAGAGTGTCGCGACTCTCCGCACATTGGCCTGTTCTATAATTTCCGTAGCATCCAGATTATCAACAACAGTCGCTTCATATTTGATGTTGCCGCAATGCAGCACCGCCGCTAGCAATTTCAATATTTCCCATATCTCCGCTTCAGTGAAAAGCAACACTTTCATTGCTGATCGTATATCTGCAAACTCAGCAGCATCATCTCGGCCTTCGCACGAGAAACTGCCGCCCTGAAATCAAATTATTATCTAAAAATAATATAGATAAAAGTTTTAAGTGTGACGCAATAGCCGAATAATCTTATCTACAAAGTGTATATTTTTATTATATATATTATATATTATTACGCAATTTATTGATGGATTAAGAGGAATCCCAGACTTAATGTTGAGTTGAGTTGATTTGATAAATAAAATCGTTATCTGCGTCTGTCTATTTGTCCGCTTAGTTGATATCAGTCTATGAGTCCAACTGATTTTGATGCGGTTTTCATTAGGTATAATTTAGAGAATTTCTTGCGGAAGGTTTATAATTATGTATAATCACAGATTAGATATAAGACGAACATATAAGATTCTAATTACCTAAATCTACAACTTGTAGAGAACAACTTGAGCGGGTTGCTAGTTTTTGATATACCTGATATAATAGCTGCACGTATGACTGCCACACATATTTTTCTAAATGTATGATAATGTAATTTCACATCAGTTTTGTATTCCAAAAACAATCTTACCGCAGAAAGGTATCTGTACTCCGAAGGCTCAGTCAGTTCCAATTTTTTCTTTTCCTCTTTGGAAAGTCCCGCTAGTAGGCAGTAAAAAACATGGTAGTTCCTCTCCTCGGGGCCTTGCGATACGATTCTGGACTTCTCGAGCAGGTACTGCTCGATCTTGGCTCCTTCGATCACGCCTCCATTGTTGAAGTGTATGTCAATGTACTTCCCGAAACGGGAGGAGTTGTCGTTTCTGACAGTCTTCGCGTTGCCGAAAGCTTCGAGGATAGGGTTCGCTTCTAAAATCTGAAACAGAATAAGTATTAATGGTGTTTATTGGTTATAATGATCTTTTAGACGAGATGCGATTCGTAACGAATACATCCGATGGAGAACCAAAGTTATCGACATAGCTCAAAGAATTAGCAAGCTGAAGTGAAGAACCGACAGCCGCTGGGGTAAACGTGTTCTTAAGTGGAAACCTCAACTCGGCAAACGTACTGTAGGACGCCCTACGACCAGGTGGGACGACGATCTCCAAAAGACTGCAGGCAGATGCTGGATGCGGCAAGCCGAAGACAGGGCGCTATGGCGCTCATTAGGGGAGGCCTATGTCCAGCAGTGGACTGATATAGGCTGATGATGATAATGAGACGAGATGGTATTTTTACATAAAATATCTAGTCGGCAAATAATCGTGTGCAATACCGAATGCATTGATGGCATGTTGCGGATCTATGGAAGTGGGGCAGAGGGAGGAATTGCCAATGGGGGTGGGATTTTGGCTGTATCACTCATCGTACGAAACGCAGCTATAATAGCTACTTTACGCCGATCTTCTGTGAGATGGTGGAACTACCCTGGTCTAGGCATCACGTATATGAGATGTTGGCAATTGGCTATAGCTAGTTTCTTCACCTACGAATAAAGTTGTAAATTGTACCTAATGTTACAATCCGATTTAATGCCTAAATGAACACAAGGGATACGCGGTGATGAATACTGATAAGCTGTTACTTATGTCAAAATATTAAATTTAATTATTTCGATTGATGATTGCAATAATAGAAAAATAATTGGTTCTACAGACTTTCCTTACCTTATCGTTCCAATTTGGGCAATAGAGGCCTATAAATTCTTTAATACGATTTATGGATTATATTGATTAACTACTGTTCCATAAATTTATCTAAGTAGATAAATCATTGCCTAGTCGACACAATTTATGGAGATAATCTAATCTTTATTAAGTTACAACTAAAACCGTGTGTCGATCATTATCTCGGTTGTAAAACATGGAAACAAACACGAAACTCAACTCTAATGTGTACATACTGATTCGTCATTGTAATTATAGGCTTCTTATAAACAACATTTCATATTTTAGTGCTTACTATGATTGATGATGAAGTTAGTTTTTTCCAATATTTTTATGAGTAACTAATAAAATAAAGGATTTGATTACACTGTAGATATAAAAACAGTTTTTAAAAGAACCGACTTTGTTGGTAACTAAGATTTCTTTACCGACAAAATGCGAGTAGGTACTCCTTTTTGGCGGTTGCGGGACAGGTTTTTATAAGCTATCGGCTCATTTTTATTACTTGAAGAATAGAGATGGGTTTGCGTAGAAGATGTGTATTCTTCATATAACACGTCTGAAAATTAAAAAAACCATTGTAACATCAAAGTAATCAAAGTAACACCTGCTGTTCAATCCAGGAATGCTTGCCACTGATGGCGGCGAGGTACTGTAAGATTAGCTTCGTGGACTCCGTCTTCCCGGCGCCCGACTCCCCGCTGATGACGATGCACTGGTCCTGCTTGTACCGGCGCATGTGCGCGTACGCATTATCGCCGATGGCGAATATGTGCGGAGGCAGCTCCCCGATCTTCCGCTCCTTGTACAACTTGATCTGGTCCGCAGTGTAGATCGGTAGGATCTGGTACGGATTCACCGCTACTAATATTGAGCCGGTATATGTCTGGAAAGGAAAATGAAATAAAAAATGCGGTTATGGAAAATTCGAAGAGTATTTTTCAATTTTATATTATACCTACCTACCTACGACGTAGGTTTATAATTGCTTGGTATTATAATTGAATATTGAACCTTAAGATGTGACTCCAGATAATTAATTGTTTTACTTATACTAGCGTATTTTTTGGATGTCAACAACGGCGCCACCCAGCTGTTTCAATTATAGCTAAGAACCACTCGGGTGACCCAATAAGTATAAAAATTCATCAAATTTGGTCAAGCCGTTTAGATGGAGAAGAATTACGAACACACGCACACCGGAATTTTATATAGGTAGGTAAGTACGTAAAGATAATCAAAGAACCTACCTATGCTCCTCGGAAAATAATTACATTTCAATATTCATCGACAATTAACCACCCAATTAAGATTTTTGCGAACCCATGTATCCATGTAGCGATTCTTTGATAACATAAATATCGATAACAATTGAATTGACGACATTTTAATTCTTGAACATGACATGTCTCAAGATGTATCGCTCGTGCGTGACGAACAGATAAAACAACTGATTATCGGATATTTTCTGACGTTTCCCCAGATATTGCTATGGATAATGCATTTTATGTTTGAAGCGAAGCTTCTGTACGGACGTTCAGGGCGCTCGCCGCGCGGCCACTATAACCGTGCTAAGCGTCAGTAGCGTTACACTATGGAGTCAGTAGCGTTACAGAATATGTATAAGTGGTATACAGAGTGGCAGCTGCGCCGCCCTACGCTTTATACTATAAAGCCTCGCTTCTCTCGAGCGTCCCTAGACGGCACTGTTTTTATCCAAACTAACAATAATAGGTACCTACTTCTTACTGAAGTTACCGGCGTCATAATGTGATTACGTTATGTAAGTATACCTATAAGAAAAATGTGTCCTTGCAAACACACAAATAACAAAACTACATACCTACGGCTTACAATTTTTTTTTCAACCATATTAAAATGGCGTTATAGAATTATAAAGCCGAAACGTGTGTATTATAGTTACCTATGTGTTTAGAATTAAATATTTCATCGTTACTATATTCCTAAAAGGTCAAAACAGGTTATATAAACAGAATATCTAAAGAACTTTAAACACCTAAAAAATCGTATTTTATGTGTGATTCTATGGATTACATACATACATCCACATCTACATAAAATCCATATCTATATATAGGCAGAAAACACGATACGTAGGTTGGTGCCTTTTACCAAACATTTGCCAAAATATCAAAGTAGTCAAAGTAGGTATGTTTAGTTTTCTCTGCCAGACGTCATAAAGATATTTTATTTATGTAACAAAGTCAGCAAACAATCGTACGACCCGCATGTTGTTAATCAGTTCCCGTAGCCTATAGATGCTTGCAATTGATGATTATAGATGATTGCTCGCACTTAGCCGATCTGATGGGGAGGGACACTAAGGGAACGTAAGAGACCTCTCGCACTTACGTCGCTTTTCTGTCAGAGTGTGGTACTACCCTGTTCAACACAGCCACTGCCAATGATGGTACAATTTAAAAATTTCAGCATGAAATACTTTACGTATCCATTAGGTATGAGCAAAGCTATGTAGATATGCAAATAATCTTATCATTCTTAAATCTTATCAAAATCCTCGAGGCGTATAAATACACGTAGGTACTGTGTACACAGGTATTTCACTTTTATACGCGATGCAATGACCGACACAACGAATGTTTGAGGTAATTAGCAGATATCCTACTAATATTATAAATGCGAAAGTTTGTGAGTGTGGATGTATGTTTGTTACTCCTTCACGTAAAAACTACTGAACGGATTTGGATGAAATTTGGAACACAGATAGTTTATAACCGGGATTAACACATAGGATACTTTTTATCCCGATAATCCCGAAATTTTTGTTAAGTTAAATACTACGCGGACGAAGTCGTGGGCAGCAACTAGTAAATTATAAAGACAAGGTGAAATTCATATGTCGTCTAAGAATTAATTACCTATTTGCCCGCTGAATATATATTTTTTTGTCTGTCTTTTTCATATGACTTGAGCTCGCACTGTACGAGTGTATTCCATAGATGTAGAATAATTTCTCCTAAGCATTATTCTAAGGAATCTAACAATCAGTAATTGTGTGCACGAACGAAACCTTAGCGCTGTGTCTGTGTCTCCTCAATTACGCGATCGATCACTACCCCGGCCCGATCTTACTTCCGAAGTACCGACAGAACTAAGCGAAAGCGAAATAGCTCCGTCTCTCTTACCTAATCGGGAGTCAGGTAAGGGGCCCAACTTTGTTACATGGTTTTCCTATAGAAAAACTGTCAAAACTGACGTATTCATGTAGAGCGTGAGTCGAGCCGAGCGACAATCGTTAACAGAGTTAGGCCCTGGCCGCGTGCGACCGGCCTACGCTCGAACTAGCTCGTGCAAGCGGTAGCCCTAAATATACGTTGAGTGTTGAGGACCGCTTGGCGCAGTGGTCCGAGTGTAGGCCGCTCGGCTTACTACACCGGGTAGCTGCGGCTTCGATTCCCATCAGGGTAAATTTAGTAAATGGCCTTTTCGTAATTTACCCAGGTCTGGGTGTCACTGGGATCGCCCCATCCATTGTACGGTACCCATAGTACACGCATTGCTCAGTTTGGGACCATACAGTTGGTGTGTTCGTCTGGTGATATTTATTTATTCATACTTACATAGATGAGATTCTCGCTATATCTAATGAGGAGATTCCTAAGTATGCCGGCCTCGTGCAGGTCGCCGAGTGAGATCATGTCCTCGACGCCGTGCACGGAGGTGGCGTGCATGGCCTTGATGCGGCGCTCCGGCGGCAGCCACTGCTCGTGCCCGTCGTCGTCTCGCACGCGGATCCGCCGCCCCTCGGCCGCGAGCACGCGCGCGCCGATCGCCACATCGAACTCGCGGCCCGACACCGGCTCGATCCATATGTAATCGCCCTGGAACATGCAAAAAGGATGCATTAAAACTCTGTCTTTTATTAAAACAAACGAATATGTTGGTAACTCTTCTTAACCCCTAGAGTGTCACGAGCAACTACATCAGTGTACCTATAAGATTTGATGCTCCATGTGTCGCGTTCCCCTACGTGTGAGTATAAGACGCAAGCAATGATTGGTTGTTTATTTGCTACATTTAGTAACACGTCAACGAGAATAGGGTTTCATAGATCGATTATGTCAAAGTCTATCTGTGTTAGTATCGATTCTTGTAAAGTTGGATCAGTAACTTTACAAGAATCGATACTAACACAGATAGACTTTGACATAATCGATCTATCGCACGAAAAAAAAAACATTTTTTTTTCATACTTACGAAATATTGCGACACTTGGGGCATAAGGCGCTCGGAGGTGGGAAGGGTTAAAGGGCATGTAAACAGGCTACATAAATTCATTACAAGGCTACATTAAAGTCATAATTGGTAACCATTGTTGACCCTGACTAACAGAGAACCTAACAGTGGCGGATGTGGGAGTGTGTGGCGGGGCTAGTCCCAATAAAAAAGGCTACATAAATTGCATCTTGCTGGAAATCCTTCGGAAAATTATCGGGCAACAATGCTGGAAACTATAGCTCAGCGAGTTGTACGATCGGCAATTTGCCGGGTACACAATTGCAGATATACATTATCCGTTTACATAAGGACAAGGTAACTGGGTGTGGAAGGATTTTAGGTTTTAATGTAGGACAACTCAATTTTATAGTAAAGTAGGTTCTGGCCTAAGCGTTAAACGTTGAATTCAGGAGTAAAAGTGAATTTATTGATCTACTTTAACTGATTGATCGAGCTTTAATTTTTGACAACAACTCATAGCTCTGCATATAATCTAAACATATTTACACATGTATTATTCCACTAGAATCGGGGCTCCGTTAAACATTTTTACTAACAACAAATTGTAAGATCCACGGGTCACAGATTTTCTGTACAATTTGCCATACAAATATTTCACGTAAGCGACTAGAACGTAAAACAATGTAGAGATAAAGGTTGTTTTGTTAAATACATAACTTATTAAAGGTACACTTGCCTACCTCAAAAAATATAGTTTCCATGGCGACACATCACATTGTACACTGTTGCCTACGTGTAATTTTATAGATACAAAACCGCAGTTAATTGTAACATGAGTGAGCAATCGATAACTTAATCAGTTACACTGACCGCCGCTTAGGTCGCCGGTCGCGTCGCAAACTTATCAGTCTTCATCTAAATATATATAACTCAAAGGTGACTGACTGACTGACATAGTGATCTATCAACGCACAGCCCAAACCACTGGACGGATCGAGCTGAAATTTGGCATGCAGGTAGATTTTATGACGTAGGCATCCGTTAAGAAAGGATTTTGATTAATTCTACCCCCAACGGGATAAAATAGGGGATGAAAGTTTGTAGGAAACTTTGTCAATTAAATTCCACGCGGACGAAGTCGCGGGCACAGCTAGTTCATTCATATAACGCCTACCATCATCAAGTAACCGGTCATACTTGTTAGTAATAAACTAATTACTGTTGTACTCGTATATTATGAAATAGTCCCTTTACAATGGCTTAGCGAAAGATTTTTCAGAACAGAGGTGTTCTTTAAAATATGTACATTGGTAAATCGATAAATAAATGATAATACACATTTGGAGGTATTTTTTATATTTTGTAATTTTGTAAAATAATCCGCTAATAGCTGTAGAAGTTATGGCACTGTGACAGACAGGGACGCCGGACGGACGGATGGACGAATGGCCGGACGGAATGACGGAGGGGAAAATCATATAAGAGTTCCTCGTAGGGAACACAGAACTCTAAACAGAATTATAAATTTCAAACCTAACTTACAAACTGTTGTCCAAACAAAAAAATGGGTTTCCGCAAAAAAAAACTAGGCCGCTTTTTATGAAACTCGGATATGCGCATAACTGTATTTTTTTATCGACAACAATAGCTTAAGTTTTTCTAGATAAAGTACGTCAAAAACAAGTCCAAAATTTTATAGTAAGTGAATTTCAGAGATCACATTTAAATTGAATGATCCGATCCATATCATCACAAGAGGCCATTGCCAGAAAGGAATTGGCAGATGGAAAGAAACGAATATAAGAACTTGAAAATGTAGCCGTAAAATGTCAACTTTCGTCTATCACATCTTATTAGACAGTGGACAGGACCCTGTCTAGACAGGCGAATTTAAATATTAATTTGTGCGAAAATTTTAAACAGTTAAGATCTCATTAATTCAACAATAAGGATGTAATCAAAAATATGGCTATCGTAAAAAAACATCAAACATAATACATTTCAAAAAGGATGAGCTATAAAAATATTAACCAGCATCGGTAATAAATTTGATGCCTACTCGTATTCCGAACCGCCAGCTTTCATTTTAACAAGTTAATCAAATAAGAAAATGTAGGCATTATAAATTATTATTACTGTTATTTACTTAATTTACATTTTTTTTCATATATTTAAGTTAATAAATTCTTCCCACTGTTATTAGTATTTTTTTATTAATTAAACGTCATAAAATAAGAGCAGAAGAAACATACCTATATAGCCTAGATATTGAATGCACCTAGTAACATAGACCATTATAACATTTGTACAGCAGTTCAATATCTTAGTCTATTAATCTGATGGGTTTCTTTCTAACAGTTGACCTCTGATTAAATCTATCGCTACTAACAAGGTGTGCCAACCAACAGGAAAAAAATATACCATTGGATTAGTTTTTATGTGGTAGATAGGTAAGTACATCACCATTAGCATTTACTAAGACGCCATACAAAATGTCGGTATAAATAAGACTAGCTAAAAATAAAATTTGCGGAAGGCAGATTGGGATTGGCTTATCAGGCAGATTAACCGTGGAGTATTCAATATAACTCAAATCTGAGAGATTAATTTGGACGCGGCATACAATACATGAGAGATAACGACGTTTCAGACAGTTAAGTGGGCCTAAATATTTGAGTACTGTTTCAGTAGGTATTCGGGCTTAAGAAGAATTCTACCCGTTCCACAAAGTGGAATTATTGAAATGTGATTATTCAAACAAAATCTATCAAAGTTACAATTGCGGAGCGGTATTACACAAATGCATATCGATTTTCCATCTGTTCCGAATAATACAGTTAATCGGTTTATTAGAACAATATATTTGTTACCATAACTGGCCCAGTTCGTTTCGCAAGCCCTCCCTGTCCCTACCGCTCGCGGCAGTTTCAATGTGCGCGCGCGCTGCCACTCTCGCTATCGTTTTGGTGAATACAGGTTTCTGCAGCCCAAATTGCCAATTGATCCACCAATAAGATACTTGATTTGGAACCTTTATAACGAAATCTAAACAATATAAACTTCGAATATTGTGAAGGTTTAACGCTTAGTTAGTAAAGAAGTTTGTCAGATGTCAGACAAGAAAATTGATCTTTAAAAATCCTTATACTCAATTTTTTTACGTAGACGTTAGTGACTAGCGACTATACTCAATCTTTGGTACCCTCATGGTATAAGCGAACTTATGGTAGAGCTGCTGACGCTAGTGAAATAAAACTCTAGGATGATCAATAGTAAGGATGAGCGTAGTAAGATAATAGATGATGGTGCACCATGGCAAATTAAGGAATTTGAAGGAAATTTGTAAGTATCAGACTAATGTTCTGCTACATCCATGTTAATTATAATTATAAATAATACATAGATTGCCAATAAAATTTTTTTTTAAGATGTTGGTGATATTGAATGCGCCAAAAATTAGTTTGTTTTTACATCATTTACGAAGGTAAGTACCTACAACTGGGACTTGAACATTTATCTGAATAAATTACAACCCATTTCGTTCTCAACATAAAATGTAAGGAGGTACGAGTGACCTTTTCTTCTTTGCACAATGACGAGGTTAATTTTTAATCCCGGCTCAATGTACACCAGTGTGTGAATGTGTAAATACATATGTATGTGTGTTGGTCTGCCGAGGTGAATGCCCTCAGAGTGCTGGATTCTGTGGTCGGCTGACGGAATGTGTTGCCAAACGCACTGATCGGAACTCGCTGAGAATGTACCGCTCAGGGAACAAGTAGGTAGCCCCTGCGTCACCGGCTTACCGCCATGTTCTTTTTTTCGTATTTCGAACGCGGAAATTGCAACTTTTGACAGCTAGCCTCTTTTTAACGTGGTGCGAATCGCGATCCGCAGACGTGTGTTGTATTCATGCAAAAAAAAAGGTAAGGTCTTTGGTTGTATTTCCAATTTTGTGAGCAATTCGAAGGTTATCGCCAATTTTATAGCTGTTAGTCTTGACATCATGTCACGACAGGTTTACAATTATGTACAACACAACACAATAGCTTTTAAGACAATGTTGTTAAATCATTGCTAATTATTCCTTGTCCTTTGTTGTTAAAAAGACAAAGTTTGTTGAACAAATTAACAATACAATAGTTTGGAGTTTAGGAATTTTATAAGAAATAGCAAAAAAAAGTTGTGAACAACTTTATCTAGGTAGAAATAAATAAGCGCCCACGGTTTTGGATAGCAAAACATATTTTAATACATTAAGATTTAAAAATGCTGTTCACGTCAGATAAGCCTTGAACTTAGTGATGACAGTAAAATTAATGCAGCCATCTCAGGTAGCGGTATCCGGTTAGTATGGAAACCTATATTCACGTGCGGCCACTAAACTGGGCGCTGCAATCAGCGGGCTTTCTAAACATTTCGACTTAGAACACCGTATTTAGTTAGTCCCAGGCCGGTTTGGTATAGAGAAAGCATGACAAGTAAACTAATTAGAATTAGAAAAACTAATTGTAGAAAAGTATCAGCCTACTGATGAGATTTTCTACGGCGAGTATGGCGATCAGAATCCAAGGCTTGTGCACATTTCGGCGAATTGTTGGCCATTACTGTATATGCGTTTCCGAACTGCACCACGGTAAGCGGCCATTCACACGGATAACGCGACACCGATAGTTTCCATACACACTGTATCCGGGTGCCGAATGCGGATATTATCTAACAAAAATGTAAAGCAAAAATGGTGTCAGCTGAAACATGTTGAAACGTGTCAACGTAGGCCTTAACAAAATAAAAGATTTGAATTTGAATGGGTGAATGGTCAGGCATTAAATTGACAATTTCAAAATGAGTCCTCAAAGTCGCGTGATCGACATATTTCAGTACCTACGTATGTAAATATATCAATAGATAGGTGGGATATTCCTACATTTAACAGATTTGGAAGAACCGCATTCAAATCCGATGTAACTCAAGCGGTTCTTGTCCAGCAGTCTGCTGATAAGGGTATGAGGGACCATCGGTGTGATGATTGTAATCTAGACTTACCCTGGTTACGATCACCATGATGACGACGGCATGTGGTCACCGCCCCGATCTGCAACCAACGACAAAAAGTTATAACGAAGGTAGCTACCACACTGGAAAGATATGGATATGGTTTGTCTCCGCAATACACAATGACATGATAAAAGAATATAAATCTAGTACTTTTAGTGGTTTTTTTGGTGTTAATCATTCATTCTACTAAAAAGAGTAGCCATTAAATTGACTTTCTTGCCGGATGTTCTCAGAGTGGAAGTAGCATTCCGAACCGGGGATAAGTTCTGACTATTCATAAGGGCTTTATTGGCCTGCATGAATAAAAATATTATTGATTTGATTTTTTTGAATGAATGAATGAATGATTTATTATGCTTGAAACATGGTGCAACAAAAGATCTTAAATTAATATAAGCTCGGCACATTCCACCATATGAAATGGTATGCAAATAATTTTAATTATAACTAGCTGAGCACGCGACTTCGTCCGCGTGGAATTTAACTTAACAAAAAAGCCCGCTCCCGCGTTCTGAAAACGCGCGACAGGACCCATTTTTTAAAATTTAGTTTTTCTTAAATAAAAGTAGCATAAGTTAGTGCTTATAACAACAGCTATCTACCAGTGAAAGTCCCGTCAAAATCGGATATATGATACTCTTTGATTTCATGTGTTTTTATTTTTTTACGCGGAACCCTAATTGCTTTTCTAGAATTAAAGTATCCTAAGTTACTCCTTAAAACATCAGCTATCTGCCAGTGAAAGTCCCGTCAAAATCGGTCCAGCCGATTCGGAGATTACCCGGAACAAACACACAGACAGACAGACAGACAGACAGACAAAAACATTTTTAATCGCGTTTTGGTTATAGGTGTCGTATGTACTTTCATATGCATTTAGTGAAAAGGTGTTATTTTGATATTACAAACAGACACTCCAATTATATTTATTTGTATAGATATTGACAATAATTCATTAAACACATGCAATTATAAAACTTTGATTTGATTGAATAGTCAGTCCTCACTGCGAGGAGTACCTAGCCACAGTAAGTCCACACTTGCCTAGTGCGGGTTGGCGGACTCCTAAAACTTTTCAGATTATCTCAGAATAATATAAGATTTCAATTCACACATGGTCAGTAGGTAGGTAAATCATGATTTTCTGTATCACTGAAATATAAATTCTGAATAAAAGGGGGGGGGGGGCAGTTAAGGTCCAGTGGGGGTAGGTCCCACCCAACCCCCACCCCCTCGGTAAGTTCATAAATCCACATACCTACTAAAGAAACACGGTTGCAAGTCTAGTTATATTTGGACAAAACCAACAGGACTTCAGTTAATAACAAAAGCTTTTCGGTCCCAAAAAGTCTTAGACTATTAAGCGTAAAAAAGTCAATTACTCCAATACATTGTATTGGGTATTGTTATAAAGTAATAAAAACGATACCGTTTGCGCAAAGTTAAATGGTGAGAGAGATAATTTGCCAGTCCATCGGCCGCATGAAATGAAGCGTCCGATTGCGTCACGTTGTCCGCAACCGATGCATCAAAGAGAATACAATACTACGTAAGACGATGCATCTTCAAGGAAAATCTTGTCACGGGTATTTTTAGATTGAATTTACAGATGACATCGGTCATGTTTACTGCATTATGGTTCGCTGTTAGATTACGCTTGGATAACGCTATACGGATACAGAATAGTGTTGTAGGTATATATAAACCTTTTCCTATAAACAATTATAGCTACTAAGTATACCTTTTCTGAAGTTTCCTTTCTCTGAACAGATGTTGCTATTTTTAGGTACATAACAGAAAAAGAATGATCACAGATAGGAAAAATTTAAAATAACGACAAATTGTGAATCCTCCATTACGAGTAGTAGGCCAACAGGTTGGAACAACCTGGAACAATCAGATACCTACCTAAATCGATATATTATGTAAATTGTATTTATTAAAAAAAACAGTATAAAATAATGACTAATCCTATTCGAATGTGTAGCACAAACTTCAAGGTTCTGTTCGCCACTAATTAAAAATAAACTACTTAGGTACTGTGGAGGTATTGTGACAAATTATTATGAGTAATTGAGTGATCATTCTAGTGTCAAAAATGCCACAGACATGACGAAGAGACGAGACGTTAATTATCCGTAACAGATCAAAATTCTGTATTTTGATCTGTTACGGATAAATATTCTTCTGAGACCCAAATACCTACATTATTCGTAACTCTAGATTTTTCGTTGCAGGTTGCAAGCTTAGGATCAAGGTTTAAGAATCGCTTCCTTCAATATACTTACAGGATGTTTCACTAGTCTGAAATAATAATTTAGGTATACGGAAGCTGATACGTAGCCTAGTGAGCCCGAAACTCATCCAAACCCCAAATTATGATTGTACGAAATCATAATTTAAAAAGAACCTATATTTTATGAAACTGAAACCACCTATTAGGTAATACCTTTTCCTCGCTGTTCGCTAGTTTTAGTGTACAGCCTTAATCTTATCAGCAGTACGCGTCTCGTAACTTTGTATTTATTTCAAAATGCTCTTCCATTGTTTCGCGGTATGATATGTATGATGATGTTATTGAGAGCATTGTTTTGCAAGTCCGCCACACATGGAGCGTGGTCCATTCAGATGAAGGCTGTTCGACCGGTTAGACCGACAGTCGGCTATGAGTGGGTGGTAGGGTAATTGCTTTATTGAATGCGTCGTTTACAATATATAATATGTTTTCTTCATCGGTGTTTCGTTAAAGATACAGGGCAATCCAGTTCTCATTTTGCAAGCATCCTACTAATATTATAAATGTGAAAGTTTGTGAGTGTGGATCTATGTATGTATGTATGTATGTATGTTTGTTACTCCTTCACGCAAAAACTACTGAACGGATTTGGATGAAATTTGGAACACAGATAGATTATAACCGGGATTAACATATAGGATACTTTTTAACCCTTAATAATCCAATACTACGCGGATGAAGTCGCGGGGCACAGCTAGTATAACATAAATAAATTACACATCGTGATCCTCAAAGAAGCAAATAAGAAGAAATAGAAAGAAAGAAACATTAGATAATTTTGGAAATGTATTTGATATGAGGCTGGCAAGCAATAGCCATAACAAAAAAGTACCTATTAAATACCTATTAAGTACCTATCAAAACAGATGAGAGCATTTTATTTACCATTCTTCCTAATAACAAAACTCGAAAAGCCATACATGATATTTTAATGAGCGGACCGTAGTCGACTGACAGCACAGATTGCGTTGCGTTTACACACGCGAATAGTACCATTTATCTAAAAAATATATACCCTATGGTATATCTGATGTGACCTTCCCGTTTATGTTAGCAGGTCCTCCCCTCCCTCTGTCTTACTCTCCTTCAGGTCAGCAACCTGCTAAGCAAACCTTCGGTATTGCAAGCATATGTAGGCCACGATAAATGCTTAACATCTGGGGTGCTACTCTTAGCAACGATAATCGATATATTGTGACATTTGTGGTATCGAATCCTACTATAAATTCTATCTTTTTTCCGTCATATATCGTTTGAACGAACGATAATGTTGTATCGTTCGTTCAGTAATCGACACGACGGCAAAAAATATTGAATTTAGAGTAAGATTCGACGCTACAAATGTCACGATATAAGTATATCGATTATCGTTGCTAAAAGGAGCGCTCCAGGCGGGCCGGACGCTTCTTTGCCAACTTTAATGTATAATAAAACTGTACTGGACGATCTCCAAAGACAGAGTAGTTGTATGACAGCTCTTTATAATGTCGATACGCGCACGCGCCCATTCCCAGCGGCTGCGTACGCGCGCGTAAGTGAGCAGCGGAACTAATGCCGCCGGATGTCCTTTATGTGTCGGCCGTTCATCTCGGCAGTCGGCACAAACGATCACAGCTCGTCGATGTAACGGCCCTTTTACACAGCTTATCTGTTCAATACAGAGAGATTCGGCGATAAGAAAGAACGAGAGAAAGGCATTTTTTAATATTTCCGTTTCAATCTGTTGAACAGCTGATCCATACACCACTGTATTCCCCGAAGGGATAGGCAGAGGTACTTCTGCAGTAAACCCACATTTCGGAGATGGTATTTTGGTCCTAATGTTAAAACTGGGCGAGTATATGCCATTATTCCGGGCGCATTCGCCCTCTGCAAGTGGAATTCGGACTATATTCCACCACTCACAGCAAAAGAAACACCAAAAAATGTATCAACTTTCACACACCTAACATTAAATTTTTAACGCAAACCAGTGTGCAGTTACCGCGGCTTGTTCCAAGAACCAGTAGGACGTACTCTTGTGACATGTACGTACCATATTTGTCACATTACCAAGACTGCATGGCCCGCTATCTAACGGATATGAGCCATATAAGTATTTTACGCTGGTTACAAGTGCGCAAAACATGCAACGTTTACTGACGATGTGCATCTTACGCATAATGCTCGGGCATACAAATAATATAACGAGAAACACCACCAATGAACATGCGTCTTTGATGATGTCCTATCAAAAGCGGAAAACACAGATAAACAATTTGTCTTTTTTCGTATCGTTAAATATAACGATACCTACATCATAACTAGCATTTCCTTTGCCTTTGGCATCTATAGGCCACGGTAACTGCTTAACATCGGGCGGGTCGTACGCTTGTTTGCCGACTTTGTTATATAAAAGAGACTCTCTCAAATGATTTGAATATAACTGAATAATTCCCAGTTCGCATCGAAGCTAAAGTCGTAAAGACGCTGTCCAATTGTATTATGTCAGGCATTTGTTACATTACACAGGTTTTCCGGTGAGTGGACATGGTGACATAGTGCACACGTAACTACACATTCACTTGCGCGTGCGCAATGCACACAAAGTATCTGATCGAATGGAAATGAACATAATAAGTTGGCAAATTGCACATATCACTTTCTTCGTTTAATAATAATTTATATAAACTTTTAGTTAAGTAGGTATGTAAGTAAACTTTAAACCAATTATCTGTAAAACAGAGCTTTTATCAATGGAGTAAATACTTTATTGCCCAACAAATTGAAATTATAGACACATATAGGATTTATGTGGAGTGTTAATTGCTGTACCTTTTCCGGCAATAAGGATCGTATTAGCAAAGTAGGTAGGTACGATTTACCTATCTATGAAACTGGGTTTCATAGATTAGTGGATAAAGAAGGATTTATTGCCGAAAATTTACAAATACATAGCTACTGCAGCTGCACAGTTTCCCTCATACGGAACCTCCCCGTTACGAATCACTGTTGTAGCTTCGGCGAAACGCCATATAATGGGCGCACGCGCAGTTCATAGAACCTGAAGGTTCCAACAATTTTCCTCGTGACATACGTTTTATCTCTAGTATCAATATGTACAGTCTGGGGACTTTCAATTGGCCCAATTCTTTTTATACGATGCGGCAAACACCCATTGCTGTACATGTTTGACTAAGATACCAATTCATAAACGATTACACTTCTGTAACAATTTGATTTAATATAAGTGGCACTTTTGAAAAGACAATAAACTAAAGGTACCTAATATATTATCTAGTGTAAATATAAAAAAAAATCCGTCTTCATAAAATCCTAGATGCACTAAAAATATAGAAATAACTGGGGACCTTGTAATTTCTTTAATTTGGAGTCGATGCCACTATCTTTGCACTACGTTAGGACTACTTCTTATGTAGGTAGGTACTAACTACTACCCCTACTAACCCTACTTAATTAAATTGGCACCGACTCCAAATGAAAGAAACGAGATCACCTGGGGAGTATAAACTTTCAAAATAAACAAAAAGGATTTTCAAAATCGGTTCACAATGACGGAGTAATCGGACAACATTATAAAAAAACATACGGGAACATAGAACCCCCTCCTTTTTTTGGAAGTCAGTTAAAAGTGACCTCCAATAAATGTGACCATTTTATTTACACACCCGGCGACTGGTAAATTTAATCTGAGTGTGACCCCGGCCCCGAAAAATCGTAAACAACATTTAAAATTTGCTTAAAGGAAAAAGTCGCTTTAAAGGATAGGGTTACCAGATGTAAAAATCAAAAGACCGGAGAAAAGGCCTGATTACCATGGAAAAGTCCTGAGATTTTATACAGTTTGAGAATTTTCTCTCAAAAACATATTATTATCGTTTTATACACTACGGATCTAGCTCACGCGTTGCAACTTGTTTCAATTGGATAAATAAGTATTGATTTTAACTGTTCAATTGTTGCCAAAAGAAGGTTATTTTTAGTTTGTTTTACTTGGATAAATAAGTATTGATTTTAACTGCAATTGTTATCTACCAAAAGAAGATTATTTTTAGTTTGTTTTACTTAGATAAATAAGTATTGATTTTAACTGTTTAATTGTTACCAAAAGAAGATTATTTTAGTTGGTTTAACTTTTAAATAAAGAGATCTTTAAAATGTAACCTGTGTTTTATTGAAAATCCTGAGATTTTACGAGATTTGCAAAATCCGGCCGCAATCCTGAGAAAAGTCGAAAATTCCTGTAATCTCAGGACAAATCCTGAGATATGGTAACCCTAATAAAGGAACTTTATCACGTGCACATGTGTAGAATTGAGTTAATGTAGGGTGGGTACCTAAATAAAGCTGTTTACATATGGGCCGCGTTCGCAGTATGGCCGTGACCTGCACTGCCGGTCACGGCTGAAATCACCCGCTCATAAACTCACACGCACCTTGTAAATAGGTACTTAAGGGTACTTAAATGACAGAACATGCGTAATTACGTGACGCACGCTCTAGGACGATTTAACGCACGCTGTACGCACGTTAATCGTTAGCGGTTTTTCTCTAATCCTTCACTGGCAGGTTGGTTGTCGGCAAATCAGCAATGCGTGAAAGATTAAGGCCTTCAACTTTACGAGGATTTGATAAAAGAAAACAGTAACCCACCAACCTATAGTGATTGCAGATAGCCCCGCTATGCTGTTCCCACACAAAGGACTATACAATGTTGCGCAAATGCGAAGGGTGGGGTTCACTGTTTGTACAAACCAAGTTCATACTTACGTCCTTTTCAATGGATCCAAATAATAAGAGTGACAATTTGCTAGATGTTTTGCACCTGTGTGGGTTCAGCGCACAGAACATTGGTCTGAGACTAATAAGACAAAACACTGCTTACGTCAAATTGCATGAGAATGCAATCATCAAAAGTTTGGCAGGGTATCGGTGCAGACGGCGGATTTTTATTGGTCAAGGTCGAGCTGTGAATGGACCAATTAAAACGTCAGGTCCGGTTATACATATTATTATGCAGTCGCATTGCATATGCTAGGCGAGCAGGGGTATCCGGCTATGCGGCGTCTATGGCGTATTGGTCTTTGGATCAGCACCACCATGGTTATTCGGAAAGTTAGGTTCGGCTTCGGTCACGGGCTTGGGCTCAACATCGTGAGCGGTTGTTTCCTGTCGTCCCTCGCCTTTAGGAAGTGCGATCACTGATGCGTACGCGCAGCCGCTTGGGGACAGCGGACCTGTGCATCATGCATGCGTGGTTTTGTTTTTTTTTTAATTATTTGTTGCAATTATTGGTTGCATTAAACTTGTTAGTTTACTAACAAAGTTGCTAGTACGATATATCAAAGAAATTATGACATTATGGCAACGATTTAAGTACTACATCAAAACGCCATTGTCGATGCTAGCTTACAGGAGTAACAGTAGTGGAAGTTTGTGGCGAGAATATTCCCATTAAAAAAAAAGCTTAACATATTAATATATTTTTATAAAATTAGGTACCTACTGCAAATGTGTTTGTTATCATATTAATAGAATTCCCGTTAGACCCTCAGCTAAATTAATGGTTGTGGGAGGAGTGGGCTTACGTCAATAGTTTAATGACCAGGATCGGGAACGAACCCGGAACGTAGCAGCATCGAGAGCCGCCTCTTCAACCACTAAGCTATGTTATGTTAAACTGTAATAATATCCCAATACGATGTGTTTATTAGAAATCCGTGTATCGTTTTTTTTTAATGCAAATCCGTTAAAAACTGGTCATGAAACTTAAATGATGCGAATAATATTGAATTTGAATGCTCCTCGTAATATTGAATAGGCAATCTAGAATTCCAGTTATAAAGAAAGCTTAGCATTTTTTAATGTGAATTTAATTTTAGCTGTTCTACATATGCACTAATTATAATGCAAAACATTTAAGTGAATATCAAATATCTATATAGAATTTTAAATCACTACGTGTGCGACAAAAAACTAATGTAAATATTTAGGTGACATATTTTCGACAACTAATTTTAATTCAGACGCGTCTACAACTACTGTCAAAGAAAAAAATCCTACATATCTAGGTACTATTTGTAAACAATTCGCGTGCGGTTAAACCATTTACTCCATAATTAACATGTAACACCAACTTACAATCATGGTCACTGATCTTTACTGGAAGTTGCCCGCGGATCCACCCGCCTTTCTATACAATGAAAGTAGCCTAAGTCACTCCTTATAATATCTGCTATCCGCCAGTGAAAATCGCGTCAAAATCGGTCCAGCCGTTTCGGAGATTAACCGGAACAAACAGACAGACCAAAATTTTATACTAAATAGTTTTTTGTTATAGATATAGATATAGATATAGATATAGTATATACCGTACTTATATACTTTCATATGCATTCAGTAAAATGGACATTACAGACAGACACGTTTATTTATTTGTATGTACATAAGTTTGTATAGATTGAGGTTGATATCTCGAATCGCTCTCAGCATATTC
Organism: Notodonta dromedarius; assembly: GCA_905147325.1. Taxonomy (NCBI): domain Eukaryota; kingdom Metazoa; phylum Arthropoda; class Insecta; order Lepidoptera; family Notodontidae; genus Notodonta; species Notodonta dromedarius. The sequence goes on along the minus strand of LR990159.1, from coordinate 11,273,453 downwards.
GTATCTAGCAATTGCAACGGGATATTTTATTACTATTTTATAACCTTCATTGCTTTGAAACATAAAATACTTTGTCGGCCACAAAAAAAACTGTAAAGCACGCTATGAATAGAGTACGAGGATTCAAAAATAGGAACTGATCCGTTTTTGTTGAATGCATATTGTTGTAAGCATGATGGGTTTTAAGTTAATAATAGTTACAGTTATTACAATATGTGGGTAGGTACCCTTTGTGTTGACACAATCGGTATTTCCAGTTAATGGTATTATTGTATTACGGAATAGGTAATTGTTATTGGCAAAGTGTTAGTATGTTATCGATGGTAGAGCCAAGATGTCGCCATCTGATCACTATTCACAATTATACGGCTTACTGGGTTGACAAGGGTAGTACCACTATCACACAGAAAATTCGTAAGATTAGTAAGAGAGCCGGAAGCTCATCCCCCCTTCTCCTCCTTGTATCCCACCCCCCTTCAGGTAAGCAAAGTGCGAGCAATGCCATTGGTTTGAAACCATCAAACTATAGGCTAACGGGTAACTGCTTAACATGAAGTCATCCGCTTGTTTGCCAACTTTGTTACATTCAAAAACGTACCTAATGAGGGGGTTAATAACTGTAAAATATTTGTTTATATAGGTATTCTCTATGACAATCTAAAATGTAACATTTCATCTCCAAAAAGTAACTTTTAGAAATCACTAGAACTGATAATCCAGCCCGTCCATTACAAACAACTATAAAAAATGTAGTTTCTCCTAATGCATTAGGCGGCAAGAGGTCGAACTGATAACAATAGAAAATCAATTGTACCTGGAATTCGATGGTTGGTGAATCAATAAATAAATAATGATCTAAACTCTTTTCACTTTATCCTACTGATATTATAAATGCGAAAGTTTGTGAGTGTGGATGTATGTTTGTTACTCCTTCACGCAAAAACTACTGAACGGATTTGCATGAAATTTGGAACACAGATAGTTTATAACCGGGATTAATATATAGGATACTTTTTATCCCGATAATCCCGAAATTTTTGTTAAGTTAAATACTACGTGGACGAAGTCGCGGGCATAAACTAGTGCTAAATACAGCAGATACAAATGACACAGTTAACTTCATTAAAAAATCAATAACGCTAAAAGTGTCCACGTCATTTCGTATAATTATATAATAAAATAGTTATACAAAATTGCCTTTAATTTAACATTTAAGGTGCACCTTGAACATCGTACCACCTAAAAACTTGTATAGAAATCGCTTCACATACATTATTAATCACAAATCATGATGCACGAATTTAGAATGCCGCCCGCATAAAACAACGCACGCCGGTTCATCTGATAAACCGAACGTTTTAGGCACTGCAGAGAAAAGTGGTTGATATGCGTATGCGGCTCGCCGCCCGCGAGTGCGCCGCGGCCGCACCGCTTTTTGTATGCGTCACATTATCTGACCCACATATTTACGTGATCGCGTTCAAAACCTCGAGATAATTGTGTTTTTTCTCAAGGCGCTCAGTTTTACGGCCGGAAACGGATCGACGTAAGTGCCACACACAACATTTGTTTACAAATCACTTCACTTGATTTCACTTTCTTTTGCACGGGACTGGATTATTAAATAATGGTATGTATAAAATAATATGGTAAAATTAAGAAAATTAGTAAGTAATCGTTGTACCATTCTATAATATATGACTCAGGAGGAAATAAAATCTCACTTCCCTTTGTTTCTATTACAGATCTCTACATATATATAGGTAGTTATTTTTTACTAAGTAGCAGTAAGTCCATTAAATCATAACACAAAAGTAGGTGGAAACACTGAACGCGTTGAATGTCGAGGCGTGAAAACATTTCGCTATAAATCAAAGGAATCAGCATGCATTGCACGTCACTCAGGCGCAAGAAACGAACGCAATTCGCTAACGACCAATACACACGAGTGACATCCTCGCGTTAATTGCGGGCATTTCTTATCGCTTCGTAACATACAGAGAATAGGTTGTGTCAACAGCTCGGCAACGTGACTGTGTATTCAAGCCTTTACACAGATGCCAAAACCAGCTTAATATAACCTCCTTACACACAAAGGGAACAGTGAGAATAAATAAGGTTGGTATTTAGAAGTCTGTGGGTTGGTAGACCATATTGGCGGTGAACTGGTGACAAACTAAATTGCTGGAAAGGTTGCATAAAAGTAGGAAAATATGGAGTAGCGTGGAAGAAGATGGAGAAGCTGGGGTCCACTTCACGCACACAGAAGAAATTAACAATACTAACAAAAATAATTTTAAATAATACAAATATTACTTGAGAAAGGAATAAAATATAATATATACTTTCATATGTAAAATTCCGGTGTGCTGTTTTTAATTCTTCTACTACTACACGGCGTGACTGATTTTAATTTTTTTTCTTATAATTCATAGGTCACCTGGATTCTTAGCTATAGTTGGACCCGGTAGGTGACACTCTTGTCGACATCCAGCAAATAATATCTCCATTAGATAAACTGCGGGCATAAGCTGTTATTTACATAAGCGCCATCGCGTCTCCATTATTCGGGGAAAGAGATGTAAAAACAAAGGTGGTCCTAAAAGCGAGGATCTTGTTATATGGTCGGATCACATCCAGACGAGGCGAACTAATTATCGTATGTAGAATGTCACCGCGCGAGCTCACTACCTGCGTCCGCAGTCGTGATCTTCTAATAAAAGAGTTCATATTTTTGCTTCTAAATTATGGTATTGTGTTTCTTAACAGAGATAATAATAGAGTATTTTTGTTAAGTATTCTCTACTTTTGTACCACACACATTTGTTTACTGAATTGAACTAAGATTTTTTTAACCAGTTAAAGAGATGATGTGCTTCTACAGCTTCAACAAAGGAATATTAAACTATCATTAAATTAAAAAAATGGTGGGTTAAAGTCCAGAACAAAATTAAATATTCTTGCCCCACTTCAGCTTGCGTCTTAATATAGTTAGGTTGGTATACCCGTTTATCGATTATAGCTTTAGGTAGTTATTGAGCATTACTGTCATGGCTTCCTTGTGAATAGTATTACGCAAGCACCTATAAACAAATTGTTATAAGTGTCAATACACTTATATACTTACTTCAATCACTAAAGATAGGGGCATCACGATTGAGAACTTTATAATTATCACGTTTGGATGATAGACTGGTAATGATGAGGCGATATCACGCGATACACCTTGAAACGGTAATTAAGTTATGAGCAATTAAAAACAGTTGGTGTACCTATAGGAAGACAATGTGACTCAGTGGGAGATACAGATTGCATCTGAGAAGAAGTTCGGGTTCAGTAGACAGTCTTGGGAGATCCCAATGAGTAAGAGTGGGCTAATACAATCTGAAGAACAAAACGTAGAGACAACAACTGCACAAAATAGCGATAGGTTTCTCTGTCTTTCTTTACCAATTATAAATTAAGATCTTATCATACACACCCAAGTCACGTTCTATCGATGAGTTTCGAACAAAATCGATTCGAATAATCGAGTTCGCGACAAGCTCCAGTGAAAGTCGAATAAACAAAAACTATTTTATGATTCGGACCGCGTGCCGTCTGTTTGTCAATTAGGACATTTTCAAACAACATTCCTTCAGGTACGATTGTGGTTTCCTGTGGCGATCCATCGAGATACAAGGAATTATATTCGGATCTTAAAGGATATTTTAGAATTGCTGCTGTATCGTGCTATGCCTTTACCTATTACCTTGTAGGTAAATAGATACCTATTATATAGATACCAATGTCAATGTCAATAGAAAAAAATAAGGAAAATTAAGCACAAGTGTTTAAAGATCAAATTATGCTGTGACTCAAGAGAACGAAAAAAATGCAGTCGCAACATAACGAATTACATGAATAAAATAGAAAATATATAATAAGTCTCGCTATCTACTGTTACTCTTATAAGCTAGGATCGACAATGGTGTCCAATGCACGAATTTAACCGAAAGAAACAATAGGAGGAGTTAGAAGAATATTATCCAATTCACTCTGTTGCATATCAGCAGACAAAAATAACTGTCCTGATTTCCACAGAATAAAGAATGTTCCAGATGACTGAGAACCAGTTGTAAGGCACCATGGATAATATAATAAAAAGACGGGAAGGAAGAATATAAGTTAAATTAAGGTGTTGTTGAAAATAATTAGCAATTGCTAGATTTAACCGCCCAAGTTCTAGCAGTCACGGTTCGTACTTCTCAACCGAAACGCAAAGTTCAACCTATACCGTACGCAGCCGTTGCGATTATAAACTTTACGACGTAATTTAAAGGTTCATTATAACGATGAAATTTATAATTTATAATAATAAAAGAAAATAAACAACCGTCGTCAAAAGAGGGTATCGTGATAGGTTACATTATAATTTTTTTGCATCTCTATTTAATTTATTATTACTGGCCATGCTATGGAATTATTTTTGAAATAACTTTTTACATCGGCTACATTTAATTTAAGAGTCCTGTGGTAATGATGCAGACTGCATGAATTAATAAAATGAAATTGTTGGTTTTATTTCCTATAATTTTTATTAGTGTAAAATGATGATTAATAGATTTTTAAATGCATCCTAACATTTTACATTGTTTTATTGATATATAATTAATATTTATTTGATATTCTTTTATTTGCCAATTACAAATGTAATCTTACTTCCTATTAGGTATTCGCGAACTAATGGAAAACATAACTTCTATGAATCCACTGACATTTCATAGAACGGTTTAAATTTTAATTATAAAATAAATATGACTTTAAATATTAATGTGAGAAATCATCATTATTGTTAGCAAATGATCGTGTGGTTTCAAAATATGCACCTGTTATGCTATCTTTTAAATAGTAAATATGTTTAACTATCTCATTAAATGTTATGTATGCATTCGTATTGATATTTGTTGATTTAATTGCTTACCAGTTATCTAATATAACAAAAAATTATAATATAATATAAAAGTTATTATGATATTATATTTTAATTGTAGTAAAAAATAAAATCATATATTCAGCGTACAGATGCCTCATAAAATACTTTCATGACGATGTCGTTGATGTCTTTTGTATGAAGTACGTGATATGACCATAAAAGACCCGCATATTTCGACTTTGTACTATTGATACATTGATTGTATCTATAAATAGCTGTTACGTAATACATTGCTCAAGATCTGTGGATGGATACTATTACTGCAAAATGTATTGGCCATATCGCTTATAAAACAGTCTTCCTTACGACATCCAATTTTTTTATATATATAAGTTTTTTTTTTTATAGTAATCCTCATGTTGTGCTACATAAGTAGTTCAAATTACAAGACTTAAGGCAATACAGGTAGTAGGTATATTACTGCCTAGCAATGATGGTCACGCCAATAGAAAACTGATGAGTGTTCAATAAATACAGCAACAGTTTTTTGCAGCGTCTAGACATCGCATCAGAGGCGGAGAGAACTTAACATGCGCTTAAAACAATGTGGAATGATAATACGACGTGATTCATACCAAGCATTTGTGTATAGTCCGTTAATTTCACGAAGACGTTTGAATAATTTCAAATTGACCCATATGCCTGTGTCATAAGAGTCACAGCACTCGTTTCCGTGAAAAGAATGAACTCTCTGAGCCTCTATTTCCCGAAGGAATATATGAAGAAGCGTCGACCTTATTACTTAGGTTCTAATAAATGAATGAGAAGACTATTCATATCATAAGTTTTGATGTAACGAATGTGCCTATTCCTTTATGTATTTTTTTTTTCATAGACAACAAAGTCTGCACAGATGGCAAGGGTGACCCGTCTGATGTTAAGCAGTTACCATGGCTTATAAATGCTAGCAATATCGAATGCATTGCTCGCACGTTACTGGCTGAATGGGGAGTGGGGCAAAGGGAAGGGGTGGTTGGGCTTCTGGCTCGCTTACTCCTCTTACGCAGCTATAATACGACCGCTTTGACGACCGCTTGGTGCAGTGGTTCGAGCGTAGGCCGCTCGGCTCACTGCACATGGTGGTTGCGGGTTCGATTCCCACCAGGGCAAATTTCGGAAATGGCCTTTTCGTAATTTGCCCAGGTCTGGGTGTCACTGGGATCGCCCCCAGTCCATTGTACGGTACCCATAGTACAAGCTTTGCTTCGTTTGGGACAGTACAGTTGGTGTGTCTGTCTGGCGATATTTATTTATTTATAATAGCTAGTTTACGCCAATCTTCTGTGTGAGGTTGCCAGTACACTTGTCGAGCCAGCACGTATATGAGCAGTAATCAATCAGCTATACAGCTTGACTCTACTACCATTACATGAACCAGATATTAAAAGTTGTGTCACGTAAAGAGATGATAGAGACTGATCTAGGCTGACGCTGGTGGAAGGGTTTTACTCTTAATAAGGGTACTTACACTTAAATTAGAAGAAGACTCTCCCTTGAATTATGAGTCGAAGTTAAAATTTTGACTGTAAAATCGTGTATTCTTATTACGTAACGACATTAGCAGCTTTTTAGCGATTTCGTTGCTAAATACATGTGACCACATTTTCTACCTACACAAGAACCTTGGACAGGAATTTGCAAATACAGCGACACAATGAGATATTTCAAGAAGATTTATTGATCAAGTCTACAAGATTATGGAGATTCAGGATTCTGAATCGAAGTCAAATAAGACGGGTGAACAAAATCGACTGTGTGATTAAATATATTGCCGCCGAATGCTCAAAATACATTCAAATGTAAGTGCCGCTTAATGTTTTCGTGCTATATAAAAAGACAGATAGTGACGTCTCTAACAGCTAAGTGGGACTTAAATATTTGAGTAGTTTTTGAGTATTCCACCGTTAATCGTGCAAGTAAATAACGAATACTTCATTGGGCAAGTAGGTCAATGTTCTTCAAACCGAGCTCTTAGATCTTGCCAGATTTTTTCTAATAGATGCTGTTAGGAGCCGAATTGTTGAATAAAACCGCACATGTATCGTTCTAATGATCTTTGTAGCGAAGATACGTAACTTATTGCAAGTAGAAATTAGCATCGATCATTTGCATAATCGATTGGGTTAAATAGTACCTACCTAACAACTAAAAAAATAAATCTAAATGAAGACATATTCAGAATAAAGATTTAGTAATCTGTGCATCTTTACTATGACTTATTGGGACTTGATCATTTACTATGAACCTTTCAAGTATCAAATAATGATTCCCATTGTGAGGTACCTATGCGCTATATTGTAACCAAGCATAGTAGAGATCAATATTGTTTACCACTTTCTATGGGAACGAGGCACCATTGTTTATTCGAGAGCGAAAATCGATCGCTCGTTTAATTCACAGTTTATTTATGCTATCGTCTAGGATAAGTTTCATTTTCACGACGATTGCAAAGATAAAATATTTGCAATTTCTTAAACGCCAAAGTAGCGGGTAATTTTAGAAAAAAAAATAGATTGTGTTTAAGATGTCAGGTGGTTAGTTCCTTTATTAGGTATCTAGGTATAAAATTGGGAAAAACCAAACAAGAACATAATGATTATAGGTATTATTGAATGGAACAAACAAGGTTAACCGGTTCCTTCGAATACATCAATTTGTCAGCTATAAACATTTACTTACAGTCATAAAGTGGATGCAAGATCTTCTTTAGTTTATATTATCTTGAGTTTATTATTTACCTGTGGTGGTAGACCAATCAACCATCGAGTATGAGCCAAAGGTCGCAACCCTACTACGTACATTTTGTTTTAACGGTTAGCTTACCAAAGTCTAGTTAATCATACAGTCATCGTCTTCCGAGTGATTATAATAATAATATTTAATGCGGATAAGATAGTAAGATACTCGAGCTTTTGTCTGACGACTATGATTTACTAGGCCGTGCAGATACCCCGCTAAATAAGAGGAACGTTACGGTATCAGGAATACGAACCCGTCTCCCGCTCTTCACCTTGTACGCATACAGCGACAATTATAACTGTTAATTAGTCTTCATCAATTAGGTATAATACAATAAGAATCTCGTGCGGTAAACGATTGATTACCTACTTGTTTGCTAATCCTACTTTCTTCTCAACGGTAAACTCGACAGTCGGACGGAGCACATGCCGTTCTGTTAGAGATATTAAGAGGTACGTATACGCTCTCTTTAGGTGTCGTAATTCACGTGTAAACATCGTTGCTACGTGGAAGAAATCCGTCGACTTGTCACATAAATGTGGGACGGTGCGCATGAGTCGGTCATTTATAAAATTAACTTTTACAAACTGGAATAAAACGTAGGCCTTATAATGCAGGTATCAGTTAAGTAAACACAAGTGGTGCAGACTAAATTTACCGTTATGATCCGCTGCTGGTCGCTGCACGGTCAAGCGGAGCTGGTCCTCGTCATATCACACACAAGCACCAGTTGAACTATCACTAGAATACGATCACTTCACACGATCACCGATGATGGTCGCACATTTCGTCGGTCGCGGTTCGTGGTTGTCTGCGAGGGCAGCGGCGTGCGCATAGGACCAGCAAATGCGACGGAGCGTGAATCTTAACCTACCTGTTGTTGCGCTTGCGTGTCGCCTGACGACGGCCCGCCGGACCGGCCGCACTGCTGCACCGACGCACCAAGCCGCCATCTTTGATACAACCTCCTTTTAGAAAATTTTATTTTGCAAAGAATCATAAAAATAACAAAAAAAAACCCACAAACTGCATTAGTAAATATAAATAATGATTTCAAATTTAATAAATAAAAGTAAATACACTTTAATGATTGTAAATATCACCTTAAAAGCCTTAATCTGCTTTATTCATGCGCACCAATGACATCTATGAATAATGATACCAAGCTTTAGTATTGTTAAACTGCAGTTAGTTAAAGTTAACGGCAATTAAATATTGTTTTCTGTAATAAACGAAAAGGAAGTATGTTTAAGTTGAAAATATATCTTTAATTAAAATGTACTAAGTAATATTGGTAGTATTTTTTAATGTTTCATAGGTTCCATGGGAAACGCAGTGTCTGTTAACTCAGGTAGTATCTGATTGAGTTAGTGTTACCTTATTGAAAGAGATGGCGCTACGTACCTCGAATACAGCCTTTGACTTTCCGGATTCGCGGCATGATTATTTATCACAGGTCGATGATAATTTTGTTATCTCATTTACATATTTTCTCGTTTAGTATTTGAATAGCATCATTGATTTCTCGTCACGAGGATACTAGCTATAAAAAGAAGACTCTAGGAACAGTTGAAAACACAGCCTTATTATTCCCCATCTGTAATTTAAGATAAGGAATCGCCACTATTTCTATTTAGTATTGCGATATGCTATTAGGTTTTACTTTCGCTGGCTACTTCGCTGGCGCTCAATAGTTCCACGCGCTACGTTCGTCTAAGTGATTATTTTCGTCTGAGTTTTCGAAATAGCGTTTTGAACCTTTGTGCGATAACGGATCTCGAGCTAGTGAACACAGTATTTTGATTCGATGTCGAGCATGCTATAGTTAGCTCCATACTCCATAGCAGCATTCGTCCTGCTGTTGTGTCTCACGTCATGCTCGCTCAACTGTAGGCCAAGGTATGTGTGGTGCAGGAGATTAGGGAAAACGGAAATTATATTTTCCTAACCCTGGTGCCAGTTTAGGGATCGTCTTCAGTACGGCGCCAATTATATGTACAAGAGTTGCTGAGTATGGGACCATCCAGTTGGTGAGTTTATTTAGCGATATTTTTAACATTATTTATCCCACTTATACAGGTTGAAACAGAAAAGGTATACTTTTTTTTCAAAACTTAACTTTGTAAAAAAGGTGTTACAGGGATACAGCTGTTGGTAGATTTCAGAAGTCTACAAAACCTTTAGTACTTCAACTGTCCCACAGAGCCGATAGTTTTAGATTTACAAAGTAAAGTTGCAGGAAAAATTGTATACCCTTTTTGTTTCACCTAGTATATTAAATGTGAAAGTTTGTTTATTTAGATGTTTGTAAATCAATCACGCAAAAACGGCTGAATAGATTTGGATGAAATTTGGTAAACAGATAGTTTATAACCCGGATAAACATATAGAGATACTTTACTCAAGTCCACGTAAACAAAGCCGCGGGCAGAAGCTAATCATTTATAATTTAACGCACACTGTTATAAGACCAACAAATGAGTAGACGTACTTTTATTGTAAGAAGTAGGCTTTAGCGCTTCGATCTTCGTTATCCAGACGATCCGGTACGATCTCTTTACACACAAAAGTATAACAGAATAAGGTATTTTCCGTAAATGTGCTAATCATATAGAATCCATACAATAATCAAGACGGGGCATGTTATTGTATGTGGATACAATTTTCGACGTTGCGTTGGAAACATGAGTTGTGTGTGAATGATATTTATTTATAAATGGTGTTTCCGTGTGAACTACTGAACGACAATCCTTCAGGTACACATATTTAATGGCTGTGTTAACTGCTTATTGTTGATATAAACCATCACTAAGTACCTGATTTGTATAATAATGCAACGCTTATTTCGTACACATCGTGCGCCTACGCAGCCTTTGCCAATTCATAGCATAAAAGAAGGCTTCTTGGGAAAGTCAGAGGCAAATAGAAAGCGTTTATTTTGTTTAGGCCTACGGGGACACTTACAAATTGTCAGTTTTACATAATTTTCTTATAACTACAACCGGATCGGAATGCGACCTCGACTGGGAAGATCCGGCAAGAAACTCAGCGGGCTTGTCATTTTACATTTTGTGATATTCAATAAAATCGCAATAAAAACAATGAATGTAAAAAAAATACTTTCGAAAACCAACTCTACTTTCAAAGTATAAAAAGGAAAAACCGTTTTTTTATATACAGCCTGGCGCTACCATGGCGACTTTAATTTAACAGACAGGCAGGGCTAGTGGTCAATAATAATAATAGTAATAAAAAAAAGAAAAGTCCATATATAGAAATATTAAATTTTCGAACAAAATAGATAATAAATAAAGTAATCAAATTGGCATCACCCTTGAAATCCGATTCATCAGCTACCCTTACGCTCTTACCTACAACTCGGAGCGGGGCGAGCTAATAGTATTATTATTATTTCTAATAGTATTTCTTTTTCGTTTTAATTTCATTGATGAAATGTTATTATCCGTGACCTCGGCAGATGACCTCTGCGCTAGAGTTATTTACGTACAGGCTGCTCCAAAATGGTATTTCAGAGAATGTTGAATAATTCAATAGCAATAATGTTTCATGAAATTTAAATATCTCGAAAATCTGAAAATGCGAAGCCTAATACGTGTGTTAATTTAAAGTCGCCATGGTAGCGCCAGGCTGTATAACAAATTCAGCTATAATGCCTACGACCTGCCTGATATGAAGCAGTCCACGTAGCTTATAGATGCTTGCAAGACCAAAGGCATTCCTCGCATGTTACCGACCTGAAGGGGAGTGGGACTGAGGGAGGGGCGGGGATGGTATTATTATGTAGTACTAGCTGTGCCCCGCGACTTCATCCGCGTAGTATTGGATTATTGGGTTAAAAAGTATCCTATATGTTAATCCCGGTTATAATCTATCTGTGTTCCAAATTTCATCCAAATCCGTTCAGTAGTTTTTGCGTGAAGGAGTAACAAACATACATACATACATACATCCACACTCACAAACTTTCGCATTTATAATATTAGTAGGATGTATCTAAAAAGTAAAAACATCGTGAGAAAACCTGCATGTCTTAGAAGATCTAACCAATTTTCGAAAGACATGTGAAATCCGCCAACTCGCCATGGGCCAGCGTGGTGGATTGTGGCCTGAATCCCCCTCGTGTTGAGCGGAGGCCCAAGCCCAGGAGTGGGATGACAAAAGGGCTAAATTATTATAAATATGTATCTACGAATTGATGGTTTATTTTTTGTATTGGTTGGTACAACTGGGGGCTAATTCCGCTAATTTCGTTGACATTTGAGCCATCGGTAAACAGTCATAAAATATAACTTTTTTATACATATTTTACGATTGTTTACCGTTTGTCGCGGATTTCATCGCGATTTACATAATATTATCAAAGTTTAAAGTTGAATTGAGCGCCATCTGTTGGCTAGCTTTGTGAATAAAATAATATTACCCTTTAATGTTTACGAATGACTTTGAGTGACATTTAGATGTCAATCAAGTTGAATATGTCGGAGAAAGAGAGGGAGAGGGGAGAAGTGAAGGACGGGACGGGGAGAATGGCGGGACAGGATGGTGGTTTGTATGTGTAAAAGGAGTCTTGCTAAGACCTGTAAGGTGCAAGAGTGTTAAAAGCGATAAGTGAGTAGTGTTGGTGAAGCCATGACTACTGGGCTGTACCGGGGTAAGTCCTTTGCTATTACTGACCACCTGTGCTGAAGAGAGTGAACACTGAATCACCATCATGGCGATCATGCGATTCAAGTTACTGAGATATAGTTTAACTAAGACACTGTAATGATGTGAAGGCCGGCACTCGTAACGCGGTTACGAGAGGGGCACGCATCATGAGTCCTGGGCACCTAGAAATCTGGTGGAAGGGAAGAGCTGTAGGGGTGTGTGTGGAGGCTCATCATAGGGACCGAAGGGTCCCGCTGGGGTGCTCAGGAATAAGAGGAGGAACAAAACAGGGCTAACATTCCCTGTACCGTAAAAGAGTACGGCTCCTAAAATAAGTGGTACTTAGTTGTAAAGATACAGAATTGATAGTAAAATAAAAGCGCATGATATCCATGGCGGTGGATTGGTGCAACTTGTTACCTACTTAGCTACAATATTGTTTGTTTGAACCCAATGGCCGCGACATTATGGTGGAGGTGCTCGGTCTAAGCAAACAATAATGATGTGGTACAAGATGGCAAAACTGCCTAAGTAATGTAAATGCATATTTTAAAAAATAATAATAGCTGAGTGGGTACAATAATTAATATTGTTTCCCTTTTATGTTCACTTTGCCTTTGTCTTTGGGAGAGTCTGTCACCTCAGGGTCCCTTCGATGACAGAGTGGTGGACAGTCTGGCCCCGATTCGTTCGGGGCGACTGGCTACTGCAAGTTAAGAAGTGGTCTGCTCTGAGAGTTCAGGGAGGCTAGATAAAAAGGTCTGAGGACAAGCAGTCGGGCCCTGATTCGTTCGGGGAGACTGGCTAATAAGGTCCGAAGACGAGTGGTCTGCTCTGAGAGTTCAGAGAGGCTGGATAAAAAGGTCTGAGGACAAGCAGTCGGGCCCTGATTCGTTCGGGGAGACTGGCTAATAAGGTCCGAAGACGAGTGGTCTGCTCTGAGAGTTCAGAGAGGCTGGATAAAAAGGTCTGAGGACAAGCGGTCTGCCCTAATGAGTTCAGGGAGACTGGCTAATAAGGTCCGAAGACGAGTGGTCTGCTCTGAGAGTTCAGAGAGGCTGGATAAAAAGGTCTGAGGACAAGCGGTCTGCCCTAATGAGTTCAGGGAGACTGGCTAATAAGGTCCGAAGACGAGTGGTCTGCTCTGAGAGTTCAGAGAGGCTGGATAAAAAGGTCTGAGGACAAGCGGTCTGCCCTAATGAGTTCAGGGAGACTGGCTAATAAGGTCCGAAGACGAGTGGTCTGCTCTGAGAGTTCAGAGAGGCTGGATAAAAAGGTCTGAGGACAAGCGGTCTGCCCTAATGAGTTCAGGGAGACTGGCTAATAAGGTCTGAAGACAAGCAGTCGGGCCCTGATTCGTTCAGGGAGACTGGAGAGACATGTCATAGTGTTGACATGGCTAGGTCTGGTTGCTAAGAGAAACCGAGGCCACAGTTGAGTGAGTTGGTATGGAGATACCTACTTATGCTCGAAGGGAGTTGAGGTGACTATATACTTCTCATAGACAGGGCATGTAGAGATAAGTTTCATTAGTTTAAGACATGTTATTTTTTATATTGTGATAAATATAATCAATTCATAATACTGTGTTGTGGTTTTATTATGTTTGCATGTAATTAATTTATCATTGTGTGTATGAGATAATTTTGTGTTTTTGTTTCTCCTTTAAGTGTGTTCCGATTTCTAATACATTATTATGTAATCACATTCATCTAGGTTTCCGAACGATCAGCTTAAAGGAAGGCGCTGGGCAGAGATGACTTCTTTCTCCACGGCACAACTGTCTCTCTCACACCCGCTGTTTAGTTTGTATCTCTGTTTCATTTCTGAATATTAATAATATTTTGTCTATAGCTTGCAGCAAGAAATTTATATATCAGCTTCTTGGTTTGCTGCGAAGTACTGAAAGATACGAGAGTAGCTGGAGTCATGCCTTGCTTCATCTACGGTAACCCAGAAGTTTAAATGGTTGTTATTTATTGATCTACAGATAACATATTTTTATAATGATAATTCTGGGAAGAAGTATTTTACCGTGTTACGAAATAGTACGATGATTATGTTGAGATTGAATAAATATTCCTGCTTCCAAATTAAAATTTGTCACCTGTATTTTACAGCAAAAATCATATTTCCGGCACTTTGGACAGAAGAATACTATTGCCTATGTTGTAATCCTAGTAAGGAAATACAAGACCCGTCTTGCATGACGCATTATAGCTGACGCATGAGCTGTATTCCATGACCTATATTCGTGGTTCTACATATCTGGTATACTGATTGAGATAGAAATATGCAAATGTGTATGTTCTTTTTCGCTATAGAGGTAAGGAAGTAGTAATGGGGCATTTCACGGGTGGCGTATGGGGAATTGCGTTGTACGGGTTTTCTTACGTGACGCAGGCTACCGCCCCATGAACGGAGGCTGTCTCAAGTAATTTCAGTCAAATAACGAAGCGTTCGGTGTTTTCCCGGTTTTGGTGACGGTCATCGACCAGTGACTACACATTTGCAAAATTAGAGGTGTGGTGAGAATTCACTGAATTAAATAGTAACTGTGGAAAATCACGGGTGAAATTAGAGTGAAGAAAAAACATAATTTCACGTAGTTAATATTAATTGAAGGTAGCAATGATTTTCATACCTATAAGGAAGGAGTGAGTTATGTTTGAGTCTATGAAATTCTTTGTCTACGACTTTAACGCTCTTTGAGTTGGCAGTACTGTGTCCGGAAAACTTGACAAACTTGCAAAGTGTTTTCAGGAAATAAAGTTATAACGGTGGTGAAAAATAAAACTTTGTAATACTTTTCTGTGAAAGTTTGTAAAAGTATCCAGTGTGTGATAGGTTAGTGTGAAGAGTGAGGAAATCTTAATTCTACACAGTTGTGAAGTAGGCACTAGCAGTAAAGCCGCGACATGGATCAGGCTCTTTTTCTACGCATGTCGCTGTTGAAAAAACGGCTTCATGAATCTATTATTCAAGCTACAGATATATATGAGCGGTCGCAAACAAGTGGCATAACAGTGGAAGAAGTTAACCAGAGTAAAATCCAATTAACCACCTTTACAAATAGCTTGCAAAAAGAAATACACATATACATACAGAAATGCACTAATATATCTCAAGATGTAGTCAAACAAAGTACTGACCTCCAGCTGAAGGGCGAAGACTTCATTATAAAACTTAATACCATATTAAGTTCTGCAACTAATCTACAAGTAGATGCACATACAAAATTACCTAAACTATCTCTTCCATCATTTAGAGGGGAAATATTAAAATGGCATGATTTCTGGGACCAGTTTCAAGCAAGTGTAGACAGCAAAGCCCTACCAGATGTTGATAAGCTATCCTACCTCATTACATCTCTGCAAGGTACTGCTTTAGAAGCTGTACAAGGATTAGCTACTACTACACAAAATTATAAGATTGCTGTAGACACTTTAAAAAGACGTTTTGGGAATAAGCAAATTCTAATAGATTCTCACTATGAGGAACTCCATAAATTACAGAGTACGGGATCATCCGTCGAGAGCTACCGTAAAGTATTAAATAACATTGAGAAAAATTTGAGAATTCTACAATCTTTAGGAGAAGACATTGATAATAATCATCTAAGGTTCACTATTCTTAGTAAGTTTCCAGAAAAAATAATTTATGAGCTAAATTTGAACTTGAGAGGGAATGACACTGTGAAATCCATTAGAGATCAGTTGGAAATAATAATAACAGCCATGGAACTCTCGCAGAAAACTGTTCCTAATCAAGGAGAAACATTTAGTATGACCAAAGAGATATCTACGACTGATGCCTTATTTGTTAGAGAAAGGAAAGGATTATTTTCCCCAAGGAACGAAGTACCATTCAATGATAACAAAAGAGGCATGAAACATACACTACCCACGCAGTTTAGAAAGACAGAAACGAACCCTAAGCGTAGTAAAGGGAACTGCATATTTTGTAAAGGGCAGCACTATAATGATTTGTGTGAGAATTATTCATCTTTAAAAACAAGAAGAAACCAACTGGGAAACAGATGTCATTTATGTTTTCAGACAGGACACCATTTCAGAAACTGCCAACTAGAGAAAATTTGTTATCACTGTAAAGGCTCACATAACAGAGCTCTTTGCCCTCAAAAGTTTGCAGATAAGAACTGCAACAGGAATAATAATAAGAACTGCAACGGGAATAATAATAAGAACTGCAACGGGAATAATAATAAGAACTGCAACAAAGAGTAACTGTTGGTTTCTTATAGATATATTCAAATTCAGATCGTTATTTTTGTTTAGGCCTATGGGGGCACTTACAAATTGTTAATTTAGTTAAAAGTTTCATTATATCGAATCAATACAGAGTCTTGGATGGTTTTTCAATAAGAAAGTTGGAGTCAAAACAGTGTTAAAGGGATTGTTACAACTTATAGACTAAAAGTACTATAAATCAATATGAATATACTTTAATGTAACAATACAGTAATGTATATAAAAAAAAACGTCTAAATGAAGAGTTATAGTAATTGTTGATATGAAGTTTTATTTGCCCTCCTTGGTAAGGTCATTATTTTTGATTGGCTAACAAAAGAGAAATTATGATGTGAATAAATACTTGTGGTTTAGAGGTCACTAATCTGGTCTCCATAGAAAATCAATTTCAATCAAGTTAAGTTCTTACAAGATCTGAAGAAAGTTGGCTGTCCAGTAAGTACATAATAGTGATGTGACTTCACATTAGTAAAGACAAGACTTTGTGTTTTGTTGAGGAGGATCAGGATTTTATGGGCAATCCTGACCAAGTACTTGTATAAAAAAAAATAAGAATTTGCATAAGAGATAGCGTTATTTAAAACATATAAAGAACTTGGTTGGAAATTTGGCCGATATTAAGACATTGTAAAAGATTATGTGTATTGTTCGAATAAATGTCAAGCAAGGACACTGTATAAGAAGTACATGAATATACTGATCATGTTGGAGTTTAAAATTAATGGTTGTTTTGGAGTTACAGTTTAATCTGGGAGATACAACTGCAGACCAGAGTAACAAATTCGAGAGCTGCATGTCTTGAAGATATAGTAAAATAAAATAGTAACCTGAAGCCACAGGTAACAAATGGAAAGTTTGTAAGTAATATAATGGGATTACAAAGCAATATTATTTAAGTAAAATTAATGTTTATTGGTAAATAACTAATGGTTTAGTATGTTGTGTTGCTAAAGATGTATGAGACATGATTTATTCATTCAGTTAGGCATCTGTATCCCTTAGAGGGGGGATGTAGAAGGATAGTTAAGATATGCCTAGTGACTGTATGGTATTAGGCCATGAACCTAATAAAGCAACTACGGAATTACTGAAATTAACTAATAATTTGAGCAGTCATTCCAGGATGTTATGTGGTTTGACGTGGGACTAAGATCTTAAAGTTCCTATGGAGGTGAAGCAGATAGATAAAGTACCACGCTCGCAATAGGGAGCATAACGAAAACCTGAGAAAAAGCTACATCCAGAAAGAATATGGTTGAAGAATACGCAACCGTTTACCGGCACCACAACCTTCGCTGTAGTCCGGGAGTGTCGCGGATTTCATCGCGATTTACATAATATTATCAAAGTTTAAAGTTGAATTGAGCGCCATCTGTTGGCTAGCTTTGTGAATAAAATAATATTACCCTTTAATGTTTACGAATGACTTTGAGTGACATTTAGATGTCAATCAAGTTGAATATGTCGGAGAAAGAGAGGGAGAGGGGAGAAGTGAAGGACGGGACGGGGAGAATGGCGGGACAGGATGGTGGTTTGTATGTGTAAAAGGAGTCTTGCTAAGACCTGTAAGGTGCAAGAGTGTTAAAAGCGATAAGTGAGTAGTGTTGGTGAAGCCATGACTACTGGGCTGTACCGGGGTAAGTCCTTTGCTATTACTGACCACCTGTGCTGAAGAGAGTGAACACTGAATCACCATCATGGCGATCATGCGATTCAAGTTACTGAGATATAGTTTAACTAAGACACTGTAATGATGTGAAGGCCGGCACTCGTAACGCGGTTACGAGAGGGGCACGCATCATGAGTCCTGGGCACCTAGAAATCTGGTGGAAGGGAAGAGCTGTAGGGGTGTGTGTGGAGGCTCATCATAGGGACCGAAGGGTCCCGCTGGGGTGCTCAGGAATAAGAGGAGGAACAAAACAGGGCTAACATTCCCTGTACCGTAAAAGAGTACGGCTCCTAAAATAAGTGGTACTTAGTTGTAAAGATACAGAATTGATAGTAAAATAAAAGCGCATGATATCCATGGCGGTGGATTGGTGCAACTTGTTACCTACTTAGCTACAATATTGTTTGTTTGAACCCAATGGCCGCGACACCGTTTGCTCAAATGTCATTGAAATTAGCAGACTTAAGGCCCTGGTTGCGAGTGATTCAATCAAAGATCAGCTATTAGAAAGAAACCCATCAGATTATTTTGTGTGGTAGGTAGGTTAAGTACGTCATATTTAGAAATACTTAAGCCACATGCAAAATATCGTGTTCTATTAAAAACTAGACCAAAACCTGACAAACGTTGTCCTGTCTTTACTTGGAATACTGAATTCGAATTGTTCCGCTCAACTTTCTTATTTTTAGGGTTCCGGACCTTAAAAGAAAAAACGGAACCCTTATAGGATCACTTTGTTGTCCGTCTGTCTGTCTGTCTGTCAAGAATTGTTTTCTCATAAACGGATAGAGATATCAAGTTGAAATTAATATCAAATATCAAACGCTATGGTCCCTTGTAGGTGTAAAAAAATTAGGCTTCTAAGACAACGCAATCAAAAGATACGGGCATTTATGTCGCATATTTTGGTACTTTTTGCAAATTCATTAATCAAAACAAAGGAATCAACGCACAGCCGAAACCGCTGGTGTCAGAATCATGAAATTTTGGCAGTAGGTACCTTTCATACCGTAAATATCCACTACGGAAGGATTTCGTAAAATTCCACCCCTAAGTGTAAAAAATAGGGGATGAAAGTTTGTATGGGTAAAAAAAATCTCAACTTAGAGCCATGAAAATTAGTATTAAGGTTACTCATTACAAATAAAAAATATAATTTTCAGCGTTTTATAAAACTCCACCCCTAAGTGTGTGAAATAAGGGTAAACAGTTTGTATTGGGGTCCCGAATTTGTTTAAGCTGAAAACGTGGCTTTAGGTAGATCTTGCTGTAAAAACTTGAAACACTGTGCAGAAAATGTAGAAAAAATGAGGACACTAGCGCATGCCACTAACTACATTGCAATTCAAATTATAACCGGAGAAATGGGTTCACTAAATCACGAGCTACAGCCGACCAAATTAAAGTGAAGTTAATTCCCCGTCGTTTCTGAATAAACTCAATACTGAGATTCAAAAGACAACCGCAAATACAACTTTGTTTCTTTTGTTTCACTACTTTGGTTATAGATACGAGAAATCTTCGCTATGGAAATGGGTCAGGAAGCCTTCATTGTGCATGTCCTGATGTGCACTTGCCCGGTTTTTTTTCTTTCGTAAGAACCATCTACTGATAATAATGACCAGAACAAAAAAAAGTTAAATCTTTTCATCCTTTCACGCGTGATGAAAATAGATATTCATTTTTATATATTATATAGATTATACAGGTATGATCCGTAGTCAGTTGGCTACAGTTTGGCAAACCCGGGCATGGGTTAGCTTGACCGGGGCAGCGCCTACCACCCTCTTACAAAAGATCGGTGGCGTAAAGTTGCTACCTATAATAGCTGTGCTTCCTATAACAATGAGTGAGAGAGCCGGAAGACCAACTCCCCCGTCCGCTGCCTCTATCCCAATTCCCATTCCCCTTTATATCGGAAACGTGTCAGTAATAGCACTGGTATTGCCAGTATCTATAAGCTACGGTACGGTAACATCGGGTCGTACGCTTGTTTGGCGAATTTGTTATACAAAACAATCTTATACCGACTTATTAATTATGATGGAAAAATCATTTTGATTATGAAATCATAAATCGAAGGAACTTTTTCTGTGTCGGTTACGTCATAATTATCGGCAATAGCCAGACCGCCCGGCGGCCGAGCGGCCGCAACCGACTTGACCGAACGTGAAACCCAAACCTGCCCGAATGACGCGGATGTTAACACGACCACATTATAATAATGAATGTTAATCATATGTATCGCCAAATGTTCTTTATTCAAAGGAAATATGAATTTTAGCGTATAATTTTTTTTCGTTATGTAATCTTAACATCGAAAAGGATACGTTTAGTATTAGGGTGTATCCTCGTATGAAGCTTGCAACCGGCACAAGCGAAATACCATCTTAATGGAGGTAGAGTAAAACTGCCATTTGACTATATAGTTGGAATTATCCGTCGATATTTTCATGAATTATTCTAACATTTTTCAGACTTATAAAATTTAATTTAACATGAAATGCGCGTTCGAACGTATTTATGTCGTAGTTTATGTCTAAAATAGTACTTATGATTTCATGGCAAAATCAATAAAAAACGCTGAAAAACTTAAGCATAATTTATGAAAATATCGACGGAAAATTCCAACTCAGGGGGGACTTAGGCTGTGTCCAGAATCATGAGTTGAATCCATGGTGTCAGTTTTCGTTACGATCCCCCCCTTACACCCTGTGTATAAAAATGTCTATACTATAGTTACCTTCCTAATGGGCGTAACCAAAAAAAATTAAAAAAATCATTTGTGCATAATAGTAGCACTATTAAACACTAGGTAAGTAATTATTGTTGAGACAGCATTTAGCCCCTGATATTAAATCCAGGTAACCATTACAAATGATGATACGTAGCTAACTACATATACATAATGTACCAATTATATATATAACCATATATTGTATTGTCACAATATAGTACACTTAAGGTGGAGGCGCCTGTCTATCCCGCGAAATTCAATTTTTTTGAGGTTTTTTAGAATTTTTTCGAAATCTGACAATAATAAAAGGCACAATTTTATGTTCGTGACAAAGACCGTGTGCAGTGCATTAATTCATATATCCAACTTACTCTAAAACATTTCAAGAACGACAGCTATCCAGATAATCTGGCAATTTTTGTATATTTAGTGATTTACTAGTATCATATCCACCGTGATAATATTTAGAGTAAAATAAATGTATTAATAAACGCACTGCATACTGTGTTTTTCGCAAATCACAAAATGATGTCTTAAATGTTTTCAGATTTTGGATAAACTATAAAAATACTAGAAAATTTAGAATTTCGCGGGCTAGACCGGCGCCTTCACCTTAAATAAAGCGTTTAATGAAGTCCAAGTGCACGGACGAATGACAAAGATTCATTCATAATTACAACCTACGGTTGTGTAGAAGGACTGCGTTATTGAGTCAGTTTAGTTACTTAATAGCCCATAAATATTCATAGTAAATCGTTAGACCTTCGCCAATGTCACTTTATTTATATACGGTGATTACATAATACAGGTACAATATTAAGTGTGTACACAATATAAGATCTTATTATAATGATGCGCGATATTTTGGCGCCTTCGTAAATACCAAAGATGACCTAACCTACCTATCACAAAAAAGTAATTTCATCGGTTTCCTTCTAACAGCTCACCTTTGATTACACCACTCGCTACTAATCACATATGTCCCACACAACCAACAGAAAATATTTATACAGCTACTATCAGATTATTTTCGTGGTCGGTCCATCATCAAATCACCCTCCCCCCTTCTCGAAAGGGAGGTGCACGTTATAAAGGTCAAGCTTACCACATATTCAGCCACGCCCGCTATTAGGTATGTAAGGACCTAGGGACAAGTGGACATCTGCCGACCCTTACAGGTTCCAGGCGTGATGGTGGAACTGACTAGGTAATTTCGCCTCGCAGTGTTCTATGTCGAATTTATGAAACTGTTGTTTAGTCTTCCAATACATAATGTGTGTTTCCTATTCTTTATTATTGTATTGTGAGTTTTTATTCTTTTAGTTTACTAGCAATCTGGGTTTTTCACATTACTAGTATTCCCGTAAGCCCGTCCAGCTAAGCTAACTCTTGTGTCATCAGTGGTGGATTTACCAGCAGGCTGAGTAGGCTGGAGCCTAGGGCGGCAGATTTTTGGGGCGGCTAATTTGGGGACCGATTTTGTTTTTGCTACCTCATAGAAAAGAAAAAGATTTCTGCACGACGGTTTCTGATGTTTTACAGATAGAACTCTGCAACATATTTTGCTGATGACTATTTAGGAGCAATTTCAACGAATTTTTTGGATTGTAATAATAAAATCTAGGACATGACAATTGTAGAGGCAAGGGTAGCAAAAACTTTACAGCCTATACCTTGGCAATTTGTAAATCCGCTACTGTGTGTTATGAGCCGGCTCACGTCTTAGACCATTTGTTTAATGGCCAGGATGGGGGTCCAATTCGGAACGTTGGCCACTCCAACCACTAGACTATTGACGCTTAGTAGGTACCTAATTCAAAGATTGATAGCTACGAAACAGGACGTAGGTAACCAATCCACAATTAATTAATTTCGTATAAATAAAGCATCTCCATACATGTAAACATTGACTTGGATCATAAATTGTATTAATTGTTTATATGTAGACATTATATAGGAAACCGGTATTCTTTTTATATATCTAACGAAGTATACTGAAATTTTGCATCATATTGGCTCCGTGTTTTGAGGTCATGTGAATTATTTTAATATTCTAATATAAACGGAACTTTACAATGTAGGTATTTCAATATATTTAGGGCCATCACAGACCGAGCGCAGCGGGCGCGCGAGAGTTTTTTGATGTCATCTATATATATATAACTCAAAGGTGACTGACTGACTGACTGACATAGTGATCTATCAACGCACAGCCCAAACCACTGGACGGATCGGGCTGAAATTTGGCATGCAGGTAGATGTTATGACGTAGGCATCCGCTAAGAAAGGATTTTGATTAATTCTACCCCCAAGGGGATGAAATAGGGGATGAAACTTTGTCAATTAAATTCCACGCGGACGAAGTCGCGGGCACAGCTAGTTTGATATATATTTTCTGATAGGGTGGTACTACCCCGGTCGATCTAGCCCGTATACGAGCTGTAGACAATTGGCTACAGCTTGGCTCTATCACTGTAAAGTCGACCATAAATTGTTTTACAGCACAAAATAGCTTAAACGAGTCACCTAATTAACAGCAATTATTAATCGGATCCGCGTTCATGCTATTGTTAACTGTAAAGATTTACTGTAACTGCCTACAGGTGATTTTTTTCAGTCAGCGACAACTTTATATGTGCTGTATTTACTATAACTTTAGTTATAGCGAAAAAAATACCTAATACCTAATGTGAAGTAAGATCCGTCATAATAGCCATACAATCCCCCATAAATTAGCTGACACGTCGCGTTGTTTAATGCTCTAGGCTAAAGGTGAAGAACGATGAAAGAAAATCATTAAACTCACGCAGGTACGAGTATAGATGATTTACATCCTGTTAAAACGTAATTAAAGAAGCTCCATAATTTTCCTTGGGTCAATACTCCATTCCGGATCCGCTGCCGCCGGCCGCCGCTCGGTATAATTGAGAAAAAGATGCCTGCCTTCTTACTACATTATAATATACTTACCTACTAACCTCTATTTTAACAGACTTAAAAAAGGAGAATTTGGCAGACTTCAAATAATTGAAATTATTTTTAGCCTATAAGTACTCAAAGGTACTTATTTGAAATCTCTTTTTTGTATAGGTATTTTTTGTACTTAAACGTATTTGAATAAAATATTACTCAAGTATTTATATCTAATTATTAGATAAGTACATCAGTAATGACGGACCTGCTGGATTGGCACTACTAAGTAGCTACCTAGTTAGTACGTAATTAATATCGGATAAGATCAATAGTGATCATAAATTATGCAGTTTTTTGTAACCCACATAGGCGTCATGATCTCATATAATCGCTAATACATTCTGGTCAATTTAAAAAAATAATTAATAGTAATATTTAGGTACTTATATCTTACCAACAAATAAAAATGTGTTTTGCTATCACAGGTGCAACCGCGTTCGTACCTATTAGTCACGATAAACTAAAAAAACCATTATGCATATTTATGCAAAAATAATCGGAGAGTTTTATTGTGCGGTACATAGGCTGAGGCCACACAATAGTGTCAAGAGCAAAGGTGTGTGCTTATGACATAACTCTGTATAAGCTAGTGTGCACGCCTGTAACAATGTCGTGACGTAAGGGACACGTGATTCATATTGAACTTTTACCAGTGTACAATAGGGTCATTAAAGGTCGAGTGGAGCTGTACTTACCCACATGGCAAGCTTTTTAGAATGTCTTAATTCGTAAATTAAAGATGATAGGACCATACATAATCGTCCCCAAATAAGTACAAAAAACCCACAAACAATCAAAGCAAAACCTGACTAAAGAACCACAAATTCAAAAGTGCGTCATACAACCGTTGTCGATATAAATTTGGTTGAAAGAAAACAATAACAGAAAGAAGAATATAAGAAAAACATAAATTCTACTTACCTTCAGCTTTAGCGATGCTGTAAGCTTTCCAATAAGCTTCGACAAGCTTCAGTTAATGTCACAAAAAAGAAATCAATTTCAAAGTCATAATTACTAGCGTCCCGTCCCGGCTTTGCACGGGTTGAAGTTTTAGTAGGGATCCCTAATTTTTTATAGTAATAAATATGGCCCATTCGTTTTTGACTTTACTCGTTACAAACATACAAAAATACAAATCTTTCTCTTTATAATATTAGTATAGATAAGTACTTACCAACTGTAGAGTGGCTACAGTAACTGAAATGTGATCTTAATTTATTATATTTTACATAGAAAATTCCAATTGATGTATCTGTCGCAGCCAAATAGCTTAATTCGCCGTTCAATTAACAGCCTAGGCACTTTACTAAACAGCGCCGTTCAACTAACGGCCTAAATGATATTCAGCCGTATCGTCTATTACAACATTTAATAAACTGGCTGGCTAATGCTTAGGCAACTGGTTGACATTTAAGTACTACAAAAGTTTTTCAAAATACTACCCAAGCAGAACGACCTAGATGGGTTTAGGTTAGGGTTATTTTTTTTATGACCCCACAGAAATCCCACCCGGCAAGTAGATTCGGTGGATCTAAAAAAAATCGTAAAAAACCAAAAAACCTAAGTACCTAATAAAATTATTCCATCAAAGTTGTTTTTTTCCGACGCCATATTGACCAAAGAGAATATAGAATATAGAGAATATATATTGACAGTTTGGTGAGTTTCGGCGCTAGGTGGCAGAAAGTAGAACTAAATTGAAATGAACAGACTAGGCAGGTAATTAAACGGCTAGGCAAGTAGTTAAACGTCATCGATCCAAGTCATTTGCCTAGCTGTTTGATCAAATGGCTGAATATCATTCAGGCCACTAGTTGAACGGCGCCGTTTAGTTAAGTGGCTAGGCTGTTAATTGAACGGCGAATTAAGCTAGTTGGCGGCGACATATCTATAATTATACATAATTTAATGCTGCGACTCAATGCGTGTTATCGTTGAGTAGAGTCAGTACCAATATACACAAATAAGCTATACAGGTTTCTATTTTATAAGTAGATGCCTATAAGGCTAGAGTCAGCGACTTTTCGAAAGTTTAATAAGTACACATAATACTACGTTCAAGTTACGGAAATTGAATTATTTAGTTCTGAATAGATGTAGTGAAAGAAAATACACAAAAACACACCTCAATAAAAAGATAAAAAATAATAGCTCTACTTTTTGGTAGAGCTATTATTTTTTATCTTGGTAGCTAGCTTATTGTTTTTCGCTCGCTAGTGGTTAGCGTCTATGTAAAATTTTGTTACTTTGTTAGTCTTACCGGCCGCCAGAATAACTAACAATTTGCCGTACAAGTCTTTTACGTAGACTATAGCCATTAGCGACTTTAACGAACGTGTAAACCCATGGTAGAGTTAAATGGTAGGTACTTAGAGAAAGAAAGCCATAGAAATCCAGCTATGCGTACACCCGTAAGGGACTTCAACAATACACAGAAATAACAATTCAATCAAAGCCATTTTTTAAGCATTTTTAAAAAAAACATTTTTAAACAACTTTTATATTACATAATCAAATAAATATCGACATTAGACACACACACACCTAACCCTGTTTATTATGTCGAAAATAAGCTGCCACAACCACTGGAATTATTTGTTATTGATACCTACCAGAAAGTGAAATCCGCGAACCCGCACTGGGCCAGCGTAGTGGATTACGGCCTGAATCCCCCTCGTAGTGAGGGGAGACCCGTGCCCAGGAGTGGGACGTCAAAAGGGCTAAATTATTATTATTATTAACAGAAACTTGGTTCTGACATGTTGAACTAAACAAAAGTTACTATATACGCCCCATTCACTCTAATGCAAAGGATGTGTCTCTTTTGTGCAGTGGTCAAAATGTTTACAGCGACTCCAGGTTAACCAAAATTATTTGTTCTTGCTCTATGGTTAAATATTTCAAATAAAGATACATCTGATACTAATACTATAATAATTTCAAAGTAAAATGTCACCGCATGTTACGTGTCATATTAGCGAACACGTTCATGTTATTTTTTAATCAAGCGAAGACATAAAAAGTAGGATAAGATTACCAATCGGGCAAGAGAAATACTTACTACCCAACGCCGATGTGCCCACGCCCTAAGCAGTTGGCCATCCACGTTTGAGTTCCGGCTAGCAGTGAGCTCCTAATTATGATAAAACGAGCTAAATTGTACAATAATAATATTAATATGTACACACATACTAGTGCGCCGCGCGATACCGCCGAAAGTCCGCCATGTTTATGTACTTTTTATTGGCGCTGACGTCGGCATATCCGGCTTCGGCATGTGCGGAAGCGAGCGCGGTGAGTCAGCTCAATTAAACAACCTTATAAATAGTTAAATAGTTTATCGAGTTGTATAATAAATCACAGCATGCATGGTGTTAATGTTTTGTTATTAAAATGTATAATTACATATGGTAAGATCATTATGATTAAAAAGATAATAGTGTTCAAAACAGAACATGCCTGCTGTCTGAGTAGTAAATAAAATATATATATCTAGACTGACACACCAACTATATGGTCCCAAACTAAGCAACGCTTGTGCTATGGGTACCGTACAATGGACTGGGGGCAAATTAAGAAAAAGCATATTTCCAAAATTTTCTCCAACGGGAATCAAACCCGCAACCACCATGCGCAGTGAGCCGAGCGGCCTACGCTCGAACCACTGCGCCGAGCAGTGTTAAATTCATAAATCAGTTACATTTTTTTGTTGTAGCCATGCTGTAGTCAATTGATTCAGCTCATATACTTACGGGCTAGCTTGACCAGAGTAGTACCACCCTTACACAGGAGATCGGCGTAAATTACGACGGCGTTTTGGACGATGAGTGATAAAGCCGGAAGCCAGACCTCCCCTCTTTTCCCACCCTCTGTCCCATTAACGTTCAGGTTGGTATCGCGCGAGCTATGCTTTGGTATTGCAATCATCTACAGGCTACGATTATTGGTTCAGATCAGACGGGCTGTAAGGTTTTTTGACGACTTTGTCATATAAAAAGAAACATACATATAAGTACTTAGGTTGAAAAATCAAGCTTAAATGCCGAAAGAGTAAGCAGAGAACATCCATGTCGCCGATGGCAGGTATAAGAACAGTTTATCAAAGATTTCTTGAAGAATTTCACCAGTTTTCAATCATATTTTATCGACAACATTAAATTATAGTACAACCGGCTGGTCTAATTAACATATTGGTGGCATTATCGTAAGTAAAGATGGACAGAAATACATTTATTATTTATACTTATTACTTTTCGTATGCATATTATCAGGTATAAGTACCTATTATATGTTTAGCATTTACACAAATCTCGAAAAGCGTGATGACCGTCGATATATCACCCTCTTTATTGCTAATAGCTTGATATCTACCCAGGATAATAGAAACGATCAGGAGATGTCCATTTTATTTTTTAAGTCCCGCCACACAACTGTAACTCCAGGAGATGTCTACTAAAAATTACATACTACGTAGATAAAAGATTTAATTTTCTACAAGACGCCATTTCAAGATCGCATTAAGTTCATGGCCGAATAATAAAACTATAGGTAGCTACTAAATCCATAGAGAAGCGATTCGAAATGGTAATTCCCTGTGCTGAGTTTCAGTCGGTTACCGCCGGGCTCGCCAACGCCGTGTCAAAAATCGAAATGTTAATTAAAACTTACTTAATTCTAAAGTTAGAACAGACTAAATTAATAAATTAATCCATTCATTTTCGTATCGCTTCTCGTTGTCTCGTATAGTATTTGAGCTTTGAACAGGACACAGCCTATAAGCTAGCAGGCTTATAGCTGGATCAATAGACAAATGCCGTGATATTTCAGAGACCAACGCTTCATAGATCATTCGGAAACCTTGAACACTTTTACTAACTTAACCCGGATAAGTGTTGGGTAACAGTGAAACTACCATCAAAACATCTGTAGATAATTATGCGTTAGGAATGCGAACAAAAACACACTACAGATTGAAATAGAAAGGGTGTACTTTTTTTTCAAAACTTAACTTTCTAATTCTAAAACTATCAGCTTTGGAGGAATCTTGAAAAACAAAAGGTGTTACTGGGATTCAGCTGTTGACAGACTTCACAAGTCTACAAAACCGTTAGTACTTCAACTGTCCCATAAAGCTAACAGTTTTAGATTTACAAAGTAAAGTTGCAAAAACAATAGTATACCCTTTCTGTTTGACCTAGTATATCCGCGATAATTCGAAGTTGCACTTAATAATAGGTCAAATTCAAATTCAAATATTTTTATTCCAAATAGGCCAGATTAACTGGCACTTTTAAAAAGTCAAGAGCTAGGTGCATGTTCCAAAACAAAATCCTATGGAGAAGAACATGCAAGAAACTCCATGGATACATTTTTTCTTTTCTCTTTTTTAAATTATATTTGCGTTTACAGTAGGTATAATTAGAGGTGTGAGGACAATGTAGGTTAATGCATAAGGTAAGGTAAGTACTGACCCACTCGGTGCCGGCACCTTCTACACGCATGTGACTCGCTCCAGGATATTATATCACGTAACTTCATTAAGGTATTGCAGCGCATATTGTCTTTCTCTAACCCTGAACTATAAAAAAACGGAACACCTTTGCAGACATGGGCAAAAAAATATCGATACCTCGATATGTTATATGTAAAGTATGAAGTTGTTTTTTTTTCATCGTTCTCATATAGATATTTTGGGAATACTTTTGTACATAGATAACAATCCACTAATATCAATAAGTAAATTATATTAGCATAGGCTGATGATGTGATGTGTGATGTGAAATTATATTACTTATCGAAATACTTTTTTTTCCCCGGCACAAATATCTACTGTTTGTAAATGTCGATACCCATTTACTTATCAGTTCTTTTCACTAGCCCATCCCTACCTGTTGCTCAGACATTCTGCATCCGTCATTTATATTACATAGGTGACTCATGTAATTTTTAAAATATAAAGAAATAATGTGATAGCCGATTGGTTGAAGCACGCGTCTTGCGGGCACCAGGTCTTGGGTTCAAACCGCGGCTCGCACCTCTAGATTTTTCGAAATCTATGTGCGAATCATAATTTCTATATGATTATCACTTGCTTACGGTGAAGGAAAACATCGTGAGGAAACCTGCATGTCTTAGAAGATCTAACCAAATTTCGAAAGACATGTGAAATCCGCCAACCCGCACTGGGCCAGCGTGGTGGATTATGGCCTGAATCGTGTTGAGGGGAGGCCCGTGCCCACGAGTGGGACGCCAAAAGGGCTAAATTATTATTATTAAAGAAATAATGTGCAGTCGCTGTGCACTGGATACAAATATAAATTTACCTAGGTTATATATTTATCTGTACAGTAAATGGTTGGTTTGTATAGATCTTGCTAGCAAATCCGCTAGTAGCGGCGTCTGCACGCGCCTTTACATTACCTACTACGCATACCATCGAATAGTTAGGCACATAAAATTATACATTATTATAATCAACGAGCCAGGAATGTATGTATAATTTAAATAAATAAGAAATTAAAATTTATACCTACACGCATACTCAATACGTTCTTTTAACAAAACTTTCGGCGTGATTAACCGTTGTCGTTTGCGAAACATTTACGCTGTTGTGTGTATAAAGTTATGTCTTTTACGTGAAATTTGTTATAACTAGGGTTTATCACGTGTTTAACTTTATTTTGTAATGACACTGTTTAATGTTCACACAGGTGAACTAAGGTCGGTAATCAGCCTAACATCAGTAGTTGACCGACACTTAGCGGGAAATATTTTACCGCAAATAGGATTTTCCAGATTCGGGACTCACAGCTTCACCAAGATTTGGTATTTCTGCCCGAAGATTTTACTGTTGCCTATTATTTTTATATTTGATCTACAGGTATAGTGGTCATAAATAGTTTTGTGAGTATTTCTCTAGTCATGTAGCTACCTAGTTCTTCCGTTACAATGACATGTCAAGTAGCAAATTCAGATGTGTTTGGTAAATCACGAAATACCCAATTCGTACTGAGTAAGTACATTGAGATCTGTTACGGACAAGTTCTCCTTATAATCATTATGCCTGTTCACGAATATTCTTGAGCCCTTATCCAAGAGTTCGTCTACGCAAGATTTGATTCGGTCGTCCGTCACATGGCTTATATTTCGCGACGTTCAGTACCTTACAATCTGGGCATCCTTACAATACACAGCAGATTGCATATTATTTAATGATTGCAAGAGTGTTTTGTGTCATTAAACCATCCTAGATGTGTCATTAATAAGCAATTATGTGCAGCGGCACTTTGAAGACGGCGACTTAAAGAACTGCAGATAAAACACGCTTCAAGATTTCCATCTTTATGAGCGTTATAAATATGCATAGTTGATTCCTATCTTAATTCAACCTATATCAATGTGACAGGGTAGCGGATCAATTGTAATTAAATTATTCGATAATTTATAATGCGGGAGTATTAAAAATCGTACAACCTGCATTATAGGTACCTATTATAGCAAATAAATAGACTAGTCCCAAATCCCTAACCTTCCTTGGCAATTGTGGGCGCTCGGCAGAGCACCTCTGCCTATCGTTTCAAAGAATTACATTATGTGTAATGTTATATGAGGTAATTATCTCAGTTCTGGTTATTCCTAAGCACGAGCCCAATTTCAGCAGTTAGGTGAGGGTACCTAACTAAGGTCATTTAATGAAGTTCAACTGGGGCCCTTAAATTTTACAATCTACGGCTTAAATGAATGAAAAGCAAACCGATTTGTATAATCGCTTGTATAGGTATACAAATCCACTTCACTAGCATCTTCCATCCTTCTTCCATTATTTTTGTAAAAGAAGGATGGAAGCTGTCGATTCCGACATCGGAAACTTTCCGTCGTCTGTGAATACCCCCACTGGTGAGCTTAGGATAATACGTCATATCTCATATGCATACCTCTAATCCGTATTGTATAAAATTTTCGTTTTACAGTGTTTGTAACCAAACTCCTCCGAAACGGCTTGACCGATTTTTATGTTTCTTTTGTGTATATTCGGTAGGTCTGGGAATAGGTTGTAAAGTATATTGAAAACTAGAAAAAATATATATGGCAGAACAACGTTTGCTTGGTCAGCTAGTAAGTAATTAATATATCTAATAAAGTCAATGGTCACATAAATTCTTCATTGTTTTTGTATAATACCGATACTAATTGGACATTTTGCAAAAAGGAACCAACCCACACATACTCCTGCAGACTAAAATCAACCCCAGTTGAAGTGGTTGTTGGTTGGTTTCAGTTTACACAAGTATGGGTGGTTGGATCCATTCTGTATATCTATATCCAATTGTCAAATTTAAAGGTTTGTGAATGAGATAATCAAATCGAACAGTAAGTATAAAAAAACAACATCACGCCGCTATGAGGAAAATCGACTATTGATAATTATCAGTAGGTAGTAGTATTATCTATTATCTAGGTTGTAAAGAAAGAGGAAACACGAGGAAGGAGTAGGTACAGTTGTATGCTGTAATGTTAGGAAACTATACTTAGGAAGTTCCTTTTCTTTGGAAGTCACTTACCACAGTTTATGTCATTGTAACTGTAACCTATAGGTAGGTATTATTAACATTTTTGTATGTGAGTGGGCACGTTAGGTACCATATCACCTCAACTATGATTATGCCAGAGTCACACAAGTAGAAATAATGTACCTACGTGTTGTACTAACATGCTATCGTTGCTGGAGGTCACTAGTATAAAAACTAAATTGCCCTAGTAGATATCTAGTCGGTCGGTACCTACTATTCAAAATATTCGAAAATAATATACGCCTGCCTACATACAGCTACTGGTAGGAATGTGAAGTCCAATATCTGAGACATATTCTTATTTTCTATTATCATTAAGAGTACATTTCACTGCTATGCAAAAGTCTTAAGGAACCTAAATTACCGACTGTTTCTGGAAATAGATAAGTATTGCCGTGAAACGTTAGTAGACCTCCCAATCATGAACACTGTCGGTCAGATGCCGAACGAAGAGCGACACGGAACTAAGCTCGAGGCTATATTGTTGTAACTGAGGCTTGACGCGAGATCATAATCGAAAGGTAATCGATTAACGTAGACGACACACGAGTTAGAACATAACATATCGATTATTCGCATACCGGATTTACCATTTGGTATTTATTGTCGCTTGTTTTCAGATATATAGTAAACGTGATCAAATAAATCCGCATGTATCGAGATTATACAATCTGAATACATACGTATTCGCATGTATTCAGATACGCGATGCGTGAGTTTTGACATATTGTGCGAGTCGAATCGAGCGACAGTAATTATCAGAGATGAACCCCAGGATTGACTTATAAGGACTGGAGCCTAAATGTATGTACTATGTTTCCGCCAACGTCTACAACTACTACGCCAACATCTACCTATTGTGAATGTAACTTTTGACTGTATTCGGTCGTTAACCGTACCTATAGATCGGTCATTGTTTAATGTGAACAATCTCTATTGAAATGTAATAGGAATTTGGCTATGGGCATTTCGGCCGCAACAATAAAGTATTTTGGTCGTAAGTATCGGGTAACCCGAGTCTCTTAAACTCAGAGGCCGCATACATTTACCGAATCAATAACCAATTCTGTAGTAGGTTCAACATTGTGCGAATCTCACTTTTAGCTAAGCATCTACGAAAACATCGTGAAGAAACCTGATACTTTTGGAATACTTATCAAGACTTCAAAAAGGAGTTTCTAATTTTCTTTATGTAACCTACCTATATACTAATTTCATCCCAACAACCTGATTATTTTGCAGATTTTCACTATGACCTAGCATGCCATGTAAAGGCAAGGGAAACTCCGCACACTGCATTAGGTCTTACTTACTTGTATATATTATAGAATGCCGCCACATGACTCATGTTCCATTACCAAATGCAGTTGTCTGTAATCAGCTTATTGTAACGGAACTACTGTACAACTGGTCACGATTACGCTTTACTCGTGAATGAGCAGTTAATAGCAATAGCAATAAGGTCTTATTTTTATAATGCACATTTTGCTTGGCGTTTTGGTTAATTAATGCTAAAGATGATGTCTTTAGGTGTTCTTTCTAACAGCTGACCTTTGATCAAATCACTCTACCCTACCAGATGTACCAAACATCGGAAGAATTTTCAAAAATCATAAAAACAATAATTTTGCCCCTTTTAACGCTCCACTCCTACCCTCAATACGAGAGGGATTTAGGCCTTGCAATAATCCACCACGCTGACCCAGTGCGGGTTGATGGATTTCACATATACTAAATGATACAAAATGGGTATACTATTTTTTTTGCAACTTAACTTTGTAAATATCAAACTATCGGCTTTGTGGGACAGTTGAAGTACTAAAGGTTTTGTAGACTTGTGAAATCGGTCAACAGCTGTATTCCTATAACACCTTTTGTTTTTCAAGTTCCCTCCAAAGCTGATGGTTTTAGAATTACAAAGTTAAGTTTTGAAAAAAAAAGTATACCCATTATGTGTCACCTTGTAAGTATTTCGAAAATTGGTTGGATTTTCTGCAACATGTAGGTTTTCTCACGATGTTTTTCTTCATCATAAGCAAACTTAGACCATTTCGCGCATAGATTTTGAAAAACCTAGATTTGCGAGAAGATTTTATACCATCATATTTATTTTTATGGGGTAGGTAGGTAGGTACCTAGATAATCTTTGGCATTTGCTAAGGCGCCATACAAAATACCGTACACTAATTAAAATAAGACCTTACATTGCTTGGTTCCTGCTATCACGTGCTAAGTCCTCAGAGCTGGCTTTGGTCCAAGTGACCTTCAAAACATTGCCAACTGACTATTAAATCATAAGGCAGTTTGCATTTCATTATCAACTTATAACTGAGGAGACAAACTAATAGAACGGTGCAGTATCTATACAGTGACAGTGAATGGTAAGAAATCCTACTAATATTATAAATGCGAAAGTTTGTGAGTGTGGATGTATGTATGTATGTATGTTTATTACTCCTTCACGCAAAAACTACTGAACGGATTTGGATGAAATTTGGAACACAGATAGATTATAACCGGGATTAACATATAGGATACTTTTTAACCCAATAATCCAATACTACGCGGATGAAGTCGCGGGGCACAGCTAGTACATAATAAGGAAGAACGAAAGAGCCTGATGATTAAGAATGACATACTGCATATATGAGGTAGCTAGATTGAATTTCATTGCAAGAAGTGGTTCGGCGTAAATAAATCTGTTATAGCTGCGTTTCGTACGATGAGCCAGAACTCTCCCGGAAGCCCAACCCCTCCCTCTGTACCACTCTCCCCAAGTCGGTAACGTGTAAGCAATGCATTCGGTATTGCAAGCATCTATAGGCTATAACGGTAATTGTTCAACATCAAGCAGGTGATTCGCTTATTGCCGACTTTAACCCATACAATTTTGAATGTTGCCGAAAGTAATTTTCTCTTTTCAATTTCATTAACGAGGACCATTTCCTTTCTATGTAGGTATCAAATGTAATTTATAATAGAGCGACGACAAACGCGGATTCTCTGTTGTGCCTACGTGTAGAACACATTGAGAGGAATGCCGCCCCCCGCTGAGGACGCCTCGTCGAGTCTCACCTCAGTTCACATTCCTCACATACTTCATAGTTCCATTACCTTAATGTTACGCGTTTATCTTAATCTCGCCTGATAATCTTGCTCTAAGTATGGTCTGGATCGTCTGGATTCCGGTGATCATACAGTTGCATGATTATGATAAATCCTTAGAAGTCTCTGCTCTTAAGCGGCAACAGTATAAAACTAGGATCGCGGAGCAACGACGTAGTAAAATCGAAGATTATTATTATTGCTAATAGATACTTATGCGGTCTCTGCAGTTTTCCCTAACGCAGGTAGACTAGTACCTACGTAAACAATGTTGTTTGTTTATCCATTGCATCTCATTCGTATGCCTATACGGATTCTCAGAGATTCCGGCTCGGTACTATTTATTATGTTTCGACACGATCTTAGCTTTTTTGTACATGTTTTTTGTAAGAGTTTCCCACGGGTACAACGGCTGAATAGCAATTTAGCGATGTAACAGATAAGTGGGAGACCAGACGAGACGCAACGTAACAAAACATTAGGAGAGGTCGAGCAGTGGAAGCCCGGCGTCGTACACATAAAGCAAATCTAGAATTGACATTTTGATTCGTGTGGGTGTTTTAGGTCACAGTGAAATCAGTCATAACATTATTAATGGCAAATAATAACGTTTCGCTCGTAAAACATATCCTCGGAATCGACAAACAGTCTAAATACAGCTACAGATACAGCTTCCTCAGTTTGCGGTAATTCGATTCATTCACCGAACATTTCTCATTATCGTTACATAAGAAGATAAAGTTCACGGCCAACGAGCTTTATTGCCGGTCATTTTCACTCGAGCATCGGGCGTTCGACAAACAAGGCGTGTCTAGATTCCTAACTCGGAGGCTGCATCCGGGCCACCGCAGCAGGGATCGAGTTACGGCGGGCGTGCGAATGTCAAGGAACCCTAGCGCCTCGCGAGGGCCGCGCGCCGCGCGCCGCCAGTCGCAGCCGACATGTCTGCGCGAGCGCCCGCCTCCTACTGCGCGCTCGCCGCGCTCTGCGCCTTCGCGCAACTCGTCCGTGAGTACGCTAGTTGCAAATAAACACCGCTCGCGGATTTATCTAATCAGAAACGCGTTTTTTGAAGGCTGTGTGAACTATCGAGATGTCTCGCGTCGCCCCGGTCCACTCGAATAGTTCCTTCTCGCGCATCACGTTTCAGAGGAACGAACTGCACGACAATCACGGAACTCACGTCGTCACTCTCTTTACAGACGGCGACGACTACGAGTGCCGCAGGGACGGCCTCCACGCGGACTATGACAGGGACTGCAGGGAATACGTGCGCTGCGGCGGCGGGGCCCTCGTCGGCCGGTACTCCTGCCCCAGCGGGCGCGTGTTCAGCGAGGCGGAGGGCGCGTGCATCCCGCGCGCGCGGCGGCCGTGCGTGCGGCGCGAGTGCGCGGCCGCGGACACGCTCGCGTACGCGACGCCCGGGACCGCCTGCCGCCACTACTACCGCTGCGAGAACGGCACGGCGGCGGACCACGCGTGCCCCGCGGGCGCCTGGTTCGACCTGGACCGGCAGGCGTGCGCGCGCGGCGCCGGCACGTGCTTCGAGCCGGTGTGCGCCGGCCTGCCCGACGGGGACTACCCGGACGCGTCGCACGACTGCCGCCGCGTGCTGCGGTGCCGCGGCGGCGAGCTGCGGGCCGTGGCGTCGTGCGGCGCGGCGTGCGCGGCGCCGTGCCCGCCGCCGCGCGCCGCCGCCGCGCCGCTGCCAGCCGGAGACGCTGACTTCTGCTCCGACGAGGCTTGCTCGTCGCTGTGCGTGCACGCACCCGACGGGGCATACGCGGACCGCGCGGCCGGCTGCCGGGAGTATTTCGTTTGCGAGGCGCACAGGGTGATCAGCCGCGGCGTGTGCGAGCCGGGGATGTTGTTCGCCGACGGGAAGTGCGAGCCGGAGGCGCACACCGCGTGCCCGGCGCCGGCGCTGGGCCCGTGCTTCAACCGCCGCGACGGGCTGCATCGCGACTGGCGCGATTGCGCGTCGTGGTTCCGGTGTCGGCGGGAGCGGGTCGCGGAGCGCGGCTCGTGCGGGCCGGGACTCGTCTTCGACGGCGCAGCATGCGTTCTGAAGTCGACGTTTTTCTGCGAGGGTCCGGTGCGTTCCGCAGAGTGCGAGGGGCTGCCCAGTGGCACGTACCAGGACTTGGCCTGGAACTGCACGCGCTACTTCCACTGCGAGGGTCGGCTGCGCACGGCGCTGGCGTGCCCGCCGGGGCGAGCGTTCGACGGCGTGCAGTGCTCCCCGGCCGAGCGCCACCTGTGCCCGAGCCTGGAGCGGGAGTCGTGCTACGGGCGCGCGGACGGCCGGTACCGCGCGGCGGACAGCGGCTGCCGCGGGTACTACCAGTGCGTGCGCGGCGAGAAGGCGATCTACGCGTGCGCCGCGGGCCGCGTGTTCGACGGCGAGGCGTGCGCGCCGGCGCGGCCCGGCCTCTGCCCGCGCGAGGACTACTCGTGCGAGGGGCTCTCCGACGGCTATCACGCGGAAACCGAGACCGGATGCCGGAGGTATACTTTATTTCCTTCATCCTTCCTAATTCATTTAAATGTTTGAATCTTCGCTGAAGACTCACGCTGGATCTCTTTACAGATACTTTTACTGTGAGGGTGGGGACCGACTCGCCACACTATCGTGTCTCGGCGGGAAGATATTCGACGGGCGGACCTGCGTGAAGCGGTCTCGGCACGAGTGCGGGTCGCCGGCTCGCGACGCGGCCGAGGCGGAGGGCGGGTGCGAGCGCGACGGGTTCTACGTGCAGCGCGGCACGGAGTGCGAGCGGTACTACTTCTGCGTGTCGGGCGCGCGGACCTACCTGAGCTGCCCGCCGGGGCAGGTGTTCAACGGGCAGGTGTGCGCGGCGCGCGCGCAGGTCGCCTGCCCCGGCTGAGCCGGCGGGGGGGGCGGCGGGCCGCGGGGCCGGGGGGCCGCGGGGCCGCGCGCGGACCACTCGAGCCCTCGAGCCCTCGGGGCGCGCTCCACGCGAGGACGAGCGACTGGAGAGCGACACGACGTACCTGATCATTTGAGGCTGTGATGTGAATCTGGAACGTGAGACGGTTCCCAGATCCCGCGGTGACAGTGACTCATAGAACGAACTACATCTACCTCCATTACAATAATACACGATTCATTCTTATATTTTATTGGCATAGAAACTTTTAAGCGACCTAAGATACTTCTAGTAGTTACACGTTGACTATATCTTACAGTATTAATTTACAAATGAAATAGTAAGCTCAGTGAATAGAAAAATAAAATCTCTTTTAACGACATAAAAGAATAGTTAATTTATTTATTTATATTAATGTATAGATAATAATTTGCCGACCTTAAATTAATGTAAATGTAAGGAATAAATTATATTTTAAAGATTCAACTGTGAATTGAAATAAAAATGTAAGGACAAACATATTGAATCATGAAAGTATTTGTAATACAACATGTATTTATATTAACTACTCAATATTAAGCAATTCACTTCTATTATAGTTACAAATACCATTGTACAATACAAATTTACAACTAAGGTATTTAATGATAAATAATAACATGGTTTATTGTTTCTACATAAAGTGCAGTTTTGTTTAAGTCTATAGACAATAATCTAAATAGTTTGGCAATGAATATTTTATATACCAGATATGAAGCAGGAGTATCTAAATAAAATTCATATTATTTATGTATTCAATAAATATTCCATATATTTAAACTTCGTATATTTTTTTTTTAGCACTAATGTTTATACAATATTATACAACACTCAATTACTTATAGGTTTTTGATCAAATAGAACTACTTCTCAATTTATTTCACTTCCTCATTTCAAATTGTAAAATTGTATGCAGTCTTGCATCACATAACCAGTTACGTTACGAGTGATACCAAATTTATATTATTAGTATCGCATTGTATTGGCATCAATCTTCTACACATTTTGTTCTATAAGAAAATCCGAAACTGTGTTGCGTCACAAATGAATGGCCCTCTAGACATGCAAAATGGCAGATGTTTGTTTGTTAGCAGTAATATATTAGACTTGATTGCCCAAATGATTTATGGCCAGTCAACACACTGTACACACTGAGGCATCAAAACATCAGCGCATTCGAAACTGCATACAATTTATTACTACGGTTGTAAACACGACCTTGTTCGGACAATTTACGACTGATTATCTAATTATACATGGATTTTAATTACATTATCCAATTGGTCCACGCCGAAAATGTCAAGTTTAACATTGTAAATGTAAACAAAATACCAACAATGGCTTGGTATAAAATGAATGGGCGCGGCCAATCAAAGCACGAGGACACCATATTCTATATTCTTATGTTCTACTCGCTGCAATGTGTGATGGCATTTTTGACACGTAAATATTGACAAATAAACTTCTAACTCAATCTCAACGATACAAGGTGCAATGCAACTTGCTTTGTCGCCACAAGAAGACTTGATAAAATATTGTATTGTTCCGTTTGAAGGTGGTTGACAATATTTACGTAACTTGATAGCGATGCAATGCATCTCGATTAAAAAGCGCCATCACTGTTGCCGCGAGTTTGGTAGCGAAACTAGCAAATAAAAGTGATAGAAAAATGATAGGAGGTCCAATTTCCGATTCAGCATCGTTTTATAGAATGAGATGGGGCTTGTATTAAGTATAGGAACATGGTTTCCTAAGCGAATAATTGCAGAGAAAATACTATTATATTTTCTTGTATGTAAGTCTCAAATTCCTACAAAATCGAAATTCTAAAGCACCCATCTCCTTTCCGAATATCTAATTAAATTATATTTTATAAAAGTGACAGTGCAAATATCTATTTAGTCCGTGAATTAAAACATTCAGAATGTTTACAATATTATTGTCGAATCCAGTAATAAGTATAATTATTTAATTAGAAACAAACAAGAATTCGTGTTATAAATGTATTTCCCCCTTCCTTCATTTATAAAAATACTTAATATTAATTAACTCTTTATATGAATCAGACAGAATAATGAAAATATGAAAGGTTAATATTAATTTAATTTGCAATTAATAAGACGACACGACGTTATATCAAATATTAGTTAAATATTTTTTTGTTAAGATAAGTATTTTTAAATATTTATAATTTCAAAATACAAGAGATCGCCTTCAATCTTCAATGAAATGTAGCATTGCTATTTTAATAATAAACGATCCAATAACCATAATAATCTTAATAAACGTAAAAAAAACAAACTAACGTAATGACGACATTATTTTAATACAAAAAATACATTTGAATATACATGCTAAAATAT
The DNA here is from genome assembly GCA_905147325.1 of Notodonta dromedarius. NCBI lineage: Eukaryota > Metazoa > Arthropoda > Insecta > Lepidoptera > Notodontidae > Notodonta > Notodonta dromedarius. The sequence continues at coordinate 11,232,453 of LR990159.1, read as the reverse complement.
AATTAATTGGCCATCTTTTTGAAACTTAATTTCAATAATTAATTTTGATCATCAAAATAATTACCACCGATTTAAATCTATAATTATTAACATAGAATGACTCTTGATGGAAAATATAAAGAAAGTTAAGCTTTTACCAAAGGGCAATACTATCTCATTATACCAATTAAGCGTACTAAAGTATGGCCTCATTCCTTTGACTCAGGCCCGAGTGACTGCCAGAAGTAAAGGGTAGTTGGGTTCTTACGGTTGTGCTTCTTTATAGTTAAAACTGAATTATATAAACCAGAGAGTACCTTATTCTGTTGTTATATGAGCTTGGACTAAATGTCTTTTAAATTTTAATTTTTTGTCAATTACCTACGAACAAACTAAAAGAGAATGGGCGATTTTGTTTGAGCATTAGTCCAATAGCGCTCATGGTTGACATCACTCTGTGTCTTATATTGAGAGTAAAAGAGATTAAAATTCCTTGGCTACCACCTTCGCAACTTATCGAATTCGCGTATCAGCTGACAGCTTTTATGCGAAGAAAAGGTAGCATTACTGTGGCACTTGTGGGGCCATGTTTTTGACATAATTAATAACATTGCCGACTGGTACAATTAGTTTAGTTTAGTTTTTATAGGTACCTCTAACACTAACGGGGCAACGTCGATGTTTAATAATTATATTTAGCGTCGCCGTCGGTGTAAACAATTAGCAATGTACCCAACACCGCCCAATGCTTTCAGCCATAACTGTATAATTAACACAATTATTAAATTAATAGTCACAGGCAACTTTCGCCCAAATGACAATATAATGAAATAACATTGATATAACTATTTAAACAAAACGTGATATAAAATGATTGACACAATATTGGCATAATGCTCCATAGACTCAACTGCTGAGAAGTAAACAAGGGTCTCCATAGACCAAAGACATAGTTTTTTTAACGAGGCCAGCAACACTCTACCTCCTCTGTTACTCCTGTAAACCAGGATCGACATCCAACCAGGGAGAATGTGAACGCTAAATATCACCAAAGCAGACACTATGGGCTCAATGGCGGAGTAGCCATCTGCAAAAGTCTCTATATCTATCCCTAATTGAAATAAGAGTTTTAAAATTGTATCTTTAAATGAACAATCACTTTACACCACAAACAATAATTTAGGCTAAAGCGCCCATCTAGCCCGCGAAGTTCAATTTTTTTGAGTTCTGTAGTATTATTTATAATTAGATTATGTGGGTACTTCTTATATTGGTGGTGGTATGTGTCAAATAAATCAGTGTTCAACCAGCTACCGTGGTTTCACTACATGGTGGCAGCGGTAAAAATAAAACTCGAACGTAGTGCATAGTTGTAAAGCCATTGTCAGTATTTAATTATTATTTGTTTTCGCAATACCCAGTTATATAAATATAAATAATTATTATGGAGCACGCCCGGCCACCGCCAGAGTTGTGCATCGAGGGCAGTCCGGTTGCGCGGGCGGACGCGTGGCGAAAATGGTGGAAACAGTTTGAAGTGTTTTTAAAAGCATCTGGAGTCAATAAGGAAACAACTGACGTTCAAGCGAGCTTGCTGGTGAACCTCATAGGAACCGAGGGATACGATGTTTATTCGACATTTACATATACAAAAGATGAATGCATGGATAAAATTGATATTCTTAAGAAAAAATTCGATGAATACTTTGGTACGAAGTCCAACATAACGATGTCACGTTTTAAATTTTTTAGTAGAAAACAACAAGACGGAGAAACAATAAGTCAATATGTGACTGCATTGAAAATACTCAGTCAAGATTGTGAATTCGAAAATCTGGTGGATTCTTTACTTCGGGACCAAATTGTATGTGGTGTGTTGAGCGGTATAGTACGAGATCGCTTGCTGCGGAATGATGACTTAACGCTGACAAAAGCAGTACAAATATGTGAGGCGGATGAGATGTCGAGAGAAGAGCGACAGCAGATAGAAAAAGTGGTTGTCGGCTCACAGCAAATAGATGCAGTAAATGGACAAGGTCGCGGCAGGAGACGTTTCGTACGAGGCGGTGCACGGGGCGCGTGGCGAGGCGGCGGCGGCGGCGGCGCTGGCGCGAGCAGCGCGCGGGGGCGTGGCGGCTATGATGGCGGTGTGCAGATGCGAGCGCTGACCGAAGGCCCGGGCGCGGGCGCGGCCCGGCGTCAGGTGCCGCGCGAGTTGTGTTTACGTTGCGGTCGAGTGTTTTGTGATAATGAGCAGCGTTGTCCGGCCGTAAATGCTACATGCTTCGTGTGTAATTGCCGCGGACACTTTGCGCGAATGTGTTCGAATAAAATTGTAAGTAAACAAGTGCATAATGTAAAAGTGGAACTAGATGATCAATATAGCAGTGATGAAGGTGAAGACAGTACGAGTATGATGTATGTAAACGTTTTAAGGTCTAATAAACATAATGATGAATGGTTAGAATGCCTAGAAATTTGTGGTAAAAATATAAAGTTTAAATTAGACAGTGGAGCAAATTTAATAGTACATTGTTACACGAGTGGTGAAAGTGACTTATTTTTCCCGAGACGGGGTTTGGCGCCCGAGCGTAGCGAGGGCGCTAATAGTTCGAGGGACAAAATAAGTCTTTCACCCGAGGTAAACACTGTGCTTTTCATTACGAATACAAGGAAAATAAAAATAAAAACAGAAATTGGCTAAAGAAATAATACAAGGAAGCATGAACAATACTCTACAACTCGAAAAAAAAAAAGATCGGATTGCCGCCTATTTTGTTTTTTTTCGTTGGCCGGCCAACTTCATTATTTAGCCAGTATTTTTAATTTTCATTTTTAAATATTTTGACCAAATCTATGACATTTTAAATAAATTGTTGAAACTAAATTATAATTAAGTCATTTAAAAGTATATATTCTTTATTTAATACTCAACTTTATGTTATTTCAATTTTACATCGTGCTGTAATTGAGTGACTGTAGAAAAAGTTTGAACATGGTTCCATAGAAATGGAACTAGTTTTTTTTTTTATAATTTGACAGCTGTCAGTTGAAAGTGATTCTCCCGGGCCAGAAAAGTATTACTTTCAACCCGCTCCTCAGGCAACTTCAGACCTACTTTCAGTGTATGAGTAATGAAAATGTAATTAATCGTTATGATTTTGAAAGTTTAGGTGCGAGGCTAACTCCATATACGGAAATGGTGTTTTCGTATACAGGTCACAAGCTACCAGTAATAGGAGAATGTATATTACAGATAACGCGAAATAATAATGAGTATGAAGTTAAATTTGTTGTTGTTGATATGAAGGTGAAAAATATATTGGGCTTAAAAGAAAGTGTAAGGTTAGGATTTATTAAAAGGATAGATGCACTAAATTTTAATACATATGAGGATTTATTTCAGGGTTTAGGAGAATTACCGGGTATTCATAGAATTGTTATTGATTCGAACGTGCAGCCTGTGGTTTGTCCTTCCCGTCGTGTACCGTTAGGGTTGCGTGACAAGTTACGTTGTGAATTAGAAAGAATGGAAAGTCTAGGTGTAGTTCGGAAAGTAACTTATCCCACAGAGTGGGTCAGTGGGATAGTGATAGCGGCCAAGAAGAACGGTGATATACGCGTGTGCTTGGATCCAAGGGCGCTCAATAGTGCGGTAAAACGCGCTCATTTCTCGTTGCCTACAGTAAGTGAGCTGGCAGTGAGGCTTCGAGGTGCGCGCTATTTTAGTGTTCTAGATGCTCGGAGTGGATTTTGGATGCTTAAACTAGACGACGCCAGTGCCGACCTTTGCACGTTTAGTACACCTTTTGGCAGGTATCAGTTTCTTCGCTTGCCGTATGGTATAAAGTGCGCACCAGAAATGTTTCATGCCAAAGTCAGACAGCTTCTAGAAGACTTAGAAGGTACAGACTCATTTATCGATGATATCGTAGTCTGGGGTTCCACAGAAAAGGAACATGATGTACGATTAGAACGGTTGTTACAAAGAGCTAGGGCAATAGGTATTAAATTCAATAAGGAGAAATGTAAATTTGGGCTGAAACAGATAGTCTATTTAGGCCATATATTTGATGAGCGAGGATTAAGACCGGATAATGCGAAAGTTAAAGCTATTGTAGAGATGCCCGAACCGGATGGTAAGAAAGCTTTAGAAAGGTTTTTAGGTATGGTCAATTACCTATCAAAATTTATACACAACTATTCAGATTCGGTCAAAATACTAAGAGGACTTTTAAAGAAAAATTCAGAATGGGTATGGGATCGACAACATGGAGATGCCGTGAAATTGCTCAAACAAAAAATTATAAACGCACCTGTTTTGGCATTATATTCAGGTGAGTTACCGGTAGTCTTATCTGTGGACGCAAGCTCAGTGGCATTAGGAGCGGTATTGTTACAGGACAGGCGTCCGGTGGAGTTTGCATCCCTGACGTTAACAGATACACAGAGTCGTTATGCACAAATTGAAAAGGAGATGTTAGCAATAGTGTTTGCTTGTGAACGATTCCATCAATATATTTTTGGAAGGTCGGATGTCACGGTACAAACGGACCATAAACCACTGGAATCGATTTTTAAAAAATCATTAGCGGCGGTGCCCGCTAGACTTCAGCGTATGATGATGCGTATACAGGCTTATGACATAACGGTTACTTATACACCAGGAAAGTATATGTACATTGCGGATACCTTATCGAGGGGCGCATTACCAGAGTTGATGCATGACAGAATAAGTAAAGATGTCGAAGCGCAAACTTGTTTTATGTTAGATAACGTCCAGTTCAGTAACGATAAATTACAGTTAATTGAGAAACATACAACCAGTGATGAGAGTGCTCAAATACTTATTAGTTATATTAAAAATGGCTGGCCGAGATGTCGGTATGAAGTAGACAATAAAATACGTATATATTGGCCGTATCGAGAGTGTTTGCAGTATGTCAACGGCATGATTCTTAAAACTAATTTAATTTATATTCCAAACACGCTGCGTAAGGAAATGCTCGAGAGAATACATGAAGGACATTTAGGAATAGATAGATGTAAAAGGCGTGCGCGTGAGGTGATGTTTTGGCCAGGAATGTCGAGAGATATCGAACTAAAGGTGCGGGAATGTAAGGCCTGTGCTATATTTGCGCCATCCCAACCACGTCAACCACTTCATCCACATGAGGTACCGAATATACCATGGTGCAAGTTAGGCTCAGATATATTTGAATACAAAAGGAAATATTACCTTATATTAGTTGATTATTTTTCGAGTTATGTTGAAGTGAACGAACTAAATTCTATTGGGAGCAAGTCCGTCATCACAGCGATGAAAGAACAGTTCGCAAGACATGGAATTCCTAGTAAGCTGATAACAGATAATGGCCCTGCATATAGTTCTAAAGAATTTAAAATGTTTCTTCGCCAATGGGAGATAACACATACAACATCATCTCCGTTATATCCACAATCAAATGGAAAAAGTGAGCGCACTGTACAAACTATAAAGAATCTACTAAAAAAATGCTTAATGTCGGGACAAGATTATTATTTAAGCTTGTTAAATTTTCGTACGACACCCAAAGATAATATGGATTCACCGGCAAAAATATTAATGGGCAGAAACCTAAATACTCGATTACCAATAAGCAATGCATTATTAGCGAACCAAGGGGTTGACTATAACAAAAATTATGAAGCGGTGGTAAAAAGACAAAATCAACAAAAACAACATTATGACAAGAGCACAAAATACCTCCCTCCACTACATAAACATGAAGAAGTAGTGGCAGGCGACGGTAATAGTCGTAGGCTCATGAAGGTCGTAGAAAGAACGCCAGAGCCCAGGTCTTACATACTGCAGGATGCAGTGGGTCGTAAGTACCGTCGAAATAGGCGTCATATTATAAGAAGAAAAGACAGCGAGGCAGTGTGCAAGCGAGAGAGTGACATAGTTGGTAACATTGTGCCTTTTGCGAGTGAGTCAGGCCAGGGAATAACAGAAGGTACAGGACAAGCAGGGATGAACGAGAGAGTACCGACAGGGCCGATCACTAGACGTAGATATAGGCTTTTAAATAAGCAACCCATGAATTAAAATAATTAGAAGTTGGTTTATAGGTATATTTTCTTACACTTTCTTTTCAAGTTTAATAATTTATAATTGTAATGGTGGTAGGTCTAGACTTAAGGGAATGGATAGCGAAAAGGTAAAAAAAAAAAAAAAAAAAAAAAAGTTGTATAAGAATATAGGTAGTAAGTTTATATAGGATAATAATTTAGTTTATGCATAAGGAATTCTCTTGTTATTATTAGTATGAACTGTGTATTATAACGTTAGGATGTCCTAACGTTACTAAGGTTACTAATATTAAGTTATACTAATGTTAGTATCCCTGAGTTATTTTGTCTGTACTTAAACGTAAAATATAAGTATAATTATTGTCTTTTATTTATGGGGTTTATAAAGGAGAAAGATGTAGTATTATTTATAATTAGATTATGTGGGTACTTCTTATATTGGTGGTGGTATGTGTCAAATAAATCAGTGTTCAACCAGCTACCGTGGTTTCACTACAAGTTCTTTTAGAAATTTTTCAAAATCTGACAATAATAAAAGACAAATTTTGTAATTCGCGAAAAAGACCGTGTGCAGTGCATTTATTAATATATCCAACTTACTCTAAAACATTTCAAGAACGACAGCTATCCAGATAATCTGGCAATTTTTGTATATTTAGTGATTTACTAGTATCATATCCACCGTGATAATATTTAGAGTAAAATAAATGTATTAATAAATGCACTGCACACGGTCTTTTTCGCGAATTACAAAATTTGTCTTTTATTATTGTCAGATTTAGAAAAATTTCTAAAAGAACTCAAAAAATTCGAACTTCGCGGGCTAGATGGGCGCCTTCACCTTAAATGGATATAATATTAAGATCTACATCTCAAGTTGTTTAGTTTAGTTATATCCATGACACGCACTATCTACTCATCTAAATTGATACTCGTACATCTACGCTCTCTGAAGGGAATCAGTCTTAATACGCAAGTACGATGCATTCGTTGGACCGTAAACAAGTAATATAATTAGTAAATTAATAACGCTGGGTACTGGGACTGAGGGATATTCTGATGCGTGAGATATATGCATCTCATTCTTGCTTATCGAAACTGTAGGAGAGAGAGATACTGCCGGTCATAATTTTAACCTCGCATCTCTCTCTATCTTACGGCTTGTTTACGAGTGGAAATGACATGCAGATATCTGTCTGACGCATACAACTTGGTAAAATATATCCCTTCAAAATAAGATACCAGTAATAATATTAAAATAACATCACAAGCATTAACATAAAAATTAAAAAAGCAATGGCGGAATCTCAATATTACTCGCCAGCCTTTACATTAATGTTGGCTACCAGCCCATACGAATTTGTATTTTATTGTTCTGTTGTAATTTGTGTTTTATGCTACCTCAAGACGGTTGGTTTTACGCTGGCAATAATCGATGTTATAGTTCGTTCATTTAACGACGACGCGTACTGTGACTCTTATGAAACTGGCATATGGGTCAATTTGCAATAATTCAAGCGTCTTCATGAAATTTACAAACTACTCTAGTATCCGAGTATGGTTTGTCCGATGTTCTGAAGCTATAAAGATGCTTCTGTCGCTCTTTCATAATTCATATGAAGTAACGATAACAATATCTCTCTCCTTTTGTCTTATTAATATGAACCTTATGACTTCTTTTCCATAATTGCCATTTCCATAAACATAATTATGCTCCCATAATTCAAAAACTCAATAATCACGCCAATTTAGTTGTCAACGCATTGCGACTCAATATTTTGTATCGAATTCAGTTTCCAGTTCGGAGGCTGAGATCCTGCGTTCCTCGCAGCTCGTGTTTAATAATACTCAAGTATTCGTACGACCGTAATACCAATTTGTACTGACACAAAATAAATTTCAAAATTATATATACAGGGTGTAAGGGGCATCGTAACGAAAACTGATACCTTGGATTCAACTTATGATTCTAAACCCCCAGACTTGAAACTATTCTTCGTTTTTTTTTAAACATGCTCAAATTTTTCAACATTTTAAAATTGATCTTAGCATAATAATATTATACAAATCTATCTTTCCGTGATTTGACATAAATAAATCAGTAATTATTATTTAAGACGTAAAACATGTAAAATAATGAAATCATAATTATTTCAAGAATGCTGAAAAAAAATTATAATAGTAATTCATGAAAATATCGACGTAAAATTCCAACTCTGGGGGTTCAGAATCATGAGTTGAGTCCATGGTATCCAGTTTCCGTTACGATACCCCTTACACCCTGTATATTATCAATATTATCATGTCAGTGCAATGGTTTACCGCAAAATGTAAGTAATCAACGTTTGAAACGCATTCACTCGGCGGCCGAACTTAAATCGTAGAATTGGCGTGAATATATAACACTATTCGAATGCAGACGTATAATGTTGACGATTGATATTATTATTTCGAGCTTTTGAGAGCACAAAACAGAGACAACATCATAAATAGGTGAACATGTATCGCCAGAGCCGGATCACGGTGTGTATTAGATATTAGCGAGCGTACCGAGTGTGGTCGGCGGCGGCTAGTGGTCGGCGGGCGGCGCGGGCTGGGCGGGCGGCGCGGGCTGGGCGGGCGGCGCGGGCGGGGCGGGCGCCAGCAGCGCGGCCGCGTCCCACACCTTGATGACGCGATCCTTGCCCGCCGTGCACATGCGCCCCGTGGCCTCGTCCACGTATAGTGACGTCACCGCGTGCTTCAAATCGTGGAACGAAGCGAGAGACTCGCGCCTGTAACGTAGGGACTTGTTGTTTCATCGTCACTATAACCGAACTGTATCAAAGTTGTATTTTCACCCGACTGCGGCAAAGCCGAAAGGAAGGGTTATGTTATGTTTTTATCATTTTTATGTTCCACAGTAGTGTCTAAACTACCCATACGATTTTGATGAATGAGGTGTCAATAGATTCGTGGTATGGTCCGGGTGGCATAGGCTACATACAAAATCAATATGATGGATGTTACATAAAAAACCGGCCAAGTCAGACCACGCATACTGTAGGGTTCCGTAGACATCCGCCACTTTTTAATAATACGAAACCCTAAGAAAACAATTTTAACAAATACAAATAAAAAAAAGAAAAATAAATTTAACAAAATGTTAGACAACCCCGCTGGGTTTCTTGTCGGATCTTGTCAGTCGAGATGGCGTTCCGATCCGGTTGTAAATATAAGATAAAAAATGTAAAATTGACAATTTGTAAGTGCCCCCGTAGGCCTGAACAAAATAAACGCTTTTAATTTGAACTTGAAATGGTTGATAATTTCATAATGGGCTGCAATCGTTAGTATGCGGGGTGTAGTGGGTGCACTCACGGCTCGTGGCGCAGCGTGTCGTAGCAGGCGCTGCAGACGCGCTGCGGGAACTCGAAGCCCATGACGGGCAGCGGCAGGCGGTGCGGCGAGCACGCCGCGCACACCGCCGCGCCGCACCAGCGGCAGTGGTGCTGCCGGAGACCTGCACGAGACACACTCTCATACAACAACTGCTTTTTTTTGTTTCGACGTCTCTTTACGCGTTTAGCCCGTGTCAAGTATTGTGCTAAGTTTAATTTATGCATCAAGCAATGTATAAACGCCTTTGGCTATGCCTAATATACAGGTTGAAACAGAAAGGGTATACTTTTTTTCAAAACTTAACTTTGTAGTTCTAAAACTATCCGCTTTGGAGGAAACTTGAAAAACGAAAGTTGTTATAGGAATACAGCTGTGGACAGACTTCACAAGTCTACAAAACCTTTAGTACTTCAACTGTCCCACAAAGCCGATAGTTTTAGATTTACAAAATAAAATGGCAAAAAATGTATACTTTTTTTTTACCTTTTTGTTTCACCTATAGTGTATCCAATCGTTTATTTAACTTTTGACTAATCACGCACATAAAGTTTTGTAATAATGTTTGATACAATGTACTACAGGGAATACTGTACTTCATGGACGGGCTCCGCCCACTTAGAGATGTGTCATTCGTAATTAATGACCACAGACTATAAAAACGGTGTTGAAATAAATCGATTATCGATTATATTAATAAAACACAAAATACAATTATTATGATTATATTTTATATCAAATCATTTTGACGGTAACGAAGGGAGGAACGCAACGCTCAACTCAACCAAACGTGAGAATTCACAAATAAATCAATACGGAGGAATATAAATACTCAACTCGACGTATGAAAATGTGGATTAACACTGACAACAAAATGGCGTCGCGCGTCGCCGCCGCGTCCAGTGTTGCCGTTTAATAATCGATAAAATTACGAAATTATCGATAAAATAATAAAGTGTTAAATCGATTAAAACTTCTTCATGAATAAAATCGATCGATAAAAGAAATCGAATCGGTAACGGGTCAGGGTATCACTATTTGATTAAGTATTAGAGCTGTCAAAAGTTAAATAAACGATTGGAAAGGGTATAGTATAACGTAGCATAAACGGAAATTGTTTTCTTATATTTACGCGAATACTACACATTGAAATAAAACTATTTTTACGGATTATATCACATAGCTGACGTGAAACACCGGCGCTCCACGAAGTCTGCAATCTGTGAACATGTACAGGACCGCACCCGCCATTATATCAGATTTGATAAACCACAGATCCTCGCAATAGAACACCGATTCCGACCAAGGATGATACGTGAGGCCATTGAAATTAAAAAACATCCTAATTTCAACAGGGAAGATGGCTGGGTGCTACCACCAACTTGGGATCCAGTAATTAATATAATTAAATCGAAAACCAAGCGTACCATTGCAAGACCTCAAGACACAGTGAGCACTTTCTGCGTGGATCGGACCGCAAACACCAACTAAATTTTGAGGGTACCCAGTTTTTAACTATGACATCAGGACGTCTAACACCTCAGTCCCTCCGTGACCACGGTTGCTGTAAAGCAACCGAAACGTCGGGAACATAAAATTAAATAAACGCGATATAATCCGTAAAAATAGTTTTATTTCAATAAACGGAAATATTTTTTTTGTTTTAAATTGTCCCGGCACATACTCACACCACCGTTACTCCTGTAAACGAGGATCGACAATGGTGACCAATAAAGACGTCGAGGTTTGACCCTCGACACGTCCCGGAGAAAAGTTAAATTGTCTTGGAACCCGCACAAATTTAATCGAAAGAAATAATAGGAGGGGTTCGAAGAAAAAATCCACTTCCCTCCAGTGCAAAGCAGGATACAAAAATAGCTGGTATGCTAGCAAGACTGATACAGCTGATTGAAGACCAGTTGTAAGGCACCACAAATCGTAATAAGACTAATTGGACCTAAACTTGCGAGCTGATTATACTTGATTCCAATAATAGGTATGGCAAAAGCGCTTGAACGCACGGAAATTGTCCCTGGTTGGAAAGTAGCATGTCATAAGGTTATCATATACTAATATTATAAAGAGGAAAACTTTGTTTGTTTGATTGTAATGAATAGGCTCCGAAACTACTGAACCGATTTGAAAAATTCTTTCACTGTTTGGAAGCTACACTATCCCCGGGTGACATAGGCTATAATATATTAAAAAAAAAAATTTAGGGAAGTTACTAAAACTCGAATAATGTAACCGCAATGTACCCGTGCGAAGCCGGGGCGGGCCGCTAGTAAACATATAGTATAACAAGTCTAGTATAGGTGAAGTCCTCACCCAGCTGCTTCTTCTCCATCATGGCGCGCACGTTCCATATGAAGGGCGCGCGGCAGGCCTGGCACAGGTCCGCCTCCCGCCAGGCGGGCGTCTCGCGGCGCCGCACGCCCATCTCCCACACGCCCAGCGCGCCGTCCTCGCCCGCCGACACCAGCCGCTCGCACCCGCCCACGTACCACAGCCCCGTCACTTTGTTGCTACATTATAATACATATATGTATATACTAGCTGTGCCCCGCGACTTCATCCGCGTAGTATTGGATTATTGGGTTAAAAAGTATCCTATATGTTAATCCCGGTTATAACCTCCAAATGAAATATGTGTGTTCCAAATTTCATCCAAATCCGTTCAGTAGTTTTTGCGTGAAGGAGTAACAAATATACATACATACATACATACATACATACATACATACATACATCCACACTCACAAACTTTCGCATTTATAATATTAGTAGGATTGTTACATAATTCTTCTACCCACCTAACCGGACCCAGTGGAAGAGTATAAGACAGCGCGTAAAACAATCGGGGAGTTTGAGTTTTGAGTTCATTGTTAGATAACGTCCCACTCCTGGGCACGGGTGTCCCCTCACTACGAAGGGGATTCAGGCCGTAACCCACCACGCTGGCCCAGTGCTGGTTGGCGGATTACACATGTCTTTCGAAAATTGGTTAGATTTTCTAAGACATGCCAGTTTCCTGACGATATTTTCGTTCACCGTAAGCAAGTGATAATCAAATAGAAATTATGATTCGCACATGGATTTCGAAAAACCTAGAGATGCGAGACGCTTGCTTTTTTTTTCTTAAGTAACTATTAAGCTTCGTTTCGTACGATGAGGTGGAGAGCCGGGAGGAGCCTAACCCCCCTCCCCCCGTGTCAGGCTTGAAACGCAATCTTATTGAGCTTTTCAAGCGGCACTGAACTTTGAAGAATGTAGATAAAGTTTATAATTATTTCACACTGAAAGTACTCGCCGTGCGTGTCCCTGCCGGCCGTTGTAATCCAGGTGTGAATTGAGCCTTAAAATAATAACGTTACCTGTGGCCTTGCAGTTCATACGCTGTGCCCTTCTGCCCGCCGATGTCCCAAACTATAATCGTCTGGTCGAACGAGCCGCTGAACAGCAGCTGCGGGATCGGGGCCCAGTTCAACACCCTCACAGAACTGGAATATTCAGGATGATATTTACATTTGGCCGTACACCCATTGGGCCGTAATAATTGGATATGGAATCCTAGTACACTTGGTCGAAGGTTGCTTTCAGTTTGCATAAGTATAGGTGGTTAGATCCATTGTGCATAACTATATAACATGATGAGTCATTTTACGAAATCGATTTTGTCTCAATCACTCATGTATTAAGAAAGCGGGACACCAACTCGATGCAACTAATCTGTGACAAGTCTTGAATGGGCGCGCATGCTAGCTCAGATGTGTATTAGTACCTCATGCTAGCTATATAATCATATGATTTTCTATATCATAGAACTTAAAAGGTAGCCATACGAATTCTGAGCAAAAGGCGAGATGGCAACACCTGGGGTATTTGTGGCATACAATTTAAGTTATATTAAATTAGCACACAATTTATTTACTTAGGAAGCCAGTAGATGTACAAGTATACACTAAAGCCCTCCTCTACTTACCCAGTATGTCCCTTCAACGTCGTGACCAGCGTGGCGCCATTGTTATCAAGCTTTAGCATAGTTATCAGCCCGCTGTAATCGCCCACAAACGCGTACTTGGACTGCGAGTCGAATCTAACGCGGCCCGTTCAGGAAATACATTTTGCGCCAGATAATATACTGCTATTATTATCTACAATATTATTCGGCATTAATCCTAATTATGACAATGATGTAAGGCGTGGTTGCTAACTGAATGATTCTTTGTTACATATTATTTTGAATGCATTTAACTAATCAATTAATATTACAGTATGAAATAGGTAGATGAAAAGAAATAATACATTTAATTCCTCAAATATAAATAAACTTAATATGTTCATAGTACCTATTTAGCGAATTAAAATATTGACAAGACCCGTATACTATGGGTATTAATTTCTGCATATTTTTAGTTGTTAATCACCCTAATCCTCTAGCTGCTGAAATTCAGGATATACCTAAAAGGTCACGAGATTGAAGAGAAAGCAGGTTCTATAATTCAGGGATAGAAAAAGCATAGTCTTACATCTCTATTAAATCTGAAATTTTTCATGGAACTTGTCTGCTTTATATATTTAAAAATTTAATACAAATTACATTTTTTATTTCCTGTTTACTATAAGATATTATAAAAAGGATACTGCAAAGAAGTGCACCATGCCTCGAAGGAGTACCCGCCAATCCTGCGGCCGGTCTCACTGCAGTGGTACGAGAAGAGTTTGTCTCGACTCACTGAGAGCATCCACTCGCAGCTCAGGGAGAATGCGACAGCCGTCACGCGAGCCGTGTGCGCGAGGTACTCGCGTGCCTATAGAATTATATGACAATGTAAATGGTTCCTGTATGGAAACTATAAGCAAAAAGACAGCACATTTGACGATGTTGGAACCAGAGTGATCTAAGTGTAAATTTTTTACCAATAATAAGTTTATTACAGAATGGCATAATTAACAGAACTCATCAGAATTTCAAGTAAGCAAGGAATAATAATAAAACCCCATAGATTTCTAACACCAATGCTTATCGTGTTTCTTTAGTTTTCTCAGAAACATACTGTTGTGCCCTAGATCCCTCTGTGTCTAATGTCGTCATTTTACTACATGGACACCAGCAGATACAAACAGAAAATTGCCACAGTCCTCACCATGCTATTGGAGGCCTTTAGGGGAGGTTAGCAGTTAGTTAGCAGGTCTTGGAAGACTTGTGAGCTCATGATGATGAATATGAGATGTACTTTTGAATAATTTTCTGACTTCCTCTATGACAAACTTGCAAAATGTAGTCTCATGTTAGTCTTATTTCCTCAAAATATTAAGAGTTTAGGTATACAATAATATACAGAATAAATTAAATAAGGAAATATAAAATCCTGATGATTTAATTCTGAAATAATCTGACATTTAATAGTTCTACCAAATTCAGGTCAAATATAGTTGGTTTATTCCATTAGGATGTGTGCTATCACTCTTATGACAATAGCATATGGGCCAATTTGAAATTTCATATGTCTTCGAGAAGTGACACTGATCATACAAGTGTATAAGATAAAAACGAATATTGAAGCAGGTATGTGGATAATGAAACAGCATGAAAAAAGAAAAGACTCACAGGGTTTATCCTATTGCAGTCCGATGCCAGTGTAAACTCCGACACTGTGCCATTCTCTTGGCCAATGAACAGCTGTCTTGTCTCCGGGGTGTAGAACATTGAAGTGCAACCTGACGGCATGTACTGGCATATGGATGGCCAGTACTGACCCGAGTCGCGTTTCAGCCATACTCTAACAGTTCTAAAATAATTTAAATTTCATAGTACCTACTTTGTGTTTATGACTAACAGTAAATAACATTGCAAAGTTTTAGAGTAATCTGTGTAAAATAACAATCTGTGTTAAATTTTTAAACTCGAACCCCATAGGGTATCACTGCATGTTCTACATTATGAGAGGCAAAGCAAGTTAAAGCTTACTTGATTGGGGGTGATTTCGAATCCATTGATTGTTAAAGAGGGTACACTACGAGTAATTTTCGGTTCACAAAGCAGATATTTGTACATTGTAATCAAACAATAGGCGAATAATGAGTCAGAGTGCTTACTTATCATCACAAACGCTAATTACTCCGTCCTCGCCAGGTATAACGACTGCCGCATTTACATCGTCGGTACAACCCTCTAGTTTGCTCAATAAAGCTGGTTTCTTCGTTGTAGAAAACCTATCGTTGGGCGTTCTTGGCGCAGGCTTGATTTCAGCAGCCATATTTCAGGTGGTAACAGCAGTAATATCACAAAATAAACACGATTTACAACTGTGTTCCTGCTTTTCTTTCAGCGAAAAAGAGAAACGTCATAATAATTTTGACATTTGGTGATAGTTGGCTGGCGAACGGTAAACACCGTAAACACCGAATTTCGGAAACGCGTGGGAAACGCAGAATTATAGAAAAATATTTTAGTTGTATATAACATAAAATTATCACTGTACTCAAAAAATGATAACATAAAATTTAGCATATTATATACAATAGGTACCCATATAACATAAAAATAAATTATTATAATTTTTTTTTTTTCTTCGCTCGTTTGTGGAGCAGGCTAAAGTCAATAACCCTCGTCTTATATTTTTTCTCATAGATGTTATAATATAACATTCAACTTCATTCGTACAATAAATCAGTATCTATATATTAATACGTGAAGCAAAAACTTTCAACCGCATAATACGAAAATTGCGCGGACGAATGATTATTAAATTTGGCACACTTCTAGTTTATATAGAGAAGGAGTGCAGAATGCTAATATCTTTTCATTATAATACTTAAAAATACATTAAATAAAACATTACACACACTATCATGAATTGACACACACAAATTTGTAACCCCCACACCGACTGACTCTCTGACTGACAAACGGTGACAGTTTTTGGAGGGCAGGACTTCCATATATCAAATATATCAAATAGTATTTGACAATAAAACCTTAAAGACGTTTAAAATTAAAATTTAAATCAATTATGGTCGAATTTCGACCATTATAACGGGAATACTAGTAAATATTGAAAATATAAAAATTATTATTATCCTTGAGAATAGCGCAGTCCATTCCAGTCTACGCATAAATAAATATTCACTGCCAAAAATTATTGTACATTTTCCGCACAAACAAAGTATATTTGGAACAATTTAATAACTTTTTTCTGTTTAATTTACATTTTACCCTCATGTTTGCCAAATTACATTCCGTCAGGGTAAATGTTGTGTCAATCCGAAACAAGCGCTAGCTCTCGGCCTATGGTCAAACCTCCTTGCCTGTGACCTTCCATGACATTGGTGGTGATAACCCACGTAAATAATGAGGTTTCACTCAGGAATGTTGTAAGCTTTTCAAAAAATCCCATTAATCGTGGAGTAATCACTTTTTGTTCTATTTAAAGTAGGTACCTATGAAAATAATAAGAGATTATATTAAACCTTGTAATAACCAATTATATATTTTTTTATCTATTGACTGTTACTTGTAGTTTCTGTCTAAATAAAGAGTTCTCTACACTAACTACTCTAAGAGAGAAGATGTACTTATGTGCCGATTAATGCCTACACAACTTATAAACAATTTTTTTTTATTTAAATTGAACGTATAGTAGTATAATGTAGGAACAAAAAAAATACTCGCCAAAGGAATATTAGTTTTTCGTTTAGGCATCCCTAAAAATCCGCACATTTGTCGCGGTAGAACTAGCTTGCTACCTATCTCTAATCTGTGGGTAGAACATCGTAGCATAGCGTAGAACAAAATAAATTTATAATAAATTAATCGTTGATTAGACAACGCTTGTGACGGACAGAAGGTAACAAAGATGTCTCAAGCGATAAAAAAGTTGACTGTTCAAGTGTTGAAAAACAATAATGTGGAAATTATCACGAACAGCGCGATCCGAGCAAACAGGTAAGTAAATTGCCGGCTGAATTCGGTTATTTACGTAATACCTGTTTGAATACTTTGAAATTAATGTTTGTTCCCTATTTCATTTTATTTTATGTAAGTATATTTTTGTAGTGCTATAAATTGTATTTCTGTGAATTGTCACTAGTTGCTTGTCCTGGGTTGCTTCATAAAGTACCTACTCTCATGGTATTGTATGGTACATTTAATATTACATGTGTTAATTGGAGGCTATAAGTACATACTGATAAAGTGTAGAGGTTAAATTAGTGTACAGGTACCCCATACATAACATGTTATTTCAATTAAAAAGTGAGTTATTTGGCTTTTCTTCAGAAGATCCATTTTGTCTGATCACATAAAATTCCTATTAGAATCTTGTTAGCTGATACTATAATATCATATAGGTTACCTAATAATTTAATAAGCCATAGGCATTCATAAATGACTGTCAACCCACATGCACTGCTGTAGACCAAAACCAACCTTGTGTTAGTGGTTCTAGGTTGGTTTCAGTTTGCAGAAGTGTGTGTGGGTTGGTCCCATTTTGCTAAACTATGTCCAAATATGCTATATTTTTTTATAAAATATTCTTCATTATATTATGATAAATGATCAAATATAATGTAAAGCAATTGGTATATTTAGTGAAAGATATTGAAATAACGATCCGTTAACAATTTCTATTTTAATTTTACTTGCATATATATTTTGTTATAAACCCCTTGTGTCTGTTATTTCTCAAATGTTATTGTAGTGTGTATACAATTTAGAGTTTTGCTACATTACTATCTAATTAACCTAGCACCTGGTGGAGCAATGTGCAAATGGGCCCCCCTGATGTGATCCTCGGCATCACTGAGGCTTACAAAAAGGACACAAACTCCAAGAAAGTCAACCTCGGTGTTGGTGCCTACAGAGACGATGAGGGCAAGCCTTTTGTGCTGCCCTCTGTCAGGAAGGTGAGCAAGCAGGATATTATGATGCTTTTTAACCCAACCCTTTGTAATTTTTTCAATACCTAATTGAAAATGAATGTGTATTCCTTAGTAAATGCATAAGCAGACAATAATATCCAATATACCATATACACACTTATGAATAAAGATTATATTTGAGTGCAGTTACCAAATCAATTTATTTTGAAGTAATTAATCTTGGTGTAGCATTGCAGGAACAAGTTAACACTGATTTAAGCTACCAGTCTTAACATTATCTCAGTTTGTTTATTCTTGGTCTACCTACATGTTTTTTGAACAGTTTTATAAATACATACAGAGGAAACTGATCTAGTTTCATTAGGCGAATTTAATACATAATGTCTATTATACACTGAACAGGCTGAAGAGATCATTTACAATAAATGTTTGAACCACGAGTATGCCCCGATCGGCGGCGAAGCCTCCTACACCGATGCTGTCGCCAAGCTGGCCTTCGGCGAGGACAGTCAAGTACTGAAGCAGAAGTCGAACTGCACTGTTCAGGTAAGTCCAAGAAAGAGCTAAACTTCCCTGTCTATCCTATCTTCTGTATCTCCTATATCTTTCTCCATCATATTTATCCTAGAAAGATTGGAAAAGAACTGGTACCTTGCCAATTAGCAGAAAAGTTAGGCTTTGGTAATGGCAAGCTCATAGATTTTGAGTTAGATCTTATAATTATTTCGTCTCATTCCCATTGGATTTGCAACCTTATGACCCTAACATATGGTAGGAAATGCAGGTCAATTTCAGATACCGAGTTATTAATTAATCACCTTATAAGTTCTAAAAGGTTGCAGGATTAGTGCATTGTATAGTATCTATTCATAATACACTTGTGCTTAGTTTAGGACCATTCAGTATTTGAATATTTCGTAGACTGAACCTTTTTTTTTTTTTCTTTATTTCTCTAGACATTATCCGGTACTGGTGCCCTCCGTCTCGGACTGGAATTCATCACGAAACACTACGCCCAAGCCAAGGAGATCTGGTTGCCCACGCCCACGTGGGGCAACCACCCTCAGATCTGCAACACTCTGAACCTCTCGCACAAGAAGTACCGCTACTTCGACCCGAAGACCAATGGCTTCGACCTCCAGGGCGCCCTTGAAGATATCTGTGTGAGTATGACGTAAAATTGTATGCATTATCTCGAGTGAGGTAATAATAGTTGAATAGCTGCCAAGTCATTTGATGGCCTGACAACATGTGATGAATTCGTTCTTCTGTATTTAGTTTATAGAACAAAGTCGGTAAACAGGCGTACGACCTGCATGATGCTAAGCAGTAATCGTAGCTTATAGATACTGGCAAGGCAATGCTCGCACGGTACCGACCTGAAGGGGTATGGGACGGAGAGGGGGTCGGGCTTCTGGCTCTCTCACTCATCTTCTATGAGAGAGTGGCCTACCATGGAAGAGTCGGCCCGCAGATGAGCTGTAGTCTATTGGTTAAGCCATCTTTACCGCCGTAAAATCTCTGTTAAGGTGAAGCCGCCTATCTAGCCCGCGCAGTTCAAATTTTTTGAGCTCTTTTAGAAATTTTTCAAAATCTGACAATAATAAAAGACAAATTTTGTAATTCGCGAAAAAGACCGTGTGCAGTGCATTTATTAATACATTTATTTTACTCTAAATACTCAAAAAAATTGAACTTCGCGGTCTAGATGGGCGCTTTAGCCTTAAACAGCGGACTAAATTCTCAAAGAAACAGTTTAACAGATCAAACTAGGACAAATAGTTTCATATTCTGATACGGTGTAATTGAGGCATCCTTATTACTATTTTGATAATATTTTATTATGTCATGTTCGGTCATCATCATTTTATCGGCGACGACAATAAGCACATAGCAAGTGTGCATAGATAACAAACTTACCTTTATAATCGTTGGGTGGAGCACAACAAAAGTCTCTTATCTTTTTCAGCCAAGTCTGGCTAAGTCTGTTAACCGTTCCAATAACGCTCGACTTGCACTAGACTCGCAATGCGTCAATTTTGGTCAGTTTTCTCGGGTCCACTAACCACTCACCCGACCGATTCTCGACTCTACTCAACTTACTTAAGTCGAGAAACAGTCGTTAGCGCACTACGAAAGTTTTCAGCTCGTTCGTAAATGTAAAATTTCGGATTGCGAGATGAGTGCACGTTGAGCGATTACAGAAACTGTTAAAAGACATGGCCGCCACATCGGTTCTATAGAGTCTTTGATTTGCCACTTTAATACTGATAGGTTTGAGCTTACTTTTCTGTGTTACGTGCAAGAGATTGCTGTATGAATAAATGTATCTTCCTAGATATATATCTATAACAAGCTTCTGCCTGCAACTTTGTCCGCGTGGACTTAATAAGTTGACCATTTTAAATGACCTTAGTGTAGGGTGGGCTAGTATTTCGAAGAGACCCAGCTGTATCTCTGGTTCATCCTACCGGTAATAGATTAAATGTGGCTTAGATTTGAAGTTGGACCCCAAGCTGCCAAACTGTGAAAACCACATCAAAATCCGATCAGTTTTTTTTGCGTGATGCGCGCACAATCAGACGAAACGACAATAATTCCAAAAAAATATCCAATCCGCTTAATCTAGGTTCCAGTGATAAAAATATATAATCTTAATCTAGGATTAACGGATACCCTTTACAATATTGCATTAATATCAGTTTAGAGGTTAAAGAACGCTATGCGTTTGTTGATACGTATGTGAAATTACTTTTTTTAATCAATTTCCCGATGCGTCATAAATGGTCATGTTCATGGTCACGGTAACGCACTGTTTGCTAGGAATATGTTTCATCTCTGCTTACAATACAATTTTAAATTACTTATCAGATTATAACTTGTTATGTTGTGTATGAGACAAATAGGTACGTTTTGCTGATAATATAAAGAGCTAGCTTTTTCCCGAAAATACGCTTGAGATATCGAGATCATACTAAGTGGTTTATAACACGTTTAGCTCCGATCCTAATAGTTATAGCGTGATTATATGTATCCACCCTATCTTTAAGTCTTATATGGTAGTAAAACACTGTTCAAATAATAATAATCTATATATATATATAACTCAAAGGTGACTAACTGACTGACATAGTGATCTATCAACGCACAGCCCAAACCACTGGACGGATCGGGCTGAAATTTGGCATGCAGGTAGATGTTATGACGTAGGCATCCGCTAAGAAAGGATTTTGATTAATTCTACCCCCAAAAGGATAAAATAGGGGATGAAAGTTTGTATGAAACTTTGTCAATTAAATTCCACGCGGACGAAGTCGCGTCTGTCGTTGGCAAGTTTTTGCTTGTTCGTAATTCGTACACAGCTCATTTACAGATTAATAAAAGTAAAGATAGATGGATAAGATAGGGCCGAGACCACGGACCAGACACGTAGTTATCGAGTGATATATACACATGCGAGTAGTTTGTAAATAATACCACTTCTATACAAATAAATAAAATTGGAGTGTCTGTTTGTAATATCAAAATAACACCTTTTCACTAAATGCATATGAATGTACATACGACACCTATAACAAAAACGCGTTTTAAAAAAAATTGTCTGTCTGTCTGTCTGTCTGTGTGTTTGTTCCGGGTAATCTCCGAAACGGCTGGACCGATTTTTACGGGACTTTCACTGGCAGATAGCTGATGTTTTAAGGAGTACCTTAGGTTTCCTTTATTTTAGAAAAACAAAATTTTTAAAAATGGGTCCTGTCGCGCGGGCTCAGAACGCGAAGCGGGCTTTTTTGTTAAGTTAAATTCTACGCGGACGAAGTCGCGGGCTCAGCTAGTCTTATCTTAAATATACTTATCGAAAATCGTTTTACGTCAGCCTCCCCACGCACATCTGGCTAAGAGTTTTATAAACACAACAGTTATTGAAATATATCTACCGTCTATCTTTAAATTGAATATGTGTAGTGCAAGCTATTTCACATGGCAACTATTTTTGGTTTCGTTTGGACTCTATTTGGGTCACCGGCTCAAAACAACATGACGAGAGTTTTCCATGCAAGAAAGTGCAGTTTTCTGAGCAATTTTTTTTTTCATGAGGGTTAATTGCCTAACGACTTCAAGTGAGATACATTGATATAAAGCTGAGCCGAGACCTCGCCGTCGAGGGTTTATCTTGCGTTCCGATGAACAATGAGGTCGAATGTCAGAATGAATATTACTCCTTCAGGCAACCCCCTTGGTTTAAATCGTATCTTTTTAATAATGAGACATAATTTATCTGCTACAAGAACAAGATGTTTCATGGGATCTTGCTTAGTCTACAACACACTTCCAACACTGTCACTTCTTTAAGCTAGGATACAGTGGTCCAATAAATCCTTATTGGTTTATAAACCGTAACAATTTCGTAACAAACCGTAACCGTTATAATATAAAATTTAAAAAATTATCCACTTCACTCCAATGCAAAACGGGAAACAAAAACTGTGTAGACAGATTTTTACAAAAACAAGACTTTGCGATACGGAGGCCAGTTGTAAGATACCATGGATGGCCAAAAAAAGTTTATAATAATTTAGCCTTTTCATATCCTACTCCTGGGCACGGGTCTCCCCTCAATGCGGGGGATGCAGGCCATAATCCACGACGCTGGCCCAGTGCGGTTGGCGGAGTTCACATGTGTTTCGAAAATTTGATGATTTTCTAAACCATAATTCCATTCGCAGAAAATCCCAGCGGGTTCTATTATCATGCTGCACGCCTGCGCGCACAACCCCACCGGAGTCGACCCCAAGCCCAGCGACTGGGAACAACTGTCCGCGGTAAGTTACCAAATATGGGACATCTTACTATAACCCTTGGTGTGCACTGGACAAACCACTCACACAAAACATTTTTCGTTCACCAGGTGATCAAGGAGAGGAAGCTGCTGCCATTCTTCGACATGGCGTACCAGGGCTTCGCCACCGGCAACGTGGACAACGACGCCTTCGCCGTGCGCTACTTCGTCAAAGAGGGCCACCAAGTCATGCTCGCACAGAGCTTCGCTAAGAACATGGGTATGTCATGTTTCCTTTCAATGGATATCTTGGTTTGGGCTGAAAATTATTAGCTGTTGATAGCTTATTGGTTAAGCACGCGTCTTGCGGGCGCAAGGCCCTGGGTTCAAACCCCGGCTCGCACCTCTGGGTTTTTCGAAATCTATATGTGTTACTTTCTTACGGAGAACGAAAAAATCGTGAGGAAACCTGCATGTCTCAGAAAATCAAACCAATTTTTGAAAGACATATGAAATCCACCAACCCGCACTGGGCCATGGTGAATTATGGTCTGAATGCCCCTCGAATTTAAGGGAGACCCGTGCCCGGGGGAACAACACAACAAGAGCTGGGTAGGAACAGACTTTAGTATCAAAAGTACCTGTAATAACACTAAAAATAAGCCAAAATAAATTACGAAATCATATTAGAAAGTATATTTTTAAAGCAAATTCCCAAACAAGCTTAAGATCCACCTGATGTTCCTGAATTATTAGAGATTGGGAAAGGGGAAGGCGGGGTTTGGGTTTCTGGCTCCCCACTCATCGTACGAAAAGGAGCTATCAATAGCTACTCTACGGCGATCAACTGTGAGAGGGTTATCATTATCTTTATAGATATAGGTACCTACTGTACTGTATTACATCATGTATATTGATACAAGTGCAAAAAATAACTAGATACGTCACAGATATGATATTTGGAGTGCAGTAGACTGTCACAGGAAAATACCCCGCTAATGAATCTTGTCTCATTAATGATTTTACGTAATACGTGTCACAAGATTGCCAATCTGCATGTAATAATACATCATGTTTTCATTTTTAAACGATATATATTGTTATATTTCATTGGATGTTGACACAAGCTGTTTACTGACTTTATTATCTTATCAAGTTTTTTTTTCTTATTACGTCAATGACAAATTATAGTGGATATTATATTATTATATGGTTCATGGATACGTTTAGTGTGATTTTGGCTTAAAATCAAACTCAAACTTGTTTTTATTCATGTAAGCCAACAAAGCATTAAGAATAGTCAGAATCTACCAACGGTTTGCAATGCTGATTCCACTGAGAAGATCCGGCAATAAACTCAATGGTGACTCATTTCAATGAATAAAAGATGGTGTACATTCTCAGGAACAGAATGTGAGCACGAAACAGCATTGTCACTAAACAAGTAAATAGTAATCAAATCTCACTCAGATTTAGGTATTTCAATAAAATAAGAAATCTAGTTTAGTGAGGCGTGCATGAAAAATAACACTATTTACGTCTTTCGTAGGATGCGGTGAGATTATGTAATACTAGCTGTGCCCCGCGACTTCATCCGCGTAGTATTGGATTATTGGGTTAAAAAGTATTCTATATGTTAATCCCGGTTATAATCTATCTGTGTTCCAAATTTCATCCAAATCCGTTCAGTAGTTTTTGCGTGAAGGAGTAACAAACATACATACATACATACATACATCCACACTCACAAACTTTCGCATTTATAATATTAGTAGGATACACCATATACCATTTAAAAGAAGTTCTACATTGTATTTATCTCGAATTTTGGGGAAATTAAGTGATCCTATTGGTCGAAGTAGATGGGTCCGCTTCATAACACAGCCAAGTCGACAGTCAATCTCATTGGTATTGAAGGTGACTTCAAATGAAAGAAATTATTAGGTCCCTAGTTAATTTTAGCATTTTACGCCCTCAGGTTTTTTGAAGTTAGATTATTTTGTTATTACTATTTCTTTTTATTTTAATAAACATGTCTCTAATTTAAGTGCTTACTGTTTTAGTAGTCGGCAGTAAAAAGTACTAAAGTACATAAATATCATAGACCATTGAAAGATGATCAAATATTTAAAACTAGCTGTGCCCCGCGACTTCATCCGCGTAGTATTGGGTTATTGGGTTAAAAAGTATCCTATATGTTAATCCCGGTTATAATCTATCTATGTTCCATATTTCATTCAAATCCGTTCAGGAGTTTTTGCGTGAAGGAGTAACAAACATACATACATACATACATACATACATACATACATCCACACTCACAAACTTTCGCATTTATAATATTAGTAGGATGTTTGTCTATGTATAACGCATCTGACCAATTCTCCTGGTATTGGTCGTAACGTTATATAACTAATACGAATAGAACTACTTGAGTGTGATAAGCGAATATTTACCACATTGATAGTACATAATAGTAGTTCAGTCGTTAGAATTATCGAGCAATAAAAACTGGACCTGTCCAACGAACACTGATATTTGGTCAAGGCCGGTATCTTACGAACTTTAACATTTAATGCAAATGTATTGTGAATGAATCCGGATAGGATATTTCTGTTGGTCTTATACCGACCAGGGGGGACCTTTTTTACAAATGAATTTGAAGAAGGATGGAAGCTGTCATTTCCGCCACGGAAACTTTCTCCGTCGACTGTGAATACCCCCCCCCCCCCCTTTTGAGACATAAACGACTATGGGCACTTTTATAAATGAAGCTACATCACCTTAAGTATTTACTAAGGCTAGGACGCCACGCAATATCGTGCATTATTAACCACTGGTATGCCGCAATCGTAGACAGGCTCAAGAGAAAATCAATTATCTCGATTAAAATTGAAAATCAATGATCAAATGTCTCGCGTAGATTTGCGCTAAAGGGTTACAATAAGGTTTATATTCGCAGGTCTATACGGCGAGCGTGCTGGCGCGCTGACGTTCCTGTGCGGCGACGAGCAGTCTGCCGCCAAGATGATGTCGCAAGTGAAGATCATGGTCCGCACCATGTACTCCAACCCGCCGCTGCACGGCGCTCGCATCGTGCAGGAGATACTCAACACGCCCGAACTCAAGAAGGAATGGTGAGACACTACAACTATGTAACGTAAAACCTAACTTCAATAATAGTGATAATATATATATAGTCTTGGATTTCTACATAGAAATCCATGATTCTATTCGGGAGATTTAGATCGCGCTCTTAATTCTTAGTTAATTGGTATACCTACTTTATTAACCTACATTAAAGTCTAATATTTAAGGGTGCCCGACACTTGAGCCACGCGGGCCAGCTGGGCTAGAGCCCAGCCATCGTACCCCCCTTCCCTTCTCCCTAAATGGCAACTAGTGATTAAAAAAAAAGTCAAGCCCGCTGAGTAGTTTCTTGCCGGATCTTCTCGGTCGAGGTCCCTTTCCAATCCGGTTGAAGACTTAAGAAAAATATGTAAAAATGACAATTTGTAAGTGGCCAGTAGGGCTAAAAAAAAAAAATATATTTTAACGTGCGGGCAATGTCATTGGTATTGCAAGTATCTATAGGCTATGGTAACTGCTCAACATAGGGCGGGTCGTACGCTTGTTTTCCGACTTTGTTGTATAATGTATGGTTTGATGCCAGGCTGTGTGACGTCAAGCTGATGGCCGACCGCATCATCACGATGCGGCAGAAGCTGCGCGCCGGCATCGAGGGCGCCGGCAACCCGCGCCCCTGGCAACACATCACCGACCAGATCGGCATGTTCTGCTTCACCGGACTCAAGCCCGAACAGGTCGGTCTACACTACCTACATCTAAGTATACATACAAATAAATAAAATTCAAGTGTCTGTGTGTTATATCAAAATAATAGCTTTTTAGTACATGCATATCAAATATATCGGATATACAGGTTGAAACAGAAAGGGTATACGTTTTTTTTCAAACCATAACCTTGTAATACTAAAACTATCAGCTTTGGAGGAAACTTGAAAATCAAAAGGTGTTACAGGGATACAGCTGTTGACAGATTTCATAAGTCTACAAAACCTTTAGTACTTCAACTGTCTCACGAAGCCGATAGTTTTAGATTTACAAAGTAAAGTTGCAAAAAAAAAAATATACTCTATGTTTCACCTAGTATACATACAAATAAATAAAATTCAAGTGTATGTTTGTTATGTCAAAATAAAAGCATTTTAGTAAATGCTTATGAAAGTATATACGATACTTATAATAACATAAAACTATTTTTATTGGACCGATTTTGATGGGACTTTGACAGGCAGATAGCTGATGTTATAAGGATTAACTTAGGCTACTTTTATTTTATCGAAGTACCACGCGGGCGGAGCCGCGGGCCGCAGCTAGTATACATACGCCGTTGTTAACCAGGGTAGTCGCGAGACGTTCGAAGTGGTCGAATATAGCTTGTAGAACATTATACTAATCGGTTTGATCTCGGATTAAAGAAACAGAAAAATAGATAGGTCATATGGGTTCCGTGAGTGAAAAATCAAAACTGGGCCGATTGGTTCACCCGAACTGCTCGCATCGCCGAGGAAAGCAATGACAGCATTATTGTGTTATAAGATTCTGCACAAATTACTCAAGAAAGGTTTCCATCAATCAAGGAATCACATTTATCATTCGTTAGTATCACTATTTTAATGATTTACTTATTACCTTTTCGTAGTACGCCTTTTTCCTTATTGACAGGTGTTTTGAACCATTTTGAACGTTATTTATTATGGTAACCCTCTAGTCTACGGTAATTTTAATGTCGTGGTACGGACGTTAGAAAATGGATTCACTCATAAAAAATAAGTCTCAACATTAGAATGATTGATCCAGTTTTCATTGGATACAATTGGTTAGTCTGTACAATTTTTTTATTGACCCCTTTTTGTCGACGAACTATTTTATTTTATCATCGCCTTTAACCACATCCACAGAAAGGCTGGAAATGGTGCTATTATATCCCGGCACCACTCGCAGGAGGTCGGTCCAATACCCTAATTACTCCAGTATTTAGATGTACCATTTGTACTTACTTATCTAAATCTATTTTTTTTTTTGGGAATGTCGAATTCAGAATTTTAATTCGGCAAAATGTTGAGTTCATGAATTTCCAAGCTGCCAACATCCGGTGGGTGTTTTCCGTGCCTAGCGACTGAACAACGCGTACTTTAAAAAAGCACACGAGAAAATTGTGGGCAAATTTTGAAAGAACAAGAGCATGTTATGTACTTTCATTGTGACAATGTCGAAAAATAAGACAAAAATATCTGTTTCCAGGTGGAGCGTATTACGAAGGAATTCCACGTCTACCTGACTAAGGACGGCCGCATCTCGGTCGCTGGCATCTCTTCAAAGAACGTCGACTACGTCGCCGAGGCCATCCACAAGGTCACTGCCTAAACGCCATATCGAATACCGACCTTACACCCGTAGATATTAGATACATTATGCAATCAATCACCCATTTTAAGTACTG
Organism: Notodonta dromedarius; assembly: GCA_905147325.1. Lineage (NCBI taxonomy): Eukaryota > Metazoa > Arthropoda > Insecta > Lepidoptera > Notodontidae > Notodonta > Notodonta dromedarius. Next base: position 11,203,837 of record LR990159.1, on the reverse strand, counting down.
GAAGAATATTGTATTTATTTGTGACATTCTTAACGACAAATTAAATCAATCTCAAATACTTTTACGCCGAGTTTAGGCGAACAAGTAAATAATATGTACAGTATGAGAATCAATCAATGTATAAATAAATAATATTTTTTTTTGGCTGGGGTACAGACTACTATGGTGATGCGTGACACTCCGTCGAAGTAATTACTGAAGTCTAGTTACTGAAGTCCAGTTTGCGTGTATCGAGATTGTGATTCTTTTCTTTTTTTATTATTGTTATGTTAATGTTATGTATAACAATGTAACGTTATTATTATAGTATTAAAAAGTAAGTTTATTATACAAAGTCTTTAATTATCATCTCTAGAATTCGGATAAAGTTTCCAATTTATATTATGTTTTTTAAGACGTTCCAAAAAAACAACATACAAGATCATTATGATTTAAATTTTATTCGTTAAAATAAGTAGATAAAATAAACTTGCGAAAAAACACAGAAAATTGTATCAACATGTTTTTGATTCTAACACGGCACTATTTCTACGCGAAATATTTACAGCTGACAAAAACAAATGAACATCTTACTCTATGGTTTTAAAACAAAATCGATGCAGGTCAATCGTTAACATTGAGTTTAAAAAATTTAAAAAGACTTTTATATTACATTTAGATCCTTTTAGGACGCCTTATAAATAATGGGAACACATTTTAATCACGACTTTATTGCATCGTGGCGACAATCTTAAGCATATTCACCTGCATCCACGTGTACAGCCTACCTAAACCTATAACATATCACTAAATAATAATCAGTTTTATCAGTAGGATATACAGACGACATCCGAAATGCTTTTCATTATTATAATACAAAATATACTAATACATTCTACTATTAGTTGACGGTCGTCAATGATATATTTTTCAATAAAAATATTATTTTTATTATGTACAAAGTCAGAGCAACCCATGGCACTATTTCTTATAAATGTGATAAGTATTCACATTCCTTTTAAAGCAAGAAATATGTACCATTTATTATACATGCGTCGACATGGTGTATCTAATTGTGTTACGTAGTACTTACTAAAGATACAACAAAAAAAAAATATTACCCTCCTGGTCATATATTAAGATTATGAGAGAAACGGCGATACATTGTTAATATCGTCGATAGTGTTCGTGTACCAACATAATTAAGGCCAGTGTACCCGACCTTTATTTCAGCGAGGTCATAGTTTGCGAAAATTCGTTCCAACTTATCATCTCACACTGTATGAGTCAGCGCAGACGGACGGGGTTGCGGCGAAGCAAATTAATTTAGTAACAATCTAAATTCAACTTAATTTTCATGAGCATACGGCTGAAATTAGTACAGAAACAGCGCACCTCTCGACCGCGCTTTGAGCCTCCTTCGCTGTACCTTTTTTATTGTAACCACTGTAACTCCTGTAAACCAGGATCGACAATGGTGACCAAATATTACGCCGAGGTTCGACCCTGGTTCGAGTCCCGGGGTACAGTTAAATTGTCTTGGAACCCGCACGAATTTAATCGAAAGAAATAATAGGAGGAGTTGGAAGAGTAAAAATCCTTCGCTGTACCAATTACAATCGTATGCAGAAGATAATTAAGTTGAATTTAGATATTTACAACATTTTGTCGTTTCTCCGCCACTCCGTCAGTCTGCGCTGACCCTATATCGTCACAGTGTAGTAAAATCATAGTCAGCCATCGACTGCAGGATAACCATGTAATGTGGATTATGATTGTTGGCTACTTGGAGTTTTGTTGGACGGGTGTATGATTTACTAGACTGTGATAACCGCATTCTAATACCGACCAACCTGCGCTAGACCTCTGGTTTATTTTGAGTGAGTAGTGTTATATGAAAAGGGGTTAACAGGGATATTTCTCATGTTAGTGTTTATTGATGAAATTGATCACCTTTAAATCGAAGCAACGCTAACTATTAATATAACATAGCACCACCTCAGTACAACCTTTTATATCTAAGCTATATTCACGGTAATCGGACCCTCCATTCCGATGTATCTAACTTTTCAGCAATGGTAACTGGGTTGTTTCATGGAAATGTATGGTAGTCTATTGCATTTTAATTCACTACTTTGATATTATAATAACACTCAAGTGCTCCTATTTAGCAGAGAATTTGTTTTAGATAAAAATACGACTACTTACAAGAAATCGCCCTAACAATCCACAAGGGGTGCTGCTGCTGGTAAATTAATGATGCGATATGTAATAGTTGTATGCTTATCGTAATCCAGTGCTTAACATTCACTTGTTCCACTGAACAAACCGTACCGGACCGGCGCCCGCGCCGCATATGAATCTGCGTATCATGATTCGTGTTTACGAGCAATCGTAACAACATACCAGACGATTGTCAGCGATACGGATACACTGAATGAATGAACTATAACTTTGGTTCCCATCGGAACTTCTCATTTACATTGTCGTCATCCGAAAACCATTTCCATCCTAAAAAGTGTGATCTCGCTGTCTAGTTGGTAGCGCGTAACTCGATAAACCGACGTTAAGGCATGTAAACCTGGCCTACTCTTGATGGGTTACTGAATATTAACCTGAGACCTGCTCTGTTCTACAGACATATTCTTCTGGAAGAAGAAAATTATGTATAACTAAAATTGAAAATTTAGAAAACCCCCGATGCGACGACTTTTTAAACTACAAAAGAGCAGATAATTTTCAAACGGCTGAACCGATTTTCCTGAAACATAGCTAAGAACACACTCGATCAGAATACCTTTCTAACAAAAAAAAACAAAATTGAAATCGGTTCATCCGCTTGGGCGCTACGATGCCACAGACAGATACACATGTTAAACTTGTAACACCCCTCTTTTTTGTCGGGGGTTAAAAATAGGCTTAAATGAGATAATTGTCAGACATGATAATAGTGAACAGGCGCCTGGGATGAACTTGTGTAATTCCCGCTAAACTAAATCATATACGTGATAGATAAACAGATACATGACACAGCGCTATTATATACAGGGTATAAATAATCTAATTAACCCACTATTGGCACTAATGAACACAGAATTAAAACAAACAACAAGGATAAACTTAAAGTTAGTAGGTGTAGCTATGATAAAAAACTACGTGAATCAGAAGGTGCCTTTAGGGGCCATCCATAAATTACGTCACAAGAATTTCATGATTTTTTGACCCTTCTCCCGTGCTTGTCACGGCTGGTCACATTTATGAGACCCCCCCCTACCTAGTGTGATGTACCCATATTTTACCATTTTACATTAAAAAATTATGAAATTAAAACAGCAGTGTTCCGAAATTATTTTTATTTCCAATTTTTTTTTTTTTCAAAATCTCATCAAATCAAACATATTATTTTTGAAAAATGTGATGCCACAAAATTTGGTACCCCTCCCCACCCCTTGTCACACTTCGTCGACCTCCTCCCTCCCCCTTAACGTGTGACGTAATTTATGGATGGACCTTTATAGTCACTAATTGCCGATCCATTCGATATTTTCATTATCATGTGAATGGAGTGTGACAAAGCTATACAAAGAATAAGGCAGGTCCCCCTCTGTTCGTCTTTCCGCTGGATAATTAATGAGCCCTATTAATTGGCAAGTATTAAACTATATCAAAAAACATAATTACTCGTATATTACTAAATAATATTTAAAATTTTGTGCGTATAAATAATAGGTAGATATATAACTACTTCATGCAAACTATCTTCTTGCAAATTAACCACAATTAAATTATAAATAAAATTACTTATTTATTGGGCTCACACAAATCACACAATGTATGATTTTGTAATACGAGATTTTCAAACGATTTGTATCGTTAAATGAGCACAAATGAGTGCATCTGCTTAATTATCTTGAAGCAAAAAAATAAAATGTTATACTATAGTAAGTACTATATACCTATTTAATTATGTATGTATCTTACGTGAGTATGTACATTATTTAAGTAAGTATGGATTTATTTAATTAGTCACTGGATATTTCAATTGTTATCACTTGTATTGTAAGTAGTTTTTTCAGTACATACATCCATCTTAGTGGAAGTGCACCTTGATTTATTTGTACAAGTGTTATTGATAGTTCCCGAGATGTTTCGAAAGTCACTAAAGCATAATGTATATGCGCAACAAGTGTTCTTTGATGTTTTAAAGTGGACCATATTCCTGAATTATTGGATTTACCTATATGATACGAAAAACGGTTTGCCTAAAATTCTAAGCTGTAAAATCTGTTAGCCTCTTTATTATTAAGGGAAACGTGTAATACAGATAGTACACAAACACCTTTCAAAAATTGTATATTTTAACAGAACAAACAAAACAGCACAACGATCCCGCCACACTGGAGACCTTCAACGTCGCCACTTTACACTTCACATTACATGTCCGCGCTTATTCTAAATTCATATTACATTTTATTAAAGATATCTTCCACCTTCTACTCGTTCATTAAACCTAGTTTATTGCTCATTATTTATTTAAAGGCATACTTTCACTTACAGTTTGTGAGTCAGTCGAGTTGGCGGAGTGCTCTCCAAGTAACCGGCTAAGTTGGTCGTCGAGCGCGTCCACTCGCCTCGACTCGCGCGCTTTCGCCTCCTCGCTCGCGAACACGTCGTCTCCCGCCATCATTCCCTCGTCTAAATACGAGAATGAGTCCAAGTTGATATCAGAAGTGCTAATCGCCGTGCTATAAATATCTATTCTCTTCTGCTGTGATTTCGCTTCGGCAACTTTCTCCGAAAGTTTCTCTTTCGCCTTTGATAGCGCTTCCGACTCGGACTTGTCCAGTTTAGGCTCGTGCTCTTTTAGCTTCTCGATTTTAGTCCTAAGAGCGAAAGACGAGTCGTTGCTCGACGACCCGTCGTCTTGCAGTTGGCTGAGCAGCGTTCGCGTCGCGAGGGACATTGCGCTCGAACTGCTGTACATTTCGCTGGCCTCACCTGAACAAATATTTAGGTTTTCTTATCAGTTAATCGTTAGATTTAACAGAAAATTAAATAAAGGTCAAAAAGGTAATTTACCGCTAGGTGTCGCCCGCTGCAAGCTTTCCTGTGGCGAGTGTTTGCTTTTTGATTTATGGCTGGAGGGTATGAACTCGCCGTCGCTGTCGCTGGACATGCCCAGATCTAAGTGCAACGAATTCAGTTTGTCGTCGTCCTTTCCCTTCCTGGAGACGGTGTCCAGTTCCATCTCCCAATCAGTAACGCTCGACGAGTCTTTAGCTCCCTCGGAATCCTTACTGTAGTTCGCTTTGCTCTCATCTTTCTCCGTCAAAGGCAACCCTGTTTCCTCCATAGGCACCATTTCTCCTATACTCTCAACGGTGGAGTCTAAGCTGCTTGTATGACATGTCTCCTCTGTTATTGGATTGTCAAAGAGCACTGGTGTGTCGGGTGTGATGTGAGCTATATTTTTCACCTCGTCTGAAGGACGCGGAGCGTTAGTCACGCGGCTGTCTAATATTTCCGACATGGTTGTAGGGCGGCCCGTCTGTTCGTTGTTCAATTCTAAAACGATGACGTTCCCCGAACACTTGTTCACATCTTGTTCAGATTTTGAGGCTTGTAGTAATTGATTAACGTTTTTGCCCATTATCACTTTGGACATGTCGTTGCTATGCTTAGCGAACGTTAATGCCTTACTTATAGCGGTACCTTTCTGAACTACAATGACGCTACCTTTAGCGCTTGACGGTCGGACTATAGGATTGGAAATTTTGGGCGTCGTTACGGGCGTCAAACCTTTGACGGGGACGATGTCCGCTAAATTGGCGGTTTTGATGGGCTCCACGCCCACTATTTTGGCGTTCGAAGGAAGAGAGCTGACCGCGGTCGGCTTGGACACGACCGTCACAGTTGTCGATTTAGCGATCTGCGTCTGGGAACTGACGGGCACCAATTTCATAGCAGTAGGTATGCCCTTGAAATGTATAAGCGGTATTTGCGCTTCGTTGCCCTGTTTCGTTCGAGCCTTTGCCGGCACAACGACCATTTTTTGCCCAGATTTGGGATTTAACACTAGGGCTTTAGCTGATACTTTTAAATCTGTGGCAGGGATACCTTTGGGTGTGAGTGTTTCAGTCAGTTTGTTTGATATGCTGGTTGTGCTGGTCGGAGTGCCGTCCCTGATTTGCGTGCTGACGGCAGATGTTATTATAACTTTAGGATTGGACAACTGTTTGTTTTCTGGCGATGGTTTCGAGACAACTATCATCTTTTCTGTCATGAGAGGCGTGTGGGGATTGCGAGATTTCGGTGTCGATCCGATGATTTTCGTCGTTACCAGTTTGCCGGGCGTTTTGAGCGCTTTCTGGGCTGAACTGGGCGCTACCACGACTTGTCTATTGGACAAGAGCTTTATACCCTCCGAAGGTTTTTGTAAAATTTTCAGTTCTGACATTTGTACTTTTTTATCGGAAATCATTTCGCCGCGTTTCTTTAATATGAGTTGGCACGCCTTGCCGGACATGGTGTGTTTGCTGGCGGGCGTGCTCTGCGCTTGTAGCGTGCTGGGGTCGTCGGGGTGCGCGTTCTCGGACACTTCCAGTTCGTGCGGCACCGTCGCCGGCTGAGTCAGTAGCTGCATCGTAGGCGAATCCGTCACCATACCAGGAGAAGATAGCACATTAGCTTTTATATCGTCCATGTAATCGGGTTTTGTTTTATTGCCCAGTATCGACTGAGCGTAGCTGGCTTGGAAGGTGTTCGGAGGGCCCGAGTACTCTAGCTGCATCGACGTAGGGTTGTACTGTTTGCTGGGCGACATCGGTATTTCCTGGGACTTTTTCCCTTGTAATTTGGCTTGTGCGTTCTTAGCCTTGGCCCCCCTGCCTCTGTGCGGCGCACCGCGGGGTGCGTGCGTTTGACTCGGTTTACTAGTTGACACTTTGCTTACTTGATTATATGAATGTTTTGATTGGCCCGATGGTTTACCTGTACAGAATTATGTGATGATCTTATGTATATTGTAGAGAATTAAAACAATGACATAGCTGAATATTGTCGCAAGAAAAGTGAATACCTATTCAAGAATAGGTTTGTAAACATTTTGAATAGCGCTTGATTTTTTTTTATGGGCGCGAATTTTTTTTTTTCTAATTGAGTTCAAATTTCGATCAAAACTTTCAACAACTTAGTTCTATGCCAGTTACTCATCCAAACCCGTAGATATTATTTCGGACTTTTGTTAAAATACATGGTGTTTCAAAAGTTGCTAGTAGTCTAGCAGTTGTTACATCTAATAAATATATCTAATCTGAAACGTGAAGCTAAGGCTCTATTCATAAATCGATCTTAAAAATGTCATCCAACATCATCCCAGTACAAAATGACATGTCAAAAGCATACTCAAGATCGGTCTCAAACTTGAGATCAATTTATTAATATGGGCCTAAGATTGGAATTGTGTCAATAAGTAGTTTAACAGCCAATGGTAGGATTCGAACCTGCAACCTATCCCAGACATCCTCATTGACTTGACTAGTGGTTGAATGCTGGATTCAGTGAAAGTTAGTTACATAAATATAAACATAACATTATATTTTTTGTTAGATTTTCCACAACACTTACTTGTGGCTGGTTGTGAAAACTTAGAGTATAGCTGCGACAGGTTTAGATGTTTCTGGTTGGTGTTAGCGGGGATGTTCCTCATGTTCTTGATGGGAGCGATCGCGTCGTCGGGTAAAGCGCCGCCTTCCGGAATTTTCCTCTTACGACCTATTAGTTCAGTCTCCCATAGCTAATGAAACAGAAATAATAGTATATTTTTAGCTCATCATGCTCAAACAAAATGAATACAAAGGTTTTTTTTAGTGGCAAACATAATACATTTTTTAAATTGATCTATCATAAAAAAATATTTTACTTTAGACAGCAGCATTGAGTCATTCTTTGTTATAAGTTGTTATTTGACATTTAAGGGCCTATGCACAACACGTTTAAATAAACGCGCCTTCTACGGGCGTTTGTAGCGATGCAGACGCGATACGCACGCGAGTCAGACGCAGCCTGACCACTTTGGACTGTAGACTTTTGAAGGATAAAAGCGCGCCAACGACGCGCTTTACGAAAACGCGCGTCGACAGCGCGTTTCAAAAACGTGGTGTGCACAGGCCCTTAGTGTTATTTGTTTAATGGGTCACATTGTAGAAAACCATTTTAAATCACACATTCTCATTGGATTCAGGTGCATTAGTGTGGGGAAGTCTGCTATTACTTAATTTGAAAAAATTAAGCTGATTAGAATATTTAGCTGAACTAACTTTTGTAGTCTGATCTTCCATGGCAACGGGAGGGTAATGAATTTCCTCCTTGAGCTCACTTGATGGCAGAGCCCCTTCAGCCGTCAGCCCCTCAGAATCTGGCATCTCTTCTTCACTAGACTTCGGCGCTACCAGTTTTTCCTCCAGCCGCTTCTGAATTTCCTTGTTCTCAGATGCAGCAGCTTCAGCTGCCTTATCCGCAATCTCAGTGTACACTGTCTGTGCTATTCCTCGGGGCATCAAGGGTATCAGCCTGCGGCCCTCGCAGATCCATCCTATCCCTGTGTTTGGTCCTGATAACCTATGCATGGTGGGGATAAATGACATAAATCTAAAAATATAGTTAATGATTTTTGTTCTCACCTTCATTGAGAAATGATTAAAAATATGTAGACATATTTGGTGTGGCTTTTGGTTTTGACTACAATTTATTTAAAAAATATTTTATAACATTAACATATGAACATTTTAAAACATAAGAATCATAAACAATTTATTATAAATATATAAAAAGTTTTTATTGAAGAATAGAAGTTACAATCTGACATCATAGGTTATCTGTCAAAAAAAAATATGAAAAAACTTTTTATTACATTAGACAACACTAAAACCACATCAATATGCTTTTAAAATGCTATATTTAATTCATATTGTAAAGCCAAACCTATGAATATGGCACAGATACAGAATAGAACAAAAGATTACATTGTAAGAAGTAAAAAAAATATTAAGTTTTAAAACAATCTTTTGAGAAAATAATGTATACAAACTATTGGAAATGGTTGCAAAATAATCAAATATGATGATTGCTTAGACTTTCAGTCACTCTCAGCCATCTTTGAGTTTGTGCAACAGTGTTTAAAAATAAATCAACAACCCTACACTAAAAATATGAAATATCTACTTACTGCTCAGCAATTGTAGCCAATAGCTCATCATTAGACACGCGGCGCGCCTCGGCGCTGTGCCGATCGTGGCTTATATGCAAAACGGCGCGCAGTTCCTCCAGTAGCTTTTTTCTGTTGTCTTCTAATTCTCCCTGTGCTCTAAACACACTGATCATATTCGAGTAGGCTTCCAATTCTACAAACAAATGAATAACTCACATTTTATTAAACGTATCTGGAACCTGATTGTTAACGAATTAGCTTCGAGGCGTTGGGTATAATTTAAGAAAACCATAGGAGGGAAAATGAAAGCCATCTACAAGACTAAAATATATACCGAGTCTACGGAGTGTAAGGCGACATTCGTCGCGCGTCATGTTGAGGAGCATGGGCCACATTTTCAACAGTTTTAATTCAACACTGAAAATTAACTCTTGATTATATGATTTTAACCATTTTATAAAATACTCAATTGGCAAATACCCATACTGTTTACTTCAAACGACATTTCGTATTCGTTCAGTTTGACACTTCAAATAAGAAGTGAAAGAAAGCATTAGGCGTCTTGTCTATGCAATCTAGGGGTACCATGTGAAATTCATGAATCTACCTGCAATTTTTGTGGGGATAAAAAATGGTAATAATAATAATGTTAATTTTGTTGAGCTATTTAATACTGTAGATGTTTGCGATATGATGGTTTTGATACGTCATGAAATCTTTTAAGGGAACCACTTTTTAGATTAAGCGATCATTTAACTATACCGTTTCAGCGTTACCACTACATTGCAATGCAAGCGAGTAATTGATTTTAGTTTAAACATCTACCCATAATTTGGCAAAATTTAAACTATGGAAACAATTTTGGCTGTACCATAGACAAATTCATTAAGTTAAGCAGAAGTTTACAAAGTTAGTTTTGTACAAGTAATTTATTTAACTTTACCTTTATTTATCATCAGATAAAGGTAAATAAATTACTTGAACTTTGATCAGTATAAGTATTTAAGTTTAATATCACATAAATACTATTATGAGTGCTGGCTGCAACCAAAGCTTGTTGTAATTAATAAAATATTAGTATCAATAATGATAACGAAGGCAGTTTATCTAAATATATATAATTCAGAGGTGACTGACTGACATAGTGATCTATCAACGCACAGCCCAAACCACTGGACGGATCGGGCTGAAATTGGCATGCAGGTAGATGTTATGACGTAGGCATCCGCTAAGAAAGGATTTTGATTAATTCCACCCCCAAGGGGATAAAATAGGGGATGAAAGTTTGTATGAAACTTTGTCAATTAAATTCCACGCGGACGAAGTCGCGGGCACAGCTAGTAAAAATATAAACTGCCTTCGTAAATAGCTAAATATGTTGCATCCACAGTTGCATCTTTTAAAAGATGGGCAATATTTTTTCCAAACAAAGGCCATTGAGCAACATAGTCTTCTTGACTAACATTGACCAGTGGCAACTGTGGATACCAGCTTGATACCAGCCAAAAGCAAGAATTTTAAAATAGTTTTGCCGGTTCTCTATGGTCATCAAACCAAACAAACAAGTGTCACTGTTTGTCAGTCATTGACAGTGTCAGTAGGAGTATTTTTATTCTGTGGTGGGTGTCAGTCAGTCAGTGGTGGGCAAGAACTTTATACAGTGTTTTAATTCAAGCTTCTTGGTGGTGGGTGTCAGTCTCTTCTCTATTATATTATTCTCTTTGAGTCAATCAACTTTCTCCCTACTGTACTGCTTACCTAGCTTGCTATGCTACATATCTCTAATCTGTGTGCTTACCACAGAGTCAATTCAAAAACGAACAATTTCTTTTAAATTTGAAAAAGTTTCCTGCTGTAGAACTGGGGATTTTTGTTATTTATTTGTTTTCATACGGTATACCTCAGAGTACTTTTGTGTTTTAATTTCGTTGAATATATTATGAGATGGCGGACGTAGACGAAATCATTGACTATATAAAAACACTGAAGAAAGGCTTCGACAAAGATTTATTTCAAAACAAGATCAACGAATTAGCGTACTCAGTTGATGTGCTCGGTCTGGATTACAAAGATTTTCATACTTTGTTCAAAGTTTGGTTAAACTTATCTTTACGTAAGTTATTCTGTATGTGAATAGAAGCTGTTACCAGTAATTTACTAAGAAAGTTTACTAGACATGTTATTATTGTTTTGGTTTTAGCTATAACAAAATGGGTGAGTTTAGGAAGTTGTTTAGTGCCCCAGAATAATGTTGAGGAGCGTACTGTGGAGTACGCATTGTGTTGGATACTCTCCAACTATGATGATCCGTCTAGTTTTGCCAGATTGGGATTTTTATTAGACTGGCTTACAGGTAAATTGTTAAAAATATCATAGCTTTTAAGTTTAGCTTTCTGACATTTCTGTTTCCTTCTGCTACAACTCCTTAATACTCTTTAGGGAAAAGGAGAACTACTCTCCTATATTAAAGGTCTCATATTTGTACACCGAGGCTATGCCTAAATTTAGAGGATTGAATATACGTGCAGAAACATAGTAAACACACAAGAAAAAGAATCTCTGCTGGTGAAGCCTGTACACCCATAATTATACTTATCATTCACTATATACTTGACAGGCTCAACATTAAACATGCCTTTAAGAGTTATTGTATTTACAGCTGCTATGGAATGCAACTGTGTTGATATGACACTATTGGACTATGGATATGATATATTCTACATAAGCTTGACATATGAAAGTTTGGTATGTATGTACACATATACTAAAATTGCTATAGCAAGTTGCTTACATTTGCTGGCTTATGAGATCGTAATTCGCCCTGGTCTGGGTGTCCCTGGGATTGCTTCCAATCCATTGTATGGTACCCATGTAGTACAAACGTTGCTTAGTTAGGGACTACTATGCACTTACATTTTTTTTTTTTTTTTTAATTGACTATATGTTGTTGGCCAGAGTGGCCATAACAACTTCATCCGGACAGAGGGCGAGCGCGAGTGCGCTCCAGCCAGAGGGGCAGGGGGGCAGCTAGCTCAAGGGCGCCACAAGGGACACGACCTCGGCTTGGGCCGCTGCCAGAAGATGTGGCAAGGATAAATCTACCAATGAGAATGCAACGAGGAATGCTACTATGCACTTACTATGCATCCTTAGTTCATATGACATGTGTTTCTTTTACCTTCCAGTCTCCTCACGCCATGAAACTTGTATACACATTGACCAAGCCCATAGATGTCACCAGAAGACGGGTGCTTGAGCTAATTGATTACACCAAGAAGAGGGAGGCTAAAAAGGTAAACATAATAAATTAAACCTTAAGCCCTTTGAATAAAGGTGAGAAATGTTCCAAATATGTCCAAACTTTTTGGTATAGCTGGAGTAATATATGTGTGTATGAGTTGGCTTAATTTGAACCATATTTTTTATTATTTTCCAGAATATGTACAGACAGCTGCAAGTTCTTCTGGGGCTGTTCAAGTCCTACAAGCCAGAGTGTGTCCCGGAAGACGTGCCAGCCATCTCCATACACACAGCATTCAAGAAGCTGAATCCTGATCTATTGGCAAGATTTAAACGAAACCAGGTAAGCTGAAAATATAATACGATTGTTTTTAGTATTGAGCTGTGTAACTTGGTAAGTTTATGATTTTCATGAACCAACCCAACCAGTCTGGTTGCTCAATAAGATAGTAATTAAAATAGGTCACAGCATGTAAAATTAAACGCAATTCAAATTTAAAAGCTGTTTAGTTGACCAAAACATTTCGATACTTTTTTAGTACCTATTCTGCCAACATTTCTATTTTTTTGTTATATTACAAAATCTGGTGTATAACGCTCCTGATGTTAAGCCGTAGCCTATAGATGCTTGCAATACCGTTGGCATAGCTCGCACGTTGTCGAGCTGAAGGGTAGTGGGGATTGGGATAAAGGGGGGGGAATGGGCGGGGTTGGGTTTCCTGCTCTCTTACTCACCGAACAGAACGCAGTTATTATGGTTACGCCGATATTCTGTGAGAGGGTGGTAGTACCCGGACTCTGGTTGAGCCAGACCGCATATGAGCTGTTGTCCATCGGCTACAGCTTGGCTGTACTACATTATAAGGCCTCTTGTACACACAAAGTTTTTCGCCGTGAAAATCTACGGTTACGGTTGTAGACGCGCACGGGCGCACACGGCGCACACGGCACGTCTACAAGCTTCCATGGTGATCCATACAACACTGACGACCGTGCATACACACGGCGAATTAACCGTAGATTTTCACGGCTAAAAACCGTGTGTGTACAAGAGGCCTAAATGTATTTGTATCATGTGTCTGATGATTGCAGGAGCGCAGAAACATTACAAACAAACAAAACCGTAATTTGTTTTGGATCAATCCTATCAATTCTGTAAGTATATACATTTATTTCGTTTTATATGTTTAATAACCTCTACTCTACTTCTACTTCATCTCAAGATCAAGTATAATATTGGTAAAATGTTGAAATGATTTTAGGAGATTGGAAACAACAGGAAGGCGGAGCCATTGGTGCCGAATATGGAGTTCCTCAATATTGGCTCCAAACAGTATGCCGACAAAGAAAAACAGAACAATTGTTTCGATTTCTCAGAGTGAGTACATGAATGACATCTGTAATCAGTGGTCACAAACAATCGAGATAGATGCTCAGTATTAAGGTGGGTACTGACCGGCGTTACAGGGCGTAATGTACCGTGTTACATAGGGAGGGTTCATGCAGTCAGTACGGGAAAACAAGGTGCTCCACTCCGCTGTCGGTTTTTTAACGATTCCTTTGAGTGTTACGCGCTGCAGTGAGTATGTCGCAGCGAAACGTCATGAGCGCTTGTGGCACAAGCGTCGATTTGCTGTTGAAAAGATGGAGTGGGACTAAGGGAAAACTCTGTAATAATTGAGTAAAATCAAAGATCCCAACACAACTTCCTCGTCCGACATCTTGACTGAGAATGGCTGGCGAATCTGGAGCACGGACGAGCAAAGTGTTCGAAACGAGCATACGGCGTAACGTAACATGCTCGCTGGGACGCCGGTCAGTACCCACCTTTAGACTTGTATAAGCGATATTGTTGGGCTCTACCTAGTCCATTACCACCGTTTTGCATAGTATGAAACACTACGGCCGCCGTCATCATAGGACGACCCTACATCGAGGACGACCCATATATTCAATTTCTACTACTGATGGGCCTTTTCGTGGAGTAGTGTGTAGTGTGTGTAGTGCCGTGGCGCTTTTAGATACAGCCCGCTCGGCTCATTGCACCAGTGGTTGCGGGTCTTAGCAAATTTTGGGAATTACCTCACAATGGCATCCAGGATTTTCTTACCATCCGGGCGGCGTCACGTTGCAGTGGGGTGACACGACAGTCCTGACAGTCTCTCCGTCTCTCTCCGACCTCGCGATCATTCTTATTATATAGTGTCATGAACAGAAGCGAAATGAGAGATCTAGTGGCTTTATCTTATCTTTTTAGTAGCAATTTGAGTTTGTCACATTACTAGTATTCCCGCCGTATTATAGCCCTTCCAGCTAAGCTAATGCTTGTTTTGGGAGTGGGCTCACGTCGATAATTTAATGGCCAGGCAGAATGGTATCGAACCCGGTAACTCAGCTACGAGGGCGGCCCCTCTAACCACTACGCTATTGACGCCTTCGTTGACGTTGGCTATTTGGTGAGCTGAAAACGTTTAGGGCTCATCTCGGCGCGGGGCTCTCTCGCGCGGAGCCCCGGCTATCACGGCGGATGTGTGTCAGGCCGGCAGCGCTGGTGGCGGGCGCGGCGCGGCCGGCGCGGCTGCGCGCGCTGCTGCGCAACGCGGGCGGGCTGGCGCTGCTGGCGCTGGCGCACCAGGCCGAGCACGCTTTCCTCGCGCACGACCTCTACCGCCTGCTCAACAACTGTGAGTTACTACATCGCGCTGAACGCACTGTCAGTTCTATCTAATAGAGTTCACCATCGCCCCATAGAGCTCGCTCAGACCGGCCGCTGAGCCCACCGATCCGGCCGGTCTGAGCGAGAATGTCATTGAGGGGAATTTCAGTAATATCACATTTTGAAAAACTTTTGTATCGCGATACTAGTATATTCATTCTCACCCGCTTTAACAATCCTAAGTGAAATGAAAGTAATTCTTGTCTATTCCCAAACAATATAGGACTTCGTAGATAAACAGGTAGCCAGAAAACATACTTTATTTCAAACAAATCGGAAGCTGCAACTTTTTCCATATAACCTTTGACTCAAAAGTCATATTATCTGGATCACATGAGAAACGTGCAACAAGCGATCGTTCTCCCGTTGCTAGGTTTCCTAGAAATATCGGCGCACAGCCACGCGGAGAAGCAGGACCTGCTGCGCCGGCTGGCAGTGCTGCAGCACACCCTCCTGCAGGGCGTGCCCGTCATCACCAGGTTCCTGGCGCAGTACCTGCCCTTCTGGAACGAGATGGATTACTTTGCCGAGGTAAGGACTAGCCTTTGCCATAAGTAAAATAATGTGTTATTAAAAGGGACTCACATGCACTTTTTTTAAAACTTAAATGCTACCTTGAATAATAATATTGTAGGTAGACAGAATAATGACAACTAAAAGTGATGTGGGTAGACTGAATAAAGACAACCAAAAGTGACTATATAAAGCGATACGAGCGCGTCAACCGGGAGTATTGGCCGGGACTTTGTGCGGAGCGGACCTCGTGTCAAATTACGTTCGGATTCTATTATTGTGTTAAAGCTTTGATTGTTGACGTTTTGATAATTTATGTAAAAGAATTCAGTTTAGATTAATCACCACGTGTATGTTTTCTTAAGTAAAACCATTTCTGGTAGCTTATAATATTCTTTCTCTGACTCTGTGCTTGCTGTCAGCTGAGGATAGTCTAAGGTTAGTGGATAACTGACTGAGAGTGTGTTAGCGTTGGTTAAAGTCCTCATAGGATGGTAGTAATAAATTGATCCGAAGTGTGCAAGCAAGATAGCTTTGTGAGGAATTGTGGTTCTTTCTTATATTACTCCGGTACAAAATGACATGTTGAAAAAGTTTAGTCAAGTTTGCTCTCAGACTAGAGATCGATTCATTACCATACTTTTATACCAGACCTGCAAAGCACAGTTGTTAATTTTTCGTACACAAGTGCGAGCGTCATTTCTATTAGTTATTATTCTATGCGTATCATGGCTCTTCCCGTAAAATGAAAACGTCTGTCAAAAGAAACTCCGTAATAAATATAGTGACGACCGCTTGGCGCAGTGGTTCCGGCGTAGGCCGCTCGGCACTGCACATGGTGGTTGCGGGTTCGATTCCCGCTGGAGCAAATTTCGGGAATGGCCTTTCCGTAATTTGCCCAGGTCTGGGTGTCACTGGGATCGCCCCCAGTCCATTGTACGGTACCCATAGTACAACATTGCTTTGTTTAGGACCATACAGTTGGTGTTTCAGTGTGGCGATAATAATAATGATTATTTTTAAAAATGATTAGATCCTGGAGCTTGTGGAGTGGTTGAGCGTGGACTGTCCCGACCACGTGACGTACATAGTGGAGACCCTCGGGAAGGTATACCAGCGCGCGCAGCCGATGCAACAGTGCGCGATACTGAAGAGCTTGACCAACATATACGACAACCTGGTGAGTCTGCGAGTCGTTTGTTGCCTGCTCACATTCTGTTGCTGTTCCAGGGAATGTACACCATATGTAACCATTGCGTTTCTTGCCGGATCTTCTCACTGGAAGCAGCATTCCGAACCGGTGGTAGATTCTGACTATTCATAAATGCTTTGTAACAATTTTGATATTTTTTTTAAGTAGTCTCCAGACGTCAAAATTTGCCTCACGATCGGTAGACCCGATTAACTTTTTGCCGAAAAAAGATAACTTGCAATGTGAGTTTATCACATTAATAGTTTTCCCTAAGCTAATGCTTGTGTTAGGAGTCGGCCCACGTCAATAGTTTAATGGCCAGGATGGGGATCGAACCCGAAACCTCTCGGCTACGAGGGCGGCTCCCCTAAACACTAGGCTATTGACGCTTTCAATCTTAAAATATCAAAATATCCTTAAGGCTGAAGCGCCCATCTAGCCCGCGAAGTTCAAATTTTTTGAGTTCTTTTAGAAATTTTTCAAGATCGGACAATAATAAAAGACAAATTTTGTAATTCGCGAAAAAGACCGTGTGCAGTGCATTTATTAATATATCCAACTTACTCTAAAACATTTCAAGAACGACAGCTATCCAGATAATCTGGCAATTTTTGTATATTTAGTGATTTACTAGTATCATATCCACCGTGATAATATTAAGAGTAAAATAAATGTATTAATAACTGCACTGCACACGGTCTTTTTCGCGAATTACAAAATTTGTCTTTTATTATTGTCAGATTTTGAAAAATTTCTAAAAGAACTCAAAAAATTTGAATCTCGCGGGCTAGACAGGCGCCTTCACCTTAAATCACTCTGAAACCGGACCACGCAACACTAACGAGGAAGTTTTTATCAATTTGTATATTTTCGAGTTTCGCACCAATATATCCATACTCGAAGAACTCGGTATCAAGCAGCGTTTATCCACGTTAGTACAGGCTCGCATTCTAAAGTTCTTTGGACACGTCTCACGGCAAGAAAACGACTCCATAGAAAGTTTAGTTGTACAGAGCCGAGTGGAGGGTACCAGACCACGTGGAAGGGCACCCATGCGATGGACCGATCAGATTAAATCTGCCAATGGCGATCCCTTGCACGAGTGCACCAGGATGACGTCCAATAGGGAGAGATGGCGAGACATTGTGAGGCGAACAACATCTGCCCCGGAAAACAATACATGACGACCACGACCGCTCTGTCAAGAGCGTAACGACTTAGAAGAGATATTTTCCAGGTGTATTCTAGCTCAAAGAGTACCCTACACTTCATGGGCATGCAGCCGTCGCCGTCGAGCTACGCCGTGCTGCTGCCCAAAGTGGCGGCATCTATCAGGGACACGTGCAACAAAGCGCTACAAGTTGATCCCGGTAAGTTGTTTTTTTTTTTACTTTTTATAAGTATAAAAAGTCGGCAAACAAGCGTCCGACCCGCCTGATGTTACGCAGTCACCCTTTGCCACTACCTGAAGAGGAGTGGGTATTGGGATAGAGGGACGGCAAGAAGGAGGGGTTGGTCTTCCAACTCTCATACTCATCGTAACGCAGTTATTATAGCTACTTAACGTCGATCTTCTATTCGAACCTCGGCTTGCACCTCTGGGTTTTTGGAAATCTATGTGCGAATCATAATTTCTATACTAGGTGAAACAGAAATGGTATACTATTTTTTTTGCAACTTTACTTTGTAAATCTAAAACTATCAGCTTTGTGGGACAGTTGAAGTACTGAAGATTTAGTAGACTTATGAAATCTGTCAATAGCTGTATCCCTATAACACCTTTTGTTTTTTATGTTTCCTCCCAAGCTGATAGTTTTATAATTACAAAGTTAAGTTTTGAAAAAAAATGTATACCCTTTCTGTTTCAACCTGTATAATTATCACTTGCAGTGATAGGGCGAACTTATATTAAATATATACTATTATATATTTTAATTTTATTTTCATTCAATTAGAAGTATTCTCGACTGGACATCGTCCAATACTGTGTTGTTAAGTGGGTATTTGGTATAATTGTTTGGTTTCCCGGCAGAGGACATGCGCGTGCTGTTCAGCAGCGTGTGGTCAGCGGAGGGCGTGTGCTGGGCGGTGGCGCGGGGCGGGGGGGGCGCGGCGGGTGCGGGGGGCGCGGCGGCGCCGGGCGAGCTGCCGCCGCTGGCGTTGAGCTTGCCGCTGCTGGCGGTGTCCGCCGCACTCATAGAAAAGACGACAGTGTTGATGATATTGTGGGTACTTTCATTGATTTAATTTAATTTATTTTTCCAACAAAACTTATAACTATACGATACAATATAATAGCCGCAACTCAAAAGCCGCAAAGGGCTATAATAGGTGTGTCGGCGAGTCGTTTTGAATAAATAAATTGATATGAATCCTACTAATATTATAAATTCGAAAGTTTGTGAGTGTGGATGTTTGTTACTCCTTCACGCAAAAACTACTAAACGGATTTGGATGAAATTTGAACACAGATAGTTTATAACCTGGATTAACACATATAATACTTTACTTAAGTCTACGTGGACGAAGTCGCGGGCATAAACTAGTAATTAAATAATAATAAATATCGCCAGACGATCACTCCAACTGTATGGTCCGAAACTAAGCAACGTTCGTACTATGGGTACCGTACAATGGACTGGGGCGATCCCAGTGACACCCAGACCAGGGTAAATTACGAAAAGACTTACGGTCTTATTCATAAAAAAAGCTTATAGAACGTTTAAAACGTTCATTAGTTAAAATGCTCTATAGGCATTTAAAACATTCGATAAAATTGTCTATTCATAAACGTTCTATAAACCTACTATAACTAAATAATGTTATAAGCAAATATGTTGCCAACGTTACGAATCGCCCGCAGATATTATGCGTCCACCTACTTAATATGGCTGCGCATAGACAATATTACGGACTAAAATTATATTTTATTGTCTATAGTCCATAACCGTGTCAATACTCTCAATAGCAACCGTACATTGTAGGAAACATAATTTTAATGAAAAAGGATCACTTCTGCATTTGTATATCTTTATTCGATGCGTATGGTTTACAAGGCGTTCAATCGTTTCCATGGCATCTAAACTTTGTAAAGCTTGCATTATAATGATAAAATTAGTAAACACTAGTGTACTTAATATATTCTTATTAGAATTCAATTACTGCAAATTCTAATAATTGTTTACGAAACTTACTAGGTACCCATTGGGTACCCAGTGATACAACTATTCGCATCAAATGTCAGTTTATTGATAATCAGCTGTCGAGAGTCGGCCATCTTGTACCTTATAGCGCTGTTATAGTAGGGTGCTGCCTTCTATAACTTTATAACAGGTTTATAGAACTGATTAGTGCTAAAATGCTTTTATGAATACGACTTTTTGACAATCTTCCTATAACGAGTTTATCGAACACTTTATCTGTTTCATAACTTTTTATGAATAAGACTGTAAGTGTTTCCGAAATTTGCCCTGACGGGAATCGAACCCGCAACCACCCGATGCAGTGAGCCGAGCGGCCTACCCTCGAGCCACGGCGCCAAGCGCCGTATTGTTGAAATAAGACACGATTTGAGATAAATCGATTTTGTCTCATTCTGTCATTGTCTCTTACGCATTAAGAAAGATAGTGCAACTTAATCCGCTACAAAGGTCTGTCTTCGCGCGCGTGCTTAACGTGCTATAATACAATAAGTATTAATACCTATTCTCATTTATTTTTAGGTACAAGAAAATATTCCAACAAATGAAGTCAATGAACAAGCATCCAAATGAAGAAGGTCTCCAAATGAAACTAATGCCGACGCTAGCGTCCTACACATCTGATTTAGTCAATTGTTTATGTACGGAAAAGGCATTGAGCTCCAGAAAGTCGGGGCTGGTGTTTGACAAACTACACCCCCAGTTGGTGAGCCAGCTTGGCTCTCTGATGCCTGACGTGGACTCAAAACTGAGTATACGAAATCATTTGGCCTTCGCGCCGTACACTTACCTTCAGCTAGGTGCCGTGGACTACAGAGACGCGGACAACAAGTTGTGGTTCCACGCGGCTATAGAGCAGGAATTCACGTTTTTAGGCAGGGTTTTGAAGAAAGCTGTGCCTGAGTTTAAT
Source organism: Notodonta dromedarius (assembly GCA_905147325.1). Classification (NCBI taxonomy): domain Eukaryota; kingdom Metazoa; phylum Arthropoda; class Insecta; order Lepidoptera; family Notodontidae; genus Notodonta; species Notodonta dromedarius. The sequence continues at coordinate 11,182,879 of LR990159.1, read as the reverse complement.
CAATAACTAATTAACAGGAATATCTAGTGAGTCGTCACTGTCGACATTAAAATATTGTTTTAATTTTTAAATCATCTTAGATATTAAAATCAGTCACACCAAATGGATGCAGATTCTAACCCAATAATTGCATTGCACGATACATTCATACAGAACATCTTGTTGTCTCTATTTTTTGTACTCATAAAATAGAGACAACAGATACATACGAGAGTGTATGTTTCATCCAGTGTAAACGAGGGTTAATTGTGCTCAAAAATAATATTTATTCTCAATACGTCGTTCTAAGACTTACACACGACTACGCCTTTATTTATTATTTTATTTGTCACCTAATGTTAAGTAGTTTCCGGAGTGTATAGATGCTCGCACGTCGCCGACTTGAAGGGGAGTGGGATAGAGGGATGGGAAGGGGGGTTGGTCTTTGGCTCTCTCACTCCTCGTACAAAACGCACAAAGCTTTAATAAATAGGTACTAGTACTTTACGCAGATATTCTGTGACAGGGTGGTACTACTCGGGTCGTGCCAGTCTATATATGAACTGTAGTTAATTGGCTACAGCTTGGCTCTACTACTGTATAATTTCCCGAAAGTGAAAGCAGATTTTAGCCCATAATTCACCCATGGTGTTTTCGCCCAATGTAATACGGAACAAGCAATTGCCAGTGTATTGGCCACATTATTTTAATTAACGACAATAATTCAATTGAAACAATTTTAAATAATGACAATAGTGTTTAAGAAGTAATTACAAGGATATATTTAAAAACATGTTCGCGATGAAAAAGACCTACCATTTTAATAATTTTAATAAAAGACTTGACATGACGAGTTTCTATTATTACCACCGATTTTTACTTATCCTTATTGGCACTAAAAGAATATATATATATACTTATGCCTGTTTCCTAGAGTTGAAATCAATCCGGATAGGTGAATTCTCTTGAAATGAAACCCTTACCTCCATCATCACAACTTATATCATTGTTTTGGGTACCTATACCTACATATTTATAAGTGCTGCACTGGACCGTCAATATTATTGATTCTTTGTGTTCTAAGGAACGTCCAGAGGGCGCCAAAGGGACACTCGAGGCCAGTCTACAACGCAGTCAAAAATTCTTATGAGTAGGTATCTCGGGAATATGGGTCTGTCTGACAGACAGACAGACCCATGACAGACTCTGTCATATAGATAAAAAATACTGCTTTAGTCGACTATGATTACCATTTGGAATGGACTAACTATAAAAATAAATAGCAACAATAGCAGTGATGGCCGATTGGTTAAGCACACGTCTGCGAGCACCAGGTCCTAGGTTCAAACCCCGGATTGCACCTCTGGGTTTTTCGAAATCTATGTGTGAATCATCATTTCTAATGATTATCACTTGCTTACGGTGAAGGAAAAACATCGTGCGGAAACCTGCATGTCCTAATTAACCAATTTCGAAAGACATGTCAAATCTGCCAACCCGCACTGGGCTAGCGTGGTGGATTACGGCCTAAATCCCCCCTCGTAGTGAGGGGAGGCCTGTGCCCAGGAGTGGGACGTCGAAAGGGCAAAATTATTAATTTATTTTATTAGCATTAGCACAGAAAAGTTACAGGCAAATGCAGGAGGAGTACAGTACTTACGAGGGATGCCTTTTAAGTTTTGTCGTTTGAAGAAAAAAACACAACTAGAACCTTATAGTACTTTTTATTGTTTTTCAAAGTATTCACCACGTAGCTTAATACACTTTTCCATTCGCTCAAACCAGTTATTATAACATTTATTCCACTCTAAAGTGGGGGTGTTCAAAATGGCTGACTTGAAAGCGTCGACTGCTTCTTCACTGGACTGGAACCTTTGACCACGAAGACTTTTCTTAATTTTAGGAAATGTAAAAAAATCGTTAGGGCTTAGGTCAGGACTGTATGGAGGATGGTCAAGAATTTCTACTTTTTCCTGCTTCAAATACTCAATCGTTTGACGAGCGCTGTGTGAACTTGCATTGTCGTGGTGCAGGATGATGCGTCGCTTTGAGTTAGATTTTCGAAGTTCGGCGATGACTTGTGGTAAACAAACTGTGGTATACCACTCTGCGTTAACCGTTCTACGATCATCAAGTGCAATAGTCGCAACATGGCCGGTTTTTCTAACGAACGTGGCCACCATCTTCTTTGAAGTGCTTCGAGAACGAACAACTTTAGTCGGCTTTGGCTCGTCTTGAAAGACCCAGATTGTAGATTGTTGTTTGGAATCAGGATCGTAGGCATAGATCCAAGATTCGTCACCACTGATGATGTCGTAGACGTGATTTGACTCTCCTCGGTTGAACCTTTGCAGAGTTTTCTTACACCATCTGACGCGGGCCGCCTTGTGATCGTCGGAAAGCAGATGCGGTATCCAACGGCAAATTAGCTTTTTTACACCAAGCGCTTCATGCAAGATCTTCTGAATGGTTGTCCCTGAGATGCCTAATAGAGCCTCTATCTCTCGATACGTCACATGACGATCTTCGAGAATTAGTTGTCTCACTCCAATGATGTTATCTTCAGTGAATGCAGATTTTGGGCGACCTTCGCGAGATTTGTCACTAACACTAGTATGTCCACGCTGGAATTCTAAATACCAGCGTTCGACAGTCCGCAGACATGGGGCTTCATCCCTGAACACTGATTAGCTCTTCAAAACACTGAAGCCGTGTCAGGCCTCTTCTAAAGTTGTAGAAAATTATTGCACGAACATTTTCCTTAGAAAGATTCATTTTCGTACGTAACCTGACAGATTCTAATCGACGCTGTGACTAAACAATAACATTAATCCTAATACATTCAACTGTTTTGAGATTCGAAATTTAAACACATTCGAATATAGAACAGTTCCAAATTCAAAATTGCCGGGAATTATGGAAACGACAGAACTTAAAAGGCATGCCTCGTACAAGAAATAAATATTATAATAAATTATGCATTTTTGTTTAGTTGAGCTCTGGTATCCTAGGTAAAAATAAACTTGAATAAACAGAAAAGATAAAATAAATTTATTGAAAAAATAAGCTTTCAGTGTTGCGATGTTATAATAGAAGAAAGCCGAAGGTATTCTATTTTAGATAGGTGCCTACTCATCAAGTTATCAATAGACGTAAATATCTGTTGCTTAGGCTTCGCAGCATCAGTTTATATTTTATACAGCGTAGGCGTAAGGTGATCTACAGAATTTGGTCGGCGGACGATTGTGTAGGGTGACTACAGTTTTGAAAATTATTGAAGTTATTTTTTTTATTTAATAGTGTTATATTTACTATTATTGATTTAATAGGGGCTATTTTCGCATTTCATTATAATTTAGGTAATCATTTCAAAATGTAAAAAAGGGTTTCTGTAGGTATTTTTTAACCAAGCTCCTTATTTTTTGTATGTCAGGTTCTGTCTGACAATTCGAAATGATTTATTGAAATTAACATTATGCAAACATTTTTGAATAACTGTGACCCACACTGACAACGTATGTAAATTAAATCTTTCTTTCAGTCCCGTGTAATACTTATACCTACGAAAACACGAGCGCGTACATATTTCTTTACAAAGACGTAGGTTACTTTTCCATTTCCTCTTGTTACTGGCGCTCATTTATTTTGCGTGGTCCGCTCGAAAACATAAATTATGGACACCGCAGCTGGAGCGCCACGTAGCGCGGGTGGCGGCGCGGGCGGGCGGGCGGCCGGGGCCCGCCCCACGACCGCTCGCCGCCCTTCGCCTCAGTGAGAAATGTTTCTGGGCCTTTTGTCCCCTTATGCCCCTTTTTGCGAGCGACATCTTCAAGGATACTGTGTTAATCGGACCTTGCGATACTTTTTGTGAATTCGGCTTACGGAAGCAGACTGGAAAAACTGTTTTTTATCTCGTTTTCGGTCAGCCCTATTTTTTATTATAGTTTGCCTGTCGTAGGATTAGACATTAGATGTCTTTTTGTATAAGTACTATTTTTGTATTTTCTGCCGAATCCCTTAGTCCCCAATTTTACCTTTGTTGTTAATTTGAAGAACCCAAGCTTCGTGATTTGTTTAAGAGATGGAACCACTTAATTGTTTTCTCAAGAGCATACACAAGAAAGTCTCAAGACTTACGTAGGTAATAAGTACCTACCTCTGAATAATATAATGTTACTGTGTCAGGTAATCCTAACAAGGCATGTCCTTTTTGCATGCCATTCTTGGCCCCATGCCAGGGTCCAATTGCGAAAAATCTACTGACATATATTCGTGATTGATTTATCTAAGCTCCTACTGTACCTATAACGACTACTTTGAAATGTACACTATACATTCTAGAAAAGGTTAAAACAATAACAATGCTATTTCTTAGGAGTTCTAATCCTAATATAACCCAAACTTATATCCACAGAAAATACCATCGCCTTATATAACATAAAGAAGAGCGAATATTCTCGTGAGATCCAGCTCGAAACGTGGCGCGGTCTCACGGCTCCCAGCGGGTTTGTTTTGCGGGTAAAAATATGCGCAACTGGTAACAATTGATAGGGGTGGCGGCGGGAAGGGTGCACTAGTTCATATCTCGCGTTTGGAACCCTTTGGAGCCCCACTACCCTTTTTATCCTCACTCAAAAATCGTTTCGGGAGTCTTGTTTTGCTGGCAAGTAACTACTGCTCCCATTTTTGCCAAATTGTTGTTTAGGGTGGAACGGATTGCGTGCTTCAATCGCGTCGTATTATTTCGGCTATAGCTATCTGGTGGGTTAACGACATTTGTGTTTTCTTGCAAAGAGAATACAATACTACGTAAGATTTTCTTGCGCAAGTAATTACTAGATCCTGTGAGCTTTTGTCCTATGCCGGTTTGGAAATAAAGTAAATGACGCCAGTATTTCTTGAACGAGATTACCTTTCTTAAATTTTCCAACATTTTTATAAGTCTCATGGTCTCATCGTTTCGACCGTTACTTATAATCACACAATTAGGTAGTTTTTAAATATTTAGTAGGCGCAACAGACACAAATGTACCTACCTACTTGTAGGTACTGAATAATTCGTTAGTAAGTACCAGGGTACCTAAAAGGTGCACCTATTTTAAGAGCCAGTATAGCTTAGTTGAATATCTGCACAACAGTTTGTAGGTCCTTTGTGAGATAAAAAATATGAAAATCTATCAATTATCAATATACGCTTAGGCAGGTAATGTTACATAAACGAGCCTCTGTAGAGCAAAATATTTATGAACCTTAATTCCTTATCGTTCAAAGCATGAATAATGAAATACATAAGCTTTTTCGGTAGGTGGGTAGGTAGCATGGCCCAAATAGATAGATACACAAACAGCGTTACGTGTTTTCCTAATGTCAAAGCCCTTATAAACCTCTGAGATCTGCAAACACGGGCGTTGAATCGTGTTAGTGTAGGCGAAAGCTCGCCGGGCTGCTGTCTGTACCCGAATCGATAAAATTCGGGTCCGCGCCCCCGTGCGTCGCCCCGGCAACGCGCCCCGAGTCCCTCCCAGCTCCGGCCGCCCAGCCTCCCCGCCGCATCTCCGAGAACACCGATGTTGACTTAGACGGATAGGGTAAGAGGCTTATTAATGGTTTTATGTTACTTCACCGCTACTAACAGGACGAGCCGGCTTAAATAAACTCTTAGAGCTTTTTTTACCTTTTTTCTATCCAATTATGAGACGATATTAAAAAGAAGTATACCAATTGAGTGTGTTGCTCGAATTATATTTTATGTGGGAGGACGGTGGAAAGTGAAAAACGAGAGAGGGCCTGCGAATAATGGAACGTGGAACATTCCACGTTTCCAACGGGCGCGCGCCGCCATCTTGCCAGACCGCGTGACGCCATCACAAATCGAGTGCGTTCACGACGCGACGTCGACGGGCTTGTCTACATTATTTTCATTTGGATTCACATCGCTTATGTGATGTGGATTATATAATCGGGATCGCTACGGCAAACTATTGACGTTTTGGTAACGCTCAATGTGGAGCGGCGTGAAGGGGACATTTAAAAATAAATGGGTCTGTTCTATAAGTTCAGAACATATGAATCCTACGATTACCCAAATAAGTTGGTGGCACGATCCTGCATTACAAGTAGCGGCAGGCGAGCGGCATCGAAATGTGGGGCGCGGGTGTCCCCAGGCGCCCGGCAGCCGCCGCGGTTAGTCGGTTCGTCCAGGGAGAGAACGCCCGCAAACTTTCTCTATCCGTACATACATACAACTCAGTTTACCCAGGGTGAGCTTAAAACATTTCTTTGCGGGATTACTCAGCGATGAATAAGTAAATTGCATTTAAAACGAAATCGGTATTCGTGACTTTTTTGCCGCGGAGCGTGCATCGTGGCTTTATGAATTTTAATACGGGGGCGGGCTGGAGATTCTTAGGTGCGAGATAAATTCTTATTAATATTCCTGAGGAGCAGTTTTAGTTCTTTTGTCTAGCGCGGCTGGAGCAGGCAATAAAGAGGTAGGCAGCTGGAAATGTGCTGCATTTATACAGGTTCCAGACGACGACGCCCGACGCGGCGTGCTGGTCTTGCTTTATTTTGTTCGCTCGGCGTTCCTTTGCCAAGCTCCCTTTATTGCTCGCAGCGAAGACTAACAAGGTTGTTAATTATTTCCTTTAATGCCACTTTCAGCGGCGTTACATACGGAGCTTTGTTGCTCTAACGTTGTATGGGATCTACGTTGTTAGATGAAAGCTTTGTCGGGAGCAAACGCTGAGCATAAACTAGGTATGTTGTAGGTAAGTTGAACATGCCCAAACGTTTTTATAAATGAACTAGCTGTGCCCCGCGACATCATCCGCGTAGTATTTTAACTTAGCAACACACTCACAAACTTTCGCATTTATAATATTAGTAGGATTTGCTTATAAATCCCTATCGTTCGGCATAGTGAACATGTAGGTATTTGCGGGGAATTAATAAAATGATGATTTCGTATTCCGTAGGTAGCATAAAACATTTTGAATATTTCTGACCTCCGCTGTATTCATCATATAAATATTCTCTTTATTCACTAAAATTACTTAAAGTTACTCCTTAGATATATCCTATTTTTTCAGTCAGTTTATACACTGATTCCCCAATACATAGGCATGTCTATCTGGGAAATTCCAGTGCCTTCAATATTACACTTGTCATAAAAATTAGTAACACTTATGGCATATATTATCTGTTAAAGAAATATATTCTACATGCGTAGGTAACATCCAGTTTATCTTACACATGGGGAGTTGGGAATCTAGTTTGACTTATTATAGATAATGTTATGAGTATATGGATTTCATATACTTACTTAGGTACTCTTATCTAATTTAGTTTTCTAGATAATTCCAAAATTGTAGTACCAAAAGATTTATGATCCTGCCCTGTATTATTAAGAAATGGCAGCGACTCGCGATACTTTATCCGAACAACCCAGCTTTATAAGTGGTCGTAATAGTGTATTTTAGTACAGTAAGGTAGTATAATTTTATTTATAACTAGTTGAGCCCGCGACTTCGTCCGCGTGGAATTTAACTTAACAAAAAAGCCCGCTCCCGTGTTCTGAGCCCGCGCAACAGGACCCATTTTTTTAAATTTTGTTTTTAAAAATAAAATTAGCCATGTTATTGCTTATAACATCAGCTATCTACCAGTGAAAATCCCGTCAAAATCGGTCCAGCCGTTTCGGAGATTACCCGGAACAAACACACAGACAGACAGACAAACAAACATTTTTTTACATCGCGTTTTTGTTATAGGTGTCGTATGTACTTTCATATGCATTTAGTAAACAGGTGTTATTTTGATATAACAAACAGACACTCCAATTTTATTTATTTGTATACATGTTATATGTGTGGCAAAAGCCCGGGATGAAGCAATTGTTTTCCTCGGCGCTCAGCCAAGCGAATGAAATATATCTATATCTACGAGGCTAATTTACATGAACACTCCATTTAACATATCGTGGCTTTTACACTTTTTCTTCGGCTTATCTTATGATTGTAATTCATTATATTTCTAGGTTTTTCATTATATTACATTTCTCATTCAAATTGTTTGTGGTTGTATCTTCTACTGTTCTGTGCATATGTACTTACTTATTGTTGTAGGTATACTTATAGTATTAAGTCCTCTAAATACATAAATCATCATAAGATTCGTTCGTATTTAGCTAGTGGTTGCCAGGGCGCCCGAAGGCCTGCTTCATAATAGCTATTCTTACGATATTTTTGCGTTCACATCAACGGATAGGTTATCCGTTATTGGTTCCTTCGGTATCAATCACCAAATCAGCAATGATTGTTATCTACTTACGTACAGTAGACTATGGTCACGATCACAATAGTGGGCTAGTGATCTACCGATGGTGTCGTCCGCGGGTCGGTTTAACTCATCCAGTAGGTACCTACACTGCACGGATGTCGCCTCATGAAATATGGCCGCTCGTAAAACACGCCGATGCCTACAAGCCACAAATATGATATATAGTTGTACATTTTGATACCAGTCCAAAAGGCTGAAAGGCGTTAAATTTTCATAACAGAGGATTTTCATAATATAGATAACGGAAATGTTGGTACATTTTTATGAGTAGGTAGGTAATTTATGGGGTGGAGTGGAACGTAACACTAAAAAAATAGTTTTTAAAGAGGGTAATAAGTTACTGTTTATTTTATAAAATTGAAACTATGGTAAGCTGCGATAAAACGATTACTAAGGTATGAGAAAAAAAACAAAACAATGTTCCATCTGAAAACACAAAACAGGTGTTGCTTGTTTCCTTTACGCGTTATAGATATTGTGAGGCTTTTGAAGTTGAAAACTTCATTCATAATGTCAGGTTCGAATCCCGGCATGGTAGGAAAATTTAGAAAATGTTTTTTTGTTATTTGCCCTGGTCTGGGTATCGCTGGGATCGCCCCCAGCCCCAAAGTACAAGCGTTGCTTAGCTTGGGACCATACAGTAGGGGTATCAGTCTGGCGATACATAAAATACAAACCAGTAAACAGTTCTCAATTCATCATATATGCATCCAATCATATACCAAAATAATAGGTACCTATGTCAAACGGAACATGTATGTAATAATGTTCGCAATAAATGCAAACGTAATTAATCCGTCCCAATACGCATTGAATCACCGTCGTACCTACATGTTCCTATTAAATCTGGGTACGCACCAAACCACTCAATAATCAAAGCTTCCCTTTAGCCCTCGAACAAAACGAAACCATTTCCAAAATCCCTTAATTAGTGCCAACTGCCAACCCCCTGTCTGTCAATGTCCGATTTCGAGCTGTGTCTCACACAGAGGTGGTATTAATCAGTGATGTTACAGATGTATGTACGCATCCGCAGCATCCGCATATTATTTTCCATTCGTATTTTAAAATTAGCTGAGTTTTCAGACCAAGTTTGCTATTTTCGTTGACGTTTCATCCATCGATAAACCAATCGTCGTCGTCGTAAAATTTAACATTTTATTCTATATAGCTGAGCCTGCGACTTCGTGCCCGCTCCCGCATTTTGAGCCCGCGCGACAGGACTCTTTTTTTTTTTTCTTGTTTAAAAGTAGCCTAAGTTACTGCTTATAACATCGGATATCTACCAGTGAAAGTTCCGTCAAAATCGGTTCAGCCGTTTCTGAGATACTCTTGATTTCATGTGTTTTTATTTTTTTACGCGGAACCCTCATTGTTTTTCTAAAATTTAAGAAGCCTAAGTTACTCCTTAAAACATCAGCTATCTGCCAGTGAAAGTCCCGTCAAAATCGGTCCAGCCGTTTCGGAGATTACCCGGAACAAACACACAGACAGACAGACAGACAGACAAAAAAAAATTAAATCGCGTTTTTGTTATATGTGTCGTATGTACTTTCATATGCATTTAGTGAAAAGGTGTTATTTTGATATCACAAACAGACACTCAAATTTTATTTATTTGTATAGATTACGATTGGTTTGCAGATTGCTCAAATATCAAAGAAATTAGCAAACTAGTTCCCCAGATTCATAAAACAGTCATAAATAAAGTATTCTTATATAAAGGCTATGTTATAACCAGAGACGTCGTAAGGCGTGGCCAGCGTGGGCGGCGTGGGCGATCGCCTACGGCCTCGCACTCCTAGGGGCCTCGCTCCGAGACCGAGACTGAGACGAGATCACGTTTATTATTAGGGTTCCATACTATTCAAAAGCGTCGGGATTTCTACGGAACCGTATAGTATGCTTGGTCCGACACGAACTCGGCCGGTTTTGTAGCTTATTGATTGTCCATAATAAAAAATAACAGTTTCAATTGTTCTCCAAATCCACCGTTTTCGCAAAATGTACCTACTTAATTAAGTACTTCGTACCTAGGCAAAGCCAAACGTATCTATAAGATTGTTGATCTGTAAAAGGGAATTTAAAAAAAAAAGGCACAAAAGGCACGTCCGCTTTTGCATCTGCTACGTAAAGCACCTCTCGCATCGGAGGCATTAATGAATCAATGAATCCAATATCCTGTTGGATACAACCGTACCTATGCACGATACAGTACCCTTTGGCGTCTAGTTTCGATGTAATTACGCTGCCATCATATGCACGAGTGTACTTATTTAACGACTACAAAGCGAATGGTGTAGGTAGTCTATAAACGGTGTAGGGAGGTGATGCAGGGGTATCAGATTCGCAAAGCGGTGCCTGCAACGATGGGTAGTCTACGTATTACGTGCAATTAAAATTCATATTAGTTCAATTTTAATCTATTGGTGAACGGGTACCTATTAGGGGAATATCCTAGATACAAAAAATATTAGGAAATAAGTAGGTAGTCAGCCTTAGAAATAACAGAATTTAAATACATGACAATAAAGAGTTATAACTACATTAAGACGGATAACTTTACTTATCCCCGATAAGTAAGGGTAAGAGTATATGGTTGTACCCACTTGCGTTCCAAATGTGTAGTAAAATTATTACATGCACCATGTATTACCCAGGAAGACGTTAACATTATCATGTTGTTATTAAAGTTGTATCTAGAATGGGCCTTTTAATAAATAATTAAATATAAAAATCGCCAGACTGACACACCAACTGCTTGGTCCCAAACGAAGCAACGCTTGTACTATGGGTACCGTGCAATGGACTCAGGGCGATCCCAGTAACACTCAGACCAGGTATCACGATTTAAAAAAAAAACTGAAAGTAAATGAGAATTCTTCCTTAAGAAATCAACACTTGCTTACGAAAAAGGTACCTACCTAACTAATCGATATCATTTGATAATATTAAGTAGGTACGGTTTTATTATATAGCTACGTAGTTAGATCAAAACTCAATTAACGCTATAAAAACAGGCGTATATTGACACGCTACAAACAACTGTTGCGAGGTCCGGCCCCCGCCGGGAAGGAGAACGGGAGTCAGGTGGCACGGGATGCAATCCACCTACAAATAGCTACCTTAACATTTGCTAGGCGATTTAAGCTCTTATTTCGTACATGTTAGTAGTTCTATTTGGTTGTACGCGGGGTCAGGTCCCGGGCAGAGCTGCAGGCGGCCGGCGGCGGTTGCCCATGGTTACATTTGAACCGCGGCGCGCGGTCCGAGCGTGTTATACTACAGTTAATATTTGAATAGGGATTTCTGCAATATTTATATTGGCCGACTATGGCTGGGAGAGAAAATCAATAGTAAGTACTTACCTATGGTATGATGTCTAGCCGTGTTTTAAAAAGGTTGATTAATTACTTATTTTGGGAAGTTATATTTTGCCGTAGTTTGTGTGCAGTTCTCTCTACATGCTATATTTGACTATTATAGGTCCGTATTTATAAATCAATCTTAAGTCTGAGACCGGTCTTGAGTACGCATTTGACATCTCATTTTGTATTGGTATGACATAAATGTCACTATCATGATCGCTCTCAAACTTGAGATCGATTTATTAATGCGAACCATAGATAATGTTTAGAGGGGCCGCACGCATTCCTCACCGAGAGGTTTGATACCCATCCTGGCTATCAAACCAAGGACTTCTATTGTATACTGGAAATATCAAACGATTAAAGTGACTAGCACAAGCAAATAGCTTAGTTGAATGGGCTAAAGAAACCATGGAAATATAATATTTGATAAAAAAAAATTAACAACTTTTTTAGTACTTAATTAGTTCAGTGGTAGTTAAAGTTATTGCCACAGATTTGACCAGATGGAGTTTACGCAACAAACGATGTGAAGCCACATTGCATTAAATGTGTGCGTGACAACTAGGAGGGGCACTGTAGGGACACGTACATCTGTGTGCGTGTAAAGTTGCCAGATATTGGAGAACGAACTCCCATAATTTTTCCGATTGTTCTCAAGAGTACTAATGTTACAAATTGGAAGTGTTCTTTCGCAATTTTGGTACTTAAGTAGTATTCGGATTTACAAATCGATCAATGCTGATCTCTGCATTATCACTCAAGGACATTATAAGTAACATTCAAGATTTTTGGAAGTCTTTTTAAGCATATTTAGGTATATTACAATTGAAAAATATTATTAATTCAAAAGATTTATTACAATTAACAGTTACACACATAACATATTGGGGTGGATTTCCCAACAGCAAAATTTACGCGGCATGGATGAAATCGGTAGTGTGGAACGTTACTATACAATTCGTTTTTTTTTTCAAACTAGAAGAGGTAGTTACCTATAATAAATAATAATAATTTAGCCCTTTTGACGTCCCACCGCTGGGCACGGGCCTCCCCTCAACATGAGGAGGATTCAGGCCATAATCCTATACGAGGCAATAATTATTACTTAATTAGGTTTGCAGTTAATTATGACTGCGTCCAGACACGAGCCATCGGTAGCCCCGACCAATAAAGATTTGTTTAGTCTAAGGTTATTGCGTAGAAATCTGTATTTTGTACATTACTAGCGACACGCCCCGGCTTCGCACGGCTCCAAAATTATCAGTGTTTCTCTACTATATTATGCATGTATTATACATATAAACCTTCCTCTTGAATCACTCTATCTATTAAAAAAACCGCATCAAAATCCGTTGCGTAGTTTTAAAGATCTAAGCATACATAGGGACATACAGACAGCGGGAAGCGACTTTGTTTTATAATATGTAGTGATATCGGTACCGACGGGGCAATAATTATTTATTTCTATCAAAGTGTCAAACACAAAAGGAACGTGGGTTGAACACGCGAAGTTAGTACCTACCTATGCTCGACAGCTGCATCTGGTGATTTCATATACTTACATTACCTACTAACAAATAATTATTACAAATTCTTAGTCTACTATCAATGTGAGGTTATCACATTACTAAAGTCTCATCTCTCCCTGCTATCTTTTGCAGCCAAGTGCAGCGGAGTTCATTACGTGCCTCTCTCTCACACTCGCGACAGCCTGCATTAATGTAGGTACGAGACGAGCAGAGGTGAGTTAAATGAGTACCAATCTAAGTTTCTTTCAGTTCAAAGCTTTAAATGTCTTGTTCAAAGCATACATATTTATTATCCCTTTTTCCTTCTTGCTTTTTTTATATATGATTCAACGTCGGTCAAAAAGTTTTCATTTTTCTGGATTGAAGTAAGTAAATTAGTAATTTTATCCTGTATTCTGTACGAAAATATACTTAAGTATATTAACTGGCCCTGCAAGAAGTCCTCGATATTCTCTTTATTGGAAGATAACTTGTTATGGCGACAGATTGCGCTAGTAATCATACCATTTTTACAGCTACACCTGTTCATTATTCCTGAAGCAAAGTTTGATAATTTAGTCCTGTTTTATCTAGTGTACGGCTATACGTTAGAAGTCGTCGTGAATAGTTGTCTTCCAGTTCAAAATATCTCTAGCAACCTAAACGTAGGAGTAAAATATTAGGTGTTGTTAAGAGAACGAGAGGGCGTTCCGAAGTGCCTATTCGTCTTGATCGCGTTGGATTTAGGATATAGGAGTCTGCGCTAACTTATCTGTCTTACTTTACCTCATGAATAACGACAGCATGTTGCTAAATCTTTAACTAGAAGATAGTAGCTTCCTAAGTAGATCATTATCAAGGTTATGCCATCGAAAATACCACAGACATATTTATACATATTTTATTTAGCTAGTGAGCTAATACTCTATATTTTTTCAACGATAGACCCCAACGAGATTTGACATTCATCGTTATGGACCCCGTAATAATAATAACATGAAAAAACCTCCATGTTTTTATTGATATAATCATAAATTTATTGTCCGCGGATCTCCGCGGGTTCGCGGAACCCAGGTAAGGAAACTTTGCTCTAGAGTTTAATAGTGATCATTTTATTGGGTTTAAAGGGTCGGGATAACATCATAACGCCATCAATCATACTTCTAGTTCAATGTTCGCTTCCTTCAATCTTTTTACACAGTATCGCCCTTTTCCACCCGAGTCCCCTTAAATCAAGCACCACGAGCCCTGTGCTTGAGTGGTGGGTAGCCACTCGCCGTCCTCGTCGCCATTACAGCTCGCCCAATGACGCTTGAACCCGTTGGAGGGATAACCGCCCGCCGCCCGAAGAATTGCCGCTATAAACTTGATTGAATATTTTCTCTTGCGCGTTACACTCCTGTTACCGCTGCCGAGGAGGATTTATGGGGGTCAGAGTAATGTGGTCGTTTATTATTTGAAGAAAGAAGGTTTGTTAGGTTACATACCGGAGTTAAGGTAGCTTATAATTGGTTAAGTTTTAATGTTTGAATATAGTGGGTGAATTAATTTGTATTTTCATTCTTAATAACTGCCTACCCACCTACCATTTACAAATGATTAAATTACAATAATAAGAGCATGTTATACTGAAGTAGGTATTTCTATGAAATATACCTTTTTTTACCTATTCCATTTATTTGTGCAAAACTGCATGACTCTGAATGCTACGTTTATGCGATAGCAGTAAAAACGAGTAATAAACTTTACTGGTCGTAGAATAGCTAAATGTGGACCTTAAGTTTAGAAACAGGGAAGTGGCATGACTCCTTCCTACTACTTTATGAGAACGCAGCTTAATATTATTTTTAAATACGAATATAGAGGTATGTTCGTCTGACTGTAACTAAAGTAACCATTTTTGTCATAATATATCATAAAAGACTCGTGTTAAAAACTCAATCTCTAACTTAATTAACTCGTAAGACTATGGACTAACTTAATTAAAACGGTTTCTTTCTTCTTTGCAAAGAGTACCGTATCACAATCGCATTCAGTTCTTAATGAATTTTCTTTAAGCATTTATCTGTCAAGGTAGCCACATCGCACAAGTCCTATTGCCATCTTTAAGACCTGTGCACAATAGAGAAGATTGAAAAAAGAGCTGATTACGTCTCTACCTGTACAATGGGTCGCCTCCCCAGCATCGCATTGTAAAGGGGTTATTTTTTAGTCGCCGCGACGCGACGTGCCCTACTTCGGCGGATCTTACCGCTATCTCCCGCGCCGGCCCCGGGATGCCCATAAATCTGCCCGGGGCATGTCCCGGCGTTACCCCCCTGATGACGCGCGATTGTTATGCTCAAGAGTGGCGCCATTAAATTATAAGCGCTAAGTAATCTTCGGTAGTATGTTTATGTTTCGGTATTTTAAATCTGTAGTGCTGGCTGTAGGTCTTTTTATTTTATCCCTACCTACATAATGATAGCTCCATATATACTAAAGGGATACTAAATCGAATATAAAATTAAGTTAATAGCATTCAAATAGAGCAAGATCCGAATAGCTTAAAAATGTACTTTAACAGAATGCGAAGCTAAACGAAATACCGGTTAAGTCGATAACAAAATCTCCTTGCAGTACTAGACGTCGGAACAAATCTAATATTGCCTTTAATATAATATAAGTTACAAACATTAATAATATACCCTGTAAATATTTGATACGCTGTTATTGCGTGTTTCTAAATTAAATCCCTTCGAACATAGGAACCAACAGTAGACGGTTACGTGAACTATTGTTTGTTAATACGGAATGAATCCCTCGGCTTGCGCAAACGTCGTACGACGAAATGAACGTATTTAAGTTAGCTGAACAAGCGAGCGCAGCGTAGCGCTGCCGCGGCGGAGAATGCAATTGTATTAACATCCGTCTGTTGACGAAATTGCGAATCTCATCACATCGTCCTAGGAATCTGGAGGTATACTAGTGGCTTGGGATAAAATTGGTATAAATTAAATTATACTCATATCGTTGCATTTGATACTATAATGTCTACGAAAAAAAATGTTAAGTAAATTGATAAATTTGTTGGTAGATGATGATCTATTATGAAGATTTTATATGACAAAGGTATTTTACTAAATATCCATAATTGATAAAGAACATCCATAGGCTAAGAATTAAATTTAAAAAAATAGCTTTGAAAACTAAGTAGGTACGTGTTCGGCTGTGCTGGGTATTCACAGTCTACGAAAAGTTTCCGTGTCGGAAACGACAGCTTCCACCCTGCTTCTAATTAATTTGTAAAAGAAGGATGGCACCTGTCATTTCCGACGCCGGAAACTTTCCGTCAATTGTGAATACCCTTGCTAGTAGTTCCCCTTCGAAATGCTACGAACTAGGATCTACTACGGCGTAGGCAGGTCTACGAACAGTTCACTTTAATAAATAAATAACAAATTTTAAATAAAAAATAGTTTTTATTTCTGAAAAACTCGCCTGATGCTGTATACATCTTGATAGATATCGTCATGCAAACCTATTCCTCTAATTGAACGTACGCTTTACCTAATACGTAGTTAAAATTATACTCTGAGAGAACGATTTCTATACCAACTGAGTTTACGAATGCTTTTCGCAATGTTGCATGCGTCAAAAAAATGGAGCGTTCTCAATGCAATATTTTTCATGAGCAGGGCTCGCGTCGCGCCCCCTTGTGGCGCACTTCACTTGCACAATAGAGATAGGGGAGTTCAAGATGCGTATGCATCCGTGGACTCATGGGATGCAGCCTCGGATCCAAATCCGATTCAGATTCAAATTGAATGAAGCAATACCATTATGTAAGTATCTACATAATAAGTATCTGTTATGGAAGATAAGACTTTAAATCGTAGGAATCTAGTTCTAAACTTGCACCTGTTATCGCTAAATTACGTAAAAGCCTTGTCGCCCTATAGTTAAGTCGCCAGGCGGCTATATTTTTTATTTTTATAGTACCTAATGCGTCTTTACACGAAATTTAAAATTAGATTCTATCATAAAAATAGGTCTTTATCTGACGAATTTAAGTCGGATTAGTCCGGAAGCACATTTTAAAATATTGTACCTTCTACATACCATACTCTAGTCCACATTATTACATTTCGCTGGACGGGGGCTTCCAAGAAATATGCAACACTACATTTTACTAAAAATTCCGGCATGACATACCAATTTCTATATTTCAGGAATTTCTCCTCGCTATTACCGATACGATGGGTACTTTGAAGCTGGGTAGGTATTTCAAGAATGTGCTTGAAAATTATTATACGAGATTTTGTTGCGCAGGGATCACCCCCACACACATCACATAATACAAGCGATTCTACCTATCGACACATACAATTGATATGTTTCTGGTAATAATTATCGACCTTATTCTCATCTTACTTATAGACAATATCATTTGATTTTTTCACCGGACATATTCTCTTTTTGGCTACCTATTCTGGCATGCATAATTATACGTTTTTATTCTCGTTGTAATAAATTAATTTAATCTTCTTATCGTCAATTGTCTAATTGTTTACTTGTTCATCTGTCTGTCGGCAATAGTCATGGATCAGAAGCCGGCGGTAACGTTTTACGAGCTTGATCGTACAAAATTACCTACTTCTACATTAGGTAGCACGATCTGATTGGACAATATAAAATTAAATCATCATTTCCCATTACTAGGAAGCATAAAAACGCCCTTCTCCGAAGCTAATAGCGGCCTAAACTCCGCCGCGAATAGGTGCACTGCTGAGTCGAATTGAATAATCTCTGAGATTATATCAAAACGATCTCACCTACGCCGGGCTCGAACAAAACGCGCGCACGGTGCGAGGGCAGGCCGCCGCGCCATCTCCCGCGTTGCTAGGATACCGCCCGATCAATACAGCCTCCGCCGGGCCGCCTAATTACCCCGC
Source organism: Notodonta dromedarius (assembly GCA_905147325.1). Taxonomy (NCBI): domain Eukaryota; kingdom Metazoa; phylum Arthropoda; class Insecta; order Lepidoptera; family Notodontidae; genus Notodonta; species Notodonta dromedarius. The sequence continues at coordinate 11,164,747 of LR990159.1, read as the reverse complement.
ACGCCGCCCCACTACCGCCACCCCCTCTGCTCCCCCGCACCCCTCACCTCCCCGTCCGCCCTGCCGCCCTCGCCCGAGGAAACTTCTCGCCCGCCCCAACCGCTGCTGGATTTAAATATCCAATGATAGAATTCAAATTCAAATATTTTTCGCTTTGCGCCTTTGTTTGTTTTGACGACAGCTTTTATTTTTTGGTAATTGCCTTTTATCCGGTTGCCCGTGTTTGGCACGGTTATTTTAATGTTATTTTTTTATGCTTTACTACCTATGTGCATAGTTTTTCGGATGTAGAGGGGTGAGATTTCGGTGAATAGTTTTCCCACAACGATTTATAAACAAGTATACTTAATCAAAATTATTAAAAGCGGATAGTGTTTAAATCGCCTACTGTTCGACAAAAATAATTGCAAGCAAATGCAATTTTTTTGAGAAAATTGCGATGTGTATTTCTGTATTCTTTTTTGAAACTTAACCATAAAACCTGACAAAATTTTAACCTTTGGCAACAAAAGATAATTGCTGTTTTTAATAGCATGTTTAGCCACTTTCTGTTTCTATCTAGAAAAAAATCTAAGTTTTTACTAACAACCATCTAGATGCTGTATCTACTTTGTATCGATATTTGAAATAGATGCCTATCATCTAATAACGTCAACAAGTCTAATAAATCTGTTGTTTTATTTACGTCCCACAACATGACGTTATCAATGACGCAAGCTCGGAGACGGAGTCTGGGGACTGAGCCGATACCATTACGTGAAATAATAAATACATATTGTGGAAAATATCTAAAGGCTTCGTTACAATCTCATAAATCTACTGGTACTCGGTAGAGTGATGTAGAGTTGCAATAGAAGAAGATAAAGCGTTTTCCATTACAAAAGTACATTACATACGCTTGAAATTTCTGAAATAATTAGGTAGCCCATCCAACAAACCGAGTTTGAAAAGCAGAACTGACAGACAGATAGCGGAGGTAAACTTGGGCTTGGGCATACGCTACTGAACTTCACAAACTTTCGCTTGAATAAATCATGTTTTAGAATAGTGATTAATCATTAAAGGTTCCTGAGACATGTGAAGTTTCCCAGCGACCTACAAAACAACTGTGAAGGGGAGAAATTCTGAAGTTCTGATCAAAATCTATTCGAAGAGCAGCCAGAAGTGAGCCCCAAAGAGCTCAATATGAAACGAGAAGGCTTAAGATCTTACACTATTATTCTTTGAATTTATCTGTTGTGGCGTGTTTCAAGATAATTTAGTTTTCCCCAAGACTTGATGTAACTTTAGTGTAGACTAGTTAAATTCGGGCACGAGCCCGATGTATTAAGACCATATCTCCTTCAAAATACATGTAGAGTCAGTCTAGTTAGTCCAGGAACTGCTCGTTCTTGTAAAATAATATATTTTAGTCCCAATTTATGATGGTCTTTTGCAGTAGTAAGTAGCTGATGACTCTAACATTGCTTCAACTCTACATAACCGAACTTAATTTGCTATGCTAATAGCAAATTCGGCTTCTTACCTTAAAAAGTAATTTTAGTGTTCCGATAACACCGAAATTGAAAATCTACTGAAGATTGAGGGGCTCCCTAACATAGTTCTCGATCTCAAAACCTAAAGTACGTATTGATAAGTCGATCTCAAGTCTGAGAGCGATCTTAAAATGTCATTTTATGTCATACCAGTAAAAATAAAATTTCAAAAGCGTACCTACCTACGCAAAACCACTCTCAGACTTGATATTTATTTATTAATATGACCTAAATTTTCCAACATTTTCTTTAATCTACCTCTGAGAAATGTTTTGATGCCAACATCACGTTCCACATAGCACGTCATCGTGAACCACGTTTGAAATTTATCAGCGCGCGAGGCAGGAAGGCAGCTCGATCAAAAGGCAGTAACGAACAAAGGACCTGATCGAGCGCGGGCGTACATGAAATGGTACGCAATAATGTGCTAAACGTTTAATAGAAAACAATTCACTTTCGACTTAATCGATATTGTAGTAGAGTTCTCCTTTCTTCGTGTGTAAATCGCCAGTCACCGTGTTGTTTGTACTCCATAGATTACATGTTCCATTATTGCACGCCTTTTGTGTCTTCAGTAATCCTAGCAAAGGAGGCCGCGGAAATTGAATAAGGAAACTGTATTTCGCGACAAGCCTTCGCAGATGTGAGCTTGTATGATATTCTGGTATGTCAGGGGTGCCCACAATACCGGGGATATATATAAGGAAAAGTGTCCTCAGGAAAAGTACCTATGTATTCTTAAGAAATGAGGATGTATAATGACAGGGATTTGTATAAACGATATAAAATTTAATATTATTTTGATAAATTAATATAATACGCATAATGTTAATTATTTATTATTATGAATTTATAAGTTGTTGCTAATCTATTGAAATAATATCTAGACTTAGCGTTCTTCTGTTTGACGCAACCTACTGGCAAAGAAAATTTTACGAAAAACTTGCTACTGTACTGCGAAGATACAAATTCATCTAAGCTACAAGTATTACGAAAAAAGTTTACGTATACTTTAAGTGAAATATTTGTAAACTTGCTACACTTACTCAAACGCAATTCACAATTATAATGAAACGTCGCCACCATAACGAGTCTGGCATTCACCGGTTCTAATTACCGTCTGATGGGACACGCTCCTGGTGATTTCAATTGAATTCAGTGGATTGCGCGGCTTCTGCATCGTTTCATTAGAATATTACCGCTTCATATTCATCTTGTAAATGTTAATGACGTTTCAAAACCCTTAAACGTGATATAAAAAATACTTAAAATCTATTTTTTACATACCTCTTATTTATCGTGTGTTTAACTAGATTGTAATATTATGTAACGGCAGAAGTAGCTTTAATTGAAATAAAAAACCATAAGAGCAGAGAATCATAATTTCTCTATGATTATCACTTGCTTACGGTGAAGGAAAACAACTTGAGGAAACCTGCATGTCTTAGAAGATCTAACCAATTTTCGAAAGACATGTGAAATCCGCCAACCCGCACTGGGCCAGCGTGGTGGATTATGGCCTGAATCCCCCTCATGTTGAGGGGAGGCCCGTGCCCAGCAGTGGGACGTCAAAAGGGCTAAATTATTATTATTATTTTAAGAGCAGAGAATATTTCCACTAAAAAAGCGTTATGCTTTACCTATACCATGGTAGAACATACATAACATTATTTTTGTAGTTATTCAATCCGCATCCTGTGGTTCCCATTACCTGGACATCGTTTTTTACAACTACCTAATTAGGTACTCTATGTACCGTTAGGTCCGACTACACACGTATGTATGTTTTATGTGTATCTACCTCTCTACCCCGAGAGTCTTGCAAATACAAATATATCGACGACATTCAGAGCATCCATTTGCAAATCAATCGCTTTTGATGGTAGAGCCCTCTACTATTCATCTAGTTTTAAAAGAGCGCAGTGCTAATATTATCTGTATGAAAACGAGTAGGTCCGTAGAATTTTAATTAAGTGATTATACTACCTACTAATACTATAAAATGGTTGTTAAACAGGTATATTTCCTTCCTTTGCACTCATAGCTGTCCTTATAGAGTCAAAGAGCCATCGCAGATGCGACAAGTCATCAAAACTGATTAATAGTAATATAATAGTTAATGTTTTTAATAAATAAATCTCGTGTCCCTGTCCTACACTTATATTTAATTATCATTATAATAAAAAGAATCGTGCAAGCATATCAAGACTTCGAAAAACATTAATTTGTACCAAATTATCACAGCGGCAACATTGATAGAGCAAAACGAGTCCCAGTTTTTATTCGCTCCCGTCGGCAGTGCTCTCGAGGTAGAGCCCTCGTCGGCGCGGAAGCAAACCGTGGTACGCTTTCAACTCCTTTGATGGCCGCAAACATCAATATAATTGGATTGCCTCACAATTTTCAAGCAAACGACCTAGGGAGCTCTCAAAGCGTAGAGAATCGAGGCGTTTCTATTACTAGGTCTTTTTGTATTTGGTGCCGTCTCGTTTTCTGTTGCATTCAATTATATTAAAACCACTATGTTGCTCTATTTTATTAAGATATTTTTAAATATCTCTATTACGGCTAGGTGGTACTACGATAGTGATGCAAAACATCATAAGGTCCATATTCGTTTATAAACAGCTTGGTCAGATCAGGCATTAGTAGTATGTACATCTAAATATCGGTGATTGGGATAAGATGCTAAGAAGATAGACAAGGAAATCCAATTTTATCATAAGTAAGAAAAGAATCGCGACGAAATAACCACGCCCAACTTGGATCAGCTGTACACCCCAGGAGATAAAACATTGCAGCGGGGTCTTACCTAACTTCTAAACTTTCCAACATAAAGCTCGGTCGTGCCAAAGTTTTTTGGCTTTAATACCGTGCGGTATCGAACTGGTGTGAACTCGAGTTGCTCTGGCACCGCAGCCACGGCGGAAATCCAATCGGCTGCTGAATATTTCAGTTCTGTGAAATATAAAAGACTCTACCTTTGGAATATGAATTTTATAATTTCTCTTGGTAATTTAAGGTTGCATTTAGAATTTGGCTTCCCTAGAACGAATTGCGAATGTTTATTTTCATAAAACGAGGCGAATTCAATAAGTCTGCTCGGCTAATTAGGGTTTTTCATTAGGTATCTTGGGTAAACCGTTCTCACAGAAGAACAACGTAGAGGTAAAGGTTTAGGTTAGTAACGTATTAGCAATATCTTGGTATTGCTAGCGTCTATAGGCTACGGTAACTGCTTAACTATGGTACATGCACGATATTGTTGTAACGACAAATAAGCAAGGAGTAGTTATTGGTCACGCCTACTTTATCCACTAGGTAACCAATTTTTTTTTTTTTTTTTTTTGATATGACAATACGTTGTTGGCCAGAGTGGCCATAACAACTTCACCCGGACAGAGGGCGAGCGCAAGTGCGCTCCAGCCAGAGGGGCAGGGGGGCAGCTAGCTCAAGGGCGCCACAAGGGACACGACCTCGGCTTGGGCCGCTGCCAGAAGAGGTGGCGAGGGTAAATCTACCACCGGATCGGAACGCGACCTCGACTGAGAAGATCCGGCAAGAAACTCAGCGGGCTTGTCGGGTGCCAAGGTGCGTAAGGTAACCTAACCGATGTTAGATATTTAAACTTTGGTTTATAGTTAAGGTTCAAAACCAAATATTGGAACGGATCGCAATGGAATTTGGCACGTTGCTTTGGTCAAAATGTCGATCGAGCCAAATCGGACTTAGGTATAAGTGACCGTAGTAGGTACTGCACCAAGATCTAATACAGGCATTTATAAATAGATATGAATTATGTATGTTTCTCGCCATGCGATTTTCATAATTTAACACATTGGGTGTTTCAAAATACTACCAAGAGTTGAATTTTTGTTCTCCTGAAATAGGTAAGCAGGCATAGTTTTTTTATATAACAATGTCGATAAACAAGCGCACGACTCCCCTGATGTTAAGCAGTTACCGTAGCAGATGCTTGCAATACCAATGGCATTCCTAGCACGAGGCTTCCGGCTCTCCTCACCCATAGTTCGAAACGCAGCTATTATAGCTAGCTACATTACGCCGATCTTCTTCAGAGAAGGTATAATATACTTCGGCCGATTCCGTTTATGACCTGTAGTCAATTGGTTAAAGCTTGGCCTTACCACCGTAGTACGTACGATTTCTATTCAAAATTTGGAATTTTGAATAGTTTCAAACTTTTAGCTCTAAAAATTACGATACTTCCATACAACTTTTCATCCCACCCTTTCAACCCCTTACAACCCTTTTTTGGCATTTAAAAGTAGCCTATATCCTTTCTCAGGCTCTAGAGTATCTGTGTACCAAATTTCATTTAAATCAGTTCAGTAGTTTTGGCGTGAAAGCGCGACAAACAGACAAACAGACAGAGTTACTTTCGCATTTATAATATTGGTAAGGATATAGAAATAAGTATCCTATTATCGATATAAGTATCCATAATCCATTATTCACTTATTGTTGTGTTCACAACTTGCTCTAGGAAAATATCTCACAATAAATTACCGGCGAGAGCTTCTATTTCCTTTAAAACCCGTGTTGTGTTGACAGCGTTTGATAAATGCTCTGCGCCGACGTTTTCTTCTCACGTTATAACGAATAAAAACGGCGGAGCTAGGCGGGCGGGAAAAGCATTACTTGTGGGGGGCACGTTCATGATCTATTCATCATTCTCAATTCTTCGTTAAGTTTTAATCTTAGCTGTATTTCATAGAACTTTTGAGTTCTGACAAGCGACACGACCTTCAGAATTTATCTACCTGTCTAAAAGGCCAAAAACGGAATTGATCTATGGTTTTGTTCTGCGACTTGTGACCAATTTTTCAGTATTTCAGTAGTAGTTATATATTGATACCCACCTATGCATTGTCGCAAACATGCTGTACTTGCTAGAAGGTCCATAGTGTTAATTAAATTTCACGAAAAATATCCACATATTTACTACTGTTACAATACGTCACTGTAAGGTCCGTGAAAATGTATGAAAAGGTATTTCTTCAATTTATAGAATACTGGTATTTACTCGCGGCTCCACCCGTGTGTTACTTTAAGATGTAGCGTATATCATACGCGGATCGTGTAGCTTTCTATCAGTAAAATAATTTTCAGAATTGGATCAGTAGTTCCAGAGATTATCTTCTACAAACATATCTACTTACATACTTACTTACTTAAAATGTGTGCCCCTATATAACATTAGTATAGATAAATATATATGACTGTTAATTTCATTTGCACAAACTAAATGATTAATTAATTCTAATATAAAAATCCATTCCGTATCCTTTTTTCCGTTCTCAGTTCTTGCTGAAAAGGATTTTGCTAAGACCGGGCCTAGAAACGCGCAACTCACAAATACATCCACTTTACCCCAATATTAAAAATATATGGCTTTCATCGCATAGGTAGTCGATGATTTTGCCAATAAGAGTATTACAGATAACAGAAGAAGAAACAATTTTTTTGGAATAGAATACTTTAGTGCCGCAACTGTTGAAAATTTCAGAGCAATCATTTCTTGACTAGTCATGTGTGGTTTTACTGTCGATTGCTATTTTAAAAGGTGATATATTTCTTCATAATAACAGCACTTTGCATCTTCTACTCATAGGCCTGCCCTAACCAATCAAGTCGTGGGCGACATTCTCCTAGACAAGAATTTCATAGACATTTTTGAATTCCTCATGCTAGGTATTTTCTTTCCCATTTGCATTCACTGCTAGCCTAGATTTACGGAACTGTCCTGACCATTGGTAGGCTCCTTCTACTGTACGCTTCCATTAAGCTCTTAGACAAAGTGGACAGTTATAAAGTGTTTGTCTCCCACTGTGACCCCACATCCCCTTCGCTCTCTTGACCTGTTTATACATAAGCACTACGTATTATTATAGTAGGTTAAATAAAGTGTATGGTTCCAGTGCGCTATTAGCAATCGGAAGTGTATAGTTGAGTGGTTGTTAATACCGCTTTCAGTGCGACCCCACGCTTCCGGGACGGCTCACTGCGCTGGCTGCGTTGAATGACCTATTTTTACTTTAAATACAAAAGTATATATAAAATTAAAAAGTTAGGTATATTAAGAGTTCAAGATATATTGTGGTGTATTTAATACAGAAAGCGCCTTTTTATATTTTAGTATTTAGCTAAGGACTTCCAATAACTTACCTACTTTCAAAATGTAGGGGGGATCGGGTTAAGGCGTTGTTATGTTTTGCAGTAAAGATGTATCAATAATATAATACTAGCTGTGCCCCGCGACTTCATCCGCGTAGTATTGGATTATTGGGTTAAAAAGTATCCTATAATATGTTAATCCCGGTTATAATCTATCTGTGTTCCAAATTTCATCCAAATCCGTTCAGTAGTTTTTGCGTGAAGGAGTAACAAACATACATACATACATACATACATACATACATACATACATCCACACTCACAAACTTTCGCATTTATAATATTAGTAGGATGTTATAACTAAATAACGTAAATGAAAACGGAATCAAAAGGTATTTATTAAAATTTCAATAATTTGCAATCACGTACATAAATATTTAACTAAGTACTTAGTAATTATTTATTCTTAATGATATCGAATAAATCTCAAAATAATAACATAATCCAATATTAAATTTATTTAAAACCAACAATTATTTAATATTTCGAGACCTAAATAAATAATAAACATTTCGCTATTTCGAACTAAGTTAAAGAGATCAAACACTTGTATCAGGTAACCATAAAATATAAACTAATTTGGTACAGTGGGATTCGTTGATACTACAAAAATTACAACAGGGTTTTTGGAAAAATATGTCTACAATAAATTTTGGTAGGTATGTTAATTTTTAAACAAATTTAAAGAAGCCAATCCCACGAATATCACCAGTCCCCATTCCATTATCACAATATCATATTATAATACATTATTATTGGTATCATCATTGCAACTAGCGCAGACGTAGTGACGCCAATCAACAATCGTATGGCGAATATTATATTCGGAATTATTGACGGTTCTCTATCAAGATCGTAGATTCATTGGGGCATAAAATGTTCAGTAACCTAATAGTGGATAATCCGTACAAATCGCATGGAAAAAATGGCTATTCTTCATTTTCACTTTGGCTAGAAATTGACGCATTTTTTCCATGCGGAATGATAGAGACAGCCACAACATGCAACGATGCAAGATGTTTGACGTTGAATGCGGTGCGTGCTGGGCTACATTTTTCCACTTATATGTATGCTTGGCATTCAATTTGAACAAAGTGTATGTGTATTTATAAAATCTTTAACACATCGTCATTTAAATGTTACGGAACATTTTTCCATTCAAAACCTAGCCTGCGCGTGCGACCAGTAAAATTATACCATAACGTTAAATACATATAATCATATACCGTCCTTGTAAATAGATACATCACCTTAATAGATATGTTTCACAAAAATACACCTTTCTGTTATCACAGCCCTTAATTTAGCAAGTTATCTTTTAGTACCATTAAATAACATAATTTAAACTATAAACCACATAACTATAGACTTCGTAAGTACCTATGAGATAAGTACAGAACCGTTACAAGACTAGGGGAAATAACCTTCATACCCTAGTAATTACGGGTCTGAATTAACAAAATAAAATATTCAACCGAATTAAAATGAAGGGTAAAAATATCAAGGGTAACATTTTAAAGAGCTTGGCTCTCTGTTGAATTAACCTCTCCGTTAAATAGTTTTGTCGTTATATTATATTACATTTTTAAAAATTCTTATAAACTTTCTGGCGAGTGTATGCTCCAACTTGTGCGTACGAATTGCCGAGAGGCTTGAGTTTTTTCTACTTATCCTTAAAATCTTATTTGTTGAGCAATTATTGTACATATAGTTAAAATTCTGATTACAAAAGGTGCGTATATACAGTATACACAGGTTGAACTCACACGTATCATACATTAATCATGAGGCTCTCTCGGGTGCGAATTTGACCTTACAACTAGTTTTAACTTACTCGACGACGGGTCATCATGACAGCTGACACATGAAGTGGTAGAACTGGTCAAAGTTCACGGGTTCCAGGCCAAACTCGCTGTCGGACTTTTCCAGAAGCTCCGGGTTCCTTTTCAGGAAATTTCTGACCCAGTCCTCGCCGGCCATCCTCGTGTTCACGTCGAACGGATGGTTTAAGTTGTTGTCTTCGGCATATTGGAAAGCCAGTTCCCTAATATCGCGTCTCGAGACACCCATGAAGTACTTCTCCATACTCTTTATGTAACCCACTAAGTCTTTCTCTTGGCTGTCTGTGAACACTCTCCTGTAGTGCCCCATAAGGGGCTTCGGTTCGTCGGGCTGCAGGTAGCGGATCTTGCTAGCGCGCCTTTGAAGGGTTGAGCGGGGTATGTGGAAGGTCCTCGCGGCCAGCTTGTACCCCATCTTACCCGACACCACGGCCGCGACGGCTCGGGCCATGTCATCTTCGTTCCAGGACTGGCGTCCGCTCATTCTCTCGTACCTTCTGACCATCGCCCTCTGGAAAAATAAACAAACAAACATTTAAACAAACTTTCGATGATAACGTAAGATAGCTACGATTTGCAAGAACAGTTTGACGTAAAATTATAGTCATAACAATCAGAGTCATTAACGATTTAAATTACATTTTAGAGCAACAATGGGGGCGAAGTTCATAAGAGTACATAATGTGATTATTTAATAGTAGGCATAAAATAATATAAATATTTAAATTATATTCAAGTGGAGTTTATTTGTGTAAGGTGGCGCGGTGTTCGGCTATGTCGGAGCGCTCGGCGAAGGGTAACCGCAGCCTTACCGGTTTTGTGGACCACGATCAATGCCAACTCGAGGTGAAAAAAATATGTCTAAAGACGTTCTAGAGGTAACGTTGAATAAATAATTATCATTGAAAATCGGAGGTACGCAGTCCGTGCGCAGTTCGTGCGCTCATATTAAATTCATTATCGAACAACACGTTCCATTGTAACCTTTTTGAAAGGTACGACATCTTTATTTACGTATCATTTTATCTTATCTCACAATAAATGCTTTGTAATCTGTTTTTTTTTCGTACAATAATGACTGCGTTGCCGTTATCTGTAGTTATCGAATTGGGCCCCGGAAATCAAGCAGGACAAGTTTCGTGAAAAGTGGTTCACGGAATAAAGTCACTTTCAATTTCGAAACCACCTTTACTTTTGTAATAGCCTTGTACCTATAATGATATAAACTTATAGTTTAGTTGGAACGAAAGAATTGATAAAACAATTGTGCGTCGTTGCTGGTGAGTAGTCCACCAAGAATATCGGTACTTTACCACAACGCCGGTCGCAATGCCCGGCTGATAGCGAACAACACGCGATAAAGTAGGTATGGCGTGTTTTTCCAACGCGATAACTCTGGAAACATTGAGGCCCCTTGCGTACGCGTGTATTGAAACCGCAATGTTACTCAAACACTCGTTAGTAACCCACAAAAGCCTAGAATTTATAAAATACTGAATACTGATCGATTAAGTCGTTTGATCGTCATTCCTATGTCATTGGCGGTTCGAAACGGGAAATACCTCTCGTCAGTGGCCGACCGTCCTTGAATGACCGCGTCATATTTTTTATTTGTCAGAAAAAGAAACACGTCGTCAGCAGTCAGCTGTTTGTGTTAGCTCCACCCGCGTCTATCAACATGTTGTCTTACCAAGATGTCGTCTTAAACCGCGAACGTATCTAATACTATCCAATACATCGCTGTTTCAATATTAACGCGACCGTATTACGAAGCTACGCAAACGGCAATGGAACTCGTCGCCGACGACGGAACGAGAAATTGCAATAGTATCGATGGAGAATATAGTAGCGGCGCGAGTACGGCGTGAGTCGAGGTTACTCTGACGCGTGACTTGCAAGGTCCCCGCTGCATTGCACGATGCGCCAAGGTTGACTCGCTTCTCCGTACCAATATAACCTAGGTCCCATTAATTAAAACATAATATCTATAGAATCAAAATAATAATGATACCAACGCATTTAATTGAGTCGGCAGCCCTGTGAGCTGTGGCGCATAGGCCCGAAGTGAAATCTGCATCGGATACGTTATCGCGGTGCATCGTTGCAGTTAGACAATAGCTTTCAACACAATATACGTATCATAATGTTAAGGGTTCGCAGTGTGTTATTAATGCCTGTACTCACCAGTGTGTGTGTGGTGTCAGGATCGCGTAGGCAGCCGGGAGGGGAGGGGGGTAGTGGCGCTCAGGCGGCAGACGGTGGAGGCGGCTGGTGGAGCTGGCGGGTCGGTAGGTGGCGTGCGACCGGGCTGGCGGCGCGCGCGACACTGGCGCGGGGCCCGTCTTGCCCCGCCGCCGGCCCTGGCGCGCTGACGTCACCTGGCCCAGGGCCCGACTGCGACGACTATTTTTGTCCACGACTAATTACCTAGATCCTGCCTTTGTCCGCCCGAGCGACACTCACGAGGTAGCCTGGTTTTATCTTGAAACCTGTTATGTATTCTCGTTTGTAGTTAATTATTATTTGATACTTACATACGTCACCGGTGTCAATAGAGAATTTATTTATTCGTCGTCATTCGACGTAAGTCCCGTATCTGAGTCATTGTACTCAAATTGTATTTATTGGGTACGAGTGCTAACAATAACGCAAACTGTAACTATTACTGTGTCGTGATAGCGTAAACATACATAATAATCCTATTGAATGTGGATTAGCTAATGAGCACTGTAACGTACCTATATCTACCGCTTTGTTTCCATAACTTATTCACTCCCAAATGTGTATTGAAACATCAATCGTAGTAAACAATAGGTAGTTAGTGAGATAAAACTACACAAAAAAACTAAATAAGTATAAATATTTTGACATTTACCTAACAAACTTGACCTTGCGAACGCCAAAATGAAATCGAGTTTCGTTTGCGATCAATCAGTACTAATAAAAGTGATGACATTCTTAGTTACGACACTTCCATCTTCACCTTTTAAAGCGGTAATTAGATTAAATACAGTTTTGACGTCACATAGTTGAATGGTGGCCAAAACTAGTGCGTGTCACAAAGGAGAAATTCCCAAAGACAACATTGTGGCCAACGTTTAGTGAGTCATTCCGAGCAGTCAGTGGTCTCCCGTGGCCGGTAAATAGGGCAGAGTATGTCTGACACAGCTATTACCGTATAAATAGGTATTATTTTGACGTGGCTCTAAATATGTGGCGACGAGTGTACTGTGTTGGTATCTCATGAACCCGTTTTGGCTTCAGATAGAGTGTTATTTAAAGTGCGAGCGAATTTCAAGTATCCTTTGTTTCCTTACAACGATAAGTTCCCAAATAGAATGTCTGTATACGCTCATCAACGTCTTGAAACATCGATATTGAAATAAATTGTGAATGTTCACGCGAGTGAGAGCGTCTGAAATTGGACGAATCATGCGAAAACTTTCAATTAACGTTGTATCTATAAATTTTGGAATTTGGCAAGAGAACGCAACAATAATCCCCTTCAGGTTGCCATCGTGCGAGCTATGCCTTTGGTATTGCAAGCATCTATAGGCTACGGTGTTTTATCATCAGGCGGGTCGTACGCTTGTTTGCTGACTATACTGTGCTTGTGCTTAGCCCTTTTGACGTCGCACTCCTGGGCACGGGCCTCCCCTCACTACGAGGGGGATTCAGGCCGAAATCCACCACGCTGGCCCAGTACGGGTTGGCGGGTTACACATGTCTTTCGAAAATTGGTTAGAGTTTCTAAGACACGGAGGTTTCCTCACGATGTTTTCCTTTACCTTCACCGCTGCTTTTACTATATTATATAGAGAAGATTATAGTTGCTCATAGGATTAAATTCATTTCTGTCCACTCGTTGTGTTTGTGGGACTCCCCGATGAAAATTGACAGTAATGTATGACGCATTCGTGAAGTTCTATCTTCAGTTCTGAATTGTCTCTAACAAGCAATTTAAGCAAACGGGCCGTCTACATAAACCTTATATCATATAAGGTTATAGGTATAATAACGGTTATAGGTATAATATTCGTTATAGGTATAATAACGTCCTAATCTTATAACTAGACTACGTAGCTCATTAGGGCCCGTATTTATAAATCTATCTCAAGTCTGAGAGCGGTCTTAAGTAGGTACGCATTTGACATGTCACTATGTGCTGGTATGGCATAAGAATTACATTTCCAATATCGCTTCCAGACTTGAGATCGATTTATTAATACAGGTAAATGTATGTATTTATATTTACCTTTGCCCTTATTTAATTATCTGTAACTAAGTGTTAAGTAACTTGTATGTTTTGCTATAAGTCTGAAATAGCGCATCTGAACTCTACTGAAAGCAGTCTTGACTATTACTAATGAGAATACGATGTGTCAACTACAGCATGCTTTTTGTAATATTTATCGTTTATAGTCGTGTTTTGGAATATTCGTTAGAGCCAGACATACAAAAATTATTGGAAAGAAAAGGTGTTAAAGGAAAAAGAACCTTGTAATACACTTACTAGACATCTCACTAGAGTAGTCTCCAGACGGTAGGATCGGTAGAGGCGATCGCTAGGGTCTCTAGGTATCAATCGGCATGACAATAGGCAAGTTGGGTCCACTCGCACATCCCCAGATCGACTCTACCGATTGGCTCTACCGATCGTGAGCGATTTTGTGCCGCCTTTAAACTACTTAATATTCGAATCAGCATCTACTGTTCATGCATAATCAATAAGTACCAGATAGACTTATTACAATGACTGCATGGACACGGATTTGGAATTTTTGGCAAAAATATGGTAACATTTATTTTAAATTTATAATTAGTAAATGTGAGCCATCTACACTCGTGAGAGAAGAGACTAACTTACTTACTTCTCTGTTGATCCACACGTAATACGTCGAGGAATGGTTTGTGGCTGGCATTGAAGGGAAAGTGGTATAATATATAAAGTTAGTTACATTAATATGACATATATTTATTTATTAATTTATCACCAGATATCATATATGTCGTTAATAACGTGTTATTAATAAATATTTACGCAATGAATGGGAAAAGATATGGTACTTAATTTTATATTATTAGTGCTAATGTATAATCATAATAATCATTAAAACGATTTATTTCCGAGGTGATAATAATTATATTTTTTTTTTATTGTATTGCATAATAAATTTTAACAGGTTTTGTTTTATTTTTAGGTTTAAGCATGAACGGAGTAGGTCATGAATGTAATGTTTTACATTATTTAAATTCGAGCTGTTGCCTGGGACTACATTCAACTGTATTAAGGCCAACGAGAAGCGCTACGAAATGGTGATAAACTTTAATCTATATAAGTGACAATAATCTTAATGAGATTTAAAGATCTTTAAACCGAAGGTTAAAAACAGGTAATTAAATAAAATGATCTTTAAATTTTCGTCTCGCTTCCGGTTGGCCGTGGTATAGTAGTAAATGATTCGTTCTTCATTCAATCATAAATCAACTTCTGAATTTTATTAGCTTTTAGGACTGTCCCACTCCTGGGCAAAGCCTCCCCTATTCTCTTCCACGTTCACACCCTCCCGACTAGCTAACGAAGCTCTGACGAACCGTCCACCAAGCTGCACTAGACCAGCGTAGTGAAGTATGGTCTAATCCCCCCTTTTCTTTAACTAAATATCTTAAAAACTATTATTACTCAGCTCCAACCATTCGCTATCAGTAGTTAGTGTTGGCATTTATTTATATTCGATGAAATAGCGATGGCGTTGCTAACCGGCTACATGACGTCACTGATCCTCTTTTCCTCGTGGAAAGACTTTTGGTAACATTATGTGGTTTGTAGAGTCGGGGAATTGAAATGATAACCATTTAGTGATGAAGCACATACCTAGTATATATACTCGTAGTGTAAGCCGCTGTATTTTTGAGTACTTAAAACTAGCATGTTCCATATCAGAGTATTATTGTTTTTTTATACATAGTAGGTATCAGATTTTAATGTAAATCGTGGTATACGTAGCTGGTTCTTTGTGAAATAATTTCCTAATTACGCATTTTATGGAGCTTATTCAAACTATGTATATAAATACACACAAGACACATAAAAAAAAAAAATTGAGAATAAATCGTAAAAGCCAGTGGTGCGAGCGGGGGTTTCAATACAGACCTTGTGCCCGCAAAGCGCGTGCTTATTGCTATTAAATTGACAACTCCAGTGCTAAGAACCTTGCTATCGCAATACGTTTTGGTGAGAGCGGCTGATAAGATAGCGGTATCAATCACTCATCTTTTTACTGCCTTGTTGTTGTCTGTATTATCGCAAGAGTGGCCCGGTTCTTGAGTAGAGGTATCAGGTATTAAGTGATTGCAGGAGTTCCCACAACGTGGCCATGCCAGTAGTTCCACCATGAGTTCGTAGAGATACGTTTGCTAGTGACTAGTTGCTATCGTATCGCAAATTGTGAGTTTCCCAGGTGGCTGATGACAGTGTATTATTTTCCTCAATATTTTACGGATCGTGAACGTACCTCAAAAATACAGGATGGTTCAATATTCCGAAATAACACTTGGGGGTTTGAAGTACTTTGGAGTATCGGGTTAATTAAATGGTACATTGTTTTTTACCGAAATACGAATACTTATTTCCAATAAACAAAGTTTTCTTGAGTATTGGTGGTTGCTACTCTTAAATGCAGTTTACCAAGCATGCGTACCAAGGCCATAACACAAAAGTTGTGACAAATATGCAATGACGTGTAACTCATCTACATATCAGCTATCTTATACGCTTTGAATTATTATTTCAGACTTTTGAAACACTCTGTATATGGTAGAGCTACAGTTCCATGGGTTTAGTGGGCTGTTTGCCTATGTGGGGTTAACTTCCTTGTCATCAATAAAATACCCCCTACTATACACATAATAATGGAGATAGCCGACTTTCTCCTACAGGTTCAGTTTCTTCTATTCTTATGACCTAATGCAAGAAGGAAGGTTAAAAATAAAAAGAAAAGTGTATGTATTATTTATTGATTAGAACGGTCTAATTAACCAATTACACTAATAATACAATACAAAGCAACAACAATTAAGTATAAACAAATTAGAAATATGAAACGATCAGGCATCTATCTCGCAGAACTTCAAGCATACCGACATAATCTTCACCCATTCATCCGCAAACAAAACTTAACTTGCGTCTGAATCCAGGAGGTCGTTAAGCGCAGTGAGGGTGCGGGGTACAGGGGACATCGCTCGGGCAACGGTCCGGCAAGCAGAAAACATATTATTTGTATTAAGTATAATACTAGGTGATACAAAATGGGTATACAATTTTTTTTGCTACTTAACTTTGTAAATCTCAAACTATCGGCTTTGTGGGACAGTTGAACTACTAAAGGTTTTGTAGACTTGTGAAATCGGTCAACAGCTGTATTCCTATAACACCTTTTGTTTTTCAAGTTCCCTCCAAAGCTGATGGTTTTAGAATTACAAAGTTAAGTTTTGAAAAAAAAAGTATACCCATTATGTGTCACCTTGTATAATGGTGTTGAAGTTTACATTGGGATAAATATAAATTATCTAGTTGGCCGTTCGTCTTTACACGGTCAACGAGAAGCGATACGAAATGGTAATCGTTTCGAGTTCAAGTTGGTCACCGATAGGCTCGGGCTCATTTGCAGCCATTTTATAAATTCATGGTTCACCTGTGTCAGCAAACGTAACGTATTAAAAAATAAATAAAGATGAAACGTTGAAATCATCTAATTTCGTATCGCTTCTCGTTGGCCAGAGTATGCATGGAATTTATAGGTATAATATTTTTTTTTAACTCAAAAATTTTCTATACAGGTTGAAACAGAAAGGGTAAGTATACTTTTTTTTCAAACTTAACGTTGTAATTATAAAAGTATCAGCTTTGTAGGAAACTTGGAAAGCAAAATGTGTTACAGGGATACAGCTGTTGACAGATTTCATAAGTATACAAAACCTTTAGTACTTCAACTGTCTCACAAAGTCGATAGTTTTAGATTTACAAAGTAAAGTTTAAAAAAAATTCTATCTCCTTTCTGTTTCACCTAGTATTAACCAAAGAAGGAGATAAAGTTTAAGAAAACAATATTTTTATTATCTATAAATCGGCTCTGCACCGCTCCGCCGCCCGCGCCGCGTCGTTGCAGCGCTGACGTCACGCTGTCTTCAATGCATATTGCAAGTCCACCACTAGTCCGATAAATTTACCTACTTAAAAACAAATAACCATTAGTTGGGATAAAATATTCACGAAAGAGAAATACACACAGACGAACATAAAACCTCCTCCTTTTTGGACGTCGGTTAGACATTAATGCAGGAGTCTGAGTCTGTAATGACATCAGAGCCTCAGAGGTCAATAAAGTGCGTTATGATAATTATGTATAAATCGTAACGTAGGACGGTAGTACCTAACATTCTTTTTTCTTTGCCGTAATTATTTCCTTTTACTTTATACTTATTTTTTTTCAGTTAAATAAGTATTTTGTTGTGAGGTGAGTTTTTAAATCGATTCTCAGTTTGATATCAGTTATTTTAAGAATATATATATCCCCAAACGGGTTGTCCTACGAATATGAAACCCCTTAAATAAAAGGTCAGCCAAACTTTGAATTTAATTTTACCTTAACATTCAACTGCTTAAATGGAATATTGCATAACTTTGGGAACTACTCCCACCCAACTGGTCTCCTTGCAATAACTCCTCGTAGGTACCTACGTTGAGCAATAAAGTTGGCAAGTTCCAAGGAGAGTTTCCCCAACTTTCAGTTACAGCGCAACAAATACTCTGGCTTCATAAACTTGCCACTGATACGGGAAAATCCAATTTTCCAATCCACCCTCACATTTCGGCGTTGTTGTTAGTTCACAAGGTCTTCTACAAAGTGGGTATTCTGCCCGCAAAGTAGATTGAGTTTCTGTTACCGATGGGTAATGATTGGATTACCTATTATCACCTCATCTCAGCCTATTCGTACTCTTTCTCAGCTAGCTAGCTAAATACTTTATCATTTGTAATGGTCAATGTCATTTGGCAATAGATAACCACATTCTAAATCAGCACTGAAGAGCTGAAAACGTTTTTAACGTATGTCTGTGATTGGAAGATACGGCCGGTCAATAAAAATTACAATTTTTTAATTTTTTCAATAGATTGTCTGTGCACATTGCTAAAAAAGAATTGAGGAAGCATGGCCAAATAGTGCATTCAAAGTGCCGTCACGCATCGGTTGGAACACAGGCGGGCTGAAAGAGCTGCTTACAACTAACATTTTTTTGTCTTTATCCGAAAACAATTGAACAGTATTGTTATAGCCTATTTATTCTGTGGTAATTTTTGAGTTTTCGGCTTTTTTTGCTTACAGAACCGAGATCTTTACCTAGGTATATTAAGTAAATTACTTACACATTTTATATCTCCGCATTACTCTCTTCATTTGGAGTATTGGATTATTGATATATTTATTAATTACCTGTCCTGTAAGGTCTCTAAGACCAATTTCGGTATAAGTTCAAACCAAAGACAAAAATGTTTGCTTCGATGGTTCAAACAAGAAATTGTAGGTACCTACATATTTTTCTACAATGAAAAAATAGTACATTGTTACACGAGTGGTGAAAGTGACTTATTTTTCCCGAGACGGGGTTTGGCGCCCGAGCGTAGCGAGGGCGCTAATAGTTCGAGGGACAAAATAAGTCTTTCACCCGAGGTAAACACTGTGCTTTTCATTACGAATACAAGGAAAATAAAAATAAAAACAGGAATTGGCTAAAGAAATAATACAAGGAAGCATGAACAATACTCTACAACTCGAAAAAAAAAAAAGATCGGATTGCCGCCTATTTTGTTTTTTTTCGTTGGCCGGCCAACTTCATTATTTAGCCAGTATTTTTAATTTTCATTTTTAAATATTTTGACCAAATCTATGTTATATTAAAGAAATTGTTGAAACTAAATTATAATTAAGTCATTTAAAAGTATATATTCTTTATTTAATACTCAACTTTATGTTATTTCAATTTTACATCGTGCTGTAATTGAGTGACTGTAGAAAAAGTTTGAACATGGTTCCATAGAAATGGAACTAGTTTTTTTTTATAATTTGACAGCTGTCAGTTGAAAGTGATTCTCCCGGGTCAGAAAAGTATTACTTTCAACCCGCTCCTCAGGCAACTTTAGACCTACTTTCAGTGTATGAGTAATGAAAAAGCATTTTTAATGTGTAGAAAAATGACACTTCATTTAATTAAACATTCCGCAATATATGCAACTGACTGATAAAAAAGAGTATTAGTTACAATCAAGATATAAATACTGTACATAAAAATAAATATCCATTTGTCGATAGTAGAAAAGCAATGAGTCCGCCGCCCAGGGTCTCCCACATCGCAACGGGCTCGGTTGCGCAAGCGTCGAGCGACAGATAAAACAGACGGATTTCGGTCACGTGCCGTACGTGACTCCGGCGTATCTCTGCCATGTTATGACCAATCGACACGGGGCTGGCTGATATTGCTGCATTAGGGCGATGCCACAAAAAGCTGTAATTTGCTGAGCTGTGTCCCCACATATCTAACTCACATCCCATCTGATAATCACAAAGTGTTATCAACTTTTAACGGTGGTAGAGCCAAGATGTAACCATTCACAACAGCTTATATACGGACTGGTTCGACCGGAGTAGTACCACCCTCTCACAGATGATCGGCGTAAAGTAGCTATAATAGCTGCATTTCATATGTGAGAGAGCCTAAAATCCAACCCTCCTCCGGTCCCCACCCTCTCTCCCATCCCCTTCTTCAGGTCGGCAACGTACGAGCATTGCTTTTGCAAGCATCTATAGGCAACGGTAACTGCTTAACATCAGGCGGGTCGTACGCTTGTTTTCCGACTTAGTCAACCATATGCAACGTTTTTTACAAATAAGGAAAGGTCGCTACACTCGCTATGATAGTGATTCACACATTCGACGCGAATCAGTCGACATTAGTGATCAAAAGACATAGCATCGTCGACTGGCACTTAGCATTTCATGCTTCAGTTGTTCTGCCACACTGTTCGATACCATAAAACTTTAAACAAATACCAGTAAATTTAGAATATTTAAATATATCTAATAATAGTAAGTTTCTAATATGCTACCAGGTGGCAAAATTTTGTTTTTTTTTATACAATTTTATGTTGGCGACACTAGTGTGTTCTTATAAGCTATTAGGCTCAAAAGGGCTTGTACCCAGGGCCGTTAAACTAACTTTAAAAAAAAACAACTTATAAGCTATTTTGTTTGTACCACAAAAAGGTTACTATTATTTAACAATAACATTGATAATATTATTATTAACTGTTTTAATTAACGCACCCTTACCACTTTGATTGTCATTGTGTCATTTCTTTGGTGTCAGCAAAATCTAAACGGCCTATTTTATATTGGTCTCGTATGTTACACGGATAATTAATTTCACGGTAATTAAAATTTTGGCCAAATATGACGCAGCTATTTTTGAACAATTCGCACGAAGATAATTCTACTTCTATGTGTTATGTGTGTGAAAGAGTTCTGGTTTGTTTAGTTTTTGTGAATAAATTGTATCGGCGCCGGCGCCGATTCTAATACATTCAATAGGAATAAAAAGAACACTAATGTAGTTATTCATTTTTTATATCTTAAAATAAAAACTTATGAACCACAAAAACTGATTGAGCATAGAATGATCTACAGGTTGAAATAGAAAGGGAATATGTTTTTTTTTCAAAACTTAACTTTGTAGTTCTAAAACTATCAGCTTTGGAGGAAACTTGAAAAACAAAAGGTGTTATAGGAATACAGCTGTTAACAGACTTCACAAGTCTGCAAAACCTTTAGTACTTCAACTGTCCCACAAAGCCGATATTTTAGATGTACAAAGTAAAGTTGCAAAAAAAATAGTATACCCTTTTTGTTTCACCTAGTATATGTTAATACGTTAAGGAAAAACTTTCAACCGCTTAATACGAAAATTGCGCGGACGGAGGAATATGAAATTTGGCACACTTATAGTTTATTTAGAGAAGGAGTGCAGAATGCTAATATTTTTATATTATAATACTTAGAAATACATTAAAATCAATAAATGAAACATTCAACACACTACCATGAATTGACACACACACATTTGTAACCTTCACACCGACTGAAGCTAGCAAGAGTAATACTAAATAGCATTAATCCAATAAAATCATAGAGTCTAATCACATAAAAAAAATATTATTGTATTCATGCCGTATAGCGTCGTAAAAAAATTACGTTATTATTTTCGTCCAAAGAAATTGTTGTTATTACTTGTACAATTATTTTTTTCGTCAGAGACACCGTAACGGTTCAATCTCGTAACTAAAAGGAAGCTATATATTACGTAAATAACCTTTTAGATTACCGGAAAAACG
This sequence comes from Notodonta dromedarius, assembly GCA_905147325.1. Taxonomy (NCBI): domain Eukaryota; kingdom Metazoa; phylum Arthropoda; class Insecta; order Lepidoptera; family Notodontidae; genus Notodonta; species Notodonta dromedarius. The sequence continues at coordinate 11,142,728 of LR990159.1, read as the reverse complement.
GTAAAGTGGTCCACTTTTTTTGCAAATATTTTCGAAAAACATAGTTTTGTTATCGCACCAATGTTCAATGTAAAAAACTGCTATCATGTAATAGATTTCAGTAGAAAATTATTTAATGTGGGCTATGGTTATTGAAAGTATCAACTTATATAAAATTAAAATACAGGTTTCTTTATGGTAAAAAGTGTAAAGTTTGTTCACTTTTTTCTTGGAAGTTGTTCGTGGGTTGTTTCTTATCCACACACATAAAAAGTGTTTACCATTGTGTTTCATGACTTTTTTATGTTGATGAACAAATTTAAAACATGTAGCCTAGATGATGGTAGAGTCTAGTTGAAGCCAATTGACTACGGCTGCCTCTACCGGGGTAGAACCACCTTCTCACAAAAGATTGGCGTAAAGTAGCCATAGCTGCATTTCGTACGACGAGTGAGAGAACCGGAAGACCAACCTCCGTCTCTTCCCCTCTCTGTGTACCTCTCCTTGAGGTCGGCAATATGCGAGCAATGCCTTCGGTATTGCAAGTATCTATCTGCATGGTAACTGCTTAACATCAGGTGGAACGTATGCTAATGTTTACCGACTTAGTTATCTTATATATAAAACTCTCGTGTCACAATATTACTTACCATAATCCTCCGAAACGGCTTGACCGATTTTTATGAAATTTTATATGCATATTCAGTAGGTCTGAGAACCGGCTACTATCGTTTTTTTACCCCTTAAAGACAGGACAACGTCTGTCGGGTCAGCTAGTATTATATATGTATAAAAATGGAAAACCCAAATCTGAACACGTTTAAACGTGGTTTAGGTATAATAGCAGTTGATATAGTATGCTCTGACATTGAAGGCGAGCTCTTAAGGTCTAGCAAACACATCGTCTCACAACAGCGCTATCACACCGACCTTGGCGTGTATAAATGGACACATTTGTGAAAACAATACGTGTGTGGCCAATAATGACATGCATCGTGAAATCTTGCATTCGATAATGAGCTCTATCCCAAATAGCGTAGCAACCAAAGAAATTGTAATACGAGGCATGCCTTTTAAGTTCTGTCGTTTCCATAATTCCCGGCAATTTTGAATTTGGAACTGTTCTATATTCGAATGTGTTTAAATTTCGAATCTCAAAACAGTTGAATGTATTAGGATTAATGTTATTGTTTAGTCACAGCGTCGATTAGAATCTGTCAGGTTACGTACGAAAATGAATCTTTCTAAGGAAAATGTTCGTGCAATAATTTTCTACAACTTTAGAAGAGGCCTGACACGGCTTCAGTGTTTTGAAGAGCTAATATCTGTGTTCAGGGATGAAGCCCCATGTCTGCGGACTGTCGAACGCTGGAATTTAGAATTCCAGCGTGGACATACTAGTGTTAGTGACAAATATCGCGAAGGTCGCCCAAAATCTGCATTCACTGAAGATAACATCATTGGAGTGAGACAACTAATTCTCGAAGATCGTCATGTGACGTATCGAGAGATAGAGGCTCTATTAGGCATCTCGGGGACAACCATTCAGAAGATCTTGCATGAAGCGCTTGGTGTAAGAAAGCTAGTTTGCCGTTGGATACCGCATCTGCTTTCCGACGATCACAAGGCGGCCCGCGTCAGATGGTGTAGGAAAACTCCGCAAAGGTTCAACCGAGGAGAGTCAAATCACGTCTACGACATCATCAGTGGTGACGAATCTTGGATCTATGCCTACGATCCTGATTCCAAACAACAATCTACAATCTGGGTCTTTCAAGACGAGCCAAAGCCGACTAAAGTTGTTCGTTCTCGAAGCACTTCAAAGAAGATGGTGGCCACGTTCGTTAGAAAAACCGGCCATGTTGCGACTATTGCACTTGATGATCGTAGAACGGTTAACGCAGAGTGGTATACCACAGTTTGTTTACCACAAGTCATCGCCGAACTTCGAAAATCTAACTCAAAGCGACGCATCATCCTGCACCACGACAATGCAAGTTCACACAGCGCTCGTCAAACGATTGAGTATTTGAAGCAGGAAAAAGTAGAAATTCTTGACCATCCTCCATACAGTCCTGACCTAAGCCCTAACAATTTTTTTACATTTCCTAAAATTAAGAAAAGTCTTCGTGGTCAAAGGTTCCAGTCCAGTGAGGAAGCAGTCGACGCTTTCAAGTCAGCCATTTTGAACACCCCCACTTTAGAGTGGAATAAATGTTATAATAACTGGTTTGAGCGAATGGAAAAGTGTATTAAGCTACGTGGTGAATACTTTGAAAAACAATAAAAAGTACTATAAGGTTCTAGTTGTGTTTTTTTCTTCAAACGACAAAACTTAAAAGGCATCCCTCGTAGTAAGGTATCAACTTATTATAGCATAATTTTGTTGATAAGAAATTGTATATTTAGATACGTTTCCAATGACACAATTTAATTACTTGCGATTGGAATAAATGCTATTTTAAAATTAGAAATTAAACTAAAGTGACTATAATGTACATCTTCTCGAGTTGCTTGGTGTTTTTATCTTTTGGTAACTTTTAGAATTTAAGTTGCGTTTAAGTAGTAATTTTGGCTTCGCGCTTAGCGGATTTGGGACACTTACTATTATGTATCTTTCCTGCGAATGGATACAGGGTCGTGCTTTATGTTAAGCAGTTACCTATAGATGCTTCTAATACCAAAGGCATTGATAAGGAGTGGGACAGACGGAGGTAGTGAGGGGTTGTTGGTTGGGCTGCACCAATGAAGCATTTTCATTGCGAAGGAGTAAATGTAATAAAACCTGACTCCTATCAGACTACAATAGTTACTATTATTATGGGACTAATCATGCGCAGATTGACATCCCATAATAACTCCTTTCTTTAATCAAAGTATAACCCTGATGACTCGTCAAATGGTGCTTACTTGTCAATGACGTCACTCGGACTTTATTATAAGGGTTGACGTAATGTGTGCGTGGGTCTGACGTCATGCTTAATCGGAATCTAGGACAGTTCAAGGGATAATTCGATTAGTCAGCACCACGTCAGCGCTAAGAAGTTTTAAACCGACTTCCAAAAATGGAAGAGGGAAGGTATATGTTCGTCTGCATGTTTATTTTTTTTATTTTTTTATGTATGTTCTCTGATTCCTCCGTAAATTTTGGACCGATTTTAAAAATTCTTCTTTTGTTTATAAGGGTATACTCTCCAAGTGGTATATGTCCCATAGTCCCAATTTATTTCTAGTTTTTTAGTGCATCCAAGTTTTTGAAGTCAGTTTAATTTTGTAGTCTTGTATTTTGTGTAGGCATCAATTACACCCCGATTTAAATGTGGTTCTATCGTTAGTGCTAGGTTAAGTGCCCATTTGGACTGCGGAAGCATGCCTTCGTGTCTCGTAGTTCACTGACATGCGGAGTGATGAAACATGGTCAGGTTCCATCGACCAGGAACTTCCATGGTCAGGCTCCGACTAGTGAGTCGGAGCCTGACCATGACCTGATGGAACCTCATATACTCAGTCGGTTTTCCCGTGGTACACTGGGACCCATGATGAGTTTTCCTGACGTAAAAAAGGTGTCCATTTGGAGGGTCTCGGATATATGCGAGAGCATTCCCGTGGCTCTATCGCAGGGTGGAAGAATCCACTATGAGGTTTTACCCCCTCCGCGGGGCGTGCGGGTATCCATAAGGATTTCCCCATATATAAAAGTAACCATTTGGAGTCGAGCTGCAAAACAAAATCAAAGGTTAACGCTAGTAAATAAGTATTTTTATTTAAGTTTATACGGTTAAACAGGCAGTGTCTCGAGCAAAAGTAAGTTCACACTTAAGTCATTATACCGTACTTGTCATATTTTGTAAACAATCTTGGCATATCATTTCGTCATTCAAAATTATTAAAACACGACATATTATTATGAACAATCTTACATATATGGATTAACATTTAGCAACCTAATAACATATGGGGAGTTAGTAATTATTCAAACTTATAAAGTAACATACATAAATATGTATATACTACACAAATATTTAATAATTTGACTCGATAAAGGCATGCCAAAATTGTTTACTAAATACGTGACGTAAGGAAAAATACACTCCAACAAATAAATATCTAAACCTAGACGTATCTTATTGTTTGATCATAATTGCAATATGTACAATATACCTAAGTGAAATGTAAATTGATTCGTAATGTGTGAGTAATGCAACTGTGCAAGCAGCTAAACAATGAAGCACACTGACCCACATGCGAGTAGCTGATGCCTCTGAAAATGCGCACGATTCACTTAGGTATCAAATGTGCTGATACGTGTAGGTACATTTATTTTTAGGTAATTGTGTAAAAGCAAACGCGAACACCAACAAACTGACGCGTATAATATACACAGTATACTCACAGTATACACAGTATAATATACATAATATAAGGCTAAAGCGCCCATCTAGCCCGCGAAGCTCAATTTTTTTGAGTTCTTTTAGAAATTTTTAAAATCTGACAATGATAAAAGACAAATTTTGTAATTCGCGAAAAAGACCGTGTGCAGTGCATTTATTAATATATCAAACTTACTCTAAAACATTTCAAGAACGACAGCTATCCAGATAATCTGGCAATTTTTGTATATTTAGTGATTTACTAGTATCATATCCACCGTGATAATATTTAGAGTAAAATAAATGTATTAATAAATCCACTGCACACGGTCTTTTTCGCGAATAACAAAATTTGTCTTTTATTATTGTCAGATTTTAAAAATTTCTAAAAGATCTCAAAAAATTTGAACTTCGCGGGCTAGACAGGCGCCTTCACCTTAACACAATCCTTGTATAGAACACAAGACGAAGAACGAAGTCGAAAGGATCAGGTCAATTCGTTTAGGTAGGTACTCATTAGACATAACGGTTGTATCTTCATAGTCTTCCCGTTCTTCTGGCCTTTAGTTCTTCTATTTTCTGTCTTCTGAAACGTTGCATGAGTCCGCTCTTGGCATTCACCGCGTGCCTTATGATTTAAAAGTACACATAATGGCTCCGGCAGTGAACGCGAGGAGGTGGACTCTCTTCTTATGTTCTTCTTGACTCCTTCAAATGTTTCCGCGTAGTTCCATGGTAGAGGAGACGAATTTATAAGCTAATGCTTAAAATAGGGTAAATGTAACACTGTGTTTTGCTAAAAGTAAAGATTTGAAATTAGAATTTTACATTCAAAATAAAATCACAGACAAAACTGCGTTTATGCGTATTGCTATTATTTTTTGGTAGGCGTTTAGTTTATTTATAAAAACCCTTTGAACGCGCAATCATCCCTTTGTTTTGCAGCTCGATCCCAAATGAACATAGTATGATGCTAGTACCTACCTTATTCCCCTAGTACAATCTATTTCTTAGTTTTTGCCAGATTCTGGCCTTGACCCGAACTGATTAGCGGTCATTGAGTTCCCATTGACATAACGAGCCAAGCGAGGGTTCACTAGGATCTGGGCCGCTTAGTATGTCATAGGTATTTACCATTCGGCTTCTGAGACCCAAATATTGGGCAAACGTGAAAATAATGATGAGTAGGCCCGTATTAATAAATCGGTCTCAAGTCTGGGAACGATCTTGATTACGCTTTTGACATGTCATTTTGTACTGGAATGACATTTCTTAGATCTATGTAAATTAATATGTGTAAGAGCAAGAGTTTTGAAAAAAAAATCATACTCCGAAACAGTACGTGCTACATAGACAATGATATCAAAGGAAATTCACATGTCCGTGTATCAATTATCCCACTATTTACCAAGTTAATACTACAATGGCTGTATTGTATTATGTAACGTCAGCAAGCCATTAGCCGGCGCTATAGCTGCCATGTTAGCTGTCAACGGCGTCGAGCTTTCGGCACACCTTTTATGATTCCAAACATTCGTCAAAGCATTATGATCTTTGTTATAGAAAGAACTAAACGATAATGTTGAGGAATTTCTTAAGGTATCTTCTTACCCGAGGCCGAGTTGGTGAATTATAAATCCATTGTTATTTCATAATTAGCCCTATTTAATAGCGGATTTGACATACCTATCTTTCCAAATTTTTTAGATTTTTTAAGACATGCAGGTTTCCTCGCAATTTTTTCCTTCACCGTAAGTAAAACCATTGTACTAGTTATTAATTACTTTGAGTACTAATTTAAAACTGTTTAAGATATTATTGGTAGGAATAAATAAATAAGCATTTCATAGAAGTACAAGTTTACAATATCTATAATTTAGCTATCGACTGCAATATTAACATTGCTCGTTGATTGTGATCAGGCGCAATAATTATTTTGACAAATGCTTGAGATTGCTCAAACCTTTTAGGATTGCGCTTTCTGAACATTTGATAGCTAGTTAATTTTTTATAGGCTTATGCCCGCCTTCCTTTCCCACCATTTTTATTCCTGTAAGCCAGGATCTACAATGGTGACCAAGGAGGACATGACACCGAGGTTAATGTACCAAAAGTGCACAAACCCCAAACGCGAGAGTTGTCTCTCAAACTTGCACACAACGGTATCCCGAGGGTTCGTTTTCACGAGCGAAACAGATAGGTGCATAGTTAAGTAGCACTGGTGCATAGGCCGAGGGTATTCGGGGGTGCGTTGTGGGGACAATAGGCGCAGGGCTGCAGCTGGCGGGCCCTTTGTCCCGGCCAGAGGGGAGGCCCGACACGCGCGCGACCCCTCTGAGTTAGATGTTATTGAATTCTGTGCAATGTAATGTAATGTAATGTTTCTGACCGGTGTACAATGCACATCGACTTTCTGGATTATGTTGCGTTGAACTATGTTATTATTACGAAAGGATATTATAGATAAGCAGCAGAGGGTTTGTAAAGGCGAAAGAAGTATTTTATTTATTAATGGAGTGTATTTAAATGGTTTAACATGTTTGCTCAGGCGTCCAAATGGATTCACTCCGTCTATTATTGTCTAATTTAGAAATCTAAATCAAATATAAGAAATAAAGCTGTATCTTAATATTAAGTCAATCATAAAATTGACTTTCTTTCGCATCGATTCGATGAATTACAGCATGTAAGCACAAAACCTTATAAATAACTTTGTAACAACACCATACCTCAAAAACTTTGTAACAACACCATACCTCAGACAGCTCTGCCGATAATATTGTACAGTTGACACAAAACTCAGTTAATATAGAACAACTAATGACACACCACACGAAGGCTACTATAGTTCTGAATTAGCTGTATCGTAGTACAACAATTGCACTCGTCGCGCCGTGAATCACGTATCGATCGGAGCGTGATAACATCGGGACCGGTGGTTCACGGCACCGTTTACTAAACACTCGCTTTTGGTTACTTATTTAAAGTTTTACACTACAAGGGATAAGGTCCTCTTTCCAGAAATAAGTCAAGGGGATGATAAAGAAAATTACTGGAATAGGTACATACTTTTCATAATTCACCCTGGTCTGGATAGGGTATGGTCTGTCATAGACTGGGAACCTATATATAATAAATATAAATATTGCCAGACTAACACACTATCCTGTATGGTCCCAAACCTAGAATTGCTTGTACCGTACAATAGACTGGGGGGCAAACCCAGTGACACCCAGACCAGCGCAAAATACGAAAAGGCCAATTCTGTTACTCTGACGGGAATGGAAACCGCAACTACTTGGTCGTCATAATAGACCATGTTTCCTTAGTTATCTAACAATTTTCGAAGACCTATAAGTGGCCGTAGACATTCAATATGAATGCCGTAAATTTGTAACGCTTGGTTCACGCTTTTTAATCCCAAAAAAATCTACCTATCATATAGCATTGTACATTAGTTTAAGCTTACTACCTAATGTGACTGTAAGCTATTAGGGTAGCTAATAAAAGAAGCAGCAGGGTTGTCGCGAGCGGGCACGGGGCGGAGTGGCAGTGCCAACCGCGGGCTCTGCCGCGGCCTGCCAGCCCTGCCACATCAATCACCGAACTGCCCTTGAACTGATTTGGGATGTTTAAATACATCCGCCATGGTACATTTACTGCACGCACTTTTATTTTATATAGTTGTAAATGCGAAAGTTTGTGTAAATGTTAGGAAGCAACCTACTGTTGACAACCAAATATGTATTATAGTAAACTATCAACTGAATGAATTTACAATAATGTATGGAGAATCCAATATCGAGTCAAATAAAGTATCATTGTCTAATGGGTATTGAATTGGTAGATAGACGAACCTATCCACTCCAAGAGTGGAGATTGGCTGGATGGTTAAACCGTCGATAGAGTCGCACAAAACTTGGAAAACCCGTCGTAAAAATCTAAGTAGGTACCAGATGCCAAGCTAACATAAGTCTTACGGTATTTGACCCAAGCTCCTAGCAATTGACTCTCATATACGATTTGGCTCGTCCGGGTAGTACAGTCCTCTCACAAAAGATCAGCGTTAAGTACTTATTATACGTTCTGTCCAATGAGTGAGAGAGCCGGAAGACTAACTCTTACCCACTACACTTCAGGTCTGTAACGTGCGAGCAATGCCTTTGGTGTTGCAAGAATCTGGTGGTTGCGGTCTGGTGAATGGTGGTTGCGGGTTCGATTCCCGCCGGGGCAAATTTCGGAAATGGACTTTTCGTAATTTGCCCAGGTCTGGGTGTCACTGGGATCTCCCCCAGTCCATTGTACGGTACCCATAGTACAAGCTTTGCTTATTTTGGGACTGTACAGGTGGTGTATCTGTCTGGCGATATTTATTAATCTATAGGCTACGGTAACTGCTTAACATCAGACAGTCCGTACGTTTGTTTGCCGACGTTGTTCCATGTATAATAAAAGCTCATGGTAATAAGCCCATTTCAAACTGTCGAAAACGTAAAATTGTCAAATCACGTGGCAATAAACACGGTCGTAATAGAGGTTGTGATTGATCGCTCCGACCCCATGAGTGATGGCGTTGCACTCACCATGGTGAAGGAACGTAAACACTGGACGAGCGTTCACCTGCCCGCCCCGCCCGCCGGGGGCGAGTGGGGGGTAGGGGGGGCGACCACCTGCTCGATACGTGGACTTTATTCATAACTAACTCTATGTCCATTTTTTGATAATACAAGTAGGTATTTCGATTCAGCAGTCCGAAATCTATTTAAGGTTTTTTTTTGTACTAAACTGTGTAGTTTCTGTATTATTTGTTATGCTAATGTCTAATTAAAAAGAAGAAGTGGAAGCCATATTTAAAAGGTGGAATTTTGTTGATCGATTTAACAACAATAGCTGATGGCCAACTATTGATTTTACGGCAGTAAATACATGTTTAATTTAGGTAAGTTTGTGTACCAAGAAACGTTAATGGAATTAATAAAATATGTCTAATAAATTTAAAGCTTCATCAAATAGTGAAAACCAGCCAAATAAGGGACAATGATCTATGAAGTGTCGAATGGGGTAGGTGGGTACTTCTGACGTCAGCGGAAGCGTCTGCGAGGGGCTTCCCTCTTGATGGCCCTCCTCGCACTTAGGTAGCGCCTCGACTAGCAGGGCTGCCAGCAGCCGATGTTTAGAAAACAAGTTTTTAAAGATGAACTCGGAATGCTAATGTTACAGAAGGAATAAATAAACCTTTGCAAGTAAAAACCAGCTTATGGTTGGATTACGAGTCCATTAGGATAGGACTACTTTGGCTACAGCGATATTATTAACAAAAACCGTTTTCACTGTTGAAAAAAGCAACTGTATATTTTTTTTAAAGCAGCATATTTTTATTAGCCGCTGTCAAAATATTGCATCTTTCCCTCCCCTATTTTACATTATCTTGTTTTGATTGCGGAATTTAAAAAATGATATTATGGGTTCATTGAGCCGTCAATTGTATAGTACATTGTTACACGAGTGGTGAAAGTGACTTATTTTTCCCGAGACGGGGTTTGGCGCCCGAGCGTAGCGAGGGCGCTAATAGTTCGAGGGACAAAATAAGTCTTTCACCCGAGGTAAACACTGTGCTTTTCATTACGAATACGAGGAAAATAAAAATAAAAACAGGAATTGGCTAAAGAAATAATACAAGGAAGCATGAACAATACTCTACAACTCGAAAAAAAAAAAAGATCGGATTGCCGCCTATTTTGTTTTTTTTTCGTTGGCCGGCCAACTTCATTATTTAGCCAGTATTTTTAATTTTCATTTTTAAATATTTTGACCAAATCTATGTTATTTTAAAGAAATTGTTGAAACTAAATTATAATTAAGTCATTTAAAAGTATATATTCTTTATTTAATACTCAACTTTATGTTATTTCAATTTTACATCGTGCTGTAATTGAGTGACTGTAGAAAAAGTTTGAACATGGTTCCATAGAAATGGAACTAGTTTTTTTTTTATAATTTGACAGCTGTCAGTTGAAAGTGATTCTCCCGGGCCAGAAAAGTATTACTTTCAACCCGCTCCTCAGGCTACTTCAGACCTACTTTCAGAGTATGAGTAATGAAATAGTAGAAAACAGCTAGCATCCCTAGTTCAATGACATGACGACATTATAATCGCCACTTTACACCGTCGCGCCCCGCTATTTACATATTGCAGACAAAACGGGACGTAAAGGCTTCATTATTAGAGTTAATAACCGCTGAATTGATAATAACGGTGGAAATAAATACATGTATGATACCAAATTACTCTACCAACGTATTTACCAAGACAATTCTCAAATTTTATAGAATTTATAGGTAAGTTTTTTTTTTATTTCATTGTAGTTTTGATTATGAATGTGTTTTGCTGTTAAAAATAACTCTCAATAGTATTCAAAATAGCAGTAGCTAGTAACAGCAATAAATTTATCGGAACACCAAAATGTTAACCACAAGCAATCTGTAGTACACGTTTGACGTTCATCGAAACTTCAAGATTCCTGGAATTCAAGTTCTTAAGATCGGCGTACAGAGCTATTATAGCTGCGTTTCGTACAGAGCTATTATAGCTGCGTTTCGTACAGAGCTATTATAGCTGCGTTTCGTCCGATGAGTGAGAGAGCCGAAAGCCCCCTTTCTTGCCCTCACTCAATCCCACTCCCCTTCAGGTAGGCAATGTGCGTGGGAGCAATACCATTGGTATTGCAAGCATCTACAGGCTACAGTAACTGCTTAACATCAGGCGGCTCGTGCGCTTAACATTAAAAAACCCTTTAACTCATGTAAATATTTTAAAGTACTCATTCTAGTAGGTATGTATAAGGTACCTACCGCCCAAATTAATTTAATTGAACACCCCACTCACTAGAATGACCTCAACGATATCTTACATACATATCAATTGCATATCTTCCATTAAGGAGATTATAATTCGATCGTATTTCAAAAATACGCCCGGGAGGTTCAACGTCCTGGAAGCCACGCGACATGCAACCCTTCGTCCCCAACCCTAGCTATTATTATTTAAAAAAACACTCCTAAGTGTGCTAAGGTCGTCCGGTCCACAATGAAGGGTTCTATAGAATTCGCCATTAATAAAATTGGTGCGATGTATGATCATTATTGGGTGGCAATTCGATATGGGGTTTCGAAGCGGGGTGTATCTTACTTCGAAGTTTCGAATGAAGTGATTAATATTTGAAACTAATGGTATAAATGACCGCGGGTTTTTATGGTTTTATCATGGACAATCTAGGCATTGCAGACTGTCACTAGGTTTTTTAACTATACCACATCAATGTTCAAAACACCCAGTAAAAACTAAACAGTCAATTGGGTAACTTTTAATGTCTAAGTTGAAATAACCGCCTTTTATTTAATTAATTTAAACGATCGAAAATATTAATCTTTAACAAGAACTTTTTTATATTTCCACTATTTGTATTTAGTAACTTTACTCGACATTTTTCGATTACTTCAGGGTAGTTTAGTTAATGTGGCAAAGACCTAGCGTTTATTAATTAATAAATGACAAGTAATCAATACCAGTACTTTACTCGTTCCTTTGACGACGGCTAATTTCATAAACATGTGTGGGGAATTCCTTTATCGCAACAAGCTTTTCTGAAAAGGTTGCTTTTAATAGATAATGTGGGTAGAAAATTGCGCGACATTGCTATTGGTATTGGTATGGTTGTGACACTGACAGAACTTAAAAGACGTATAAAGACAGTGAGCTCCAAGAAGGTTAGAATACAGTTCTTGGTGAGCTCAATCAAGCGACATCTGGTGAGCCTACCGACCAAGGGTCTCATCAAACTCTGTTGTTGGCAAAATCATCGACTATACAATCAAAGCACAGTTTTAATGAAAATATTTTTTTAAAGTGAATTTGTCATCTTGTCAGCTTACTTTTTTGCCCTCTTTGAATTTAATCTGAAATTGTTATGTTTGATAAAGGTATAAGAATATACCTGATTCTGTTTGGTTCTGTGCAAAGAGGTAAAACACATTGCTTCTATATTTAAATTCAAATCTATTCCAAATTATATTTAAACAAACCAGTTGCCAGCACTTTCGAAAACTGGTCTTTACTATTCTAACAACTAGTATTAGTGAAATTTGGACACGGGAGCATTGTAAGGGGTACCGTGGGAGATGGGGCCCTGTCATAAGTTCCACCGCGGCCGCGGTCGCACCCCGCGCAGCTGTCGCGATAACTTTTGGATTCGACGAATCGATTGTTTGATTCACGACTTCTTTTGTTCCTATTCGATTGTTCGCATTGCGAGACTCTTTGTCGCCGATTCTTGTGTGAACGTGTCGTATCAGCGATTATTATTAATCTACGAAGCCGTTAATGGGCGTTTATGAGTCCCTATATCGAAAATGTGTGAAATAATAGCGAGGATTTTCGTAATGTGATGGCAATGGGATATTGATTTATGGTGAAACTATATATGAACTGTGAGACATATTTTGTGAAAGGAAGCAATTTAAAAGAAACCTTTGTTTGTATAGTCAAGAAGTAGGTAGGACCGATAAGTAACAAGTGATCAGTGTTAGCTATCGTGCAAACTCTTTTGTGAATGAACAACTACAAAAATACTTTAAAGACTTTTCTGCTGTTTTTGACAACATCACGGTAAGTCGTTATTACTATTTTAATCATCATAACAATAATCTTGACAGATGTATATTTTGTTGCAATATTTTGTTCGTACGTACTAAAAGATCGAGCCTAATTTCCAAATTATAATATTAATCACAATCCGGCCGGCGGATTACACGCACCACTGTGAATCAGCCGTATGCAAAACCCTTCACAATGGATGCATTTTAATGTACTCTATTAAGTATGCAGATGAGTTGCGCGTGCGAATAATGCTAGAATTTTAATCCTAGACAAAGCGCGTTGGATTAACCATACAAAATATGGGGTGGTTTATACGTGGGGTCGTTGTACGCAGCTGTGCGGGCGCGGATCAAATTGATAGGACGGTGCATATGTCGCGGGCAGCGTGCGCGTGCGCCGGTGACGGTGACGTCACGAGGGTGGGAGCGCGCGGCGGCTGCTCACATTGTTGCGATTTGCTTTGATAAACATTGGATATAAAAAAAAAAATAGAATAAAACCGATTAAAAAATTGGCTGGTAACTTCTGGCACTGAACGCGCTAGTACGTATGTAGTACATTGATGCGCAAAAGCTTATTCTTAAATCAATTATTGTTCAATAAGTAAGTAACTTTACTAAAGACTACCGTGGGAACGTGTTGCCTCCTTAAAAAAATATCTATATCTTGACTTTACGTTCGTATAAGTATTTTAAGAGAAAAAGTAATAAGACAAGATAATGGATAAGTGTAAAAATAATAGTAATATACAATAGAGAATTTAGTCCCTAGGACGAGCTACTGAAGGAGTCGACGAATACATTCGCTTGGTATTATTTTTGATATAAAAAATCTGTGTAGAACGTACATAGACTTCAAACGGACAACTCTAAAAGTGCAAAGTATATCTAATCACAGTCTTATTAACCATGTTCGTAGTGCGATAAGAGATAAGAGCCGCGGTGACAGCCGCATTTATGGTGATATCGATCGATGTGAGTAGTACACGTATCAGCTGGGTGAACGAACATGATTATAATGCTGAAGCATTAAGTTAATGGGCATATGTTTTATGTTTTACTTGAGCTATTCAGTTCTGAACCGGTTTTCAGAAATACTTGATAATAAATATAAGATAATAAAGTTAATAATGATATGTTTTTTACGTAAAATTGTTACTTTCCCTTTAAAAATGATCACTGAAATAACTAGTGATTTTAATATATCTATTTATCGCTCGTCTGACACTTTGACTCCCAATTACTTAAGAAAAGAGTTATTCTATTAATTATATTCTACATTCGTAATCCCAGAAATGTCTAGAAAATAGTAACTCTAGTTATTGTTAGAATAGATTGTGTAAGGTCCAGACTTTCAAACTATTGTTTTCTTTTTCAAATCGTTCGACCACAGTCAACATATAGAAGCCAGTATTCATTGCACTATACCTAGTTACCTATTTATGTATATATATTTTACAAATTGTAAAGGTCAAACCGACCGTTAATAGTCCTGTATTGTAACAACAGCAATTATCAGTTTCGGCCTTTAAAAAAACCGACTAAAATATAATTTCTACTGTTATTAGAATAATGAAAGGACAATGTAATTTAGTTTAATTAGGACACGTCAGCAGATAAGTCATTGCTTCTATTTTTATACATTCTATTGATTGTAAGCTAATAAAGACAATTCAACAAAATACTTAGAACGACGTTTTATAATTGTGTGTTTCCAATGTCCGCCGGTTCGTAAACACCACATGTACTTAACATCAGCATTAAATAAATACGAAATTATATTATGAAGTTTTATTATTTTAATTATTTAAAAATTACTTCAATTATGTTTCGTTTTGATTTTAATAACTACCACCTCATTTTTGGAATGATAATGTTGGACGTTGTTTTTCTTACCCATCCAGTTGTAGTTGGTATATATAGCATTAAATGCTAATCAAATGTTTTTAAAAATCTGCATATTATTTTAAGAAAACTAAATAAATTTTCTGAATGTCGGTGTCTTTACACTTTTGACTCTTTAGATATGTTAATAAATGCTAATATTGATAATATATTATGTTAATTCACAGTTATTTAACAGACGGTAACGGCCGGTGAATCGCGCCCGACGTGTCGCCGCCGCCCGTCGGGGCGGGCGCCTACGCCGCGGCACCCGTAGCCACTGCTACGCGCTACGAGCTACGAGCTACGCGCAATATCGACTATACCTATATCTAGCCAAGTATGTATATTGTGTCTGCATACGTATTTTATTAGATTTACATAATAACTATATCACAAGCTTCGCCTAATTATACGCAGGTAGTTACTTTACAACATGATTTAATTTTCAAAAAATCGAGCTATACCGTAGAAAATTGTATTAAACAGAAACGTGACATTAATTTTAAAGAAGTAAAATAGCCTATCAAAATTACCTATCGACGACATTTTATCCTCATAAGCATATAAACAGCCAATCTACATATAAACGAGCAGTATAATAAAATCGTGAGACCAGTATAAAGCTTAACATGAAACGCTTTATGTCGTTGGTCGGATATGGGGGAGGAGGCGGTGGGGTCGGGAGGAAGCTGGCACAGCGCCAGCCGACAAGGTGAAGTGGCAGCGCCGAGTGAAAGTCCTCGCCCTCCGTTAGAGGCATCTCGTACCCTCCCGAGATGACGCCGTGGCTGTAGGAATTTCCGTTTTGCGATGTGTTATGTAACTAGCGGATGTATACGAGATATCTACTCATAAAAGTACTCTATTCGAATAGCATAAAAATAACTACCTATCTAATGCTAGTCCTCGAAGAGTCGTAGTAATAATCTATAAAGATGTTGAAATAAATAATTCCCTATGAAATGACAAGAGTGTTTTGTATGATGGATCGTCTAGAATATTGCATAAAAACCTCATTAGTTAAAAATGTTTGAGTCACATAATTTTTTCTTGTTAACTATGCTTTATCAAAATGTAGAACTAATTCCTATCCTGCCGCCTCGGCATTTTGCAAATTTATCTATATATAGAACATAATGTGAAGATGTTTTGGCAAGGTACAAGACTTTTATGGCGAAATACTTGAATAAGGCAACAGTTTCAAGACTTGCGAGAAAGAGTTTCTGCTTTACGAATATAATGATGCAATTTACACCTAAAAATGGGATAAAGGAGTAGGATTTCAGAATTTGTAAGGAATTAATCAAAGTATAGTACAACACACAACATTTACACAACATAGATCAAAGAAAATTAACTCGCGTATTTTTTTAATCGCAAGGTAAGAAAATATTTTGGCAATATTATGCTCCAGAAATTATATTTAATTTGGGTAATATTTAAGTGAAAAAGGAAAAAGATAATATCCTTAGAAATAATTAAATCTCGGTTGTTTGAAAACATTATTATTACAAATTGTTGTGTTTTAAATCTAGAACAAAATAATTTATTTGTAGTTGAAAGACGCATAATTTTATGTTTTGAACGAAAAAGTCAGAACGCATTTTTATTTTTCAAATTGATTATAACATAGGAAATTATAAAATCATATAAAGCGAATCTTTTACGACATGCGACACAGAAAGCGATTGCGTGTGACTTTAATTTCCTGAAGCCGATTAATTCAAAGGCTCAAAATCGCGAGAACTTTCACCTATATCAAACTAAACATCCAGTTTGTGTTTATTTAATTTTATCATAAAATGTTTGAATTAAAAATTGAAACCGAAATTTTCGCGACTAAATTTAATTTAAAAGTTTAAAATATTATCGCGTCGCAATAATCGGTGAACACGGGCACACAATTGGTCGCGTCACGAAACTGTAACGAGGTGTCGCAGCGAGCACATAAATATCGCGTGATGGCACAGGCTTCGATGCATGCGTACGTACCTCGGCAACGCACGGCCCGCCGCCGCCGCCGCACGCCGCACGGAACACTCACAGCACGACTGACAGTCCGACACTCGCGGAGCGCGCGCGGCCAACCGGTACGTGCAAACACCAAAAGCAAAATGGACATACCTGAGGGTGGCGGCTGGCACGGGGCGCGCTCGCTACTTGAATGAGCTCCCGGGGCGGAGCGGCGCGCGCAGGGGGCGCGGCCAGCCCGCGTGGCTCCTGCTCCCGCGACCCCCGCCGCCCGCCGCCCGCCGCCCGCCGCCTGCACCGCTCAGCTGAGCCCTGATTAGCCCCCGGCCCGGCTATTCAATTAAGGGTTGTTCGGTGCATCGCCGATGTGGGCCCGGGCGGCCGGGCTCGGAGCCCCGGACCGATGCCTTTGAGTGCTCTTCATTAGGACGTCTCTATCACCGTTATTCTTATAGAGCCCGTGGGCTCGACTCTCGAGTCTACCGTAGATGGTTTTGCTTGAATTTTCGTGACAAAGAAATTGCGACTGATTTTCATCTCATAAAGTCTTTGCTCGAAACGAAAGGGACCTAAAGTTTTATACAAGTCTTAATATTAATAGTCTAGTATATAATATAATCCTAGGCACTTTTAGAAGCAACTTTGAGCTTTAGCTTTTATCACATTTCTTTGTTCTTATAATATGTATATCCTCAACTGTAATACGGTTGTGTTTGCATGTACAATGAAGCAACAATGGCAGCACGAGGAGGCCCCGGGGATGCAGCCCGTTACACGGCCATGCGAGACTTGCCAGCGACCGTATTATCGTTTAATTCCATACACGATGTAATTGAATCTAGTGATCGACGACGCTTTTGTTTTGTCTTCGTATAAAATAATCGTTGGAAGCTTATTCAGGCAACATTTTCTTTGTTCTTTTTTCTATTGGTATTACCTACAGATTTCATTAATAGTACTGTCTTGCAAACGTCTATGCGATGTATATATATGTATAATGTTTTAGGCATAAGTTAAATTATTTCCTATTTTATTACATTTTTCATATCTTGTTTAACAAATAATCTTATTTCTTCAAATTCTACAACTAGCTTCCTAAAATATATAACACTAGCGGCCCGTCCCGGCTTTGCACGGGTACATTACGGTTACATTATTGGAGTTTTAGTAAGGATCCCATTTTTTTTTTTTATATAATATAATCTATGTCACCCGGGGATAGCGTAGTTTATTTCAAATCGGTTTAGTAGTTTCGGAGCCTATTCAATGCAAACAAACGAACAATGAAATCTTTCCTTTTAATACTATTAGTATAGATTATAGGTATTGAAAGACCAAAAGTTAACGTTTTCAAGATTTTTACCCCAATTTTTTTGTCTGGCGGAGCCTTGGATGGTTGTTTCAATCGTTCTAGGGCAGAGCACATCCCGAAATTTCTGAAATAATAACGTCCTGTTACTTTCACTTCGGTGTATTTTTACGACCACCCAGAAATCCTAGCCAGATTGAGAACCAAAGATTCTAGCCAGTCAAAATAATCTAGGTAGTTTTGTTTGAGATTTTTTTATGGACATAGAACTGCCATGCCGTCTGAACAATACTTGTAAATCTTGTTTACATTGTGGTTTTTTTTTAAAACCACCCAAAAATCTTAGCCAAACATTTTCTCGTGAAAAACGACTAAGACGAAATAGGTACACTATGCGTGGTCCGCTACGCACTTGACCGGTCCATTAATTTATTATAATCTGTTACACCAGCTTAGCAAGAGGTAAGAACACTATAAAGAGTGTCGCACTGGTAAATAGTTTTGGCAGCAATTTCAATGCGTGTTATTGAAAATGCTAAAGCGAGTGTAATGTACGAAAAATTTAGAACGTTCGTCTCAGTTGTGCTACGTCGTAGCGGCGTAGCATACAAGCGACACAAGTTTGTTCGGTTTTGTGAGGTAACCTGCAATATTATTGTTATTACTTAATAAACAATGGTTTATCTACAAGTACCGGTGGTAGATTCTGACTATTCATAAATGCTTTGTTGGCTTACAAGAATAAAAACAATTTTGAGTTTGAGTCTACCTTATTTTAATAGCCAAATAAATGGTTCACTCGCTTCTTTGAAAAAACAATTTAGTTAAAATTAAAACTCGGACAAGTGCACGTCAGGACATTCACAATGTAGGCTTCCGCACCCATTTCAATAGCGATAAATTTATTGTATTTATAACAAAAGTATTGAAACACAAGAAACAAAGTATATGCGGTTGATTTTGGAATCTCAGTATTGAGTTTATTCGGAATCGTATGGGAATTAACTTAGCTTTAACTTGGTCTTGGTTTAATTTTAATTGCAATGTCGTGTCATGTGCTAGTGTTCTCATTTTTCCAGATTTTCTGCACAGTGTTTCAAGTTTGTACAGCAATATTTACCTAAAGCCACGTTTTCAGTTTAAAAAAATTCGGGACTCCAATACAATCTGTTCTCCCTTATTTCACCCGCTTAGGGGTGGAATTTTATAAAATGCTGAAAAGTATATTTTTTATTTGTAATGAGTAAGCTTAATACTAATTTTCATGGCTCTAAGTTGAATTTTGTTTACCCATACAAACTTTCATCCCCTATTTTATGCAATTAGTAGTGGAATTTCACAAAATCTTTCCTTAGTGGATAATTACGGTATAAAAGGTACCTACTGTCAAAATTTCATGACTCTAACACCAGCGGTTTGGGCTATGCGTTGATTCCTTTGTTTTGATGAGCAAATTTGCGAAAAGTATCAAATATGTGACATAAATGGCTATAATGGGTTTTTACACCTCCAAGGGACTATAGCGTTTAATATTTGAAATTAATTTTAACTTGATAACTCTATCAATTTCTGAGAAAAAAGGGTCTTGACCGACAGACAGACAGACGGACAACAAGGTGATCCTATAAGGGTTCCGGTTTTTTCTTTTGAGGTACGGAACCCTAAAATTTACACGTAAACTCACTGAGCGGTTTTAAACATACAATAATACCGTTTGGAACATTTACATAGGTACAGCTGTTTATTTAATACCTAACCTAAGAAGTAAATCTACTTCTTCGATTTGAAGTGAAGTAAAACATCGTGAGTAAACAATGCTTTAATAAATCTAACAAATTTTCGAAAGACATGTGTGAAATCTGCAATCCTATACTGGGTCCGCGTGATGGATTATGTCATGAATCCCGCTTGCATCAAACGGAGGCCCGTGCCTAGGTGTCGTACATTAAAAGAGTTAATTATTATTATTGTAGAACTAGCTGAGCCCGCGACTTCGTCCGCGTGGAATTTAATTTAACAAAAAAGCCCGCTCCCGCGTTCTGAGCCCGCGCGACAGAACCCATTTTTTTTTATTTTGTTTTTCTAAAATAAAAGTAGCCTAACTTACTGCTTATAACATCAGCTATCTACCAGTGAAAGTCCCGTCAAAATCGGTCAAGCCGTTTCGGAAATACTCTTTGATTTCATGTGTTTTTATTTTTTTACACGGAACCCTAATTGTTTTTCAAAAATTAAAGTAGCCTAAGTTACTCCCTATTACATCAGCTATCTGCCAGTGAAAGTCCCGTCAAAATCGGTCCAGCCGTTTCGGAGATTACCCGGAACAAACACACAGACAGACAGACAGACAGACAGACAGACAGACAGACAGACAGACAAACAGACAAAAATTTTTTAAGTCGCGTTTTTGCTATAGATGTCGTATGTACTTTCATATGCATTTAGTGAAAAGGTGTTATTTTGATATTACAAACAGACACTCCAATTTTATTTATTTGTATAGATAGTGTAAATAATTAACGAAAGTTGTTTTGTTGTTACCTAAGTATAATATTAATATCATCGATATGTCCTCAAAACTATTATATTCGATGAATAAAACCGAGGACACGAAAATTATAACGCTATTACAAAATTTTGTAAACAATTATGATAATTATTTGCGAATAACCACTAAACTGGTTACTGAGCCGAGGGGTGTGCAGAATGGCTGGGGGACTGAAAAGGGACCATTAAGCCTAACTCCTGCTGTAATCGCCACTACAGGCGCCATTCATCCTTAATTGTTTGCACAATTTCTTGGGATGCTGATTCGTGGTAAATGATAGACAAATGCTTTAGATATTAGGTGTTTTAATAATTTAATACTAAAATGATTACAAACAGTATGTCGTCCAACGACCCGCTGTCGTGACGAGCAAGAGGAATACGCAGGGAAACCTGGAACAGAATAGCTATAGATAAAGCAATTTGTAATTACAGTAATGGGATTCGTTATAAAACTAATGAAATTTATAAAAATATAAATTATATTATTTAATAGGTTAATTGAAAAATACAGTACCCATTTATAATTCGTCAAGCAGTATTATTTTCTTATATAATCAAAAAATTAAAATGAGGTGACATAATAAAATAAGAAGTAGTAAATAAGTAGTACACCTATGTAATCAATACAAAACATTCTTAAATCTAGTTCAATTATAATTCTCATTATTTATTGAATGTTTTTAACGATAATGTCAAAAGCTTATGATGCCTAAGTGCTACTTAATGATGTTCGCCCTTAAAATAATTTATTATTTATCATTATTAAGTGCATAGTTAATAATGTTTATATTTAATAAAGTATAAGCTTATAACGATAATAAAATACAAAAATATTCATTCTATTTAACTCTCTAACTTACGATATCTATTTGTCACTTGATGATGTTTGCTCTAAATAATTATTATTATTTAATTAAAATATGATAATAAGGTGAACAAATTACAACATTCATTTAATGCATAAAATTAACTTATAAAATATTAAATAATACGCGGTAACCGCTTCAAAAATTATGTAAATTTCGGCAAAATCTCAACGTTCAGCTTGAATTATGAGCTCCGACTTATCGATGCACTTAGCGTAGCTTTAAATCTTATTTCCTCAACGAATAAGTCCAAGCTATCGCTGCACAAATACCCCTTCTGATGCCTTAGGTAACAGTGTATTGGCGCACTGCCAATGTTTGCCAACGAGCGTCTTAACATTTCCCGATAACTGCGTTCATAGTAAGTCGACCGTACAAAGGAAGTTTCCACCAACCTGCGCCCGAAGTCTCCGCCGCCTCTCGCAACACGGCGCGCGACGAATCGTGAACTCATTCGAATTGAATTTTAAAATCTGAAAACCGGAAACTAGTGGCGAGCGAATGCCTAAAACCGGCAGAAAGCCCGGACCACGCGGGCCCGATGCAATCCGTGAGATGACTGCCTCGCTTCCGATGCAGTTACAGTTGGCTGCGGACGGGTTTAACGAGTGTTTCCCGGGCTAGTGCCCGGGACAGCGGAGCTCGCATCCTCGCTGTCACTCTGCTATATTGTATGCCAAAATGAAAAGCTACGCGACCGATAGGCATTGAGGTTTTGACATCGAACTCTATATTTCAAGCAATAAAGTTGTTAATCGGACGTGGTATGCAAGTGCAAGGTAGTGCCGCGTGCATACGAGCGTGTAGTGTTGTCGGTGTACGTCGCACTTCAGCCAGGTGAGGCTGCGTCTGTCTGTGGGCGCTTGTGTGTGTGCGAGACAGGTGAATTAGTGCGCGTGCCGGATCCCCAGGGCGGCCGGGCCCGGGCGAGCTCGTCGCCATGACGACAGCCGGAATCTAATATACTGCGAGCAAATAAAAGCAAAAATAATACAGAAACATCGCTACAGACGACGAACATAAGTACTTTTTAATAAGAACTTTATTAAACGACTTTTTATGAAAGGAGGCACGCATTTGCTGTTTATTCAAACGAATAGGTACATTCATGTATTCGTTTATGCGCTGTAGGTGCACTGTACGTACTTTTTTGTAAATTATAGGTAATATGCGTGGGATGAAATAAATTTGATCAGATACTTACGTTTGGAGATAATAAGCTGGCTGGTAGTTCATTTAGTTATACCAAATCCTATGCAATAAAGCAGCGGATACAGAAAAATACAGATATCAAGTGAAACAGAAAGCTCTCAATCAGGTTCTATTAGCCCAAAACAGTGGTAAGATGTGTTTATAAATAAAAAAACTCCCGGGGCAACCACACTTGGTATTCTCACACATGATCCCATGTAATTAAAACTCTGTATCTGTTGCTATAAGATTCAGAAACTTGTACTATTAAGAAATTATTAACGTTAACATCATTCAGGCGTGTTCTGAAGCCTTCGCTTCTGATAACAGTATTACTCGTTAAAGCGTAATGTAAAGTGTACAACCATAAGGGCACACAGCAGTCCCCCGCGGCCCGGGCGAGCCGGGAGCCTCACAACGCAGGTACCCCTGCAAGCCCTGCCGTAATGAGATTCTTGTTACAAAATTAAAAGCTGTTTGCGAGGGAGCACTTGATAAATGAGCCTCGCTTGAATATGATAGAGAACGAAATTTTGAAATGCATAATGAAGTAGCGTGTCTACTTAAATTGGAGCATATCAGAATTTTAGGCATGTACCTACCTGGGGCCCAACTCTGCTAACGACCGTCGCTCGATTCGACTCGCAGTACGTCACAACAATTCATGTTTCGCGTAAATAAATACGTCAGATTTGACAGTTTTTTTTATAAGAAAACTGTCAAAAGTGACGTATTCAGATATACGATACGTCAGTTTTGGCGTATTGTGAGTCGATTGGAGCGACCGCCGTTAATAGAGTTGGGCCCCTGGTCTGATTAACTAAATGAGCTCGAATAGTAAATTATAATATAGGCAGTATACAGGTTGAAACAGAAAGGGTATACTTTTTTTTTGATAACTTAACTTTGTAATTCTTAAACTATCAGCTTTGGAGGAAACTTGAAAAACAAAAGGTGTTATAGGAATACAGCTGATGGCAGATTTCACAAGTCTACAAAACCTTTAGTACTATAAAGCTGATAGTTTTAGATTTACAAAGTAAAGTTGCAAAAAAATAGTATACCCTTTTTGTTTCACCTAGTATAATTAACTTGCGTCCTGAAAAAAATGGCCTATAGTACTTATGTACACAAGAATGGTGACGAGGTATAGACGTCCGCTTTACTTATAAAACTTGTTTAGCAGTGCGTTAAACAATGCGTTATCTTACATTGGGTAGCCTCTGATATGGTGAAGTTACGATACCTACTTCATATCAACATGTTTAAAGTTACCGAAAAATATACGTATCTAAGTAATTAAATTAATCGCTTATGAACAGTTAAGACTAATACTGTCAACAAATTTTAAATGTATAACCTGCAAAATTTGGCGGGTTTAGTAACTATAGTCAAGCTCAATACTAAATACTTTATGCAAGGGTAGGAACTACCCCCTCGAGGTGCCCGCTGCACCGGCGGGAAGGATATAAGCCGATTATTGACAGACGTCGGTCGTGTTTTGATAGAGAGATGAAATTCTAAATGGAAAGCACTTTCAATGGCAGAATCCGTTTAAGTTCGTTTATTAAATGAAAATGTCTGGAAAAAAATTGATACATTAACGTTGAAATATAAATCTATTCGTTGTTTGTTTTGCTAGTCAACTTCCCGACTTTATCTTGTATCAAAGAAAGACACCGGTGCTAATTATGTTGAAACGAAACTTGAATCAACAAATGTAGGTTTTGTCTTCCTTCTTAAGGCTAAAGCGCCCATCTAGCCCGCGAACTTCAAATTTTTGAATTTCGCGGGCTAGACAGGCGCCTTCATTTTAATGCATGACCAAGACGGCAAATTTTTTTAGCTCTAGCGCCATTAGACAATATTCACAACATTCTTTATTTACTACTTTCTCTCTGACTTTATATTTAATGTATCGCGACACAAATTAGGTACTCGTATATAACGACACCTACACTGGAGTATATCCGTATTAACACAAAAAATACTTTTACAAGTTTGATATCCGGAAAATTTACGGCATTTTATGTTAGGATGGTCAAATCCCGTGCGAAAAAAATTAATAGGCTGTAGAGCGCCCTCGTAGAATCCGTAATTAATGGTCAGGGGGAATTAAAAGCGGAAGTTGATAGGGGTTGTAAAAAGCTGTAGCGGCCGTCTGCTAATTGTTTTATGTCTAATTGTGGGTAGAAAAACATTTTATGAGGGGTTATCATTACAGTACCTACTACCTACCTCTATATAAGGTCTTATACGAATAATAAAAGATATGTTGCTTGGCGTCTTATTAAATACTAAAGATCATGCACCCACCAGATAATAAATAATCTGCTAGGTTTATTTCTAACACCTGACTTTCTAAATCACTACCGCTACCAACCATCAAAAAGATTTCATACTATCAGATTTTTTTGTGGTAGGTACAGTCATCTCTAGCATTTATTAAGGCGCCATGATGTTGGTCAATGTCTTTTTATTTCTTCTGCACTTCCGACTTACGAATTGGTAAATGAGAACTTTCCTTTATGATGTATTTTCGGAAGGAGTCATTGTCTGTACTTTTTAATTTCAGGAAACTTAAACAACTCTAACTTAGGACAAAGACAAATATCTAGCTTTTGAATTAACTTTAACTTCCCTTCTTGGAACAAAATAAATTTATTTTTTACTCTCCAAATATCTTTTGCAAAACGGTTCAGTATTTTAATGTAAACTTATAGAAACAATTTATGTGCTGAAACTGTACAGCCTGTAAGTAAATGCACGCGAGCAGCGTTCTTTGTGTCCATCAATAAAGCGTTCCCCCGGTAAATGGTTCCAGCCAATCTAATAAAGGTTGTTTGGTCAGCCTCCGAGTGGTAGACCGTGAAATGCGTGTGCCCATCCGATAAACGCCAAAAGCTATACGCCGCTGCTGTGTCGCAACATCACGAGCTCGTAGGGCTGCCCCTTATTTTTTTTAGAATAGAATAACCCTAAAAATACCTAAACTTTTCTTTGAACGAAACATAAGTTGGTTTATTTAATTTGCCAATTTATTTTCTTTTAACAAGCTTTTGTTCACATAAAGGTTATTTTCTATTAAAACTTACTTCTCATAATTTATAGTCGAATTGTAATCTATGACCATTGAAGAGTTATTAATACAACGTATTTTCTATCAACGTACCTACGACCTTCTGTTTTTATTTTATCTATTAATTAGCATATTGTATTCTTATAAAATAATGATAATAAAACTTGTAAAGGGACTCAGCGTCAACCCTACCGATAACTAACTCCCTCATACCGCCCTCCACCCACTACGCCCGGCTGCCGCCCGCCCGCCCTCATACTACGCGTTAAAAATAATAATTAGGTACGTCAAAAAACACTGGCGGAGAGGACAAAGAATTTGTTCCAGGTCCGACCTCGACCGTCTGCCCGGTTATTAGAGACCGAAGTAACACATTCGCCGAAAATTGTAGTTTTTCTTTAGTGTTTTAGTTGTGTTAGTGTTTTCTTTCTTTGATGTTGTCGATGCGAGAATCATCTGGAGCAGCTAGAATAAGGTTTACCGCTCATTATTTTCATTGCTATAGCGGGACTCTGAGATAAAATATTCTGGGCGTATATATTCGGGAGGGACTGTTTCTTTATTACGAAACTTATCAGCATTAATGGAACGCGCTATGATAGTTTACTTACTAGTAGTTTTATTCTTTGGCGTGACGTTTGTTTTATGTTCCCAATACAAATAACAATCAAGTCGGATACCGAGTTGAACAAATTTAGCTCGTTTTTAATTAATAATTGAGTAAAAATAATAATCGCTCTTCAAAGGTCAGACAAAGGCACCCCACCTGAAACAGGTACTCCGGGCAGCCTAATCGGATTATAGCAATTAATTGGACAGTTTATATCGACGCACTCCGACCGGAGCACTTTATAATAAATTCTGTCTGTGCCTGCATCAAACTCAATCGAATTAGTCTCGTTTTAAGTGCGTAATTTCGACTAGGTGGGGTTAAAGCTATGAGAGTAAGCGAGATGGGGTCAGAATAATCAAATTTATGGACCTGAAGGTGAGTGGGATAGGAGGACGAAACGCAGGAATTACCTGCTTACGGCGATCTTCTGTCAGTGGGTGGTACTACCCCGGTTGATCGAGCCCGTGTATAAGCTGTAGTCAGATGACTACAGAGTCAAAGCGTTTATTTTGTTTAGGCCTACGGGGCCATTTAAAAGTTGTAATTTTTACATTTTTTCTTATATCTACAACCGGATCGGAACGCTGAAAAGATCCGGCAAGAAACTCAGCGGCCTTGTCTTTTTACATTTTGGTTTTTTTTTCTTAATCGCTAATTACTTATCTATACATCTATACAAATAAATAAAATTGGTGTGTCTGTTTGTAATATCAAAATTTCACTAAATGCATATGAAAGTACATACGACACCTATATAAAAAACGCGATTTAATTTTTTTTTGTCTGTCCGTCTGTCTGTCTGTCTGTCTATCTGTGTGTTTGTTCCGGGTAATCTCCGAAACGGCTGGACCGATTTTAACGGGACTTTCACTGGTAGATAGCTGTTGTTATAAGCAGTAAATTAGGCTACTTTTATTTTAGATAAACAAAATTAAAAAAATGGGTCCTGTCGCGCGGGCTCAGAACGCGGGAGCGGGCTTTTTTGTTAAGTTAAATTCCACGCGGACGAAGTCGCGGGCTCAGCTATATAATTAATAATTACAAAGCGTAGTAGATATTAATGTTAATATAAATTACCAAGAATTACATAATTCGGACTAGCAGGGCAAGACACGCTACGCTTTGACATTATTATTTAGCGCATATATTATTACAGCTTGGCCCGTTTTTATTCATTTAATTTCAATGTACTAACATGTAGGTAGTAGCTCCTTGTGGCTTCCACCATGTCCAAACGTCGGGAGGTGGGGTGAAAGGATCTTCGAGCTTAACGTCTGTCTTGGACGTGGAATTAGGCTGGTGACATCCTCAAATTGGTGACCTGTCCAATTAACGATAGGATCACGTGGATTAATCATCCTTAAATCAAGCTTATTTATTGCGGTTCGGTTAATTTGATGAAAAAATGCCTTTTTTAACTTAAGGCCGAGTCCCAGATGAAACGCTTATAAGTAGATAGAGGGTATGTAGTGATTGTTAAAAAAGGTCATAAAACAATGACAAATTTTAAAAGAAGCATTTGTTTTTTTTGCTGTAAGATACGGCTTATACTTAAAATAAATAAATAACGCCAGACAGATACACCACCTGTACGGTCCCAAACTAAGCAAAGCTTGTACTATGGGTACCATACAATGGACTGGGGGCGATCCCAGTGACACCCAGACCTGGGCAAATTACGAAAAGGCCATTTCCGAAATTTGCCCCGGCGGGAATCGAACCCGCAACCACCATGTGCAGTGAGCCGAGCGGCCTACGCTCGAACCACTGCGCCAAGCGGTCGTCAAACCTACCTACTAGTAACAAGTGTGCTACAAGTTGTGTTTACATCTCCATTCATAAATATTTACTCGAACAAATTAAAACATGCAGTACGCTTACTGTATCCATTCTTAATTACTATTTGTTTACCAGCAGGACACAGTGTAACGCAAACATTTGCTCGGACTGGGGTGGTTCTCGTCCATGTAATATTGTTGGAGAGAAAATATCAGAGCTATTTGGTGTTATGCATCGTTTGAGAGTGGTTTCCTCCTGGCTACATTGATTGCGTCACCCACGGAATATCGTGTTGACGCGAAACTGGAAGCTTTGTGAAGAGCGGTAGCGGGAGATTAATATATAAATATCGACAGTCTAGTACACCAAACGTTACGGCCCTAAACTAATCAATATGTGTACTATGAGTACAATGGACTGGACGGAGCCAGGTCTAGACCCAGACTAAGGTAAATTACTAAAAGGACATTTCCGGAATTTTCTCCAGTGAGAATAGAGCCCGCAATCGATCTAAGCGATCGATTATATAATTATTATCTGAATAATTTTGGAGAATTTAACATAGGGCTTGAAAAAAGGAATTAAATTGTTTTTTTTTTAATCTAAATACGTCGTGTTAATGTTTGTATGTGTGTTATTTTAATGTTTATATTTGAATTAAATAGATCATCGGACACAATATAAAACTGTCACTCAGAGTAAAGAGTAGAAGTAGAGTAGCTTATTAACAACACCTTTTCTTCATAGCGATGAATTTACCGCACAGCTCTACTTTAGGTTGCGGCCTAATAGAGACGTTTAGCTTAATAATATAGCAGTCGGAGCGGGCCGGTCTCTGGTGCTGACACGCCGCGGAGATTCACTGAAATGTTAAAATTACTCAGGCGGAAACTACCGCGTCAATGCTCAAAAACATTTTACGAAATGTGATGGGGTTTTAATCTTTTTGCAACATGCACTTATAGGATGAGTTTTAACTAAGTACAAAAATGTTGGAATTTTATAAAAAATATTATCAGATGTTTTAAAATAACGATGTCCAGTTTCCCTGAGGCTAGCTTATAGATTATATGTTTTTAAATACCTAAGTCATGATGTCACAACTCACTGTATATACTATTCTGTTTACGATAATTAATATTTTTGTATTAGTATCGGTGGATTTCAACATACGCGAATCCTTCGAGTTGAGTGTGTACCCATCTCGCTCTTTATTCGCGAGTTTGTAAACACCGCTATTATGGTGAAACGTGACTAGTCATCCGAAAACAGATAAAGTTCCAGTATTGACTTACGGTATTATATTGTTTTATGCCACGATCGCTTTGAGTGCTGCTTAAGTATTCTATGTAGTGCTTGTTTTTCATGGTTTTGTCGACTTCTGGTTTTGAAAATATAGCTTCCAATGTTGTTGGGTAAAAGTGTTGTTACTTTTAATGAGCATAAGCTCTATCTTAGGATTATTTAACATTTCAAAGAGTTATCCTCCTAAATCGAGTTAAACGGTAGTAAAGTCAAGCTGCCAATTAACAACAGCTCATATGCGGATTGGCTCAAATGGGGTAGTAACATCCTTATCACAGAAGATCGCCGTAACGTAGCTACGACGTTTTAAGTAGCTAACGTGGTAAGGCCCCATGTCGAGCGAATGTCTACCGACGTGATTATTTAAAACAATATAATTTAAATACAATAAAGTCAAATCTGAATCTGAAAAAGTCAGAACATATAGCCAGAAATAAGCTTTTTGAATGACCATCAAAAATGCTCTTGCAACTTTTTTATTACGAGTTCTATTTGTAATAAAGGGTCGTAATGCCTAGGGGCGAGCACTGCATACGCAAAATATTTAATATCGCAAATTAGTCAAAGGCAGTGCCGCCGGCGAGGGTCGCTACGAGGGTATTCATATCGCAAAGCCCGGCAGCGTCCGGCGGCCGCGGACAAAAGTTGACGGACGTCTGCCGTGATTGAGTGGATCCCAGCTCGATACAGCCTCTAATGGGTCCCTGGTCGCGGGGCGCGGGGGCGAGGGTCGCGGGGGTCGCGGGGGCCGCCGGGCGTGAGTAGCGCCTGGGGATAGCTTGATTGCGGCATTAACAACAGATATACATATATATAGGTACCTACTACTATCCTGTGTTACCGGTTTGTTATTGCTAGAAAATTTAAATAGGTAATTATAGCTAATAAATCAGATAGTGTATGCAGCAAGTTATCGCAAATACATACAAGTTTATTTCATTCGAAACAAAGATATTTGTCGGCCTCAAAAGGTTATAGGAAAGGAGGAACGCCCTTGTAATAGAAAACACAATATCGTAAGGTACAGCCTGCTGCCTGACATGTGATCTGTAGTCGTACGTTTTCTTTTTACCGAAGAATTTTCGCAACAATATAAAGAACAAATAGGGCACATAATACCCATGACGCGACTGAAATTCGATTCGCGCCATCGCCTTTACGTAACGCTTATGGTAATAAAGTATTGGAAGTGTTGAGCCGGGACGCGAGCGATACTACGTGTGTTCACGCGTGAGGATCATTGTGTTTAAGAGTAGGTACATCTAAAAAGAAATTATTTTGAAAAAGTGTTTTGATCCCTCTTATAGATGTTACCTAAAGGTAAGAGGTAAATAAGAGTAATAATTTGACGACCGCTTGGCGCAGTGGTTCGAGCGTAGGCCGCTCGGTTCACTGCACATGGTGGTTGCTGGTTCGATACCCGCCGGGGAAATTTCGGAAATGGCATTTTACGGTACCCATAGTACAAGTTGTGCTTAGTTTGGGACCATAAAGTTGGTGTGTCAGTCTGGCGATATTTATTATTATTTATTTAAATCAATATTCTCGGTGAGGACTTTAACGGGCCTGCTACTTCTGATACGTTTGACGATTCAATTAGTACACTAATTCCGATCTGCCAGTTCACTGAATTACAAACGAATACCAAATATTCCATTCGCGACATTAATTTCAGCAGAATTAATCGAATGTTCAACTGGGCGTGAATCTACAAGTTCTACGCGCGTCTAC
Organism: Notodonta dromedarius; assembly: GCA_905147325.1. NCBI lineage: Eukaryota > Metazoa > Arthropoda > Insecta > Lepidoptera > Notodontidae > Notodonta > Notodonta dromedarius. Next base: position 11,111,443 of record LR990159.1, on the reverse strand, counting down.
GGCGTAGCAAACCGTAGCAACAGCGCTACTATATTCGTTAATTATGTACTGCGTACAAAGGGAATGCTTCATTGTAATTTTAAATGTAACGAGATGTGTAGAACTAATTACTTCTACTTCGTAATTTGAAACATTTTGTAGCTCTATATTATTTTCTGGTAAAATTTTTGCGCTCTTATTAAATTACATTATACCTAAATGTTAAATATTTTGTACGACAATAAATAAGCCCTAATTAAACATTACAACAAGTAAAATTCAAGTACATATAATCAAAATGATAGAGGCTCATAATATAAATAGACACGTACCTATGCGTTATTCATTCTGCATTTATAAAACGCGACAAGGTAAACATATTCATCAATTTTCAAAAGAACTCAACTTAATTAATCCAATTTAACATCAAATGTTCACGGTGAAAGAAAACGAAAAATGTATTTTAAAAAACAGCTCACTTCAAAGGGCTTTTCCAATTATGGCGTCGATATCGAACAACAAAAGAGCTATGAAGTATAAAACACGGTATAAATTGGAGCGAGCGGGAGAGATGTACCCAAGTGTTGAGTTTTCTGAAATAATTTTAATAGATGTCCGGGCGAACCACCCCGCCCTCCGGCGCGCGGGGGGATGGGGGCCCAAATGAGATTTCCTTTGAGCCAGAGTGCTGACCACGACACTCGGTGGTTGAATCAACCCCTCATACATCATGCAACTCACTCGTAATGTAGAACAACTCCGAGTACGCTTTCAGCATTCGTTGGTAGCGTTGCTAGACTTGTAACTATTTCGCGCTCAGTAGACTTTATTGCATTAGCTTTATGGCTTGTTTTAGTTGGTCACGGAATAGCTATCAATGTGTTTTGTGTACTTTTTCGTAAGTAGTATATACAAGCTCTCGCCCACGGCTTCGTTCGCGTGGATCACGGAAAGGAATTTACATGCAAACTTCCATCCCTCGATTTATCCCCTTAGGGATGGATATTTCCAAAATTCCTCCTTCATATCGATGCCTATGGTATAAAAGGCCCCTACTGTTAACATGACATGTTTCTTATTATAGCTGTTTAGGCAGTGCATTGGTGATAGATCAGTCAGTCAGTTCCAACTATTATTTAACACAGTAAAAGAATACCACGTTCAACGAGAAGCGATAGAAAATGGAAATAATCTTTTAGTGCAAATCAGTCTCCGCGGGGCTAATATGCGGATGGATATTTTATACAATTAGTGGTTCATTCTGTGTCGGAAACCCTAATGTAAATTTAAAATAAATTAATAACTATTTTAATAAAACTATCTATTGTCTATTTTCGTGTCGCTGTTCGTTGACCGTTGTAGGTATTGACTTAGAGACTGTCTTGCCAGAATTAAATTTATTTATTCAACAACATTATCATAAAGTCATTTAGCATAGCATTTTCTAGAGTAGACCACCACTTGAAAAACCAGAGCTAATTGGCTCAAAATATTTCAGTCATCGTTTCATTACCTTATACTTTCTAGAATACATTGTTTTCATTCTCTTTATAAACGCGATAACAAATAAAGCACAAAAACGATTTCGCTTTGGCTCAAAGTGAAGTTAAAAAGTATCAAGCGTGTACAAAATAAAACGCTAGCAGAAAGCCTTTTGCACAAGCCAATGCGCTGTTGAAAATTGAGGAGAGTTGTCGGCTCTCTCTTGATTTTAATTTCATCGAGCACAACAGGCTACCTAGCGTCGGGGCCGTTGCAAAAGGGACAGCATATACGATATAATTGCACTTATTGGCTCAAAGGGAATGGTCTTGATTGGAAATTTCATATTATGTCATGTTACTTATGTATTTGTCAATACAAAACTCATCATTATTTCGTAGGCATATAGGTTTATAAATATTATTTTTTACATGTATCTATACAAATAAATAAAATTGGAGTGTCTGTTTGTAATATCAAAATAACACCTTTTCACTAAATGCATATGAAAGTACATACGACACCTATAGCAAAAACGCGATTTAAGTTTTTTTGTCCGTCTGTCTGTCTGTGTGTTTGTTCCGGGAAATCTCCAAAACGGCTGGACCGATTTTGACGGGACTTTCACTGGCAGATAGCTGATGTAATAGGGAGTAACTTAGGCTACTTTAATTTGTGAAAAACAATTAGGGTTCCGCTTAAAAAAATAAAAACACATGAAATCAAAGAGTATCTCCGAAATGGGTGGACCGATTTTGACGGGACTTTCACTGGTAGATAGCTGATGTTATAAGCAGTAACGTAGGCTACTTTTAATTCAGAATAACAAAATTTTTAAAAATGAAAAAATGGGTTCTGTCGTGCGGGCTTTGAACCCGGGAGCGGGCGTTTTTGTTAAGTTAAATTCCATGCGGACAAAGTCGCGGGCTCAGCTAGTGTAGAAATAATCGTGCCATGTCTTCTAGTGTAATTTGTCATATAGAATGATTAAAGGAAGTTAATTATTATAATATACATATTTTTTATTTTATTTTATTTATTTATTTTTTTCATAATTATTTATAATTACGCATGTACCTAAACCTACGAAAGACCGAAAAATAGCAACGGGTACCCACATCTACTTATGTAAGGTTTGGGTTCAATCCTCTTGTTTCCACTCCATTGCTCTCCTGATTATTGGATGTTTTTTGTTATAGGCGCAATATACCTACTACCTACTTCCTTATTTATAGGAAAATGATATGTATTTTAATATCGTAACGCTTGACAATTGTATCACCACGGGTTTACCTATCCGCCGGTGATCCATCAAAATCGCGCCCTCGACGACTTCCATTATTCGATGGCCGCGAAACAAATGATTACAAATGAATCGGGCGCAGGGGTGTGCGGGGCGCGCGGGGCCGTTGCTATAGCTACCCGAGACGATCGATGCGTCTCCCGCTCCCCGCCGCCCGCACACCCGCTGCCGCCATCCCCTCTTCACCCCGCACCCCTCAATTAAACAATGATTCACACGCTGAGCGATGGGATGACGAGCACGCATTATGCTATGTTCTGAGCAGAGGGTATTGTTATAAAAATGATGGATAAAAGTTTTGGTGATGTTAGGTACTTACCTACCTATTGTTTTGTCATACCTACATAATTTTTTCTACCTACGTTTTGATGTTACGCACTCATAGTCGCGATTGGGAATGCGTGACATAGGTAATCGGCACCGCCACCTTCCATTACTTATGTATGAATAATGCAGACAGGGTTCTACACATAAGAAATACAACTAAAAGTACAGAGCCCACGAATTAACATACACCCTACTTTCGATAGGAGTAACAATATAATTAGAGTAAAAACCTATTTATTAAAATAAATACAGTTGAAAACGCGAGCGTTATGTCCAGGTGAGATAAGTTTGGTACAAGTACTTCCTTCGCGGTACGTTTTTCGAGTCTAAATAGAAGGCGTCCGTCGCAGATGTCGGTGTAACTTTCAAGTTAGAAGTTTATACAGTAATATGTTTGCAGTGTTCAGCACATGGGATTGTGCGTCGAATTATTGGCAGATGTTATATAGAGTTATAAAAGTAGAGATGGTCGCCTGAAATTCATATCATTAATTTGAAGTAGGTAAGTAGTTAAGACTACTTAATTAAGACTTCTCTATATTACATTCAAACTCAAACAATTTTTTTTTTATTCATGTAAGCCAACAAAGCATTTATGAATAGTCAGAATCTACCACTGGTTCGGAATGCTGCTTCCATTGAGAAGATCCGGCAAGAAACTCAATGGTTACTCTCTTCAATTAACAAAAGATGGTGTACATATTCAGGAACAACAACTAATAATACTCAAATCTCACTCAGATTTAGGTATTTAAATAATATGAGAAAGCTAGTTTAGTGGGGTGTGCATACCTACTCACACTTTACATCAATAAGTATAGACCTAGTTTTTTGCGACATCATAATCAGTGGTATTCATTTAAATCTTTTGTAAACCAATTAGAAAGAGTAACACACTGACGTCGTAATAACATATAAGTATTTAAAATTGCCGGTATTTGATAAGTACTTATCAAAGAGAAAAATAGCGTTTACATTTCCATGCAACTCGAAAAATTTGCAGAGTGCAAACCGCATTCGCGAATTGTTAACAAGTTTGGAACTGCTGCGATATGAAAACGATGCAAAAGCAAACAATATTTGTGTGTATAATGTAAACACCCCATTTCGTACGCTGCTTTACATGTGTCCAATTACCAACTGTGATATTTTGTAGGTAGTTCGATGTTTTAGTGCTGGTAGATCTAGATGGCACAATCCTCTCTCTGGTGTCTTTCAGGAATTGCATTAGAAAAGGTTTCCTTGACGATATTTCAATATCACGAACACCCCTTCAGAAATTCGTAGCATATATAGTTTTTTTTTTCGCAGCCGTCCCATTTTAATTTTCACCAGTCGCTACTGTTTGACTAGCTTTTATGATATTAAAGATATGTAAGTATTTTATAAATTACCGAGTATCTCATACCCTGTCCTTTAACTATTTTAAACCATACAAAATTATGTAGGTAGGTATATTGCGTAAGTAGTTCGTACTTCATAAAAATAATATCATTCGTCGTTGGCTTATTATATTTCTGCTGTATTTCAGGCTCAGTGAGCTTCGGGACTTTGAGAATTAGACCAGGAAACATAAAAGAGAGTTTTCGTGGATTCATTGTATCGTAAAATAACGTTCAATATTATTTGCCGTTGCTAATATTTGATTCTAATTTTGTGCAAATCAACTGTATTCGTATAATTTGTATAAGTAGGTAGGTATACTTATGGACCACAGGATGCTGATTGAGACCAGGAAAGTGTTATGAATGCTTCGTTAAATTTGGTCGTGATTTTTTGATGATACCTATCATTGAATAATATGAGCTAGGTATTTGTAATTTATTGTAACCAGTAATTTGAAGCTGAAACATGAGCAACTATATACCAACTTGACTAATAGGATATACGATATATAATGCTCTTCAATAATCAAAGCACATAAGTTATATGTACATACACAGTCATAAGTAGTCTACCTATACTGCTTCAAATACATCTGTTAATTGGTAACCAAATCCAATTGCAGTTCAATTAATTTCAATATGAAATAGCGGACCGAAACCACATTTTAAAGCCGATTTTCAGGCTGAACGAGCATTTTAATTACAACAGATCAACCACAACTCTTATTACACTGTTAAAAAGCAATATTTATTCGAAATTGGATCGTGTAGCGCTTGTTTGAACTAACGGCTGGCGGGCGGCGCGGAGCGGTGGCGCGCGGCGGCCGCGCAGCGAGTTAATTCGGTTCAGTTACATAACATCAAAATTGGAAGGCCGCCTACCGAAAGGCTTTACTTCCAATCCCAATAAGCGATTGGGCCGGCTCTGTGCGCTGTTCCCGGCGCTATAGTTACAAGCCACCTCAAATAGCTCGTTTAAATACGAGCCCACCGTCCGCCGAGCTTTTATCGGATCAGACAGTCTAACTTCGGGGGCCAGCGCGAAATTAATAGGGGTTGTAAAATTATGATGTGTTTTAATATTCCACCGAGCGAACTTCAAAGGAATGGTCGTCAGTAAAAAAATGGCAAGGCTGTAGCAGACAGAATGTTTATCATTTAATTAGAAGGGTCGACGGCAGTCAGTTTCTTTTACAAAGTATAACCGAGAGCTATGCAAACGCGGTTGACCTCTGCTGAAAACAGCGAGAAAATTCCCCACTACCTACGAACTTCGGTACATACTGAATTTCGATAATAACTTACACACTTGTTAGTGTTGAAAACGTAAAGTAATAATAATAATACATTTTTTTAGTAAAAAACAAATATCGCCATGTCCCTTGGAGATATAACGTAGTGGTTATACGAGTATAATGTTTGCTTGAAGAAACCAGTAGTTGGCTTTTTATAACTCTTATATTTTCTCATATAAAACGGATTCGGTCAACATCGCCCAATTCGTGGCCATCATCTAAGTGCTGCGTTTTAATTAAATCCTCATCGCTGAGAGACAGCGCGCCGTGGGACTTTGTTTTCGTTTTTTAGCGCCAGCGCTGAAAATGTTGAAGCGAGCGCTTCCCGTGATAATGATAATGCTTGCTACGCCGTCTTTTTAATTCCTACAAGCGCTCTCGAAAGTACGGTTAATTCGAGAGAAGTGTTCTCGTACTGAGCTGAGTTTCTTTGTTCTCTTGTTCGTTCTGACGAACAAATTGGCAAATAGTTAAACGCATCACTATTTTTGATACCGTCAATCAACCTATTGCAGAGAAACGTTGGTACTAGCGACTGGTAAACGAACGTTTATATACTTAATTAGGTTTAATTTGTAAGGTAGGTAGTTACATAATATAGGACTAACTACTCCTGTTTAACTTATCTACTTGTGCTGCTGACTGTACCTATGAAAGATTGGAAGGCAGGGGTCGTGCACAAAGGCTGAAAGGTGTCCACAAAGGGCGGTATCGGCGGCGTGGCGTGGATCTGACACGCTTCATTATTCAAATGTATAGGACAGGCACCACTGTGAACTGCGAAAATCACTTATTATACCCTTACCTAATAATTAATTATGAATATATTATTTATTAATAAGTATAAAAAATAATTTATGTCTTTTTAATTTGTTTTTATTATAAATAAGTAATGAAAAGAAAAAAAATCCGTCTTCTCTCGTGGACCTCAGCAATAGCACGTCTATCGGCATCTACCGGGCACTTTGAGACTTAAAATCTCAACAATATTTTGTACGACCTAAGATTTGAACCCAGCCAGTATCTCATAATTGGCAGACCGCATTAAAGATCCTAAGGCCAACAATAGAGAGGAAGAATCTAAAATAAAAAAACTAATTTGTATTTCAATTAAATTAAATAATGACAATTACAATATGGGTATATTCAAAATCACATATCTTTCTATTTTTTATTTTTTATTCCAAAGTCGGCAACAAGTATACTACGCGCCTGATGTTAAGCAGTTACCGTAGCGTATATAGATACTTGCAAAACCAAAGTCATTGTTCGGACGTTGTCTCCAGGGGAGTGGAACAGACACTCGCCCTTCGAAACGTTGGGCGGTACTACCCCTGGCGAGCCAACCCGTATTAGAACTGATCAATTAGTCTTTGTCTATGTGTACCTAACTAATGAGCAATGGGATTCAATAGCGCCTCCCCTGATAGAAGCGCTGGTGCTCCCAGGACCGTGTCTCTCGTCATAGCAACGGGGCACTTACATTGAACTAGGCGCTCCATCGGCACCTGTCTGGGGAGGCTGCGGGGCGGGGCGAATGATAAGGTGGTCACAGATATTGAATACTTACCTGAATTGTTATGTATTGATGATATGAGCAGAATATTCAATGAATTTAAACTTGTTTGAACTAGCGTCAACATTTCATTTTTCCAACACCAGCTCATTGGGGTGAGCGGTGATCATGTGATTTTGATGAGTGAGTTTGGGAAGCGTATCAAAACATGTGTCATAAATGTCCATATCTATCTTATTTATTGTGTTAACTTAGCAGCTTGTCTTTTTTACATATCCAAGAGACTTTAGCATTTTATATTAATTTTAAATTGATAACCCTACCCGTTCCGTAGAAATAGTATCTTGACGTACGGATAGCAAACAGACATAAAGATTGTAAGGTTACAAGGTTTCCGTTTTTTTTTTTCTTTTGACGTGCGAAACCCTAAGTCCTGCAAAATGGGAGGCTATATTAGGTGTTCTAAGGTTTATAGAAGTTACAAGTTGTCAGCAAAAATATAGAGCGCTTAGCGAGATTTTGTTGCTACGAGGCTTGTGAGATGTAGTTAGGTACTTATGAATACCATTTAAGCGGATTTTGCTCTGGCTTCCCGAGAACGTGAGCTATGCAGCGCCTCGCGTGTTCATCAATTAGCTTTCAAATAATCAACATATTTACTTGTAGTGGGTAAGTATACTCAATATACCGGTTGCTATACTAATATGAAGCCTTCGGGGTACTTTAACATGTATGGAAATACCGGAGCAATTTTTCTCGTGCTAGATAACATTCTAAAAGCGCAGTAAAATATAAAATCATTTATTTTCGTATCGTATGTTATTGTGGTTACTCGGTGAGTCGAATAAACACAAAATAATTCGACAAGATTTTTCTGCCATACATCGCTACGCCGTAGTTAGTGTATCTAGGTGTTTATCTTTATCTACGCCGCGCCGAAAACGACAAGTCTATATTCGGTAGAAATAATAATTATCTTTATTATGAATTGAATACTCCTCCAGAAAAGTCCATTCGACTTTATTAACCTTTCACAAATCAAATTACAAGTCGCATCCTCTAACATTCCTATATGAGTCCATTGCAAATTAGTCAAAGCCCGCCCTGGCTGGGCGGTCTGCATGCTTGCGCAATGTTCCGCTCGTCGAACAACGTTCGGTATTCGCACGCATGACGGTCATTTTGATAAAGCTACTGTACCGTGTACTCGCTACATGCTGACTCTTATTATGGTCTATGTCGGGATGCAGCGAACAGAAATACCTACATAAGTGCGCTTTATTTGTATTTGTCTCCGTAAAAAGATGTAAGACCGGCGCCAGAACGATACTTATAATTTTGTGGTGACTTTTCACACCATCAACTCTGAGCTATTTTTAACTCCCGTCGGAAATAGAGGGGTTGTACCGATGAACGATTTACCTCCGCGTACATATCATATTTCCGATGAATAATGGACCTGAATATTTAATTTGGAAACATTACATAATATATTATTTTTTTAAACTAAGATATTAACATAAACTTTATACAAAGGCAACAGGGTTACATGTTTCGGTATATCGGTGTTTGGAACGACATGATTATAAAGCATAAGCGAAATTTCTTCATCGGATTACGTGGAGTATGTAGTGCGAAATGTAATAAGTATTTGTCGGGGGTGGCGTACGGTGTGGGCCGGTGGTGGCATCGGTCGAGCGGCAGAATCAAGGGCGCGCGGGGCTCGGAGCGCGGGCGGGATGCTGCGCGGCGGGCGCGCAGATCAATATCTCGCGTTGCCGGGGCGACGCCGCGCCAGACCGAGTGCCTCCCGTACTACAAGCCGGGAGGCGGCCCCGCCGCCACCCCCTTCTCTCCCACTACTCGCTTATTTAATACATGCCCTATCTGGGATGCGAGCTTTTTCGTGCTAAATGACAGGGCAACGTAATACGCCGATTCGCAAAGTCACTGCTCTTGTAATGGTCGCGCCATAACTATAGAGTTTTGGCCCCTCTGCCGAACATAAAACCGCGGAACGATAACGATGACATTGACCCTGTTACTCGGAGTAAACTTCCATTTTCATTCGGGCCCAATTTATAGCTTGAACATGTAAGAAAAGCGATTTTTATATCCTTACATGTCAGTATAAAAAGCTCCAGACAAAAGAACAAAGCGAAATCTGGGTTAGGTATTAGTGTTAGGTATACTAAAGATATACCTCTTTTATATCCTATTCTACGTTGGAGTATATTTTAACGGTCTCTTCAAAGGATCCAAATAAATCATATTTCGAGAGCATAGTATTGTTAATTTGGTTTAGCAGAGAGTAAAAAAAGTAAGTATAAGAAGGTAATTTCTATATTAAACGTGATCAATATTGACCATACATACCACGATATTAAAGAAACATCACGAGTTATACTCTAACTTCACCCCTTGCAGATTCTGATCACGTCCAGGAAGCTTGCCCTGATCAGGGTTGCCGAAATTTATCGTAGAGTCCATTGTCAATTTGCCGGATTTCGCATAAAATATCGCGTCTGATATTAATTTATTAACAATAGTCAATTGTTGCTTGTTGAGATCTTTTAATTGGACACCGATGGACTTGCCCAGGACTTCCCAATCTTCTTCTTTACTATTCCTGAGTTGCTGCGCGGAAACTTGTTTTACTTTTGTCGGGACGCTCATTCGCATCTTCTTTCTTGATGAATCAGTTTCGCTATGTTCATCAGAATCCGTTGAGTGTTCTGTTGTTTCGTATATTGCAGTACTAGATGTGTCAGTTACCTGTAAAATCATATTAATTGTTGTACCTGTAATTCCTTGTTGACAATTTAAGTTAATCCTACTATTTATTAGAAACGACTATTAGGCCAACAAATACTGTAATCCTATGTGAAGAATACGAATCTAATATACCAATCGTATGAGAAGAAAAATAATCCTATTTCTATGGTGAAGTGAATCCAAAGGGTCTCGCTCAAGAGTCGCGACGGAGTCGTGGCAGGATCGTGGCACGGGCGTGGCGATTTTTAAAAGATTCGAGGAGCGGTCGGCTTAGCTTTCTTTTATTCTCGCAGCCGCTACGTAATAAAATCACAAACTAACCGCGGCGTCGAGGCACTCATTTCGCGACGCCGCCTTGACTCCGCCGCAACGGTGACTTGACTTCCAAAACAAAACCATACCTCACAAAAGACTTCATTCAGAGGTGGATATCCATCAAAAGATCGTTCGGTGATTTTTTGTAAAAAGCTTAACATGTCGTAGTACCACAGAGTCGGTATATAACTCTCTCCGATTGCTGAAGATTTTACCTGAAACAATTGGTTGACTTATGTTAAAGTCGATTTCAGTTAATTAAGGAGACATATTGGTCACAACACCATTTCATTTGTTCATTAAAAATTTTTCAAACTTCACAAAACAACAGGTAAGTAAACCCACTTTGAAAAACCTTACCTTTTTCAATTCTCGCGCATAACATGTTCTCATATTCTTAATCTTTTTCTTGATAAGATCAATTGTGGCTTCTTCGTCCCATTCTTTGTAAATACTTAATAGAACTTGGTAGCCCCTTTCCTTCATGCCACGGTTTAGGTAATTCTTATTTGTGATGTCCCATAGAACGGGGGAGTCTTTGTATACAGAAATTATTCTGCTCCAAACGTCTTTTTCTTTGGCTGGCATCATTGCGTGAAATAACGGACACTCAATGATCCGGGCTCTTGAGTAAAAAAAAGGAATAGTAAAGTTAAAATTGCTTCCCGACGGATCGCGCTACGTGCGTCCGCGATAAATCGACGTGGCAACTGGTAACTTTCTAGTGAGGAACAACAGTGCTAAAAATGTCGATATATCTAACGGTTGATAAAAAAAATTTTTTTTTGCTAAATTCATATTAACTTCAACCAACACGAAAATCTCGAGTATGATCAGGTATTTGAGACAGTAATTATTATGCTTGCAATTATTAATTGATGTCTTAAATAGTTTATGGGTGAGTTATAGGTTTAATTAAAGAAAACGATTTTTTTATTTATGTTTTTATTGGATTTAAGTAATAAATAGATAAGTAGGTAGTTGTTATTCACAAAACAAATAGTTAATGAAATGAAAATTAAGACTAGCTAAGTTAGATTAAGACAAGGTATTATTAATTAATATAAAAGAGAATATTTACATCCCTCCTTTCCATGATAACTTGTAATGATCTTCTTTCTTTAGTTGATTGCGAAATGCTAGTATTAACGACATTACTAAGTACAAACTTTGGAAAGGAAGAACCCCGTGTTTTGTTTAAAAATACTTGTTTGAAGCATTAGTTATTCTATCGGTAAGTGATAAGTTTTCTCCAATTAAGATATCTTAGTGAGCTAATAATGACATCGTTATGGTAATTATTAAATCTTTTTATACGCTTCTCGAATTCATTTTAAGTAACGGAGGTATATATATTCAAAGTAAACTATGTAGGAAGGACCATTCTACCGATAAAAATATGTTAATATGATGCTACATATGCCAAAAGCAATCTGGACTGTGATATGAATTTAAATGAGACTTCCTAATGTTGACACTCGCACAGTATAACGCCGGCCTTTCCCGCCCCAATTAAAACTTTAACAAACAACGTATAATATTGCAGAAATACAGAAGAGGCTACGACGCTTGTCAAGTCACACTATAAAATTAAATTCCGAGTCAAGCTCGCAAATTGACTCCTACTGAAGTCTTCGCTAAACTTTTCCTCCCTCATTGTAGTTCTCAAAAGAACCCGCGAGGCATCAAACGATAGATCATGATGCACCGTGATTTTAGAAGGGCAGTTGCGTGAGCAGGGCCACCCCCCGCATGATCCAGTGGTCGGGCTCCTCCTTGGTGGGCAGGCGCATGAACAGGATGTAGTTGGTGGAGTGTCCCGTGGTGGACAGCACGCCCCGCCGCTCGCCCGTCTTGTACAGCGGGCAGTTGTAGAACACGTCCGTCGGGATGTCCTCGCGCTTCAGCGGTATCAACCATACCTGCCAGGGGATGTTTTGACAGTTACAAAACCTCACACCAAATGACTTTAATACTTGACCATTATAGCGGCTAAATTTATCTACTGATAAGTAGGGAGTGGGCGACGGCACTGCACGGCGCGGTTTTATCGTTACGTTAATCTAGTACGATATATCGTAGACGATAATACGGTCCATGAAAATAACGTGTCGTGCCGACCAACAGTAAATTATAAAAGCGCTCAGTTTCCTCGACATACATAATCCAAGTTCTGGTAGGTGACCAAGGGGGTCTCACCAACCACATGGCGAACCATCCATTGTCCGAGAGGGGTGTTAAAAAACAAAGTTAAAGTTATTAATTGCGCAAACCGGTGGGAAGTCATCGTAAAGTATCTTAGGGTGCGACTCGTCGATGTACATCTCATCCATATTCCATCGAGCGCCCTCCATGAACAGCCCGTAGATGTACACACCCTCGTCTGGTAGTTCGGTTATCACGAAATTTTTCTGTACCTAAGCAGCAAAGAAAACAATAATATAAGAACGTCAAAAATTATGAAATAGTGTCATGTAGTGTCATGAAATAGTGTCCATCACAAAGTCAAAAGGTCCGAACTATATTATCTTTACCTCGTAATGGAAGGCGAGCTGGTCGATCGGTATCTTGTACTTGCGCGCGTAGCTCTGCTGCGCGGCCGTGAGGAACGCTTGCGGGAAGTAGAAACCCGACAGCCAGAACACTGTCGGCGGGCCGTGCTGATGCCAGTGCTGTCAAATACGTGGTCAAACACACTGTAGTTTAAAATAAAAGTCACAAAATAAAATAAGCTTCGATAGATTGGACGTAGTTTTGCAAAATAGAAACAACCCACATACTTCTGCAAACTAAAACCAACTTAGAAACACTGGTTGTTTTTGGTCTACGCCAGTGCACGTGGGTTGATTTGGTTCTGCAAAATAATATCCAAATAAGCAAAAATTAAGCAACTTCAGATAATAAATCATTATGATTAAGTACCTGTAGAAACTCGAGTCTGGCGAGCAGGTCATTGAAGTAGGCGGCGAGCGGTTTGAGCGAGGGATAGCTCTTGCCGGCCCACATTGCGGGGATGCGCCCACGCACCATGCTCGTCAACACCTCCTCCGTAACGTCCGTCAGCACGCTCACACCTAACGTCAAGGTTTTAGTTATTTATGAGTTCGGCCTGAATCTTTGACAATTAGTTCCACAATCCGTACCTTGCACAGCGCCGATGACGGCCCTGGAGCTGGACCTGACGACGGTGACGAGGCGCTCGTAGCGCGCGGCCTCCTGGATCACGACGATGGACATGGGCGTCATGTCGGCGGGCCTGATGTCGCCCTCGTGCGACGGCCCCGACAGGATCTTGGCAGGCAGTCGCGCTAAGATGTCTTCTGCTATCGCCATCGCTTGCTGCTCCGGTGTGGCGCCTGCACCTCCGGCATGCATTGTATCCTAAAAGGAGGTTTGCATCACCAACTGCTGGAGTACTTTGAGTGGTGTTTGCCTGACTTGCTCAGAAGTCCTCCTCTCCCTGCTACATTTTGGTAAATTATTATAAGTAATTTTGATTTACCTGTGTTAGTATGGCAGTATTAAGCAGTTCCTCTGCCTCCCGGAAGTGCTTAGTAATGTCAGCGTTGGAGTGGAAACCGAACACGGCCGGAGGAGCCGCCACCGGCAGCGACCGTGCAAACGATATAAAATCCGAGTGCTCTTTCAAAGTCGGGACGTAGTACACACCTGGCCGGAGGAGGCAGTTACTCATAATTTTATATTTTATGTTTATAAGACCTTATATTCTATTTCAGACACGAAGTCCCAAATTACAAGTCTATAGAACGTAACAAAACGTAAAATAACAAGTTATTTTGTTTCGACAAATATCAAATACCTAGACCAGCAGGTCAATATAATTTTACAACGCTCTCTAATTAAATACTTTCAAAACTACTCGATCACGAATTGTTTGTAATGGTAATCGATAATCGGTATCGTGGCGTATCGATTGACATGCTTCTTCACTAGTGCTTTACAACTGACATGTGTCATTTGGAATTTCGTATTCAACATAGGGAGTAGTTATCGGTATTTTCAAACCTGTAGGATCCAGCGAATACTTCTCGTCACCTATGGTGAGTGGATTGTAAAACTTAAACAGTATGGTGTTGAGGCAACGGCGATCCCAGTCATCTGTGACTCGTCCTCCGTAATTACATTCCCCGGTCAGGTAGCGTAGAGCTACGAATTGGACGTCCTGCAAACATCGAATCACTCATTTTCTAACTAGCGAAATGAAAGGATATTTTGATAAAATTTGTGTTTTTCTATAGTGAAAATGTTTAGAAATCTTAGTCAAATACTAACATCATATTCATTTAGGAACATGTACAGCTGCGTGACGCTGATCTTGAGGTCGGTCTCGTTGAACTCGTAGCGTATGTTCCAGCCGAGCGGGCCGAACTGCCGCCGCTCCTGCACCACCGCGTGGAAGAAACACAACGCAAACAACAGCTTCTTGAACACTTCCGACTGCTTGTTGCCCTCGAACCATTCCGGGTCGTTTATAGGATCGCTCTGATAGGAGCGCGCTATGTTTGCTCTTAGACCTATACAATTAAAGTAGAACAAAATTGACTCTAATGGATATTGCTTTCCTTGGGTTGTCCGGGGCGATTTAATAATGATTGCAATTACCTTGAGGAGGTTCATTAGTCATCTTGACACCATTTTGTAGCACATACACTGGAAAATGGTCGGCAGGGTATGAAGTCAACCAGAGCCTAAAGTCTGGATTTGTGTTATCAGGGTGCAGTCCTTCACAAATCTAATAAAAAAATATTGTTTAGATGCCCTGAATCATTTGTGATCACTCAATTTTATAAAGAGATTAATAAGTAATATACTTTTTCAAGCGTCGGCATCCAACTTTTAGCCAAATGGCAATTTTGTAGTACCACCCACGTGCCATGACGTACGCCTTCGTCAATCAGTTTCACAGCAATCGGGCCTTGGCCTTGACCCAAGGACAAAGAAAACAGTCGAGAAGCACCTAAGCCCTGCACGTAAAACAAATATTAATATCTACTATATAAAAATAAGTCGGGTTTTCCTTCCTGACGCTATAACTCCAGAACGCACGAACCGATTTCCACGGTTTTGCATTCGTTGGAAAGGTCTCGGGCTCCGTGAGGTTTATAGCAAAGAAAATTCAGGAAAAATTTCAACAGAACGCGGACGGAGTCGCGGGGCACAGCTAGTTAATATATAGCTTTTCCTAGCCAAAACTTATGTTCGAGACTATTCAACAACTATAAATAATGTACTTTTACCTGATCATCAGCAAACTTTAGTAAAGTTCCCATGGGATCTGAGCCGGGCGTCAAAACAAATAGCAGAGGGATACAACAGTGAGAGTCAGCGTATGACGAGGCCAGGTCGAATAACGGTGGCTCCACAAACTGCCGGCCCATTCGATCTAGTAGATTATAAGAAAACAATGATAATAATCTCGTAGATTCTTAAAGTATTAAATAGCAAGTCAGAAATTGTTTAATATTTACCTTCGACAAAATGTTGCACTGCAGGCACCATCATATCAAGGCGCATACATCGCAATACCATCATTTTCTGCAGAAAGCAACAAAGCAGTTGAACGAAAAGCAACTCCACAATAAAAAATAACATGTCAAAAGCGTACTCAAGACCGTTCTCAGACTTAATATTAATTAAAAAATATAGGCCTTAGTTGCACATAAATACGCTATAATTGTATCTGCCGCACATTTTAGTTACCTCAAACATGTCGAGTTTTTTGTTCCACGGCGCTGGCAGCGGTTGATTGTGAGGGTCTGAAGTATTGCAATAATCCTCCCACGCACTAGTATGCGCCATAAAATGGTCAAGTATACCCTCGAATTTCTCCAATTCGTCGAGGCTAAAAATTACATAGGTATTCAATATTCAATTTTATAATGAAGCTAATAGAACACTGCAAATAGTTTAAATGACATAGGCAAATATGACGCTTAGATCCATGCCACTTGAATTTGAATTGTGCTTTAAATAATTCTTCACGATTGGTGCTAACCCATTGAACTCGGACCAGGCTTGCGGGCTGAGGAAATGAACAGGATTAGGTGGCACGTGTCTTGGCTGAGCTCCGCCCATAAGGAACAATACGTGATGCTGATCCAAATGACCCTCCGCCACAAGAATCGTGACTGCCAACAAAAGCGAGAACACCATCTTGTCCTAAAAAAGAAAATATTTTTAAGCTTTTTAAATTATCTAGTAAGAGCAATTTCAATGTTAAAGCAAGCTAAGAATGTTAACCTTTTCGAAAAGACTCCTGCAGATATTAGCATACAACGAGTATGTGAAGTAGCCACGAAGTATAGCGAGTCGCTCTGGAATATCATCCACTTTATCTGTATTATCGATAGCCGCAGTAAATAGGCCCTCAAACCAGCCCAGTGAGTATTGGTACATCGGATCGATTTGCGCTAAAGATGCTGTGACATATAAAACAGAAATGAAGACCGGGTTACACAGCTTACAGATATATTAGGATTGATTTATTGTTTTTGCTTATTACCAATAAGGAAGAATAAGTTGGTGGAATGTATTGCAATCGGCACGTAATCATTACGAGCCACATCAATAGCTTGCTCGGTGACCATCGCAACTTCTTGTTTTTCTTTGATTTCATTTGAAGTGTCTTTGGCGGAGTTCAAAATCTGTGAAAATGTGAGTAATAAAACCGAAACTTTGTGAAACCGTTACCATTAAGTTAATATTATGTATTTCTCAATATTTACCTGTACAGCTTCCTCATCTTCTAACAAATGTTCAGAAGTTGACAACACGTTAAGAATCTTCTTTTCGATATCCTGCAAAAGCCTTCTATGCTCCGCTCCTTGCGTGGTGAGCTCTGATTTTGCTTGCTGCAAATCTGGCCTTTCTCGAGCTACGACACGGGCTAAGAGTTGAGCTTCCAACCCGTCTTTGGCTAGCATAAAATTCACCAATGTAACACGCACTCCAACCTCGGGCAGATAATGAGGGTTTGCCAGTTTAGTACTTATGTACAATCTGTGAAAACAAAAATATGACAAACAAACTACTTTAATAATTAACTTATTTACATAGATGGATACTTACTTGAAGTCCTTATTGTATTCAACAATAGTATCACCAATTTTTATGCATAGGGCACCACCCTGACGGAATGTCTGTTGCTGCAGTAATGGCTCCAGCATAGGGTCCAATTCTTCTGAAACATTTTCTAGTAGGACCTGAAAACCACGTGTTCAAGTTCAAGCGAAACAAGAGCAAGGCTTTAAAGTAATGGCATTTAACGAATTGCTTAATTAAACTTTACCGGTTGTCCCATCAGGACAGCGTTTTCGAGCACACGCCCCAAGTCTGCTTGTGTCATTCGTACAATGGCAAGATTGTTTGGTTTCTCCAAATTTTTAATCCATCGATTGGCTTGCCCTTGAGGGTCAATCATCAAAGGCCAACGGCGCGCTGTCCTGTTTTATAAATAAAACAAGTAAATAGCTACGTTTACAAAACTTTAACTACGAAAACATCTGCAATAAAAAATTGTTAATACGTTACGTATTGCTAACTATAATAGTATGAAATTGTTTCTGTCTTTTAGTATATTTTATACTGTACCATATTTATACTTATGAACTCAGAATTTTCTCTTCTTTCATTAGAGTACCCACTCGATACGAGAGCCAAAAAAATTCAGGTTCCTACCCCCACTTTTTTGGGTGTAAAATCCGTCATATTGATTTTGGTGGTATAAAATGTAGCTTATGTCACCCGGACCATAATAACAAATCGATTGACACCTCATTCATCAAAATCAGTTGGGTAGTTTAGGCGCCAGGGTGGAACATAAAAATGATGAACGAACATACATAGATAGTTACATACATGAGTGCTAAAAGCATATAACCCTTCCTTTTGGCTTTGCCGTAGACGAATAAATAACCCAAAATTAAAGTATACAATTACCTGTGTTATTACAAAAGCTAACTATCTGTTAATCTCGTGTTTCTAACGTGTTTAACTTTTTTTACAAAAACACAGAAGGTGATGATGATGTACTGAAACTTCCCGGGATGTGTTTATTTGAGAAAGATTAAATAGTAAGATTGTACACGATATATATCTCACATGATAATGATAGCGCTCTCAACGCTGAAGTCGTCGGAGGGCAGTCCGTCAATGTTCCACTGCTGGATGGTGACGGGCTCGCCGAGCGACTTGATCAGACTGAAGTTGAGCGTGCACACTATGCCGCAGTCATGGCACGCTTGAGCCCATTTCATCACCTATTAATCATTTTGCTATAAATGAAATATCATACCAGAAAATATATCAAAGAATATTAGCAAAAAGTACCTGTCCATGTCTAAAGGTAGCGGTAAATGGTCCTAAGTAAGCAATGATGCCAGCAGCAATCAAAATATCGCCTGAAATCAACCACAATTTATGTGAAGCAGCGGAAGAATGGTTTGATTTCGTGAGAAACACATTGATGTGTACCTAGATAGAAATAATTTTAACTAAAATTGCACGCCTCTCCATTGTCTTTACACTCTCATTCAAAGTATGCATATAGGCGCAATGCACACAAATTTGTCACCGTCATTGGACATTCAGTCACCGGTAAGCCTACGGCACTTGTTTGCTCGATTAGCTGGATTTGTTGCCCAACTAGTGCCGCGACAGAGCGCACGTGTTATTTCAAAGAAAGCGCGCGCCCCCGCCACACAATAACAATGACTGGACTGTTCACTCCCTTAGTCGACCATTAAGCGCACAGAAAGATCTAAGTTTACAGTATAGTCGCCGCAAGCACACAAGTAAAGTATTACAATAAGTGTTTGCTCTCACAAATTGACAAAATCACATTCGGTGGAGGGGCGCGCAATTTTAGTTTAAACAATATCTACCTGTCAGCGTGTTATACGTTGCACGCAAATCTTTCGCTATCTGCGTCCATCTGGTTTTCTCGCCACCTAAACCAGAGATGAGCATCTCTGCTCGCTTCAACTTGTTACTGCAGTCCATCACTTCGTCGTCCAACAACTTTTGCTGACGACTCTGCTCGGCTAAGGCGTCTTCTAATTTTCTTAATTTCAGTTGGATCTATTATAACGAATATATTAGTACAATATTATTTATATTAAAAAAAACTCAGTAATGTTTGATACATACATTGTATCGATGTACTTTTAAAAAAATCTAATTTAAATCTGATGCTTGCCTCTCTGAGCTGTGCCTGTTTGATGGCGAGGGCGGCCATAGCCTTGTCATACACGGCTTGAGCAGCCGCAAGCCTCTGTTTCTTAGGCGCTACTACTTTAGCCACCTTGTCATACTTTGTCATAGCAATCACCCATTTGCACATACCTGTAACAAACACGGTATTAATATATTTATAAACAGAAGAACAGGCACACATATACACTATTTTTATTTACCCTCAGCTGCAACGGACACGGCCCTTATCTTTTCTGGTACAAAGCCTTCGTCTAACATCACTGTAGTCATCAGCTTCTTCATCACTGCAGGCGGAATATTGTCTTTGTCGTAGTTCTGTAGCGACTCGAGGAACTTGATGTCGTTGAGTATTTTCTTCGACGGTCCCCAGTAGTCTTCCACTGTGCCCACTCCAGATGGATTTGGAATTTTGTCCGCCTTGACGTCCTATGTAAAGAAAACCCAGATTACTTACTAAGGTAACGGGTCTAAAATCCATTTCAGTCTGTTCTACCATTAGCTCGCTTAGAACACATCATGGCATAGCTGTATGCAAGTAACCAACCTTCAGTATACATATAGCCTCCATAACGAGCCTGATTCCTCTGGGTGGACTCTTCATGGTCTTGATAAAGGTGATGTCTGGCGGGGTGAGTGTGTCGAGCGCCGCTAGCGCAGAGTTCAGGATCGGCATGGCTTCCGCCAAGTCCGCGTCGCACTCGTCTTTTATCCCTTGGGCTTCTGCCGCCTGAGAGAATCAAACAGAAAATGTATTGTGATCGAAATATTAACAACTAGCTGAGCCCGCGACTTCGTCCGCGTGGAATTTAACTAAACAAAATAGCCCGCTCCCGCGTTCTGAGCCGGCGCGACAGGGACAGGACCCATTATTTTATTTTTCTAAAATAAAAGTCTAAGTTACTGCTTATAACATCAGCTATCTACCAGCGAAAGTCCCGTCAAAATCGGTACAGCCGTTTCGGAGATTACCCGGAACAAACACACACACGAGACAGACAGAAAGACAACAATTTTTTTTATCGCGTTTTTGCTATAGGTGTCGTATGTACTTTCATATGCATTTAGTGAAAAGGTGTTATTTTGATATTACAAACAGACACTCCAATTTTATTTATTTGTATAGATAAAAATCATTATTGCAATGCAATGCAAGTAACGGTTTGTTGGTGGTCATATCACTTGCCTGTTCCTCGGCTGCAGTTTGATCTATCATAACTTCAGCTTCGACCAACGCTACCCCCTCTTTCTCTTTCTCTACTTTGGCAGTGGTTTCTGCCACTGCAGCGGCTCCTGCTGCAAGTTTTGGCTGCAAAATTTCTAGCGCTTGCTGCAAAGCTGCAACTGATTTAGCGGCTATCGCGAGTTGATCCAGACCCGTGAGATAACGTTTCTCTCCCGTCAGTAATTCTCTATAATGATTAAGATATTATAATTTCAACTATGTGAAATATTTATACAGATACTTATCAGCACAATTGGTTGTACTTACTGTCGTTTTCTGCTCAGTAATGATTTGAACATGTTAATAAGCTCCAAGTAAGCGGTGGGCGTGACGTAGTTGAATCTCTTGAGCCTGAGCAGAAACTGGCGAGTGAGTTCCTGCGTGTCCGTGTGGAACACCTGGCACAGCTTGATGGCCGTATCACGTTCCAAATCAGTGAGCTCAATATCTTTGAGGAAACGTGTTGCTACCGCTAATAGAGCATCTGGCGGCCATTCCTGGATGTATAATTCAATGGTTTAGTAAAATATTAAATAAATTAATGCCACGAAAGCATGATACGCACGACATTTATACTCAACATAAATAATACTATTTCATTACTTGAAACCAGTCAATGGTACAGCAGTTGACGAGTGAAGGGAATTTCCTGATGCGCGTGCGCAGTGATGTGCCAGCGGGCGACATGGCCAGCACAATGTGCAGCTGGTCGCGCACTATCGACACGAAGTACGCGTAAAGCGCTGTCGGAGTGCCATCCGTCTGCAGCGACTTGTCGCGTTGGCGGTCGATCTAAAACAGAGTATATTGCGTCTGAACCATAGATAAAAAAGTAGGGTGAGTAACTACCATTCCTTATGAATTTTCAATGGAAATATTAATTAGCGAGAAATATGAATTTACCACTCGCATCTTTTCACACAACTCTGCTTTTTCATCAGAACCGAAAATATTAGGAACTTCTCCGGAGTTCAGCATGTTGTTGACATCCTCGAGGAAACCTTCTTCTTTGATCTGTTTTGTGAGACACATTAAGATTACAGTACTGTTTTGATGTTAAATAAAAGCTATTCGAAAAATAAGGAAGTAATTGAGAAACTAATTTACCTGAGATTCAACAAATAAGAACACCATATGCAAATCCGGTGTGCTTGACTTTCTCAGCAAGGTTTTTAAATCTTCTCGCCACTCCGTTTTGCCGTATGTTCTACTCATTTCGACCTGGGAATTAATATAATTAATTAAAAAAATGCATGTATTGCATTCCCAAATATGCCGCCGAGTCTGGCTAGCATAGCGTCTAAGGGCGACCGCGAGGAATGTGTGCGTGATACGAAGTACTTACTGATTTACAAACTAGAGAGACGAGTGTATTTCAGCGCACCTGGAAGAGGTCGTACTCGTTGATGTGCGCGGCGAGGCGCGTGAGCGACTGGCGGCCGGAGCCGCCGAGCCCGACCAGCAGCGCGTGCGAGCGCGGCTGCGTCAGCACGCGGCAGATGCGCGACACGTGCTCGATCGCAAACCTAGGTTTAAGAAAATTTTTGGCGGCAGTCGTAATAATAAATGTTAGAAAAAAAAGTAAATTGTATCTTTGAGCTTACCTGAAAAGCACCAAGTTCATCGGTTTCTTCGACATATTATTGAACTCAAGAAGAAAACCATCTACTGTACTATTTAGATGCTCCATGTTTGTCGTCTCCATGTAGAAGCTCGTGTCAACTTTAGGATTCGCAAAATCGCAATAGATCAAATTTCGCAGATGGTAATCAGTGATCTGGTAAAAAAAACGTGATTAACATATTCAAAGTGCTACTAACCGTCAGAAAAACAACCAAAATACAGCAAAGAGGGTTGGGAAAGATTTGCATGCATCTTGTTCCATTGAATAGAAACGAAATTGCTACTTAGATACTAAAAAAACTGCATCACTGTCTCATACGGAGACGGAATACAGTTTCATAACAGTTTTTAGAACTTTAGTTAACTACTAACGTTGATGCAATATTTCTAACCTTCCCCTTGGGATCTTCATCAAGTAGCCTGGAGAGCATTTTATCAAAATTATCGTTAAGATGCTTTGCGGTGGCTGCGCGGAGGCAAGTGACCAGCCATTGGCGATCCTTGTCCTCCACCAAACGATCGGCGAACACGCGTAGGCATTCGTGGACCCATAGACGTTTCATGGACCGAAGGTCTGGGGTAACCACCGGTACTGAGAGTAGTACTCCCTGGAAGTGTTATCAGGAATGAATAAACGGACAGTATCCCCCAACTGACACCTAATGAACATTATTATGTAAGTAGTAGGTTACTAATTCAGATTAACAACAAATCCCTAAATATGGTGTGAAGTTTAATTGGTAGTGTTATTACCAGTATCACTCTAGAAAAGTCTCGCAGATTAAATGTATAATGTGACTTGGAAGGCGTGGGCAGCAGGTTTAAGCGACACTGCTTGTAGACCTCTAGGGTTGCATGCACTATTTGTTCAATACACGGGTCGAACTCTTTGGAGAATCCTCTGGAAGTACATGATTACGGTAATAACTATGACGTGAAATGTTGTGGCTATACTTGAAGCATTTTAGTGACTACGAATAGAGTGTTGGTAAGAAGATAATTTAAGTCTTATACATATAATGTACCTAGTGTCAAGATGCCACAACATAATCCTACTGAAGATCACAGTAAGTGTTTCATCATCAAACTCATCAATACAGAAGAATGCAAAGTGCCGTGAGAATCTTGGAGTAATCAGCTTCGCACCAGGAGTCGGCTTGCCCATCGCACACATAAACTGGAATCAAAACGAAGTAAAAAGTAAAACTAAAAAAATATCAACTAATAAATATGGCATTTGTGAACAACTCACCATTACATCGATGAGGTACATTGGCACGTTGGTCTTGCGGTCGTACCAGAGGCCGAGGTCGATGCCCTGGCGCAGCACTTCGATGGGCGGCTGCGCGCCGTAAGTCTCCGCTTGCGGCATGCTCACGTCGTCCACAAACACCACCGAGTGGCAGCCGATGGGCGGCCCGAACACTCCTGGACGAGGTTTATATCCAACAACATCAATACAGAGTTAACACATAAAAGTGCAAATATGTACGCTGATCCTTACCCTTTCTCCGTTTGTCCAATTTTCCCATAATGATATCTTGGGTTTGGTTACAGTTTGTTTGCGCTGAGAAAGCCATAATCAGAGCCTTGTACACTTTTGTGTCTACTCGTTTTACGAGGAAATCCTAGAAGAATGCATTTGTAAAATACAGCGGCTTTGTGTGATACAACTACAAATTATGCATTTGTGAGAGGGAATCCATCACTTACAATAATGTACGAAGATTTCCCTGTGCCGGTGGGGCCAACCATCATACAGGGTTTGTGATGTGTTACCATCATTCTAAAAAGCGCCAAGTACCGCACGCTATCTAGTGTCGTCACTAGGATCTGGTTTGGGGGGGTGTCTTTGCTGATTGGTGGTGCCGATACTACATCGTCTTGCCATGGCTTCCATTTGCCTTTACCCTATAAATTAAGTTGTGATTATGGTAAATTGACGATTATTTTAATACATTTTATCATTATTATTATAGCAACAAATGAACACATACTTCTTTGATATATCGATAATCATACACAAGTCCATCCCTTGGGGGCGTAAATATGTACGGTTTATCGGGTTTCGCAATCTGTTTCGGATATCCTAGAGTTTTTGCAACCTATAATTGGAGAAGTAAAACATTTTATAATTATGGAACGCTATTACATTTTGTAAAGCCATTGAATGTAATATACCTTTGCTGGAAACTCTTTTTCGAGAAGTGCATGGAACAACATATCGAATTTTGGACGACTGTCAGCTTCTAACGTCGCGCCAACCGACCAAATACACGAGAAGAAGAAGACACCCTAATGAAAAAATAATTTGATTGGAAAACGTATTAAACTTTTTTTTAAAGACATTATTATGATATAGTTTAACAACATGTGTTGTTAAACTATATCATAATAATGTCTATATGATATAGTTTAATAACTATCATCTATCATACTATCATAACGTCTATCATACCTCGAGCTGAGCTCTGATATCAAGCTCAGTTATCTGCTCTACAAACTTGTCATCGTAGAAGTCGTCCATGAAAGTATCAAATATACTCATGCACGCCACAAGAAGGTTACTGCGAGACGTGACATACATTTGCTGTAAGAAAACAGATATATTTATTGAGCAAATAAAAAATAACTACCTATTTGGATTTTAAAATTCCTTCCAGGCTTGGCTACTTAAGTTGTCTACCATTTTGCTGAGAGACAATGTACACAATAATAATTATATTCATTGTCTACCTTACGAATGAAGTCTACCTTAGTTTTTCCTGAATACTCGACAAGCCATAGCAGCGGAGACGTAAACCTATAGAACAGGTTGAGGACCAAATTGCGATTGAAACTATTCAGGGAGGGTGGCAAGGTGTTGAGCCACGAGTCCAGCAGACACTTCCAGCCGAGGCCCTTCGGCTCCATGTAGATCATGCCGCAGCGGGACACCTAAAAATTGAACACTGACTTCATACAAAAATATAATTATTGATGCTTGAATAGAAATGGAATACAAAGAGTATTGTGATTATTTCTCACAAATTATGTTAAATGGTATCATTTTAGAATATTATTTCCAAAATCTTTTCTACATAGTCGATATATCTAACAATTGAATGTTTATGCCACTAACTGTAGCAGGCGACGCAGCTTCCAAGTCCATAGGCTCGAATATCAGGTTAGTGGTGGGCGCTAACTGAATGATCTCGCCGCTCATCAGACACAGCTTCTTGTTGTCGTCCAGCACAGTGTTCAAATTCTCAATCCAAATAGCATCCACGGGACCATCAAACACGAGCCACTTTCTATAATGTTTACCAATTTAGGGATGTTAGAGGATGAATTATCAACTAAAAACCGTAAGCTATTGCGGTTGCGGTGCGGCTAAGCCACAGCATTGGTATAATACCTGTTATCGTTCGTTGATACAGCAAAAGCTCTGTAGCTAACAGCGAGGATGCCGTCGGACCACTCGTGTGAGACGGGATCAAACTGACCGTACAGCTGACCCATTGTAATCGACTTGGGATTTATTACAGTCCACTCCACAGCGTTTTCATCCATAAGGCCCTAGAAAGAATAATATGATTTTGGAATGAATACGTCGATAAGGAATTGGCAACTTAAGTTTTTAAAGTTTTATCATAATATTCACCTTTTCGGAAACTAATCCCAAAGCATGTCCAAGCGCATGGTAGCATTTGGTCTTTCCAGAGAATGGATAACCGACCAACATGAGGCCGTGTCGCACAAGGATCATCTCGTACAGTTGAAGCACCTATAAGAATTTTGGTAAAGAAGTTTTACTTACGTTTAAATCATACTAATATCATACTAATAATCATACTAATATTATAAAGAGGAAAACTTTGTTTGTTTGATTGTAATGAATAGGCTCCGAAACTACTGAACCGATTTGAAAAATTATTTCACTGTTGGGAAGCTACACTATCCCCGGGCGACATAGGCTATAATATATTTAAAAAAAAATTAGGGATCCTTACTAAAACTCGAATAATTTAACCGCAATGTACCCGTGCGAAGCCGGGGCGGGCCGCTAGTTACATATAAACAGATTCTCAGTAAACTAGATTCGTAATTTGACGTTACCTTTTCTATGAAGAAATCGTTAGCTTGTAAGTTAAGCGGCACACAAACTTCCTTGAGACATGCCACCAGGTGCGGCAAACCCGCCAGTGGAAGCGGAAGACCAGGAAATAAGTCTCCAATAATACCCTGCGTATAATCATATTATAATTGTTATACTTACGTACTTTCCCCTTGTGTTTAGTGTTCATTGGGTACACTACGTTAGCCATATTATTCAATTTATTGACTACTTGACTTGTTTTAACATTATTACTTCAAATGTTATATTTTTTTGTAACCTGACATATTTTGAGTATTTGACTGTATTACTACCATGAGATTGGTACTAACCATAAACAATGGAACATCATGTTCAAGAAACTTGGGCAGGTTGACGTCTTTGATGGAGCGCAGTAAGATAAGGTCTTCATCTTCATCAGGATAGCGCAATTTGAGGGCACCGGCCGCGCGTAAAACAGACTTAACTGCTCGCATACCTATTATATATTCGTTAGTATTATAACAGCTTGAAACATCTTATTAAAATTTAGTACATTTAATGTTTAAGAACATCAAGGATTTGTTAACGCATTTGTGTGAACATACCATAATCGTAGTGACTTTGTGACGAGAGCTGCTCTGAGCACAGCTTGTAGGTCGCGACGATCTTGACGGCGAGCGGCTTCGCGTTCAGATAACCGAACGCGTACAACTCTATCTCGGAGATCAGCACGTAGTCCGGCACCATCATGGCCACCGAACGGAAGAGAGCCTGCAAATGGTTTTAAAGTTGGCAAAACATTACTTCTCAGAACTATTCTAAAAGCTTTAGAAATGAATTATATTTAAGGTGCAGGGTTGAAAATGAAATAATCTACCTTCAAATTATCTGGCAATTCGGAACGGCCGGCGTATCCTGGATTCATGGTAATAAACACAGCACACGTCTTGTCAAGCTGCAGCATGGTGCCTTCGAACAGCAACTTAGTGGAACCGGAGTTGATCCCTCGCTGAATGGAGAGGATCTGCTGCGCTACCACAGAGAGCACCTCCAGGTCGATACGGTTGAACTCGTCAAAGCATGACCAAGCGCCGCATGAAGCTAAGCCCTATAAAAAAGCTTTTAGTTAAATATCGACTGCAAGCTGCATAGAGGCTGCTAGCATTAAACTGTCATTAGTGGAACTTTTGCGTGAACTTAAAATAAAATTGTATACCTTAAAGAACTTCCCAAGAGCAAGGTAGTCAAGGCCATCGGAGCAATTGAATACCACACATTGTTTAGCTACAGCTTTAGCTAAATCTTTAGTGGTCTCTGTTTTTCCAGTACCAGCGGGGCCTTCAGGGGCGCCACCTACGATAAAGTCAAAATATTAAGTCAACCAGTCGATTTACATTGCGTTATTAAGATCCATTGCCAATATTTATCACCTAAGTTCAAATGCAGTGCTCCAAACAGCGTTCTGAAGCACCTGTCAGTGAGCGGTGTGACAACGAGTCGGCCCGTGTTGCCGAGATACTCGTATCCGTACATTAGCTGCGAGTTGATCATGCGCGTTGCGATTTGCATTGTAAGGTCTTCTTGCCTCTACAAATACAGTAAAGTAAGAGTATGGCTGACAAAATGGATTAAAACTTATCGGTATTCAATTTATTACCTCCCAGTAGTACCGTATCTGCGAGAGCCAGTTGAAATCGTTATCCTGTTGCACGTTACACTCTATAAGCAGCATTAGGACGTCTCTGGCGTGTACGTCCAATACAACTAACGCTCCTAAAATGGCAAACGGATTTAAAAGTAACAAAAAACACTTCAACTCCAACATACAACACATTCAACAACATCAAACAGTTTTGTTTTACCCAACGTAATCCTATTCTGCAAACTCAGCTCTCCACGCACTAAATCTACAATTTTAGATATCTGATAGTTACACTTGTCCCAATATTTTCTCATTGCCGGTATGTTTATATGAATTGCATCTGTCACTTCTAACGTCCAGAAAGTCATAGCTATACATTGAACCTAAAACATATTAAATTGTATATAAAATACAACCCTCTTATGCCTAGAAATAAGATTAGATTTAGTTATATACTCGTACTCACAGCTTGACCCGGCCAAACCAAGACCCAATTTTCTCTCGGTCGCTGCAAATAGTCGTCGAAAGACTGTGCCACTGCGTTATGAACGGATGCTTTCATAGCACCTTCTAATTCCAAAAGCCATTTTTCTACCTGTATATATATTATTAATTCATTTGCATCAAATAAATATAGAACTTAGGTCCTGGCCTTGTAGCATCTGAATCAATTCCTAAAGCAGAATGAGTCTACATAAGATAAAATACGTAAGAGGTCTTACTTGTCCCTTTGCTTCCACGGTGTCGATCGTCATAGTAAGCAGCACAATCTCTCCTTCGGAAGATCTCATGTGAGTGACCACTTTCTCTGGAGTGAAAGTCAACTTCGCGATGCCTTCGAAACATTTTTTCAGATGAGGTTGCACACTGTAAGATGTAATGAAACCTGTATCTATATGCTTCTGCTAAAACAGTAAGACCGATTTAATTCCTTCTGTCACGTGATTGTAAACTCACAAAAGGTGATAAAGTGACAATGCCAGAAGTCATGGTTCCTGTTTAAGCATTAAATATATGAAACGTTTCTATGTACCGCAGTGGATCTTTTGTCTCAGATAAGATCTCGAGAAGCTCGTCATTGGACAGGAAGAAGAACCGCGGGAAGTAGAGGCGTTTCTTCTCAAGGTACGCGTTGAGTCCGCGCTGCACCATCTCGAGCAGATTATTGGACTTCTTCAATCGATCCAACATCTTCTCTATCGTAATCACGTCTAGTACACGCGGCTCAGTGAATGCGGCTTTCATTATTTCACGCCACGTCTAATATAAAAATAGTTCAATAATTATTTAAAATTATTCTCTAAGATTACATTTTATGTTAAGAAGATCTCTATCCTCTAATTCTATAGAGACGATTCGTATCATTTTATAACCAAGGCCATTGCACGCCATAAATATATTTGCTTAACTTTGCATCTAGTGATCAAATAAGCTAACTTAGACAAGAATGTGTGATTCGATCAACAAATTTGATGACCTATTTGATCACTAGATGCAAAGTTAAGCAAATATATTGTTAAGCAAAGGTACTTACCTTATCAACAGCACTGAAACGTCGGCCTTCTTCTGGGATTTGTTGTTGTATATCAGGAGAGGAGAAGATAGGTTCTAGATACATCCAAGTGGCTTGCACTTTCAACCATTCATCTAATATATCTTGCAAGAGGACTAACTTGTGCTCCCAATCACTGGAATAATATAAATAATTTTATCACAAAATCATTCCTTTCTCTAAAATTTACCAATATTTAACTTACAAAATAGTATCTTCAAATGGCTTGATGTAAGGAGAATTTTTCATAGTCTGTGTCTTCACGATATGATCGTCTAACAATAACTGAATTTCGTCGACACTCGACAAAATATACGTGCCAGTATCTCTGAAAATAAGTTTTATTAATATGGACTATTGCCTAAAATGTCTCCGTTTTTAAAAGAAGCATGTAGGTACCTAGGGCATGACATATTTGTTCAAATGGATTCAAATGTGTAAACTAACCTGTACGATAATATTTCGAATCTAAGATCGGCCCATTCTCTCATCATCTTGTCTAGCGCCTTCTCGAGGTTGTTCTCTTTAGTGGCAGCCTCGGATATGCCCTCGAATTGTTCGATGTACGCATCAAGTTTAAAGTCAATTATTTTTTCTAAGGACATCTTATCGTCCACAACGATTGGGAAGCCGATTATATCGGATATCTTCTCCCAATGTCGGGGCTTCATGCCAGGATTGCCTAATGTTTGTATAATCGGCATGTGTGTTTTGAATTCATCCATCCTTTCCCTACAATTTTTTTTGTACTTATAATAGGTACTCGTTTTTAATAACAGCCAATATTAAGTTGAATTATTTATTAAAATGTGAAAAGTGCAGAAGAATAACATACCTAACAGAATATGCAAGGCGAAATGCATCAGGGACCTCTTGAAAAGATTTCTCCAATTTGTACACGATTTTATAAAAATAACTCACGTCACCTTCTATATCTTCGGGATCAAAACTACCAACCTGAAAATATTACCAGCTCCCATGTTGTAATTTAAAAATATTTTTCAATATTTTTATTCACTTTATTAGACCCTAACCAAACATTTTAACGGTTGGGTACCTTTGATGTCATCCAATTATTAAGTTTATTTAGAAAATCGTATCCTGCATCAAAAAGCTTCTTGAATGGCACAAGCTTATCGTATATAGCCTTCCTCTTAGGATACTGGGATAGCTCCCACCCAAATGATGTTTCTTCTTCGTTAAATTGGTCAATTTGTGCTAATGCTATTGACAACCTATAAAAACAATAGGATAATTATTGTAAGAAAATAATGTTGCCGATAAGTGGATTAAAATGCATAACTAACTTTTCATCCAAGCGATGTGAACGCAATACGTATTTTGGTAACTGATCAATATCTCCCCAGTACTGTACTTCGTTAGCCTGTAATTCATATGTATCCAAGCTTTCAATGAATTTGTTAATGCGAATCTACAATATATCAGATAGTTAGTAAATTTAGCACAAACACAGGTTTACAGGCAATTTTTCACTCTCTTATAATTTATCCATACCTTTAGTAACTTTTGATACTCTGCCTTTTTATCTTCACAAATTACCTTTGATTGTTCAATGATTCCTGGCAAACGAGCGTACCTAAATATTTTAACAATAGTCAATAAGGTCTGAATAAAGCTTACATTTTAAAGTTGTGAGTAACGGTTTTAACGGCAAATATGGTTGTGTTTTACCAGTGATATGTCTGATTGTTTGCTTTCATCTCCAACGGCGTAAACGCGGTGTAGTCTCCTAGGAACACGATGTATTTCATAACGTCCCGCAACTTATCCTCCATCTCTGTGATCAGTATGGTCTCCGCCTTCTTCACATATTCGATCAGACCCATCAGTGCGGCGGTGTCTTCAGGATGAGTTAATAGTGTGTTTGATATCGCTGCATATTCGTCATAAATACTGCCAGGAAATATGTAAAGACTTATGAAGTGACCGATGGATGTTCGAAAATTGTTACAAGTTGTGCCCGCGTCTTCCGTAGCATATATTTGTTTGGACTACTCCGTGGGAACTTCTTTGTTTCCCAAGTTAAGAAGCATGTTTAGGCTCGCTAGAACTTGGACTATCACTATGCCAAGTTTCATAGAAATTCATATAATTTCTGCGTGATGCACGAGATGAGACAAACACAAACACCAAAAAATTGTCGGTATAAAATCCTCTACTTAAGTGTATTCATATTTATTTCATGATCAAAATGAACTCGTGACTGTTTTAAATTATTACACATTGTGTAAATATTAGCGAGTAGATACTTAACCACGAAATATTGAGCGGTGTACTAAAATTTGGTAGGTATATAATTACTAACTCTTTGACCGTATTCTGGTAATCTTCTGTCATTCTTCTCAGCAGCATATTAGCGAGTCTTGTTGCAGCTCCTCGCAAGGAGTTAATTAGCTCTCCCCTATGCATTTGAAACATGCCAATAGTGATCGTCCCCTCCAATTTAGAGGGGATGTCTCGAGCCAATTCCACGTATTTTATAGCTTCCGCACCATATTCCTCAAAGGTTTTCTCGGGAACTGAATTCACGAATTCCTCTACTTGGTTTATAGACTGAAAGGCAAAACCCGGACTGCATAACCAGTATGTATTCTCAAACAACTAAAGTGTTGTGTGTATAAGACCTGCTCACCTCGCCATTAAGCAAACAAACGTAATTGTCAAAATCTCTAATTCGCTGTTCAGGACCGACTTTTTGCTGAAAAATTAAATCGGCTACTTGCTTCTTATATGAATCAATGATGTCGTCATCAATGACTGGCTGTAAATATTTATTAGCATCATAAAATTACATATTTTCAGGAAAGAGAATATTTAAAAAATTAAGGTATGATACCAACTCTGAATGTAGATCTCTGAGAAATAATTAAATCTGGATACAGCAGCGTCTCTATGCGAGGCAATTTTCGGCATTCGTCTATCATGCAATCATACAAAAGACTCAACTGGTCTCGAAAACTTTTAAAAGTAGGCTCAAATTCCACCCCATCAGTTTGATATGTACAGTTAATTACGAAACCTTGATTCATACCCTGCAAAAAACATTACTGTACTTATCAGTAACTCATATGATTTCAAATTTAAAGTAAAATCACGATTTTTTTCTCATATACTTAATTACTTACTACAGCGTTTTTGTGCTCCTCTGCGTGAGTAACAGCGTTAATTTTATGCTATGGCACTTACCCCAACATCCAGGATATAGTCGGAATAATCTTTCAGTGATTTCAAACATAAAGTTTGTAGATTGTACGTCATAATACTTGCCAAACAATTATAGAAGTGCTTTACTTTCTGCGTCTGTTTCGGATTTGGCAGTTGCCTCTTTTTCTGACCCTGAAAATGATGTTGTCTCACAATTATTAATGTTTGTAAATTTTCAGTTACCAGCTATACTAAGAACCAATACAATACCTGAAGAAAAATATGTTTAATGCCTGAAATCCATTCTGACAGGAGAATTGAGCCCGCGATTTCTATGTACTTCTTGCAATTGAATGAAAATTCTTGCAGTAAGGACGCCTCATGCATCGCAATTAGTTCTTTAACATTGATCAAACGCAAGCCACTAAAAATTAAGAAAAGTGGTTGGAGTGTAGCCTTAGGGGCGCTATGACTTAGGTTTAGGTTTTGGTTAGGTTAGGTTAGGTTACCAACTAAATTTTGAGGGTACCCAGTTTTTAACTATGACATCAGGACGTCTAACACCTCAGTCCCCCCGTGACCACGGTTGCTGTAAAGCAACCGAAACGTCGGGAACATAAAAAGTAAATAAACGCGATATAATCCGTAAAAATAGTTTTATTTCAAAAGTTGTTCACTAAGATTTCAAGTAATGCTGAATTTTTAAAACAGTATTCGTGGTGTTTCTGTTGGTAGACAAACTATTCTTGACTAAACTAGCCTGAGTGTCATCCTTGTCGTGGGTGTAAATAAATATTTTTCATTACTCATACACTGAAAGTAGGTCTGAAGTTGCCTGAGGAGCGGGTTGAAAGTAATACTTTTCTGGCCCGGGAGAATCACTTTCAACTGACAGCTGTCAAATTATAAAAAAAAACTAGTTCCATTTCTATGGAACCATGTTCAAACTTTTTCTACAGTCACTCAATTACAGCACGATGTAAAATTGAAATAACATAAAGTTGAGTATTAATTAAAGAATATATACTTTTAAATGACTTAATTATAATTTAGTTTCAACAATTTCTTTAAAATAACATAGATTTGGTCAAAATATTTAAAAATGAAAATTAAAAATACTGGCTAAATAATGAAGTTGGCCGGCCAACGAAAAAAAAACAAAATAGGCGGCAATCCGATCTTTTTTTTTTTCGAGTTGTAGAGTATTGTTCATGCATCCTTGTATTATTTCTTTAGCCAATTCCTGTTTTTATTTTTACTTTCCTTGTATTCGTAATGAAAAGCACAGTGTTTACCTCGGGTGAAAGACTTATTTTGTCCCTCGAACTATTAGCGCCCTCGCTACGCTCGGGCGCCAAACCCCGTCTCGGGAAAAATAAGTCACTTTCACCACTCGTGTAACAATGTACTATTAAGATATGTCATATTTGTTTAGTCGTAACTTGTAGGCAACAGTTTGACGTTAACCACCTTATTAATAAACATGGGTTAGCGGTTGTACAGTAAACACCCTGCCTTGTCTTTTTCTTTCGAATGTTATATTACTGATGACAGAAAGAGATAATTGGGTATATAACTATTCACCCGCTATACCACGTGTATTAATAAGGGGTTAATGGTTTGCTAGCCAAACTTGTTTAACATTAACAACAGGATCATACATAAACCGCGTCCACCATATCTTCAACACTTCCGAAATGCAAGGATGGACGCAATGCAAATTTTTGCTTATAAATTTATGTGCAATAACGTAGCGATTCCTCCAAGCGTCATCCTTCATAGCCAACTCTTGCTTGATTGGAGTAATTTCTTCATCTAATGACTCTTCCTAAAAACGAGAAAGGGGTAATCATTTCGCCGGATGAAAAAAGGCGATTTCTACTACGTCTGTTATGTTACGAGTTTCAAAATAGTAAATAACCGTATTTGGATCCTTGAGAACGCAATCCACGATGGCCTTCTTCATGCTCATCATGAAATCCTCACGCATCTCGTCCGTACATCTCACCAAGTTCTCTTTCCAATTCTTTAACTTTGGTGGTATAAGACTATGAATTCTATGAAATATCAATACAATAAGGTACCTGATTTATTACCAATATTTGATGACTCATATTAAAGATTATCTACCTACTTAACTCTCTACCTAACGTTAATATATTTTATGTACAGGTTTTTCATAAAGTCTAAAATAATAATTCATACAATTCCCGAAGTATTGTTTCAGACTTTTTAAACACCTTGTATAACAAAATCGGCAAACAAGCGTACTACTCGCCTGATGTTAAGCAATTACAGTAGGTGCTTGCAATACCAAAGGCATTACTCGCGCGTTGCTGACTTGAAGGGGTGTGGGTCAGAGGGAGGTAAAGCAAAAGGGGGTAGGGCTGCCGGCTCTATCACTCATCATAAGAACCGCAGCTATAATACCAGTTACTTTACGCCGCTAATCTTCTGTGAGAGTATTACCCCGGTCGTTAAGTGCATCCATAGAAAAGTACTAGTCAAACTTCGGCGCCAATCTATCAACTAAGTACAACCTCCAATAACTTGCCGTAAAACTATTTTGTCATCCAAAGGGGCTACATGTACGCTATCGATTCCGTAACGGAGGTAGTAGTAGTATCGGAGCAAATTCTTATCCTCGCCTGACGGTATGGTGTCCCCGTACTCGTCTGGCGATGACTGGTATATCAGGTGCACCAGCCTTTGTCTGAACTCCTCACGCGCTCTCCGCATAGCTGTGAAGCTTGCCATCACTAGAATAGTTAGTAATAAAAAAAATATATATATCGCCAAACGAACACACGAAATGTATGGTCCCAAACTAAGCAATGTTTGTACTATAGGTACCGTACAGTGAACTGGAGGCGATCCCAGGACCACCCAGACCAGGGCAAATTACGAAAAGGCAATTTCCGTAATGTATCCTAACGGGAATTGAACCCGCAACCACCTCGGTACATCGAGCCGTGCGGCCTACGCTCGAACCACTGCGCCAAGCGGTCGTCAAAGCGGTCGTGAAAACTTATTTTAGGACATACAGTACAAAATATCAGAAGGTACCCGCTATTTTTATAAGCATATCGCTTAACTGAGTAGGTTCCTGTGGCAGTGGAATGGTGCGGAGGGGGGGTGTCAAATGAGTCGAGACTTCTTAACACACACCCCTCCCAAACCAAAACCACTCCACTACCGCAGGAGCCTACTCAATTAAAAGCTATGCGTGTAGATAGGTATGATTATCATATTCGCCCATTCATAGATTATCAAATTATATAATTACTATTCGATTTCTTCCGTGTAGGTACTGGTTTAAGCTGTTGCGTCTTCGTAGGTCTAGCGCGTGCGGGTAATTTCAAAACTTCTTCGGGCAGAGAAAATAATGGTCGCGTTCTGATCTTGAAGGTGTTAGGCGGTGAAATGATTGGTATTTTGGGTATCTTAGCCCTGGATGTAGAAGGCATCGGTTGGGTTTTCTTCTTTGCAGGCTTTTGACTCGGTTGCATCGTTGTGTCTATTGGAAATATGTTTATGCAATCAAAAAGTGTTCGCCAAATAGTATATTCTGGTATGCAAGTGTAGATGACGTCGATATATGGCGAGTATCTTACCTTTGAACGTCTAAATACTATCACTTTTTATTTATATCTATGTTTAGTTAACGTTAAACAAAATAAATAACTTATCACCTCGTGAAAAATATATTAAAACAAATTACTTCATTATAATTGCAAATCGACGTTGACGCTTTATCATTTTTTAATTAAATTATTGACAGATTGATAGCCAGCGCGTAGTAGTTGTATTCTCATTGGCCAGCGTCTGCCATATTTTTTAAAACCACTTCGAAACGAACCAGAGATTTAATGCCAGAAAAGGTTGTATTTTAAGACGAATAATTACTTTAACTATGTGCAACAAACGGATAGAACCCTGTATAGAAACCAGCTTCTTGGTGGAAACCTAATATGTTACGTGTAAATAAAAAATAGGTACTATTTAGGATAAATATTTAATTAGAAGAAAACATAATAATCTAATGATAACATAATAGTAAACAATGATGGCACAATATTAATGAATACACAACAAAGTAGCATCGATACCACTAGACAAAGTTGAATAAGTGTAAATACCTACATTAGGTTAGTATGAAAATTACATTTACAAAGTAATGATTTACAATAATAAATAAGTTTCATGATTACACAACATGATTAAATAATATTATAACATGACTTCATTATCTGATTTATCACCCATAAACCCTAGACCCTGCGTTTAGGCATCTCAGACCACTTTCTATATTGTGTCAATACCATCCGAGGATGGATTTCCGGGATCTTCTTCCGGATGTTTTAAATTTAGAAGGGCAGTTGCGTGAGCAGAGCCACCCCCCGCATGATCCAGTGGTCGGGCTCCTCCTTGGTGGGCAAGCGCATGAACAGGATGTAGTTGGTGGAGTGGCCCGTGGTGGACAGCACGCCGCGCCGCTCGCCCGTCTTGTACAGCGGGCAGTTGTAGAACACGTCCGTCGGGATGTCCTCGCGCTTCAGCGGTATCAACCATACCTGCCAATATTCCATGACCTAAGTTACTGAAAGATCACAGACCCAAATGGTTTTTTTTTTCTCAAACGTCATCTTAATAACATCAGAGTACTTAGTTGTAACTTCTTCGAGGTCCACGAATAAATTATAAATAATCTACTGAAATAATACCGTTTTAACCTAGTAGTGATTTCGACTATAGTTTCGAGAACAGCGTTGATATAGTTGATTTAATCTTTGACAAAGTCTTACTAAAAGCCATACGTGCACCTATATTTTAAAGGTTTTTCTGCATCCATTAAAATGCTACCTGCCTCCTCAAGTAAAATAGGTATCAGTAAAGTTATTAACTGACCGGTGGGAACTCGTCGTATAGTATCTTCGGGAAGGATTCATCGATACACATGGTGTCCATATTCCAACGGGCGCCCTCCATGAAAATACCGTAGATGTACACTCCCTCTTCTGGCACCTCGTTTATTACAAAGTTTTTTTGGACCTGCGTTTAAATATTCGATTTAATGAAATGATTCTAGAATATTCCAAAGTCCGAACTATATATTTACCTCGTAATGGAAGGCGAGCTGGTCGATCGGTATCTTGTACTTGCGCGCGTAGCTCTGCTGCGCGGCCGTGAGGAACGCTTGCGGGAAGTAGAAACCCGACAGCCAGAACACTGTCGGCGGGCCGTGCTGATGCCAGTGCTGTCAAATACGTGGTCAAACGCAGTCTATAGTTTAAAATATAGCCAAAAAATAAAATAAGCTTAGTCAGTTTAAACAAAAAATTAAGCAACTTCAGGTAATATCATTATTATTAAGTACCTGTAGAAACTCGAGTCTGGCGAGCAGGTCATTGAAGTAGGCGGCGAGCGGTTTGAGCGAGGGATAGCTCTTACCGGCCCACATCGCGGGGATGCGCCCACGCACCATGCTTGTCAACACCTCCTCCGTCACGTCCGTCAGCACGCTCACACCTAGGGTCAAGGTTTTACTTATTTATGAGTTTGGCCTGAATCTTTGACAATTAGTTACACAATCCGTACCTTGCACAGCGCCGATGACGGCCCTGGAGCTGGACCTGACGACGGTGACGAGGCGCTCGTAGCGCGCGGCCTCCTGGATCACGACGATGGACATGGGCGTCATGTCGGCGGGCCTGATGTCGCCCTCGTGCGACGGCCCCGACAGGATCTTGGCAGGCAGTCGCGCCAAGATGTCTTCTGCTATCGCCATCGCTTGCTGCTCCGGTGTGGCGCCTGCACCTCCGGCATGCATTGTATCCTAAATGCGAAATAGATCACGTCTTGCAATTCATACTTAACTATCTTGAACGGCATGAATATTATACATAATATCACACATACAATCGAAGCTACCCAAATCACAAACGCAAGAACACACAGAAGCACGGTAAGCCATACCTAATTTACTTACCAAGTATTGTTTCAGGAGGTCCTTGTAGCATAAAAAATAATTAATGGTTGAAGTATTTCGTAGTTGTTAATTAATTTATTAGCTACTAACAACATGTTCTTACCATGCGATCCTAGTTGAATGAGGCAAATGTTGGATGAAACATAAAAACATGATTATTAAGTTATATACATCCTATTACAAATTTACACCTATTAAACCTATCATGTAGGTACTTATTAGATTACTTTATGCGATCTTACTACAGTCATCAAGGAAATGGTTTCTAAAATACTATAATCGATACTTTACTACCTGGATTAAATACTTCCAAAGTGTATGAAATTTGAAAATATTTGATATTTATGGAAACTATAGCCTACTTCGAATATGAAATTAGACTTGTATTCTTCGAACCTGTGTTAATATGGCGGTATTGAGTAGTTCCTCTGCCTCTCGGAAGTGCTTAGTGATGTCGGCGTTTGGGTGGAACCCGAACACGCCCGGAGGTGTCGCCACCGGCAGCGAGCGAGAAAACGCTATGAACTCCCCGTGCTCCTTCAGAGTTGGTATATGATATACGCCTGGATAACACACATTCATGGGATAAACCAGAATACATAAGATACATTTATTCAACAAATACGGAATATTCGACGGACCTGTGGGATCGATTGGATACTTGTCTTCGCGTATTGCACGTGGGTTATAGAACTTAAACAGTATGGTGTTGAGGCACCGACGATCCCAGTCGTCCGTTACACGACCTCCGTAGTTACATTCGCCGGTCAGATACCTGAGCGCTACGAATTGAACGTCCTGAAACAAATAAGAAAAATATTAGTGCCTTTGCATTTTACTCTTATTTTGTAATTATTATACTCCTTGAGGACTTAGTAGAATCTCACGTCATATTCATTGAGGAACATGTACAGCTGCGTGACGCTGATCTTGAGGTCGGTCTCGTTGAACTCGTAGCGTATGTTCCAGCCGAGCGGGCCGAACTGCCGCCGCTCCTGCACCACCGCGTGGAAGAAACACAACGCAAACAACAGCTTCTTGAACACTTCCGACTGCTTGTTGCCCTCGAACCATTCCGGGTCGTTTATAGGATCGCTCTGATAGGAGCGCGCTATGTTTGCCCTCAAACCTATGTAAGAAAATGGACTATAAAATGCAAAGCAAAAATCAAAATAAGCATTAGGAAATTTTCATTTATTTAAATTAACTGTAATAATAAAATAGTAAAAGCCATGCTTACCCTGCGGTGGTTCGTTAGTCATTTTAACACCATTCTGGAGCACATACACTGGGAAATGATCTGCAGGGTATGACGTCAACCAAAGTCTAAAATCTGGATGTGTAGTATCTGGAGATAGACCCTCGCAGATCTGTATAATAATGAAGCAGAATAGAAATAAAATGGTTAACTTCAAATTATAGGGTTAAATCATAATAATATACCTTCTCAAGTATTGGCATCCAACTCTTAGCTAAATGACAATTCTGAAGCACCACCCAAGTTCCGCTGCGAACACCTTCCTCTATCAGTTTTACTGCGATAGGACCTTGCCCTTGTCCCAATGACAATGAGAACAAACGTGATGATCCGAATCCCTGGATTAAAAAAATGTTTTTTTACTCAATTTTTCTTGGTATAAACATAATTATCGCTTCGAGTGCAATATGTATTTATTATTCCTAGTTTTAAGTCTTCATAAAGAACATAATGTTATGGTGTGCATTATTACCTGGTCATCAGCAAACTTAAGGAGAGTTCCCATAGGGTCCGACCCGGGCGTCAAAACAAAGAGAAGTGGAATGCAACAATGTGAGTCGGCGTACGAAGAAGGCAGGTCAAACAACGGCGGCTCCACGAACTGGCGACCCATTTGAGCTATAATGGTCGTCGATATTACAATCAGAAAACATATCCTTGATACTAATATTATAAATGCGAATGTTTGTGAGTATGTTTTTACTCTTACACGCAAAAACTTCTGAACGAATTTGGATGAAATTTGGAACACTGATAGTTTATAACCCGGATTAATACATAGAATACTTTACTTAAGTCTACGCGGACGAAGTCGCGGCCAGAAAGTAGTTTCAAAATACATTGTAAGTTAAATAAAAGCTTTTAAAATAGTAATCTTCACTCACCTTCGACAAAATTCTGAACAGCAGGCACCATCATATCTAAACGCATGCATCTCAGAACCAGCATTTTCTGTTGAAGAAACAAAACTAAAAATGTGCCATGTGAAGCAGAAAAATAAAGGTACTAAATCAATACAATAGATATTTAACTGTGTATAAGCAAAATGTTAAATAACGCAAATATAAGATGTTTGATAGCTAACCTCGAACGCGTTATACTTGCTGTTCCAAGGGGCCGGCAAAGGTTGATTTTGAGGATCGGGTGTATCACAAAATTTCTCCCATTCGGGAATATTTGCAGTAAAGTGTTCTACGATGCCTGAGAACTTTTCGAATTCATTCAACCTAAGGAGTTTAAATATTGTTAAAAAGTGACACATATCATCTGATGAATGAATTTCGTTTTATAAAATTGCCTTCATACAAACCCATTGAACTCCGACCAAGCCTGCGGACTGAGGAAATGCACTGGATTGTGCGGCACATGTCGAGGCTGCGCACCACCGAATAGGAATAACACATCTGACTGCTCTAATTCACCTTCCGCCACCATTATCGTGACCGTCAGCAGCAGCGAGAATACCATCTTGTCCTAAAATACCGAAGACAATTCAAGTCAGGTTCTTCCCATTCACTCCCAGCTCAAATAAAAAAAAGAAAAATTTGGTTTAATCGGATTGTTTTAATTTAGTAATCAAGTAAATTTGGTTTAATTGGAATTTGAATCTATTTTTTTTTACCACTGTGTTCTTAGCCTAAGGGCACATTTACAACTTGTACTCGAGGCAAAAAAACAATAATATGCCACTCTAGCATTGCTACCTTTTCAAACAAGCTCCTACATATGTTTGTATACAGCGAGTAGGTGAAGTAAGCGCGTAGGATTCCAAGACGCTCGGGTATGTCTTCCACTTTCTCAGTGTTATCGATGGCCGCTGTGAACAGGCCCTCGAACCAACCCAGTGAGTACTGGTACATAGGGTCGATGGCCGCTAAGGAAGCTGAAACAATGTATTTTAATTTATAAATCATGCTTAAATCATGCATAAATCATGCCTGTTGTAAGAAACTGCTGGGCGATGAACAACAAACCAATGAGGAAGAACAAGTTTGTGGAATGCACAGCAATGGGCACATAGTCGTCACGGGCCACGTCGATTGCCATTTCCGTCTTTGTAGCAACTTCTTGTTTCTCTTTTATCTCGTTTGATGTATCTTTCGCTGAATTTAATATCTGAAAAATAAAGCAGACCGATAATCCTTGGTTCCTTATCATATTAATATTTTATTATTCATATTAATATCTAATATTACCTGTACAGCTTCTTCGTCTTCCAACAAATGTTCAGACGTAGACAGCACAGTCAGAATCTTTCTCTCGATCTCTTGTAAAAGTCGCCTATGCTCCGCTCCTTGCGTAGTTAGATCGGCCTTTGCTTGTTGCAAGTCGGGTCTCTCTCTGGCGACGACGCGAGCTAGCAGTTGCGCTTGTAGACCGTCCTTGGCTAACATGAAGTTGACTAAAGTCACACGCACACCTACTTCTGGCAGGTAATGGGGGTTGGCCAGTTTTGTGCTTATGTATAATCTGTAGAAAGTACATAAATTAAGAGTAAATTGGTCTTGCTGAATGCTCTATGTTACCATTACAATTCAAATAACATACTTAAAATCTTTACTGTACTCCACGATAGTATCCCCAATTTTGATGCAAAGTGCACCTCCCTGTCGGAATGTCTGTTGCTGAAGCAATGGTTCCAGCATTGGGTCCAACTCTTCTAAAACATTCTCCAATAAGACCTACAGTACAAGAAAATATGGCTTATGTTTGCTATCGTTAGAGTAGATTAATGGTTTCAATAAAAATATATGTACCGGTTGACCAAATTGCACAGCGTTTTCGAGCACTCGACCCAAATCAGCCTGAGTCATTCGCACTATACACAAATTATTTGGCTTCTCCATATTCTTGATCCAACGATTGGCCTGTCCTTGAGGATCAATCATTAGAGGCCAGCGTCGAGCTGTCCTGTATATGAGACATTTTTATTTGATAAAAAATCTTTGAAAACCACTCAAAAATATATAAATTGAATAACTTCAAAAATCGTTATCTCACATGATGACGATAGCGCTCTCAACGCTGAAGTCGTCTGATGGCAGACCGTCAATGTTCCACTGCTGGATGGTGACGGGCTCGCCGAGAGACTTGATCAGACTGTAGTTGAGGGTGCACACTATGCCGCAGTCATGGCACGCTTGAGCCCATGTCTTTATCTACCAATAACAAACATTGCTTTGCTAAGTTTCATAAAATAATCGATGGTGCTTGAAGCAAAACAAAAATAACATTAGTTCATA
This sequence comes from Notodonta dromedarius, assembly GCA_905147325.1. Taxonomy (NCBI): domain Eukaryota; kingdom Metazoa; phylum Arthropoda; class Insecta; order Lepidoptera; family Notodontidae; genus Notodonta; species Notodonta dromedarius. The sequence continues at coordinate 11,068,061 of LR990159.1, read as the reverse complement.
CTTGTTCATTTCTAAAAGTTGCTGTAAATGGTCCAAGGTATGCAATTATACCTGCGGCTATTAAGATATCGCCTGAAATTATAAAAAATGAAAATAGTAGTAAGTAAAGTAAAAATATACATAAATTTACCTAAATTTGAAATGTAGGTACCAGTTAGAGAATTATAAGTCTCTCGCAACTGTTTCGCGATCTGCGTCCATCTTGTCTTCTCGCCGCCAAGGCCGGAAATGAGCATCTCAGCTCGCTTCAACTTGTTGCTGCAGTCTATTACCTCATCGTCTAACATCTTTTGCTGACGATTCTGTTCCGCTAGCGCATCTTCCAAATCTCTTAATTTCAATTGTACCTAAAAATCCGAATCTTTGCATCGATTGATTCCAATATTGCTTAGTTCGATATTATGTTATTCCTTAAATTATCTTTCTTGTCTTAAGTAACGCAAGAATACTAACTTCTCTGAGTTGAGCTTGTTTAATGGCGAGAGCCGCCATAGCCTTGTCGTAAACAGCTTGTGCAGCAGCCAACTTCTGTTTCTTGGGTGCTACCACTTTCGCTACTTTATCATATTTTGTCATTGCGATCACCCACTTGCACATACCTATTGAATGATTAAGATACTTAATAAAATGATTGCAATTACCAATATCTTATTACCCAATTGGAATAATATTTTTACCTTCAGCAGCGACTGATACAGCCCTGATCTTCTCCGGAACGAAACCATCATCCTGCATCACGGTGGTCATCAGCTTCTTCATCACCGCAGGTGGGATATTATCTTTATCGTAGTTCTGTAGCGACTCCAGAAACTTTATGTCGTTGAGAAGTTTCTTCGAAGGTCCCCAATAGTCTTCGATGGTACCCACGCCAGACGGGTTTGGAATTTTGTCTGGCTTTGACTCCTATAACATATCTTACATTGACAATTTAACTATGAAATTATAAGCAATGAACATTTTCAATAAAATTCACTCCAAAACACTTGCACATTTGATTTTAATTACTAATTTTGTGAAATATGTGCCTGCTATCGTGCTTATTGTGATACGCATAAAAAATGCAGAAAGTCACATGCAAAAAAAAAACAAATGCCAATCCGTATCTGAAATTTCTTGTAAACACTTTTATTATAGCATCTTGGGATTTAAATTGTCATGCGCTAAAAAGCATGCAGCATGACAACTATTTACTCACCGGGTCATCCTTTAGCATAAAACATAAAAAAACTGAATAACAACATTGTCGCTAGGCCTATTAGTTTCAAACATCATATTTATTTCTCAGTCATATAGAGGTTTTTTCCATGCCCAATAATTTCTAATGCATACAAAGCCTGTAACTATATGGATGATGTTATTTTTATGCAACATAACAAGTATATTATGATAGGATCATTCTGAATTTCAAAAACTAGGCAAAATGCAGAATATTGTCAGTTTTGTGGATAATATTCATTAAAAAAACATGCTTCGTAGTTTAAAGAACTGAGCGATTAGATAGAAACCAGAAATTATTTCAGCTTTAGTACATAGTACGTTACCTTCAATATACAGATAGCCTCCATAACGAGTTTGATGCCTCTGGGCGGACTCTTCATGGTCTTGATGAAGGTGATGTCCTGCGGGGTGAGTGTGTCGAGCGCCGCTAGCGCAGAGTTCAGGATCGGCATGGCCTCCGCCAAGTCGGCGTCGCACTCGTCTTTTATGCCTTGGGCTTCTGCTGCCTACACAAGTCGCATTTAGAGCCGTATTAATAAATCGATCTCAAGTCTGAGGGCGATCTTAAGTACGCTTTTGACATGATAATTGGTACTGGAATGACATTTCCAAAATCATTCTCAGACTTGAGATCGATTTATTAATACGGGCCTTAGTTGCTTCTTTCGAAAACGGAAACAAATTAAATATTCCAAAAAGAATGAAGTAGGTATCTATTCTGCAAACATTAATACTTTTTCAAGATTCACATGCCTGTGTTTCAGCAGCCGCCTGATCCATCAACACCTCCGCTTCTACTAACGCAACCCCTTCTTTCTCTTTTTCTACTTTAGCAGTAGTAACTGCGACCGCCGCAGCACCGGCCGCTAGCTTGGGTTGCAGCACTTCTAACGCCTTTTGTAACGCCGCGACTGATTTAGCAGCAGTAGCCAGCTGATCAAGACCAGTGAGGTAGCGTCTCTCTGCCGTTGTTAATTCCCTGAAATTCATGTCAATATTTACATGTCCTACATAGAAGAATGTATGGACTACTCTTTGATCTAGTATTGAGAAACTTGTAGTAATACCGCTATTGTAAATTAATTTATAGAACAAATAACATCAGGATAAAGTTACTCACAGTCTTTTCTTGTTCAGCAGTGATTTGAACATGTTAATAAGCTCCAAGTAAGCGGTGGGCGTGACGTAGTTAAATCTTTTGAGTCTGAGAAGGAACTGCCGCGTGAGTTCCTGCGTGTCCGTGTGGAACACCTGGCACAGCTTAATAGCCGTCTCGCGCTCCAAATCCGTTAGCTCTACATCTTTTAAGAACCGTGTTGCCACAGCAAGCAGTGCATCTGGTGGCCATTCCTTGTAAAACATAAAATAAATAGTCACAAACGAAATATTAAGCTCACAACCGAATAAATTCAGTAGTAGGTACCTGGAACCAGTCTATAGTACAGCAGTTGACGAGTGAAGGGAATTTCCTGATGCGCGTGCGCAGTGATGTGCCAGCGGGCGACATGGCCAGCACAATGTGCAGCTGGTCGCGCACTATCGACACGAAATACGCGTAAAGCGCTGTCGGACTGCCGTCCGTCTGCAGCGACTTGTCGCGTTGTCGATCGATCTTCATGATGAATAGAGTGTATAGAATAACAAAAGTAATTAGAATAGGCACCCTTAATTCTTATTGGGATTATGGTGGCATCCAGTAATCATTATAATGGAGCACTAGAACGAGTTTCAATGATTTAAAACGGATACTCACCACTCTCATCTTTTCACACAGCTCGGCTTTCTCATCGGCTCCGAAAATGTTAGGTACTTCTCCAGAGTTTAGCATATTGTTCACGTCTTCGAGAAATCCTTCTTCTTTAATCTGTTAAATCCAGCAATTTAAATCACTCACCGTAACTTAAATTATTCATATAAGTAGTCATAGTTCTAACCGTTACCTGTGATTCGATGAATAAGAAAACCATGTGCAAATCTGGGGTACTTGACTTCTTAAGCAACGTTTTCAAATCTTCACGCCATTCGTTCTTGCCGTACGTTCGACTCATCTCAACCTGAGTACATACATATTTGCTATAATATTCGATTCATCATGATTCTCGTGTCTGGTCGTATACTAGAGACAAGTGTATGTCGGCGCACCTGGAAGAGGTCGTACTCGTTGATGTGCGCGGCGAGGCGCGTGAGCGACTGGCGGCCGGAGCCGCCGAGCCCGACCAGCAGCGCGTGCGAGCGCGGCTGCGTCAGCACGCGGCAGATGCGCGACACGTGCTCGATCGCAAACCTAAATAAAAGGCCAAACTATATATAAACCACTATTAGAGTAGGACAAAAAATAAGAATCCTTTGAGATGATCAATTACCTGAAGAGCACTAAGTTCATAGGTTTTTTTGACATGTTATTGAATTCAACGAGGAACGCATCAACAGTGGAATTCAGATGCTCCATGTTGACAGTTTCCATATAGAAGCGGGTATCCACTTTCGGGTTCGCAAAGTCACAGTATATCAAATTTCGGAGATGGAGATCCGTTATCTGACAAAAATAAGTAATTATTATTTTGCACTAAAATACTTTTGTAGATATCAAAAATATAAACAACATGACTCTAACCTTTTCATTTGGGTTTTCCAGCAGTCGTGACAGCATCACGTCAAAGTTATCGTTGAGATGTAGGGCAGTGGCCTCACGCAGGCAAGTGACCAACCACTGACGGTCTTTCTCCTCGACAAGTCGGTCCGAGAACACACGCAAGCACTCGTGCACCCAAAGTCGTTTCATCGACTGCAAGTCCGGAGTCACTTCTGGTACCGACAGTAGCACCCCCAGAATTACTCTGGAGAAATCCCGCAAATTAAACGTGTAGTGGGATTTCGAAGGTGTAGGCAATAAGTTTAGGCGACATTGTTTGTATACTTCCAATGTTCCGTTAACTATTTCGTCGATGCAAGGGTCAAAATCCTTCGAAAATCCTCTGAAAACCATAAGACTGTTATGAAAAATTACTCTAAACACTTTTTGAAAAAACATAATTCGCAGTACATACTTACCTAGTGTCGAGATGCCATAACATAATCCTGCTAAATATAACCTGCAGGGTATCATCTTCAAATTCGTCAATACAGAAAAAGGCGAAGTGCCGTGAAAACCTCGGCGTAACCAGTTTAGCGCCTGGAGTCGGTTTGCCCATTGCACACATAAACTGCATTGGATAAAAAAGCAATTAACACCAATTTCTTTTAATTATGACTTGGTTGTAACTCAGCAAGTCTATATTGTTTACCTGCACATCAATGAGATGCATGGGCAAGTTGGTCTTGCGATCGTACCAGAGGCCGAGGTCGATTCCCTGGCGCAGCACCTCGATGGGCGGCTGCGCGCCGTAAGTCTCCGCCTGCGGCATGCTCACGTCGTCCACAAACACCACCGAGTAGCAGCCGATGGGCGGCCCGAACACACCTGGACGAGGTTCACATCCAGCAACATCAGTACAGAGTTCATACATAAAAGTGCAAATATGTACGCTGATCCTTACCCTTTCTCCGTTTGTCCAATTTACCCATAATGATATCTTGGGTTTGGTTACAGTTTGTTTGCGCTGAAAAAGCCATAATCAAGGCTTTGTATACCTTTGTATCCACTCTTTTTACTAAGTAATCCTGAAAAATTCACATTTAATTAGTGATAAGAACGTGAATAGAAACACATAATTCCTAAAAAATATTCCTTACAATAATGTACGATGATTTGCCAGTGCCGGTGGGTCCGACCATCATAACAGCTTTTTGGTGAGTCACCATGAGTTGGAAGAGCGCTAGGTAGCGCACGCTGTCCAATGTTGTCACTAAAATCTGATTAGGCGGAGTATCTCGGCTGATTGGCGGTGCTGATACGACATCATCTTGCCATGGTTTCCATTTACCTTTACCCTACAAGAAAGCTTCTTAATTAAAGGAAGATAGTTTTTTTTTCACCGGCATCATATGCTCAAATTCATTTTTTTTTTTTTTCGAAATAGGCAAGTATTTGACCACAATCTCACCTATACTATACTTACTTCTTTAATATATCTATAGTCATAAACTAATCCATCTTTTGGTATAATAAATATATACTGCTTCTCTGGTTTAGCTATTTCTTTAGGGTAACCTAATACTTCAATGACCTAAAAAAAACAAAGCACCATCATAATAAGTTAACCATAAAAATTTCCGAAGATCTATTCTTCAAAAAAGTAGATTTACCTTTTCTGGAAATTCTTTTTCAAGAAGGCCTCTGAATAACATGTCGAACTTAGGACGGCTATCACCTTCCAATGTCGCTCCAATAGACCAAATGCAAGAAAAAAAGAAAACTCCCTAAAAAACAAAAAAGAATGCGACAACATTAATAAGTATATACAATATTTGCTAGCTCATATTAAGTAAAGGTACCTCAAGCTGTGCTCTTATGTCAAGATCCGATAATTGTTCGAGGTACTTTTCATCATGGAAGTCGACCATAAATGTATCGAATAGATTCATACACGCTGTAACTAAATTACTTCTGGATGTCACGTACATTTGCTGTAACAGGCATCAAAATTCTTTAAATCAAAAACATGGAGATTTCCTTCTTGAAAGACGTTTTTTGGTCTACCCAGAATATTCAATGACATTAAGAAAAACAATTGAATAATCTTTGCGTATTAACAAAGAGGTAAACGAAATGTATACCTTAACTCTCCCAGAATATTCTACAAGCCAGAGTAACGGTGACATAAACCGATTAAAAAGATTTTGGATGTGTTTTCGGTTGACAGTATGTAAAGTTGTTGGTAACTTGTTTAGCCAAGAGTCTATCAAGCATTTCCAGCCAAGGCCCTTCGGTTCCATGTAGATCATGCCACATCGGGATACCTATGAAAAGGAAATACACCAGTAACTGATATTAAGTCTGTAGGTAATGTGTTCACACAGTAGAACAATTTCGAACTCACGGTAGCAGGCGACGCTGCTTCCAAGTCCATAGGCTCGAATATCAGGTTAGTGGTGGGTGCCAACTGTATGATCTCGCCGCTCATCAGACACAGCTTCTTGTTGTCGTCCAGCACAGTGTTCAAATTCTCAATCCAAATAGCATCCACGGGACCATCAAACACGAGCCACTTTCTATTACATTTACAAATTTAGGGATTTTAGACGATGAATTATGAACCAAAAAGCGCAGGCGCATTGGTATAATACCTGTTATCGTTCGTTGATACAGCAAAAGCTCTGTAGCTAACAGCGAGGATGCCGTCGGACCACTCGTGTGAGACGGGATCAAACTGACCGTACAGCTGACCCATTGTAATCGACTTGGGATTTATTACAGTCCACTCCACTGCGTTTTCATCCATAAGGCCCTAGAAATAATTATATTTTTTTTAATGAATACGTCGAAAAGGAATTGTCATCTAAGTTTTGAAGTTTTTATCATATTCACCTTTTCGGAAACTAATCCCAAAGCATGTCCAAGCGCATGGTAACATTTGGTCTTTCCAGAGAATGGATAACCGACCAACATGAGGCCGTGGCGCACAAGGATCATCTCGTACAGTTGGAGCACCTACAACATTCAAATGTTTCAACATGAATTCTACAACATTCACCGGTCAAATAATAACATGCATGAAATTTAACTAGGTATTTCAACGATCTGCCATTACCTTTTCAATGAAGAAGTCATTCGCTTGCAAATTCAGTGGTACACATACTTCTATAAGACATGCCACCAGATGGGGCAAACCAGCGAGCGGAAGTGGAAGCCCAGGGAACAAGTCCCCAATAATACCCTGTACATATATAACAGATTTTTAATATTGGGATGATAATTAAATGGATTTATTTTACACAGGACTTTAGCGAACATACGAACCATAAACAAAGGCACGTCATGTTCGAGGAACTTTGGTAGATTAACATCTTTAATAGAGCGCAATAAGATCAAGTCTTCATCCTCGTCAGGATAGCGCAACTTGAGTGCACCGGCAGCACGCAGCACTGATTTCACAGCTCGCATACCTGATATCAATAACTCATCACACATTAGTATCGCCATTGGATAATGCTTATATTATTGGATTGTACGATTATCATTCTGTACAATTTGGGGTTTTTACCATAATCGTAGTGACTTTGCGACGAGAGCTGCTCTGAGCACAGCTTGTAGGTCGCGACGATCTTGACGGCGAGCGGCTTCGCGTTCAGATAACCGAACGCGTACAACTCTATCTCGGAGATCAGCACGTAGTCCGGCACCATCATGGCCACCGAACGGAACAGCGCCTACATTAATTATTATTATTGGGCTCAAAGTCGAAAGTATTAAACAAAAGTAAGATTCCTGAAGCGTCTTACCTTTAGATTATCTGGCAATTCCGATCGGCCAGCATAGCCAGGGTTCATAGTAATGAAGACAGCACAGGACTTGTCAAGCTGGAGCAACGTGCCCTCAAATAGCAGTTCCGTGGCGCCGGAGTTGATCCCGCGCTGGATGGATAGGATCTGCTGCGCCACCACGGACAGCACCTCCAGGTCGATGCGGTTGAACTCGTCGAAGCATGACCAAGCGCCGCATGAGGCTAAACCCTATATATCATAAAGAACGCTGTAGCTTCAGGTACCTTTAATTTTGATTCTGAAATGGTTTTGCTACAGTCCAATCTCACCTTAAAGAATTTTCCTAGCGCAATATAGTCGAGGCCGTCAGAGCAATTGAATACCACGCATTGTTTAGCAACAGCCTTTGCTAAATCCTTAGTCGTTTCAGTTTTTCCGGTACCTGCAGGCCCTTCGGGAGCACCTCCTGTTGCAAAAGATAATATATCATTATTTGATTTGTATTTTGATTCATAACAAGCCCTTTCTTTCTTACACACCTAAGTTCAAATGCAGTGCTCCAAACAGCGTTCTGAAGCACCTATCTGTGAGCGGCGTGACAACGAGTCGGCCCGTGTTGCCGAGATACTCGTATCCGTACATTAGCTGCGAGTTGATCATGCGCGTTGCGATTTGCATGCTCATGTCTTCCTCTTGTTCCTATAGTAAAAAGAGGTTCTTCATTTGATAAATTTATTCCAATAGAATATCTTAAACTAATTATTATCTTTATGAGATCTTACCTCCCAGTAGTACCGTATCTGTGAGAGCCAGTTGAAATCATTATCATGTTGCACGTTACACTCTATGAGCAACATTAGCACGTCTCTGGCGTGTACGTCCAACACCACTAACGCTCCTACAATGTAAAAACCATTTATTTCAAAATTCTTAGCCACTCTCGGAAATATCCTAAAGCACATTATACTTACCCAAAGTGATCCTATTCTGCAGACTTAGCTCACCACGAACCAAGTCAACAATTTTCGATATCTGGAAATTGCATTTATCCCAATACTTCCTCATAGCCGGTATGTTTATGTGAATCGCTTCAGTCACTTCGGACGTCCAAAACGTCATCGCTATGCACTGGACCTGTGCCAGACGCAACATATTAAACAAATTCAATCTTAGGAATATGATACAAAATTGATTTTAGTACACTTACAGCTTGACCGGGCCACACTAGCACCCAATTCTCACGTGGTTGTTTCGAATATGCGTCGTAGGATTGAGCCACCGCATGGTGGACTGATGCCTTCATTGCCTTTTCTAATTCTAAGAGCCATTTCTCAACCTGCAACATATTTATTTGTAGTATTATAATTCATAAAGTATACTAGATATATGATTTTACAGTATTATTTTGTCTTCGTATCCAGTATCTTATGGCTTGAACTCACCTGACCTCTGGCGGCCGCTGTATTAATGGTCATGGTCAGTAACACGATTTCGCCTTCTGACGACTTCATGTGGGTCACCACCATATCTTCCGTGAATGTTAGTCTTGCCATACCTTCGAAACATTTCTTGAGATGAGGCTGCACACTGTAAATTAACATGGTTATACATTAATTATGGCTAAACACCCCTGTGTCACTTAATTAGATAAGTTAGTTTGACTTACCGCATCGGATCCTTTGTCTCCGACAAGATTTCGAGAAGCTCGTCATTAGACAGGAAGAAGAACCGTGGGAAGTACAGGCGCTTCTTCTCCAGATACGCGTTCAGTCCGCGCTGCACCATCTCCAGCAGATTGTTGGACTTCTTCAGCCGATCCAACATCTTTTCTATAGTAATCACGTCAAGTACCCGCGGCTCGCTGAATGCAGCTTTCATTATCTCTCGCCACATCTGTTATAACGAGAATATAGTTTTCATATATAACGGTGTTGCGTCAAATATAATGTTGAGTTATAATATTGTTTGTACCTTATCAACAGCACTGAATCGCCTTCCTTCTTCAGGTATTTGTTGTTGAATATCGGGAGAAGAGAATATAGGTTCTAAGTACATCCAAGTAGCTTGTACCTTTAACCACTCGTCTAATATTTCTTGTAATAAAACTAGTTTGCCTTCCCAGTCACTGAAAAACAATTACTTAAATGAATACCTGCTTAGCATTTTTTACCTATACAGAAACTTCAAATAAAATTACTAAATAATCTCCTCAAATGGTTTGATATAAGGCGAATTTTTCATCGTCTGTGTTTTGACAATGTGGTCATCCAGTAATAGCTGTATATCATCGACACTCGACAAAATATAGGTTCCAGTGTCCCTGAAAACAAATGAATGTTTACATTAACTTTTAGACTACTGTACATTTGGTACCTTAATAATGTTTCAACAGCCACTAACTTGTAAGGCAGGATTTCGAATCTCAGATCGGCCCATTCCTTCATCATCTTGTCCAACGCCTTCTCGAGATTGTTTTCCTTAGTGGCAGCTTCGGATATGCTCTCAAATTTGTCGATGTAATCCACCAGGTTGAAGTCGATCACTTTCTCTAGGGTAAGTTCTTCATCTACGACGATAGGGAAACCTACAATCTCGGAAATCCTTTCCCAATGTCTCAGCTTCATGCCAGGATTGCCCAAAGTTTGTATGATTGGCATATTTGTCTTAAAATCGTCCATTTTTTCTCTAAAATAAAAAGGAATAACTCACAGATTATTCAAAGGTAGCTATTTTAGAATTATTGTTTAATATGAAATCATAATGTAAGAAAAAGTACCGGACGGAGACAGCTAAACGATGTGTTTCTGGAACTTCCTGGAAAGATTTCTCCAGCTTATACACAATCTTGTAGTAATAGCTGACATCACCTTCTATATCTTCTGGGTCAAAACTGCCGACCTAGAAAACATAAAAAATATTTATAAATGGGATAAAGTTAACTTTTAAGATTATCTCAGTTTTTACTAACCCTGGATTTCATCCATGTGTGGTGCTTCCCTAGAAAATCGAATCCTGCATCATAAAGCTTCTTGTATGGCACAAGTCTGTCAAATACGGCTTTTCTCTTAGGGTACTGTGATAATTCCCAACCAAAAGATGATTCTTCATCGTTAAACTGATCGATCTTAACAAGCGCATTTGATAATCTGTTTATTATAAAAAATGTATAATGTTTATTTGTCATTATCATGATGATATTACATTTGCAGAAAATCTTACTTTTCATCCAAGATGTGCGCTCGCGTTACATATTTCGGCAGCTCAGAGATTTCTCCCCAATATTGTAGCTCGTCACATTGCGTTTCATAAATTTCCAGATCTTCAATGAACTTAGCAATACGAACCTAAGGAGATACATAATCAATAAACCTTAAGTAATATCCTCCAAACTTATGTTAAGCTAAGATTAATCAAAGATCATTTTCATTCACCTTCAAAAATTCTTGATACTCTATTTTCTTTTGGTCACATATCACCTTCGATTCCTCTATGATACCAGGCATACGAGCATACCTAAAATAACACAGACAATGAACCTTATTTATATACTACCATATTTTTACTTAGTCAAGGTATAACTTACCAATGAAATGTCTGATTGTTAGCCTTCATTTCCAATGGGGTGAAGGTAGTGTAATCTCCAAGGAAGATAATGTATCTCATGACGTTACGCAACTTGTCCTCCATCTCGGTGAGAATGGAGTCCATTACCTTCTTGACGTATGCGATTAGCTCCATGAGCGCTGCCGTATCTGGTGGTGGCGTGAGCAGCGTATTGGCGATTTTCGAGTATTCGTCGTAAATACTGAAATAAATTTACAATAACATAAACTTCCGATTGATTAGCCTGGAAAATATATTACTTACTTAAATGATTAATTCTTCATTACTTACTTCTTGATCATCGTTTGATAATCATCAGTCATCCTCTTTAACAGTGTATTGGCGAGTCTTGTTGCGGCTACTCGCAAAGAATTAATCAGCTCTCCTCTCTGCATTTGAAATACGCCGATTACGATAGTTCCTTCTAACTGTGAAGGGATCTCCCGAGCCAGCTCGACGAATTTCACAGACTCTACACAATATTCTTCAAAGGTTTTCTCTGGGCGAGCGTTTATAAATTTTTCTACTTTGTTTTTAGACTGTAACATAATGAAAGCTGCTATTTAGAGGAACTTTACTCCGAAAGCATTTAAATATATGTTTAGTTTTTATTAATTTACGTACTTCTCCGTTCAGTAAACAAACGTAATCATCAAAGTCTTGAACCCTCAACTCTGGACCAATCCTTTGATCTGCTATCAAATCAGCAACTTGTTTTTTATAACCTTCAACGAGACTGATGTCAATAATAGGCTAAAAAATATAAACGTATAATTATATTTAGATATGATTTACCTACTTCAATAATCAAGGTTTATGTATTTACATATCCTTACCTTAAGAGTTGCTCTTGCATAACTTACAAAATCCTGATACAATATTGTTTCCAACCTCGGTGATTGCCTGCAAGCGTCTATCAGATAATCGTATAAAAGGCATAGCTGGTCCTTAAACTGCTTAAATGTTGGCTCGAACTCTATCGCATCATTTTGGAATATTAAGTTTATTATGAAGCCTTGATTATCACCCTGCAATTAAATCTCCATAAGAAATTTGAATAATATCATCGCATTTACCTTATTAACTGTCACAACAGAATTTACCCCAACATCCATAATGTATTCAGTAAACTCCTTCATGGATTTCAAGCATAGCGATTGAAGATTATAGGTCATAATACAGGCCAAACAATTATAAAAGTGCCTCATTTTCGACACTTGTTTAGGTTCTGGTATCAGTTTCTTTCTATTGCCCTAAAAAAATACAATTCATAAAAATAAGGCAAATTATTTAGATGATTATTTTATGGGATGCAAAAACGGTGGATGGATCTCTGAAACATATAGACAGTTTTCAGAATCTGCACAATAAAGGCATTTAGGTAAATTAAATCTCGCATGCTACCTGAAGGAAAACAGCCTGTACTGTAGGAACCCATTGATGTGTAAGCACGTTGCCAGCAGCTTCGATGTGCCTCTTGCAGACGAAGCAGAAGTCTAGGAGCTCGTACGCCTCGTTAGTCGTCATTATGTCCCTCATACTAATCAACCTCAAGTCACTGGAGAAAACAAAATACCCATAGCATATAGATTAATGAGAAGCAACGTTTAACTGCTTTATTTACAACCAAAACATTGCTGCACTTTATACATTTTTTTTGAGATAGGTTGTTGTTGAATTATATTGATGACTTACTTAAATTGCTTCCACCATATCTGCAACACCTGAGCAATGCAAGGGTTGACACTGTGCAGGTTCGTTGTAAGGTACTTCTGGGCATATGCGTACCGAAGCCTCCAACTGTCGTCTTTCATGGCCAATTCACGCTTCAAAGGAGTGTCTTCTTCTTCTAATGATTCCTCCTAAGTTTCATAATTTAAAATAATGGTGAATCAAGGAACTAAAACAGTACTTACCTATTGTAGATCATGAATGATAATGACGAACTAATATTATAATAAGTCACACATATTTATTAACCGTCAGGAAGTAAAATGATTGATTCAACGCATACAATAGTAGGATTCTATGTAGCTGAAAACTAAACTTAAATACCTACCGTATTAGGATCTTTGAGAACAAAGTCGACAATGGCCTTTTTCATGCTCATCATGAAATCCTCTCGCATTTCATCGGTGCACGTGAAGAGCGTTTCCTTCCACTTCTTCAGTTTTAGAGTTATGAGATTGTGGACTCTGTAGAAAAACAAAGTATGTCCTCCTGAGCTAATTTCGACCAAAGAAAACTAGCCAACTACGCAGATATTTAAGAGCACAAGTGTATGCGCAAGCACAGATGCACTCTCCCTTCTCTCGCTCTCATAGTCCGATGGGACGGCAATCCGACACGACTGAAGAGACGTCCATTATAGCCAAACCAGATTAAATAATATAGGCATAGACCAAACGAACCTTACCTCAAAATAACTTTGTTATCCAAAGGCGCCACATGAATAGTGTCTATTCCGTAACGTAAATAGTAATAATAACGCAGCTTATTCTTTTCTTCTCCAGAAGGTATAGCGTCCCCGTCCTCACCGGGTGCGGACTGGCATATCAAGTTCACCAGTTTAAGCCTGAACTCCTCTCGAGCCTTCCGCATGGCTGTGTAACTTTGCATCACTGGAATAGTTGGGTGAACTAAACTAAGTACAACCTGCGTACCTAGTAAGAATTCAAAGTTTCGAAAAAAAATTACATGATTCTTATTGATAATGTAACTCGCGCCCAGGGGTTGCACGGTTCAAACTTGTTCATGTTACTATAAGTACTAAGGGCCGTATTAATAAATCGATCTCAAGTCTGAGGGCGATCTTAAGTACGCTTTGGACATGTAATTTTATACTGGAACTAGCTGTGCCCCGCGACTCCGTCCGCGTTCTATTGAAAATTTTCCTGAATTTTCTTTGCTATAAACCTCACGGAGCCCGAGACCTTTCCAACGAATGCAAAACCGTGGAAATCGGTTCGTGCGTTCTGGAGTTATATCGTCAGGAAGGAAAACCCGACTTATTTTTATATAGTAGATTGCATTTCCAAGACCGCTCTCAGACTTGAGATCGATTTATTAATACAAGCCCAAGTTTATGTAGAATAAATATATACCTACGCACAGTAAGTCACACACTTGAAGCAAGCAATTATTTATGCTATGAAGCAAGTATGCTATGTAGGACAGATGTAAAAGCAGCTAAATAATAATAGTCCCCGACTTAAAAACAGCTTTTATATAGGATAACGTGGCTTTGGTAGGTATACCTATAGCCCTTAGGTATTTACTGATAAAATTAAGTATTAAGTAAATACAAACAACAACACAGCGGTAACAAAATGTTTAGTACCGCTTGATTTCCGGCGACCACCACCAGCATTCTTCGCCGCTTGTATTTTCGCAGCTTTTGACGTTGGAGGAGGTAATTTCAAAAGTTCCTCGGGGAGGGAAAATAACGGTCGTGTTCGAATTTGAAAATCATCAGGCAATTTAATCTTCGGAATTTTGGGTAGTTTAACGTCGGACGTGGAAGGAGAAGGCTGCCCTTTTTTCCGATTTGGCTTATTGTTTCTCTGCATTTTTGTTTTCTGTGGAAAATATGTTTAAGTATAATCCTACTAATATTATAAATGCGAAAGTTTGTGAATGTGGATGTATATTTGTTACTCTTTCACGCAAAAACTACTGAACGGATTTGGATGAAATTTGGAACACAGACAGTTTATAACCTGGATTGACACATAGAATACTTTACTTAAGTCTAAGCGGACGAAGTCGCGGGCAGCAACTAGTGTATAATATAGGTATTTTCTCGTTTGGTTATTTAATCTCGTTTAGGCTAGTGTAATGTAACAAATACTCATAATATTTACTAGGTACTTTAAATCACTATACATGAAAGCCTCTTGCTAGATCTGCCTACGAGTACTTACCTATAACCTTTCCCCCTACTTATGAATAAAGTGGTGGAATTTTTTTACTGATAAATAATTCATTATTGAAATCAAAGAGTATGTAATGACTACGTTTAATTGAAATACTGACTGCTGTATTTATTGTTTAGTTATAATCTACCTATAATAGTGTAGTGCCTTATTTTTTTTATAAAAATGTGAATATTTTCCTTTGTGACCCAATTTTCAGACAGGTTTTTCAGCATGAAAATGTGTAGTTTCGGGGATTTTCATTTTGCATGGGACAATGTGTTGTACCTACTTCGCTTGTGCAACGCTTGCAAAAAGAATAACTAAACGAATTTTGACAGATTACCTAGGTATGTCAAACTCAGCTGGTTGGATGAAGAAAATTAAATTTGAACAAAATTATACCATAACATCATTATACCAACCAGGAATTAATTTCTAGGAATTGTTTTAGAAATCATTTACCTGTTTTATAGAGCGACACAAAAAGGTTAGTAAAACAATGTTTTACTTCTAGGTTAGGAATCACACAAATTTAAATTATCACTTTGCATATTCATTGTAAAAGAAACGAATATTATAATTGCACAACTAAATAAATGTAACTTTTATCAGCAAAGTGTATCAGACTTCAGAATATTGTTACCATTGCTGTCAGAAATCAATAATTTCTCCATGACAACAAAGCCGATCTTCATTTGTTAATTTCTTTTTTTTCGTTGGTATGGTATTAAACCGTCTTTTTATTGTTATAAAGTAGGTTACATTCTGATAAATACAAACATTGCTCTCATAAAATGTAGTATTGTATTCTCTTTGTTTATAAATTCACATTCAACTGAATCGAAGATATTTTGTAGGTTATAAAATTGGTGAATGAAGCTAAAAGTTGAATTTTATTCTAAGGTAACTACTATAGCGATATACTTATAGCGAGGTTATCAGTCAGATACTAATCCAAACACAATAAAGCTATATATGTATAGTATGTTTGGCCTTCATTAGAGTAAGTACTAAAGGATTCTTTCTGTCTTGCTCAGATGATGTCATAGCTACATATAATAGGTACTTACCTCGTCCAGTAGGCTCGCGCGCATTCACTCCGCAATGCGCGTATTGTATTCTCTTTGCAGTGCGCAGTTAAGCTCATAGAATAATCTGAGAGTTAATAACACTTTTTATAATTACCAGCTTCAAACTTTATAAAGGAATATTGATTTGTGAGTGCAATAGAATACTAAAGACTGCTTTTGATCTGTAAATATTTCATTTATGTATTGATAATAGCTGGGAAATGTTTTAATTTGATGTTAACCACTGCACAGTAACTATGCCTGAATTAAATAATCTACTTGCTACTTTATTCACTTAATCTGATCAAAATACATGCTTAAAAATGATTAAAATTTCCAGATGCTGTTTCAACTAGTCCGGCGACTTCATACTGGCCCAGTGTGCAGAGCAGCTGAGTCCTCTCTGCTCGCTAAACTTAGAAAGAAGACCGGATACACTATTGCCAATTGCAAAAAAGCATTAGAGATGCATAACAATGATGCTGAAAAGGTCAGGTCCTATTCCAATATCTTATCACATACTAATGAAAGTCAAATTAGGTGAAATTAGCTATTGGATGATATAATGCTTACCTAATAAATAAGTATTGTATTATGTTATTTATGACTATGACAAATAATTAAATTAAGTAACAATGTTTTTATACAAAGAAGCTGAATGTGTTATTCAATGATATTGTGATTTAAATGGATGAGCTGTAGGTGAAAGTGTGATGCGCAGGCAGATTACTGTTTTTGGCATACCTAAAGCTCTGACAAGTTATCAGTGCGCTGGATGATGTAAAGGTTGTTTAATGCTGGTTATGCTCCATTGCCATTTTCGGCTAGAGTGTCTCTTCAGACTGCACCTACAAGGTCTTTATAAAAATAAATGAAGTAAACAAGCTACAAGCATGCAGTGCCTGTTCATTTTCAACAATGTACCTTAAGGTTAATAAACAGGTTATTTATAGCTCAGAATTAACATCTCATATAGCAATTAGGGGCGATCCATGAATTACGTCACACGAATTTCATAATTTTTTGACCCTTCGTCCATCCTTGTCACAGCTGGTCACATTTGTGAGACCCCCTACCTAATGTGATGTCACATATTTTGCAATTTTACATTTAGAAATTTATGAAATTAAATCAACAGTTTCGAAATTATTTTTAATAAAATGAACTTCAAATCCAACTTGGCATGAAAATTAACAAAACACAAAAGTATAAAAATTTATAGTCATGCAGAGTTGCAACTATTTTTATGTTATTCTATAGTAGGTATGTAGTTAGTGCTGTAATACTTAGATATAAAATATTATATTTTGAAAAAATGTGATGCCACAAAATTTGGGACCCCTCCCCACCTCGTGTCACACAATGTCACCCCCTCCCTCCCCCTTAACGTGTGACGTAATTTATGGATGGCCCCTTACTAGGTACCTACTGTAATATTTTAATTGATATCCTACAGGCCGAGACATGGCTCAATGAGCAGGCTCAAGCAATGGGTTGGGCAAAGGCTACCAAGCTGGCAGGCCGAGCAGCCCTCCAAGGACTTGTTGCAGTCAAGTTTGACAAGAGCCACGGTGCCTTGGTAGAACTCAACTGTGAGACAGACTTTGTTTCAAAAAATGACAAGTTTCAGAAGATGATTGAAGACGCCACTATTGCTTGCTTCAAGTTTGCACACACTCATTTGCAAGCTAAAGGGCCAATTACAAAGGTATGGTATATCTATATAGTCTTGTATTAAGTATAGTAGCATTTTCAGTACCTACTTTATACAGTTATGATTATACTATTTATGATGGTGGAAAGTTTTTACACAATACAACTGGGCTGCATCCAGAAGTAATTCTATTTACAACTAAAAGTATAAACATTTAATGCAATTAATTTATTTGTTTGGTTTTGTGGTTGCTGCATTGTAGCAGTAAAGAAATGATTTCATATGAAATTTTCAGATGGAATTAGATGGTGAGCAACTAGGGAGTCTGCATATAGAGGACGGCAAGAAACTGGCGGATGTTCTTGCGTTATTCATCGGATCTGTTGGGGAAAACGCTGTCCTCAGACGCGCCGAATGCTGGAAAGCAAATAGTAAAGACGTCAAAATCGCTGCGTACACACACCCAGCGCCTGCCGCAGTCACCGATTATTCCGCCGGAAAATATGGTGCACTGCTCGCATACACACAAGCCGATGACACCGAGGATGTTGGGAGACAGCTTTGTCAACATATTGTCGGATGCTCCCCAAGAAAAATCGGAGACAAAGACAAGGACAAACCGGCCAAGAATTCTGACGATGAAACCTGCCTCATTTTCCAAGAATACTTGTTAGACCCCTCGTATACAGTCGAGGAGGTGTTACAGCAACATAAAGTTGAGGTCATCGATTATATAAGGTTCTCGTGTGGAGAAGTCGTTGAAACAACCATGCCCGGCGTGGAGAAGCAGCCATTAGACACAGTCCAAACCTTACAGTGAACAAAAGTAAAAGTTATGGCTCCCTAATAGCACGTTCTAACTGTTTTAAATAGTTGCATTATTTTTAATTTCTGTTGTAATCCATAGCTCCTATTTATTTTGTATTTAAGGAATAAATAGCTTATACACTTAAGTACAATAATTTCATTTATATAATTTAATTATTATAAAATATGCAATAAATATACATTAAAATCATTTTCTATGAGAGTCCGCGTGAATCACATCCTTCATTTTGGCTTTTCCTTTCCATAGGAACATTCTGCAGTCTTTTTTCCAGAACATAGCTATTTGTTTGGTTTCGAAACAGTAGCCGTGATAGCTCAGCACCTCTGGAGACACGACGTGGAGCGCTAGCGTATTCTGTTCTCTCGTCCGGAAGGGGCCCGTCGTGGCCGGCCGCAGGAGGCAGCCGCACGGACACACTGTGGCTATCTTCGGTGTTGACATCACGTTCATTCTGTTACATAAATTCATTCTCTGAAAATTCCCACACAACCTCAGTTCTTCTACAGCCCCGGTGAACGACTGGGTGGCCCTCAGTGCGAGAGGTCTCGCGTGCTGATTTTCACTATTATTTCGGAAGCCAACGGTTGACAAAGATTTCTTGGTAACGTTCGGACTATCCTCGGGACTTCTATCCTCAAATTCGCTCTCTTTATCAGAATTATCATCTGTGTACATGATTACCTTTAAAATTATAATTTCGAAATACTACAAACACGAATTTGAAATGACAATTTCCGTCATTTGTTTCCCGCGCTTCAAAGATAACGGGAAACGGACAGATGATAAATCAAATTTTATTTATGAACTTTACCAAAAAGGTTTTCATAAAGTAAGTAATTAATAGGTATCGTAGTTTTTAATAAAATGGTCTTAATCATATTATTCTCTAAATCACCACTGTGGGTAAGGAAACTACTCGACCGTATCAAATCAATTCACGGACGAGTCATGTAGCACAGCTCGTACTTACTGTTGTAGATAGGTTTAACACAGGCCTAACGGTAAGCGAATCTAGCACAACAGTGTAGTATTCCTATAATATTACTTAATTAAGATTACTACTATTTATTTAAGACTGACATTCTTCCCTGCATCATTTAAAATCATTTAAAACACAAAACCACGGACCGTGCAGAAAATATACCAATATTTATAAAACAAATAAAAAGGGGCAACAGCTTAGATACCACATTTAGATACAAAGGTACATGGAAGGAATATGCAAGAGGTAATGTCCACGGAGTCCATATTTTAAGTAGGTATATATTTAGGTACGTAGGTAATAACTTATTTTTTACTTTGGATTCGTGTATTAAAGTCATTCATCTTTGGACCCGACTGCTTACTTATAAGTAGGTCGTAGGTAGGTACCTAAGTAGATTATTCTATTTTTATGTTTACGGGTGGTACCTACCTAACACACTACATTAAAATGAGCGTGCATAAATAACAAAACGAAAGTGAACGTGGAAATAATGTCAGAACGAACAAAGTACGCGTCCGAGCGTGGTTCCTGTGGCAGAAACCTCGAGCCCGCGTCATGGCGCATCATCATACTCCATCGTACGTACTGTCCGGCCGCGGCCAGTCAGCCTCCGCGGCGGTCCGACGGGCGATGTGATTGATAGTGATCAGAACATTCCGTAAACACCACTGTTCAAATGAGAAAGTGAGATCAAATTACCGTTGATGGACGAATATCAGGTGCATTTGAATTCCACACTAATTGTCTTAAGTATTCATATCTAGGTAATTACCCACCAAGATGCACGTAAAAATATTATAGTATCTGCTATGATAGCTTAGTGGTCAAACGAATGCTTCGGAATACAATAGGTTCAAACTTCTCAAATCGCGGCTGGCATCTCTGGGATTTTCGGATGCCATGTGCGCATCTCGCCCCCTATAAAGTTAGAACCAAAATACATTCGGCGAAATTTTGGTCCACTGCAGTGCGTCTCTGCCTACCTATTCGGGGAATAGTGATGTTTAATTAAAATCTAGGGATGTATAAAAAGGAATTTAAAAAAATATTTCGCTTTTACAGTAATCGTAAGCCACATATAAGTACTTACGATTACTTTTATTAAAATGTTTTTCAATATAAAATATCAATTGTAAAAAATAAAAAAGTTTAAAGTTTCCGAATCCGTTTTCAATTTCGACTCCACATACCCCCACAGGAATCCTCTGGCACTGATCTAATCAGGATCTTGATTTCAATGAAAATGTGGGGCACTTTGCGGAAAAACTAAATGCGGCAGTTCCGACGCACCAATTCATCTCCTCTTTATTAATTGAGATATTACGAGCTGCCGATAGCATGAGATGAAAACGCGATTGTTACCGCCACGCCATGCATCAATTTACGCAAGTCGCCGCCCAGACTTTCGCGGGCTAATTCATTCGCCGAGTTCTAAAACATGTAAGCGCAAGAAGCGTGAAACAATTTTCTTTTTGTGATCGAGCCGACCGTTGTCCGACGGTGGTTAGTCTGTGAGGTGTGCATGGGCGTCGCGGTCGCTTCGCCGAGCTGGTCTTGCTGCAGAGTTGTGCCGCGGGAGGGAGCCACAGCGCGGGCAGCGCGGTTATGGGACTAGTCCGACCCTGACTATCGACACGAAAATGCACATCCTAGAAATCGGAGCCGATCAAGTAAACAATCCTGTGATTTCTGTATACAAACAGTGAAATTGAAAGTGTCATTGTTGTGTGTTAGTTTGAACGCGATGTGGCTAAACGCATGAACTGTGCCTAACTAAATTAATTTGTTGTTTTGTTTTGTTCCGCATTTTGCATGCTTTGTATTTTGTATATGTTGCCCTATAAAAGTCACCAGTGAATTTATTAGGTACCCTAGTAGGTACCTTAGTATCCAGATAGATACCTACGTAATATGGGGGGTAGGTAGGTAAAAATATTTGGACTATACCAACTTAGTTCCATACATTATTTACCATAGGTGGGTATGCTAACGCTATGATATTGCCCTATAATAAATTTATCAACGATTAGATACAGGATCAATTTCTACCAAGCAACATTAAATAAAAGTCAAATTAATTTCTATTAGAATATCTTGATTACTTTACCCCACAATACTAAGTGTTCTGATGTGTCGCCGGCGCCGCTCCCTCAAGTGAATTGTGCTGATGACCTACAATCCTCCATCATTGTCCTCCAGCCGCTCGCGCCCCGTGGCCCCGCCCTTGAGACGCTCCTACTCCGCAATCAGCCCAACCTAGTTTTATTGCATGTCTGTGAAAGAGTTCAATCTCGATCGTTCTATTGTGTGGTGAAACGAGATACATTGCTTTCGGAAACAATGAAGATTATAGTCTAAAACCGTTACAAACCAATTTCGTATACCTATTTAAGTAAATAAGTTTTAATAAAAATCTTTATGGGCAGAGGTAGGTAGGTATTTGGGAAAAAAGTACATAATATGTAACTTCCAAAATAATTGATGATAGTAGGCACGGTATACATGTCATTGAATTTACTGAAAAAAAAAATGTAAGCCCCCTATCCTGTATGCCCTACGCGCCATTATGAGAAATTAAAGTGTTATTTGGAGTTGTAGGTATACCAAGTAGGTATGTATAGTAAGTAATGAAGATCCTTTTTTTTGCGCACAGGAGGACGAGTGCGGCGGCGCGCGCGCAGCGGAGGCAGCGTTCCGCACCGTGCCCCGGGACCACACCACCTTCCTCATTTGGAGGATTACAGTACGTACCTCCAGCTACTGCTAATTATTTTTATTTATTTCTACAACGAAGTTGGTGAAGTGTGTGTCTTGGTGTAGGAAAACATCATGAGGAAACCTGCATATCTCAGAAAATCTAACCAATTTTCTAAAGACATGTGAAATCTTTCAACCTGCACAAGGCCAATTCGACTTTACATAGCAACTACAGTATACGATAAATACCTACCTACGTTCCTTGATTATAACATCATGATGGGTCTCCAAAATCGTCCTTGATTACGTTATGTAAATATCACTGAATGTGTCTCGGATCACATTTTCCCTCACGAAACGCTGTAACGTAATTGACCTATCACGCAAAACCTGCACATTTAATAGCAATTACATTTGATACATGCCGACACGCCACGGGATTGGTACGCGATAACACGAGACTCGCTTTCACCCAG
Source organism: Notodonta dromedarius (assembly GCA_905147325.1). Classification (NCBI taxonomy): domain Eukaryota; kingdom Metazoa; phylum Arthropoda; class Insecta; order Lepidoptera; family Notodontidae; genus Notodonta; species Notodonta dromedarius. Next base: position 11,045,249 of record LR990159.1, on the reverse strand, counting down.
TCGAAGACAAAAGTTATTATTTTACTAGGAAAGTTTAATCGCGGAGGTACCTACCGTGTTCTTAATTACGAATGCTGATTATGAATCGGGACATAATGTACTTTCACATTATTATTGAGTGCTTATAAAATATTTTAAAACCTAAACTTTTGCGGGTCACTGTCATCAAAAAGTTTACAAACTATAAGCGCCTCACCTCACATTCGACGAATGAGTCATAGCCAGACATAGCAAGCGAACTATAATTGTTGTGGTTACCATACCTAATGCTTACCCTACATTTTATGTAACACGATGTGTAAACAACGATGCGAATAATACTTTATACCGTTTCCCTAACTTAGCGGAACGTGTGAAAGGTCAATGAAGTAATGTTTTCTCGGAAAACGTCAGAGCTGCGGACAATCGCGGTTGCACTGAATTCTAAAATTACGAAATCACGAAACTGATCTCTGAAGATCTCAGACAAAGCGTTCTCTTAAGGCTGAAGCGCCCACCTAACCCGCGAAGTTCAAATTTTTTGCGGTTTTTTAGAATTTTTTCAAAATCAGACAATAATAAAAGACACATTTTGTAATTCGCGAAAAAGACTATGTGCAGTGCATTTATTAATATATCCAACTTACTCTAAAACATTTCAAGAACGACAGCTATCCAGATAATCTGGCAATTTTTGTATATTTAAAGATTTACTAGTATCATATCCACCGTGATAATATTTAGAGTAAAATAAATGTATTATAAAACGCACTGCATACTGTGTTTTTCGCAAATCACAAAATGATGTCTTAAATGTTTTCAGATTTTGGATAAACTATAAAAATACTCGAAAATTTTGAATTTCGCGGGCTAGACAGGCGCCTTCATCTTAACTAACACATTTCCAAAACCCCTTTTTTACATAACCAGACGAATGAAGCACATCCGGACCATTGTCTTCTTTACTATAAGTAGGTAGGTACAACTGGGTTCAAATGGCGTTATTAAGATTTTATGTTCAATCAGTGCATCTACTTAAGGAATCAGTTTCAGAACGTCCCGTTACACGGTCACTGCTCTTCTAACGCATAAATTGCGTGTTACAAATAATGATCATGAAAAGATAATTCTGAGAAGATTAAAATTATAAGTATAGGTAGGAAAAAACACGCATTCAAGATTGTCAGTAACTAATACGAAGAATAAATAAATAAAAATCATTGATATTCAATGGAAAATGTACCTAAGTGACTCTCCCATAAATGCAGTTTGACGAAACCAAGACCAAACACTTAATCATAATTATAAACTATGAAATGCATTATCTTCTTGAATACAAAGTGACGGGAGAAAGTATACAGTTGGTTAAGCATATTAAGCGATAAATTGCGGCGAGATGCATGTTTATCAACGTCCGGTGCGCAGGCGCAGCGCTGCGCGCGTGTTGCACGCGCGCTATACGACAGCACACCTCAAGACATCATTTTGCTAGTTCAGCTACACGACTTCAAGTTGGACAATGGTCTGACTTATTTCTTGTTTAATCCAGGCACATTTTGTATAAGAAATTTGAATTTATCGTAATCCAATATCGACCACAGAAATGTTATTGCAATTGTAAACCAATCATTACTTTCCAGTAAGTAATATTGTTTCAAATAACAACATATTAGATATAGGTATATATTGAAAATCCGCTGACGTTTTAACATCGTTATTCAGCTTACATCGCATTGGCTATAGCGCCATTGCTTGAATAAACAGGTAATAACTTTAAATCTTATCATGCACAAGCGAGCAAGCACACGTAGGTATTAATAATATTATTAACTTCCTTCCATTAATCCAAAATTCTATAATTTATAAAGATCTTATAACAGCCTCTCCTTTCTCTAACGAATCGACATCAAGAACTAATAAGTATGATTTTACCAAGTACCTAATGGCGATGTGTACCTTTGCACAGCAGCCAATCTAAATTTATTGCTAAAATTAACCCAGAAACACGTTCCATGGCATTAACCGAGTTAAAGTCAATAATAAAAGCCTTATTCCGTCAGTTTTCCGGTACATGAACAATTTCTCCGTAAAATTAATTGACTGGGTTGCTTGGGAAAAATAAATAATTGCCGGCCGCGAGACATTCACACTATGTAGGTAGGTACATCGTAACGGATGATAATGCTGACACAGATTGAAATTGGTCTATGACCAGGGTTGTCTACACTTCTAATAGGTATAATCTCTGTTTTATGTCGGGATGTACTACTATTTCTTATTTTACTAAGGGTTCGGTCAGTGTTCAATGTTCTGTTCTGATGCTTGATGAATGACAATAATTATTGATAAAATAAAAACTACTTGTCGGGAACCAATCTACAATATTACCGACACATACATATTTTATTGTATTCTTATAACAATATCAAGAGCTAAAAAGTCTCGCCAAAGAATTAACGCTACCATAAAAACAGTGACACCAATTCTGCCGTAAAAACTAATCTTAATCCGACAGTTAACTAAAACAATCGCTGACAGCGCATGGCAATCGCTGACGCCCATAACAAGACCGCCAAGACATTGACCCGATTTCTACAGAACAAAAAATAATGCCTAAGCCTTTTCAATAATACTTAATATTAAAGGCTTGTCCTTCTACTAAGTACCTACTCTATTCTATGAGCACCCGTTTATACAGAGACGTAATCTTAGTAAGATCCATGGGCATACCGCAGTAGAATGCTATGTGGAAGAAATTGAGTTGGCATTGGGTTATGAGTTTTAAAAGAAAAGGAGATAAACTGAGCCATATAATATATTTCTGTCAAGATTCAAGACCCCAGATAAGAATAGAATAAAGAATCAAATGAAAAGAAGGAAAGGTCTGTTTACCTACATAGCATGTAAAGTCGATGGTTAAATAATGTCGGTAGGTACTTATGTGGTAACAAAATTCTTACTGACTTGCATAGTAATGCATATTGCATGCAATGCAGTGATTATTTTTAGGTAAGCATATAAAAATAATAGTTAAATGCTATGCTATGACCTCCAGTTCAAAAAACGAAATGCAGTGCGTTTATTAATACATTTATTTTACTCTAAATATTATCACGGTGGATATGATACTAGTAAATAACTAAATATACAAAAATTGCCAGATTATCTGGACTAGCTGTCGTTCTTGAAATGTTTTAGAGTAAGTTGGATATATTAATCAATGCACTGCACACGGTCTTTTTCGCGAATTACAAAATGTGCCTTTTATTATTGTCAGATTTTGAAAAATTTCTAAAAAACCTCAAAAAATTTGAACTTCGCGGGCTAGATGGGCGCTTTAGCCTTAAGTGGGAATTAGAGCAAACTCGTCATTTTATATAAGGTTCCCGTTGAATTACTCTATAAGCGATGTCTAACCATACTTTGTTCGCATCAAAATTGATATACGTAAAACCTTTGTTCTGGGGTAAGAATATTTAAATAAACAATCGTCACACGTCACGGCATAGGTACCATAGGTATCACAGAGCGACAACCATGTTGACTACGGACAGGAGTGAGTCACGCTTACATCTGGGCACCGGCGGTACCGCTACACAGACGAGGAGCCCCGGCCACCAGACCGCGACAGAACTCATTTCAACTTGTGAAACACAACACAAATCAACCAGGACCGTCGATCACGGATTTATAACAATATTTTTTATTGCTTGGAAGGTCGATTCAGATTAATCGTTTTGGCGATTTATAATATTAGTTAAGCCCCCGAAAACATACCAATAAGTAGGTATAAGGCGATCTCTTATCTAAATAATTCCATAGAAGATAATTTATGGGTGGTTGATGTAGGTAGTAAATAAATATGGGAAATACATATATATATTTTATATAAATATATATATTTTATTTATGGCGTTACAGACGTTACGGTTCAAATATAATAGGTACGGTTCTGTAGCCGAGAGGTAACGAACCGAAACAATACAACATGATATACTATAGCTATACGTTACTTATCGTGAATATATTACGTTAATTACACTTAATTCTTTGCGTGGGGTTCAGTGAACCCTAGCTGAGCAAAAACAGTAGCTTCTTAGTCATTCATGACTGTCTTATATTAGCCTAATCATCATTTTGATTTACCTACTTCTCTACATAGTTATAAGACAAACACTGATTCTTCTACTGGTTGATTGTTTGTTATTTAAGAACATTAAATCAAATTAATCTTCAAATTCCACCAGGACAGATTTATCATGCACGAAAAGAACAAGCACATAATGCGGATAAATGATTGAAAGCGCCTTTATTCATAAAAACAAAATATTGCGTGTAATTTAATCGTGGTTAATCCAATTGCAGTGCCGTACGTCACCGCGAGATGCGCACGCGCGTGCCGCGGTAATTGTACTAATTGTACATCTGTATGGACGAAACACCACTCTATGGCCACCAACGTTCCATTCAGCGGAGCCGGCCGGCGGGCACAATTAATTTTTCACTCGACATATGCTTGAAAAAGTAATCAGCACATTGAAATATCTTATTTCGCTTCAAAGAGCGTGACACATTTCGTATATGAGATGACAGGCATGCTTAAGCTTGGCAAAATCGATCAATTTTACGCCACAATTTCAATCATAACATTAATGTATAATCGATTGAAACATTCCATCGATACAGTAACGAAAATATATTGATTGGTTTGTTCATTGTTTATTTTTTCTATGACAGTAGGTAAGTACGTAACGGTCGATACGCCCGCGCAGGCAACGGGCTAGGTATTCGCTAAGATTAATAGGCGGAAATCGGTCAATGATTTGTATTTATTTGGCGAGTGTTAGCGCCACTATGAGATCAATGGCCTGACTTTAAGGTGAAGGCGCCTGACTAGCCCGCGAATTTCAATTTTTTTGAGTTCTTTTAGAAATTTTTCAAAGTCTGACAATAATAAATTACAAATTTTGTAATTCGCGAAAAAGACCGTGTGCAGTGCATTTATTAATACATTTATTTTACTCTAAATATTATCACGGTGGATATGATACTAGTAAATCACTAAATATACAAAAATTGCCAGATTATCTGGATAGCTGTCGTTCTTGAAATGTTTTAGAGTAAGTTGGATATATTAATAAATGCACTGTACACATACACATTTGAGAACATCGTTTATTATTTTACATTTAATCCCGTACATTACGTACATACACCATGCAATTTGTATTGGAATAGGTAGGTAACTCATACACAAAGTAGAAGAAATCTTAAGGTTGTAGGGCCTTATTTGTGGTTAACCATATACTTACCTAACTAATTTTATGGTAACATGTAGTGCCCAATAAAAAGATGTCTAGACGTTTATGATATAGGCTATTGTGTAGACTTATATTTACGATGATGCGACCGCTTGAGTTGTAAGTTATAATGATATATTTTATTCTAATTATACAAAAGGCACTATCCATAATCTGGCATCGTGCTTACAAAGATATCAACTTCTAATGAACGGGCATATTAATTGAACTTTTACTTTATGACACGGTTTTTAAAATATAACATGTACTTACTTATGTTGTTTGTACATTGTTGTCCAAATAGTAGATTAGAAAACTTGTGAAACAAATATGTGCTTAAGAGTTTAAACTGTAGGTATATTAAATTAAGGCATAATAATTAGTTACTCAAATAATTCATGGTGTAAAAAAACATATTTTAAGAATAAACTTTAGCTGAGGATTATTGTGAAACAAGCCATGTAGGTAAGTGTTAAATATTTCATTTGTTGTCTGGTGGACAGGAAACAAGTACAGAACTTCTGCCTCGCCCACACTACGGCACATTCTATGACACGGAAGCTTATGTGGTGTACTCCTGCTCCCTGCCGGGACAGCCGGCAGGGCCTGATGTCATAGTGAGTACTTATCTATTTAATATCTTAAAAATATATAGAATCGAGCCATCTTTATAACAACTAGGTACTCTGATTACAGTTTCAATTTTAATCACCCAGAGACAGTTTGGGTAGCATTATTCGCTAATGTTATAGGTACCTACACAATATTGTTAGCAAGCTATAATGTAATTTACACGATATATGCAGATTATGTTGCAGTGGAATATGCAAAACACAAGTAAGTTGTAATACCTATATAATATGCAAGATGTTATTGATCAGCGGCGTGAAATAAAAGAGAACGGCAATGGCGAGTTCGCGGAGCGGCACATCCACTCGTGGGGCGGGCAGGGCGGGCAGGGCAGCGGCGCGGCGGCGGCGCGCGCGCTGCGCCGGGCCGCGCAGCTCGCCGCGCACCTCGCCGCGCCCGCCGCGCTGCACCGCGAGGCGCCCACCAAGGAGACGCCGAGACTGCTCTCATACTTTAGAGATGGAATCAGGTTGGTTTAACCAGAAAACAATTAATGTTGTTTACTTATTTGTGTGATATCTTAGCGGGATGGGTGTGTGATTTTGCTAGTTAGGTAGGCTCATAGGTACGTAAAGCAATCCAGACTAAAGTCAATGCAATGGTTTCCGGAAAAGCAGATCATCGTAACAGATTTATTTTTTATATTTTTGTAGTCCTACCTAAGGCCCGTATTAATAAATTGGTCTCATACTTGAGAAAGAGCGATCTTGGAAATGTCATTCTTATGTCATGCCAGTACAAAATGGCGTACTCATTACTTGTTTCAATTTCACCTTTGTTTACCACAATGGGCTAATGAATGATTTTGACAAAATGGCATGTCAAAAGTGTACCCTAGATCGTTCTCAGACTTAAGGCCTAAGTATAAGTTTGTAGGTATGTCAAATCAAGAAAAACACTCTAGGCCTAGGGCGCTAACAGTGTCTGTGGCATGGTAGCGCCAGAACACTTCAAATATGTCGTTTCCGAAGAGACCCCCGACACTCGAGGCTTTTAGAATTTCCAGCTCTTAGGCTGACACACTTCTGTTGCGTCTTATACCAGGATCCTTCGGAGCAGCACCAACAACCTGAACGGCGGTGCGCGGCTGTACCGCGTGCGCGGGCGCCGGCCGGTGCTCGTCCAGCTGGAGCCGGTCTCGTGGTCGCAGCTCGCCGCGGACGGCGTCTTCGTGCTCGACACCGCCGCCCTCCTCGTGCTCTGGCTCGGAAGGACCGCCAACCTCGTCGAGAAAATCTTCGGAGCTAAGGTTGGTACCTATAGTAAATGAATGTGCCTAACATCAATTTACTCTCCAACTAAGCAACGCCTGTTTTATGACTTATACTATGGGCTGAGGTCCATCCCAATAGGTATACCCAGCCTACCTAGATATTGAAATGTGATATGCCCTCTGAAATCTGCCGCCCCTAGGCCGCGACATAAAACCAATGCTCAAAAAAATGCTACGGTCCATAGCACCCGAGTACTGTGAAATTAATTAGCTCCATTCATAATAATTTTAATTGCTTCCTGTAAATGTATAAAAATATCGACACTTCCTCATCGGTGTTCTAGTTAAAATAACATAAATAGTTTTGCTATCATGTAATAGCTAAGATAATTCTAGAAGGTTTTCCACATATATTGCAAGATACTTTTAAAGCTTACTAAGCGCTAAACGCAAAAACCGTGACGAAGCTTAAATTTCTGGGAGGAACTAACTTGTTTTCACAAGTGAAGTTTGCTACTCGCACTAGCTCACTATATTTCGAGTGCCTGATGTTAAATACAAATAGCCACTTTGGATGCACAACTTACCCCTTCAAGGAATACAGGAGTGAGGACGCTCATTTGCTTTCTAGATCGCGTACCGCATGGCTCGAGGGTCCGACAAGGGTATGGTGTCGCGTCGCATAGCGATTGCACACGACGGCTACGAGCAGACCCTGCCGGCTGCTGACCGCGCCCTGCTGGACGCCTTCTTAGAATTCCGCTCCCGCGCCCTGCGCCCCGCCACCCCGCCCCCCGACCCGCCGCGTCCTGCAAGGCTTTACAAAGTTACGCAACCTCCGAGGACCTCCCCGATAACTATGCCGTCGCAACGCCCAGCTGCTAGGCTCGAGGAGATTAAGCGAGCACCTTTATATAGAGAAGACCTCGCTGATGATGTAAGTAAATGTGATAATAAAAATACTAATGTATACATGAAATCATCGTATGTTTATTCCCCTATATTTTTCTCGTTCTTCCTAGTGAGTTTGTGTATTTTAGGTAAGTAGTGGGTTTATGTAACTAAACATTCCAGTCTAGTGACTGAGATCCATTTTAAATAAACTTAAAAATCTCCATAAAATTTGTTAATGATCCATAAAAAATGTAGGATCTAACAGTGTCCATATAACTTTGAACAGGGCGTATACATAGTGGACAGTGGTAGCCGCGGAGTGTGGGCCTGGACGGGCCCCGGCGCCCCGGGCGGCGCCGCGCGGGGCGCGCTGGCCGCCGCGCGCGGCCTGGCCCGCGCGCGGCGCCTGGCGCTGCCGGTGTCGTCGACCGCCGCGGGGCGGGAGCCGCTGGAGTTCGCGGCGCTGTTCCACGGCTGGCGCTGGTGCGACGCGCGGCGGGACAGCCGCCTGCGCGCCGCCCGCTCCGCTACCACCAAGTTGGATGCCGTGAGCTTGGCGTCTAATGCGTGGCTCGCTGCTGAGGTTAGTATTTTATTTACTTTCATAGTTTTTTCTGCATCGAAGTAAATAAAATCACCTTATATTAGAGAGCACCAGATTAAGACTAATCCATTCATATTTGGATGGGTTAGAAGAACAGTGGAAATGACTAGTGTTCTGAAAGTCATGGCTTTAAGTCCCGATAGTGGATGTTCACTGTGACTTTACTAAGAAGAAAAAACAATGTGCATATCACGTTTCCAAAACTGAGGCGACGGTCTTGACGATTAACATCTGGGTAAACATCTCGGAAGTTATCGCGCGGCCTGAAAACTCCGACACTCTTTACCGACATTGTGCAGACGCAGCTGCCGGACGACGGGTCGGGCGCGCTGCGCGTGTGGCGCGTGCGGCGCGGCGGCGGGCTGGCCGAGCTGGAGCGCGCGCGCGCCGCCGCCTTCTACGACCAGGACTGCTGCATCGTGCACTACACCTACCACGCGCCGCCCGGCGACCAGACCCTGCTCTACTACTGGATGGTGACGCTTTACACACTTTCATTAATGCCTATCATAAACGTGCGGATCTATACCACGGCAAATGGTAGGTAATAACGTTCGAGTTAAAAATACATAAATGAAGGCGGAGCGTTAAAAACAATTAATGATATAAAATGATCTATTAACTTTAGTATCGCTTTTCCTTGGACTTAGTATAAGAACTATATAAAAATTATCAAATGTATAGGTAGGTACTTGATACTTTTCCTTCTATCCTGAACGCTTTCCATAAAAATCATAATTAAAAGTACGTATTCATTCATCTAGGTGGATCATCCGCGTCCGCTAGACCATACCTGGTTTGTTTACTCGTAGTTTTATTGTCAGTGGGACATCAGCTTCAAATCGTTTAATCTTACAGGGTGGCTCTTCGCCAAATGATCTGAGGAATTTGGGTGCAAAAGAAGCCAAAGATCTCTACACCAAGTTAGGTCGTCTTCCCGTTCAGGTATGAAGAAAATACTGAATAAATTTACTTTATTTATAAAAGAAGTGTGCTTAAGGATTTATTGAAACGTTTAATTGTAATTATAGGCTTGGGTATATCAAGGAAAGGAGCCGGCTCACTTCCTACAAATATTCAAGGGACGGATGATTACTTATTCGGGCAGCGCAACTGATTATGACCGTAAGTATTGTTACTTCACTTCTTTTATTTATCTATTAGGCAATATCACTTTAATATTTACGACTACCCATAACTACCTATAATTATATCTTAAAATTTGCATATCATTTCGACGACATTGCGTGGTGTTTAATGCCCTTTGAATAAACAGATCCCCATTCGCCCCGTGTGAGATGTCGTGAAGCACCGTCTGCTTTCTGTAGGGATAAACACAAGGAGAAGACTGAATGAAATAACAGTACGGATGATCTGATGGAACCTGCAAGCTCGTAGCAATGAGCTCACACTTCATCACTATGCCGCAATTGTCTTATATTATAATTTCTGCGGCAGCTACGGGTCGTCGCGTGCTAATTCCGTCTCGCGTGTTGATCCGCGTGTCGGGACAGTACGCGCGGGAGGCGCGCGGCGTGGAGGTGCGGGCGGCGGGCGGGGCGGGCGCGGCTGCGGGGGCGGGCGGGCCGGCTGCGGGGGCGGGCGGGGCAGTCGCTGGGGCGGGCGGGGAGTGCGCGGGGGCGGGCGCGTGCTACGTGCTGCGCGAGGCGGGCCGCGTGTGGGTGTGGTGCGCCGCCACCGCCACCGGCGACGAGCGCGAGGTCGCCAAGAATATGGCCGCCGCCGAACATACGCTGGTCATGCAAGGTGAGTGCAACCTACTGTGACCGTCTGACCGGTCATCACACAGGGCTTCTAATTTCCCCACAAGGGGTCTGGCTTTTTATCTATAATTAACCTATACGAGTGTATTCCCGCAGGCAAGGAGACGCAGGAGTTCTGGGCGGCGCTGGGCGAGCGGCGCCAGCTGCTGGTTCCGTCGCCGCTGAAGGAGGTGCGGCGCCCGCTCCCGCCGCGCCTCTTCTACGTGTCGCTCGGCGTGCCGGGACACTATTCATGTCAGTGCTATTATGCTCTCTATCACTTTGAAATATGAGAATAATTCAGTTGGTCCAGCTAGCATGACTTTATAAACTTTATCATCAATGTTCGTACAGACACTTATCATATCGAAGGTCTAACACCCAGGACATACTTAGCTACATTGTCTCAGTTTATTCCAGTTTAGATGGCCTCACACTTACCTACACACTGGTACATAAAGTGGAATAGGTAGACCAAAATACCAACATTTGTACGCATATATGTAAATTGGTGAATATTGTCCGTACAGTTGAGGAGATAGCGTCGTTCAGCCAGTACGAGCTGGCGCCGGAGATGGCGGGCGTGGTGGACGCGCACGGCGCGGTGTGCGTGTGGCTGGGCGCGCACTGCTGCCCGCGCGCCAAGGACGACCCGCGCGCGCTCGCACTCGCCTACCTCGCACAAGGTAATGTGTTCGGACGAGTCAGGTTCAAGCTAGATGTATACAGGCACGATGGGAGGAAAAGAGTCTGCTTAACTTAAGCTTAAGTCCGCCAAGCTTACATCGAAGAGAGTGTCATACGGCGGAGGATCCACACACGTGTGGGCTGGAATTCCTTCCGAAAGCCACACCGAACTAGTGATAGTAAAAATGGCGCTTTAACCGCCGAAAGATACGAGAATGAAATCTTAAATTAGTTATTTTGCCCATTTTTTGTAAACATGGACGAGAACCTTGGGTGCCCCTCTCTTCTCCTGTTTTATACTTCGCTACAAAAAATATCTAAATTGTACAAGGTGAGCGGTCGATACGGCCGGTCAGCGCGGCCATAAGTTTGGTTATCCTATGGAATTCTGAAAGATCTGAAATATTCTGAAAGATCTTTGTATCCGCCTTAGGAATGAAGTTTACATATCGGGCATATCAGTTTAACGACAAATAAGGTACACTAACGGGGTCAGACCAGTAACAGGGGAAGCCCAGGCTTCAATACGCTCCTAACTACATGACACGACATAGTTTATGAAGTGTTTACTAAAATGCTAAGATTTAACCCGAGCAGGGTTATAACAACCCTCAAGACAGCATAACTTTTCATTACTAAAGTATCAAACCTGACAGATCCAGCAGCTCGCGACCCTGAGACGCCTATACTAGCCATCAGCCAGGGTCGGGAACCGCCACACTTCACCGGCTTCTTCCCGCACTGGAAGCAAAATATGTGGAAGGTACGTCTCATGATGGTACCAATCAAAACCAAACTAATGTTATAAATGTAAAAGTTAAAGTCTATCTGTCTGTTTATCACGTTTTACGCCTAAACCGCTGAACCAGTTTCGATGATGTTTGGTACAGAGATAGATTGAACCTTGGAAAAGGAAGTAAGCTACCTATTGTCGTGGTAATAAAACTTATGAAAGAGTGAAATAGAGAACGAAAGTTTGTATGTAATTTCGTTTTCGAGATCCACGCGGACGAAGTCGCGGACAAAAGCCTGTTTCAATGACTGAACACGAGCTACCTGTATACTACCCGTACTGGCCTGATTTTTTATCGAGAGTACTAAGGCATTTTTCAATGTCGAAGTCATCCCAACAGGTTATGGAATCACCTTATTTGGGGACAAAAATGACCTTGTAGGTTTGTAAGTTTTTCTTAATCATTTTTTTTTTCTTTTCCCAAGGGCCACAAATCGTTCAGCGCTATAATAAGCGCACTAGAAGGCAAGGCGATAGTGCAGGGTGGGAACAGCGCGCTGCAGACCGGCAACAGCGCGAACCGCTTCGACCAGTACGAAAAGTATCCGCTCAGCGTGCTGCGCGGGCCCAGGGAACATCAGCCGCCTGACGTAGACCCACTCACTAAAGAGGTATGTATGCCATGCAATCAGTTCCCCAAATCTGAGGCCTGTATTAATAATTCGATCTCAAGTCTGATAGCGATCTGAGTATGCTTTTGACATGTAATTTTGTACTGGTATAAGTTATAACTTCTTTTATCAAAGGTTATAACCAAGAAGCTTGTGGCTTGGTTATAACCTAAGAATGAGGTTTGCATGATCGCTCTGATTTCAGATCGACTTATTAATACAGGCTTAAGTTGCTTTTGAAAGTTTTCAGATTTATGGACGGACTTGGTAAGTGTAATAAAAAAATAGAATTACTTTTTTTTGTTACGGCTCTATCCTTTTGGACAACTCTGCTAATGTCAAGTGAGGCGAATACACTGTATGCACTGGAGAGATTGTCCAGTGTGAAGCGAAAAAAAGAATAAAGATTTAAAATTGCAAAATCTCAAACAAACACATACTGGACATGTACATTGATATATTCATCATCGCTTAACGTTTCGTAAAAGGTTGGTTGAAATGGTTTTGAGTAGCATTGTATCGTTTCCGTTTCAGCTGTACCTAACACATGACGACTTCGTAGCGACGTTCAGCATGCCCTACAGCGAGTTCCGCACGCTGCCCGGCTGGAAACAGAGAGACCTCAAGAAGGGAGTCGGACTATTCTGAACTGTATCCACTCAGGCCAAAGAGCCATTTTATCATTTTAATTACATTCGGATTCGATATTTTTTTATTCATATAGACAAACAAAGCATTTATGTATAGTCAGAATACCGCAGGTTTATTATGCCAATTCCACTGAGAAGAGCCGGCAAGTAGCTCATTGGATTTTATGTATACAGATTAAATGACATATTCGATTAAACTTTTAATTGTAAAGTAATAAAGTTCAATTTACAACAAATTCACACGTTGACACGATGTTGAGTTATGAATAAATTAAAGCCTCAATAAAATAGGTTTAGTTTTAACATTATTATACTCTGTAAATGTTAATTTTATATCACTTTTACACATTTAATAAATGTTATTTATTATCTAGGTTTACAGCCTGTAATATTTTTAGGAGTTTATTGTATGTATGAGATTTTTCATGTTTCAAGTATTGCAAAAAATTATTGTACCTATTTGTAAGTGTATGTATTACACATAAATAATGTTATTAACAAATAAAAAACGATGTTTTAAAATGTTATGTTTATTTTAGAAATAGCGCTTACTAACTAGGCATTAATTTTACCTTAAAAATTAATATTCTTTACAATGTACAAATGTTTTAAAATCCATATAATATTGGTTGAATTGAAAACATATTTACATTAAAATAATTGATAGATAATAATTATTATATATGCCTACGTGATATGGGGTGAGCCGTAGCTAAGGCACGTCGTGTTAGTTATTGCGTGTCAGCGCGGCGCGGCCGGGGCGGCCGGGGCGGCCCGGGGCGGCCGGGGCGGCCCGGGGCGGCCGGGGCGGCCCGGGGCGGCGCCGCCGTACGGCAATCATTCAACTATATTATACCAACCGACAAATTCGTCAATATAATAATTAAATATTATAAAATATCACTAAATGACATGTTATACCGAATGACCTACATCAGCGAAAGCTACTTGAGAAAATTTCTTTACAAATGAAAAAAGCTAGTTAGGAACTTACAATTTTAGTAGATAAATAAAACATTACAATAAATGATCTAATTCGATAATAAATAATTTACATAATGATTTTACATTAGTAGTTATTGTTATATAAGACAATTTGGGAGTATTTCTATAGCTGTGGCGGTTTACAGAGCCGCGGCTTTCGAGAAAAATACTCCCTAAAAATGTCGCGTCTAGTTATAAAATCAGGTTATAAGAATTAATTATGCTTAGTAAATAACAATATTATTATTATCATATGGAATATTATTAATGACAGGCGTGGAAAGAACAATGCGCGCTATTAAAATCCAAAAAATAATATTTAATTGTTGTCGTTAATAACTCTGCAATTTCTTTGGCAATAAAAAAACCGAACACATTAAATAAAAAAAAACACTTTTCATGATTGAATATGGAATGAATTAACACGTACAATGCGCAAGCTGCCGTAATAAAAAAATAATATGCATTTCAAAAATAAGCGTACATACTATGACCAAATTGCAATTCCTCAATCTTAAGTACTTACTCGTCAAATTTTAAGTTCGCATGTCAAAGTGAAAAAAGAGATTGTTCGTACTTACATCTAAAGAAATAAAAAAACAAGCAATAACTGGATATGCGACAGAACAGAAACTTGAGTCAATATAAACCTAAGGAAAACAAAACTCAACATAAGTGTTCGTTGCAGGAATGTAAACAATGTGTAGAGCAATATTAAACAGGGCGTTTTATAATATTCAACAAGAACTAATAGTAACAACGATGCTTCGGTGGCCCGCTTCCTTCTAGCACCACGGGCGTTGCCGCCCCAGTCGAACTACACCGCCCGCCCGCCCACTCGGGCCCCGTAGCATTTCATAATATACAACCTATTACAATATACACATAACTATTATTTCAACAATGTCTTTTTAGTCCCCCTGTATTTTAAAAATCCGATATTATTATGAAAATGTAATCCACCGGTGACGCGGTGAGTACTGTTTAATTCGACTGGAGTACAACGTAGACATGTCTATATATCACAGCTGGCCAGAGCCTTCACACATCACGCGATCGATCGCCTATTCCTTTCGTGTCACTTATTTATTTATAACAGTAGCAAAAATCTTAAATATGTTCTTCAACACAGAACATTATAGACTTGAACGCCCATTGAACTCACACGAGTATGTTCACAATTTTCTAACAATATACTTTTATGAGTACAACAGGAATAAGTAGTTTCAAAAACACGAATTTACCAATATTTATTTATGGTCGAGTCACATTAAAAATGAATAGTTGTGAAGTCTCCAACTTCTTTTGTACTTCATAATCACAACTAAAGGACATTTATTGTACACAGTCACAAGGCCCTAAGAATGGTGTTTTCGAAGATTTAAGTTACACTATATGCTATTACAGTAGGCCGAACAATAAATGGAGGCATTATTGCTGTTTACATGAAGTGGGCAGACAGTTTGGCACTCTTCTCCAAGCTGTACCAATATTTTATAAGACACGTTATTATTGCTTTAGTCATATAATTTATAAGCTACACACATCAAAGGAAATTCAACGTCAATCGGTAACATAACGGGCGATTAATTTCAATATCGTAATTTCATAGCATCCTAAGTGCTTGAAAAGTTTTAATATAAGCTCAGTGGCAAACGTTACCACCTTCGTATTCTAGAACAAATTTATTTCATGTTTAAGAGGAAGCCCCTTCTGAATCTTACATATTTAAGTAACATTGCGGAATTTTGTTAGAAGAACTATTTCATTTGAGCAAATATCTGTGACTTTTACTACAAAAAAAAACACCTATGGCACGGTTTCTTCGTTAATTTGCAAAATCCTTAAGCGACGTGAACTGTCTTATATCTGTAGGTACTTAGACTAATGTTAGGGTCCCAGAGTCGATTAGTTATATTAACATTGGCTACACTTTAATTAACATGATAAAACCATAATCTAGGCATTTAAACAGCTCATAAAATAAGTCAATTCCTGTAAGATCCAATTACCGTAACTACTAGTACTGGTATAGTATAGTGCAAGTAGCGCAAGATAATTCCTGAGGTTAGCTATGTAATATGTAATCTTTATTAGGGCTTTTGTAAATACATAAATGCATTTTTTCATCCTTGATATTTCATGGCTGTTCTTCAATTTCAAATATTAACGGATAGTATTATTATAACTGGTGGCATAAACATTTGTTGCTAAATAAAACGTAACAAAATAGATTATAATAAAAATGCTCTACTGGTTTAATATGTTGTACAAAAATAAACAATTTCACCATTATTATTATTAACTCGCACCGTATACTGTTAATGAGTGGTGTGACTCGTATATGTAAGCACTTTTTATCAACCAATTACTTTTGGTAATGCAATATTAATGCAATAAGAATTAATGACAGTAAGCATGATTCCATGGCTCGCCGTCGTCCCGCTCGGCACTGGCACACATGGTCACCGCACGCAACATATTATAACCGTATCCGCGATATAATTAAAATAAAAATAAAAAATATTAATATCAACTCCAGTAACTAATATTTACAAGAACCAATTCTAGTGTACCAAAAATGTATAATAATTAAGTGGTTAATTTTACAAAACAGTACATGATTTTTTTTTGTTGTTATTCTGTTATTGAGTCCGCAATGCTGATGCACAGGATAGCACCCATACAATTTGCGAACTTACGTAGGTTTTATAAATCATTGTTTATAATATACAGTGACGGAATATTTCGATAAGTACAACATATTAATATTTTCAATAACTATCACAGCAATCATGCCGAAATCTTATTAAAATTTGGACAAAAAATACTTAAAACTTATTTAAGACTAGCTAATTTACATAATTATTGGATCGTAATTTGGGTAGAGAAACAACCTAATAGATTCAAATTGCAACAGTGTCAAATGCCAGATCAAATGCTATCGAGCGCTCCACGCGCCGAGGCTCCTCCGCGTCACCGAATTATACCGGTATTCAATTACCGCCGCGTCAAGCCAGTATACCGATAATACGAGACAACAATTTGATATAACTTTCGTAACAAAGATTACATTTCTAGGTCGCATAGAATTAAAACGTTCAAAAATAATGTTAGTATAAAATCAACGCACGGTGAGCTAAGCGAATCACGTTCAGAAAAAGATGAAAAAAACATTACGCAAAGTTAATAGGCTCAAATATTGTAGCGATCGACCGTCGTCGTCGACTCGTCGTAGCGAACTCGATAATATATAACAGATTCTAAGCGCGGGCGCGCACCGGCGGGTACCTGGCGGTCACTGGCGCGGCAGCGACGCGTTGGCCGGCAGCGTGGAGCTGCGCTGCGACGCGTTCATGTACGCCGACTTCAGGTTCGACCGCATCGAGTCCCTGCAAATGAACCGACGGTCGGTTATTGCGCTGTCGGGGAGTGGTAGGGAGGGTGGAGGGCGGCGGGTGTCAAGGTAGGAACTCGATGTGGTGGTGGTTGCTTTGGCAAGTGCTTCCTATGGTGGTTACCTGGGCGAGAGCTTGGTGTGGTCGTGGTTGGTGTGGTGGTGCGCGCGGTAGCCGTGGCGCTGCACGCGGCGCGCCAGCCGCGCCACCCAGCGGCGCTGGTCGGCGGCGCCGGGCGCCAGCAGGGTGTGGTGTGGTGGTTACCTGGGCGAGAGCTTGGTGTGGTCGTGGTTGGTGTGGTGGTGCGCGCGGTAGCCGTGGCGCTGCACGCGGCGCGCCAGCCGCGCCACCCAGCGGCGCTGGTCGGCGGCGCCGGGCGCCAGCAGGGTGTGGTGTGGTGGTTACCTGGGCGAGAGCTTGGTGTGGTCGTGGTTGGTGTGGTGGTGCGCGCGGTAGCCGTGGCGCTGCACGCGGCGCGCCAGCCGCGCCACCCAGCGGCGCTGGTCGGCGGCGCCGGGCGCCAGCAGGGTGTGGTGTGGTGGTTACCTGGGCGAGAGCTTGGTGTGGTCGTGGTTGGTGTGGTGGTGCGCGCGGTAGCCGTGGCGCTGCACGCGGCGCGCCAGCCGCGCCACCCAGCGGCGCTGGTCGGCGGCGCCGGGCGCCAGCAGGGTGTGGTGTGGTGGTTACCTGGGCGAGAGCTTGGTGTGGTCGTGGTTGGTGTGGTGGTGCGCGCGGTAGCCGTGGCGCTGCACGCGGCGCGCCAGCCGCGCCACCCAGCGGCGCTGGTCGGCGGCGCCGGGCGCCAGCAGGGTGTGGTGTGGTGGTTACCTGGGCGAGAGCTTGGTGTGGTCGTGGTTGGTGTGGTGGTGCGCGCGGTAGCCGTGGCGCTGCACGCGGCGCGCCAGCCGCGCCACCCAGCGGCGCTGGTCGGCGGCGCCGGGCGCCAGCAGGGTGTGGTGTGGTGGTTACCTGGGCGAGAGCTTGGTGTGGTCGTGGTTGGTGTGGTGGTGCGCGCGGTAGCCGTGGCGCTGCACGCGGCGCGCCAGCCGCGCCACCCAGCGGCGCTGGTCGGCGGCGCCGGGCGCCAGCAGCAGCAGCTCGCGCGCGCGGTCCGCGTGCAGCTTGCAGGCCGCCACGCCCTCGCCCTCCGACACGTGCTCCGCGTGGATCTTCATGCGGCATCCTGCACACACACACATACGCCCGCGCGTTACATCCAATCCCGGACTCTTTAGGGAACGTACCCATACTACATGACCAATTTTGAAGCGAAGCTTCTTTACGGACGTTCGGGGCGCTCGCTGCCCGGGCACTAAAACCGTGCAAATTGTGACGTAGCGTTACGCGTTACACGTTACACGATGACGTCAGAGCTGCGGCGCCCTAAGCTTTATACTAAATATGGCTTGAAGGATAGATAGAACATTGGTAATAATTTAAATCCCTACTAATATTACAAATGCGAAAGTTTGTGAGTGTGGATGTATGTATGTATGTTTGTTACTCCTTCACGCAAAAACTACTGAACGGATTTGGATGAAATTTGGAACACATATAGTTTATAACCTGGATTAACATATAGGATACTTTTTATCCTGTATGTTCCGTAAACTCTGCGAACTAGACAAATATTTTTCGTTAAATATTTTTTTTGTTAAATTAAATTCAACGCGGACGAAGTCGCGGGCACAACTAGTATATCTATAAATTAAGAATACTTCACTATTTCGCGTATCATCAAGCTGTCACCCATCTTGGTACTAACCGCGCCCGACGTTGCTTAACTTCGGTGATCGGACGAGAACCGATGTATTCAACGTGCTATGGACTTTGTTGATAAAGGTTCTGAATAAAGTAACCCATATCTACAATTACATACGATATTTTAGTTGCCCTATAGTGGATAATTTCATCTTATTTTCTAATGTTTAGGTAACGCAGTTGGAAATAGGCCCTGCTTGCATTAAATGGTAACAGACGTGGGTTCAAGCCACACAAGCAATTGAATATTTGTTTTATATAAGACTTGCTGAGCCCGCGACTTCGTCCGCGTGGAATTTAACTTAACAAAAAAGCCTTTGATAAAGGAAGGAAAAAAGCCCGCTCCCGCGTTCTGAGCCCGCGCGACAGGAACCAATTTTTAAAATTATGTTTTTCTAAAATAAAAGTAGCATAAATTGCTGCTTATAACAACAGCTATATACCAGTGATAGTCCCGTCAAAATCGGTCCAGCCGATTCGGAGATACTATTTGATTTCATGTGTTTTTATTTTTTACGCGGAACCCTAATTGTTTTTCTAAAATTAAAGTAGCCTAAGTTACTCCTTAAAGCATCAGCTATCTGCCAGTGAAAGTCCCGTCAAAATCGGTCCAGCCGTTTCAGAGATTACCCGGAACAAACATACAGACAGACAGACAGACAGACAGACAGACAGACAGACAGACAGACAGACAGACAAAAAATTTTTAAATCGCGTTTTTGTTATAGGTGTCGTATGTAATTTCATATGCATTTAGTTAAAAGGTGTTATTTTGATATTACAAACAGACACTCCAATTTTATTTATTTGTATAGATTTTAAAATATTTTCCCTTAGAAATTTTGCAATTTATATTTATTTTATTTATATTTGCAATTTATATTATTTTAAATTGAATATTTGTTTTATAGACTTCAATATTTTCCTTAGAAATTTTGCAATCTATATTAATATCCTACTAATATTATAAATGCGAAAGTTTGCGAGTGTGGATGTATGTATGTATGTTTGTTACTCCTTCACGCAAAAACTACTGAACGGATTTGGATGAAATTTGGAACACAGATATATTATAACCGGGATTAACATATAGGATACTTTTTAACCCAATAATCCAATACTACGCGGATGAAGTCGCGGGGCACAGCTAGTTATTTATATTTGCAATTTATATTTTATTTTAATATAATTAATTGAACACCAACGTATTTATTATGTACCCTGTTTCAAAACCCTATGCACGCCACTAATAATATACCTAATATCCCTAGTCCCTAGACGGCACTGCTTTTTTTTACAATTTTAGTATATGCCAAGATTCATAAATACGGTTTTCAATCATTTTTTGGAAACGCTGACTACGTGACAAAAACCTAGCCCCTCATGTGACCCAGCTTGGTATTTTGAAGACCTCCCCCCCCCCCCTGAGCGGGTCAAGTACGTTCCCTTAGCCCCACGAGCTAAAACAGGGGTACGCGGGCGAACACTAGCGGGCCGGAAATGTACCGTATCCGGCTCGCCATAGTTACAATGCAAAATATACAACCGATTATATAGTAATATAATATATGTTATCTATTTATATGGCGCAGGACAGGAGCAAATGGAGACAGATCACATATGGTCACGATCCTCAGCAGTGAGGGAACGACAAAGAAGAAAAAGAAGAGAAGAATATATGTATACTCACTTCGGCACTCGTAGGCCTGCGGCGGGCGGAACATGTGCCAGAGCGGGCGCGTGCAGACCTCGCACGCCGTGGGGATGTGGTACGTGATGCTGACCAGATCATGGCCCTTGTGCTGCACAGTATTACCTGACAACACAACACAATAATCAACTTTGTTTAAATAAAGATAGGGCGTACTCGTTTCCAGCATCAGATTGTGTACCGCTCAGTTCCGAAAAGCTTTCAAACCGAATAATTAAAGGGTACAAAGTGGTGGAACATGATTATTCAGGTTGCCCAAGAAGTATCGTAATTTGTCAGTAAAGTATAACTGAAAGGGTTCCAGGGGGGTTAATTAGGGCTTCCCAAAGGCTTTCATCATACTTGACAACCGCTTAGCGCTGTGGTTTGAGCGCAAGCTGTTCGGCTCACTGCACATGTTGGTTGCGGGTTCGATTCCCGCCGGAGCAAATTTCGGAAATGACCTTTTGGTAATTTGCGCAGGTCTGGGTGTCACTCGGATCGCCACCCAGCCCATTATACGGTACCCATGGTACAAGTGTTGCTTAGTTTGGGACTATACAGTTGGTGTGGCAGTCTGGCGATATTTACTTATTATTTGACATTGGCTAAATGCGGAAAGCACGAAGCCAAAACAAAAAGAAAATGGGCCAAATCTCTAACCGGCGTGGTCGGTAGCGTCGGGCGGCGCGTCCTGGCGCGCCTCCCCCTCGCCGGCGTACAGCAGCTGGAAGATGCGCGGGATGTCCTTGGCGTCGGCGCGGATCACGTCGCCCTGCGTCACCGACCGCACGTGGAACACCTTGCTGCCGTCACACACGCACGGGTTAACAACATATTTTAAGGCGTCAATATCCTAGTGTAGTGGTTGGAGGGGTCGCTCTCGTAGCTGAGAGGTTCCGGGATCGATCCCCGTCCTGGCCATTAAACTATTGACGTGAGCCCACTCCTAACACAAGCATTAGCTTAGCTGGAGGGGCTAACAGGAATACTAGTAATGTGATAGTTCACATTGCTAGGAATCTTAAAAAAAAAAGCATCTAGTTAACGAGTTTTGCAGTGTATAATATAATATTTTACATCAACTGTTGCTCGCGAGACTCCACCCTCGTGGAATCAGCTACCTGCCAGTGAAAGTCCCATCAAAATGGGTCCAGCAGTTTCAGAGATTAGACGGAACAAACAGACCGACAAATCTATTATTTATTTTTTGTTATACCTACCGTATTATTATATACTTTCATTGCATTGAGTAAAAAGCTGTTCTTTTGACCTTTCAAACAGACCCTTCGAGTCTACAAAACCTTTAGTACTTCAACTGTCCCACAAAGCCGATAGTTTGAGATTTACTAACTTAAGTTGCAAAAAAAATAGTATACCCTTTTTGTTTCACCTAGTAGATTTAATTAAAAATACTAAACTAGTGAATCTTACATTTGTGTAATCAATGACGCTCTATGTATAAAGGGTTACTGGTAATACGAGGTATTCCTTGAACGTTGTTATAGAGGAACTAAAGTAAAACAACTTTTACTCCGTATTCTATTTCCAAGATCGCTCTCCAAACTTGAGCTCGATTTATTAATACCGACCTCTGATATGGTCTAAAATATTATTTCGCGTCTCTGAAGCACCACGTCCTATACATATTACCAAATTTTGAAAATAAAAATCTCACCTCAAATCCAGGATCATGATGGGGTCCGTGGTGTTCTGCTTGTCATTCTCCGAGTTGTAGAATATGATCTTCTTGGAGGAGACCACCACGTACTGCTTCTTCCAGCCGTGCCTGCGGATGTTCTGCTTGAAGGGTATGGAGAGCCAGCCCTCGAGCGTCTGCTCGGTCTCGCCGTCCTCCGCGTCGGCGGAGGACTGGGACGCGGTCTCGCTGGTCAGCGCCGCCAGCTTCTCCTTCAGCTGCTCGATCTCGGCGTCCTTGCTGTCCACCTGCAGTCAAGATCCTTGGGTACACGCTAAGCACAACCGACTACAGAATAGTTCGACCACCAGCCGCCGCCTTGGTTGTTAATATTATTTTTGTAAATGTTATAATAACTAGCGACCCATCGCCGGCTTCGTACGGCTTTTCAACTATTTATAAATGAATTTGAATATACATATAAACCTTCTGGTTTAAAGTTATAGTGAAAAACGCATCAATATCCGTTGCGCAGTTTTAAAGAACTATGCGGACAAACAGACTTTATTTTATACTTATTAAAACATCGTCTCTATTAAAAAATTACGAGCAAAATTTAGTTACCAACATAATATGTGAATAGTGGGCCTGGCACTTTCATAAATGTTTATTAATACGCGTTCACTACCGAATGTTCACGATTTATGGTTTAGTGTGCTCGTTACCTCCATGGCGAGCCGCAGCCTGGTGGACTGCTCGTCGAGCAGCTGCTGCTGGCACTCCTGCAGGTCGCGCTGCAGCTTGGATATGTGCTGGTCGAACTTCTCCTTCTCGCGCGTCAGCTCCTGCTGCAGCTTGCGGTAGTCCTTGTCCTTGCGGACCGACATCTTGCTCTTGTTCTTCGTTGTAGCCGGGTTCATGTCCTTCCTGTGGACAATACCATTGCGTCTACTGTTAAAGAGTAGCCTTCTAGACTCGCCTGTGCGGGGCGTACTTTGAAAATTATCTTTTCGTAATTTGAATTGGTCAGTGAATTGATTTTTTTAGCATTCGAATGGTGGTCTAACAAATTGGTGTTAACATACATAGTTTAAATTTGAATTTTGAGCTTTTAGACGGGGTGCAAGAGTTTTACCTGTTCATGATCTCTGCGAGTTTGTTAACGGCCTGCTGCTTGAGCATGATCTCGGAGTTGAGCTTCTTGTTGAGGCGGTCCACGTCCTCCTGCAGCCGCTGCAGCGTGGCCACGCGCTCCGCCAGCGCCGTGCCGCTGCGCCGCAGCTCGTCCACCTCCTGACGCAATACAGCGGATAGTGTCTAATATACAACTATAAAAATAACACAAACACACATGTACAGCATCATGCTGTAAATGCTGTAAGTATATTCATATGCCAAACTGTCAAAACCTGCCTGATTCATCGGTAGATACAACACAATTTATTAGGTGTAATGAAACCTCATTACACCCTAACAGGGTGTAGTAAAAGATAGTGAGTGAACATAAACCTGTAAAATTTGAGAGCTAAATTTTCCATTACATAGTTATGTACAATTTTCGACTAAATCGGCGAGCTATGCTAGTTCAATCGTCTTGGCTCAAAAACTCAAGGCCCAAATCTAAAAATCTACCGTAATTCTAACCATCTGCTCGTTAGGGTCTTCGATAGAGCGCAGCTCATAAGGGCCACCGATGCTAATCCTTCCTACAAAAGGACTAGGCATCTATCGTATGGTGTGTGTATGGGGGTGGGGGGCGGTTGCGGTACCTTCCGCTGCAGGTCGATGGTGGCGCGGTTCTCGTGGTCGCGGTCGCGCAGCCCCTGCACGAGCGCGTCGCGCGCCGCCACCTCGCCGCGGTGCTGCGCCAGCGCGTCGCGCATCTCCAACTCCTTCATCGTCTTCTCCTTCTCTAGCTCGCCCACTGTCTCCTCCGCGATCGACCTGGACGAGCGACATCACCATTCAAAACACTCATAAAAATTTTAGACGACCAAACTTCGTGCGAATTCTATCTGTCAGACTAGTTAGTTCAATAACCGTCACAGACCTTTTTCTGACTAGTGGATGACATTCCAGAACCATCCACCGTACACTAGTAAAGGTGGCAATAGACGTCCAAAGACAACGCGAATCCGATTAGATAGTCGGAAGAAATTGACGTCTATTAGCATCCAGAGACAGCATGACGACAAGCTGACCTGGCGATGGCCTCGGAGTCGGCCCTGGCGATGGCGAGCTGCAGCTGGTGCAGCAGGCTGGCGCGCTCCTGCTCGAGGTCGCGCGCGGCGCGTGCGGAGTCCTCCAGCTGCGCGCGCAGCTCGTTGGCCTGGCTGCGGTACACGTGGCAGTAGTGCTGCTCGCTCTCCAGCTGCGAGCGCAGCTCCTCGCTCTGGGGAACACGACTTCACTTAGACTGGGGTTTATAAATCGCTATAGACCCTGAAGGTGGATTTAGACCATAAAAACAAAAAGACCTGGACCAAGAGAGATATTTCCTTATTCTTTTAAAGTCCACATACATTAAATAACAACGAAATTATGTTAGCGTTCTGTCTCTGGTTTTCTATTCTAATGACCTGTTTATAAACCTCAGTCTCCCCTGACCAATTCTTTACTGGTTGCAATGCAAGATACATTGTATTGTAAAGTATTAATATAGAGAAATTCTGAGAAATAGTAAAAACAATACCTATGGGTAAGGTAAATGCATAAGACCAGACTAGTTTAGTTAATCTGATGGTGCAAGTAAGGTGTGTGTTGTTTCTATACTTTAATTTACGAGTAATATAATAACTAACCAATAATAAGAAATAAAGAAAATATTTGATTGAAAACTCTACTAAAGTGCTAAAACAGAAATGTATTTGAACATCAATTACTTTTATCGTAATTAATCACAAACGCCATACATTCCTAGTTGACATTCAAATTAATTTCGATTAGGCAATGCATGTTTGAAATTACTCCTTATAAGATTTTAATCCAAATAAAGGGATTAGTATTTTTTTGTAATAATAATACATTAGCGATATTGTGGATATAATTATTATATATTTAGAAAAACTATAAGGAATTGTTTTAACATTACATTTCTCATTCTCATATTAACTAGATTCTTAACACCGGTTATCACATAAAATAATTATTTACTACAATTCCCTTGCAGGATGATAGCCCCAGTTGAAGATAACCAGGAAATCGACACGACAATAACACATTCCTGTATATTAATGCGTGTCATCATCATAATGGAAGTATTTTATAGGCCTGTCTTCATTTCCAAGGTTCTGTTTGTTCAGCACTTGTGTTCAACAAATTGATAAGTCCATAATGATTCAGTTACGTATCTATACAAATAAATAAAATTGGAGTGTCTGTTTGTAATATCAAAATAACACCTTTTCACTGAATGCATATGAAAGTACATACGACACCTATAGCAAAAACGTGATTTAATTTTTTTTTGTCTGTCTGTTTGTCTGTCTGTGTGTTTGTTCCGGGTAATCTCCGAAACGGCTGGACCGATTTTGACGGGACTTTCACTGGCGGATAGCTGATGTAATAGGGAGTAACTTAGGCTACTTTTATTTTAGAAAAACAAAAATGGGTTCTGCCGCGCGGGCTCAGAACGCGGGAGCGGGCTTTTTTTCTTAAATTAAATTCCACGCGGACGAAGTCGCGGGCTCAGCTAGTTAAATTAATAAATATCGCCAGACAAACACACCAACTGTATGGTCCCAAACTAAGCAAAGCATGTACTATGGGTACCGTACAATGGACTGGGGGCGATGCCAGTGACACCCAGACAAGGGAAAATTACGAAAAGGCCATTTCCGAAATTTACCCTGACGGGAATCGAACCCGCAACCACCCGGTGCTGTGAGCCGAGCGGCCTACGCTCGAACCACTGCACCAAGCGGTCGTCAACGTATTACTTTGCATGTTTTTTTTTAATATCACATTGTCAGCAAATAGACATACGACCCGCCTGATGTTAAGCTGTTATCGTAGGCTATAGATGCTTGCAATACTAATGCTTTGGTCGCACGTTGCCGTCCTGAAGGGGAGTGGGGTAGAGAGGGGTAATAATAACGAGGTAAGCTAGTTTAAAAAAGATAACTGCAACAAATCGCAACAGATATTCGGATTCCATTCTGAGAACAGTTATCAAACCCGTTGAACAAGCATTAATACTTTTCTAGGAATCACATAGCCTTGTATAAGCACACGCTTGCATAGGTTTCATATTAAAGTTCACGAGGTTCTAACGTTATAAGAATTTAAATACATTATAATTATGTTTAGAAGTTTACCAGCTGTTCAATATATTATACTTCCTATATAAATACAAAGTATTATATCCAACCGATCTTAAATGTTTGTGTCATAAATATCAAGGTCAAAGAAGAATACCTACTTTTCATAGTTGGATAATCCGTGCGGCGAGCCGTATGAGAATGCAATAAAAATATACTTATCACAACATTCTATCTAGAAATAGGTATGTACAGTTGTTGCCACCAGCTATGAGTGTGTTCTGTTATTATGTGAGAGTACTTTCAAATAGATAGCGCGCCAATTTGATAAGCAATTTTACTTCTCGACACATCTGTCTAGTTGGTGTCAAATCAATTAATCTTCGCAGCTATTTGAACTAATTTTGTAGCAACAACAACGAGCCTCTCACTGGATCTATTTTCATAAATACAAGTATGATGATGAACACAAATTGTCTACAACTACATTCCTTGAACTGTAATGAATAAATATTCCATTAATTGAGCAGATCGCATCACTATCAATGAGTAAGGCATTCAACTGTAGAAAAACCGCCGCGTCTACGTAATCGTGTTTATTTATTTGGAGACGAGCGCACGCACAGGCAGGTACATGTCGTATAAGGCAAAAGCTGTGTCTGTATGTGTGCATGCTTGCCGTGCACAATGAGTCACTATGTTGTAACGCCGGAGGACAGTCTATTTCGGCGCGATGAGATTATGATTAATTCACAAGAAACAAGTCAAAGAGCTCCTAAGTGTCTCTATCAATATGCCACCTATTTACTTTATCATGTTGGACGATAAGGAATCTACCGGCGACCGCTTCCAGTAGCTCCCCCACATTCAATTGTTCACCCCCTGATAAGATAGTGTGATGATGACACACTAATTACATAATATCAGGCTGTCATAAATCTGCCCATACCGGCACCCATCACACGTACAATTTGCATACCCATTGTTATGTATATGAACAGACGACAGCAAAATCATCATTGCGGAAAAATGTCAAGAACTCGTTAATTCTGCAAGCTGACGAACTGTGTATAACTTGGCATAGGGTAAATAATAAATAAATACATAAGCTCTATATTGCGGGAAGTATTTCTTTCTCATTTCTAATATTCTCAGTTAACCACACAGTATCTGAATCTTTGACACTACTATGTATGTCAAAATCGGATAAAAATCTACTGAGTAACATTTAAGATTGGCTTAAACAAAACGATAAATAATAATAATAATGTTACAGTGACAATGTATTATTCTACAATATCCCCAGATTCATTTCCGATTTTGTGGTAATAACTTCAAATCCTGCAAGATTAGAGGGGGGTAACTCACCCGGGCATAGTGCATGTCGCGCTCGGCACTGGCGGCGGCGAGTTTCTCGGAGGCGTCGTGCAGCGCGGTGCGCGCGGCGTGCAGGTCGCGCGCGCGCGCGTCGCGCTCGGCGTGCGCGGCGCGCGCGGCCGCCTCCGCCGCCGCCGCGTCGCTGCCCGCCGCCAGCCGCCCCGCGCGCTCCTGCTCCAGAGCTGCCGCCAGCCCGATCACCTGCACGATGTCACGGAACACATATTAGTTCTATGTATAGAGTCACGCGGCTAACACACAAAATTGGAAAAGGTACTCTCGCCACGCGGCAATAAGGAAGAAACTTGACTGAATTGAGTGCCCTCTGGGGGTGTGTCGGCGAAAATGTATTAACCGAGTAAACCAGACGATATTACGACAATTACTTAATTGTATTTCACCCGCCACAAATGACTGACTTGATGCTCTATTTATAGAGAAACCGAGATATAAGAAAATACTCCTAGATGACGTCTGGTGCGTCTCATTTCTTCGCCTTAATCCATTCCATGTCCCTCATGAGATCTGGCGTGGAGCAGGTGTAAATGTCAACTTCAAAATAAACAGCATTTTAATATCAAACCATAGCACACATAAAGACCTGAAAAAAAATATCACCCAATAACCCTTCTTCCTGGGCAGTCAGGTATTTTATTAGTAGGGTAGAGTTTTCATGTTGGTCTGCTTATGTAACCTACCGTGGTTATGAAAAATAAAATAAATACTGCTCCCGAGCACCATGCAATAATTAAACAAGGATAATATTCGTAATCTGTTACAGTAAAATAAATCAAGTAATTTAATGCATACTAATTTAATTGGGTATAATGGTTTACCTTCTCGCTTTCCTGGCGGTACTCGCCCTCCAGCTTCTGGAGGCGTTGTTGCATCTGCCTGTAATCAACGCTGAGCATCGATTTCTGGCGGTCTTTCTCTTGGCACATGGACTCTGACCGCTGCCGTGCAGACTTCTCTTCGTTCAGTTTGGCTTGTAGGTCTGTTCCAACATCATGTACACCAATCATAAATGCTTCCTAACGTTTTGTGTATAATTGTGCCGATCCGATTATCGTACCCATATCGCCGACGCGTTCATAATCGTAGTACACGATACGCGGTCATGGCACGAGTCTCACTTAGATACGGCCTTTCTGCCACTCGCTTTTAGTACAATGCAGGTTTTATCCCACTCGGGGCTGAGCTTGATAGGATAATGGCGATGCGATACGGAGGTACGACGCGCCACAATCATACATCATATTGACAAATCGTTAAAGTAGTATTTTATGTTTATGTCGTAATAGTGAAAAGGATTATGTTATAAGAGTTCTGCAAAATTCGGAATGTCAAATATTTACAACTTTTTCTGCATGCTTTTACAAAAAAAATACCATTCACAGGAAAAGGGAATAGTATAGGTAAGGAATGAAAGTAGGTAGCCCTACATAGACCAAAGATGTATTAGCAAACTGAACAATACCTTTAAATATCATTTCCAATGTTCCTGTGGCATGCAAAAAGTGAAGGTATGAAATATATTTTTGGGAGCTTACACGGTTTAGCTGTCGAACATGAGAGGAACTAGCGAGTACTAGATACCAGTGAGGTTTAAAACATTATACACACCCTTGACTAGCTCCAAATTTGCTTCTTGTTTGGAGAGCAGTTGCGAGCGTTGCGTGTCCTGGTGCGCGCGTACCTCCTGTTGGTACAGATGCTGCGCGGCGCGCAGCTCATGCCCCAAGGACGCACACTCCTTTTCCAGGGACGTTACACGCTCCGACAACTGTCTATTATCCACCATAATGTGATTCATCTTCGCCGTGGACCGTTCTATTTCAGCATGCGCCGCATTCAACCTGCTCATAGCTTCCGCCACCGCTGCGTCGGAACGTTGTTTAGCTGCCTTGACTGCGGCCAACTCTTCGGTCAGGACGCTCCGTTCACTCTCGAGGGCGTCGCATTGGGCGCGCAGGTCCGCCATTGTACCGTCGTTCAGAGCGGCGGCTGCTGCCTGCGCAGCTGTCAGTTCGGCGGCTTGTTTCCTCGATTTTGAGGCGGCCTCGGACTCCTGCTTTAGTTTCTCGCGCAACTCAGACAGCTGCTTCTCCAAACTGTTTATTTTCTCATTGTAAATCTGTAAATTGTTTATTTCCTTAGCCCTCTTACTGTGCTCTTCATCGAGCCGCCGCTTAGCTTCGTTCAAGTTCATTTCAGCCTTTCTTCTGGTCTCACCTTCTATGTCAGCCTTTCTTTGCAATTCTCTCAAGTCGTGTCTGAGCAATGCCAGCTCTTTGTCACTATCGGCTATTATTTTCTTGTTCCTAGATTCCCTCTGTGACAGTTCTTCTAATTGTGCACAAAGAGTCACTTGTGTATCCTCAAACTTCCGCCTACCATCTCTTTCCCTTTCGAGAAGTTTCTCTAGCTGCAATATTGCTTCAGATCCAACATTATTAACATGATTATTAGAGATTGTATTGTCTACCACATCAGCTGCCTTCAGTCCTCGTCTACATAGCTGGTAGTCACCATTGTAAGTGAAGCCTACAAAAGGCAAGTGATTACCGACAAATGCTTTTGGCACTGGGAATGATTCGTCTAGAGCATCAGACTTTTCCATATCATCGAAATTTCTCGTATCGTCATCACTTGACAGCTCAGGCACTACAGGAGGTACAGAATCCCTCAGATTTGCAAAACTCCATTGGTCATTGATGAAGAATGGATGTTGTTTGATTTCATCTACACTATTCTTTCCCAATCTTTTAATTCTATCTGTCAACAGGCCTCTGATTAGAGATTTCGCTTCCTTTGATATCTCTACATCATCAGGAAACTGTAGTGAGTTCCTGTGATCCATAATCTTCCCATAAGTTCCCACTAAACTGTCAGCATAAAAAGGAGGATCACCAATTAACATTTCATATAAAAATATTCCCACTGCCCACCAGTCACACTCCCGACCGTACACTCCTTCCCCATTCTGAGACTGCAATACTTCAGGGGATATGTAATCTGGGGTTCCTACTGCATTACTGGCACGCACTAGCCCATCGGGGCCCATCCTCATACAAGTGCCAAAGTCAGCTAGTTTCAAATGACCATGTTTGTCAATCAACATGTTGTCTGGCTTGACATCCCTATGTACAAACCCCATACCATGAATCACATCTAGAGCGAGAACAATTTCCATTGTGTAGAACTTTGCCCATTTCTCAGGTATATCATAGTTAGACATAAGGCTTACAAGATCACCGCCCGGCATGTAGTCCATCACCATATAAAGATATTTGTGATCTTGAAAAGCAAAGTGCAGTTTCAGAATCCACTCGGAGTTGGCATGCGCCATGATGTGCCGTTCCTCCCAAAAAAATGTGGAGTCCGACCTCTTGATCATCTCCACCTTACTGAGTAGTTTCATCGCATAAACAAGATGTGTAGACTTGTGTCTGACTAGTTGTACTTCACCAAATGCACCGCGCCCAATTACTTTTATCAAATGAAAATCTGCTGCCTTCATGCGCAGATTTACAATTTCTGAAGCAAATTCTTCATCTATAACAAAAGATAGTTTGATTGAGATATCAAAGTATGGGTCTTCTTCAGTTGAATACTAAAAAGATCTCTATGAACAAAAGAATTAAACACATAAATGACTCTTTACCTCCTCATATTGTATGCCTAAGCAAGATATTTCATGATACATACATAAAGGATTGTTAGTAAGTACTCTGTTAACAAAATCTTTTAAGTGGACTCAATACTTCATGGTGCACACACCTTTTAAGTTGCATTTACCTATTGAATGTGCACATATTACTCATTTCAAAATATTACTACAGCTGAAAAATATGGGTTTGTATTAGAATATTTACATCAAGTTTAACTTGACTGAGTATTTAAAATATCCAGTTGAGGCCTGATTCACTTGAATACCTAAGTGGGTATTTTGGTTGGCTTCATTCAAGTTGACAGGTGTGAAATGCAATCATTGTGTACTCACATCTGCTGGTGTAGGCCTCGACATTCTTCATGCGTCGAATGGCCGGGTGGTCGCAGTCAGAAACGAGCGCGGTGACGGTGTCCAGCAGGCAGTCCACGTTGCCCGTGGAGCGCGGGTCGCACAGCTGCTCCTCCAGGGCGCGCAGCCGCCGCAAACGTTCTTCGTCCTTCACCGCTTCCATTCTGTACCCGATATCTGACGTCCACTGCCACTGAGGCTAAACGCCACCGAACATTCTCCCGATAACTGCTCCGAGTAAGAACACCACTATCATCACGACACATCAACGACTGGGTACCGTTTTGTTGCTTCCGTGATTTAGTCCGGCCGAAAATCTACCGTTCGCAGGATAACTTATGTTTCATTGTAGAAAAATTCAGTTGCTACAACTCAGAATGACAGCAGATAAAGGTGGTTCTCACAACAAAGCATATGCACGATTGCAAACACAACAGAATGATTATTTTCGTTTATAAATTACCACTGACTTCTAAACAATTATGAACACAAAATTACGATAACGATTGGCACAAATTTAGAAAATCAAAGCTATAATACGAATTATTCCACCGCTTGATTGATGAACGATGGATGACCGAACAATAAAGTGAAGTTAGACACATTTCAAACTTTGCTGCTGGAGGAGAAAGAAGTTCGCATGGCACCACAACAGACCACAGGTAAAATAAAGCCCGGTTTACACGATAACAGTAGGTATGCAAGTCACTCACAGATTAGGATTACTGATATTTGAACCTAGCTAATGCAAGTAAACAATGTAAAACTACAAGAGTCAACCAACTACGTAGGTGACACACTTGCCTATTTACGAACGCAAAGACAGTAATTTCTACGTATTTACTTGCGTTTTGACTCGTGTAAACCTAGCATAAGGGGCCCAGGCCATCAGACGGTTTCATACGGAACATACACATACGCACGGGTTTGCTGCCGGGTGGGTACCCGTTGGATGAAAATGATATCATAGCACGAGTTGTAATATATATGTCTGTGTGTCATAGGCCCGTATTAATTAATCTATCTCAAGTCTAGAAGTGATCTGGAGTACGCGTTTGACATGCCATTTGGTACTGGGATGACGTTAGGATGACATTTCCAAGATCGCTCTCAGACCTAAGATCCATTTAAGACGGGCCATGGTTATTAATTGTTTGTTATTGTTACTTGACACTGGCGAAATACCTATTAACTTGGGTGGGCCATATTTTTAAAGAAAGAAGAAGAATACGGGCCATAGATTCAAAATTCAAATTGATTTGTAAAAGAAAGATGGAAACTGAGGATGGAAATTTGAACTTTCCGACATCGGTAACATTCCGTCAACTGTGAATTACCGCTGTTCACGACGAATTAGATTCTACGGAACTACTTTTTTATGTTAATATAATATTATTATTGTTCTTTAGTGAGGTATATTTTGCTTGAATACTTTTCTAGACTGAAGAAGGGAGAAAACTGGGGTGGGAGTATGTCCAAGGGTGGAAACAGCTTTTGTTCTAGGGCGAGGCAAATCAAGGCTTTTGGCCAAAAGCTCTGATTTGCCCCGATTTGAAATGGAATGGCATCTTTGCCTGTCCTTGATGCGCCCATGAGTGACTCCATCTTAGTTCGAATTGCCATGCCTAAATAAAATCTTTCCTGTCCTCCTCGGAAGCTAAAATAAAGGGACAAAGAGCTTCTCACTAGGCTCGTTTTGCAGTTAGCAGTTAGTGCAGCATTATCACAGACTTATAAATAATACGTATAAGAGCATTATCTTCATTATCCTATCCATTATCACATCTTTGGTCTATCTTTCTTTATCATTTTTGGTCTACATTTATAAGTAATTTTGATATCTATGGGAATTTGTCTATTCTCTATTCGCATTCAATCATCATTCATTCTATTATTTCTGCCATTCGTTCAATTTCTTTCATTCGAATGGAACATGGCGGTGCTAGGCAGGATGTGCATAAGTTTTTGATTTTTGCATTTATTATCGAACTGCATTGTATCAATTAGCCTTTTCGTTTATTTTTGGTATATTTAGTGTGATAAAATATTTGTTTAAGTGCAAAAGTTATACAGTAACCGTATCATCTGGTCTGGACTTCTTATTTCTGCAATGAAAATTATTATTCTTTGGTAGTGTAAAAATAATTGTGACAAATATAACACACATTTTCAGGTAAATTGTTGATTTACATGTTTTCTTATTAATATATTTCATAAGTATTTTGATTTCCAATCCTGTGTCCCAATGTAATACCCTTCAAATGTGTGCAAAAAGTTGTGCCCCATTTTGGTTCAAGTTCACTCTCGTGTTATTTTACTCATCTTTAGATTTGGCTTCTTAATTTCTGATAAATAATCATCGCTCGTTTATTATATATAAAGATCAAATCTTAAATATTATGCACCTACTGGTTTGGATTTTTATATGGATATTATTTCTTTGTGGTCCCAAATCACGTGTGGTTCTGATCGTTATGGGGTCAATAACTGCTAAAACACATTTATTTATATTTTAAATACCTTATCAAGAAGAGATACCTATAACCATTAACCAATTGTGACTGTCGCATAAATGTTGTGGAGTCAGAGGAGCTTATACCTGTAATGATTGTAATAAGCTTGTCTCAATACAGCGCCGAGTGCGGAGTGAAGGTGCGCAATACAGTGGGTAGGGGGTGTTAATCGTCATGAGGTGCATGTGCAGTGCAACAAACCGCAGGGCGCAGGCTAGACGGGGCGCAGGGGAGGGCGGGGGCGTGGTGGCGCGCGGGGCGAGGGCCCGTCCGGCAGTCAGCTGTGCAAAGTGTCATGTCGCGCCGCGCCGCGCTGTATCGTGGGAAGTGGCCTAAATTGTGCCCCTCTATTGAATCACTACAGATTTTTACGGTTGGACATCTAAACTCACTAGAAACAGCACCAATAATAATCTCAGTAAATCAATTTTAGAAAACGCACATATCAAGCCTGAATAACTTTGGTGTAGGTAATTTTTCTTTGTTTGGTATTTCAGTAGTTCAGAATGAGAGATTGAACAGAATTTGTTGAGCCTAGATCTGGAAATTATTTTGTGTGTGTAGTACCTATCTATCTTATCAATTGAAATCTCAAATTGAGTTGAGTGTTGACATCATGATGATCAATGCTCTAGATTAACCATATACCTACCTAGTGCAGGGAACTTGAAAATTATACTAGGTGCCTACTTATGCCTGTGTTCCATCCTAATATAGCCATCACTGTCTACCATAGTTTGATGTGAATGTTTAATTTATGGTATTTGAAGATGATTTTTCTGTATGTAAAACTTTCTAAAAAACCAGTTTTTTTGTCATAAATACTACTATTGTAACATAAGTATTTACTTATCAAAATTTTAAGTGGTGAAATTGAATAACCATTGCTTAAATTATGGTAAAGGTGTGCTTTGTGCGTAACATTTTCATTGTTCACATGTGTTTGCCGTTTGCCATTGTTGTGCAATCAACAATTTTCAATAAAGTCCTTTATGGTTACCGCTGGTAGCTGACGATAACAGCCACAATCACAGTTTTCTTGCTCTCAATGTACAAATTTAATCAGTGTTTCATTACAATTGTTGATTCATATCCTGTAATAAAAATATTTTAATGGATTATTTCATGGTGGTCTCCACTGAGAAATAACAACATACCAATTTAAATATGGTTTCAAAGTTATTTTTAAAAATGAATTTTTGGTGTATGTTATAATTTTACAAATGTGCCTTCAAGTTGCTAAATGGTATGAGTAGTGTACATCTATCTTCCTCGGAGCTAGCTATATCCATATAATGAAGAATCAGTGGGATGATGCAATTGACTGCGGGTCAAATATCTAGTTTCATACTTGGGAATAAACTATTTATAGTTCAATGCTAAGTATCTTTTTACACAAGACTTTATGCTCATGTGGTTGTATACCTGTATGTTGTTTTATTAAGATTGTGTTTTTAATTATCGAGCAATGTTTTCATTCCACCAAAGTTAGTAGTTGTATGTCAATCTAAGCCTAGTGTGTAATCAATTAATAATTGAATACATAATGAAAATAGCAAGAGTAGGTACCTACCTAGGTATCTAGATTACTTGGTTGAAATATATAATATCTTCAAATTTAGGTACATCAGAAATCTAATTATTTTTATTACAATCATGGGCATAGTGACATTTGCCATTGCAGCACGCCGTGGCGGCCATGGCTACGCTCATCCAGGAGAATGGTATCAAAGAGCTGAGTAAGGGCACGCACGGGGTGGTGGGGAACCATGGCATGACGGCGCACAGTGTGGCCAGCCACATGGTGCCCGACCACGAGTACTGCGAAGCGGGCGGCGCGGGCGGCGCGCCGCCGCAGTGCGTGGACGCCGGCGCCGCGCCCGCAGCGCCCGCCGCCGCCGACGAGGAGGAGGAGGAGACGCCCGAAATAGACATAATGATAAACAATGTCGTGTGCAGTTTTAGTGTTAAGTGCCACCTGAACCTGAGACAGATCGCTTTGAACGGTGTTAACGTTGAGTTTCGGCGCGAGAACGGTATGGTCACGATGAAGCTGCGGCGGCCGTACACGACCGCGTCGATCTGGTCGTCGGGGCGCATCACGTGCACGGGCGCCACCAGCGAGGACCAGGCCAAGATCGCGGCGCGCCGGTATGCGCGCGCACTTCAGAAGCTCGGCTTCCAAGTGCGCTTTCGTAATTTCCGCGTAGTAAATGTACTGGGCACGTGTCGGATGCCCTTCGGCATTAGGATTATATCCTTCTCCAAGAAATACAAAGAAGCAGAGTAAGTATTTCACTTTCTTGCAAGTAGTAACCTTCCTCATGATTACCTAATCTGTTTTTATTATTTTTATTTTTGTAATACCAGCACTTAATATGCACTATTTGGCTCTGATAATTTACTAATGCAGGGTGGGACTTACATGTCTTTGGTAAAGTGGTAATTCTGTAAGCCTCACCTAGCCTAATCCAGTGGACTAGTACTAGTACTAATTCCAGTAGGTAGATACTTTAAACCAAAGCGTCCTGTGTGAAAATATTCTAGTATGCACGACATGTCATTGTGATCACAAAAATATTATGAAATAAATATTATATTTACAAGTTTTCAACTAAATGACAATGAACATAAATATTATAATTGTATAAATTACAAGATAAAAAACTGTTTCATTTACCTCATAATAACTAAAACACTAGTATGTAAACACATACATACAAATTTTATTATAGATAAAACAAGTTTATTTACCCTAAGTCATTATTATGAGTGGGAATATTTTAAAGTATGTATATCATCCAGGAAGTGGATTTCTTCAAATACTTCACATTTTAGTGATGTTCTCCATAGTTTAATAGGTTGCAGTTATAAATAAATATGTATAATACACGTAAATGTAACATATTGTTTTGTTTCAGTTATGAACCAGAACTCCACCCCGGGGTGACTTATAAGCTGTATAATCCTAAGGCCACACTTAAGATATTCTCCACTGGAGGTGTGACAATCACAGGTACCCATCAATTTATGTGTACTAATATAAAACTGTAACAGAGATGTGTATGTACATACACAGCTTATTGAACGTATTTTGTTCAAAACATCTGAAGAGACTTCAGTTTTTTAAGATTATAACTAGCACTTCACTGAATTAAAACAAATATTTTTAGATCTTATGCATATTAAAATTTTGCTAACGCGGCCAGAGTCGCGCGGCAACAGCTAGCGAATGTGTATAAAAATATAATGTGAATCATTGCACTAGTAAAGATGCATATTTTCCCGGCGCAATCGTGTGCCCATACTACGCAGTTGTTGTTGGTATATCCCAAATGGGACACTGCATGAGTCACGCCCATCCAATCTAAATACATGATTTACTTTCGACATCCTCGTTGGTTGGTAAACAAAGCTGTAAACATACTGAGAATATTATGTTTACCGGCAAAACTCCTATTGCAAGGGACTAGGAGGACGAGTATAGGCTTTGGAGGCGCCTATTCCTAACACCGTGAGACCTTGTATATCTAAATATTAGAGAAAAAAACACACTAAAGAAGTGGTACGTAAGGCTCCTTGAACGTACTTTTGACCGGTCGTATAGAGGACTTTTATTTTGAATGCAGGTTGAGATTATTGTATAAATTTACTGCTCGCTTTTACCGACGACGCTTTCTTAAAACATCAGGTGTCAGTAGGTGGGTATAGTTTCGTAATAACATGTGACGTTGGTGAACATGTGTTCTGTGTGTGCAGCCCGCAGCGTGAGTGACGTGCAGTCGGCGGTGGAGCGCATATTCCCGCTGGTGTACGAGTTCCGCAAGCCGCTGACGGCGGCGGACGAGGAGCTGCTGCGGCAGAAGCGAGCGGCGCGCGCGGGTGGCGGGCGCGGGGGCGGCGGCGGCGCGGCGGCGGCGGCCGCGGCCAGCGCGCCCGCGCCGCCGCCCGCCGACGACCCCATGCGCCTGGTGACCATGTCGGACGACGACGCCGACGCGTGGGAATGACGCGCCCGCGCCGCGCACTGACGCTCCCGACGCGCCGCCCCGCGCGGGAACGGTCCGGACTCTACGTTGGCATCGAAGCAATAACTGTCGGTTGTTAGTGCGATCGCGTGTGACTCGTCGGCGAGCTGTTCGATTCATGCCAAAGATATTTATTAGGGAGGTGCTTCGCGCCGTCGCCGCGCTCGGCCGCGGCCGGCGTCCTGCTCGCCTCCCGCGCTTCTTTACCCTTCGTCTGTACGAATGTATCGTTTTTGTGATGACCTGTGACCTCTTTAGTTTGCGTAGATGAAGTCGAATCGTTTAGGTTATAACCGAAATTAATAAAACGAAAAAAAAATGTTCAAAATATAAATCTCGATAACGATACTCAGTCTCGTTTTTCATTTGCCGTTATGATTGATGAATTTGTAGTGATAATAGTGTTCAATAAGATTTGTTCTAAGAATGAAAATGACTGAACGTCTAGAAGTTAGTGATTGTAAATATGAAAGCTTCGACATTATACGTTTCAATAATAAACACGTTTGTTTTATTGTTTTAATTTTTGAGATACATGTAACATAATTGTAATATCAGTCGAAATTATACACAACCTTTATGTAATGCCCCAAACACTCGGTCTACGAATCAGACTCCTGTGTGTCGTACTCGTCGCTGGTGAGCCTGGGGTGCGACGGGCGCGGCGGCCTGGAGAGCCTCATTGGAGTCGCGTCAAGTCTCAAACGGCCATTTTTCATTGGCGTTTGAATGTATGCGCTCATGTCGACCACGGCGAGGCGGGGCGTTTTGACTGCCGTTCCTTACAAACAGACGTACTTAAGTAGGTAGGTGCTTACATAAATAACTATGTAACTGTAAGAAATCCCAAACTCACCCGTTATAATCGGCAATAAATGGTTGACCGTAGCCACGGTTTGTGGCCTGGACCTCAACACAGCACGGCGGGAGAACCGCAGGGGGAGGGCTTGGAGGGCAGGCGGGGAAGCTGCGGGCAGCGGCGGTGACAACACTCGCCCCGCCAGCACGCGACGCTCTGGAGATGAACTCGGAGACCTAGGCACGGAACAGTTGGATATCAATTCTACTGGCCACATGGAAATTGTCCATTTTATAATAAAAAAAAAATGAAAAAATATTTATTTATCTCTGTCTACTTATTTATGTTAATTTGTTTACAAATGAGGTCTGTAGACTTGAGGAACAGTAAAATAAATTATGTAAGAGTGCTTAGCTTGTGACCCTTAAACTAGGCATTGCCTGTATCTTAAGGGCCAGGATAATAGCTCGCTATTACACAGGTAGACAGGCACACCAACAATACTACAAGGCAAACTGACAAACAGGGCCCTAACCACGCTAGCTACTCAAATCGTAATAGAAAAGCAAACGCTCGCGATTACGTTTCAAACGCTCCGCTTTTGACGTTTTGCTGACACCATACCATATCAATGTCAGTAGAAATCGTGAAGCTCGTGTCAGCAAAACGTCAAAAGCGGAGCGTTTGAAACGTAATCGCGAGCGTTTGGTTTTCTATTACGATTTGAGTAGCTAGTGTGGTTAGGACCCTGGGGACCGTTCCAATAACGCTCAACCATCGAAATAAAAGTAGGCCTATCCTACGTATACCTACAACAATAGTTTTACGCGCTCGACTCGCAATACGTTAGCTGTTTTGACATTTACGATCGCGCCAATAATTTCGAAGTCCGCTAACGACTGCTTCTCGTCTCGAGTGAATCGAGTCGCGAATACGTTGGCACGGGTGGGAGAATGGTTAGTGGACTATGAAAACTGTCAAAACTGACATTTCGAGTCGAGTTGTAGTCGAGCGTATTTGGATGATGATAATGAAGATGATGTGTGGTACCTACTTGCACATTTTGCATCTGATTGCTCCTTACACTTATTTAAAGACCCTAATCTTCGCCTTAGGTAGCGAAAGGCACAAAGAATGTTCACGCCAGCTGTCAGACGGAACGCCAGGTGGCCTTCTATGCTTTCATATAACGATATAGGCAAGGTCGTTGTTCATTAATTTATCAAAAAGCTCTTGTCCATAACGTCTATCAAAGGTTACCTACACGATGGTTACATGATCTAAGATGTACCTAATGTCTTCCATGCTAAAATAAAAAATTAACTTGGCTACGTTGCACGATTTTTTGAATGCATGCTGATTTTTATAATACAGAAAAAAAAACTATCTCTCGGTGGCATAGTAACTACAGTAAGTATAATACGCGTGCTATACGTTTTGGTTCAAATGCAATGGCGTCGCAGTACCTACACTAAACGTTTTTCGTATGAAACATCTATTATGGGGACGCCGCGCCTCCGCTACAACTAACTTCAGGTCTGCCAACTTATTTATGGCGTGATTACTGCAGGTCCTGAACAGGTG
The DNA here is from genome assembly GCA_905147325.1 of Notodonta dromedarius. Classification (NCBI taxonomy): domain Eukaryota; kingdom Metazoa; phylum Arthropoda; class Insecta; order Lepidoptera; family Notodontidae; genus Notodonta; species Notodonta dromedarius. The sequence goes on along the minus strand of LR990159.1, from coordinate 11,004,069 downwards.
CTCTACATTTTGCGAAAGCTTGTACTTACTTGCGAGCTAGTTATAATAATAAATCGTTCATGAAATCTTACATTGCATCTAGGTACCACTATGTTTTGCACCTACATAGCTATGTTTGATGAAAATCCGCTCAGTCATTTTCAAGATGTACGCACGCAGCAAGGTTGTTTTAAATATCATGACTTTTCCTGACCTCTCGCGCTCAATAACAGGCTGTCTCCTCCGATGTCGTCCTCTTGGATCCTTCTTCTTAGTTTTGCCTATACGCGGTGGGATCACTCCAATGTGTCGGTAATAATCACACAGTGCTTTGGCGAGTGACCTGCCAATTTTCGCATCTGAACACACTTGTTAAGATTATAAAAATGCTGATGCAACAGAAATTTCCAGAGCATTTGCGTAACAGACTTGGCAGACGGCCTAAAATGTATCGATTATGTCATTAGAAATTGCTACAGCACATTCTTATTGGCTCCTGCCTTCAAGTGTATGATTATAGGCAAATATAAAGTGAACAATACGTGGAGAAAAAAAATTGCCAGCACCATGACCAATAAATAGTTCGCTAGCCGATAAAGTAGGTACCTAGAGAGATCGGGAGAGCATATTTTAGTGACGATTATACTCATACTGGATTAATTTTTTGATAGTGATCCGCCCCAGCTTCCTTTGACTTTTCTCTAATACTTATATAGAAAAGAAGAAATTATTTAAATAGGTAGGTAGTAGTGAAAATGCCATCAAAATGAGTAACTTCATTTTGAATAACTAAGCGGACAGATGGTTAGACGCGGCTAGCGAGAGAAGAGACAAATTAAAAGATTAAGTAATTTAGCGGCGATCGTATCTATCTAAATATATATAACTCAAAGGTGACTGACTGACTGACTGACTGACTGACATAGTGATCTATCAACGCACAGCCCAAACCACTGGACGGATCGGGCTGAAATTTGGCATGCAGGTAGATGTTATGACGTAGGCATCCGCTAAGAAAGGATTTTCATTAATTCTACCCCCAAGGGGATAAAATAGGGGATGAAAGTTTGTATGAAACTTTGTCAATTAAATTCCACGCGGACGAAGTAGCGGGCACAGCTAGTTATCATATAAACACCGTGAACCAAATAAAATACTCAAGAAAAGGATACAGGCATCCTCAGTGTAATGTATGAAAGGTCCCCTGGGCGACAGCCTCCTACCGCCCAGCGACACGAGCAGTGTATAGGCGTCGACGGCACCCGTGGGCAGGGCGCGGCGGGCGCTGCCGGCCGCGCCAGCATCCGCGTTGTACAGACATGCCTCCGGCCGCCACGCTTCTATACGGGTCCCTAGGAACTTCGGAAGGACTGCGTGACGCTCGAACCTGAGGAAAAAAACAAGTGAAGATAACACTTTTGCGATTGCGAGGTACATTTTGCACTAGTAGTTACCGGAGTAAAATATATAATAAATTAGCCCTTTTGACGTCCCACTCCTGGGCACGGGCCTCCCCTCAACACCAGGGGGATTCAGGCCATAATACACCACTCTGGCCAACTGCGGGTTGGCGGATTTCACATGGCTTTCGAAAATTGGTTAGTTCTTCTAAGACATGCAGGTTTCCTCACGATATTTTCCTTCACCGTAAGCAAGTGATAATCATATAGAAATTATGATTCGCACATAGATTTCGAAAAATCCAGAGGTGCGAGCCGGGGTTCGAACCCAAGACCTGGTGCTCGCAAGACGCGTACTTTAACCAATCGGCTCTCACAGATTAAATACATAAACAATTACATAACGTATTAAATTTAATTTGTACAGCCAAGACCTGCATGACTTGTTGTATCGTCCGTGGACCATAATATTATAATACTTAGAAGTACCGAAACATAGACGTAGATTTCTTGCTATAAAATAAGCTCTAGGCGCTTGACATTAAAATCGCTCGCTATATGAGTTTTGTTCCTACAGCTATGCAAACAAGTATTTCCGATATTTGTATTTGCTAATAATTAATAAATAGACGCACCTGTACACGTCGTCATACGAGTTACCGCGTACGAACACACCTTCGTGGCTGATGTCACCGTGGATGTCGATAATGAAATCCAATTGGAGGTTCTGGAAAAAGCACACCCATTAAGATCAATTACTTAATAATGTAGGTGGTATTGCGTGGGTAAACATGTATGTATGTATACGAACGTTACATCGGTACATACCACCCCCAAATCAATTAGGTACATTACATCATATATTTATTAAAGCCAAACACGATAGGTACAACCTTTATAAACACACCATGTTTAGGGTTATGATTTTTCTACTTAATATTTTAATATTATTACTATTTTCTGGAACGTGAACTACATGAACGACCACACAATGTACCTATTTAATTTACTAACAAATACCTAGGTACTTAAGAACAAAACAAGGTTTAATGGGAAACGTTCTATATCAATTTTCGCTTTAATATAAAAATAACCACGATTTGACTTTGCATTCGTTAGTAACGGTAATGCGTGTATTTAAGAATCCTTACGGAGATTCATATCAATATATTTATGCCCAGTTGAAGTAATAAACAAATCTATGCAAATAAATAAAATTGGAGTGTCTGTTTGTAATATTAAAATTACACATTTTCACTAAATGCATATGAAAGTACATACGACCCTATAATAAAAACGCGATTTAAAAAAAAATTGTCTGTCTGTCTGTGTGTGTTCCGGGTAATCTCCGAAACGACTGGACCGATTTTGACGGGACTTTCACTGGTAGATATCTGTTGTTATAAGCAGTAACTTAGGCTACTTTTATTTTAGAAAAACATAATTTAAAAAAATGGGTCCTGTCGCGAGCTCAGAACGCGGGAGCGGGCTTTATTGTTAAGTTAAATTCCACGCGGACGAATTCGCGGGCTCAGCTAGTAATAAATATCGCCAGACTGACACACTAACTGTATGGTCCAAAACTAAGCAACGTTTGTACTATGGGTACCGTACAATGGGTAAGTGTCCCAGTATAATAAATTAATAATATACTTAATAACCTACTTTCTCTGAGGTAAGTTTTTGTACGAGATCGCTGACGGCGACGAGCGCAGGGTGTGCGTAGCTGGTGGGGCGGTGCCAGCAGCGGTTGAGGTCGGAGCCCAGCAGGTCCGAGCGCTGGTTGCCCAGAAACACGCCGTCGGGGTTCAGCATTGGCACTACCTGATAGTTTTACCACAGTTTATGACGCTGTGGTTTATGCTCAAATATACTCGAATAAAAACGTCTGCATTTGCCTACGATATCGGCATTCTTCTTGATGAAACTAGTCAAAGTCCAATGGTGCATTCACAACCTTGCACTAAATTTCATGTTTCACACATTCAATTAGATTTTCTTTGGCCTTCCGTGCCACGCATCCGTCTTTGCTATGTAAGGAAATTACTATGCCGACTAAAATCATAGTTGGTAATTACCTCAATGACTACATTGTGTCTTAGAGCCAATGCTTTTTCTGAAGTACTCAGCATAAAATCTAGGAACCCTGAAAATTGAACAAACTTGTTTATGTTACCTATAGGTAGACTAGTGTCGTTAAAGTATCTACTTTTTACGTTTTATTTATAGTAAGAAAATCTGCTACACAACAACATTATGGATAAGAAAGAAACCTAGGATTATTTTCCTAAACCTAGACATTCTTTCAATTATACCGAAAAGTGTATATACAAACCCTGACAGATGAATGAAGAGGGCGGTTCCCCTCCGTGCGTCCTCGCCACGATCAGCACGACCCTCTTCCGCGGCTCAGCCGCTTTGACCTTTGTTGCTGGGGTCTCTTCCTTGACCTCGTGTTCTTTATCTTTATTTAAATCTCCGATAGTTATGAGTTCTATTCGACGTTTTTGCTGAAATAAATTTATAAAAATACATGACTTATACTTACCTAAAGAGTAAGTAGGTTATACATCCATAAATATGAGCACCAGGAAAACCAAAGATACATGAGTAATAGAAGTAGGCAGATGGTAAGTAGGTAAGGAAGTCTTGGTAATTAAGTGACGTGAGTAAGTCAGTTTCAAATGGGGTATAGTAATATACTGAAGTTCGCGCTTTGCAGAGTGGAATACTATTAGCTATAATAATAAATCAGTTATCATAGAAACATAAGAAAAACAATTGGAGGAATATAGGTGCACTGCAGTTGTTCTCTGCTTACCCCTTCGGGGAATGCAGACGTGATGGCTTATAATAATAATTATTATCAAGCACAACTGAAACAAGGAAAACCTACCTACCTTAATACCTACTTTAATATTTTTGAAGGCGATTTGAATAAGGCTTACTGTAGTTTGAGCGATAGACTCCCTAGTAGCGAAGGGCTTTGCTCGTTTCTCCCAAGTGGCCAGGTGCTTCTGGAGGCGGGAGTAGGAGTAGGAGGCCGCCGCGGAGAACTGGTACACGTCCTCCTCGCGGTCGAACGCGAAGGCCATACTCAGCACCTTGCGCCCTCTGTGCGCCAGCGAACGGTGGTAGAACACTAGTCGCCGGGGAATCCTTTGCCTACAAGTTAACAGAACTAGATACCTACGAACTGTATGTAAAGTGATTTTACCTGATCTTTGGTAATATTTATGTTTAAAAAAAATACTAAAAAGCATACGTATTTAATGTTTATACAGGTTGAAACAGAAAGGGTATACTTTTTTTTTCAAAACTATATTTGTTATTCTAAAACTATCAGCTTTAGAGGAAATTTGAAAAACAAAAGGTGTTATAGGAATACAGATGTTGACAGATTTCACAAGTCTACAAAACCTTTAGTACTTCAACTGTCCCACAAAGCCGATAGTTTTAGATTTACAAAGTAAAGTTGCAAAAAAATAGTACACCCTTTTTTTTTAACCTAGTAGACGACAATTAATATGTAAAATTGTTAATAAGTATGACGTCTTTTCATATTTTTAATGGCAACAGGCATGCCCAGATTGTTTACCGAATAGGCAAGGAAAAATACCTACACATTAAAAAGGTGAGGACATAAATAGGGGCATGGTACAGTCATCGTTCGCTCAGAAACAATGTTAGTAACTGTAGGTACCGCAAAGCATGGGTTGGAGTCTCGCAGAATTTTAAATGAAGAGGTGGAGTACTAATTTACTTCAGTATGTAGGTAGGTAGTTACTAGGTACTTCGGTATATATTTATCTATTAGGCATGGCCATATAAAAAGTAATGAGATCTTACCATTTTGGTCGGGATGTAGACCTTACTAGCGGGGTCATGTCTCCATCATACAATGTCACTTCTTTACCCAAGTTTACAATATTGAATATAACTCTCTGTAACAATATACAAACGTCAAGTAGGTAGCTATTAATTTTTTTATTGATTTATAATTGCCTAAGTAGCTACTTTATTAATTTAAAGAACATTGGATTATGTTCACTATTTCGTTGGAATTAAAATTGGTTATCCACTACTTACCTGGTCTTGCTTTACATTCTCCACGGTGAAATTGAACCAGAACCTGGATCGGGGCCTGCAGGTGTCAGGCCTTACGAACAGGTCATACTCCAGCTCTGTGATGTGGTCCGCGCGGCCCAGGTTCCCGCACTCGAAGGCTGCGTCGAAGCACAGCTGGCCTCGCTTGGCTTTCCCGCTGTGGCCTGGTGGCCGGACTATCAGACGGTTCAAGTTTCCTAGGCCACCTTCTCCATCACTCTCTTCACTATCTAAAATATATATACACAACGTGTATGTAGAAATGTAGCATACCCTATTGGACATATCGCGCCACTCACTAATTTCGATAAGTAAAGGCCTACCTACAAACAAACTTATATGATTTACCTACCTACAAGTAATAACTATACTTATATCTACTAACCAGGGGAAGTGTAAACAGTTATAGAACTACATTAATGAGTAATTAATAATGGTGACAATATTTTGTCCGAGTTATATGACAAATACTTAGGTAGGTAGTTCGCTACTTAAATTAACAAATCGCACAATATATTATAGGTCCTATAGTACATCGGACTTTGGACTTTTGAAAAACCGTGAATATTTTATCTATTATGGAAGTTTTGACATTAAGTATTTGTTTAGTTACGGATAAAAGATAATATTTAACAACACAATCCCTTTAAAATACCACAAGCGGCACGTAGATAGATGGAAGTATGCTCAAGTTCGTCCGTGTAAGCGGCCATCACCGATCACCGTACATGTGCAAGCTGTTCCCGGCCTCCCGACCAGCCTTACTTACGCAACTAACTTTAACAACGTGAGCAGATTGGTTGTAAGATTGACGGCGACGCCTGTTGGTAGGTGCACGAAACGACGCCCCGCTAGACACGCTAACAGCATATTGAATGTTTTCACACCTATTCGCAATTCAATTGAAATGATAACGATGGATACGTGCTTTCAATTAAGGTGGAACACCGTGTGGGTTGGACGAAGATAGTTATTTGTACCTACTGTTCTTTAAAAAGTACTACCTACCCACCCTGTGAGATTTATCATTATACTAGTGCTGCCTAAGTATCGATAGATAATAATCGATACTCGATAGTATTCCAATACCATCGTCACCTTGAAAACGTTGTCATAATATCGATAGGGCTATTGATAGTAGGTATTGTCACATGGATAGCCATATCGATATTATGACTAGTTTTCGAGGTCAACTATCTATCCATCAGCTACCGATATTGATGCAACACTAATTATCACCACAATTTAATTATATAGTGTAGGCTCTAATTAAGTATTAGACACATCTTATCATTAAACTATCCAATTCCAAATAATATTACGTAGCACTTTATCCTAATTCGTTGACAACTACTGTAATCCTCCTACTATAATATATATATCCTACTAATATTATAAATGCGAAATTTTGTGAGTGTGGATGTATGTATGTATGTATGTTTGTTACTCCTTCACGCAAAAACTACTGAACGGATTTGGATGAAATTTGGAACACAGATAGATTATAACCGGGATTAACATATAGGATACTTTTTAACCCAATAATCCAATACTTCGCGGATGAAGTCGCGGGGCACAGCTAGTAATAAATAAATGCGAAAGTTTGTGAGTGTGGATGTATGTTTGTTACTCTTTCACCCAAAAACTACTGAACAGATTCGGATGAAATTTGGAACACAGATAATTTATAACCTGGAATAACACATAGAATACTTTACTTAAGTCTACGCGGACGAAGTCGCAGGCATAAACTAGTAGAAAATAAAGTACCTAAGTCTTATGAGACTTGTCATTACAACCCTTCACTAGAATTGCCAACCTTGTGAATCATCAGAGTTTATAATATACGACGGATCATTTACGAACATAATAGAGGTATGCATCTTTTACGCACCTCACTGGTATGCTACGAAGACAGGTGATTAGATATTAGGAAACCTTAGGCTCGAGGCTTTAGTAAGGGTTTGAGGATGGCGAGACTTAGAAAATACAGCAGTCTAATAAAATTTAATTAGAATCTATATCAATAGTGACGCGTTTTCATTTTACTTAAGGTGAAGACGCCTGCCTAGCCCGCGAAATTCAAAATTTTCGAGTATTTTTATAGTTTATCCAAAATCTGAAAACATTTAAGACAACATTTTGTGATTTGCGACAAACACAGTATGCAGTGCGTTTATTAATACATTTATTTTACTCTAAATATTATCACGGTGGATATGATACTAGTAAATCACTAAATATACAAAAAATGGCCAGATTATCTGGATAGCTGTCGTTCTTGAAATGTTTTAGAGTAATTTGGATATATTAATAAATGCACTGCACACGGTCTTTTTCGCGAATTACAAAATGTGCCTTTTATTATTGTCAGATTTTGAAAAAAAAACAAAAAACCTCAAAAAATTTTAACTTCGCGGGCTAGATGGGCGCTTTAGCCTTAACAAGCGTCTAACTAAAGGCTACGGTAACTACTTAACATGGTCGGTTGTGTGCTTGTTTGCCAACTTTGTGAAAAATGCGAAATAGTTAAGATATAGGACTCAGTGATTGGTAAGCTTAGCTGTAAAGAGTTATCTGCAGTACCTAATAAAAAGACAAATATCAACTAACCATACAACAAAGTATAATCATGTTTCGTTATTTATCTATACAAATAAATAAAATTGGAGTGTCTGTTTGTAATATCAAAATAACACCTTTTCACGAAACGCATATAAAAGTGCATACGACACCTATAATAAAAATGCGATTTATAAATTTTTTGTCTGTCTGTCTGTCTGTCTGTCTGACTGTGTGTTTGTTCCGGGTAATCTCCGAAACGGCTGGACCGATTTTGACGGGACTTTCACTGGCAGATAGCTGATGTTTTAAGGAGTAACTTAGGCTACTTTAATTTTAGAAAAACAATTATGGTTCCGCGTAAAAAAATAAAAACACATGAAATCAAAGAGTATCTCCGAAACGGCTGGACTGATTTTGACGGTACTTTCACTGGTAGATAGCTGTTGTTATAAGCAGTAACTTAGGCTACTTTTATTTTAGAAAAACAAAATTTTTAAAAATGAGTACTATCGCGCGGGCTTAGAACGCGGGAGCGGGCGTTTTTGTTAAGTTAAATTCCACGCCGACGAAGTCGCGAGCTCAGCTAGTTTGAATATAAAAAAACGATTTATATTTATATTGATGATATTATTGTTATTCGCATAAGTATGTGCTTATAATATATATAATATATGCTTATAATATAAATAAGATAAATCTATATATATATAAAAATTAATGTTTGTCTGTATGTCCTTTATAGAATCGCAAACTATGCATTTGATCATGTCATGATCTTCAACAAAATGTTGTGCATGAGCCCACAAAAGTTTCTAAATTGGTACGACCAATCTTTGGCAGCGTAGCAACGCACGCAGGGTACAGCTAGTAAAATATAAATTTAAGTATTAATTCCAACTAATTACAAGATGAAATAAACAAAAGATGAGTAAGTATATTCTTACCGGACATTTTACGCCGTCACACCGCACCATCAATATTGTAATGAAAACATTTGCCGGCATATCAATTATCTACTTGCTAACAATTAATATTAAGTCAATTTTTGCAGTAAATGGTGTCATCTTTGTATCCTGCCCCCTGCGGCGTCCTGCGGGCTCGCGGGTTGCCACGATACGCCGCTATGCGACATTCCGTTCATAATAATAACAATAAATAAAAATATTTCACTCCAGTGCGGAAATATTGAGGTAGTTTACTGTCGTTGCTAAGCAATATCTAAGTGACAAGCTAAGTACACACGGCAGAAAAAGTACTAGTCAAGGAATAAAAATAACATGATTCTTTAACATGGATTTAAAAGAGTCAATTTTATAAAACACTTAGTCAATTTTTTTTTTTTTTGTTTTTTTTTTTGCTACCATCTAAGTACGTAGTATGTATTTATTAATTCGTACCTAACCTACCTATACTACCCACTTAACTTCTTCTTTAGTGGTAATTACAGAAAGTCTAGTATTAATTACATACTAAAATTTGGCTGAAATGTGTTTTAGGTTATAACTATTTTTTTAATCATAATAACGTACCTACAACCCTGTGCACTTACCTAGGTACTACTAACCTAACTCTTTATTTATACAACAAAGTCACGCTACATAGAGCATTCGGCGTAGATAAGCCTACGTAGGAAATCGTAGCAAGTGCTACGCGGCGTAGAAAGTAGGCTACGTCGTAGCATATTATAGTGTGAAAGTTATTATTACTTCGTTGTTATTTACCGCTTTTTAGGTGCCTATGATGATGTTATTATAAGTATATTATATATATATAATCACTTAAGGCTAAAGCGCCCATATAGCCCGCGAAGTTCAAATTTTTTGAGTTCTTTTAGAAATTTTTCAAAATCTGACAATAATAAAAGACAATTTTTTTAATTCGCGAAAAAGACCGCGTGCAGTGCATTTATTAATATATTCAACTTACTCTAAAACATTTCAAGAACGACAGCTATCCAGATAATCTGGCAACTTTTGTATATTTAGTGATTTACTAGTATCATATCCACCGTGATAATATTTAGAGTAAAATAAATGTATTAATAAACGCACTGCATACTGTGTTTTTCGCAAATCACAAAATGTTGTCTTAAATGTTTTCAGATTTTGGATAAACTATAAAAATACTCGAAAATTTTGAATTTCGCGGGCTAGACAGGCGCCTTCACCTTAAATAGGTACCTACCCATGTACTATTCTTCATTGAAATATTGTTTGTTTTGTGTTACTCACTCGTGAATCACAGTTTTCTGCATACTTCTTACTTGATTTCAGGTTCATAAATGAAAGAAACGTTTATGAATATTGTCATTTATTTAATAAATAATATGTTGTAATGTTAATAATATTATTTTTGGCAACATATCGCCGCACGCACCGCGAACATTGAACAAAGCTCAACGTTTGTCAATAAATATTGAAAATTGAAAACATCCTCTTAGCCGTAATATAAAACATTAGCGCTAATATTTACACGTCTTTTTCTATTACATCACTAATAAATAAAAACAGGTACTTAACTACAACAAATAACATTCGGATAAAATATAAAAGTATAAAACTTATATTATTGAACACAACATGTAAAACTAAATGGTTTTAGATCAATTTGTACAATAAAACATGGCTCACAAAACATATTTATAAATATCTATAGATACTTTATTAAAATATAGTTTGATCCCTAAAATTGGTAACCATTTGTATAATAAAAGAGCTAACGAAGCGAATTAAGCGATTATATTTTAGATCAATTCCTTTGGTTTTTTGTGCAATTCAGTAGATCTCTGGGAAGCAGTCGAATTAGCAAAATCATCTACCCTCATGTAACTGACCTAGCAAGACAAAGAAATTGTAAAATATTAAAAGAAGCACTTTATGCATAATAATGAATTTAAAATTCTAATAAAAATAGTACTCAACAAAATTAATCTTTTTTATGCGTAGGTATGTATACTATTTTGTTACAACAGCAAGAGCGGAACTGTAGGATCTCACAGTAAACACAAGGATTTCACAAACATGACACGAGTATATTCAAGCATTGTCGACGCGACCGAGTGGTACACTTATTCCCACTGGGAAGGATAATGCACAATTCATTTTCACCATTTCCCCCACCAGTCCACCTGTTCCTACTGGTGGGGATAATTAATAAATATCGCCAGACTGCCACACCAACTGTATGGTCCCAATCTAAGCAACGCTTGTACTATGGGTACTGTAGAATGGACTGGGGGTGATCCCAGTGACACCCAGTCCTGGGCAAATTAGGAAAAGCCATTTCCGAAATTTGCCCTGGCGTGGCGACGGGAATCGAACACGTTACCACCAGGTGCAGTGAGCCGAGCGGTCTACACACAAACCACTGCGCCAAGCAGTCGTCAAAAATAATTGGAGAATATGAATCGTCCACTTATCCTGGTGGGGATACTTCGGCCGGGATGAGTGCACCTCCCGGACGCGACACATGGTTCCCGGGGCACACCCACATTAACACAGTACACATAATATATAGATAAAGATATAAAACCTTATATGCTACAGATAGATACACGGCACAATCATACTAATAGTTAAAGGTTTGTTGATATTTTCAATCAGTTCTCTAAGTTTTTTTTTTCATACAGTCTACGATTGCCAACAAAGATCTTAGACAACCGGTGTAAATAAAGTTTCATTGTGATTTGACCATTGCCCACCCAGATTTAATGACTATTTTTAATTAAATTTCGTTTTAAATATTTTATGACCTAACATACTCACTCTCTGTTGGTAAGAAATTATTTTCAATATCTTAAAGTTATGGACCATTTCATAACACTTCACCATCGCCCAAAAAATTATTTTACAACTATATTTTAAAATTATTTAACTTTTTTATTTAACTTGTGGTTAAATCTTGATCCGCTGACATTATTTTGGGATCGTAATTTTTTTATGTTTAACCAAAACTCAATATTTTCAGTACTCATCCATCTAAACATTTAAACCGGAGACTATACCGAAACACAAATGGTATGGATATTCTAACGATTAATCCTATTGAGTGGGATCAACATCTTGTACAAAATTATCCCGAGTGTGATCCAAACATACCCGAACGTCCAAATGGGGTAAAACTTTCGTAAAGGTCTTTAGTGAATCTGGACAACAATATATGTAATAGCTAGAGCATCGGACAGACGATGATTGAAATCTTCTGCTTCAGTGTGAATTCATTCACCATTATACGCTAATCCGCTCCGATAATTATCGACGCCGCGGTAGCAGGGAGAAGATTTTTTTTTCATTATTTTACTCGGACGTCTGCAATGCTCCCAAACCATATTCATATGCCCTCTTATCTGTTCCAGAATATACCCTACAAATAAGGGTAAGTCTACGTCTCCCAGGCCATCTCCCAGGCCCGTATTAATAAATCAAACTCAAGCCTGAGAGCGATCTTGGAAATGTCATTCTAACGTGATCCCAGTACAAAATGGCATGTCAAAAGCGTACTCAAGATCGCTCCCAGGCTCGAGATTGGTTTATGAATACGGACCCTAGTTTTCGAATGGGGCATGTGAATAGGTTACAGGTAGACGTCGCAGCAGCTGTGTCGTCGCGATCACGCCTGCGTGTCTCCGTCCGTGTAGTGCGAGGGCCCCTCGGCGGAGCAGACCGAGTCCTCGGGTGTTCGCGACGCGTCGCCCGCCTCGCTCGCCTCGACCGCGCTCGCGCTGCCGCTCGCCTTGCCTTTACCACCGCGACGGGCTTGCAGAGCCTGCCCGTAAGGTGGTACATTAGTGGGGGGGAGATAGGTGGTAATGAAATATGTTGATTTTTATATTAAAACTTGGTGTGCCAACCACGAGTTTATGCAATGCATAATTTTTTGTACGGATTTTATTCTTTGAAATTGGTAAGACTGATTGCACACACTCAGGTTAGAGTACTTGTTTATTTACTTAGTTAGTTATTATGTTTATTTATTTAAATAGAGTGCAGTGATCATATGTATAATGTGAGAAAGTAAATAAAGAAAATTAAATTTGGAAAATATTTTATTTGTGAAAATCAACACATTTCGGAAACCAAGTAAGTTTGTAAACATAGTATATACACAGTACAGCCGGGATGAAAGCCGTTCATAAGAAATGAGACTCATGAAATAAGTACTGAAACATGTACAACCCTCAACCTGAAAAAACAGTTAGTGCCTTTAGTAATTCAGAAGTAGTCCTTCCAGTTGTTGCACTGGGAACACAGTGAAAGCGGATGACTGAGACATGGCATCGGTGAGGGGGCCGGTGACGTGGGGTCGTGGGGTCTAGGGGTCACGGGGTCGCGGGTTCGGTGCAGGGGTCGTCGCCCGTCACGCTACGTCAAGGCCGGACATCCACAGGGGTCATGCGGGCTCCAGTTTAGTGCACATGCTATATAATTTCACACCTCCTTACCTTTTCGCGACTGCCCTTTTTCTAATGTCGGAGTAGGATGGAAGATGAAACATTCATTAATGAGAATGGAGATAGTACACGGTATAGGACTGAAAACACCTGAATGTTAGTCAAATTACTGTATAGATTGGGCCGGTTTAAATAGGAGCATTTGAAATAACTTTATGTGAAATCAATATACTAGGTAGGTCCACATGACGAAGGTTAGGTACAAACTAAATTCTAAAATTAACAAACGCAACTAAGGGGTCTTGGAAATCATACATTCTAATATAAAAACTAAATATGAGGGCTCAGTTTCACTCGAAATTCAAGTATATAACCGAGGTGAATTTCTTAATGTATTCGTGATGAATTATAATGTACTTGTAGGTTAATTAATAAGTTTGTAAGGTATCTTGTATAATTTACTAAGGAAAATCCTCCACAAATATGTAGGTACCTAAGTGAGTCACTAAATAGTTAGGCATTCCTAGTGTTATTACAGAAAAGTTGTAAACGTGTTAAAACCGGAGTTATTTTAAATTTGAAATGTAATAATTAACGTAAATTATCACGAGTTCAATTTTTTTTGTAGCAGCTCAGTCAGTTTGTGATAGCATGTTGACATAGGTAAATTATTTTCATTTTTCTTTAAACACGCAACAACAATTGCACATCAAATGGAACCAACCCACACACACTTCTGCAAACTGAAACCAACCTAGAACCACTAACACTAAGTTGGTTTTGGTCTACAGCAGTGCATGTGGGTTGATTCCGTTGTGCAAAACGCTATCCAATTATGAACACGTTGGGTGCGCGTAGGTACCTGCAGTGAGAACCGCCTGTGCGGCGGCTTGCGCCCGCCGCGGCGCTTGCTGATGTGCGGGTTGTCGCGGCGCAGCGTCTTGTTGCGCAGGATCTCGAGCTGCACGTACAGCCGCTTCAGCTCGGCGCGCACCTCCTCCGACGTGGGCTCCTCCTCGCCCTCCGCGCCAAACCCCTCCGCCGGCCCGCGCCGAGACACCTGCCGACACCCGACGCGCGGCTTCTGAACAACTTTATCGACGGTTCATCCATTCGTTTGTCTTTTTTCTATGAAGTTATGACACTAACGAATAGATAAACTGACGATAAAGTTATTCAGAACGCGGACATAATATATGATTATAATTTAAGCACCGCGCAAATTTTGAACCGCCGCGCCGCCGGGAATACCTAAGGATTCTACTTTCCAAAACGACCCAACCAGAGCCTTTATCTAACCTAACCTAACTACACATAGAAAAAAAGATAAAATTTACTTACTATCTAATGAAGGTGAGCGATAACCTAACCTAATCATCAACCTAAAGATGAGCGACAGCACAATGTGCAGATTCTGCCAAGAAGCAGAGGAAAGTGCAATGCACATCCTCTGCTCGTGCGGCTCACTAATGCGTTGCAGAAGTATCTTCCTAGGGCGGCATATCATGCATCCGGAGGAGATACAAACACTCACTGCTCAAAGTATTTTTGGAAGTGGACTAGGCAGTGAACTATAATACGAAAGTGCTAGCTACAAAAGATCAGTAATGGTCGAAGTAGCCGGATGCCGCCCGAGCGGCATAGAGCACAAAACATAATAATAATACTACTATCTAATGAAGGTGGTTTATTTTAGAGCAATAATAAAAAACGCACACACATTTATGTTTATATGTATTTATTTGTATCGACTAAGAATAATTGAAACACAATTACCTCTTGCGCTAGCGAGCGCGCCCGATATCCGTGCCACAGCCGCGGCGCCAGCACGCAGGCGAGCGCGGCGCCGGCGGACAGGTGCGCGCGCGCCGCGGCCGCCACGGGCCAGCGCTCCGGCGCCGCGCCCGCCGCGCCCGCCGCCAGCGTGCGCCACCACGCGCCGCACGCGCCCTCGCACCACAGCGCCGCGCACAACCAGCCGCGCTCCTGGGATATACCACCACATACTATAACACTAAACTCTACAACCGGATCGGAACAATCAAGGCATCCGGGATTGTAAAGATAAAGAGATTTTGACACTATAAGGACAGTACTTAAAGGAGAATCTACCTCCTAAATGGATGTTGGCCCGTGTTATACTGACGGTTGCACCAGGGGCCTGATGGGGAAACCATGGTGGTGGGAAGAAGCAAAATCTAATCAAAGCTTATTATTCTTCCACAAGAAAGAGAACACCAATAGAGAGTTACGGCGTTAGTAGGACGAATCGAGGGTAGACATCCTTACGCCATCCGCCGCTAGATGGCGCTACAAACACCGTTTATTACTAGCAATGTGACAAAAAGTTTTTTATACCTATACTAGCTGTGCCCCGCGACTTCATCCGCGTAGTATTGGATTATTGGGTTAAAAAGTATCCTATATGTTAATCCCGGTTATAATCTATCTGTGTTCCAAATTTCATCCAAATCCGTTCAGTAGTTTTTGCGTGAAGGAGTAACAAACATACATACATTCATACATACATACATACATACATACATCCACACTCACAAACTTTCGCATTTATAATATTAGTAGGATTTATGTGAATTAAAGAGCTATCTCTCTAGACTGACGAATTCTACAATGTCCATGACCTGGAGCCACTGACCTGAAAGGGTACATTAGCGTTCCTAGCGGCATACGCGATCCTGAGGCCGGCGGCGAGCAGCAGCAGCTCGGCGGCGGCGGTGACGTGGTGCCAGGCGGCGCGCGCGCAGCCGGCCGCGTCGTCGCCGCACGCCGCCGTCGCCGTGAACGCGGCCAGGTAGCACGCCGCGCCCGACACCATGGCGCCCACCACGCGGAGCACCTGGAGAACACGTCACAACAATTCACGCTACTATACTTCTTT
Source organism: Notodonta dromedarius (assembly GCA_905147325.1). Lineage (NCBI taxonomy): Eukaryota > Metazoa > Arthropoda > Insecta > Lepidoptera > Notodontidae > Notodonta > Notodonta dromedarius. The sequence goes on along the minus strand of LR990159.1, from coordinate 10,987,730 downwards.
TGAATAAGAATCAGTTTCCAACTCGCTCTACTAATCTGTCTGATGAAAGGATCTAAGGATGAAAGGATCCTACGACCAAAAATACAGCGCGACGCTACCGCCTCTGGCGATCAGCAAGAATCAATTTCAAGTCAATTTCAATACTGTTAAATTAAATGAGCGTTACTAGCGGGGACACGCTCTACATGTTTTACAGCTTAACTACTACTAGCTTGACTACATAAAAGTAAAATTCCGAACCATACTTTCAAGTAACTAATACTAATACTGTTCTTAAACTTGAAAGTTGATTAAGATTTGATATTGATTTTGGCGCTTAAGCTGGAAGCGCTGACAACCGAGGTCAATTAATAAATAATAATAAATCTCCAGTGGTGTGTAGTCACCTCGGAGTCCCTAGGCGTCCAGCGGTGGGCTTTCCTGGTGCGGAACTCGGCGAGCAGCACCCACAGGCGTAATACCACCGACCCGTAGCACGCCACGAAGCCCAGCTCGCGCAGCCACGCGCCCGCTATGCACCGCCACTTCGCCACGGATATGTATTGCGACGCTGCCTAACGACACACGTGGGTTACTTGAATAAAAGCACTATGGTATGCGAAAGCCTAGGAAGGTTTTAGGGACGACGTCAATCTTTATTAAAACGAATTACGGAACACCCCCTGAAATCAAACCCTGAGCTTTAAACCTTTACTAGAGTTCCTAGTCGTCATCGAGGTACAATATCAAATAATCATGGTGCACGCGACGCGTGCTTGCATTGCAGCTTAGCACAAAATGAAATTGTGAGCTGGATTGATACGTGTATAGAGTACAGTTAATCTCCACTTCAACAAATTGATTCAACAGATTTAAGTAATATGAAATTGTATCGTGAGCTTTATCGTAGCTTTTAGATATCAATTGGTTTTACTCGAGGAGGAAGGTAGATATAAAGTACTTACACGAGAAAACAAACAACTGTGGTAGTGTGGGAGTAAGCAGAAGATTACGTAACGGCCCATTCATATTTTGCTTGTTAGCGACGCGAGATGTGACCACGATAAGATAACTATCGGTACCTACACAACATTTGTTTTGCGTCATGAGTATTGTAACATTCGACTCCTTGATAAAGATGCTCATTGAGAGATCAAATGTGGATATAAAAGTCAGTAGGTATACAGACAAGACAAGATAAAAAAGTCAGTCTTCAAAGTTAACATCATTATGATAACATATCATATCATACTTACAGAAGCATACATCAGTAGAGCACCGAGCAAAACAACTTCTAACACAGTCCACATGCCCATTGCCACTGCCTGAAATTACACAAGCCTTTAAGATCTTAAAAGTTTGAACAGAAAGGGCTCTTTTGTCCTAGCTTAAACTTTGGCTACGTAAATTGAAATTTTCAAATACAATGGCGACACAAAAAAAACATTTATCGCTGGAAAAGTTATTTCTATTTAAGTATATGCAACAGAATTCGACTAACAAGTCTTAAAGAACTAAAGATAGAAGATATATAGAAGATATGTGCTCACTTTACATTTCCTTTTCTTAAATATGATTAGTCCAATAACAAGGCAGAGCAGCATCCCCGCCAGGTTGGCAGCTAGCAGCGCGACCCGGTATGCGTCCGCGAGGCAGGCGGTGGACTCGCCGCCCATACCGCAGGGCGTGCATGTTAGAGGGTGCGCACGCGCCGACAGTAGCGCGCCACTCAGCCATTCGCCGCCGTCGGGGTCCCAGTGCCCTGTTCGGCACTTACACCGATACTGCGAAAAGTGGCAACAGTCATGTTTACACAAAAATAAATAATCTTACCATTTACGTCTACCAATGTATCTAAAGTTACCTCTATTCGTCTTTCTTCCGAATATAAAGATGGAAAAGCCTCGCAATCAGTTGTCGCCGAATCGCAAAACGGAGTTCCTCCCAACCAGTCGTTCATAGCGTCCTCGCAAGGTAGCTCCGGCCAGCGGCGGAACAGCGCGGCGGCCGACCTCGTTGGGCCCGAGCCCCGCGTGGCCGCCACTCCACCCCACCACCCACCAGCATCCTCCTCGCAGGAGAACCACGCGTTGGACCAAACCGCCCCAGATGCGTTCCACGCCGACGCCAACGTCCTCCAGAACTGGCGTAGAACAATGGAGTTGTTTTGTTGGAAGACGATAAGTTTAGCCGGGTCCGCGATGTAGAGAACGCCGAGGTGGAGCTGGGGGGCACCTAGGGCGACAGCGGCGGGGGGCGGCGAGAGGGGCGCGCGCGTGGCGGCGCGGGCCAGCGCTGCGGCGCGGTCCTCGTCCGCCACGCCCTGCTGCACCAGCTCCACCAGAGCGCGCGCCGTGTGCAGCACTGCCGCCTCGTGCTCGCGACCATTCTTAAATCATTTAGAATTAAAGTTGACAGATGTGAGAGTACAAATGACCAATCACACTTTAAAGGATAAATTCATTAGCAGTATACAGTAATTAATATCTATTCATAAAAAAATACCTCACCGAATATCATAATCATTTAATGTAGACAGACTCGCTTACACGAGTCAGGCTAAATTCCTGCGATATTACATTAATTCCTAAGAGTCCTGTCGTTGCGTTATTCTCGATCGGAAATAGCGTTCTAAGCATTCCACAACGATTAGTGACCCATTGAGGAAATTGACTTGTCTACTTTAATTAAATTCTGGAATCGCTTTTGCGCGTGATGTCGGGTTAGAACAGCACGTCACATCGCATGATAGGTATCTAAAAACTTCGCTTAGTGAATTAACGTCAAGTAGATAACATTAATTCCGTTGAACTATTTAATATATTCTGATTTCCAATGGCTGGGCACCCCTTGCGAGATTATTCCAGCAAGCTGTCAGATCGAGTTAGAAAAGCGCTACAGGTATTCGTATAGACAGTCTTTTAACAGGAGCTCACCGATGGCATGGGCGGCGGGTTCCTTAGCAGCAATGGTTCGCAGGAGAGTGCGGGGGCGGTGGCGGCGGCCGTGGCGTGCGGGGTGCGCGGCTCGGCGGGCGCGGGCGCGGCCGCGGCGCACGCGCACCACACCAGCGCCCACGCCGCCCACCGCGCCTGCATGATTCACCTGCCCAACCACGCACCCTGCAATATACTTACAAGTTATCAATAGCTGCAGACTTATGATTTCAGCTCACAGTTGTGTTTGATCCTAGACATGACCATCGATGAGTAATTACAAAACAAAAGAATAGGAAGTACATAAATTCCTTTTTGGAGATTTTTTTTCTGTTTAAGGTGAAGGCGCCTGTCTAGCCCGCGAAATTCAAAATTTTCGAGTATTTTTATAGTTTATCCAAAATCTGAAAACATTTAAGACAACATTTTGTGATTTGCGAAAAACACAGTATGCAGTGCGTTTATTAATACATTTATTTTACTCTAAATATTATCACGGTGGATATGATACTAGTAAATCACTAAATATACAAAAATTGCCAGATTATCTGGATAGCTGTCGTTCTTGAAATGTTTTAGAGTAAGTTGGATATATTAATAAATGCACTACACACGGTCTTTTTCGCGAATTACAAAATTTGTCTTTTATTATTGTCAGATTTTGAAAAATTTCTAAAAGAACTCAAAAAATTTTAACTTCGCGGGCTAGATGGGCGCTTTAGCCTTAAAGAATCTATTTTCCTAATCTATGCCAATATATTAAATAAATGGTTTCATTAATAATACTGTGTATCTAATAGAGATTACACCTGGCTAAACCTTAAAATATTAGTTTCCCAATTTAATTTCTGTAAGTTCATAATATTCCTTATCCATACGTCTAGCTCGAGCCGAAGGTAAAGCCGCCGGGATGCACAAAGGAGCACCGCCTCCATTACCTCGGGGTAACGGGCTACTAACCCAAGATCGACATCCCTCCTCACCGCCGGATTAGTATCCGACAATGCCCAGAAAAATGTACCCCGGATACGTAGGTAGTTTAAAATAATAAACACAATAAGCTAATGGCAAGTGCGCGTCTAGTTTATGCAATTTCCGTTTCATTTACTTTTATCAGCTACCGAGATTTTATATACGTGTTTTGTGGTTAAATGCGCTGTTTCATAAAAACGGCAATATTTACTAAGTGCTTACGTTACAATTCCACTCGTGGACAACAAGATTACCTCACGCGAAGAAAAACAAAGATCAATAATTCATCAACGCCTGTCAAAACCTTCAATGGATTTAGATGAATGAAATGAACTTCTGATAAAGTAATCATAAATACCCACATACATGTTTTGTGATGGATAAGATAATTATCTTACACAGTATGTAACAAGTAAACCTATCATGTAATTTATATCCCATCAAACACAAAACTTGTAAAAAAACCAAGTCTCGCAACTCAGTTCTTCTACCGTAAAAAGTTGTGAGATCCATTTAATACCAAGTCGGTTACTTTATTAAGTCCCTACTTAAGGGAGCTTCTGTCTTAAGTTATTTTAAGTAGGTAATTAGTTAACCTAACAACATCTCATAGTGACAATATCAATATTAAAAATCTTTTATACTTTAAATAAAGTAGATTGACTTGGCTATCGCATGAAAACACAATGTATCTCACAAATAATACATATAATATTAAATAAGATTGTTTAGTGCGGTCAGTCAGTCAGTGAGTGACAAAATTAAAAATTTTGACTAGTTATAATTCTTAAACTACTGATTCAATTTTAATGAAATTTGAAATATACCGTGTTTATACAACGCCTGCTTGGTTACCGAAAATTCAGGGTTCTAGTTTTATCCACAACGAAGTTATAAGGGGGTCGAAAATGGCCTAAACTGCTTCGAGAAAAGATGGTACGGCCGTGCCGCGCTCGACGTGCCGTGCTCGACTTGGGGGGGGCATTTTCAGCATCTACCAACCTTTCTGCTATAAAACGTGCGGCGTTTCACAAATTTTCTTCTGTAACTTTTATAATGTTGGAACTAATATAATGATCCAAACATTTTTTTAAATAGGTAATAGAACATTTTAATAGATTTCCCGATTTCGTTAAAGTTAACACAGGAAAATAAATGTGGAGACTGCAAATCACAAATAAAAAATATGACCAACAACGTTTTGAAATATTCAACCCTTATTTACGGATTGTTTTACTCAGCCCGCTTATACATATTTATTTATTTAGTTATAGTTATTTATCGAGAAAAATTTTAGTAAAAGTATAATGTCATAAGCATTTAAGTTGTTGGTAGTTAGATGGTACTTTTGGGATAATCAAAGATGTATTACATTTCTATGCATTTTGACGGGGACGGAAACCAGAAGAAAAGGGGGTTTTTCCTTAAGTTTATTTCCACAGATTGCGATGCATCGATTGAGTAGGTATACTTTATAAGTGGTTATCGTGAATGCGTATATTTTTGTATTAAATTCTGCGCGAACGAAGTCGCAGGCAAAAGCTAGCTTTCAGATAAGGAGATAGCGACATTTCGGTAAACATATAAAAATCCGAACATTTTCTCTTAATAATCGGAGTCGACGACGCCAACCGCCACTATGGCGTGCACTACTGTCTCGATGTAAGTAAATATAATAATAACATAAATTTTAATAAAATATAACTTAATTGTTTCTATCGATTTAAAAAAATACCATGCATGGTAAAGCTTTATGCGGTGGCATAGAACTACGAAATTAAACTTACGAATAAGTTAAGTTACCAAGTAATTTCAAAGAAAACCGAAAAACATTATAGGTATTTATTTCTATTTAATTCGCAGATTACTCCTGGTGTTTGGGTCCATCCTTGATAATACGGTGGCAAGTAATGTGAGGAAATTTCCCGACAATTTTATATTCGGGACAGCCACTGCTGCGTATCAAGTTGAAGGTGCCTGGGATGAAGATGGTAACTATCTTATTATTTATTATTAGTGATATCTTATTTTTTCCACTTGTAGACCCTTAAACGCTGAATACACAATTAACATAATCAATATCAAATATTTTAAATATATGTAAAATATTTACTCAAGTAAATTTAATTTATAGGAAAATCTGAAAACATTTGGGATCGCTTAACCCACACTCAACCTCATCTCATCAAAGATGGGTCCAATGGAGATGTAGCCGTTGATTCTTACCATCAATATAAGAGAGACGTGGAGATGATGAGAGAGTTAGGACTCGACTTCTACAGATTCTCAATGTCCTGGTCTCGGATCTTGCCAACGAGCTTCCCCGATCAGATCAATGAGGCCGGAGTCCAGTATTACAACAACTTGATTGACGAAATGCTGAAGTACAACATCGAGCCCATGGTCACGCTGTACCACTGGGACTTGCCGCAGAAACTGCAAGACATGGGAGGGTGGACCAACCCTTACATCATCGACTGGTACGCCGACTACGCAAGAGTCGCATTTGAAAAGTTTGGCGACAGGGTAAAATACTGGATCACCATGAACGAACCCGCAGAAGTGTGCTATCAGGGTTATGGAGCTGGCACCAGGGCGCCGGCGTATCAATATTCGGCTGTGGCTGATTATATGTGCACCAAAAACCTACTTCTGGCACATGCTAAAGCCTACCACATCTACGACGAAGAGTTTAGGCCTAAGTTTGGTGGATTCATATTCATCACATACAGTGCTCAATGGTATGACTCTGAATCGGAAGAATATGCGGTTGCGGCTGAAGAAGCCAACTACTTTGAGGTAATTTATATCTTAATAATTGAGCCTTATAGGACATCATATACAGCTATGCACTCTTTTTAGCCGGGTTCTGCAGAGTGTACAAATAGCCGAAACAAATAAATTGTGACTATGTGTAAATTTCATTTTTATAGTCAAAAATAATTTAAAATCTATAATACTTTTTTACAGAAAATCTTATCCGTAGCCTCTTAGAATACCATGTCAAGGAACTTTTTGTTAATTCATATTTTCCATCAAACTGCACTGAGACAGACTTCATTGAGGTGAAACCCGTGCCTAGTGTTGGGGTATTGCAGAGGGCTAATCATTATTATTGTTTTTCCAGTGGGGATTATACACGTACCCTATATTCTCAAAGACCGGCGACTTCCCTCCAGTTATGAAAGAGAAAGTAGCCGCTAAGAGTGCGGCGCAAGGATTCTTCAGATCCCGACTACCAGAATTCACTCCAGAGGAAGTTGATTACATAAGAGGATCCTCCGACTACTTCGGATTAAATCATTACACTACTTTTTTGGTATATAGAAACGAATCTGTAGTGGGATATCATGATTCTCCGTCACATTTCGATGATATTGATATTGTGAAGTACCAACCAAGCGAATGGGAGACTGCAGAGTCAAGCTGGCTTAAGGTAAATTTAATTCGTTTAACTTCTTTCAATCATTACTACCTTTATTTACCCTTTTACTTTTGTTACTCAGAACTGGCCCACTAATTAATCAGCTTGACAATTCTCTCATATTTATTACTGACGAATAGGATTTTCGTTCACAGAGCAAGCATTTAAAAATTAAACAGGTCATGTTATTTCCAGAATAATTTGCATAACATTGGTTGGTTGTTTATAGGTTATCCCATGGGGCTTCTACAAACTTTTGACTAGAATAAGGGAGGAATATGATAACCCACCAGTGTACATCACGGAAAATGGATATTCCTCTGGCGGTGGCCTGGACGACGACAACCGCATATCTTTCTACAGACGGTACATCAGCGCTATGCTGGACGCTATGGACGAGGGCTCTGATATCAGGGCCTACACCGCCTGGAGTCTCGTAGACAACTTCGAGTGGATAAGTGGATACACGTGAGTATTATTGGATGATAAATCAGCTTGGGACTGAGCAGCTCAAATCTCGACATTCAATAATAATGTCAAAGCGTAGCGTGTCTTGCCCTACTAGTCCGAATTGTTTGTGTAATTCTTAGTAATATCAGAAGGCAACACACTGGAGCTATTATAATATTTATATTAATATCTACTACCCTTTGTAATTATTGAATATACGCAACTGGCGATAAAAAAAAAAAAAAAAAATGACATGTAAAAAGACAAGCCCGCTGAGTTTCTTGCCGGATCTTCTCAGTCGAGGTCGCGTTCCGATCCGGTTGTAGATATAAGAAAAAAATATGTAAAATTGACAATTTGTAAGTGCCCCCGTAGGCCTAAACAAAATAAACGCTTTGAATTTGAATATAAATTAGCAGAGTTTTCTTAGGTGTGAACCGATTACGTACCCACGGTAGGAGTAAAAATACCTATTTAATAATAGTTGGACATATGATAGAAATCAATAAAACGTTGACTATACAACGTTAATGAAGAACTTCCACTAAAAAAAGACTTTGTAAACTATAAGGTGTTATTTTAATAATGCACGATATTTTGCATGCTGCCCTAGTAAATGCTAAAGATGATGTACCTACCATAAAAAAAAAATGCTATGGGTTTCTTTCCAACAGCTGACGTATGTTTAAATCACGCGCAACCAATCAACCTAAAATCTTGAGGCCATTCAATAAATTTTTCATTTTCTCACGACAAATAATGGGGACAATTCTGCTTGTATAAAAGGTCACGCCACAGTTACTTTTACCAGTTTAATAAACCCTTTCTCGATTACAGGGAGCGTTTCGGCCTGTACGAGGTGGACTACGAGAGTCCGGAGCGCACGCGCACGCCGCGCAAGTCCGCTTTCGTGTACAAGGAGATCGTGCGCACGCGCAGCCTTGACATCAACTACGAACCAAATACTACTGTCATGACTATCGACGAAGGCCATTAAACTTTATTAATCAATATTCATTGTTTTTTTGTATCGAATAAAGTCAGGAAACGAGCGCAAGAGGTATCTGCATGATGCTAAGCAGTATAGAAGCATGCGACACATTTCTAAATTGCATTGCTCGCATGGTTGCCGAAATGAAGGGGAGTGAGACAGAGGGAGAAGGGAGGGACGATTGGGCTTGCAGCTCTTCATTTGGTAAAGCGTTTCCATAACGCTACAAATTGATTTTATCTATGGGACACGAATGAATTTATGGCTTAGCAAAGCTGCCTGACTGTATTGATTGCTTAAATGCTTAATTGCATTACTAAATTAATATCCCTATAAAGTAAGTACCTACTTAGCATCGAAAATATTTTTACTTATTTTATAATTGTGTGCTGTGCTTTCCTTATGTGTTCCCTGTGCTGATTAAATATTTTTCATTTCATTATTTCATTTCATTTCATTTTATATAACTAAGTCGGCAAATACGACCCGCCTGGTGCTAACCCGTTTTTATCGTAGCCTATAGATGCTTGCAATACCTATGGCTTCGGCTCTCTCACTCATTGTACGTAGGGATTGCAATCCCGCACCAATTTCAATCCGACCGGATCCGGCCTGATTGGTAGTTTGGTAATGCAATTTTCCGTTCCAAAATTAACTGTTTAAAACATGTTTAAGTGTATCATAAAGGTTATAAAAATCAGCCAAGTACGTATCGGACCACGTACACTATAGGGTTCCATAGACATCACGCGAAAAATACAATTTATTAAGCTCAATATTTACTTAACGGGATTTCATTTTGAAAAATTGTCAAAGAAAACTCAAAATGATTTAAAAAACCTATTCAACCTATAGTTTGGTTCTACCACCGTAAATATCTACCCAAGTATGGCAGACGGTAGTCAAGATTCAATTTTAAATTCAAGGAGATGGGTTCTAGTAGGTACATAGATACCGCCATAGGTAGGTACATATACTCAGACCGATACCGCCAGAATTTTTTATTATCTGTTTTATTTCAAAGCTTTTAGCCGAACTCTGGGAACGCATATTTTACCACTTTTTGAATTGTTCCGCAATAAAATCTTTACAGTAGTAGTCCAAGTATAGTCCCATGTTCGATGCATTCATTGAGTTCATTGAGCATTTTAAAGTGCTTATCGTAAGTGCGTATCTTTTTGTTTAAAATTCTGCGCGAACGAAATCTCGGGCATAACCTAGCCTTCAGATAAAGAGATACCGACATCAATTGATAATATTTCTGTAAACGTATAAATATCCCAACATTTTCTCTTAAAACTCAGAGTTGACGACGACACGCCGCCACTATGTCGTGCACTACTGTCTCAATGTAAGTAGATATAGTTTATAAAATTAGGACGTATATTTAAATGTAATTTAACTAATATTAGCCAAGCCCTCCAAAACTATTTTAATTTCTCAGTTAATCGTTAATTTTGATCCAAAAAATACCAAACATGTTGAAGCTTTCATTAAACACAATCTCTCTTCAAAACCAGCGGCATAGCACTACGAAATTGAACTCAGCGTACCAATAGGTTAAGTTCGCACGTAATTTCAATGAACACCGAACAACATTATACGTGTTTATTTCTATTTAATTCGCAGATTACTCCTGGTGTTTGGGTCCATCCTTGATATTACGGTGGCAAGTAATGTGAGGAAATTTCCCGACAATTTTATATTCGGGACAGCCACTGCTGCGTATCAGGTTGAAGGTGCCTGGGATGAAGATGGTAACTATCTTATTTTTTATTATTAGTGATATCTTATTTTTCCCTTTGATTCCTTCAGTAGACCCTTAAACGCTGAATACACAATTAACATAATCAATATCAAATATTTTAAATTTATGTTAAATATTTACTTCAGTAAATTTAATTTATAGGAAAATCTGAAAACATTTGGGATCGCTTAACCCACACTCAACCTCATCTCATCAAGGATGGGTCCAATGGAGATGTAGCTGTTGATTCTTACCATCAATATAAGAGAGACGTGGAGATGATGAGAGAGTTGGGACTCGACTTCTACAGATTCTCATTGTCCTGGTCTCGCATCTTGCCAACGAGCTTCCCCGATCAGATCAATGAGGCCGGAGTCCAGTATTACAACAACTTGATTGACGAAATGCTGAAGTACAACATTGAGCCCATGGTCACGCTGTACCACTGGGACTTGCCGCAGAAACTGCAAGACATGGGAGGGTGGACCAACCCTTACATCATCGACTGGTACGCCGACTACGCAAGAGTCGCATTTGAAAAGTTTGGCGACAGGGTTAAATACTGGATCACCATGAACGAACCCGCAGCAGTGTGCTATCAGGGTTATGGAGATGGCACCAAGGCACCGGCGTATCAATATTCAGCTGTGGCTGATTACATGTGCACCAAAAACCTGCTTCTGGCACATGCTAAAGCCTACCACATCTACGACGAAGAGTTTAGGCCTAAGTTTGGTGGATCCATATTTATCACATACAGTGCTCAATGGTATGACTCTGAATGGGAAGAATATGCGGTTGCGGCTGAAGAAGCCAACTACTTTGAGGTAATTTATACTTTGCTAATTGAGCTTTTTAGGACTTCATATACAGCTATGCACTCCGTTTAAAAGTAGTATTTTCAAAGTTATTGTGACTAACTGTGTGAAAATTTTGTAATGAAAAAATAATTTTAAAATCATAACTTTGAGCCCGTGCTCAGTGGTGGCGTATTCATCATCAGCCGGAAGACGTCCACTGCTGAACATAGGCCTCCCCCATAGAGCGCCACAATGGACGGTTGCTCGCTATCTACATCCAACGGCTCCCCGCCGGTGGGGTATTGCAAGGGGCTAATCATTTATTATTGTTTTCCAGTGGGGATTATACACATACCCTATATTCTCAAAGACCGGTGACTTCCCTCCAATTATGAAAGAGAAAGTAGCCGCTAAGAGCGCGGCGCAAGGATTTTTCAGATCCCGACTACCAGAATTTACTCCAGAGGAAGTTGATTACATAAGAGGGTCTTCTGACTACTTCGGATTAAATCATTACACTACTTTCTTGGTATATAGAAACGAATCTGTAGTGGGATATCATGATTCCCCGTCACATTTCGATGATATTGATGTTGTGAAGTACCAACCAAGCGAATGGGAGACGGCGGCGCACTCAAGCTGGCTTAAGGTAAATTTTATTAATATAACTACTTGCAATAATTGCTACCTCTATTTACCTTTCTACCTTTGTTGCCCAGAACTGGTCTACCAATTTATCAGCTTGACAAAACTAAATTTAGAAAAAGATACGAATTGATTTGAAATCGTCTCATATTTATTACTGACAAATACGATTTTCAGGCGCAAAGCAAGCTTTTAAAAATTAAACAGTTCATGTCTTTTCAGAATAATTTATTTAGCTTATCATTGATTGGTTATTTATAGGTTATCCCATGGGGCTTCTACAAACTTTTGACTAGAATAAGGGAGGAATACGATAACCCACCAGTGTACATCACGGAAAATGGATATTCCTCTGGCGGTGGCCTGGACGACGACGACCGCATATCTTTCTACAGACGGTACATCAGCGCTATGTTGGACGCTATGGACGAGGGCTCTGACATCAGGGCCTACACCGCCTGGAGTCTCGTAGACAACTTCGAGTGGATGTATGGATACACGTGAGTATAAATTAGCAGAGTCTTCTTACGTTTGAACCGATTACGTAAATTTACGTACCCTCGGTAACCTACCAGTAGGCCTCAAAATACGAGGCATGCCTTTTAAGTTCTGTCGTTTCCATAATTCCCGGCAATTTTGAATTTGGAACTGTTCTATATTCGAATGTGTTTAAATTTCGAATCTCAAAACAGTTGAATGTATTAGGATTAATGTTATTGTTTAGTCACAGCGTCGATTAGAATCTGTCAGGTTACGTACGAAAATGAATCTTTCTAAGGAAAATGTTCGTGCAATAATTTTCTACAACTTTAGAAGAGGCCTGACACGGCTTCAGTGTTTTGAAGAGCTAATATCTGTGTTCAGGGATGAAGCCCCATGTCTGCGGACTGTCGAACGCTGGTATTTAGAATTCCAGCGTGGACATACTAGTGTTAGTGACAAATCTCGCGAAGGTCGCCCAAAATCTGCATTCACTGAAGATAACATCATTGGAGTGAGACAACTAATTCTCGAAGATCGTCATGTGACGTATCGAGAGATAGAGGCTCTATTAGGCATCTCAGGGACAACCATTCAGAAGATCTTGCATGAAGCGCTTGGTGTAAGAAAGCTAGTTTGCCGTTGGATACCGCATCTGCTTTCCGACGATCACAAGGCGGCCCGCGTCAGATGGTGTAAGAAAACTCTGCAAAGGTTCAACCGAGGAGAGTCAAATCACGTCTACGACATCATCAGTGGTGACGAATCTTGGATCTATGCCTACGATCCTGATTCCAAACAACAATCTACAATCTGGGTCTTTCAAGACGAGCCAAAGCCGACTAAAGTTGTTCGTTATCGAAGCACTTCAAAGAAGATGGTGGCCACGTTCGTTAGAAAAACCGGCCATGTTGCGACTATTGCACTTGATGATCGTAGAACGGTTAACGCAGAGTGGTATACCACAGTTTGTTTACCACAAGTCATCGCCGAACTTCGAAAATCTAACTCAAAGCGACGCATCATCCTGCACCACGACAATGCAAGTTCACACAGCGCTCGTCAAACGATTGAGTATTTGAAGCAGGAAAAAGTAGAAATTCTTGACCATCCTCCATACAGTCCTGACCTAAGCCCTAACGATTTTTTTACATTTCCTAAAATTAAGAAAAGTCTTCGTGGTCAAAGGTTCCAGTCCAGTGAAGAAGCAGTCGACGCTTTCAAGTCAGCCATTTTGAACACCCCCACTTTAGAGTGGAATAAATGTTATAATAACTGGTTTGAGCGAATGGAAAAGTGTATTAAGCTACGTGGTGAATACTTTGAAAAACAATAAAAAGTACTATAAGGTTCTAGTTGTGTTTTTTTCTTCAAACGACAAAACTTAAAAGGCATCGTCGTACCTACTTATTATAATAATTTTTCGACATATTATGAAAGAAAATTAACAAAAAGTTTTATAGGTATAAAGTGTTATTCAATAATGCTTGATATTTTGCATGACGCCCTAGAAAATGCTAAATATGATGTACCTACCTACTTACCACAAAACATAATGCTATGGGTTTATTTCAGCTGTCGTTTGATTAAATTAAATCACGCGCAACCAACCAATCAAAAATATTTTATAAAGAGGGAAATGGAGGCACTGTGCTCACACCACAGTTACTTTTACCAGTTTAATAAACCCTTTCTCGATTACAGGGACCGTTTCGGCCTGTACGAGGTGGACTACGAGAGTCCGGAGCGCACGCGCACGCCGCGCAAGTCCGCCTTCGTGTACAAGGAGATCGTGCGCACGCGCAGCCTCGACATCAACTACGAACCCGATACTACTGTCATGACTATCGACGAAGGCCATTAAACTTAATTAAACATTATTCATTATTTTTTTTGTATCGAATAAAGTCAGGAAACAAGCTAATGCACGACCTACCTGATATTAAGCAGTTACCGTAGTCTGATATTAAGCCTGCGACAGATCTCTACATTGCATTGCTCGCACGGTCGCCGATTTGAAGGGGAGCAAGACAGAGGGAGAACGGAGGGGCGATTGGGCTTACGGCTCTTCATTTGACAAAGCCTTTCCATATCGCTGCAAATTGATTTTATCAGCGGGACACGAATGAATTTATGGCTTAGCAAAGGTGTCTAGACTGTATTTATTGCTTGTCTAGGAGCTCGTAATTGCATTACTATCCCTATAAAACCCGTACCCTCTCTATCTCATTGTCAAGATTCAATTTTAAAACGTATTAGAATTCAAGGAGACCATTTCCTCTTCTTCAAGTAGGTACATTGATACAGTCAGACCTACACCGCCAGAATTTTTTATTATCTCTTTTATATCAAAGCTTTTAGCCGTAGCTCTGGGATCCCGTATTTTACCACTTTTTCAATTTGATTGATTGATATGAAAGCAGTAGTAATATTTGTACCGCAATAAAATCTTTATAGTAGTACCATGTCGTAAAAATCCGTTCAAGTGCGAGCTGCTCGTGAGGGCAGAGTTCCAAAGGGGGATATTTTTATAACAACTAAGAATTTGCCAATGAAAAAAAATACAGTTCTGTTTAGACAACATATGGTACATTGGTGCTATTTCAATTGGCACACAAATTAACTCGACTTAGCAAAACAAAACTGTTTCAGTGGTCGTACATTTCATACCTAACGTATGAGGAAAGCATACACATACATTTAGATGGGTCGAATCTAAATAAGTCGTCATTTGACGATAACATAATATTTCATAGAGTAGATAATATTCATAAAAAAATACTAAGTATCAAAATATGACAAGAGATAAGATATACCTATATAAAAAACAGTGCCGTCTGGGGACGACCAAAAGAAGCGAAGCTTTATAGTATAAATAAAGCCTCGGCCGCCGCAGCTGCCACTCCCTATACCTATATCGTGTAACGCTACTGACGCTAAGCACGTATAGAGAGCCGCGCGGTGAGCGCCCCGAACGGACGTAAGGACGCTTCGCTTCAAATAAATCTAAGCACTCCAAGACACTTCTGTACAATAAACTAAGACATAAAAAATGCTACTCTAAATTTTTAGGACCTCACGGCTAAAATTATGTAAGTCCACGTCCGTTAAAAATAAACAACCAAACACTTGAGATAAAAGTTAAGCACTATGTTCATTGTAGTGATAAGCAAGCAATCGTCAATGCGTTATCTGATTGCATAACACGCCTAGTGAAATAAATATATTATTATGATAGCATCAGGCCCTCTAGCCAAGTGGCTTCTTCTACATTCGTTTCTACAAATCGCTACGCTTCATGTATGGAAATGTAAGTCACGTGATCTACTTATCGACTTGTAATGTCATTTCCATACATTTAAGCGTAGCGTTTTGTAGAAACGCTTCTAGACGAAGCCACTTGGCTAGGGGGGCAGATGTTACATAAAATTCGTTCTTTTATCGATATTCCGGCACGCACACCTTGTTTAAAAATAGGGCTTTTGGGCGTATCCGGCGTTATTTATCGTAACAGATCAATCACATCCACCTGTATATTGTCAAATCGTGACCGAATATGATTGAGCACACAATTACCTACGCTACACGTGTTCGTGGGGGGCATTCCATTCCAAGTGGTTTGTGGGGGCAAGACTATGCAAAATTATTAAAATACCAATTCAATTTGTCCCTAGTTTGTAAAACTAGAATTACACACAAAATTTCATGAAAATCGGTTGAGCCTTTTCGGAGCAGTTTGGCAACAAACACCGCGACACGAGAATTTATATAATTATGAGAAGAAAAGATTAAATATTTTATTTTTGTTATCTCGCCATGATGCAATGTATTTTTTTTACAAATAGATAAAAGATAGTACTTTTGGCAATATTTAAACTAAATAGAATTATAAATCATAGACATGATTTGCAAAAAATATATATCTCGATGATATTCGACCTGGGGTTTTATGCAAAGCTTCATCAAGATATATGCATACAAAATAATAAACGAGGGCGGTCAAAACTGAACCAAAACCCCACACTGTGCGATCGTGAGCCAAATCATGCCGTCTGGAACACGCTTAACCCGATCGGACCCTAATCCCTCTCCCTCCATCCCTTTTTTACACAATCGAATCAGTAATTCAGGTGATTACCCCATACAAACTTAACAAATACCCCCAACGAATAAAACAGCGTTGGCGATCGCGAAAGGAAGGAACGAAGGATAGACACGTCCATATTATATGTGACCCATGTGAAGGTAAATACCTATGTTGGGCGTGAGAATAATGGGTGTTAGAAAAAACTTCAGGAGTTCAGGAGTTTGTTTGAGCTTTTGTATACGTAGTAAAAGGCGACCATCTGTATGAAACAAGGAAGCAGGATGTTTTGTAAGTAAATGTAGTTCAAAATGTTGTATGTAAATGAAGAACATTAATCTACAGTTGATAACTTATTTTTAGGAAAGTCTGAATCCATTCGGGACCATAATATAACTCATAAAGTTCCAACCCCAATTGAATATGGCTCCAGTGACATCGCCGGCGACTCTTACTATCTTTACAAAAGAGACGTTGAGTTGAAATGATGAGAAAATTAGGACTCGAGTATTACATGTATACCTATCTAAAAATACAAATTGAAAATATAACATACTAGCTGTGCCCGCCGACTTCGTCCACGTAGTATTTAACTTAACAAAAAATTCGGGATTATCGGGATAAAAAGTATCATATGTGTTAATCCCGGTTATAAACTATCTGTGTTCCAAATTTCATCCAAATCCGTTCAGTAGTTTTTGCCTGAAAGAGTAACAAACATCCACACTCACAAACTTTCGCATTTATAATTTTAGTAGGATCTAGGTACCAATTTTTATAAAAAAAATGTTTCGTCATCATCGCCTAAAAAAGTTGTTTAGCAAATACAGCGCCACCCATCGGAGAATAGCATGGGTATCGATGACTTATAAAACTGTTCCAACGACATCTAGTGGAGAGCAGCAAATCATTAATTGTCTGAAACATCCACCACCGTTTTTGCTGCTTCCTACTAGAGAGCGCTTAGTTACAACATTATTGAACGAAATCATGAGAATATTAACAGTAAAAATGAGGATTAAATCAATTAAAAATAGGACATGAAAAGATCAAGGATTATACGACAGGATATAAATAAGAACAATAATGAATAATTCGCAAACATTGAAAGAAAAACGAAAGAATTGAAAACAAAGCAGAAGAACAAAAATCACTATCAGAAAAATTAGAACAACAAATTAATCAGAAGAATATAGTACTATCTGGATTGGATGGACCAGACATTGGACTCAACAAGAACACCACTGACTAACCACAAGAAAGGCCATAGGAAATTACCAACGTCCTCCCCTAAAAATCAAATGAATTAATAAAAATATATCTTCGAAGCCGGATGGTCACTATGAAAGATTGCGACCAATATCTTCTAAAGATAAGTATATCAACGTAAATGAAGACTATACTCAAGAACAATCAGCTAATAATAGAAGTAATGTCAGATCACACAATAAAGGCAAACCGAACTAAACGAAGGCCTAAAAAAAAAACCATTACGGCATACTTAATTAGCATTTCAGAAATGAGTATGAAGATAGAGGAATATAAACTTATTTGAAATTGTATGATACACTAAGTCAAATTGATTAAGTCCATTTCCAAGAATGGAATATGTTCCATCCAATGCTGTTTTAATTTTAGTACCTAGTTGATTACAGGCCATATAATGCATATATTATTTATTTTTATTTTCTTATACAGGCAACGCTTCGGCCTGTACGAGGTGGACTACAAGAGTCCGGAGCGCACGCGCACGCCGCGCAAATCCGCTTTCGTCTACAAGGAAATTATTCACACCCTCAGTATCCATTTCCAATATAGGAACCAGACACCACCGTAATGAAAATCAACGAAGGACACTGATAGTTCACCAATATAGAAAACCTTATAAAAATAATAAAATCCTACTTCCTACTAATATATATACATATATATATTATATTATAAATGCGAAAGTTTGTGAGTGTGGATGTATGTTTGTTACTCTTTCACGCAAAAACTACTGAACGGATTTGGATGAAATTTCTAACACAGATAGTTTATAACATGGATTAACTAAAGAATACTTTACTTAAGTCTACGCGGACGAAGTCGCGGGCAGTATAAGTATGTATATGCTAAAAATAGATTAGGTACTTTCGACAAAAAAAATCGTATAGAAAATATTTATTGTTTTTGTCTTTATACTTAGAAACCAATCTATAGGTACTTAAACTAAAACAACCGAACCTGTAGTTTCTAGTAGGTGATACAATATAAAAATAATTTCGACATTTGCCAAAATGAAAAGAAACACGATAACCGGTATCGTTGTTTTTCGACCTAAAGTCACTGTAGAAATTGCGACCCAGTCGGTGTCTCGACCAATTTGCAATGGGTCAATGCAAACTTGTCATGCAAATGACCAGCTATAACACGATCAAGATTAATCGTCTAAATTTAAATTTTCACATGAATTGGATGACTTTGGTCGTTGTGGGGTCAGTAACGTACGGTATCTAACATCACCAAAGTTCGACATGTTATATTAAGAAGAACGAACTCGTTTAGGTTATGAATAGGTAGGTTATACGCAATCTCAAAAAGGTTGATCACAGACATTCTTCTCATACATAATACAAACATGTAAAAGGACAGTAAACGTAGGTATATATATGTAGATAGATAGATAACTCTTTATTAACCCACCACTATAAAAAAAAAATCCAAATTATTACATAATTTACACAGAAAGTGAAAAATAGGCGGCCTTATCACTAAAAGTGATCTCTACCAGGCAACCCTAGGATGGAGAGGATCTAAAGAAAAATAATACGGGGGTGTACTTACATAAATTAACTTATGAATATATACATTACATTAAATAAACAAGAAAATAATATGACATATACTTATACCTACTACATAATGGCTAAATGAATATAATAGCACGCAACAGTTTAGACACAAACAAAATAAATAATAAACAAATAAATAAGAAGCAGTAATTATGGAGAACGAAGGAATTTATTTGTAGGTATATTATATACTTAAATAGATCTAAATTGATCGCCAGAGGTTCAACATAAATAATCTTAGTCCATCTCGTGTCATGACCCTCTCTAAAAGGTGCAATAGCTACGATATGTTTAGGAGTGAATATACCTGCAGTTTGTACTATACTAACCCACCTAACCTACCCATTACACTTGGGTAGGTATATTATGATACACATACACACTTATATAAAAAGTCGTTATCTTAGATTTTCATCATACGATGTAGAGATATTCGGCTTTAATGTAATGTAAGTTTGATTTATTTTATTTTAATCAAACAATCTTTATTGCATTTCTATTAAAATTTATTATAGACTGTTCGTCGTAAACTCAGCCTACGGACTGTAGAATCCTGTGTATCATTTGGGGGAGAGGGCTACACATATTATATCTAAATAAATAAAAAAACACGCCTAACTACATATTTCACTGGGATATAATGCTTTACCGGTTCAGATATTACACATAAATAAATAATAAATATATATCGCCAGACTGACTCACCAACTGTATGGTCACAAACTAAACAGCGCTTGTACTATGGGTACCGACCCATAGTACAAGCGCTGCTTAGTTTGTGACCATACAGTTGGTGAGTGGGTGTCACTGGGATCGCCCCCGGTCCATTGTACGGTTACAATGGACCGGGAGCGATCCCAGTGACACCCAAACCAGGGAAATTACGAAAGGCCATTTCCGAAATTTGCAACGGAGGGAATCAAACCCACAACCACCATTTGCAGTGAGCCAAGCGGCCTACGCTCGAACCACTGCGCCAAGCGGTTGTTATAACACCGCGGTCAAAATCTTGTTTAAGTATCTGTTTTTGAGTATTTTATCTAGAGTTCTAAGTATTTGTTTTTGTTGTATAATCATAATCATTAGATAAGAAGAGACATTTTGTCAAGAACCTGATACCCAAGATATCGGAAGCCGATAAAACTATGGTATAGTTCGGTGATAAGAGAGCTGGAAAAACCAAATAGAATTGTGCGGAATAGGTAGGTTCCTGCTGCAATGGCCCCAGGTTCCGTATTACGGTATTATTAATAAATATTATTATTATTATATTACTAGCTGAGCCCGCGACTTCGTCCGCGTGGAATTTAACTTATCAAAAAAGCCCGCTCCCGCGTTCCGAGCCCGCGTGACAGGACCCATTTTTTAAAATGTTGTTTTTCTAAAATAAAAGTAGCCTTAGTTACTCCTTAAAACATCAGCTATCTGCCAGTGATAGTCTCGTCAAAATCGGTCCAGCCGTTTCGGAGATTACCCGGAACAAACACACAGACAGACAGACAGACAGACAATTTTTTTTTAAATGGAATTTTTGTTATAGGTGTCGTATGTACTTTCATATGCATTTAGTGAAAAGGTGTTATTTTGATATTACAAACAGACACTCCAATTTTATTTATTTGTATAGATTAATACACCTACGACCAGGCTTTCCAAAATGACCTAGTATATTTGTCTGAACATAAATGAAAAATGAAAATGAAAAAATATTTATTTACCTCTAAGTCTACTTATTTATGTTAATTTGTTTACAAATGGGGTCTGTAGACTTGAAGAACAGAAAAATAAATTATGTAAGAGTGCTTAGCTTGTGACCCTTAAACTAGGCATTGCCTGTATCTTAAGGGCCAGGTAAAAGATTATGTTGTGTATAATTTAGCGCTTTTCACGTTCCACTCCTGGGCACAGGCCTCCCCTCAAGACGAAGCGGATTCAGACCATAATCCAAAACGATAGCGCAGCGCAGTGCAAGTAGGCGCATTTCACATATTTTCTTTCGATAATGGGTTAGATTTCCTAAGATATACAGGTTTCCTCACGATGTTTTCCTTCACCGTAAGCAATATTGAAATCATGATTCGAACATAGATATCGAAATACCCAGATGTGCGAGTCGGGGTTTGAACCCAGGACCTTGTGCCTAAGAGTATATAATTGTTTATTTAACCGACTTCCAAAAAAGGCGGAGGTTCTATGTTCGTCTGTTGTATGATTTTTTTATCAATGTTCGCCAATTTCTCCGTCAGTTGTGTGTGGTTGGCCCGATTTTGAAAATTCTTTTTTAGTTTGAAAGGGTATACCTACTCTCCAGGTGCTCCCAAATTTTATCAAAATTGCCTTTTTTTTTTTTTTTTGAATGGACTAAATGTTGTTGGCCAGAGTGGCCATAACAACTTCACCCGGACAGAGGGCGAGCGCGAGTGCGCTCCAGCCAGAGGGGCAGGGGGGCAGCTAGCTCAAGAGCACCACAAGGGACACGACCTCGGCTTGGGCCGCTGCCAGAAGAGGTGGCGAGGGTAAATCTACCACCGGATCGGAACGCGACCTCGACTGAGAAGATCAACAAAATTGGCCTAGTTGTTAGAGAGATATGGACGATTTACTGTCACCAGGAATTCAATATGTAACGAGCTTAGGTACCACGAAAAATCGTGAAGCACCTAGGTTTTTCTGAAGTTTGTTAATTTTTTTTATAAACTATTTTTTGTCATTCTGTAGATTACATAGAGCTATAATGACATTTGTCTTGATGAGTGCGTATCATGACTATCGAGATTCACAGTTTTGTGCATAGGCTCGTAAACACTTGTATACCTAGTTATCCAGCCCTCTATAGACTAATTACCCACCTACTCTTTTTTTTTAATAAGTTTTAAACATAAAACCCGTAAAATACAATCTATACGTGTAAACAGACGATTTTTATAAGCGGGGAGATTGCCTCCCGCGTCGAGATAAGTGTTTACAAATGTTTTGGTAACAGATTGTCTTGACAAGCAGGCACAACCCGTTCTTATCCTTTACGATAAGCAATTATATCGAGAAATATTATGATAAGTTCATGTATATAAACCTGTGTAGCAGCATCCATCCGGCGATTACCATTGTAACCATGCAAGCTACGTTGGGGCTGTAAGTATTTCACGAATTTATTTAATGTAAAATTGTTAGAGGCGCTTTCGAACCACGGTCTCACAAAATTTGTCGCTAAAATTAAAAAAAAAACATAATGTCGGCCGCTGTATATTAAACTAGGGGATACTGAACTGAAACAGATATTTTTCTATAAACATCCAGATCAGAGCAGAAGAAGCTAGTTTAAAAATATATTTCCAAACTTCTTTAGTACTATGGTATTTACCTGCCTAATTATAACTTTGGATCCCTGGAACTCGTGTGTTTTTTATGTTCTTAATTTTCCAGCATTCTACTGATATCTTGCGCCGCCTTAGCAAACGCCAAGGCAGCAAAACCTCGTGATGAAGTGAGGAAATTCCCAGAAGGATTCCTGTTCGGCACAGCCACCGCCTCATACCAAATAGAAGGTGCCTGGGATAAAGACGGTAAGACTTTTTAGTGTTATTTTAGGGTTCCGTAGTCCTCAGACTATCCAATCCGTCCTTCCGTCCCAGTCTATCACAGCGCCATAACTTCTACAGTTTTTGTCGTTAGTCGATGAAATTTGATCCACGATACCTTAAAGCTAGATCTCACTTTCAAAAATGGTAAGTAACTCCCCGAACATGGGAAAGTGAGGATATGTTATTATTAGTTCCTCCATTATGTGGGGTTTCGTTGAAAAGGGTTTTCCAAATGAAATACTGTAATTTCACACAACATTTTTTATCATCCTTGCAATTTGCGAGATTTTTACCTGTAACGGTTTAACCAATATTTACTTACGTAATGAATTTCTACACTTCTTACATTTTTGTATTGCTGAGAGTTAAAAAGATTATACCTACAGACGAAAATTGATAGATCCTGGGTTCATAGAATACAACTCATGAAAATAGATAGTACTACTAATGTAGTCTGGGTTTGCTTTTAATGATAACAGAGAAAACTCAGATAGCAGAAAATATCACAACGTTATTGCAATAGCTACGAAACCCAACAATATTTATAGTATTATGCCTATGTAACATAATATAATAAAGCAATATTAACTTTTATAAAAATATTGATAAGTCTAAAACTTTTTGCTCAATAAAGTAAACTACTTTTAGGTAAAACGGAAAATATTTGGGACCATATAACCCACAAGGAACCGAGTGTCATCGCAGATGGGTCCAGCGGAGATGTCGCGGACGACTCCTACCACCAGATCGAGAGGGATGTGGAGATGATGAGGGAGCTCGGAATCGACTACTACAGGTTCTCGCTATCCTGGGCGCGCATCCTGCCGACAAGTTTCCCCGATAAGGTCAACGAAGCAGGAGTCCAGTATTACAATAACCTGATCGATGAAATACTGAAGTACAATATTACACCGATGATCACGGTGTACCACTGGGACCTGCCTCAGAAACTTCAGGACATGGGAGGCTGGAGTAACCCTCACGTAATCGACTGGTACGCGGATTACGCGAGAATCGTTTTCGATCTGTTCGGTGACAGAGTAAAAAGCTGGATCACAATGAATGAGCCCCGAGAGATC
Source organism: Notodonta dromedarius (assembly GCA_905147325.1). NCBI lineage: Eukaryota > Metazoa > Arthropoda > Insecta > Lepidoptera > Notodontidae > Notodonta > Notodonta dromedarius. The sequence goes on along the minus strand of LR990159.1, from coordinate 10,963,728 downwards.
TGCTACCAAGGTTACGGCGCAGGAACACTCGCGCCACTGTACACTTACTCCGGAGTCGCCGACTACATGTGTGCCAAGAATTTACTCTTGGCTCATGCGAAAGCCTATCACATTTACGACAAAGAGTTCAGGCCAACACAGGGCGGCAACATATTCATCACTTTGAGTGCGTCATGGTATGAACCCGAAACGGAAGATGATATTGTCGCAGCCGAAGAGACTATCTTCTTTGAGGTGAGCTCAAACATAGGATTCTGCTAATTTTAAATATACCGGTACTTACTTAATTAACACAATGAATGCCTCTTTCCCTGTGAGATCTATTTCAAATGCGGCTTTTGGTAAGAAACGTATCAGTGTGGCCATATAACTTGAGTGTTTGACACTTTTCAAATGGCCGTATTTCGTAAATTAATCGCGCGAATCCAAATCCAACACTTGTTTTATATTGAACGAAACGTCACGTGTATGGCTGCGTGCTTCACGTACTGCTATCGCAATGGCCGAAGTCGTATTGATGCATAGAAACAAAAGAGTCGTGAGATACGACGCCGTGTATGCGGCCCTGCACAACTACACGGCGCCGTGTACTCAGCCATTGGCATTCAATGTGTTAATACCTACCTACTTATTTCATTATTCTATTTTTTCAGTGGGGTCTTTACGCCTACCCTATTTTCTCGGCCTCCGGAGATTACCCTCCAGTTATGAAAGAGCGTGTCGCAGCCAAGAGCGCCGAGCAAGGCTTCCTCAGATCGAGATTGCCCCAATTCACCCCCGAAGAAGTAGACTACGTGCGAGGAACATCCGATTACTTTGGTCTTAACCACTATTCTACTCACATGGTGTACAGAAATGAATCTGTCCGTGGATATAATGATGTTCCTTCCTTCTACGATGACATTGAAGTTAGACTATACCAGAAAGATGAATGGGTGGCGTCCATTGCCGGGCCGACTACCATGGTCAAGGTATGTATCAATCCTACTAATATTATAAATGCGAAAGTTTGTGAGTGTGGATGTATGTATGTATGTATGTTTGTTACTCCTTCACGTAAAAACTACTGAACGGATTTGGATGAAATTTGGAACACAGATAGATTATAACCGGGATTAACATATAGGATACTTTTTAACCCAATAATCCAATACTACGCGGATGAAGTCGCGGGGCACAGCTAGTAGATCATAATTCTAATTATTGCTATTTGTATTTGATTCATAATGTAGATCAAATGAGAGAAGTTAACGGTGGTAGAGCCAGGATATATATATCTCAATTAATTACCAATAAACTACAGCTTAATTACGGGCTGGAACAGCTACTACCTTCCCCTCCCGATGTCCCACTCAGGTCGCCAAAATCAGCTAGCAAAGCCTTTGGTTATGCAAGTATCTAAAGGGTACGGTAACTGCTTAACATCAGACGGGTACGGACGGGTGTAATAGGTCACCATTTTCTTTTAACAAGATTTTACTTAGTATCTACCTAATTTCCACATAACAACCATGGCTCTCATTGTATCTTTTGATTTCAGAGTGTACCCTGGGGTTTCTACAAGCTATTGACTAACATCAGGGAGACGTACAACAATCCTCCCGTGTACATCACTGAGAACGGGTTCGCGACCCACGGCGGGATGGACGACTACGACCGCGTGGACTACTACCGGCGTTACCTGGACGGCTTGCTGGACGCCATAGACGAGGGCTCCGACATCAGGGCCTACACCGCCTGGAGCCTCATGGACAACTTCGAGTGGATGGATGGGTACACGTAAGTATACATAACAATACTAGATATCTTGGTATTGTCGGTGGCATCAGCCCCCGCGATGCGACGATATTAGAACCACTCCCATTATTTATATGGATCGACCCGCTTTACGAGTATAATGATTAAAGTGTGTATTCTTGAACAAATTGGAAGTTCCAAATGTATTGAAAGTGTCGTTATGTATCTAATTCTTCACCAATTGTAATTATTTTCATTACACAGACAACGCTTCGGCCTGTACGAGGTGGACTATGAGAGTCCGGAGCGCACGCGCACGCCGCGCAAGTCCGCCTTCGTGTTCAAGGAGATCGTGCGCACGCGCAGCCTCGACTGGAGCTACGAACCCGACACCAGTGTCATGACCATTGACGAGGGGCATTAATACTGCAAAATATTTACTTACTATAAACCCGATAATACTCTTGTACTTATAGGAATAACGACTCACAAATAAACCTGTTATTTTTAATGAGAATACTTGACATAGTTTTTTTTTCTAAAAAATCACTGGTTTTATATATATTGTTTTTTTTTAATTTATTTCGACAACAGCGACACCTACCGGGTCTAAATATAACTAAGGAGAATGATATGGTGTCTCCATGACTAAAACAGACATCAAATCGGTCAAGCTGTTTAGGAGCAGAATTACGAAAACACGCACACCGGAATTCTATATAGATATATTTTATAAGTATTATAATATTCATTCATCTTGGATACTCAATATCGATAACCATCATCTAATTGGAAGATAATTGACATGCAGTGATCATTTGGTTTGTAGGTTAGATTTGGGACGTTATAATCAGGCAACTCATCCAAGTCTTACCATTGGACTGTGGATGACGAAAACTCCTAAAGTCACATAAAGTACTCATCTGTATATCACGAAAACTACTGGAGTTGGTAAACTTAAAGGGTGCACAGATTACCTACTCGCATTTTATCTCCTCAATTTCACCTAGCAAGGAACACGTTGAATTGGCAGTACCTGATCTTGTATAGCAATCTAAAATAAAACCTATTAGACTACTGCTTAAGAACCTTTACCGACAAAGAGATCAAAGCATAAACCTATTGATTTCTTCTGCCGCACCGACAAAGGATTTTCTTTTGAGCGGCAAGTACCTAAATGTAATCGCAATAGGTGCGCGACACCGTTTTATAAGTATGCCATTTAACCGCTATACAAAATCTCACTTTGGATTGGATTTAATCCCTTACATATTACTTATTATAATTATTTAATAATTATATAAGTTCATAGAAGTTTTTTTTCATAAGTAGTACCTACTTACGTACATTTACTTACACGACCCATATCCCCGAAGATATTTTGTATTATGTATTTTGGTGTACCTAGTGTTATAATTTATGAACATCTGTTAGACAACTGGCTTAAGTAGGTACCTACTTTCTAACAAATCATAAATTCATCTCGAAAACGCTAGCAATAGTACCTATATCTATCGCTGTAAAAGTACTGTTTCTGAATAAACTTGGTAATGAAAAAAGTAAAAGGTAAAGAAAATAAAAATGGTAAAAGTAAAACGACATTTCAATGTCTCATTTTACAATTCACTTGAGCATATTTTGCTCCGGGAAAAGAGGATGGACGCGGGATACGGCAGATACGGAAATCATCCTATCGCGATCGAGAATTCGCATTTGTCCCGAGAGCCGGGCACCAAATGTTCGGAGAATATATACACTTTTCTATATTAGAATTACAGAGGAATATTGCAGCATTGGACTTAGGAAATAGTTTTAGCTATTTTTATCTGCCTAGGTTAGTAGGTATAATCCTTTCTTATCAATGAAGAAGACATGTATTTATTCGAAGATGATAAGACTGCTTTTGGTTGTGATTATCTAAAAATACAACACACCTACTTAGACTTACTAAACAAACCGTTATATCTAGGTCCAGTTGGATTAACTCCCTTCTTACTAATCCCATGTTATTTTCATGTTCCGACAAATGTGTCTGATTGATGTATTGTGCCTTACCTTCCCGATAACAGCAGGTAAACTATTAAGGCTAGGTAAGAGCATTCCCTAATTGAAAAGTCGAATACCTTGGCCATACTCTATGTATTGTTGGAAAGAAGGCTTCCAGTCTGAAGCTCTACCTGCGTCTGAAATCCGCCAGCATAACTAGATCTGTCCATCCCTCACTATCCGCTAACATCGAGCCAAGAAAAGGGTTTTTCAATGAGTTTTCGGAGCTCTCCCTTGATGGTTCGTATGAATTTGTGGCATTTCCAATCTTTTTCGGCGTGCGAACATCGGCGTTAAGGTGACAATAGTCTTCTCTATATATTCAAGAGCGGCATTACGTGAATTTTATCAGTAGATACTCGTACGTATTGTAAAACCCAGTGGATAGGTATTATTTTGCGAAAAGAACACGCCGGCTGGTGAAAATGTTATGTGAATCTATTGTAATGTAATTTGATGGACTTAGGTAAAGCCCAAGGAAGTTCACGGAACACTGGTTACTAAATTTCTTATGAACAGGGTATACAATTATTTATGAAAAGATTATTATTGAAATTCATAAGTGGCTACGATGCTACTTATACAGGTATCTTACTACCTAATATCAGCGCCACCGCAGTGTTCCATTCACCGTTCATGAAACCACTCATTATACCTCGTGATAAAGAATAAAGCACTGGAGCGCCGAGGCCCACTCCACTCAAGAGCTGCTTGTTAATTCCTCCAGTTAAAAAAAAACCTCGAGTGACACCATTCTTTGTTCGGAAAGTGCCTCGTCTCACTATGCTAAACCAGTGCTGAGTACCTGACCGATAGAGAGGAACCGGTGATTTCATATACTTACACAGAGGGTACTGGGTACTATACATGTACGTAGCATCTTCGTGGTACCTTTATTGTGTAACTCTAGAGTCTAGAGTTTATCCCTGAAGCTTAACCTAAAAACAACGGAGGTGTATACAATCTTACCTACTAGTGTGTACCCGGAACAACTCATAGCTCAGAATAGAAATAATGTATTGCAGTTGAAAACAAAATTACCTACAGGCAATAACCATTTCTCGGTTCTGAATAAATTGTAGATAATAAGTCCACGTTTTCCGACATTTGAGTCGTGAATAACTGATGATGCTATCCGGGGCCGAACCTCCATATAAATAATATGCGCCTATTGACTCCTTGGCTAACCCCCACTAGAACCCAGACTGATTCACTCTTGAAAGCTGTTAGATAGATACCAATAATAATCTTTAAAAAGATAAAACAACCATCACATAACTTTTACAATCACATTATTAAGCAGTTCGACTTATTTGTGTATACCTATCGCATGTCTAAGGCCCGTATTAAAAAGTCGATCTTAAGTTTGAGAGCGATATTGGAAAATACCAGTACAAAATTACATGTCAAAAGCGATTTTAAGATCGCTCTTAGACTTAAGATTGATGTTTAAATACAGCCCTAACACTCGATTGTTTGTGTACGAATGCTATACAAGGACAGTTCTACACGCTCATTAATCCCTCTGATGATAACCGTGTATCAATGTATAATTCACATCGGGGAACGATCCTTGGCCGGCTGCCAACAGCTACCGAAGGGGAGTTGTGTATTCAAGACGTGCAAACAATCGACTTGTCGGATAACAGATAAAAACATCGATATCACAATATTATTATAATGCGTAATGGTGTGTCGCGGAACACTGACACATTTGTTACGGCTTTCAGTAAGAGGCCACTAAAGTTTTACTAAGGAAAGCTCAAAGAAGTACCTACGTTGGTACAATGACTACTAATGCCGCGCAGCGTCTGCGGCAAATATTACCCGTCTTTGACTACGACATTAGTAGGTAACACACAACATCCGTTTCGGGAAATATCCTTATATTATCGTTAGTGGGGAAATGTTTTTTAATGGAGGGTCTCGGTTCTAAAGAATAAATTGATCAATAATTTTAATGCTTTGGAACCTTTGATTAAAGATTGAAACACCCTCCGCATGCATATCTAATATTGATTGCCTTTATAAAGCCCCACAGTTATGAGACAAAAATTCCTTTGTCCTACATTTTGTTTTGTGAAACAAAATCGAAAGACTTTTTGCCATTTTATTTCAACGTTCCGTCTATTCTATTTGTCAGTATCACAAAATTAACGAACCTACCAGCCATTGTTACTTAGTCATTATAAAATATGAGTGCGGCAGCAACTTTGGTGGCGAAAAAACTTTCATTCATGGCGAAAATCACGTTTCACTTGTAATAACGAGCACAATGGCCCAACTTTATGGGACAATGAAAAGCAATCTATATCCATACATCTTCAGTTCATAGGCTAGTTGCTGCACGTGCTATAAAATTAACTTTTAAGATTATGTACTTAGCAATAGCAGATCTATTTTAAAATAGCGTAACTTGCCATAATTTACAGGTTAACCAACCGGACCAACAGACCAGACTAGACTGCCAGCAACTGACAAAATGCCTGACAAAATTGATTGAATGAATTGATTTGTAAGTGCCCCTGGAGGCCTAAACAAAATAAACGCTTTGACTTTGACTTGACTGACTCCTATTCAAATAGTACAATACTCACATATACCTATGGATAAAAGACCTGCCGACTCTTCTACGATTAAAGTATGTGGACCTCCACACTGAAGAAATAAAAGACGACAAAATTATATATACGCTTTAATAGTGCGTATGTCGCCACCTGGTTAGCGTATACGGATAATTAATTTAAAACATCGTAAATCAACGCGGCCGTATTGCGGTCGGCGCGGCGGCGCACGCGCATCGCACCGCGGTTTACTTTACATACCAACCATATATTATCAAACTTCAAAGGGAACATATATATGTTGACGACTGCTTGGCGCAGTGGTTCGAGCGTAGGCCGCTCAGCTCACTGCACCGGGTGTACCGGGTGCTGTCATTGAAATAGCACATCCGTAGCGGGTTCCAAACATTCACGGACACTATCCAATCGAACAGGTGAACAGGATTCCCTAACAACTAGTAGACACCTAGCCAGATTCAATGAAAATCTTTACAAAAGTATCTTGAAACTGATATCCGATTTCAAAACGCATCTAAAACAATTCTAGAACAGCATAAAAATATTATCATTCTTAAACTGGTTAGATTGGATGCAGACTAATTAAATTATCAGACTAATTAAAATATATGTAGCATCTAAATGTTACTTGTTATACTTATCTATTTTTAGCTCCATCAAACACATTACCTACTTCACTCGACTAACAAAAGATAAGTATTTTTAATAAACAAAGATAACTTGAGCAATTTGGACCTACAGATAAACTTATTGGTACTTAGTTGTGGAGAGATAACACCCGAACAAAACTTTATGTATCAAACCCGAAAATAAGGTTAATTGACTTATTACTAACGATGATAGCAGTTCGGAGATGCCATTAGAAAGAAAAATCTGGTAAATCATATCCCTAAAATTGATAAGCTTAGGAACTGTTAAGTGGCCAAGAGATATAGCGGGTAATTATCTTCTAAGGCTTATAAACTAGGTATATATGTGCCTATGTTTGTCAACTAAGCATCTACCAATTTATTTCATGGTCTTTAGAGCCTACTAGCTTTCACCCGCAACTATTCTAGATTTTCTTCTGCAACTCGACCTACAATTACTCTTAGCGTGATTAACATCTTATCCATAGCCTATCTTATAGTGAAAAAGTCAAGAAGTCCAAAAAATGATTTGGACTCGCAGTCATTCGCAGGCCATGAAATGTCTCATATCACCCATTTTTTCAAAAACACCACCAACGTGCAGACACAGCTCAGTTACAGTTAAATAATAGAACCTAGACAAGATTTTGTTTAAACGATAAAACAAAAATACTTCCTGCCTGCAGTTACCTACTTAACATTATTATTATCCAATAATTATTTAGTCCTGTTCATTTGTCCGGATGTTTTCAATGACTTAGCCGTCGATTGCTATCGCTTTCTGAACACATGTTTCCTCAAGACAAACTATATAGGCACCTTAGTCTATTGATTGTCCAGTCGAGCGCGCATCGTATAATGGTCTGCCTATTTATAATAGCCCCAGAAGGTCCGGCATTGAGTGGACAAGGAGGACGCCGGTGCCGCTCCATTTAACATGCGCGCATGCTTCCCATCCCTGAGGCTGACGGCTAAGACATATTAGAATGAGGTCACGATAAATAAATCACAATATTAATAACACTACGGGCACCGAAAGTCCGTCAGCCTGACAAAATGTAAACAAATAATCAATCATCAAGTGAATTTTGAAGCACATCCCGGTTTTCTTCACTTTGTTTATCTCATAGTATGAACGCTGATGGACATCGCAGCGGTCGGTCAAGCCAGTAAATAATATAGATGATATTGATATCCAATCGGCTCGGTTGATCGCCAAGTCATATCTCAAAGGATTTTCCCAATCGAGACGAAAAGCCAATTATTATATAGTTCCAGTTTTCTACGGGCAATATTCTATAGTTGATCTAAAATTGGATCACCGATCAAGGGACCGGTCGGTATTGGCTGATAGAAGATTCAACTCAAAAATGTTTGGCGAAACTTCTGACATAGATAATAGTGCTTGTCCCTTACCCTACTGTAATTTCTCCTCCTGTTAACCCCTTAGCATAGTGATCAGGTAACCTTCCTTGTATCGGTAACAATATCAGTGATATACGTCGTTACAGATCAGTGATTGAAGAAAAAAAAACAGAACCTAAAGAAAATTCAAACTTTTTTTTAATGTATCGTAGAATAAATGATAAAGGTAGTGTTATCAGGTAGATATCAAATTAGTAGTGTCATTCATCATCTCAACGCAATAATGGGTCTCATTCAGCCGTGTCGATGTTCTGATAACAAGAAGCGTAGGTACAATACAATTCACTGTGTCCGTCTGTTATTTAACTCCTACCTACAATGAATATGAATAAATAAAACTACCATAAAGAACAGGAAAACAAACAACCATCGGATACTTACCCTCAGTAACGTCGATGCAAGCAATTCCTCAGTCATTGTGTTCTCTTCTCGTTATCAGGATACAGGAATGAGCACTAAACACGATTAACACTACTAGATCATGCATACAAATTTATTTATTCTCATAACTATTAGGTATTGCGATAGAACACTTCAATCGTTATTAGATAATGACCGTTACCAGTATCGATTTAAATCATTAATTCATTCAAATCTATAATTCAGCACGACTCCTCATTTATCACATGGCAGCAGATGTCCAGATATGTTCCATGATTTTTTTATAAGACGCCGCAATACAACTGATGAAAAATCAACAGCACCTCACAATACCATGAGTGGAACGCACGAGAAAAACTTGAATTTGGAGAGTACGCAGTAACGGTTATTTTGTAAAAAAAGATTATACGTTTTAATAATTATTGAAATATAATTAAATCACGGCTCAATCTGTGTGGAAAGGCTGAGTGTTTGCGCGCGCTCTGGAATCGACCGGGCGTCCCGCCGCGCCACTGAGCCGTCCGCGAAGCTCCCGGCCCGCGGCCGCGCGCGCATGCGTGCACCGCACCGCCCACGCCTCGCACCACCGTCACACCGAGCCCTACATTACCCGCTTAGACGCATCGAGCGCACGCACCAGCTCCACACACATAGCGATGTGCAGCGTACGCGTTGTTATCATCACCCGCGAGCACGATGCTCCACGGAACAGAATAAATATTCAGTGATAGGACAAGAATCACAAATGTGACGTCACCTAACCGCACACCAGGCTCCAATGTGGAGGCGTATTTAGTCAATTTGATTGATAAGAGGTAGATGGACTTAGGTAGAAATCAGAGGCAAAGTTTATTAACAAGATCATTGTCCACATCTTCATTTTTTGAACATACAATGTGTAAAACCCGTATGCATTGATTTATTTGCAATCAAAACGGAGAAGGACACACATCTCAAAATCAGGAGAAGAATATGGTACCAACTAACGATATAGAAAACATAAGTGTACCTGCCTAAGTATGCACTTATGAAGAAAATAACACATAACCGCGCTTTAAGCTGATAGCTGATTTGATAGTAATCAATCGTTACGTTACGATAGTAACCATACAAGGTCTTACACCTTAGGTATCTAGCCTTATTTTAAATACCATAAGTCATGGAATTTGCTGAGCTAATAAAGTTTTTCGCATAAGATTAATTGATCCAAATAAGTATTTACACGGAGAGGGAGCGCAGCATGCGAAGGTCGTGTCAAGGACGAAAGAAATAGCTCGAGATGAAAAGCCCTTGTATTTGATAAAATTTGTACAAAATATAAAAATAACCTCGTATAGGTAAATTAATGTGAAACCATGTAACGATTCATGTTAGCGGAACAATAAATGTCATGTTCGGAATCTTCAATAATAAACCTTAAAATAATAAAACGTGCTTATACAACAGAGCCGATAGATTTAAAATAAAGTACAAAAAAACACTCTTCAACCTGGAAACCTTCAATTATCTATCTACCTACGAACTAATTCAACAATTCATTTACAGGCCATTAACAAACGTATTCACAGGATCACATTGACATACGCACTTCGGTAAAGTCAGGAGCGGGTGGACGTCACCAGGACCGCTACAAGCACACGACGCGTTCAGTGAAGGCACCAATGATGGTCATGTCGTTGGCAAGCGCGGCGCGCATCACCTGCGGTGCCACGGCGTCGCGCACGCGCAGCGTGAACTCGCGGCGCGCCGGCGCCGGCAGCGCGCCGCCCGCCGCGCCCAGCGCGCGCGACCGCCCCGCCACATCCAGCGGCTTCCCCTCCTCGCTGCACCCCAGCACCGTACGCACGCACAATGATCTACAAGCCTCCTTCTCGGCTTCGTGGAGCTCCCGCGCTGCGATTTCAAACGTCCTGCGAGTATCAACCCCGCCCACCGTCCCGCTGGTCCCCGGGACGCTCTCCTCGTGGGCCCTCGCCGCCCCCGCGCGTAGTATGGCCGGCAGCAACAGTTCGGCCGCGCCGCTGACTGTCCTCGAGCGCAGAAAATGCAACACCTGCTCCGCTTCACGGGCTTCGTCGAACAGCCGCCGCTGCCTCGCCGCCGGCACGGGCCGAGCGACCGTCCACGCCTCCACCCACGGGTTGCCCGGCAGGAGCATGCGATCACCCAGAGCGCCGCCATCGTCCGGCTTCCAGTCCCGGGGCGAGTACCAGCGCACGAAGTCGCACAGCTCTGCGCCAGGGTTGGCCGCTTTGAACGCCTCCATGTCTGACAGAAGCGAGGCGCTCATCATCCTCGCCCTGAGCTCGGACGCTTTAGCGTCGTCCCCGAGCCGCACCATCAATTCCGCATCCTCTTCCAGCTGATCTTCAGTTTTTGGTGCAGGATCCTGCATTCAAACGACAAATTATGCAAATCTCGATCATCATATAAATTCCAATCTTGGTGATAAAAATCTTATATGCGGCACTGGCCCAGAAATCTACAGGTATATAACTTTCATTTTGATGACCTCATCTGCGAAAGTAGTCCTACTAATATTATAAATGCGAAAGTTTGTGAGTGTGGATGTATGTATGAATGTATGAATGTATGTATGTATGTTTGTTACTCCTTCACGCAAAAACTACTGAACGGATTTGGATGAAATTTGGAACACAGTTAGATTATAACCGGGATTAACATATAGAATACTTTTTAACCCAATAATCCAATACTACGCGGATGAAGTCGCGGGGCACAGCTAGTATCTTATACATACGAAATGAATCTAGTGTTTCAAGGTTCAAAATATGATTGTGAATATACACACCTGCGTCCGCGGGACATACATGGGCGCCCCATTTTTGAGGGTAGCGTCGCCGAAACGGCTGAGCCGACCCACGGGCCGATTCCAAGGTAGCTGGTCCTCTCCCTCGCCTTCGGAACAATCGAAGAACTCATCCTCCGAGGAGTTTCCGGCGAGACTGCCGCTGCCCTCCAGCGCTCGCTTGATACAACAGTTGAGAAGCTGAAGCTTCTGATGCAGTAAACATGTGCGCGCGTTGGGCGCACCCTCCGCTACCCTGTGGACAAATCAGTTTTAATATTACCAGCATTCAATATTCAACACATTAAATAAATAAATATCGCCAGACTAACACACCAACTGCACAGTGCCAAACTAAGCAACGCAGCGCTTGTACTATGGGTACAAGACGACACCTGGGTAAATTACGAAAAGGCCATTTCTGGAATTTGCCCCGACGGGAATCGAACCCGCAACAACCCGATGCAGTGAGCCGAACGGCCTACGCTTAAAAGACCGCGCCAAGCGGTCGTCAAAAAAAGAAATATGTTTTCACTAGCTGTGCCCCGCGACTTCATCCGCGTAGTATTGAATTATTGGGTTAAAAAGTATCCTATATGTTAATCCCGGTTATAATCTATCTGTGTTCCAAATTTCATCCAAATCCGTTCAGTAGTTTTTGCGTGAAGGAGTAACAAACATACATACATACATACATCCACACTCACAAACTTTCGCATTTATAATATTAGTAGGATTATTCAATATCTGATGATTACAATACGCACAAAAACCAAGCAATATCGTTACGAAAACTATTTTGTTGTGTCCTACGGCCTTATTCGGGGTCATTTAAACATATATTTGAGTTTAGTCCTTCCGTTTCGCACAGTTTCATCGCTATGTTCAGGTATGTATCCCTCCCATTTGCGGGTTGGTGACGTATTTCCGGTGGAACTTTTCCAGGCGACATCTTAGGATGTGTTCTTCATTGGCGTCCTAAATTTCAAGCAGTACGCATCGCTTTATTAAAAACGCTGTTAGCGTTCGTTATATAATTTAAATAGTTATTTAAGAATTAATTAAAATAGTGTAAAAAATATATCTAGATTAATTTTGATTTAAATAAAAACGTGGCTTAAGATGGCGGATGACGAAAAAAGTCAGGGCGGATCCGCATCGGATTCATCATCTAGCACCTCTTCAGAGGACTGCAGAGGTGATGGGAAAAGAAAGAGAAAGCAGAGATCTTCAAAGAGTAAGCGCCATCGGGGCCAAGACAAGGTAATAAAGCACCTTGCTGAGCAGGTTAGTGAAATGCAACAATTTTTATATAACTTCCCCGCTATGTTTTACAATGGCGGTGAATGTGCACAAGAAGAAAATGTGCAGGAAGAATCGTTACCGGAATCAAGTTGCAAACCGTTAAAGTTTGATTTATGTACGCAGTTGAAAGAACCAACGGTACCTGCTACTCCTAGTGATCATTTAACTATATTACAATCACTACAACATTTTAATACAGAAAACTGGGGTAATGTACGTTATTCTGACGTTGAAAAACTGTATAATTCTCGTCCGGGTTATATCGACCTCGAGGTCAATGATGAAATTAAACCTTTTGATCGACAAAATAACTTGGCTCATCCTGAGAAGTTCGTAGCTGCCGTGACGCACGCGCTTATTTTGCAAAGTGAAGCTTTACAACAGGCTTTCAGCAATTTGATGAAGTGGGCAAAAGAAACAGATTCTATAAAACCAGATACCCTCAATGAAAAAATTAATGATTTTTTTTCTGGGAACTATCAAAAGATTTCCCACGATTGTCTGCAGTTACTATGTGGCCGTAGGGCCAACATAATACAACAAAGACGTGATTTATTTTTAAATAATTTTGTAAATGATCGACTAATTCGATCTGGTTTGAAGAAAATACCACCTTCTAATGAATTTTTGTTTGAGAAATCTCTTTTTTCCGAATTTGTTAAAAGTAATGGTGGTGTTAACAAAGTATTTGGTATACATAAAGTTAATTTGAATAATGATAAAAAGAGAATGCCCGGGTCCCAGGCGGCGTACCCTGGACCTAGTGGTTTACAACAACCGACCGGTCGCTGTCTTGCACCGTCGGCTAATGCCTACAGATTTATGCCCAATAATTTTAATATGCCTTATCAGTATCCAAGGCAATTTTATAATTCTACAATGTCGAATTCTAATGGGGGAAAATTTTTTCGTTCCCCGGGCAATTACCAGCTGGCAGGACCTCGCTTCCTCCAGCCTCAGAATTTTAGAACCGGCCCACGACCTTCCACCTTTAAGGGAAAAGGGGTTGGTAAACAAAGCAGAAAATATTGACTCGGATCACGGGGGTTTTCGGGGGGGTTGCTTGCAAAGATGTCTGTCCGTATGGAAAAAGATGGGTGCCCCAACACCCTTGCTGAAAATTTTAGAGGGTTATCGTATACCCTTCAAAGCAAAGCCACCTCTTCATCCATATGGGGTGATGGAAGACCAATTTCAAACCCTACCATCTCCAGACATGGATGCAGTTATTCAATCCCTTCTGGATCAGGACATTCTGGAGTATGCCCCCGAGACACCAAGTTTTATTTCGAATCTCTTTTTAATCCCCAAGCGAGATGGGAACACACGCCCTATCTTCAACCTAAAAAGACTGAATGTATTTTTATCTCTAAAGAAATTTCGCCTGATATCCGTAAATCGAGTTCGAGATTTTTTGCAGAAACAGGATTGGTTAGTGAAAATCGATCTGACGCAGGCCTATTATCATTTGAGGATCGCGTCCTCTCATCGTTGTTTTCTCCGTTTGTCATACAGAGGCCAGCTATTCCAAATGACCTGTTTACCGTTCGGACTAGCCTCTGCTCCGAAGGCCTTCGCCTCTCTGACAAATTGGACGGCCGAGATTTTCAGAGAGAAGGGTATTCGGGTGGTAGTGTTTTTGGACGATTTTCTAGTGGTAGCCCAAGACAGACAAGCGTTAATACGGCACAGGAACATAGTTCTCCAAACACTTCGCCAACTAGGGTGGCACGTCAACTACGACAAATCCATCCTAGTTCCTCAAAAAGCGTTAGAGTATTTAGGTCTGATATGGGATCCTTGGTCGAATCTAGTGTCGTTACCCGAAAAGAAGATTCAACATCTAAAACAGGACATATCGAAGCTTCTTCAACGGAAGAAAGCAACGCTGCACGATATTCAAAGTATAATAGGCCAAATGAATTTTGCTCGGTTGGCAGTACCGATGGGGCGCTTAAACTTTCGTCATCTGTTAGCGCATTGCAATTTCCTATTGAAGCTCCAGTCGTCACAAGCATTTTATCTGACACCTCAGGTGATAGAGGAACTAAGTTGGTGGATGAAACATTGTCGCGACAAGTCCTGTCTCCACCCTCCAACGGCAAAGAATTTTCTGACCACAGACGCAGCAGATTCCGGTTGGGGAGCAGATTTGAATGGCATTTATTTGAACGGGGGGTGGACGGAAGAAGAAGATCGGCTACATTCGAATCACAAAGAAATGTTAACAATTTTGAAAGTTCTGTTAGAATACGCTCCCGCTCTTTCCCAGACATCCCTTCTGTTGCAGTGCGACAACAAAGCAGTGGTGGCTCATTTGAAAAAGGAGGGGGGAAACAAGTCAAGAACACTGATGAATTTAACCTATCTAATTTTTCATGTTTTACAGAAGTACAGCATTCACGTAATCCCTCACCACATACCAGGGAAGTACAACAGCATTGCGGACAGTTTGTCCCGCCAGTCGACACTACCGGAGTGGCATCTGTTACCCAGGGTAACGGAGGTAGTCTTCGCAAAATGGGGTACCCCGGACGTGGACCTATTTGCGTCAAGCACAGCTCACGTTGTTCCCCGTTATGTGTCTCGATCAGAATGCATGGAGGCACAACGCTTTTGCCATCACATGGAATTTCGAAATAGCATGGGTCTTTCCTCCTCCGAACCTAATGCCACGAGTATTGATGCAATTGAATCAGGCAACAGGGATATTTTTAGTAGTGGCACCGAGGTGGTCTCGAGCTTTTTGGAGAGCGGACTTGAAAGCTCGTGCGACGGCGCCACCGTTCACACTGCACAGGTTAGACAAGGTGTTGCGGGACACAGCAACGGGCCGACCACCACCACGGATCGAAGAACTGATACTCGAAATTTGGAGATGTGGGGGTGGACAGAGACTATAGTTGATTGGACTGAGGAACAAAAAGTCTTACTCCGGCATGGCTGGAGATCATCAACCGTTAACAGTTATAAACCGGCCTGGCGCAGATGGTTGACATGGTGCCAATCATCAGGAGTAAATTTTTCGAACCCTTCGGGAGCAGACTTGGCAAAATTTCTAGCTGATCTACACTTAAAAGAAAAGTTGTCATATCGTACTATTTTACTTCACAAATCTGTTGTGTCAACTCTTTGCAATGCTACGAATGAAATTCGGTTAAGTTCAAATATTTTAGTGAAACAAATCCTGAAATCTATAGCCTTAAAGACTCCTAAGGCACTTCCGGGCCCTATTTGGGACACTCATTCTTTAGTTCTTTGGTTGCAGGGAAGAACGGTTACAACCCAGAGTTTGTTCGAGGTTTCACGGATCTGTGCAGTTCTGTTACTATTGTGTTCGGGACGAAGGGTTCATGATCTTACGCTTTTGAGTGTTTCAGAGGAGAGGTGTATTATTAATGAAGACGGTATTTTGTTCTGGCCACATTTTGGTTCAAAAACTGATTCAGAAAATTATGTTCAATCAGGATGGAAGCTTTTAAGTAACTCGCAAAATCGGAATCTTGATCCAGTTGGGTGGCTTAAGCAGCTAATGCTTATTGGAAAGACTCGTCGTACGGCGTGTTCCAGTGACAGATTATTTGTTACTGTTAACGGACAGGCTAAAGCTGCCTCGCGGACTGTTATAGCTGGTTGGGTTAAGTCCATTTTGAAAGAAGCAGGTATTAACGCTACCCCTGGTAGTTTTCGTTCTGCAGTGGCTTCAAGAAGTTGGCTGGATAATGAATCCTTGGAAGAAATCATGTCAAGAGCAAACTGGAGATCAGAAAATACCTTCAAGAGGTTTTATAGAAAGGAACTAAGGAGTATTCAGCCCACTGTAAATGATAGATCATTGAGCCATCTTTTTTCAGCCAATAAATTAAATAGTTTGAAATAAATATATATATTCAAATGGAATACTTATTAATTACGACATATTAGAAGATAAGTAAATTGAGAGAGAGTAAGTACTAGTAATAAAAATAAATGGGTATGTATCTTTAATCTTTTTATTGTTATTATATTATTATTATTATTTTTTAGTTCTTAATTAGACGCGTTCATACACATTGGCGTCCGGGTCACCAGGCGATAACAAACAATGCCTCAAATATATGTTTAAATGACCCCGAATAAGGCCGTAGGACACAATAGTAGCGTTTTACATACCCATAAAACGCTTGTTGTGTCCGGAGACTTATTCGGGGTCATACTTTTTAATTCTGCCTGGTTGCTGTTTAATTTAAAGTTTTCAGTTATTTGAGGCCGCAATGAAGAACACATCCTAAGATGTCGCCTGGAAAAGTTCCACCGGAAATACGTCACCAACCCGCAAATGGGAGGGATACATACCTGAACATAGCGATGAAACTGTGCGAAACGGAAGGACTAAACTCAAATATATGTTTAAATGACCCCGAATAAGTCTCCGGACACAACAAGCGTTTTATGGGTATGTAAAACGCTACTATTTCAGTAATAACATCGGCGAACATTACCAATACAATGAGCCTCGCTCGACATTAACTGGCACGTAACAATCAACCGCAAACTGAAGTTTTACGCGTTACTAATAAGGATTTCTCATAAGCACTATTTTATAGTAATGGCGCGGTAAAACAAACCTCGACTTTGTGGTGAGTGCGAATTTGGCGAAGTTACATTGCCACAATGTTTATAGCGCAGTATTCGTTTGTTTCTGAATGAATACTTTTTAAAAGTTTTCTTTTTTAATTTATAACTAATAAATAACGCCGTACAAGATCAGCCGAAAGTTACGACTAACCTGAACTCCTACTTCCCACACGTGCAAATACGTTGTAAACATTATTCTATACATTAAACACGAAACCACGACTAACACGTAGTCTAACTTTCACTAAGAACGATTTTTTTTGTATACGTCCTCTAAAAGAAAGCAAATATACTATATGGTAAATGTATGATACAGACACAAACGTAACATATAGCTACAAGTACGCAGATTATTTTCTGCGAATCCTCCCACAGTACAATTAAATAAATATAATGAATGCGAGGGATCAACCATTATGTTTATGCGTAGGTATGATAGATACAGAGCGCCTCTAAGGAATCCGAAATATTTTATCACGATTTGTGTGCCACGGCCCACGGCCCAGAAACAGCGGGAACTAAACTGAGCGCGCGAACGCTGTCGGCACCGTTATCACATTGAATTACAAATGTGTTGGTGTTGGTGCGAGGCGTCCAGAAGGCGAGCGGCAGTAATCCGCGTCTCGCAGATGCTCGTCGTGTAATCGGTCGGTGAACCGTTTGTTTACCGGAGCCGGTGCGGCTGCAGCAGCCGGGTGTAGGTCAGGGAGCCATGGTGGGGGCCGGCGCCGGCCACCAGTCCGACTCCGACGACAGCCGCGCGCGCAACCATCGCGCAGACATGGATCAACTCCAATCCACGCGTGCATAATAACGGTCCCTAAGGCTAATCGAAAGTGACCTCTTTCCTTTTGTTGTGATCTAACAATGATAAGCCTATGGTGTTAATACCAAATACGTGAGCAGTGGAGGAACAAAGTGATCGAATCTAAGGATTATCCGTGGTACACTTAAGGATTTTCGCCTTCAGAATGGTAAGTTGAGTTCTTACACTTTTGTGTAGAAACAGAGGAATTCTCTATCGTATGTCACCGGCCAGCACGATAGAAAATCACTTCGTAGCGTACATTGACCTACTTATAGTGAATCAACGTGCAGCATCTCCAGCAACCGGCACGAATGATATGTACCTACCTACCTGGCTACTTGCACGATTGTGCTTTAAACACATCATTATAACGAGATTAATAATAACATTTAAATATGTACTGCTCGCGGTTTTGATTTTGCCATTTAGGCACAGTACTCCAGAGACTTATTTATTCTCAAAGCGGTAAGCTAAAAATAAAAAAAAATCATTTCGCTAGAATCGTTTGTAACGGAACAGACTTGCCCGTGGTTCCGTCTCATGCACAAATATAAATATAACTATACATTTATATAGGCTTTTAAATAAATAAAGGAAATAATTAAATATTACTTTAAATTTAAGCAAATAATCTGTTAATTAATTTTATTATTCTGAAACAACTAGTTAGACTGACATATTCAATGATAGCGTAAAACTCCCCTTTAGTAGTATTGAGCATGGCGTACTCCTCATTGTTAAGTTTAAAGAAATGCATTCTGCGTGATGCTAGGCAAACATGCGTATGAAATTAGGTATAATGTTAGGCTTGGAGCAGGTCGAAACTTGTCCAAGAGATCTCAAGCATTACCATATTTGGTTCGGCGCCACGGTGTCGGCGTCTATTTTTAGCTCTCGTCGGACGATAATTAAATATATTTGAGGGTAGTTTGAGAAGAATGCAGGAACAAGCTAGAGATGAGGTTAGGCGCTAATTTACGTTTTCGATATTGAGATTCGGTAAACGATCGGACATTCATATTATAATCGATGGAAATTACTTCCATACAGGTAGGATTTAAAACAAACTAGAAGCAGTTCGATAAACAGATTCACTCTAGTGGAGGAGTTAGA
Organism: Notodonta dromedarius; assembly: GCA_905147325.1. Classification (NCBI taxonomy): domain Eukaryota; kingdom Metazoa; phylum Arthropoda; class Insecta; order Lepidoptera; family Notodontidae; genus Notodonta; species Notodonta dromedarius. The sequence goes on along the minus strand of LR990159.1, from coordinate 10,944,276 downwards.
AATAGTCTATATATTTTAGGCACAATTCACTTAGTAGTTTTGATAATTAGAATATTGTTTATATCCAGGATATTAGCCAAAGTCTGAGGAAACACTACCAGTAAGAATACCTTATTATTAGACGTATACCTTCCTATATAAAGATTGATCGAATTACGTTCGGTATTGTGAGATTGAATTCGTAGAAATTCTGACTTTGCGCGTCTCTAGTTTATAAAAATATTGAAGGTAGAAAATATACATGATAGCGTCAGGTGGCGAGATTATAAAAGGCCTTGCACAGCTAATTTCGTGGTCATTCATTTAGAGCTCCCAAGCTAAACACAAGTATCAAGTTTATAGTTAGTCGCGTTCATAGATTTAATTTATATTAATATATATACCATCTGAATGTACTCAATGTTTAATAAAGCAAGCCTTATGGGCTGGTTTTGTTGAATATTGTAGGTGTATTTTCTAATGGTATCGTGGTAGTTAAACGGGGAATCTCGGTCGGTCATAGTGTTTATTCTAGCCATTTTTATATAATAAAATACCATCCGGAAGTGCTCAATGTTTGATAAAGCAGGTCTTCATGGGCTCGTTTTATTGAATGTTGTAGGTGTGTTTTCTGGTGGTATAATGTAGATATACGGGGATTCGCGTTCGGTAATTTGATACTTGTGTGCGGCTTACTTTGATCCATGGTCATGGTTCCATGGGGTGTAATGGCGCTGGTACGCTGGTGTTCATTGCATCGTCCTCTCATTGGTTAGGTCTGGGTCAGTTGGTGCGCTCCAGAAGTTGTTTTTCCCTTGCATTGGGCTCGGCTAAGCACCCCGTTCTGGTGTATTCTGTGTACGTGGGGTGAGGTTCCCGTCGAAGTGGGAGCAGGCTTAGGCAACTCACTACCTGTACTTAGAGTCATCCGTTCGGTCTATCTATATATATTTATATTTATACACAATTATTGTCCCTGGTCCGTTGGAAGTCCACACCCCAGTCAGCCCGGCTTCGGCCACGTGGATAACCGACACGTAGGGAACGTTAGAGGTTATAGAATTCCCCTCGAGCCTAACCACCTCAACCCCTCAGAAGCTGTTAGTTAGGTGTCCATCATTGCACCGTGTTGGACAGCTCAAGTAAATGTAAATGTGAGTCGCGAACTCTAGTGTTGCTTGATTTACACACAAAGATCGAAGGTAGTTAGATGTCTTGGTTAGAGGTTATAGTTTCCCATCGAGCCTAACCACCTCAATTCCCAGTAGCTGATAGTTAGGTGTCCTTCATTACACCGTGATGGACAGCAAGCACAATTAAAAGTAAATGTGAGCTCCGAGCTCTAGACCTGCTTAAATTACACACAAAGATCAAAGTTAGGTTTCTTGGTTAGGTGCTATTATTAGGGAATTCCATTAGGAAAGGGACGATGCATCGGGCTTTATGAATAGGTGATTAGGTAAACCTAATGTAGTTTATTACGCTAGTATTGTACACGGATTAATAGGTATTTATAAGTTATGTAGGTAGGTAAAGCCTTAAGTATAAAGACGCGGTATATAGAACAGAATAGGAATATACTTAGGTGTTAGGAAGGTGGATAGATAGGTAGGTCGGAATATATTTAAGCTTCAATTTAAATATAGGCAGGGTCTTTGCTTCATCCATGGAGTTTCTTGCCCGTTCTTCTCCATGAGATTAATTTTGTGAATGGGTGGTAAATTCTTGAAGTTTTAAAATTCACATTGCTGAAAAATATATTTACTTTCATTGAATGTAGTATTTAATCAATATTTCATTGAATCCTGTACTTTTGAATAATATAACCGTGTCGTTTGTTCAGTAATGAGATTTTGGATGGATGGATACTGACTGATAAGTCTATTTATTTTACTTAATGTTTTCCTCATGTAAAGCTTGATGGTTTTGGTTACACTGGGGGCGGTAGACCCTGTTGGCAATCACTAAACAGTAGATGATAGAGTTGCTAACCTGCAGTCACTGACTAGACTATCAGCTAACACATTGACCGGAACTCATTAGTTTGATTTCGCCCAGGCAGTAGCCTTTTAGTATTCTCATCACAGTAGATGATTGAGATGCTAATCATCACAACAGAAATCAAACTTACTTCGTTCGACTTTGACTTCAGTGATATCCTGAGGATCTCTTGCTGTCCAGATGATTCGATTCTTATTTGTTGAGTTAATGGATTTACTACAATGATACTATTGATGATACAGTTATTCAATGTGTACTCTTATTATATCAGATAATTGTTATTCATGATTTATGTTCACTCATAATAAATAAGACAAGCCAAGGAGGGAATACAGATATGAGTCGTTATCCCACAGTACAGGGCGGGGAGGGGCCCTGTACCTTGTCATAAACAAATAATTGTTGTATTCATAATCTTTTAACTATTGAAATGTCATGTAGAATTGATCTTATCGCTACAAAGCAATTATATTTAATTCTCGGAACAACCAACTTATTACATCCATATCTTCATTAATTACTTATTTAACAATGAAACTCGTTTAGTTGAGCTTAACTAATCAGGTTATTTTCAAGAAGGTAGTATAAATACATACGACATAAGAATACCAATCTTTCACTAAAAGAATTTAGGTTACTATTCAGGGTTTCACTACGTTAGGTCCTATAACCACTAGACAATACGGATCACATGGCCATATAAATATTCAAACCCAGATCACAACCAAACTAGTTTAAGATAACAATTCACATAGTGAATTCTTAGGACCTTAACTTGGTTAGGGTATTTAGGTATAATAGGTTTATTTATAGTTAATTATAATTTCATTACTTCTATATATTTATATCATTATATTTAGCATATTTATATTCATATATTTAATTAGAGAGAGACGGAGAGAGTGGGTGGTTACACGTTTTCATATTTACCGTTGCAGGATTAAAAACATATTTTTCATTACTAATACTCTGAAAGTAGGTCTGAAGTTGCCTGAGGAGCGGGTTGAAAGTAATACTTTTCCGGCCCGGGAGAATCACTTTCAACTGACAGCTGCCAAATTATTAAAAAAAAACTAGTTCCATTTTCACATTTCTATGGAACCATGTTCAAACTTTTTCTACAGTCACTCAATTACAGCACGATGTAAAATTTAAATAACATAAAGTTAAGTATTAATTAAAGATTATATATTTTTAAATTACTTAATTATAATTTAGTTTCAACAATTTCTTTCAAATAACATAGATTTGGGCAAAATATTTAAAGATGAAAATTAAAAATAACGGCTAAATAATGAAGTTGGCCGGCCAACGAAAAAAAAACAAAATAGGCACCAATCCGATCTTAATTTTTTTTTGAGTTGTTTTTTTTTTCATACTTCCTTGTATTATTTCTTTAGCCAATTCCTGTTTTTATTTTTACTTTCCTTGTATTCGTAATGAAAAGCACAGTGTTTACCTCGGGTGAAAGACTTATTTCACCACTCGTGTAACAATGTACTATTAAAGGTGCCGTGCATTTTCGTTGGTAATCGAATAAGAATTCCATTACGTATAAATTATGCTACAAACGTATTTATAATTCCATATAGAAACCTGCTTGTACGTCGACATAATGAATCTCGCGAGAGGAATTGTGACACGGCGAGCTCACGTGTCGCTATGCCAAACGAGCACTTTCTCCAGTCGAAGGAATTTGACGTTTGGAATATAATTACAATTTGCGTAGGCGTATCGATCGACACAAAAGCCTAATTACAGGAGACCGCAACAAAAGATGAAGCGCGCTGGAATGCCGCCTGAGGCACTTTGTTGCCACTATGAGTTTTGCCAAAAGGAGGCCATTGAAATCCTCAAAGGGTTATTGAAACGTTGAAACACCTTTGGATATCAGGTGTAACTGTAACGCGGTTACGACTGTTTATATGAAGGAAACGGAATGTTTTGTAAACGCGCTTTCGATAAGGCACCGTTAAATTCAATCCATCTTGTTTAGCTCCTTAATAGTTTTCTTTAGTGGTTTGTGTACTTGGACATGGCAAAGTTTTCTTATGTGCCGGCTTAATAGTGTATTTGTAGAGGCGGGTGGGGCGGTCACCCTGCGACAGGGGGTGGCAACGGCGTCTCGGCCGCTCCATCCCGGTTCCGGACTTTGGGCTTCGTTAATAGCCACCCTACTGTTACCTAACACTGACGGGTTTTCCACGGATAAAACATCTTCAGTCATTGATTACACTTACAAACAAGTCTATGAATATATGGAATAAGTCCATCTAAACAACACATTTAATTCCAGATTCCTTTCTAACACAAAAAAAAAACTTTAAATCAAATTCTGGACCATGGACAAAAACTAGATAATATAGGTATACAAATATAGAGCAAGCTTTGACCCAGCCGCATCCGGTGCTGACCGCCATTGCTCGCAGTGGACACTACACGGTGCCCGACAGTTAAATAGGAAACTAACCTTAATTATAAATACCTTTGAACCGCAAATTTATTTAGGCATGTTATGTTTAGTTAAACATGTGCAAAATTTTAAACGTTGTTTACCAGCGAATTGCGAGTGAATAATCACAGTTGCGTGATCAAAAACGCAGATAAATCGCGAATAAGTTGTATCAATCACATACAATTTAATTGTTTGTAAGACGAATTACGATACAAATAATAACAATAAAATAACACTCGATAAATTACTCATCAACGGAACAGTAAATATTAATTATGAGACTAATTAAATTGCCAATATGAAAGACAAAGATAAATATCTACAAATACATCAAACGTTATGTTTCTGAATGACGGCAAGCGATCCAACATAGAACCTATATAATACTAGACCTATACCTACATATACGATGTATAAGTAATTTTACACGCTTGTAATTATTGGTACTCATTTCCAGGAGAAGGGTAATTTTGAAATTGAGGTAATTTATTATTACGCTATTAATTATTTCATAACGATCATCTATTATAACACATAATGAAGAGGCTCCGGATTCCGGAAAGCAATTTCATACAAATATACCTATCGATTGCAGCCGGCAACTTACGCAGTTTCCACCGACATAGGTGACGCTCGGGAAATTCTGATACCAATTAATCTGTTTGGCTCGTATGACGCTTCGGGAACCCGATTTAATTGCTTTTAGAGGACGAGTTCGTTCACTGAAACATACACCTGTGAAGTTTTTGTTTTTGGTTATTATTATAGACTGGTCAGCGATTGACCCTATCTCAAATAATGGAAAGAGAGGATGAAGTTAGAGATGTGTTTCACTGACCCTTTAACAGCCTGTTTACTCTAAATTTGAAGACTTTTTCAGAAACACTGACGGTGGAACCGAATTCCAGTCCTTAGCGGTACGTACAAGAACGTCAAAACTATTTTTTTCGCGCGTATGGGTGCAATATCGTTGACGACGCGACGTAAATATGTAATTATTGTTCCCCACGCCCGGTTGCCGGTGGTGGAATGGAGATGCCGGAACTAACTCCTGAGCACACTCTCCAAAATGCATTCGATGGAACACAGACAGGCTAGCAACCCTACGACGATGTTCAAGGCTCCGGAACTAAGTTTCCGCCAAGGGGGCGCGGCATCACGGATGAGCTTAAGAGCTTAATTAAATTTAGTTGTACTCCCGATCGCATACTTACTCGAATTCATGTTTTATGATCGACATATTTAAAATAGTTGTAATGCCAAACGACCTTTTTATAGGGTGAGGAATGGTCAACACCTCATCGCCTTCACCTCGTAAAATATGCGCTCGTCTCAAGCCACATTGGTAGCCTCTACACGCAAAATTGACGGCCTACATTAATTCATGTCAATATATTGGGAACAACGTAACTTTACACTACAGGATCAGTCACGCGTTATATTTTCTTTTTCGACATTCACCCAATTAAAACTTACGCATATATTTGAAACAATTGTTAAATTAAATTAGCTAAGCCTAACTCTTGACTTCTAATTGAAACCAGAAAAGGAGTTTTGTTCTTGCGATAGTTTTCACCTGATCGAAGAGTGGACAAAAACCCTACGGCGAGGGACCCGAGACAATGAAGTAGGCAGAGTAACTGTTAACCGCAGATTAGTTGACGTAGACGCATGCCCGTGGGAGGCCCATTGTATTCGCCCAGTTTACGCTGTCTGACGCTTCACCCATACATTATGCGTACTAACGAGATTCACCTGCCACGACCTCTAGATTAATCACAATTATAAACCATAGTTAATGGACTTTTAAACACAATTCTATCGTTTTACAACTTTATTTAAGGAAGTGAAAATTGTAAATGATAATATTCTAGTAGTTGGTGCGCCGAAAGCCATTATGCTCGTTTATGGCACATTTCGCGGTAACGGTAAGCAAGGCTTCATAAAATTCGAAGTACTTAATAAACTGAAATAAACTATCTCTAAAAAACTTATTTTATGTTCAGAAAACTAAAACTGACGAAGTACGAACTGATCCTAATTTTTTATGTGGTTTATATTGTTAAGTATTTCAGACAGTACACAGATATTACGCGGTACAAAGCGCCCAGATGAGAAATTTATAATTGAAAAATAAAAATTAAATTAATTAGACTTTGAAAGTCAAATAGAAACCTAAAGTGATAAGAATTTACCCTAAATTGCCATAAGGCACAAGATCAAAATATGTTAAGATTGAACAAAGCGGTGAGGCAAAGGCTTCCTTCCGGATATGGATAGCATAAACGTAACATAAATAAAGTAAACGAGCCGTCTGAGGCCACTCGCTTGTAGATGACATAGTAGTTGCGCACACTATGAATAATCAAAGGGAAATAGTAGCATTTGAATATAATACCACAGTATAAACTATACGGTACAAACATAGGCATTAGCAACAACATATTGCGATTGAACATTTTAAAACTGTGCAAATGGCGTGTGACGCTCAATAATAACAGAGTAAACAATAAATAACAGTTAATAACCAATTTATCAATCTATACACCTCGAGTAAATACCAACGGATTCTGATACTTTCGATAATTGAGTAGAGGATGTTACATCGACTCAGTCGCGAAATCACCATATTATTTTAAAATCTAACGGAGAATTCTAGTCATATACCTAACATCAAATAATAATATTTATACGCAATTGCTATCTACCTATTTAAATGATGATTATAGAAACTTGTAACATGTAACAGAAAGCTGTTCGCAAGCGCCACGTATGATATGAAGATTCTAAACCAGTTTAATGGGCCTACCATATAAATATTATTAAGTATAATATTTATATAATTACTCGTACATATAACTCTCATAAGCGGTAAGATATTTGTTATATCCATACTCCCAATACTCACTGTATTATTACAATTTTATAGGAAATACCTACATTAAAACCATAGCAAAATGATGACTTAGGTATATTGAACTCGAGCACAGACATACCGACATAGTTAAACCCGCTCGGCTTCCCCTTCAAGCTTCCAAAAGCTAACAAACCGAATAATGAATATTGGAAAGTGGAGAGTACATTACTTATTCCATACACGTTCGTTATATTGGCAGTTATCAGTAGTTCCGATATTTCAGGCGCGACAGTTATAACAACTACACATAAAATCAAACCATTAGCTAGATATTTACAGCTGAATTATGGTAAAGAAACTGTTATAAATGCGTTGGAGCGCAACGGATAATTGGTTGAGACGGTAGGATGATCTATCATTTTTTTTCCTGAAATTCGTTAGTATCTTGTATAGAGATTATGGTTTTTAATATTTGGTGCTTAATTTCTATTTTAGTGTTAAATGTTTAGGTTTTAGGTATAATACAGGTTGATTATTCTTTATTTACCTATCGTTCCTATCCTGTTACTCGCATGTATGTACGTCGTACGTCGCAGTCGATTTTGAAATAAAGGAATACCTACACTACATGCATTTCATGTCACCAACGACAAACGTCGATACTTACCTACTATATTTTTATTCAACGAGGCCGAGTTCGACGAACTGCGCATACGCAGGTGCAGCAGTGACATTAATCTAAGAGCAGAGGCCTCATCGTGCGACCTGTTAAGATGGACTAGCTACCACCGTAGAACATTAGCTTGAACGCGCGCGGGTGGCATACAAAATGTGTTACGGACGGGGCGGACGGGACATTCGTTTACCGTATCTTTTGCCTATTACTTTAGGTACTCTTGTGCTTATAACCTTTGTGAATGGGGATGAAGGTACATTGATCTTACATGGAAGAATCACTTACTTTTCGTCCATGTACAGTTCCCTTTTTAAAGAGTCCTATTTTGAATTAACTTTATTTTGATGAATATTGAATTAAAACGTGATCACGTTATGAATCGTTAATAATTACACGCGCACAGGGCATCCGAGCGTAATAAATATAAGCGTGGTGAAGCATAGACTTGGTTTCGCGTCGGTCGGCAAGGCGGCCACGCGGCAGCTGCGCGGGTGCCGTCGCTCGTCGTCGCCTCGCCGCCGCGCCGGCCGGCCACGCGCTGCTACTCGCCGCACGCGGCGGCCATCTCCGCGCGTCTCCGCATCCGATCGTTAACACCTCACTGCGTTCCTTACGCTTTTTTTTACACACATACAACACTGTGAAGTAAAGGCTAGAATTTCACTCGCAAAAAACATCAAATTAAAAATTTACAGGACGGAAATGCCTATCACGAATGAATAAGTATTATAATCCGATTAGATCTGATCTAGTTATTGTTGCATTGTAATATTTACTGATGGGCCATAAGGTGTTTCTTAAAATCTGATTAACTCATTATGTTTATTGTATTAACTGTATCTACAGAATAGTTAATGCGTTAACTAACGCAATGAACCCTACCTAAAATAGTTACAACCTACGATTTATAAATAGTACTTATTTTATGAAAATTACACAGATAAAAATCTCCGGAAGTTACTTAAACCGAACCAACGAATAGACAGCGTCCGCAACACAGCGCGGGCGTAGCTTCCCGCCACGGACGGCATTACGAACCGCCATTAACCGTGAGCCAGCTCTCTTGGATCGCACCCATTAGCAACAGCCGGTTATTTTCCATTACAAAGCCTTGGCGCAGATGGCGATACTCGCGGAGCTACCTGCCGCGGCCGCCCGGCCGCCGCGACGAATAGCGGTGCAATTAAGCACACGACATGGTCAAAGGCGCAGGCTCCCTTCACAATAACATAGTTGCCCATACTCCACCATGGAACAGACATCAAGAGCTGTGTTTCCTCGTATCTCACCGCTATTTTAATGTCCTCAACTTAAGATAATCTTGTTTACTTAAATCACGAATATTTCATATTGCTTTTAAACAACTTTCACTTGTGTACATAAATTGTGGTATTGGCCGACCGACAGTCGTTTCGCTAAGCAACGCATCTGACCGTAGGGAGGCCGAGTCGCGCTTTCTACCCACATTTACTGTTAGACTCAAACCCATAGTCTTTCTGTTCTGAATACCTACCTGTGATACGCTTAATTAAACATGACATGTGACGGGTACTTCATTATACACACGAACTTGAAGAGTCAACACTGCCTTGGGTCCCTCACCTAGTCACCCTTCCGCCGTCTCCTAACCACACACTATAAACAAACTTTATAGCCTGGCAGAAAGTCACTCAGTGCCAGACTCAAAGGATGACAGATTTTAATACTGTCTGCTTTGGCGCTTGAATTTCATCAAATGAACTTTGTGGAGTAGTCATCGCTAGTCGGAGAGTTTCCAACTTCTGTAATAATGTGTATTAAATTCCTGTCGTTAGCTTTAACGCATTCTATGATTTATGTATTAGTCTACCTATGCAATATAGCCGTGATGTGGTCTGTCACAGACCGTGATAGCAATGTGGCATCTAACGGCGCATATGCGCGTGAATATGGCCATAAAGCGTCGGCAGACAGAGGTGACACTTTTTTTTAAATTATGGATCACGGGCTCAATAATCAGTAGTCGGTACTGTTTTACTACGATGCTGGAAAATAACAACCTATATTTTAAGCACATATTACCGTAAAAAACTAACTACCACACTGTGTATATACAGTGACAGCTATTCAAAGCTCATAATGAGGTACTTCCACACTTTCCATCTGGCGGTCGTTATCGAAAAGAAAATAGACGGCGCATAATGGCGATTATACCAACGTTAAAAATAATCATCAAAAAGACAAAGAAGTAGAGTCATTAGTTTAACTTCAGTGATTTATTTTAAGTAGGATAAAGTTTCCGCAATACGCGTATGGGAATTCATAAGGTAAATATCTATGCAGTCTTTTCCCAAAAAAAAATACCAATATGGTTGGCGTCGTGGCAACAAGAAAGAGTATATAGGTAAAAGCCACACTCGGTACAAAGTGTGAAATCGGAAATTCCACGTATATGGAAACAGTTGGAGCTTGAAATTTCTCGTTTGGCTCACAAAGCGGCAAACAAAAGGTGAACCTTTCAAAGCAAAATAATAGGCGCTCTGAGGCTTATTGCAATACTTCTAAATTATTGAAAATTCCCATATTCAAATATTTATTTCTACATACATATTAAAGCAGAAGATGCATGAATATACAGGTTGCCAACAACATTTGCAAGATATTGTATAGAAGACAATGGTGTAAAATCATACACGACCTTAGACCATTTTAGTTAACACCTCTCTGTACACGACCAAGACCACTATAATGATAACAGAAATCCGATACAATTTTCATTTATTCAAATACCTACTCTGTACACGCAACCGCCAGTATTTGAACAAGGAAGGCACCGGCCCGCATGCCACTGTACACCAGTCCTATCGGATCCTAAGTAAACATTGCGGCTGTTATTTTCCAACTGTGCCCATTCGAATATTAGCTATAGGTACGCCATATTCGTTGACAGTATCTGTTTACACAGGTTTGGCTACGTTATCGGCTTTGCGATCAGAATTCTATATCAAAGAAAAAAAAACATCGGGCATTCAGAAGAACACAATAGCTGGCTTATTCAAATCGAAATTTGGAGAGTCGATAAAATTTTGATGTAAGCGATTAAGAAAAAACGTGCAGCTTATCTACTGATGCATGGCTGCAATACCAACAAATGAATGAGGGGCGTAAGTTGGGCGTAACAGATTCTATGTTCGATTCTGTGAATACCCATCTTTATTCTAGGTTATAATCAAATCCTGGGACGCTGAACAAGACAAGGATCAGCTTCTCGTAACAAAATAAAACGCTGCTGTTCTCAGTCTTCTATAAGTGTGACCATGTGGGTCGCACATACCACACGTTCCGACGGCAGCGGCCGACATATTGAGCTAGTTAGATCACCGCAACGGCACATCAGACGTACAGCAACCGCTGCGTGTGACCATGCCGTGTGAGAATGTATCACAAAGCAACGTATTTTCTTGTCATTCCTCAGACATTCTTGACCCCCCACAATTCATATAAATCTAAGTACGTATTATGAAGGTGGATATACTCATCCCAAAAACTATTATGAATAGAAATTCGACGTTTGTATGTTCTTAAAAAAGCTCTTCTATTTATTGTTGATTTTCAAATCTATAGTTGAATGTATTGGCCCTATTTAGCAAATGGGGATAACTATCAAAGGAACTCGTTAAAAATCATCATGCCGACGAACGCAATATCGGGTCCTCTAGGTTTGCGCGTAGGCCGCTAAGCTTACTGGACTGAATTCGTTTACAATAGGGCCTTGAGTTTTGATATTCAAAGTTATGGAAACAAATGTTGGAAATTACCATACAATAATTGTGTGTATGACAGAAAAACAAAACATGACACAGCAGAGAAAGCATGGGCCGCGGGTCACTACATAACTTATCAAGTGACTGTGCTAATAGTTGAGTCACCACTTTCGCCCATCGACGCCTCAACTCCGCTTATTGTTAGACCAATGAACCCATTGGAACCAAACATTCAATAGTTCAATTAACAATTTAAATGACCATTATTATTACAATTTCAATGTAACATAAAACAAAATATACATATATTGGAATTTCCAATCTAACCATCACCTATAAAGCTTTACAAACAGCTCATTAACTAACTAACTGATTTGATATGAATAATTGATGATGAATCTTACCACAGATAACAAGTGTTCCAAATATGCAGGTACCGCCTGAAATTACAGGTAGAGCGAAACGCTGCCAGTATCGCTCTGCCGACTGAGTCAAACTTTGATGACGTCGGAATATGTTGAAGGGACGAAAAATAACGCTTTACAACGCGGTCAGAAATTACATGTGATAATCATATCAAATAAATTCTGCTAGACTTTCTGGCCTAGCGCAGGATAACTGCAGAAATGTCACGTCATGAGAAATGTCTTTAACGCCGCGTTACAAACACGCTTTCTTAACATACTCGTGTCGGCACGGCGACCTCTTGAAGCAGAAAATAGCTTACCTTTGCGCAAGTGAAAACTTTTTCTAGAATTATTTTAATCGATGTAACTACGTTTAACTATAGCCTCTTAAGCAAGTGAGTAATGAAAGTAATATCTAAATAATTTGTGACAATAACAACTATGTAGGTACTCATGATTATTACCTCTTTTAATAAACGAGGATATCCGTTTCATATTACGTCAACATTTATGGAAAATCTAAACAAAATCCATCATTCTCGCACAATATTAAGCAGTTTTCATTTTAATACGGCAATTCTCATAGATTTTCCGCAATATAATGATGTAATCGCGTCTCCATAAACTAAGGGATAGGTATTTACAATTATTTATTGTTAGACAGGCCTAGTACAAAAACTATTTACAGCTGAACGCAACTACCAAGATATCTCGTAGCTCGTGCAGGGATAAAATGTATGTATCACAAACCCTCCAAAAAGAGGTTACATAATTCAGAAACCGATCTTAAGCAGCATGGGGAAAAAGGTCTCGAAGAAGATAAATATTATATTGTTGGATCAATCATTCAAATCAACAATCATTTACCTAATATATCTCTAAAAAAAATATTGATTTTAGTAACATTCATTACCTATATTATATCAAAGCTAAGAGCATGCATATTGCAAATAACTCTATATTTAACTTCTTACACAGAAGCATAATACTGAATTAAGTCCAAAGGTAAGGATGGAAATAACTCCGTTTCGAGTATCAGTCTCAAAAAGATCTCAAGAAACCGAGATGTTGAATGGAAGTTACACAGTGGCGGAATTCCACTCGGAACAGATTAGTGTCGAGGTTGGAGGGTTTCGAGATAGAAATATCCCCGCGGGCGAACGTCTTTACGTTCGTCGATAACTCAGTGCGGATTTCATGACTACGACTGGATATTACGATAAGTTATCGAAAAAGTATTAGTGTTACGACGAAGTAAACAAACAATAATTATTATTGTTACCTACAGTATATAATGACTGTCGTGATCATTATTACCAATGTAGCCAATTCTATTCTACTTACTAAACACTTGTATTTTTATCAACAATGATATAAATGTATACTTAAAGCAAGCTCAAGTAAAAGCAAACCAGTGAACACAAAAAAATAATTAAAGGACGTAATCAGTGTGAAAATATACAATAGTAGGTCCAATCCAATTATTTCGTTGTACACAATTTTAACAAGAAAAAGCTTGTTTCTGTTTAAAATGTAAATATTTTACGGGATCGTTATAGGAGTAATGCAAGAAAAGCCTCCACTGATCCGGGTAATGCCGATCGTGATTGGAATTAATTTCGAGGCCCGCGATCAGTGACGTACTGCACGATACGTCACGTAATAGGTATTCTAATGCCGTTGCACTGAATAATTATATAACACGCGCTGGCCTAGTAGGTACCAGTCCAGTGCATTGTGTCCATCCAGTGCGTTAATCTTCCAATAAGTAACTACCTTAATACAACAAACTGAAAAGTAGTTACTCTTTTCAAATAAGATGAGTGACCGAGATGAGTGACCTATGAGTAGAGTAGTAAGTACTAAGTACATACTAGTAAGATTATAAAAGGATTAAATATTAAAGAAGGATAATTATTTGTTTGAATTAAATTGACGAACAAACACAACGTAGACGAATGGATTCAATTCAAATACTGAAATATGAACATTGATACACTAGTAAGGAGAACTTCATGTTTTTTTTTAAAGATCTTTCAAAAATTAGGGGTCAGAAGGATTTTTGGCCCGCCAAAGCGTAACTTTCGGCGGCGGACATCACGCAGCCGCGTGTCCCATCCGATCATCATCCCCCATTTAACCTTTGGAAAGATCACAGTAAAAATGTCGCAAATGGGTCCTATAGTTACGCTGTGAACGAAACCATACCGCAATTCAGATCTACACTAGCGACATCTATAAATAAATTAAGAAAACTATCAGAACACAGTACTATTCATATTGAGATAATAAATATAATGCCAATGAATAGTGCGTTTCTAAGGTTTAAATCTAGACTGTTTTTACTATATGATAATACATAATTATACACTACTAAGCATCGGGACTTAATTTCAACAAAAAATAGGTACCTACACTGTGCAGCGCCCCTAGCGGCCAAACCAAGAAATTACAAAATGTATCATCATCGTGTACAAACACTGGGCCTCTAATAGTCATGGAAGCAATTACACAATCAATACTGTTTTTTTCATAATATTATTATAAACTTCATATTTTATTAAAAGTACCGTTCGTTGTTATACTAAACCACATTTTTTTGCATCACAATTTCGTTTTTACCCAACAACTTTCCCTGAAAGTGTGCCCAATTGGCCACTGAATAAATTATTATTTAACGCCAGCACGTCAAGTGGTACCTAAATCGGACGCTGGATGGATCTCGTCTAGACAGATTTAATCTAAAATTAGGTGTCATATTCCGTCGTGACAGGTGAGTGAGTCGTAAACGAAATAATTCGTATAAAATGTGCCCTCCAGCTGAGCCGGCCCGGGAGACACCGAGACATTGATTTCGCGAAACTTTAATCGATCTGTCACTCGAGCGGAGCGGTTGACAACTGGCGACTTATTTTAGGTAAACTGACAAGGATTGGGTAAAGGGTGAGCGAAGGATCCTGCATCAATAGAATTAAAACAATAATTACAATGCTGAATGTATTTGTTTTATTGTAAACGACAACCACCACCACCTAAATGCTAAATATATAAGCATCCAACAAAACAGTATAGGACCGCTTTCCCCAACTTCATTAATACTAAGTCACATATGCAAATGTAGAAAGCTACTATAAGATGAAATACTTGATTGCAGCTTTTGAATAAATTACTTACATAGGTATAAACTTTCCCGACCACTATCACACTACAAAGCTTATTTATAAAATCTGTTGGTCCATCGTCTTCTATCTTTTTGTATTTTACTAGCGGCCCGCCCCGGCTCGCACGGGTACATTGCGGTTACATTATTCGAGTTTTAGTAAGGATCCCTAATTTTGAAAATATATTATAGCCTATGTTACCCGGGGATAGTGTAGCTTCCCAACAGTGAAAGAATTTTTCAAATCGGTTCAGTAGTTTCGGAGCCTATTCATTACAATCAAACAAACAAATTTTTCCTCTTCATAATATTAGTATGATTATTATAGTATGATTAATAATAAGACAGAGAAAATTGCTCTTCCATACCATAATATAACAATTTAAATAGCGAACTGCATATTTTGTTCAGATTTAAAATAGTACCCGAGGAACATTGTTTTTTTCCTTAAAACAATTACTGGCGTATACTGCTACATGATTGGCTGCACGGCAACATCCGCGGCCCGGCTCCTCTACCACGCAACGCGTGATAACTGTTACGCGCAGAAATACACGTTACAGGGTCACGATTATACACACACCCACAAGTAGGTAACAAGTGCGTCTATGGACATCGAACTTCAAAATAAGACAGACTTGTATACTGTATAGGTAACAACATACCTACATAATCCTATAAGAAATAACCCTTTTACTACCACTCAAAACTCGAATCCGAATTCCCAACGATTAAAACAAAATCCGCTCTTAGAATAACGAAGTCAAAGGCCTTGAGAAAGTGAATTGACAGCGGCACGGTGGAGTCGTCTCCGACGCGCGCTCTACGGCCAGTACCGTTAACAGCGAAATCGGATGACTGGTAAATTCATGTAAATAGGCTAGTGTTACGAGCTTACACCACAAAACGCACACAGTGTGCCCGCCCCTTTCACGGCTATATTACGAGGCATGCCTTTTAAGTTCTGTCGTTTCCATAATTCCCGGCAATTTTGAATTTGGAACTGTTCTATATTCGAATGTGTTTAAATTTCGAATCTCAAAACAGTTGAATGTATTAGGATTAATGTTATTGTTTAGTCACAGCGTCGATTAGAATCTGTCAGGTTACGTACGAAAATGAATCTTTCTAAGGAAAATGTTCGTGCAATAATTTTCTACAACTTTAGAAGAGGCCTGACACGGCTTCAGTGTTTTGAAGAGCTAATATCTGTGTTCAGGGATGAAGCCCCATGTCTGCGGACTGTCGAACGCTGGTATTTAGAATTCCAGCGTGGACATACTAGTGTTAGTGACAAATCTCGCGAAGGTCGCCCAAAATCTGCATTCACTGAAGATAACATCATTGGAGTGAGACAACTAATTCTCGAAGATCGTCATGTGACGTATCGAGAGATAGAGGCTCTATTAGGCATCTCAGGGACAACCATTCAGAAGATCTTGCATGAAGCGCTTGGTGTAAGAAAGCTAGTTTGCCGTTGGATACCGCATCTGCTTTCCGACGATCACAAGGCGGCCCGCGTCAGATGGTGTAAGAAAACTCTGCAAAGGTTCAACCGAGGAGAGTCAAATCACGTCTACGACATCATCAGTGGTGACGAATCTTGGATCTATGCCTACGATCCTGATTCCAAACAACAATCTACAATCTGGGTCTTTCAAGACGAGCCAAAGCCGACTAAAGTTGTTCGTTCTCGAAGCACTTCAAAGAAGATGGTGGCCACGTTCGTTAGAAAAACCGGCCATGTTGCGACTATAGCACTTGATGATCGTAGAACGGTTAACGCAGAGTGGTATACCACAGTTTGTTTACCACAAGTCATCGCCGAACTTCGAAAATCTAACTCAAAGCGACGCATCATCCTGCACCACGACAATGCAAGTTCACACAGCGCTCGTCAAACGATTGAGTATTTGAAGCAGGAAAAAGTAGAAATTCTTGACCATCCTCCATACAGTCCTGACCTAAGCCCTAACGATTTTTTTACATTTCCTAAAATTAAGAAAAGTCTTCGTGGTCAAAGGTTCCCGTCCAGTGAAGAAGCAGTCGACGCTTTCAAGTCAGCCATTTTGAACACCCCCACTTTAGAGTGGAATAAATGTTATAATAACTGGTTTGAGCGAATGGAAAAGTGTATTAAGCTACGTGGTGAATACTTTGAAAAACAATAAAAAGTACTATAAGGTTCTAGTTGTGTTTTTTTCTTCAAACGACAAAACTTAAAAGGCATCCCTCGTATAAACGAAGCTGACATAAAGCTCGGGCTCAATTTCACTTTTAAAATTTTATACCCAACTAGCTGTGCCCCGCGACTTCATCCGCGTAGTATTGGATTATTGGGTTAAAAATTATCCTATATGTTAATCCCTGTTATAATCTATCTGTGTTCC
This sequence comes from Notodonta dromedarius, assembly GCA_905147325.1. Lineage (NCBI taxonomy): Eukaryota > Metazoa > Arthropoda > Insecta > Lepidoptera > Notodontidae > Notodonta > Notodonta dromedarius. The sequence continues at coordinate 10,926,608 of LR990159.1, read as the reverse complement.
AAATTTCATCCAAATCCGTTCAGTAGTTTTTGCGTGAAGGAGTAACAAACATACATACATACATACATACATACATACATACATCCACACTCACAAACATTCGCATTTATAATATTAGTAGGATGAGGTTTTATTTACGATCCGCTTTTGTATTGTATTTTATCCGCCTGGCTATTTTTATGTTACTACTACCGTACAACATAGTCCGAGTTACTCAAATATTGGCACTCACCCCTTCTGTAACAAGACACTAATGTTTGAGCCATCGATTATTCGGGACATTAACAAACGTCCGCTGTCCACAGATCAAATGTTTGACATACGGGGTCATCCCTTCCGATTTCTCTGGGTATTACAATCAGTGAGTGATGCGAAAATAATTGCACTGGAGTTTTTAGTGTCTTGAAGTCTGAACCATATTGACATGGCTTATACGGGGAAAGCCATATTTTCCGGGCTGTTAGCCCGTGGCCGCCACGCTGCACTTCTCCTCAACGGTCTGTGCACCGACTGATTACAAGGCACCCATAATCAACATTTCTAGCTTTCTGTCATTTAATTTCGATATAATTAGACTAGCTATTTCTCTATAATACCCTGTGATAATACCTTACACCCATTTCAGATTCGCATAGTAACATCCTAACGTAGTGATTATATTCCTTTGGTAACAGCTCATCGTGAGGATACTTATCACCTGCCATTTTAGTGCTAGTATACACAAGTTTCTTCACCTAGCGCGTCAAAATACTATATAGATAATAGCGCGAACAAACCTATTGTCTATTTGTTTTTAATCAAGCTAATTGTCGCAACAACTGAATGAGTTATGTCTCCATAACAGAAATATGAATCGGTTTGTGCTCGGTAAAATATAGTGAAGCTACAGTATTGTATCAACTGACTATACCGATTTGTTAATTATAGTAATAATACACGTATGAATATGACGACTAATTTTGCTTAATTATTATGTTTCAGGTTGGATCCAGCCATGCACGTGTCCGTAGGTGTTATCAGTCGCTGCTTCTTATGATGGTGATGCTATGCAGTGCGCGCGGGCAATGTCCATGGGATCACGCGCCCGGGCTACAGGCGGCGTGCGTCTGCGCACATAATTTGGCACGAGACTTGTCTGTTCAATGCGATCAGGTAAGAACACACAATGAATCGACGTTATCACTAACTTAAATTATTATAATCTATTTACGTAGTTCAACTCGAAGACTATTAACGCAAATAGCTACACAATCTTTAATAAAAAAAATGTTTATTGTTTTAACAGGTTGACTTCCCAACACTACTAGCGGCATTAAGCGCAAGTGCAGCAAATGTTGTAATCGATCTTCTGTACGTCAATAACTCCACAATACCTGCTCTCACGAATAATATGTTTGCAAATCTTAAAATCAACAATTTACAAATATCTGGTTGCGGAATAGCACGAGTAGAAGATGACGCTTTTAGAGGACAGGGTCCCTATTTGAAGAATTTGAACTTGCAAGATAATGAGCTGACTGAAGTACCCGTAAAGGCTTTAAAAATATTAATCAATCTCTCCCTACTAGACATATCCAAAAATCGTATCACACACGTTGAAAACCACTCATTTATTACGCTCCGTAAGCTTACAACCCTTAAAGTTTCAGACAACAACATAACTTTAGAACCGCAAACACTTTCTGGATTAGAAAGTTCCTTAAAGAACTTAAATTTAAAAGGCACGAAGCAGAAAGTCGTTCCAGATTGCCTCAGAGGTCTTCGGAGTTTAGCATTTCTTGACCTATCTCAAAACAGTATACGAGAGCTCCCAGGACCTGATGGGAGCCGGACTTTCGAGGGATTAGACTCGTTAACTGCCCTCAATTTAGAGAGAAATTTGATCGTTCACCTCGCAGAAGACGCGTTTGCTGGCATCAAGACCACCTTAAGCTCTCTGAGTCTTTTAAATAATCTCTTACCGGAATTTCCGACGGCTTCTATTGGAACATTAACAGATTTGAGAGTACTAGATATAGGATTTAATTTACTTAACAAATTACCAGTGGATGCCTTTCTAAAAAATCCTTCTATAACATTACTAGCATTGGATGGTAACCCTTTACATACAGTACCCGAAAAAGCATTTACCCATCTCCATCAAAGCCTTCGTGGCCTTAGTCTCGGAGGTAGATTTTTAAATTGTGACTGCCGACTTAGTTGGATAATAGAATGGATTCGGAACGGAGAATTGCAAGTTACTTCACGAGAAAGGAATCCTCAATTTTGCGGTAATCCTCCTCACTTCCGTGAGCGAGGATTCTATAGTTTCGAACCGAACGAACTAGTGTGTGAACATGATACAACTATGATGCCCGAGAAACACACGACGACAGTTAAAGAAAATATTGATTACATAAGTCATGTTAATACAACTACATCGACTACAACAGTTCGGGTAACAACTGCTAGTGCACCCACAACACACAATCTAGTAACCATCAATAATATTCAAACCTCCTCCGCTAACCCAAATGTGACACAAACTACAACCACGAGCACCGCGCGACCGAGTCGTGTCTCATCTGTCCGTCCAGCGGCTCCGGCTTGGCGTCACGCACCGCATCAACGCCCTCCTCTCGTCATGAGTTTTCCACAACAAAAGCCAAAAATAGACGACTCCAACGAAGTAATCGTCAAGAATGCGTACAGACAAGACAACTCTGTGATTATTCAATGGGACTCAGATGTCGCTAATATACTGGGCTTCCGCGTCGTATATCGACTCTTCGGGGACAAAAGTTTTAAACAAGGCCCGCCATTAGAAGCCAGCGAAAGGGAATTCAAAATTAAAAATGTTCCATCTCAGGTTTGTAATTTGTATTAAGAATTAAGATAGATTATTTCTATGATAAGCCCTTTTACTCATAAAGCAACAATTTGTCCCCAGGAATGTATCGTGGTCTGCGTGATCTCCTTAGAGGAGGTTCACGTAAGTCCTGAGACGGTGCCGTACGCACAGTGCCGCGAAGTGCGTACTGTTTCAGCCGCTGGTTCCAATATGGACAAGATCACGATAGCGGCCAGTGCCGCAATTTGCGGCACTATCGTGGTAGCGGTGCTCGTGTTTGCCGCCGCGTCACATCGCCGTTCGCGCACCGTGCACCGTCTTCACACACAAGCTCCCGAAAAACTCCATAATCCCTGCTGCGGCGGTCTAACTGGCACGCCGAGCCCGAGCGGGCCACTGTCTTCGCTGGCCACGATCGGCGCGTTTGGAAAGCAGCGTGAGTGGGATCAAGTGTCGGCTTATAGCGCACGTTCGATCCCGCGTGCACGTTCCTATACTGAACCGGCTCCTCCGGATCCCTTACCCGGTCGACCGGGACGAACGCGATCTCTCGCTGACGGCCAATCGCAACATAGCTATTCGCATTCCGGCCGTTTCGCAGCACCTGGATACCCTGGTAGTCTTCTAGGATCGCGAGCTGGTAAGTTATCTGTCGCTTGAACCGCCTACCTTCTACCTGTCTTTATGTCATTTCTAACTTTCACCCTGAGCAGATTTTTTGCATATCCGGTAGAAATATGTGTTGGCCATAAGCGTTATAAAAACGTAATTCTTTTTTAGATCTCCGACAATCGCGTCAATCCTTGGGAGCGACATCCGAGCGAGCATCTCGATTATCACTAAGCGGTGCGGCAGGCGGCGCGACTGGCGGCACGGCGGGATCCCGACGAAGGCCGCGGTCACGATCGAGACCCGCCAGTAGGTACAGCGTCGGATCCATAGGCATGGGCTACTGTGACACCTCCGACAACTGGACCGATCACGACATGGATATTTACATGGCTCGGAACCCGACGACACGGAGTGGATTGGTCCCTTTATAGCGTGCGAGGGTCAACGTGCGGGGAGAAATGACGCCTCGCGGGCGCTGCTCGCCCTCGCGGAATGTCGAGGCGTGCACCTCGTGGTGCACTCATGAGAGGCGCAGGCGCCCGCGCCGGCGCTGCCACGCTCGCCACCACAGCCATGACAAGCACAACGGCCGGAATCGCGCGCACGCATTGTGTGACAGACTCATGCGTCGAGACCAGTGTGCTCGGTACACGTTAAATAATGAGTAAGGAGTAAATCTCGTTACCTACTATTATATTGTAATTGTAATTACTGTGACAGTGTACAGCAAGCTAGATTCCCCATAAGCGTAAAATTGTATTTTAATTACAAATTGAGACATAGTTTGTAATGAATATTAAAATGTATGAATTTGTGAATGTGTGTAGTACTGTGGTATGAATATTACCTCAATTGGTATGGTACTTATAATACAAGCACTACTAGGTTTGTGGCGATATGCTTGGTGTGTTTGCCTGGAGAAGTTCATTCATATATTTACTCATGTTATCTCAGTTAGGTATGTAATTTGTAAATTTATAAATTAAAACAATCGGTTAGTGTAAACTAGTCACAATAAGAGGCCCGTCCATCATGCAAGTCTTGAAAAAATATTACTATTTACACATTTTGTTTGAATTATACACAAGGTGTTCTTATTACCACTGAATAATATATTTATTTATTATACTTATAAGGAGGTGTGTATTTTTGATGAAATTATATTATTTTTATAAGTTGTAAATATAGAATAGTCATAATGTAGTAAGAAGACACAACATTGTATTAACCAAATGCAGATGAAGCATGATCCAAATGGTGCTATTTTAGGTAGTTTTACAATAATGTTGAAAATATTTAGCAAGATAATATAATACATACTATGAACTTCTAACAATATTATATGTGTACTGTGACGTTATTGCTCTGAATGGAATCTAATTTGTATGTTATGGGAATTAGGAGCTGTCTATAATTTTACCACAAAAATAGGCAAAATACTACTTTATAAAATGTATTATAGTTATCACCAAGAGCGAATATAATGTTGAGTTGATAATTGTAATTAAAATGTTATTTGGAGTAAGTACTTACTTATTTATTATAACCAAGGCAGAACAAAAAAGTACTAACTAGACACTGCAACTAAATGATTCCAATTGTACTGAAAATGTATAATACTCACCCGGACACGAGGACACGATGTTCCCATCGGTACTGTAGTTCCTGCGCGAACTCGTACCAGAGATGCGCCAGATACGGCAAGCCTCCCGCGTCATACAGCCGCGCCGCCGTCACCGACAACCGCCACACCAGACCATCCTTTGGACTGGTTTTCACATAACTACATAGCTTAGATTCACCTCCATCATTCTGGAATAAAAAAAATATATAATTCATATTAAATTAACTAACATGTAGCGCCATCTAGTGAGAGAACCAGTAACTAAATTATACCTGCTTGAACTCAACTTCCAATTGTTCAGGATAGTTAAAGGTGCTATCTTCAACAGCATCAGGGAATACATAATACAACAATGGCATCAACAAGTCATCAGCTATGGGCCCCTTAAAGTCCGACACGTTTCTGCTCTGCCCCATCGCCGCCTTTACTAATTTAGAGATTGTTATTGGAGCTTCAGTGATTTTGTGCAGTGGATTTACTATACCCAAACTCCTACTCAAACCCAATGTGTCCATCAATAAATTGTTATTATCCAACAAATCCATAATCTTACTAATAGTTTCAGATAATTGACAATCAATGTTATCCTTCATTTTCAAAGTAATTGTCCAGGTAGGGGCCATGATGGGATCGATTTCGGAAAACGTAGACGAATCAACTATTGCACACTCCCGAAACTTTGGCCATATGGCATTTAATAGAACACTATGTATTGGATTCTTCTCAGAACCAAATGGAAGTTCTGTTAGTTTCTTTACATCAAAGCCATCTATAGACAGAAACTCATTTGAGTGTGTCTTCTTTCTCCAAGCGAACACATCTTTCAGCTCATAAGAAAACTTTGCAGACACCACAACTGCATCTAGAGCAACAGGAGAGGCGATCTTTGACTTGAATAAGCCCATAAGCCCACTCAAATGTGAGCACTGGTTTGAAATCCTCTTCAAATGGATTGAGTCAAAACTGATTTTATGTTCACTGTCCTCATAGAATCCTAAATACGTGTGTTGCCAGTGTTCACGTATTTTAACGAAGAACGGCACACCACAGTCAACATTGGCGCACGCAATATTTGCAGTACTCATTACAAGTTTTATTAGATTACCATCAACTAATGGCGAGCTCGCACAAAGCATTATGTACCGTTTCAAGCCGTACCAATTGGAAACAGGAAAAGGGCTACCGTCGACGTCATCCATAAAATCTGCAGTGGCTTCCCAGAGGCTGCTGTGTAATGTCGATAACAACGATTTGTCGTCTGATTCTTCGGAAATCTCTGGACTCTTAACAGGTTCTAAACTATGATAGGAAAGTATGAATTTCATGCCTTGAAAATTTATATCCTCTGATTTACTCATCCATTTCTTTGTGTACTGCCCAGATAGTTTAGGTAACGTCGATTTGGAGAGCCTCCATTCGTTTAATATCTCCTCAACTCGGGCAATAAATACCTCCCATTCTGAAACAGTTGTGAAATCTTGATGATAAATATCATATTCATCAATTTCTTCATTCATTTCTTAGATAAGTAACTGCGATTCTTTGGGAAACAAACACAAAACACAAACAGCTGTGACTGACTGACAGTTGCCTTGACACTGACATTACCCAACAATGACGGCTCCAACGACAAACGTAGATATTTGTGCGTTCAAAATTTAAAAAATCTATTTTAATAGTGTTTGTTTGTACCTGCGTGTTTTGTACTGGATTTCGTGCGTATTTCACATAAGTATTTTTTTATTTATAAGTAAGCAGTAAGCAATCATTAAGCCGATAGGTGTCCGGCATAACTCGCACGTGAGTGTGCGGGTGCGGAGTAAAAAAAAAAGGTCGGTAGTGCGTTTCCATGGTAACCAATAAATAAACAGTTAACATCTTCACAGGGTACCTCTTGCTACATATCTCTAATCATAGTATTGTATTCTCTTTGTCTCTAATCTGTGGGTACCTCGTATAATATACAGGATTATTATTACTTTATACAAGTATAATTTAAATAATAATATATACCTAAATAATAATTCCTACATCTTATGTTCGTACAATTAGGTTGTCCGAAATGTTTAGAGGCGAGAATTCCCACTCGCTAAGTTATGAACAGCAGGCTAAGTTTATTCAGGACCGGATCACTAATGTAGAAAAAAACTTTGGAGACCTATGTGTTGCATTTGGAGACTATGCCAGAAAGACTGCAAGGTTAGTCTGAGTACCTTCTTTCTTATGTTTTCCTTATAGACAGGTACCGAGCTGAGGCTGGCTAAAAAAACGCCAACCTGAACATGTGGACTCCTTCGTCACCTATATTCATTCGTATGAGCTGGCCCTTGTTGGCTAATGCAAAGAGAATACAATACTACGTGGCTGATGCTGCTATCTCTTCGCTAAAGCCTGAGGAGATATTTAATATTTATAATAATATAGCGTAATATTTTAAAATTGAGCGATTCCGTGTGGCTACCAGAGTGGATACGCGCGGTGAAACTTGCATGATAATAAAATATCTACCCTGCAGGCAGTTCCTTAAGAGTCTGAAGTCTACCTGACTCAAACTATCTCAAGACAATAGAGTACCTATAGGTACCTACTGTCTAAACTATAAAGTCGTGCGTGCTGATCATGCCATACAGTGGTACGGTATGATACGAACTATGGTATAAGTCGTAGCTTATACCTACCCTTTGAAATTGAACTATAAGGTCAAGTAGTTATTTTACACCCACCACCTCTTCTCTCGTGTACCGACAACTTTGTGCAGATTACGAGATATGGGTGACGAAGTAACTAAAGTCTTGAAGGACTACTCCAACAACGAACTAGTTAACAAGTCTCTGAGTAACGGCCTTGATAACCTGTCCGTTACATTGACGGCTATTGAAGAATACAGAAACTGCGAAGTGCAACGGTTGGAGGCTAAGGTAAGGAACGAGTTAGTTCACGATAAAAAAATAAAACCATATCGTTAATAGTAGGTGAGTACGTGCGTGAGTGATGATAGGTAACCCCTAGCTCTAGATGGTCTTGCGTGCACAAGGTCCAGGATTCAAACTCCAGCTCGCACCTCTGAGTTTTTCAAAATCTACGTACCAATCAATATGACTATCACTTGCTTACGGTGAAAGAAATCATTATGTGTTAGCCTATATCTTGGAGAATCTAAACAATTTTCCAAATACATGTGAAATCGGTCAACCTGCACTGGGCAAGCGTGGCCGATTATGGCCTGATTTCTCCTCGCATTGAGGGGAGACATATGCCCGGGAGTGAAGTATTTTGTTAGTAGGTAATCCCTAGGCCCTAAATAACGGGCCGAGCATTAATCATCGATGACGCGACGGTGCGACTGCACTACTGCAGGATGGGTACCTACACAGTCTGAATTTATTCGCCAGGTAATTGGGGAGCTGTGCCAATATGAAGCAATTTGTAAGCATGCCAGAGAAGAGGTAAGGCACACGATGAATGTGCGCGAGAAAGAAATGGCGCGCAAGAAAGTGTTAGACAAAGCGAGGGAACGACAGCCTTTCAATCGGCAACAAGTAGTATGGCAATGTTATTTACATACCTTTTTATTTATGAGTATTTACTTAACTATTAAGATTGTATACGATACACCTGTCCTACCTACCTACCTATCTACATAAGAACTTCTGCCTTAAATCTTCATCTAACCCACTCATAAAAAGGCGATTGTTTTTCTATGCCTGTAAGTAAGTAAAAAGGCGCTTATGACGGCTAATATAGTGGTATCTTCCAAAAACGAGCAGCACCTATTGGTTATCCGAATATCCAGTCAAATGTAACTTAGATTATTAAAAGATGTACCTACCTACAATTTTATTTAGACATACGCAGAGTCAGAACTGCTCAAAGCATCAGCGGAAATGTCTCGCACCGCCAAAGGGCTGAGCGAGCAAACTGAATTCTTCGAGCGACGCAAACTGCAGCAGCTCAAGACTCTTCTGTCGGACTTCGTCATGATCGAGATGTCGTTCCACGCCAAGGCGGTGGAGCTACTGACGGTCGCGCACCAGCAGATAGACGACATCAACGATAAGGCTGATCTAGAGGTGATTATCTGTAGCTACTCACTCCTAAATTCAAATTGCAGGCGGATAAGCTCACAGGGTAAAACAAACTTTGACTTACTTTCAAGTATGTAGACCCAGACTTAAGTCTCAAAAATAGTAAAGACACTGGACTTTAAAATTATGGGATGAAGCGGCATTGTTATGTAACCATGATCATACTGGATACTACACTTATAGCTAACTATAAAGATGCATTTAAAAACCCCCGATGACGTAACAGAAAGGCATTTTATAAACACCAAACGGGTGATGAACGGTTTGAATACACTTTTTCCTAATTGGTTGCCTAGTAGTACCTAGTGTTTGGGTATAATCATAGTTTATTGAAAATCCGTTCAACGGGCTTCGGGCGTTTTATAATGTACCTATTTATTTTTATAGTACTTATTACTTGCCCACAATCTAATTAATCCTTTTTTCTGCTACAAAGCGTTTGAATGCAGGTCTTTCAGATAACGAGGACCAAACGGTAAATATTTTTTTCAAGCGCTTATAACTGTTGTGGTAATTTTATGTAGGTAAGTTGTGTCCATAAGTAACAAACGGATTTGTTTGCACAGAATTTCAGACGAAAACTTCGTTCACCGGAGAAGCAAGTCAGCACGGGCATATCGGCAAGATCGTCGTCGTTGGCATCGCTCATGAACCATCCCTCGCCCGCCAATGATAATGAAGACACCATGGTTAATATTTACATTTTAGCATGTGTATACAATAGAATGTAGCAGCTAACTGCTGTACAGTTACTTAAGTATATAGAAGTTATTAGAAATTTAATCGCAATTATAAGTGAAATAGATACTCATAGTTTTTCTTTTATAGAGTATGCGAAGAATGAGATCTCCCGAGAAGCACGCCAACGGGGGAATGGGAAGATCCAACTCACTAGCTGTGCTTATGAACCAATCCTCTTCCAAAGAAGAAGACGAAGTGACATCGGTTGGTACCTACTTCATTATTTCGGTTTTACTCTTGCAAGCGTATACTCTCCAAGTGGTCCCATAGAAATTTTATCACTATCTTTACACTACGTTAGGACTACTTCCTAGGTAGGTAAGTATAAACCTACCCCTACTTGAATTGGCACCAACTCCAAATTTAATGAAATAAATTACAAGGTCCCTAGTTATTTCTGGCTTTTTTTTAGTGTACTCAGGTTTTCGTTTGGTTCGTTGGTTTAATTTTTTTATTAAAATATTATTTCGCGTAAGTTTTTCGGATCCAGGCCGGAATTTATAAAATTCCAAGTTAAGTATTATTTTTTTGTTTTAGGAATCAGAAACTGATGATCAAGGGAGCTCCGAAGATTCAGAATCGCGTTAGTGTTTGCTTTATGTAGTGTTATTGATATACTTATAATTACCTCCCTACTTATCCACCGCATAATTCTTGTCGTAATCTTAAGTTTGCTAAATAATAAATAGTTCTCTACAATTCATTTTTTTTTGTAATGAATTACTAAAATCACCAACCATACATTTCTGATGTCAACTAAATTGAATTGCTGTGCAAAAAGAATTCACAACAAGGCTCTTATTCATATTGCATGACAAATTACAATATTGATTTCTGCTTGTGGACATGCAACATTTCCTTGATCTTGTACCAGGCACTGCATAGTACGGCAAAATCAATATTCACCCTCTTCTATATACCATGTAGAGGCATGAACAGACATTTCAATATATAAACATAATTTAATTAAAAAATAAACACTCTTACAAATAGTTGCAGACATATGCATAGCTACAATCAATGTGCTGTATTCTCTCAACAAACCAATGCCAATCCATAATATTGCTTTGACTCTACACATATTGTATATCAGAATAAAAAGTTTCCTATACATGTATGGGTTGAACACTTATTTACTTATTATTTTAGGTAGTAGGACATATAAATCACAAATTGTATATTGCTACCCAATAATTTTGCAATTATTACATCAACTACATGTACATATCGCACAAAATATCTTGAAATTGAATCAAATTTTTTTTATAACATGTTATTGAGGGAATTCTAGAATTTGATGTTGTTAAAAACATCAAATCTATATTGTTTATTTAACTTTTGACATGGTTCTGCAGACATCAATGGACAGAAATATTGTACCAAATTGGAATGAGCTACCTCACAATTCCTTTCATGACCCCACTCCACATTGAATTATGTTTAATAATTAATTCTAACCACATGTGATAACCATGGTGTGCATAAATTGATATCATTACATATTCATAATGCTCTTATATTAGAATGTGTATTCAAGCATGAGCTAAGTATGTAAGTCTAATATATCTATTGTGAATGATGCTGTCTACATAGTCAGTTATCTAGCTTATTTCAAATGGCAAAAATTACATGATTCAGGCACATACTGTTCTTTGGGTGATATCAAGAAGAGATTTTATAACTAAACTTATTCTTGGATTATTTCTACTACTTTTCATTCTCGACTCCGGCTTGTGTCATCAAGTCTGTGATGTTCTTCTCCAGCTCATCAACTCGGGTGCCCATCTCATCTATCCGGTTGATGATCTGGTCTGACATGCTCTGGAACTTGTCTTGCATGTTTTGTAGAAGTGATTGCACCTGTAAAATAAAGCTGATCAGTTGTATTTTTTGAGAGAACATGGAATTTATTAGGTCTTAAATAAAAAATAAAGCTCAAGCAAATTATATATTAATTATCAGGAAATATTAAGTAATATTTCCATAGCAAATGGATATCAAATGGTAACAGGCATAGACTAATTAAAATGCAATAGCATTCACATTAAAAAGAAAAGGAGGTGAGTTTAATATCTCTAGAATAAAATAAGGAACAATCTCATCTATAAACTCACATATTGTGTCACCTCCTGCATGTTTTTAGGATCAGTCCCGGGAGTCGTGTAGGTGTTTTCCACGTCAGTCGTCGTGGTTTCAGTATTCTGCTCTGCCATTTCTGATGATTAGGTAAGTACTTTCCTTGTCCAGAAAACCTGGCACCACACCACAATCGATATATAAAGTTCACTTTAATATAAAACTTACACACAATTATAAAACACACGTCTCGTTTCTACCAGCAACCAAACGAATTGACTAAATAAAGCAGTGAAGTTCGATAAGTCTAACTCGATTTTATTGCCAGTAAATTGTAATGTAAGCAAACGAGGAAAAGGAAATTCTTTGACAGACTGGAACGACCGCTGACAGACCAACTTAATGACATAATAGTTATGACAGTAGGGACATAATAATGGGTGCGTTCCAGTAAGCGTTCACAATGATCACGCTCATGACCGCAGTTTTTCCCGTTCCACTTGCTTGTGAGCGTTACTGTAAAGATTTAAGAGATTAGGTTATATTATATAAGCCTTGAAAATAAACTTAAACAATTATGGTTTAAATCAATTCATATTGAAAAATTTTTTTTTTTTTATATTTAATATTAGTTCTGTATTTCATTTATTTACGTCCAAATGTAATTAAAATTTATTTTGCGGCGGCACTTGGATATTTGTTAAGAGGTCGCAATATTGCTCCAGAAAGTACTAGTTCATCCAGTTCAGATGAAGAATGGAATACGATTTTACCAAATTATGATTGTGAAAAAGTTTCACGGTCGCCATCTTTGATGCTTTCAGTTTTGAAATTCCCGCTAATTATCTCAACGATCACTACGATCCACCTTCTTAGATGGGTCGTCGTGAGCGTAAGTTATGATGTCATGATTTACCGGATATTTGGTAAACGATTTACCGGAGGTCGTCAGACATGGCTCATGTTTACTATTTGCAGATGACCTTAAATTGCTACTCGAGGTTAAAAGTGAGTCGGACTGTGAACGCTTGCAGGAAGACATAAATAGAATAGTGGAGTGGAGTTACAGAAACAAACTCTACTTTAACGGGTCAAAGTGCTCGGTGATGAGTTTTACGCGCGCACGTGCTCCCTTACTTCACGAGTACGTGGTAGATGCAGCGCCTATGCATCGAGTCACACAGGTGCGGGATTTGGGGGTTACTGTAACTTCTGAATTGTCTTTTACGCGCTCATATAGCTAAAGTTTGTAAAAGAGCGTTCAGAAATTTGGGATTCGTACTGAGGCAGACGAGGCACTTCACCAATATTGCATCGGTCAGGGTCCTGTATGACGCACTAGTCAGGAGTCATCTGGAACATAGTGCTGTCATATGGGCCCCGCATGAGGCTAAGTACTCGGTAATGTTGGAGCGTGTACAGAACAAGTTTACGAGACACTTGTACAATAAACTGTATGGGGTATATCCGTTTTACCCGTTGATGTACCCTACCCTATTTGTACTGGGGATGGTCGGGTACAATCAGTTGAGAGTAAGACGGGAATTTACACTTGTCACGTATTTGGTTAGATTGCTGCGTGGCCTTGATCATAACCCAGGAGTGCTGCAGCGCCTGAGTTTATGTGTGCCGGACCGCTACGTGTGGAAGCGGCGGCGCCCGCCGCTGCTGGCCGTGCCGACTGCTAGGACCAACCTTCTCGCCAAAACACGACTGACCCGAGCGTTTCGTACTATTAAAGAACTTCATGCCAACACGGATATATTCACATGTCATTTTGGTGAATTCGCTAAAGGTCTACTATACTTTTTATGTTATAATAATGTTTAGTTGATTTATATGTTTGGTTACCTGTATTCTTGTATATATATAGTTGTGTGTTATATAATGTAGATTGTATATTTTGTGTGATGTATGTTTTATTGAAATTGAATTAGTGTTTATATGATAATTTTATGGCCCTTCTATTGCATTAGGTACCCACCTGTAATGATAGTTTAAGGAGTTGGTGAATAAATAAATAAATAAATGAGTGACGTTTTCGCCGCGACTACAACGACCGCGGTCGTTATCTGGAACGGCTAAAGGAGCATTTTGATCGTTGTGAACGCCAAGTGGAACGTAGCCAATATGTCGGTCATGAATAAACAAATCGTTGGTTTCTGTGGTTGAGCCAGATTACTTGCATAATAATAATCAAATTTAGAAATGTCTAATGTGGATATCTTATTATGTGTTTATTTATAGTTTTTCAAAAATTTTCGTTTCACTGTACCTTACAGATATACGCATCACTATTATATTATGTGGCATCACTTCACAAGTGAGTGTAAAGTGAAATAAACGTAAACATTAAACTGATAGGCTCAAAAGGGCTTGTACCCAGGGCCGTTAAACTAACTTTAAAAAAAAAAGAGTGTTTTTTCGTTCTGTCACTCACTTTTCGGCTGTCACTGTCAAAGTTAAATCAGTTGACAGTTTCGTCAGTTCAGTCAATTTCCCCGTTTGTTTTTCGTTTTCTCCTGCATTATTACTACGCCGGATGATACTGTAAATTAGTGAAAATACATTATATGCAAATAAAACTTATTGTATAATCATGCAGCCTTTAACTATGAATGCTAAAAGCGATATTCAAATAGATATAAACCAAGTTAGAGTGGACATACTACATGGTATTCGGGAATGTAGTGATAGAGGTCTTACACAAACATCCAGATGGCTTGCTGAGTTAAATTTTGCATTAAAAGACCACAAAATTACGTACGACGAGCCTCAAAATGAATATGATGATGGTATACTGGCTGAGGAGAAAGAGGCATACACACTAGCCAAGAGTTATTTTGATTGCCAGGAATACGACAGAGCTGCACATTTTGTTGAAAACTGCACAAGTCCGAAGTGTGTGTTCCTCCACAAATATTCCCAATACATGTCCAGTGAGAAAAAGCGGTTAGATAACACTGTAGACTTGGGCACGGAAAATTCTGAATCCACACAAGTATTATTAGATCTGCTATCTTTTTTTAAAGTGAGTTGTACCTCGATTTTCTATGATTTCTGCATTACCAAATAGGTAAGAATGGCTGCACATTTCTGAGAACAATTCCTGAATACCTCTATTATTGACAATTGTGAAATTAAGCAAGCTCAGCTTATGGAAATGTTCCCTGAGATGTGCAGTTAAATGTTCAATGCCATAAGACTGCCAATAAATATGTATTAAACAGGTTGGGCCATATTTACTAAGAAAGAAAGAAAACTCCGCCAAAACAGCTGTTTGCTACTTGTTCTGTCCATTGTATTTTGTTATTTCATTGCCAGTATACAATAAAAAGTTGTGTATATTATTATTTGAAAACATTGCAGGCCAACCGTAACAATTTAGATGGATACTTGTTATACCTAGAAGGGGTTGTGTTAAAGAAGCTTGACTTACGCAGTCAAGCGGTAACAGTTCTGCAGGCGGCTGTGACCGGTGCACCCACTCTCTGGGCAGCATGGGTGGAGCTAGCAGGCCTAGCCAACGAGTACGAAGCCCTAGACTCACTCCAGCTGCCCAAACATTGGATGATGTACTTCTTTGCGGCACATGCATTTGTGGAACTGAAGTTATCCGAGCAAGCTTTGGAGGCATATATGGTGTTGTCTGCGGCTGGCTTTGAAAAGAGTACTTATGTTACCGCACAGATGGCTATTGCTCATCATGACAGGAGAGGTAAGAATGAAGGAAGTATACCACTAAACAGTAACATTGTTCTAACTCCAGTTCAACAATGCACAACCTGTGAGTAGTGAAGGACAAGAGAGGCCTATAACCAGCAATGGATTTCTTAGCAAAATGACAAATAAATATAAGCTATAATATGATTGTAAAACACAAATATACAAATAAATCAAATTGAAGTGTC
Organism: Notodonta dromedarius; assembly: GCA_905147325.1. Lineage (NCBI taxonomy): Eukaryota > Metazoa > Arthropoda > Insecta > Lepidoptera > Notodontidae > Notodonta > Notodonta dromedarius. The sequence continues at coordinate 10,910,729 of LR990159.1, read as the reverse complement.
TGTATGTTAAACAAGTCTAATGTCTTTGTTTAGATGTAGATTCGTCACTAGCTTTGTTCCGAGAACTCTACCAGAATGATCCATATCGGCTTGACAACTGGGATGTATACTCCCATCTACTATATTTGAAGGAGAAACGGATGGAACTGGCCAACTTAGCACAGAGGGCAGTCTCCATAGACAAGTATAGAGTTGAAACGTGTTGTGTTATAGGTCAGTATTTTTAAAACCATTTTGCAAAACAATTTGTTTGTCCTTGATAAGAAGATTTTATTCTACATATATATTGTAAGCAACCAGATCTTTCATTTGTAATAAAGGAAAGAGGCAAACAAAATGCTATGAGCATAATCGGTCAGTATATGCTGATGATATCAGTTGCATTACTGATAATATAAGATAGAATAAATAGGTGTTGTTCTGATTTGTTTTTTAACCGACTTCAAAAAGAAGGAGGTTCTCAATTCGTGTGTATTTTTTTTATCGAAATCATCTTGAACTACATAGAAAAGAAATATACCAGCATTACTGTATTTTTATGCAAATTTATTTTTCCAGGTAACTACTACAGTTTAAGGAGTGAACATCAGAAAGCAGTAATATACTTCCAAAGGGCATTGTCATTGGACCCACAGTATTTGTCGGCTTGGATACTTATGGGGCATGAGTTCATTGAACTACAGAACTCTAATGCTGCAATACAGTGTTATAGACAGGCTATAGGTAATTGTTTATCAACACTCAATCTAAGTCCCTGATAATATATTTCTGTTTGTAAAAGATGAAACTATTGTACAGCTTTTGTTTAGGTTTTTTTATTTATACATGTTTTGAGTACACTTACTCACGTTTAAATCCCACGGGGGTAGGCAGACAGGAACCACAGATTGCCTCATGCTAGGATTCTTCCTGACACAGGAGAGACCATTGATCCGTCGTGAACGATCCTGGGCGCTCTCTTTCGCCGCTTCCACTCAGTTTCGCTCGGTATTTTCTTCCGTCAGCCGAATTTCACTTAACCTCCTCTTATGGACAAACTTTTTGTGTACATTGATAACATCTAAAATACAATTTACTTTCAGATGTAAATAGAAACGACTACCGCGCGTGGAACGGTCTCGGCCAAGCGTATGAGATATTAGGGTTGAACGGCTACTGCATATACTACTACTCAAGGGCTGCACAACTGAAGCCGGACGACTCGCGCATGCTCGTCTCCCTGGGCGAGGCGTACGAGAAGATGGATAAAATACCGAACGCACTCAAATGCTACTACAAGGCGCACAGTACCGGCGATATTGAAGGGATGGCATTGTTTAAACTAGCCAAGTATGTCCATAAATAATATAAACTAACTGTTGCATGCGGCTCCGCCCGCGTGGTACTTCGGTAAAATATAAGTAGCCCAAATTACTCCTTATCTGTCAGTGAAATTCCCGTCAAATTCAGTCCAGCCGTTTCGGAGATTAGCCGGAACAAACAGACGTACAAACAAAAAATATTTATTTTATGCATTTTGTAAAACGCTGTTATTTTTACATAACAAAACAGACACTTTAATAGTGTTTATTTTTAGAGATGTTAAACTAATACACCATCTATGATCCCAAATAGACTGGGGCGATCCCAGTGACACCCATATAAGGGGAAAGTACGAAAAGGCCATATCCGTAATTAACGCTGACGGGAATCGAAACCATTACACCAAGCCGTCCTTGCAATACACCACCACGCCTGTAATTCTCCAAGGGGTAGACAGAGCTCTGTACATGCTGCTTTGGGAAAAACGGTCACTGCTGAGGCTTTCATAAACATCTATACAAATAAATAAAATTGGAGTGTCTGTTTGTAACATCAAAATAACAACTTTTCACTTAATGCATATGAAAGTACATACGACAACTATAACAAAAACGCGATTAAAAAAATTTTTGTCTGTCTGTCTTTCTGTCTGTCTGTGTGTTCGTTCCGGGTAATCTCCAAAACGGCTGGACTGATTTTGACGGGACTTTCACTGGCAGATAGCTGATGTTTAAGGAGTAACTTAGGCTACTTTAATTTTAGAAAAACAATTAGGGTTCCGCGGAAAAAAATCAGTGCCGTCTTGGGACGCCCGAAAGAAGCGAAGCTTTGCAGTAGATATTAGATATATTATATTAAGGTGGAGGCGCCTGTCTAGCCCGCGAAATTCAAAATTTTCGAGTATTTTTATAGTTTATCCAAAATCTGAAAACATTTAAGACAACATTTTGTGATTTGCGAAAAATACAGTATGTAGTGCGTTTATTAATACATTTATTTTACTCTAAATATTATCACGGTGGATATGATACTAGTAAACCACTAAATATACAAAAATTGCCAGATTATCTGGATAGCTGTCGTTCTTGAAATTTTTTAGAGTAAGTTGGATATATTAATAAATGCACTGCACATGGTCTTTTTCGCGAATTACAAAGTTTGTCTTTTATTATTGTCAGATTTTGAAAAATTTCTAAAAGAACTCAAAAAATTTGAACTTCGCGGGCTACATGGGCGCTTTAGCCCGCGTAACGCGTTACGCGTTACGCTTTTCACCGTTTGAGTGCCTGGGTAGCGAGCGCCCCGAACGTCCGTAAAGAAGCTTCGCTTCAAAAACACATAAAATCAAAGAGTATCTCTGAAACAGCTGGACCGGTTTTGACGGGACTTTCACTGGTAGATAGCTGTTGTTATAAGCAGTAACTTAGGCTACTTTTATTTTAGAAAAACAAAATTAAAAAAATGGGTGACCCCGCGCGGCAGGGTCAGAACGCGGGAGCGGGCTTTTTTGTTAAGTTAAATTCCACGCAGACGAAGTCGCGGGCTCAGCTAGTCTTATATAAGAAGCAAGAAATAACAAATATATACACTATGTACAGCTATAAAATAGCTTAGGTCTTATATGATTATTTATATCTTGCTGGTTGGGAGGTGCACTGTGTTGCACCTACTTACTTATATGTATGTATTTTATAAATTATTCAATTTTACCTTTAGGCGTTGGTTGTCCTAATAGAACGCGATTAACTATTGCCGCGCGATGACGTATTCACTATCAGTATGTTTCATGGCAGTCGCGATACATTATGACGACGTCTGACTTACAGACATGTCCCACCTGAGACTATTATTCTTCCATTGCAATCCAATACTGGTTTGGGATGTGTCCTACGAGCTCGGTATTAATTTACAACTAAAACACTGCCTGACCGGAGTGTCTTAAAAAAAACGTCTTCTTATACATATATAAAATTCTCATGGTTACTCTTTTCAGTGAATAAAAGATTCTCATTCTCAAGAACAGCAACAGAATGTGAGCAGGCAACACAATTGTCACAAAAAGTAAATAGTAATCAAATCTCACTCAGATTTAGGTATTAAATTATAATGCTAGTTTAGTGAGGTGTGCATACCTACTCGCACTTTACATCAAATGCGCCTCCAATCTAACCAAATACAAAGCGGATACGCCGCGTATGCTATCATAAACGCCCCAATGACACATATACTAGGATAAGCCCCAAAAAATCCCAGAAGGAAATCGATAAGACCTGTGGCAATAGGTAACTAAAACTATATTTGTTATTTATCATGAGGTGGACAGGTATAATGTAATATTATCCAACGGCGTATCAAAATAACCGTTGCACGTGCGTAATAATGCGTCACGGAAAAAATAATAAGTAATTTTACCGCCGCCGCCCTCTCTATTTTCGTATTACCATACCGCCCCCAATTCTGAACCGGCCGCTTTAATCTATCATCACGCTTGTTTTCCTCCAGAGTATAGGCAGTGGCCCATATTTCGGCGATGATGGTACTATGTCGAAACTAGTGCCACGCAGAGCTCAATTCTTAACCCTGCCGTCCGATTAATAAAAACCGATAATTAAGTGAACTCAACTTTGAACCTTAAGCAAAACACGAAATTATATTCCTAGAACTGGTAAAGACATTCAGACTTTTTTTTTAATTAGGCTAATTAGTAATTACAAATGATATGATAGGAAAATATGGCCTAGACTGGCCTACTGAGAAAACGTTGCGCTTTCACGTCGGCGTCGTAAAGATAACTCAATTCGGCAAAATATCACTTGGACGTACTTTTGCAAACTCAAACTCAAAATTGTTTTTATTCACGTAAGCCAACAAAGCATATATGAATAGTCAGAATCTACCACGGGTTTGGAATGCTGCTTCCACTGAGAAGATCCGGCAAGAAACTCAATGGTTACTCTTTTCAAAATATAGTCAACCCACACACACTTTTGCAAACTGTATCCAACCTAGAATCACTAACACAAGGTTGGTTTTGGTCTACAGCAGTGCATTTGGGTTGATTCCGTTCTGCCAAATGATGTCCACTTATCGGTCTTACTTACTTATGGTACCTAATTGGACGGCAGAATGTCTCTGTACTACACACGGTCCCGCTCACTGCTCACGTTTCTTCTACCGTCCTGGTCCAGGTTATACGAGAAGTCGAACATGCCGAACAGCGCAGCGGCGGCGTACACGGCGGCGTGCCAGGACCCCGCCAACGCGGGCAGCAAGGAGCTGCCGGCGGCGCAGCGGTACCTGGCGCAGTACTACCTGCGCTTCTCCCTGCTCGACCACGCCGCGCACTACGCCTACAAGTGCTTGGAGCACGACAGCGTTAGTTCACTAATACAGTGCTGCAAGCTTTATTGGGCGGTGGCCAAAAGAGGAACTAAAATATGAATTAGGAAAATATGTCTTATTTTGACAGTCTTGTGTCGATACTAGCGACGCTCTTACGAGCGAAATAAAGTTTTTAGGACTGTAGGTACATAGACTGACGGACGGACGGTAGGCTTGCATATACATAATTATTATACGTATTTTGGTGGCACTTCACATGGCGTATTTGCACAAATATTCGTGTTATCATGACAAATCAAATAACCCTTAACTCGCATGTAAGTAGGTTTGTTTTCCTTTGACCGAATTACGCAAGTATTCGTGCGAATGCGCCATGTGAAGTGCCACCATTTGTATACAAGTATTACGTCAGTGTAAATAAGGGATAACGGTAACCCCTCGCAATACTTGTGTTATGTGCCCGTCTTCATTTTTTGACAGCTAAAAAATTGAGACACCAGCGTAAATTAATTCAAATACCTATTGCGTTAATTTTAACGAGTCGTTACCATTCCACTGATAGTAGTATTGTATCGTAAACAAACCGGGATCGGCGGCCCGACGGCACAAACCCTGTGCGATTATGCTTAGAAAACTACTCACCTGGTTCGAGTGTGGTGTAAATATCTAGGTTATAGGGTCACCTACAGTCCGTCTAGTCTAGATGGGGGAAGGGGCCCCTAAAGAGGAGTCAAAATACGCTTAAAACAAAAGGGAACAATACGGGGGTTCAAGATTACTATATCCTGGTCCAGTGACCCCAACGTCCACCATCCACCGCGTGGCGGCCTCCAGCAGGTACTACCACCGCGTGTGACGTGTCACCAAAACACCTTAACAACGTCTTAAATTGTCCGTAACGCACTCGCGAGCTACGCGCATCAAAACCCGTGAAACGTTCAATATGACCACTAATAAGCGCGGGCGCAGTAGCCAAAATTATTCGAGAAAAGTGCACGATGTAATTAGGAACGATACCGGCCACCGGTCAACTAGCACTGGTATACAGCGGCGAAACAGGTCGACCGTTTAAAATAATTACAAATGTAGGGTGGATTTTAAATTAATCTACCTCCAACATAAAATTGTTAGCTGCAGGTTTTCTATTCTGAACAGTCCCCCGCCCCAGTCAGGCGTAACCTGGCTGAGTCCAAAGCCAGAGGATCAGGAAAACTTAACCTAATCTAAGCCACTGGCAAGCGCGACAAGCCTGCCACGGCTCTCTTTAGGACAGAATCACCCACCAGGACCTCGGCAACCCGCGGCGTACCATCCGCGCCTGGGAATAATCTCAGTATCCTGCCACGTCTCCAGGACAAGGGAGGCATATTCATTTCCTTAATTAGGACGAGGTCACCAATCTTAGGTGGGTCTGTCTTGTCAGACCAACGGACACGCTGCTGCAACAAATGCAGATATTCTAAATTGAAACGCTTCCAAAAACTTTGCGAAAGCTGTTGTAGAAGTTCAAACCGGGACAACCGATGAACCGGAGTGTCTACAAATGGGTACTCCGGAAGCGAGGTGAGCGGACCACCAATCAAGAAATGACCTGGGGTTAAAACCTCTAGGTCATTTGGGTCCGAAGACACGGGGCAGAGTGGCCTCGAATTGAGCACAGCTTCAATTTTACAGAATACTGTAGATAATTCCTCAAAGGTGAGGACAGTTTCACCTACCACCCGACGAAGATGGGTCTTCGATACCTTCACCACCGCTTCAAAAATACCTCCCCAAGAAGGATAGGCGGGAGGGCTGAACTGCCAGGATATACCACGTCGAGAAAGATTATGGCTTATAGAGGCCTGATTTTCAGACAAGAAACTATAAACTTCCGACAAATACCGATCGCTCCCCTTATAGTTTGTACCGCAGTCAGACCTAATCAAGCTCGGTAACCCGCGACGACTGACGAACCTGGACAAACAAGCGATGAAAGCCTCGGTGCTAAGGGCAGAAACAACTTCCAAATGTACGGCCTTAGTGACAAGGCAAACGAAAACGCACAAGTAGGCCTTAACCACCCTAGCATTCCGGACCGACGAGACCTTAATTGAGAATGGACCCGCAAAATCCGTACCCACGCCAGAGAAAGGCCTAGATGCCCTCACCCGATCTGGAGGCAGATCCCCCATCATAGGTTGTTTAATTCCAGCATTGAGCCTATAACAAGGAATACAACGGAATATTACACTTCGAATAGCTCGCCTGGCCGACAAAATCCAAAACTCCCTGTGGAGGATGGCCAAGAGCGTATTCATCCCAGCGTGAGCGTTTTTCACGTGGCGATCCGTTATAATAAGGGTCGCAAGGGAACCTTCTTTTGGGAGTAGCAGAGGGTGTCGAGCTTCATACGCTAACTTGGAGTTGCGAAGCCGACCTCCCACTCGCAGCAATCCCTTCTCGTCAATAAAGGGGTTCAACCGAGCAACAGCACCCTTCAACTTGGCGCGGCCTCCCTGCAACGCGGAAAGGACTGTTGTAAACTCCCCAACTTGGACGAATCGCACCCAAAATAAGAGCGCTTCCTGTCTTTCTTCTGGTGATAGAACCGGAGATAAGACTCTTTGAGTAGGATGACGAAGATTGTGGACAAACCGCTTGACCCATCCAGTCACACCTAGCAGTTTGTCTAAGGTGCTAAACCTATGTAGCAGGGAATCCAAATCCTGCGGCGACTCCTTCACTACGGCGAGCGCCCGCAGCCCTGGTAAAGGTTCCACAAGCTCGATAGCAGAATGAGGCCAGCTGCATTCCGGCTGACATAGCCAGGCTGGTCCCCACCATAAATAATGGTCCAACAAAATCGTAGAATCACAGCCACGGGACGCGCAATCTGCGGGGTTCCATTCTCCGGGCACATGTCGCCAAATCAACGAGGTGGCAGAGTTCTGTATTTGAGACACTCGATTTGCTACAAAAACCTCCAACGCGTGAACAGATGCTCGCAACCATGAGAGGACAATCTGACTATCAGTCCACGCAAACACCTTCTCAATGTCTACAGTCTGCCCTAAGGTAGACATCAAATGATTAAGAAGGCGAGTCAGAAGAGCAGCTCCCGACAATTCTAATTTAGGAATGGTGAGCCGTGAACGAACAGGGGCAACCTTGCTCTTCGCCATTACCAACTTCACTGTCACACCTCCTACATGGCTCACAGTACGAATGTATACTGCAGCAGCATAACCACATTCCGAGGCATCACAGAAGCCATGCAGTGTCACCCTACATTTCCCAGGGGGTAACAAAGCCCTATCCAATTTGATTGAATGAATATCCGGGAGCGACTTAACAAACCTAGTCCAGGATACCAACAAATCTCCAATGAGTGGGGCATCCCAAGTTAATCCTTCTAACCAAAGCCTCTGGAGGAAGCATTTCGCCCAAAACACAACGGGAGACAACCAACCATTCGGGTCAAAGATCCGTGCCACTGCAGAGAGTACCAACCGTTTGGTCCACGCTCTAGAGACGTCTAACTCTTGCACGCGAAATGTGAAGACATCAGGTATAGGCTGATACTGCACCCCTAGGACAGCTACCGCGTCAGGATTGTTGACATTCTGGAAGATCAGGGGATCTTGTTGGTGCTCTGCCGGTACCCCAGCAAGAACAGCTTGTGAGTTGGACAACCACTTCCTCAACTCATATCCACCAGCCCTCAGAAGACCAATCAGCTCGTTACGTAACACCAGCGCCTCTTCTTCAGTAGCAGCACCAGTACAAATGTCATCCATATACGCATCGCTAGAGAGGACAGCGGCTGCTCTGGGAAAACTCAACCGTTCGCGCTCAGCTAATTCCAATAACGTGCGAATCGCTATAAAAGGGCTACTTCTTAGCCCGTACGTATTAGTATGCAACTCAAAGACCGTGACTGGCTTGGACACATCTTCTCGCCACAATATGAGTTGATAACGACGGTCATCCGGGTGGATAATAGTCTGACGAAACATCATTTTAATATCCGCAACAAAAACGACCTGATGTCGCCGAAAGTTCGTTAGAATATCGGAAATATCCCGCTGGAGTTTAGGTCCCGAATGGAGACACTGATTAAGCGACACTCCGTTTGAGGTAGGTGCGGAACCATCAAAAACCACTCGAATTTTTCCTGCCTTAAACACCGCGTGGTGAGGAATAAAGTAGTGTTCCTGCGTACGCCAATTACATTTAGTAACAGACATATGTCCCAATTCAACATACTCCCGCATGAATTCAATATACTTCTGTCGAAATTCCGTGTCCCGCTTCATACGTCTCTCCATGGAAGCTAACCTCTTGTCAGCTAGCATCCTGGAGTGACCGAGACGGGGCCGGGACGGCAAGAATGGTAACCTCGTGACAAACCGACCAGAACAGAGACGACCTGTATTATTTTGGAAAAATGATTCACATTCTACATGCTCTGGGTTGTCACGAGAAGCGGTAGGTGGCTCTTCAACTTCCCAAAACCGCTGGACCGCTTCAGCGAGTGAGAATCCTACCTGCAAATTACCATTCTCCCCGGAAGGAGGAGGAACAGATACTGCTGGGCCCATAATAATATCACCGAGGTCAGTCGGAACGGCGACTAGACCACCAGACTGGAGTAACTTTCCGTTACCCAACTGCAACAGCCCTAACACGTCCGCACCAAGTAATAGGTCAACAGGCCCCGGAACGTGGAAGTCTGGATCAGCCAGAGACAGTCCCGATGTCAAACCAACGACCTGCGATGGTAACGAGACAAGTGGATGTCGACCTATAATGTTTGCCATAACAATAGCGGAGGTTAAAATCAACGGACGAGAAGATCGGAGAGGAAAGAAAGAGAGTGAGACTTGTCCCACTATAGCAGACACCCTTACTTCACCAATACCTCTAATGTAATCTGCGCCAGGATCCACACGCAGCCGTAAACGCTCTACTAACCGAGTTGACGCGATGCACCCCTGGGAACCCGAGTCTAACATCGCGCGCACCGTTACATACTCACCACGAGGGGAGCCGACGCGAACTTGAGCGGTGGGCAATAGAACCGTCAAAACAGAGGGGGCAGACGCGAGTGGAGGGTTGCGTGAGAGTCAATAATCTGACTGATTGTTTTCTTGATAGTAGGTTGTAGGATGGTCCCAATACTGGTTTGCTGGAGGTTGACCGTAAGCGCGCGGAACACCCGTGGTCACAAAAACCTGATCCAGACGAGGCCGATCTGCATAGGGCAGTGGTAAACTACAACTACCACGGCGTTCTTGATCTACAGCTGCATGCGTCATCAAGGGAGGAGAGCAAATACCCCCGCCCGTGGCGAGCTGTGATTGACATGGAGGGGTACAAGGGGTACAAGGGGTACAAGTGGTACGAGGCGTACCAGGAGGGGTTCGCTTCCTATTAAGTCGACCGGAGCGGCTACTACTTGGAGGCGGACCCATCTGAGCGGCCCCTGTCCATTGGCCATCAGCTCCCATCGCATCTCTTGCAGCAACAGCCATCGGCACCGGATCCGCCGGACCAGGCGATCCGTTTCGATTGCCGCACAGAAGAAGATGATGCTTCCCTCCACACTGGCCGCAGGGTCGGGCCGACTGACACTGAGACGCAAAGTGGTTGCCCAGGCAACCATAACACCAGTTCCGCTGACGAGCAATATTTCGCCGAGCCTGCCAACGCAATTGCCGGAATTTCGGACAGGACGTAACACCGTGACCGGAATCCCTACAATATACACATCGGGCAGTCTCCTGTGGGGAAGAAGCCGCGTTGTATACCCGAGTCTCACGATACCGGTCGGGTTGACGCCGATCCGTACGCGCCGGCGCCTGTTGCACTCGTACCCTAGAACTAACTTCGGTAGGTCCGGGCAGGGGGACATTCTCCACACGACGACACTCATCCTCTAAGAACGTGACTAATTCGTCAAACTGGGGGAGGTGAGTGGACGAGTCCCCACCATACTCCTGTTCAAACCTGTTCCGTAGCTCATGGGGAAGCTTCGCCAAAACAATGTGTAATAAGATATAGGACCACGTTAACACTGGCAAATCTAAACCCTTTAACCCATTAAAGGCGACTAACAAAGGATTAAGAAGTCGCATCCTCAAAGTTTGAGTCGTGATGATTTTAGGTAAGCCCAAAATCGTGGACACGTGACTGTCCGCTAAACGCCGAATATTTTGGTACCGTCGCATAAGCAGGTCGCGAGCGATGTCGTAATTGCCATCGATAAGTTCCAAATGTTGGACCAGCCCCTTGGCTTCACCGGTAAGAGAGGCCATTAAATAGGCCAATTTTTGGGCCGGAGTCAAGTCCTTACGAGTGTGGACTAGACTGTCATACAAATTATTAAAGGCCACCCACTGACCCAAATCTCCACTAAAATGGGGTAAGTCCAACTTTGGCAACCTACTGATGAGTGCGGGCGAAGCGTCTCCATCTGACCGTATAATAGTGTCAACAGACGATGAGGCCTTCAAAATACCTGCTGCTTGCCGTAACTGGTCCGCTAAGTCATCAGCTTGATTAACATCAGCGTTAATTTTATTCATCACCTCTGGCTCTAAACTCAATTCCAACAATGCGCGGTAAGCTTCATACAACTCGGCTAACTGAGCGTCCAACGAGTCATACCGCGACAATAAAGCCTGTACACGATCTTTACGCGATATATTTAAAACGGCCGAACCGAGCCACCGCAGCACGCCGGCTATCCGAGCGGTGTGTTTACTGGCCATATTCAAACAATATGTAAACACTAGAATAATTATTATATAATACAGGTAAGTCACAGTTTACCACAAAGTGTAATTGAATATGACCAACAAGAAAGTAAACAACTTAACCGGTTTATTATCGAACATTAATATTAATAAACACTAATCTGAATAAAAGACAATGTAAACAAAGGACGCTCATTAGTGACTCGACCGAGGCAATGCTATCTACCACACTACAGGTAACTAGAATCGCACAACCGTAAATTATTACCGATAGGTGTCGTGGCTGTTTCCGCTTCCCATAAAACGGAAAAAACCACGCTCTGCTACCAAGTTTTGTATCGTAAACAAACCGGGATCGGCGGCCCGACGGCACAAACCCTGTGCGATTATGCTTAGAAAACTACTCACCTGGTTCGAGTGTGGTGTAAATATCTAGGTTATAGGGTCACCTACAGTCCGTCTAGTCTAGATGGGGGAAGGGGCCCCTAAAGAGGAGTCAAAATACGCTTAAAACAAAAGGGAACAATACGGGGGTTCAAGATTACTATATCCTGGTCCAGTGACCCCAACGTCCACCATCCACCGCGTGGCGGCCTCCAGCAGGTACTACCACCGCGTGTGACGTGTCACCAAAACACCTTAACAACGTCTTAAATTGTCCGTAACGCACTCGCGAGCTACGCGCATCAAAACCCGTGAAACGTTCAATATGACCACTAATAAGCGCGGGCGCAGTAGCCAAAATTATTCGAGAAAAGTGCACGATGTAATTAGGAACGATACCGGCCACCGGTCAACTAGCACTGGTATACAGCGGCGAAACAGGTCGACCGTTTAAAATAATTACAAATGTAGGGTGGATTTTAAATTAATCTACCTCCAACATAAAATTGTTAGCTGCAGGTTTTCTATTCTGAACAAGTATAATAAAATAAATTTAATTATTATTTACTTAGCCCTTTTGATGTCCCACTGAGCACGGGCCTCATCTAAGACTTGCAGGTTTCCTCACGATATTTTCCTTCACCGTAAGCGAGTAAGGTCATTACTAGTAATGACCTTTCTTCAGAAATACGCTAATCAATGGAGTTCCCTACTTTGTCCGAGCATGTTTTCAAATGTCCAAGTGTATTTTACCTATTTCCATGAAACGTAGCAAGGAACTGAAGGAACTCTATGGAATAAGAAATACGCGTGGAAATCGCCCCATCTGTTCGAGAACTACGACGCCACCGGTGCCACTAATAACACACCTCTGCATTACAATATTAAATTAAAAAATACAAACGTGTTTTGCAGACAAAAGAAGCCGGTAAGAACATTCTCAAAATCATATCCGAGAAGCGATCTTCGGCTTCGGCATCGCAGCCCGCTAACCTACCAGACGATTTACCCGAGGCCATTAAAAACGTGTCGACGGTGTGTGTGACACAGGAGACGCCCAAAACGCCCCTCGCGAGCCCCAATGTGACGCCCGATAGCTTCTCCACACCAGTGTTCACTCGGAAGAGTAGCAAATACAAAATGTGACATACGATTTCTAGAAAATGTAAAATGTAAATAGACTGATTGTTGTTGTATAAAATGTAAAATCTTATTAGAATTAAAATGTGAATCGCTTTTGCTACATTCGTTTATTTTTTTATTTGGTCGAAATAATTTACTTATAGCGACTGAGTGTCTAACGTTATGAATAAGTTTTAAGACATCAATGGTAGATAAGAAATAAAAACAATTTCTTTAAAAAATTAATAGTGATTATTTTGTTTATACAATTAACAGATCTTAGTGCTCATATAGTAAAAAACAATAATTATATTAAGAACTAAATAAATAGTAAAAAGTGCATTGTTTAGAAAATAAAAAATGTTAAAAGTTAGCTCCTCGCAAATAAAAATAAAACTGATTACAATCACAGATGAAGCATAAAATTTGAGAGCTCATTTTCTAACATTCTAAATTATAATTAACTATGTATACCATGTATTTGTGAAATAGATTTTACTAATAAATACACAGTATACTTCTAACCCCTGACGGATAAACAAATCAGTACAATTTTGTCAAGCAAAATCATATATATAATAACATTCAACATTATTTACATTCCACATGGTGATATAACGAATGTAGTTTAAACATTTACGAAATATCCAACACATTATTATTATTGTGAATTACTAAAATATGGTAGGTACAGTTTAATTTGCGACAACACTTACAGCCTCTGTTGGGTATAGTATAATGTACATTTGTTTGCAATTTTTCAAAGATTTCATTATTCCAGTGAGCAATTAATTACAGACAGAATAAGTATACCTTACATTATCACGTGTCGATTCTTTAATGTCCTTATTTACCTGGACCTCTACTCTAAATACTCAGTTCACCTTACATTCTTTTTCTTAAATATTTTATTAACATTTTTGTACCGTTCCATATAATCCCATAGTTGACTATCAAAATAAGGCCAGTGGCCTCTCAATGATAGCACTGTGCGTTAGCCACCGCTCGGCCACTGGCTGACTCATCGAACGAAATTTGCACACACGGCACTACTACAATAACAGCTGATAAATGGTTACACTGACTAAATAATAGTTCAGTTTAGACATTGCTAGTCTTGCCATTACAATATTTCCATACTAAATACACAATGCAAAATACAATGTTCTATATATCCAAAATATTTTAATGTAATTTATGTTTTGAAGATGTATATTAGTATAGTTTCTAAATATTGAAAGTTTATATTTAAGGCATGTTGAGGCACTCGATTTTACAACCATTACAATAAGCGTGGGACCCTGGGTGGGCGGTGATGCACAGTAATAAACTGAATTTATAAAACTTCTTGTACATCCACTCATTTCATTTGTCCAATCCCTGACTAAAAAGTATCTTTATATAAACTATTCAACTATTCACCCTTCTTTCCTCATACAATTTCCACCAAAAGTGATAAATTCAGGCATTACTGTGTCAAAACTATGGCAAAACAATAAACAAACAAATTAATTAACTTTTTTACAATTGATTCCATAACATATTCATAGCTTAGTTTGTGCTTTTGTTGCGCAATTTGTTCATTGACTTCTCACTTGGTTCTTATGTTCTTATGTGATTGATATCCATCAAAGGAATGGATTCTTCGAATTCATAAAACCGCCGTTGTTCGTAGTTGTCTAAAAACAAAAAATGTTTAGATACTTACATAAACTTTTATCACAATAATGACTCAGTTATGTATACCACTGCTCACGTTAAAATTTATTTATTTATAACTGCATAAACACCATACACCCTGATAAAATCATTTCTACGAATCATGTAAAAAATTGTCAGGAAGTAAAACAATATCAGTGGTTTCCTGTAATGTTATCTAAATAGTTTGTAATGAATAAGTCTAATATTATGCACTTGTTTTTTTTTTCTTTTAATGACAACATGTTGTTGGCCTGAGTGGCCATAACAACTTCACCCGGACAGAGGGCGAGCGCAAGTGCGCTCTAGCCAGAGGGGCAGGGGGGCACCTAGCTCAAGGGCGCCACAAGGGACACGACCTCGGCTTGGGCCGCTGCCAGAAGAGGTGGCGAGGGTAAATCTACCACCAGATCGGAACGCGACCTCGACTGAGAAGATCATTATGCACTTGTATCCTTTGCTCATATGTATGATTGGCCAAACATCTAACATGAGTAGTAGCACAAAATTAATGGGTCAATATAGCTATCAAAGATACCAACCATAAAAAGTATATTTATATTTAATATTATTTACATGGTGGCTTTACTATGTCAAAGTTACTGCTAATAATATCAGCTATCTGTCAGTGAAGGTGCCATCTAAATCGGTCAAGCAGTTTCGGAGATTAGCCGGGATAAACAGACAGAATATTAATTTGTATAGATCTAAATTAAACAGGAAGGCACCTGATTAATATGAATCACTCATATTTAATCATTACAGTCACATGCACAATAGAGCTATCAATACCAAATGCAAACATCAACATGCTAATAACTCTAAGCAACATTTCAAGGATAAGTATTGCAAGGAGTTCCTAAAATAAGAACATTAGTCATGTAACTTGTAGGTATTTGAATCAAATATAACTTCTAATCATATCAGTAATTATTCATGAGCAAATTCCAGTGTATAATCATTACAAATTATATATATTTAAACATTTTTGTATGATAATAATTGCAATATTGTTATTCCATTACTAACATAAACCACAAAAACATGAAATGCTTTGATGTGGATAGAGAACATTATCCTTGTAGCCATTACAAAATTGCATTTTTACCTTCCAGTATTATCAAATGAAATATTGTATGTATTAAGCTTACCATAAATGGGTTGACTGGCACAGATGATGTACTCGTACTCCAACCTCCATTGAAGAAAGGGTTCTTATTGCCAAATAGATCATTGGTTGAAGCGCTTTGGAATGGATTCTTATTATTAACAGTATTAGTATCCTCTGAAACAAAACCACTATGTTACATACAGGAAAAAAAGCAAATAGATTTTATATTACACTTATATTACTAAATACTTACCCATGTGTTTCATATTCTGCTGTCTTAAAGCTAAATCCAAATCAGCTAATGCAGCATAGCGATCATCTGTGAAATAATCTTAATTAGGTTGGTACAAAACATTCACAATAACACTCCATTATCACACTACAAACTTTATCTCAATGGACTGGGGTAAACCCCAGTAGCACCAAATAGGTTTGCCGGGTTCAATTATTACTACAAGAGGACCATTTAACCGCACACTAATCTAATCTGTGACCCCATAATTTACTGTTAAAATTACTGAGCAAAGATATTTATATTAGAATTCTATTATACATACTATTTGGAGCTGGAGAGTTGAAGGCATCAAATGTGGCTGCTGTCATGGATGTGGGCGACATATAATTATTGTTCATGTTATTATTAAATTGACTACTGTTGTAAATGTTCGCAGTAGAAAAATCCACAGGAAAACTGTAAATGAAACTCTATTAGTAGATTTATGTATTAACAATTTTATGTAGACTTCAAAAACAATTGATATAACTTACTCAGGTACGGGGACTGGGGCTGCAGCAGGTGATGGGTTAACATTCACATTCATTAAGGGCTGTGCCATGCTGTGGACTGGCTGAGCCCCTCTGTGACTGACCTCAGCGGCAGACGGCAACATATTATTAACTACTTTCGCCGTTTGGACTAGAGAGTTATTAGCCGGGGTCTTCGAAGTTTGTGGCGAAATCGATATCAGAGGCGTCGAGCCAGATACACTCCCGGACTTAACTTTCGGCTTGTTTTTTATCGCACTTCCATTTACAGCGGTGTTGCTGCTAGGCGCCAAGTCCAAATAGTAACGTTTCTTCTCATACTTATCCGACATAAAATCCTTTACGCATTGTTCGTCGGCAAAATTCACACTTTCACCCTCGTAGAGGCCTAACCAAACGCGCCTGCAGTAGTCGTTGCCTTTCGCTTTTATATATTCTATTTCTTCTGGCGTGAAAGTAGCCATGGATATGGACTTCACGCGATGCGGCGGAGTAAGGCCGCGCCTGAGTAAAGTAAATTATTAAGTGTGTTGTTCTCAATAAAGTTCTTTGATAGACAAAAATCAAGAATAACGCAAAAACAATACTCACAGCATTCCAGAGCATTTTGAACACACGAAAGAGCCGATTGTAGTATTAACGTATGTAGGTCCTCTTTGGTTGCAGTCTAAACAATATTTGTTTCCATTTATTGAAATAAGTTCACGCAAAATTTCTAAATTTTTATCGCCCTGCTTGCGACGATTTGCAGCCATTTTTGTGCTCGCACTGTTTGTTTGTGAGTGTAGATTTTTTTATTATGTATCCATCACTCACTGTGTGTGTGAATGAATATATGAATGAAAATATCAGGATTCGTACCATAGAGTAAAGACTAAAGAATTGAGGGAGCAACAGAAACCGAAACAAATCTATCAACTCTTTACCCATATAACAATGCGTCATAAGTAAAAAAAGGACGCCTACATAGTTCACTATTTGCTCATTCAGAAGGTGGTAACCCCACCTGGTGCTACTGGGGTTTATTATAATACTCTTTGTGGTAACCTAAGAGTATGGAGAAGAATAGAGAGAGCGATGGAAATCGAAACAAATCTATATCTATCTAGACTCTTTACCCATATAAGAACGCGTATTAAGTTAAAAAAGGACGCCTGTATAGTTCACAACTCGTTGTTTTGGAAGGTTGTAGCCTGTTTGCTAAACCATAGACAATTTTAGTGTTGTCCATACAGGGATACATTATTTATCGACATTTTGTCTATGACGTTCAAAAAATACAAGGTCATAGCGAAACCTCCCAATTTCCATTAATCTCCCATCCACAATGATAATTATCTGGCCAGGGTTTGATGTAAAACAAAGATAAAATTACATCAGCGAATTACAAATTTACTTCAATTTATAACACACATTACATACAGGTAATCAGTGTACATCTTATATAGCAGTAATAATAAAGATTTGGATGTCATCCTCAGTTTATCGTGTATTTCTTTTGTTTTTAAGATCATAATAATGACAAATTAAACGACACAAAGCAAAACTAAAAGTTTAATCTTCTAGTGATTGTCGTACATGCATAAACTTAAATGATTTGACGACCACTTGGTGCAGGGGTTCAAGCGTAAGCCACTCGGCTCACTGCACTGAGTGGTAGCGGGTTCGATTCCCGTCGGGGTAAATTTTGGAAATGGCCTTATCGTAATTTTCCCTGGTCTGGGTGTCACTGGGATCGCTCCGGTCAATAAGAAAAGTATAGCATTATTTTTATTAAATTATTTAGAAGGATAACTACACATATAACGAAGATAACTACACTGTATCGACTAAGCATGTTTATTTACCTTATGGAACATATCCGATTCAGGAAATAAAGTTGGGATAGCTTCTGGTTTTAGTTTACGCCATTTGTTTTATAAATTGTAGAAGCCTGCTTCCACAATTTACAAAACAAATGGCGTTTGGAAAAAAAAATCGAGCATATCCTGCTTATTTTTTAAATCTGACTCCTCCTGGAATAATATTCTGCCAATTCAACATCTTATCCTCAAGTATTCTGAGAATAGGGTAATTATTAGTGATGTAACGAATGTTGGATTTTTGACATTCGCGAATGCGAATGCGAATGCGAATATTTGGCTTCAACATTCGCGAATGCGAATGCGAATGCGAATGTTGACTTTCAAATAAGGAACCCTAAATCGAAAATTAAAAGACTTCAATATAAAAAAAAATAAAAAAAAAAATCATAGACTTTTTAAATTACAGAAGCGCTGATAATTTTCAAACGGTTGAATCGATTTTTGTGAAGCATAGCTAAGAAAACTCTCGATCAGAACACCTTACTAAAAAAGAAACAAAATTAAAATCGGGTCATTTGTTTGGGCCTTACGAAGCCACAGACAGACACACAAATACACATGTTAAATTTATAACACGGCTATTTCTCGGAGGTTAATGAAGAGCGCGCAAAATTTTAGACTGGATTGAAACTTCGTGTCGGCTGAACATAGCCGAACCCATAGGTTGAAAGAAGGAAGTTAGTCTCATAAAGTTAATTCGAAGAGATTTGTTTTGATTTGAGGGTAGTTTAGTATTATTTCATTAAACAAAATTATTTTGTATTCAAATTTTATTGAGTTAATGATTTATTTAGAGTAACAAGAGCAATAGAGAAAGATCCTATTTATAATTTAGTTGCCTACCTCAAGAGAGCAAAATTTTTTTTTAAATAAAATATAAGTATTTAAGTGCATTATGTGCAAGTGAGCTATGTTACGATCGAGGCTGGTTTGCAGCCAGAGAATAACACGAGGGCTGTGCTGTGATGGAACCAAGGTGTGTAATTAACAATGCTCAAGCATTTTATAGGACATTTTACAACTTACTTGCGAATAGAAAATATTTAGAATAATACAATCTTAATTGAAAAAAAATCACAATCCACGATTTTTTTAAGACCTAGAGAATTGCCGGAACCCTTATAGTTTCGGCACGTCCGTCTGCAATCACAGTAATTTTATTAATAGACTATTAGCGCTAAAATACTGCCAACTAGCCAAAAAAATTAGTTTATGTACCGCTAAAAAACTGTTTTGAAAGCAAAGTTATTCAATTGTACCTCCCGTAACCCTCCAGAGGGGTATAAAAAAATGTTTACACACCCCCTCGATTGAGGTATTGTTCAGTAGTATTTTAAAATTATTTGAAGGTTTCTTTGACAGCTTTTCAATATTAATTTCCGTTTACGAAATATTGAGCTTCATTGTGGCCTTTTTTACTTAAGTAGCAAGATTCAATCTTTAAATTAGAACCACATTATTAATGGTTTATCATAGGAAATAAATAGTTATTTACTACTATTCAAAATCAATATAAGTAATAAAAAAAAATCTAAATTAAGTCTCAAACCACGCACCACTGATTGTGCACCCAGTCTAATCATAACTTAATTATTTGAATTAAAAATCCTTATACAAATTTTCATCAGTAACAAAAAGAAAATAAAAGTTTATGTCACTTTTGCTGAAGATGTCTATGATAAATTTAGTAACAGAATTTCTTACTGTTTTCTTATATTTACGCGAATACTACACATTGAAATAAAACTATTTTTACGGATTATATCGCGTTTATTTACTTTTTATGTTCCCGACGTTTCGGTTGCTTTACAGCAACCGTGGTCACGGCGGGACTGAGGTGTTAGACGTCCTGATGTCATAGTTAAAAACTGGGTACCCTCAAAATTTAGTTGGTGTTTGCGGTCCGATCCACGCAGAAAGTGCTCACTGTGTCTTGAGGTCTTGCAATGGTACGCTTGGTTTTGGATTTAATTATATTAATTACTGGATCCCAAGTTGGTGGTAGCACCCAGCCATCTTCCCTATTGAAATTAGGATGTTTTTTAATTTCAATGGCCTCACGTATCATCCTTGGTCGGAATCGGTGTTCTTTTGCGACTTTCTTCAAGCCACCCAAGAAGATTAGTCAGTTCTTACCACCTGTCAAGTGTCACATTCCTCTACAAGATGCAGGGGTATACAAACTCGATTGTGAATGTGGGCTCTCCTACATAGGGCAAACTAAAAAATCAGTAAAAACCCGCGTAAAAGAACACATAGCTGACGTGAAACACCGGTGCTCCACGAAGTCTGCAATCTGTGAACATGTACAGGACCGCACAGATCCTCGCAAAAGAACACCGATTCCGACCAAGGATGATACGTGAGGCCATTGAAATTAAAAAACATCCTAATTTCAATAGGGAAGATGGCTGGGTGCTACCACCAACTTGGGATCCAGAAACTAATATAATTAAATCCAAAACCAAGCGTACCATTGCAAGACCTCAAGGCACAGTGAGCACTTTCTGCGTGGATCGGATCGCAACCACCAACTATGTATGTATAATATTTTAATAAACATCGTTTATTTATTGTTTAAAATATTTACTATTTTTAGGATAACTCTTTACTAAGATTTAAAAAATGTAAAGTCCATAGTGCGTAATAAGCTGCTTTATGAACCTAAAAGCGGTGCAATAAGGACCAACCTATGAGGAAGTTTGTTTAAATAATACATAATTCTTACTAATTGTTATCATTCCACTATCGTCTATAGATAATTTCCTTTTTGTTTTTCAAAAACATTCGCCAAACATTCGCATAGATTCTTGCGAATGCGAATGCGAATGCGAATGTCAAAAAATATGCGAATATTCGCGAATGCGAATGCGAATGCGAATATTCGTTACATCACTAGTAATTATAGTAAAATAATTTTAGGTAAACTATTTTAAACTATTTTGGTATACTTAACCGTAATATTGAGCAATTAAAATTTTATGTATTTACTCTACGATATCGACATTAATTCATATCGTGAGTAATTTTCTACATCGATAAAAAATGCGCATCACTATAATAATATCAAAACATTTTTATAACCTCTAAAGGTTAACTAATAAATATCGAAATATCTAAAAATACTACGTATTACAACAAAATGCATTTAATTACTTCGATGGCAAATTAACGTTATATGATCTCATTAAATTGTCAAGCTATATCACCAGTACTTTTAGGATAAATGAATGAAATTGTCTTACCGATGAAAACTTATTTGTTCACCATCATTGCTCATCCGATCCGTATGGGATCGACACCCTGGCACAACACAAGACATAATATTATTATAAAGTAATAGAATCAGTGTTTTTACTTTGATTAATTAAAATCTCGCACTTTTATCCATAAAATACATTACCGACTCAACATTTTTTCAAACGTTGTACTATAAGACAAAACTTAATAGACAGTCTATCATTTCTAAGCTGTAAACAAATGTTGACTTTTTAATTTTGTAGTATTAAAGATATCCAAGATATCCACTTGACGTTTTATATGTGGCTACACTCAAAAATGGGGAGACGTACCGACCGCTATCTGTCTCTTTCTATCCAATAACCATTTCCTAAATAAAAAAACAAGCCAAATATTCAATTGTTACTACAACTTTTCGGGACTCTCTCTGTGTACTCTGAGGTGGTAACCTGTTTATAGGCCATAGATAATTTTAGTGATGTCCATACAGGCATACATTATTTATCGATAGTTTGTCTTTTCGATAGATTTTCAATAACGACACACGAAACCTCACAATTCTCATAAGGTGAAGGCGCCTGTCTAGCCCGCGAAGTTCAAATTTTTTGAGTTCTTTTAGAATTTTTTCAAAATCTGACAATAATAAAAGACAAATTTTGTAATTCGCGAAAAAGACCGTGTGCAGTGCATTTATTAATACATTTATTTTACTCTAAATATTATCACGGTGGATATGATACTAGTAAATCACTAAATATACAAAAATTGCCAGATTATCTGGATAGCTGTCGTTTTTGAAATGTTTTAGAGTAAGTTGGATATATTAATAAATGCACTGCACACGGTCTTTTTCGCGAATTACAAAATTTGTCTTTTATTATTGTCAGATTTTGAAAAATTTCTAAAAGAACTCAAAAAATTTGAACTTCGCGGGCTAGATGGGCGCTTTAGCCTTAAAGTCTGTCTCCGACTCACAAATAATAATTATCAGGCCAAGATTTGATACGACACAAGAAGCTAATACACAACACAAACAAATAAAATTACGGATTAAGTTAATTTATTTAAATTTGAACCACAGATGACATACCTATAGGAAATCAGTTTATATGTTTTATAGCAGTAATAATAACGTTTTTAATGTTATCGTCGGCTTATCGTGTATTTATTTGTTTTTGAGATCAATGACAGGCAATTAAAGAAAACTTAAAATAGGTATCTGTAATTTTCTAATTGCCATTTCGTTCATCTCCGCTTAACGCACATTATATTGATTTGCCTTCATTGGCTTTGACACGCAGGTGGTGACAGGAATTGAAGAGTCACCGCGAAATTGTTAATTTCTTGATCAAAGCACCTGTCTGCATCACTTTTCATTTGGAAACATATTTTTCTATAACTTTATTGCTTTGGATACCATCAAGCAATACATCTTAAATATTCTCTTTTTTTAATAATTCTATTAACCTATCGTTTATGATCGAATTTTTATTTTTCAGGCGGCTTGTTTGGATTCTTAAGCTTTTTACTTTCAAAAGACGCCTTCTCGACACATTTTGTAGTCTTTTAATGTTTTTTTCTAGCCCTAGGATTTTGTTTTTTAGGTCTGAACAATTGTTGCAAAACATATTTGCAGAAGGTAAACGATTTTCTTCAATCTTCACGGGTTCCTCAGCAGTAAACTGGCGACAAGATTTACACTTGTGCATCAAAATAAGAATATCATTAATATAATTTTATTACACAAATTACTCGGTTAACAGGTAACTTTGATTTTAGACGAAATGTGAATTTAACAAAATACAATATATATTTAATATGATTTGATTTACTTACCGATGAAACTAGATAAACACTTGTATTGGAGCTTGAAGACTGGTAAATATGATCAGTATGTGTTTTGCCAATGCCCGATACCGATTGCTCATTTAGTTCAGTTTTTACTGTTGGCACTACGGGAGGATTCTGAAATATAAATCAATAAAATCCTACTAATATTATAAATGCGAAAGTTTGTGAGTGTGGATGTATGTATGTATGTATGTATGTATGTTTGTTACTCCTTCACGCAAAAACTACTGAACGGATTTGGATGAAATTTGGAACACAGATAGATTATAACCGGGATTAACATATAGGATACTTTTTAACCCAATAATTCAATACTACGCGGATGAAGTCGCGGGGCACAGCTAGTCATACATATTGGAGACCATAACATCTATATTACTACGTGAAGCAAAAACTTTCAACCGCTTAATACGAAAATTGCACGGACGGAGGAGTATGAAATTTGGTACACTTATAGTTTATATAGAGAAAGAGTGCAGATTGCTAATAATATTATATCATAATACTCGAAAAAGCATTAAAATCAATGAATAAAACATTACACACACTACCCTGAATTGACACACACATATTTGTAACCTCCACACCAACTGACTGTCTGACTGACAAACTGTTTTAGTTTTTGGAGGGCGGGACTTCAATAGTGCATTCTGCATGCCAGTATCAAAGATTATTTGACAATAAAATCTTAATGACATTTAAAATTAAAACTAAAATGAATTATGTTCGAATTTCGACCATTATAACGGGAATACTAGTTAGGAACAATTATTTATAGTACTGTATGTGTTTTTGGGACGAGATCTACTATTTTGCGACTGCTAAGTGATTCGGAACTCTGCGTTTTGTATATAACTAGTATAAGTGAACAAGTGTTTGTAGTGTGTAATTGTCATGATTGTAAAGAGCGTAAATAAACCTTTCTACACGTTAACGGCATTTAATAGTACCCCTTGCATATCAATAATTTCTCATAAGAAATAATATAGCCTTTACTAAGAGGCGTTTGAGGCGTACTATGCGCTGAGCAAAAAAAATAATAATTAAAAATCAATGGCCAACAATTAGAAAGTATTTTTTTATTATATTATTTCGTATCATTGCCATATGTAGAAACTAGTGATGTAACGAATGTTGGATTTTTGACATTCGCGAATGCAAATGCGAATGCGAATATTTGGCTTCAACATTCACGAATGCGAATGTGAATTCGAATGTTGACTTTCAAATAAGAAGCCCTAAATTGAAAATTAAAAAAAACCCCGATGCGACTTTTTAAATTACAAAAGAGCTGATTGATAATTTTCAGACGGTTGAATCGATTTTCGTGAAACATAGCAAAGAACACTCTCGATCAGAATACCTTTCTAAAAAAGAAACAAAATTAAAATCGGAATATCTGTTTGCGCGCTACGATGCCACAGACAGACACACAAATACACATGTTGAACTTATAACACGCCTATTTCTCGGGGGTTAATAAAGAGCTCGCAAAATATTATATTGGATTGACATTTCGTGTCGGCCGAACATAGCGAAACCCATATAGGTTGAAAGAACTAAGTTAGTGACAAAGATAATTCGAAGATATTTGTTTTGATTTCAGGATAGTTTAGTATTATTTCATTAATCAAATTTATTTTATGTTAAAATTTTATTGAGTTAATATTTTAATGAGACTAACAAAAGCAATAGAGAAAGATCCTATTTATAATTTAGTTGCCCACCTCAAGATAGTTATTTTTTTTTAATTCAAATATAAGTGCATTATGTGCAAGTTACGATCGAGGCTGGTTTGCAGCCAAATACTAACGCGAGGGCTGTGCTGTGATGGAGCCAAGTGTGTAATTAACATGATATGTCATTTTACAACTTAATTGCGACTAAAAAATAATTAAGAGTACAATTTAATTGAAAAAAATCACAATTCACGATTTTTTTTAAGACCTAGAAAATTGCAGGATGAATGAAAAATAAAACAACATGGCGCGCCGTAAGTTTTTAGGGTTCCGTAGTCTAATTCGGAACCCTTATAGTTTTGGCACGTCAGTCTGCAATCACAGCAATTTTATTCAGAGACTATTAGGGCTAAAATACTGCAACCTAGCCAAAAAAAATGAGTTTATGTACCGCGAAAAAACTGTTTTTAGATTTTGAAAGCAAAGTTATTCCATTGTACCTGCCGTACTTAAGAAGGGGGAGCGAAAAAAAATGTTTACACACCCCCTCGATTGAGGTATTGTTCAGTAAGCATTTTAAAATTATTTGAAGGTTTTTTTGACAAAATTATATAATTAATTTTAAAAGAATCTAAAGTTTGGATTGAGTCTCAAACCACGCACCACTGATTGTGCACCCAGTCCAATCATAACTTCATTATTTGAATAAAAAATCCTTGCAAGAATCTTCATCAGTCCAAAAAGAAAATAAAAGTTTATGTCACTTTTACTGAAGATGTCTATGATGCCGGTTTAAAAAATTTAGTAACAGAATTTCTTACTATTTTATTTAAAAAGGTGACCAATATTTTATTAATTTCGCAGAAATTAATAGGTTACGTGAGCCGCCGTATTCCTTGTTTCATATCAATTAAAAAAAAACACTTTTATTTTATGAGTTCCGTACTATCGAAAAATGGCGGGATGTCTACGGAACCCTGGAGTATGCGTAGTCCGACATGCATTTGGCCGGTTTTATCTATTGGTCTGGCAAAGCCGGTAACAATGATTATATTATTTGAAATATAATAAATCGAATGTTTATAATATGTTTTATTTACAATGAAATTGAATGTGAAAGAAATTTATTTAAATAGTGAATGTATTTATGTAAAATATTTGAATAAACATCGTTTATTTATTGTTTTAAATGCTTACTATTTTTAGGGTAACTCTTTACTAAGATTTAAACATGTAAAGTAAAGTCAATAGCACTAGTGCGTTATAAGCTGCTATATGAACCTAAAAGCGGTGCAATAAGTGCCACCCTGTGAGTAAGTTTGTTTAAATAATATATATATTTCTTACTAGTTGTTAACATTCCTATACTATCGATCTATAGATAATTTCCTTTTTGTTTTTCAAAAACATTCGCCAAACATTCGCATAGATTCTTGCGAATGCGAATGCGAATGTCAAAAAATATGCGAATGCGAATGCGAATATTCGTTACATCACTAGTAGAAACAGATATAAGAACGAATATAATTACATTGTATCGACTAAGCATGTTTATTTACCTCATAAAATAAATCTGATTCAGGAAATAAAGTTGGGATAGCATCTGGTTTTAGTTTACGCCATTTGTGTTGTAAATTGAGGAAGCAGGTTTCGGTAAAATGTTTCGAGCATATCCTGTTTTTTTTTTGTAATCTGACTCCTCCTGGGATAATATTCTGCCAATCCAATATATTATCCTCAGGTATTCTGCAAAAGGTAAAAATAAAATAATAATAGGGTAATTATAGTGAAATAATTTTTGAAATCTATTTTGGAATTACCGTAGTTTTTTTTACGTAGGTAACGATCAACGTAGATCAATAAAAATCTCTGTCTCTACACTACGATACAACGAGGCAAAAATATCGTCCAAAATTATTAATCGTAAACATCGATAAAAATGCGCATCACTATAATAATATCAAAATATTTACATAACCTCTAAAAGTTAACTGATTAAGACCGAACCGAAGTATGTATCTAAAAGTAAAACGTACAACAAAAATACATTAAACAAAAACAAAACAAAATGCATTAATTAAATACTTCGATGGTAAATTAACTTAAAATGAAATCATTGCATTGTCAAGCTATATCAGCAGTACGTTTATGATAAAATAATGAAATTTTCTTACCGATGAAAACTTATATGTTCACATTTATTTTTCATCCGACCCGTATGGGATCGACACCCTGGCACAACACATGACATAATAGTGTTATTTATAATTCAATAGAAACAGTCCCTTTAACTTTGTTTAACTCGCACGTTAACATTATAATACAGCGCCGATTAGATACCCAAAATTCTCCAAACGTTGTACTTTTCTAGTATATACAAGGTACTCTCTATTATATTATCTTTGAGGTACTCTGTGGTTGTACTACAAGGCCCAGCGCACACCGCTGTAGGCGCAGCGGAGAGCAATTGAAGACAATTTAATATAAACCTTAACAGCCTTGAAATACGGTCGCTTGAATAAATTCTCACGCGGTGCTCGTAGCGCCCTCAAGCTACTACAAGAGCATACGCGCGACTGCTCATACATACCTTATGTCAAGGTAGTTAAGGTTTATATTGAATTATTGTTTTCAATTGCTCTCCGCCGCGCGCCGCACCTCCAGCGGTGTGTGCTGAGCCCAAGACTTAATATTGTAGTATTAAACAATCCAAGAGGACCACTTCTTTTATATGTGACTACTTGGTAGCTACACTCGAAAATGGGGAGACGTACTAAACGCTATTTGTCTCTTACTATCTAAACACCATTTCCTAAATAAGAAACAGGCCAAAAAATTCATTGTTACTACAACTTTTCGGGCTCTACCAAAGATTACAATCCCTTATAGATAGGCAACTCGCCAAAAAAAACGGTTCTATAGAACATTTGATTCGGACACCCATGGGATAGATGGCGCTGTCGTCAAGGGAAACGTATAGCTACCTATATCTACATATAGCTGTGTATGCGTATGGTATGCATGTGTGCGTTATATTATACTACCGATCACCTATGGAAAGTAATTAATGATTAGAAAATAAAACAGGTAGTAGTAGTTAGTTATATGACTAAATTTTATTTTAAATAATGATGCAGATTATTTACTTTTAAGACAGAAAAGACATAATATGGAAAAAATACATAAATCAATACGACATAAAGATATTATTTTTCTTAAAATGCTCGGATATTCGATAATAAATTCGAAGAAAGAAGAATTAGAAGATGGAACTGATTTAACAAACTGGGCTCAAGCGCAGAAATATAGTATTATACCTACCCGGCAAGAAAATCATTTCAATAATTGTAATACGTATAAAAAATAACCTAATGTGGTTTCAAATAGGTACTGACTTTGAATATCCGCGCATATGAGAAAACGTCGCCTTACTTATTTAATTTTGTTACTCGTACGATCATCACTGATCGTTGAGTAGCAAGATTTAAAAAGTCGCTGAACATTACCAGTTTTGATAATATTCACCAACATTTGAAGAGTGATACCGACTTGAAAAATTTAGAATGTTTGCGACCTATTTAGCTGACTGTACTATTTCATAAAGGGAGATTATACAAAAGCATAAAAAAAAAACATTTCGAATTTTTTTACGTGAACTTCGTCAACCTATCTATAATATGAAGTAATAAATAATTCAATGCTTTTTCATGTTCTGTATAATCTCCCTTTTTGAGACACAAGATTGAGAAAGTAAGACGACCGGAGAGCACAAGCCTTGCCGGCAATAAAGCATTGATGAACTCATGTAGGTGTGCCCGGGCCCACGTTATCACATTTGTCCATTAATGCCTAATTGGCCAACCGCGGCAGTATTACAATCGTTTTCTCTTCCTTCCTTTATTTTTTAAATAATGTCTATGAGCCTTCATAGGGTAGCCTTTATATCCCAAAAGGTTAATTTGCCAGTGAGAATTATTTTTCAATACTTCTATACAAATATGCTCCACTTGGGCAAAAAAAGTCTACCATTGCTCTAGTTGGATAGCACAACCATTTTTTGCCACCATAATCTTTATTTTTAATAAATTTTATGAAAATGTTGTAATTGGTCTGCCTCCATATCATTTTGGCAGACCATACAATCTTTATATACATATTTTTTTGCAAGTTGTGCAATCCATCCACTGCAATATCCTATTGCTGCGCTTCTTTCAATATCAGTTCGAGTCTCGCTAAATAATAATTCATCCGTGTTTATAAGGTCTAAACATAGGTGATCACTTTCAATTTCGTTACTTGATTCAGTGGGATTACTGCTATCTCCCGATGTCGTTAACATAAATTTTAATGACTGGAGACAGACACTATCATCTCTTTCACAATTAGCTCCCACTGACTGTGAGGATGAAATATTATTTATGAGAAGTGTTTTAAATGCTCCCTCAAATGCAAAGGATGTAGGCATAATATTGCTACATCCATGAGCTCTAATTGCCCCGAAAAAGTTCTCTAATGGATCTTGATTAAAGTTGCGCAGCAATAAGGAGTTAATACCTTTTGATTGTAAAAGTTTTATAATAAATTGAAAACTTTCTAGACTTTTGACCCAGCTCGACAGAGAAGGCACTACTCCTTGATTATTTGCATTCATAAATTTCATAGATTTAAGTACTGGAATTAATTCAGCCCATAATTTATGGTGAGGTGAGTTCCGTGTCACTGCAGCCCTCAATATCTTCCCTCCTTTCACTTGGCTGAAACTTCCATTGACGCTGTCAAAAAGGTCGTCAAATATAAATAACAAATCTGCCGTATCCACACATTCTTTTCGAATAGTACCAGATTCTGTAAAGAAAACAATATGTTTTATTTATTTGTACCTTCTATAGCATTGCTTTTTACTTTTGTCTTAAAGTACAAGCAGGTTAAAAGAAGACTTGTATTATCATGAAGTTTTCAAGTGACTACTCGTATCAATGTATTATCATTTTATTATACTTGTATGACACAAAACGAATATAATGATAATGTAATAAAAATTGTGGATGGACACTATCAAAAATAAAGTCCCAACGACTATTATTTTCCTAAAGTATCCAAAGTACAAACACATCCAAGTTCCAGTCTTGTATAACTTTATGGTATGTATGAATAGGTATGAATTGACAGAATATATAAAAAACCTGCACCATCACGCCTGTATTCCCCGAAGGAGCAGACAAGGGTGCACTGCAGTGCACATTTCCCTCACTTTGAGGGGGATTCGGGAATCCACCACAATGGCCACCACACAATGGCAATGGCAAGTGGGTTAACGAAGTTCACGTCTTTCGTAAAACGTCCAGTTTCCTCACGATATTTTCCTTCATCGTTCAGCAAGTGATAATGACAGTTTGATATGAGATTCGCACATAAAATCCAAAGATCCCAGAGGTGCGAACCGTGATTTGAACCTGCAGCCCTTGTATTCCAAGGTGAGTGTTCGATCACTAAGCTACCACTGCCTAACAAAATAAAATGTTCATTAGTAAATAA
The DNA here is from genome assembly GCA_905147325.1 of Notodonta dromedarius. Taxonomy (NCBI): domain Eukaryota; kingdom Metazoa; phylum Arthropoda; class Insecta; order Lepidoptera; family Notodontidae; genus Notodonta; species Notodonta dromedarius. The sequence goes on along the minus strand of LR990159.1, from coordinate 10,880,095 downwards.
TGCTACGTACCTGCCATGAATCTAAGCGCTACTCCAACTGATTTACTAAATACTTGAGTGCAATGTTTGACCCTCATTTTTGGTATTTGATCAGGGATCACATGTTTAGCAGTTAATTTAGGCACCAACTTAACGCCTTTATATCCTGGAGATCTGTTGTATAACTCCACAATATGTTCCCATTTAGCTAGGCGTTCTTTGCCCCTCATTGTGTATTTTAAGTTTTTTGTAATTAAATTATTACTGATTCCCTTCATATCAGATGAGGTGGATCAAAAATAGGATATTTTTTTTGTCCTTCAACCTCGAAATGACCTTCTTCATATTCGTGGCCACTTCTCAACAGCCGTTCTCTAGTTTCCTTTATTAAGGCATTAATTGCTGCCACATTGGAGGTTCCTTGGTCGCATACTGTAGCTACAATGTTCAGTCCCGTTTCTTGTACTCTTTTTATAATTGCTTTAATTTGTGTTTTTAATTCTATTGTTTTTGTGCTTCCTTGACAATAATAATAAGCCAAAGGCTGTTTATATTTTTTTACAACTCCTCTTATCATGAATACTAATACGTGATCACTGTATTCAGGTTCAGATTTCTCACCATTATCTACAAATCCTGTTATTTTATCGTGACGTTTGTTATATGAAACTCCTGCTCCGATTGCCATTTCATGAAATAATAATGCACAATATGTTTGCTTTTCTGGTAAATTCTTCACAACCTCTTTTAAGTTTTCAAATAATATATTGTTGATCCCTGCTTTCAAATTATTTTTTTGCAGTAAGTCTTGCAGTGTGCGCCTACTTGGCAAAACACACGTACTGCTCAATAATCTATAGGCCTTCGGAGAGGGTTTCTTCTTCGGAGAAGATTTTTTCTTCTAGTGAAAACCTCCGTCCTTTTTTGTTCTTCCCACTTTGTGAAGCTTGCATCAGACAAAATATCTTTGCAGTGGGAGACATTTGTTTTGAAATTAAATTAAAATCAGCTGCTTTACTCATTTTCTTAGCAATAATATATTTTCTTTTAAAATGCAACTTATCTTTTTCACATTTTTGTAACTGCTTCCTAATTGATTTGTACTTTTTATAATCAGCCATAGATACATCTGAAAAACATAAAAATCTGAAAAAACAAATTTGGTTTACAGGGTTTCAATGGTTAAGATTTACTTAATTACTTAGCAGACTGCTTACAGAATAATGGAAAATCGGTCCACCCATCGGATTCGGAGATACTCTTTGATTTCATGTGTTTTTATCTTTTTACGCGGAACCCTAATTGTTTTTCCAAAATTAAAGTAGTAGTAGTCCAAAGTTAAAGTAGTTACTCCTTTTAACATCAGCTATCTGCCAGTGAAAGTCCCGTCAAAATCGGTCCAGCCGTTTCGGAGATTACCCGGAACAAACACACAGACAGACAGACAAAAAAAAAATTAAATCGCGTTTTTGCTATAGTTGTCGTATGTACTTTGATATGCACTTAGTGAAAAGGTGTTATTTTGATATTACAAACAGACACTCCAATTTTATTTATTTGTATAGATATAATCCTATTCTAATACGGTAATATTCTATGTTAGTTGTCTGTGTTAGTTGTCTATGTATTTGATGTAAGCTATTTTTCTTCGTAATAAAGTTAGTCTATGGCAACAACTATCGTGTAATTATTACTAATAGATATCTACATACCTTTTAATTGAATAGTATTTTTCTTTATTTGCTTCTCAGCCTTTCTGGACCTATAAGTTACTTTGGTTGGAATAGGCTGTGTCTCATTATATATTTGAAGACCTGTAAATTTAATATAAATTTTGTCAAAATACATACACTTACACTACTCTACAATATGGTATATTTATCATATTATACAAGCAACCCACCCCTGTTTAACTTAACAGACTTTTAACATGCTATTATTAATATCAACCCAATTAAATTATAGAGTTAAAGTCGCTACTGGAGCTGTATAAAATGAGATAAATACGTAGTCTTATCTTTATACTCATTTTTATTTCTTTGCTTCAGTTAATTTGGGAGTCCCATATTATATTAATTACCAAACAAACACTAATAATATTATGGTCCCAAACTAAATTATGCTTGTAATACAAAAGTCTGTGAGCAATCCTAGTAACATCTAGACCAGAGCGAATTACGAAAAGAGAATGTCAGAAATTTGTTGATGGACATTCAGATACAATGAGCCGAGCAGCCTGCACTCAGATCACGTTTTTTATATTTAAATATACACATGATTGGTATTTTATGGAAATTAAGATACATACCTGATGTTGAAGGTATGGCAGGTTCGGCTAATATGGCTTCAGGAAGTGATGCTGGCACAGGTCCACCAAGTTGTGGCAAAGCTAAAAAAATACATAATAGGTACATTATTTACATCTGATATAAATAATGATATCAAATCATATTTTAGATGATTTTAAATGATATAAAATCATATTTTAGATGATTTAAAATGATATAAAATCATATTTTAGATGATTTAAAATGATATAAAATCATATTTTAGAGATAAAAGCTAGTTTAGTAATAAAATACATTATTGATATAGGTTAAAGCAGTGATAGCCTGGTGGTTGAACGCACGCCTCGGAAATGAGTGGGTGCAGGTTCGATCCTCGGGTTCGCACCTCTGGGATTTCCGAATTCCATGTGCAAATCATCTTTGTGTGATTATCACTTGCTAACGGTGAAGGGAAACATCGTGAGGAAACCTGCATGTCCAAGAGAACCTAACCAGTTCTCGAAATATGTGGAAGTCCGCCAACCCGCACTGGGCCAGCATGGTGGACTATGGCCTGAATCCCCCGCACTGAGGGGAGGCCCATGCCCAGTAGTGGTGGGATATTACAAAAGGGCTAATTATTATTTAAATAGGTACCTGGCATATGTAGTACAGGAATGGCTAGTTTAGACAATTTGTTTCTTGGATACTTGTGAATATCTTCAAAATGTTTGTGACAGATTCGCCTATTGCAGGGGTCGAAACTGTTTGCCATGGTAAAAATACTGACTTTACTGACTTGAAGACTCGAAAATACTGACCTTTTACTGACTTTCAAAGTCAAAGGGGGTTACAGACAATGTTAATATAAAGTAAAAAGTACACAGTTTTTAGAAGTTATTTTTTTTTTTTAAGTAAAAGCAGACAAACATTCTAGAATTTACCTAAGCTTAAACACTAGCTTTTGCCCACAAGTTCGTCCGCGTTGATAAGATCCGCCACATTGTATTGTTATGGCGTTCCTTTAATTATAAAATACCACGCATACTATAGGTTTCCGTAGGCATTCCGCCTCTTTTCAATAATATGGAACCCTAATAATGAGCATGATGCTTCATTTTGATGTGAAACATGTAATGCGGCGCATAATAATTTCGCCATAATTTTACGTACGTTCAGTGGCGTGTGGGTTCGAAACACAATCCAGTTTTTTTTCAAATTGACGACCACTTGGCTCATTGATTTGAGCGTAAACTGCTCGGCTCACTGCACCGGGTGGTTGCGGGTTCGATTCCGGTAGGGCATAGTCAAAAAGTCGGGCGATATGTATTTATTTATTTTAATATCGCCAGACTGACACACCAACTGTAAGGTCCCAAACTAAGCAACGCTAGTACTATGGGTACTGTAAGGTCCATGTCGGCGCACTGGCCACTATCGACAGACGTTCCTGGCTTATTATAAAATATTGAATTCAAGAAAAGATAATTTTTTAAATTATAAGAATTGCGGTGCGCGGGCAGTGACAGCCGGGAAACAGTTATGTAAACATATAATTTTTAAATAATGTTAAATAAAATAGAGAAATATAAAATAATAATAGTTTATTTTTACTAGTACTGTTACCCCAACCGGCTGTTACACTGGTGGAGGCGCCGTACAAATGACTGAGGACGATTCCAGTGACACCTGGACTAAGGAAAATTACGAAAAAGCCATTTCCGAAATTTGCCCCGGCGGGAACCGAACCCGCAACCACCACGTGCAGTGAGCGAAGCAGCCTACGCACAAACTACTGCGCCAAGCGGTCGGTATTTAAAAAATATTATATAGGATATTTAATTTATAAAATTATTGCTATGTTTTTTTAATAAGGAATAATTTGTTTCCTTTAATAAACCATCTATGTATGTAATGTAGTTCAAGAGTGAGAGGATGAATCTTACAACTCACGTAACAAAGACCACTTTGAAGCTCAATAATATCGTAAACGGGAATTAATTTTGAAAAACTGTCAAAGAAACCTCAAAATTATTGTTTAATATTTATCGAAAGATGGGGTATCTTACGAGAGGGTGAATAAACATTTTTTTATCACTCCCCTTCACATGTACAGGAGTGTAGAAAAAAATATTTATATGAGTTTTGTAGCGGTACCGAAAATCTATTATTGGTGCAATTTGCAGCCCTAATATTCTCTGAATAAAGTGACTGACGTCGGACGGACGGACATGACGAAACTATAAAGGTTTCTAGTTTGACTACGGAAATCCTGAAACAGCAGTGTCTGTGCATTAAAGATAATCTAGAAAGAAACACCCGGGATAGAGTACTAGGACTTAAACGTGCCCCAAAAAAAGGTTTGTGCGCGCATTAGAAAAAAAATACTGAATTGATTTTGATGCGGTCTTTACAATTCGGTAGCTTGGGGTCCAATTTGAAATTTAAGCTACATTTCATCTAATTCCGGTGGGATGAACTAAAGATACAGCTTGGCCTTTCCATACTACTAGTATTACAAGCCACACGACACTTAGGAAGTAATTTTGCTGTTCATTATGGGGCATTGTTGCATGGGTATTTTAAAATTATTGTGGTTGCTTTGTCAGTTTTTCAAAATTATATCCAGTTTACGAAATTTTCAGCTTCAAAGGGGTAGCCTTTTAACTTGAGTTGCATAATTCACCCTCTAACCAGTAAACCACATTTACAACAAATATTTAAAATGAACCATCACATATATTATTATTGTAAAGCGGCGTTATGTCTACGGAACCCCATAGTAAGCGTGGTCCGAACGCACTTACCCGTTGTTTTAGGGTTTTATAATAGTATAGATTCTATAGATATCATTAGTGAAAGTAGCGTAGGTTTGGTAAGTATACAGAATACAAAAAAAAAACCTTTCCTTGAAGTCCAAAATACTGACTTTACTGACCATTTTTCAGAAAAACTGACTTTTACTGACCAATGTTAAAAATACTGACATTTACTGACTTTACTGACCAGTTTCGACCCCTGCTATTGGTATAGACATAGTTATCATCCAACATAGTTATTTCTCCACCGATATTAGATATCCAAGATATGAATTTCTCAGGTTCTCTTTCTGGGTTCGGAAACTTGTGTACGGGCACACCTGGACAACAAATAACAAAGTTGTTAGTCACAAACCTATTTTTTATATATATATCTTTGGATATACTTAAATGTGAATTATAGTATCACTCCCAGATTTCTTGATTTCGATTTCACTGAGTAAACATCAGTTTTATAAAGTAAAATGTACATAAATAGGTACTATATTTAGTCAGTGCAAACCAGGGAATTATAGCAGTAACTAGATCTACGTACCATCTTTCGCAGTCATCAGACACCCAGGTACACAACAAGATTTCTGTGCCATGTCTGAAGTAGGTCTGTTACACTATTCACAATCAAAGGTCCAAACTCAAAGAGTGCCTATGCTCAGTGGTGTTCCGCAGCCAGGCGTCTGACGCACGGGGTAGCCGATGAGTGGTGTGGCTGGAATGTCCATTATGCGGGGTTATGTAGGGTTCTTATATGTGCTCCGGACTGCCCAATGCTCCCTGATGATGCCCACTGCAGGGGGTGGCGAAGTAGTGCGAAAAATAGCATTATGGCGGGCAGGCCGTAGCAGTTACATGAGTAGGGACACAAAGGCAGTGCAAAAGAGCGAACACAGATGGTTTACACTATATGAGAAAACTAATCATCCAATGGCCGTTACAATTTATCGCCTGTAGGTAGCGTGAAGCGTCATGGATGACCGTTACGCCGATGTCGATGAATTCGACATCCTTGCAGCGAATTGCGTGATTACTATGCTATTGCGGTGGTGATGGTGCATAAGCCAGGACGCCACGCTTAGTTGCGTTGGCAGTGCTAAAGCGAAGAAAGGAACACACAGAAAGAGGTTATGCACACATCAGCTGATTTGCTGAAGGATGTGAAAACAATCGCACAATAAAAAGCTTAATGCTAAATGCTTTTGCAAACTCACCAGGTATAAATGAAGAAGGATAGGCGTTCTTCTATCTGATTGACACTCAAATTTTGTGGGAATACACCCTAACTTCATGTGGACCTGGGCAACCGAACCCATCATATGATACTCCATAAAATTTTCCATATCATTTGGCAACTGGAAAATGAAAAAGATACCCATCATTAAGATAAAAAGTGAATATATTCAAGAGACGGAACCTAACCTCAAAAAGATGAAATTTATTATTAATTTAGTTAAAAACAATGTCGCACATCGTTTTAAAATACATGAAATAATGTAAACTTACGTCAAAATGATCTTCACAGAAATAAATCGTAGTATTTAGACATACAGCTGTTGAATCTCGCCGTGGAAGAATAAGCCACTTATTTCGCATTGTTTTGTTGCGTGGAACGTGAACAAATGATTTGTTAGGAGTTTTTATTGACGTATTAACGCGCTGAGGAACCGCACACCACTTATACACTTTGGAATTCATATTTTAATACGCAAAATAACTGATTTGTTGCTTTTCCCTAGTGTTTACGTCTATTTACCGAACCGTGACGTCACAAGCAGACGCCATGACACCGGTGAAATTTGTTAGCTGTAATAAATTAAAATTAGGACATGTCTATATAATTTAAAAAAATATTTTGTGTATTCTGCTATAGTTCAAAATCTCCGTTAGCTATATATGAGCTAATAAAATTTTTATTAATCAAATATGTTGATATATTGCGAAGATAATTAAATATGTATAATAAAACTTTGTCATATCTCCCAGCGTCTGAATTTATATTTTATGTGGCAACACTGCTCCATTTGGTACCCACACCCCAATCATAGGTGGCACTGTTTTAATAAAAAAAATTGAAAAAATGCAATGTTCCTAGTTGCCATAGCATGGGCTCTACTATTCTTTAGTCCGTTTTCTAAGATTCGTACGTGTATAGAGTATTGTCAAATATTGATGTCTATGGTCATGTAATAAGTCAATGCTACCAATACGATGATAAACAAGTCAACACGAATGCATTATAAACTGTCTGTTTTTATTATCTGCCAGCTGAGCCCGCGACTTAGTCCGCGTGGAATTTAACTTAACAAAAAAGGCTAAGTTTAATCTCATTTTTCTTTATTTACCTATTGCAAAAGCCCGCTCCCGCTTTCTGAGCCCGCGCGACAGGACCCATTCGTTTTTTTTTATCTACGAAAGTACCCTAAGTTACTCCTTATAACATCAGCTATCTGTCAGTGAAAGTCCCGTCATAATCGGTCCAGCCGTTTCGGAGATTATCCGGAACGAACATACAGAGAGACAGACAAAAATAATTTAAATCGCGTTTTTGCTATAGGTGTCGTATGTACCTTCATATGCATTTAGTGGAAAGGTGTTATTTTGATATTACAAACAGACACTCCAATTATATTTATTTGTATAGATACATCTATGATAGTATGCTGGGTCAGCGATACTCTTCAGGGCGCTTGGGTGCTGAGTATTGTGGTCGGCCTACAGCGCGCCGAGCGAGGGCTGGGAAATTATTTTTCTCAGCTCAAACTTATCTACATTAAATTGGTAACAATTTGGGCGTCTGATACTGACAATGAACCTCCGTCATTGACAGTCAGTATTATTATATGAGAACAAGTCAAATTGAAACTAAACTCCACGCGAAAAGGCTTATATTGCTTATTTTTTTCTTCTGCCGCCCATCCCGTATACCACCACTATATTCTCTGCTGAACCTTTTGTCGGTCGGGAAGGTTCCGCGATCTCATCCATCTTAAACATAAGAAGCTGAGGGAGATAGTCCCTAATGGAACAGTACGCTTGTCAGTCCTAGTCGCCTTACCTAAATTAAATACCCCACTGGCCAACGTGGGCATCATAGTAAAAAGGGACATCCTCCCACCAGGAATCTCCCACTCGGCTCGGTTTTTGTGCAACAGTTATCTCTCCGATGTTAAAATAAAGCTTCATGATGAAAACATACAACCATTTTATTTGCTATTCCAAAATGTTTTGGATACATCACTGCCTCTTTCTTTTTTATTAGCTATTCTAGAACCAAACTGCATAGCCCGTTTAGGTAATACAACAGCGTCAGTCAGTCCAAGATTTGAAGCGACAAGTCTTAGCATAAGTTTATCCCCAATACCAACACCAAGACTTTCGCAAGGAAAACATCTGAAAAGACAAACAAAATTGTATTATGTAGTCAAAACAAAATTAAACAATAAAGGAATAATTGCTCATTACAAGTAGGTACTAACCTTAGCCAAGGCTTGAGTTGCAATACTACATTTGTAAAGTCTTCATCTAAAAACGGCATTCTTGGCTGACGACCGTGGTCACATATGACCCTATTATCCCGTGCTAAATTTCGAAAAGAAATTCTTTGCCAGTCTAACTGCAGTTCCTTGCTGAGGCCCATCCAACCGGAACGCTTAAAAGCATTTCTGTGCCTTATATAGCCACCAAACAATTCATCAGCGCCAGAGCCTATTAATAACACCTTAAAAATAGTTATTATAATAATTATTATATAAACATCCGCAGATCCACTAAAATAATCACATAGGGATCCTCATGGCCCGTAAGGACTACTGAACCATAAACACCGGCGCCATATTGAATTGCATATTGCGCCACATTGCGGAAATTCTTAGAACTAATTTCTTAGCACAATCACCAAAAAGGCTGTAGGTAAGTACAACGTCTTGATGAAAAAAAATTGGATTACCTACCCTGCATGTAGACATGTCATCTTGATCTTGACCTCTAGCAGCAAACCATAAAACTGACCCGAGGCTTTCATCCAAAACAGTTTGGCGAGGGTAGACTAGATCTCCTATAATGGTAATTTGATTCTGTTCCAACTCTTCTTTGGGTACATTAACTTCTCGGAAAATCCATTTTCTTATGGAATTTAAAAAAATAGATTTAAATTGGTATTTATTCTAAATACGAGTATATGTAAGTATTAGAAAAGCGATACATAAAAAAAATGCAACCGCTTTGATAACATCCTCCTATTTGAAATTGTTTAAGTTATTAGTAAAAATATACAAATAGGTAAATAAAAAGTAGTCATCCAAAATCTCAGATTAAGAAAATTGGAAAATAGGTAGATAGGATCATATGGGCTCTGTTAGTGAAGTGTTGTTCGAAAAATAGGTATTATACTCACCTAGATGGGCATAATCTTTGCAACTCTGCTAGCGATTGTCTTCCAGTAAGCCGGTCAGGAACTTCATAAGTCCCATTATCATCTTTTCTGAAAGCTACATTTATAAGATCTATGCTTTGGTCCTCGGGTAAGTATTTATTAGCTAGCAAAGCCAGTATTGTACAATCTAAGCCTCCAGAAAATAAAATGCCAACAGAGCAATGGTTACAATGTGCTGTTCCATCGTTAATACATTCTTTACATCTATTTGGTTGTCTTTTCAATCGTATTTTAACACTTTTTTCTAATAATTCAGTTACTTTTACAACTGTTTCCCTTATAGTAGCATGTTTCATTAGTTTGTTCATTACAGTAAATTTGCAATTTGTGCTTTCAGCAACTGATTTCATGTAGGCAACCACTTCTTCCTTTGATAAATGAAAAAAAGTATTTATATTTAGTTTCATACCTAGGAACAATACTTGAAGTGTAAAAATTATAAAATCTGGATTAATTGTAAAAATAATTACCTCATCATTAAAATCTTCTTCATTATAATCAAATTTGAATTCCTCATCAGGTAAATTTTGTTGTATTCGCAGTGTTTCCAGCCATATTTCTATAGTTATTTCATGTTGCGATTCTAACTTCTCATTCCATGAATGCAGTTTAATTGTATTTGTACCCAAACATAAAACATAGATGTGGCTAGCTGGTATTTCTACACATTCATAGTTTCTCCCTGGTAATGGTAAGGAAGAAATAAATAAAGATAGAAACCTTGTTTCTGCTAGACATGAGACTACTACTGACATTCAATCAAATTCAAGTAGGGGAGTTGATTGGCCTGTGAGAATATGAAAATACATTATAATGATGTTTTGTAGTGTCTTAAAATATTTAAGTGAGCTTGAAGTATTCAGCCCCATGACTACTGAACAATAAACTAGATAGTAACATAACTTACCCAAAACATTACTTATAACAGTAGAGTTATCATTTTTATGAATAACCAATGAACTTCTTCCAATCCGGTCTCTTGTAAAGTACAGGTTGTTATTGAGCTTGTCGTAGTATATTATACAAAATGGACCTTTCAGTAATCTCAGCTGTTTTATAATATACTCTTCAGAGGAGATATCCTAAAAATAGGACCACTTAATAACATCTCTACATTGGCTAGATCTAACCACAAAATAGAGGAAGTCCTATAAGTTAGGGGAATTTTTAATTTGTGTCCACCCATTAATGATTTTATATATAAAGCCCACTATGGTTTTTTTCAACCAACAATAATAATCCAGTATGTGGACTGAGAATTGTATAATTGGCTAGCAATATAATATTTATAATTAAATAATCGATATAAGTTTTATTTTACGAAAATCTCCACGGTATTTTTCATAATAGGTACTTACAGTTCTATTATAAAGTTTCTCCATGATCAGCTGAGTATCACTCACATTACTATCCCAAGTTTCATCAAATATATCTCCATTATACAATAATATTCCTTGATCGTTTTCTACCGGCTGTGGGGTTAACGTTGGGCCTTGCATCCACAAAACTGCTCCACAGAATAATACTGTCATGCTTTCATTTAACTTTATTTCTTTACTCTGTACACAGTTTGGGCCCCTGTTTTTTATCCGTTTCAATATTTCCTCATCCTGAAAAACATAAACAATGGACATGGACAGGCAGGCTGTTGCCTAAGTTGTTATTTTTCGAACATATGCTGTTCCTATGCTATGAATTAAATTATTCAATTAACCTGTACATATTCGAAATGCCTTACTTTTATCAAAGTTTTGCTGTTCGAGTAACAAGTAATTTCACAGAATATACCACACATTATGATATGGTCGGATAACTTATAGTAGTAATGTAGTAACTGATAAGAATACTATAATTAAAATGCAAAGTATTGTTATTGGTAAACAACAACCAAACACCACCCAAAGTGTAACCACCAAAGCAAAGAGAATGTAATAGAGACACCAAAGGATAACTTTCTAGTAAAATGATAACTTTTATATTGTACAAGGGATTGTAGTCTTTGTACAAGGTACTCTGTGGAGGTAAACACTACGATATAAGCCATTCATTCTCACCTTTCACCAATGGCATCCATCCTACGAGTCATTCATTCTTTTTGAAAATGACAACGTGAGCGTGTCGTTGTCAATGTCAGTGTTAGTAGTCTTTGGTGTTAGTATATACAAGGTACTCTGTGGTCAGTGTATAAGTAAATGTCATTCTGATTATTTGTACACAAAATTATTTTGGAAATTAATTTCCTTGCAGTGATCATTTTATTTTGCTTACTATATAAAAAAGTGCACATGGCATACAATCATTCCATACTTTAACAGTCGTGAAAATGACTTCTACTGACAAAGATGGAGAAAAAAGTGAACAACCGACGACGGAAACCACCGCGGAAAATGCAGAGGAGGAGAAAGCAACTCTCACAGAATATATATCTAACCTAGAAACTAGGATAAAACAGAAAACAGACGTGCGAAACCAGAATTTGAACTGTGCACGTCCACCTGATAACCATTTCTCCAAACTGGAATCTGGCCTGAAGAAGAACACTACTTTTGTTAAGAAATTAAAATCATTCAGTGCTCCACAAATAGACGCACTTTTGAAAGATTTTAGCGCTTTAAACCTTACCAAATATATTTCAGAAGTAGCAGCAGCTATTGCTGAAGCAAAGCTCAAGATGTCAGACATCCCAGCCGCTATCAACTTGTGTTCTGCACTCCATGGAACTTATGCCGATTTTTCAGCAAACTTCTTTGAGAATTGGCAAAAGATTTTAACATTCAAAGCAACTGATAAAATAACTAACTCGTCAAAATTACGCGTTGACATAAGATTTTATGCAGAGCTGGTTGCATTTGGTATTTTCACCAATAAAACAGGTTTGCCTCTACTGGGAAATGTGTTGACGGTTCTGATCAACATGGACAAGGAGGAACACAACAATATACCCATATTGTTGTCATTTTGTAAGCACTGCGGTGAGGATTATGCTGGACTTGTGCCTAAAAAAATAAGAGATTTAGCAGAGGTTAGTATTATATGTATTTCAATGTCATTAAATGTTTTAAGTAACCATTTTATCATTATAGAAGTATGGCTATCAGAATTGACTAGCCTGAAGATACATTTACTGTGACATCATTAGAACCCACTTATAGTGCATGTTAGGCACAATTTTTTTAAATTATTAATATTTTTCCAGAAACATGGCATAACTATTCCCAGAAATCCATTCCTGCCGGCTGATAAGCAGACTGCGGTGCGGACTCTGCTCAAAGACTATTTTCTGTCCTTGACCAAGCACCTGTTAGCTGAGAGGACTCAACTGCAGGCCCTGCATGCGGCCAACCAGAGGACACTGCACACACGGGGGGAACTGTCTCAGGAGAGAAAGGACCTGCTGGAACAGCATCAGGTAACCTGGAGCAATTAGGGGAACTTAGAATATATTTTTTTTTATTACTGATATTATATTAATATAAATTAAATTAAACTCTACACGTATATATACAAATTTTATTATATTAATCATATTTAGGAGCTGCAATCATGACTTTCTACAAATTGACAGAAGTTGGAACAATTTGCAATGGCTTCACAACACAAAGGACAAAAATTTAACAAAAGTGCTTTGTATTGTAATGCCATTGCAAATCCATCCATTATGTACTGTCTAATTTAGGGAAATATCTTGCTTAATTTTGTAAGAATATATAATACTTGCGGCCCGCACCAGCTTCGCACGGGGTACATTGCGGTTACATTATTCGAGTTTTAGTAAGGATCCCTAATTTTTTTGAAAATATATTATATCCTATGTCGCCCGGGGATAGTGTAGGTTCCCAACAGTGAAAGAATTTTTCAAATCGGTTCAGTAGTTTCGGAGCCTATTCATTACAATCAAACAAACAAAGTTTTCCTCTTTATAATATTAGTATGATACTCGTATTCTATAAATGAAACAACTTTGCCAAGCAAGATAAGATACTTTTCTATAAAAATAAAATGGGGTCTATATCAGAAAACACAATAATTAAAGATTTTATAATTTTCTTTTTAGGCTACCTACGACAAACTATTAGCAGGTGCACAAAGCTTTGCAGAAGTGCTCGGTGAAGAACTAGGAGAGGCTGGTGAGCCACCAACTCTAACACTTATAGTTACGGAGACCCAAGGCAGCGTGACCATCGGCAGCAATGACGAGTTCCCCATGCAGGCGGGCACAGATCCCTGGCAAGATGAAGACACTCGGACATTCTACACCAGCTTACCTGATTTGAAAGTCTTCATGCCCAACTATCAGTTGAAAGAAGTGAGTTTTATCTCTTCCCACAAAGAGAGAGGTGGCAAGCTTAAAAATAAAACTCTAATCAGACTTCTGTTTGAAACCACTGCTATGCACTCCTCATGATGTGAATTGTCGTTAAATTATCAGTACATTGCGTTTGTCTCTTATGCTTGTGTGCTGGCTACTAATACCAATACTTAGTATGAATATTTTTGTAGCAAACAGTAAAAAGCAAAACTGAAACTGTGACCGAGGAAATGTTGGACGAAGACTTGAAAGAGGATGAGTTGAGCGACAATGAAGGGCCGCCCACAGTGCCTGAGGTGGAGCAGGAAGAGGCTCAGCCTTCCAATGTTTCAAACAAGTAATTGTTTTTACTTTTTATGTGCATGACCCTTCATGTACTAACAAATTAAAGGGTTATAGTATTTCATAATGTCTCATAGAAAAATATATCTCCCTAAATCAAGTAGGACAATAAGGATATACAACATAAGATTAGCCCATAGAATAAAAAAAAAACATATTTCTTTGCAGATATGTACTTGACGCTTTTTTGAATGAGCTGCCAAACTGCATCAACAGGGAATTGATAGACAGTGCCGCCGTCGATTTTGTCCTGAATCTCAATACAAAGAACAATAGGAAGAAACTGACAAGGGTCCTGTTTAGTGTTGCTAGAACTAGACTAGATCTTTTGCCGTTTTATTCGAGATTTGCAGCAATATTGTACCCGGTGTTGCCAGATGTCTGTGTCGATCTGTGTCAAATGTTGAAGCAGGACTTTAGATATCATGTCAGGAAGAAAGATCAGATTAATATTGAATCTAAGGTATGCATTTTTTTCATTTACAGAGATGTGGAGTGCTTATTATATTGTGTAGAAGACTATAAATGTTTATGTTTCAGATCAAAGTGGTTCGTTTCATTGGGGAATTGGTAAAGTTTGGCCTTTACCAAGAAATGGAGGCTCTATACTGTCTAAAAGTCCTGTTGCACGACTTCAAGCATCATCACATTGAAATGGCGTGCAATCTCCTTGAGACCTGCGGCAGGTTCCTTTACTGCAATCCGAATACACATCAACGCACTATGATATACTTGCAGCAAATGATGAGGAAAAAGGTATCACCACATATTATAAAACTAAGTCTTAAGTGTCTTTCGTTAACAAGGTAAATTTCTTAAGATGATCTACCCGCGAGGGTCACCATCGTTGCGGGTAGACCCGCATCGGTTAATTTAATTCCAGGTGGTTTCTCAACCCTTACAGTTACTAATTTAATTTCTAGAAACCTACCTAACAGGAATCTTAAGTTGACTGTGTTTTTAGACTGTTTCAGCTCTAGATTCTCGCTACGTTACGCAAATCGAGAACGCATTTTACTATGTTTGCCCACCCGAAGCCCCAGCCCAGCCTAAAGAAGAAGAACAGCCGATGCACCAATTTATCAGGAAAATTCTCCATGAAGACTTACAAAAGAGTAACGAAGAGAAGATCTTAAGATTAATGCGCAAACTGAACTGGGATGACCCAGAAACGGCAGCGGTCGGCATTCAGCACTTAGCTGGAGGCTGGCGGGTCAGAGCTAGCGCTAGAAGAGCTTTAGCTAGGCTCACTGCTGAACTAGCAGCCTGGCAAGAAGCAGTAGCGCCTGCCGTTGTAGACACTATACTGGAAGAAATAAGGGTCACTATGGAGGATCCTCATCCTAGATATAATCAGAGGAGAATAGCTACGGTCAGATATCTTGGCGAGTTATACAACTATAAACTGTTAGATTCCCGCGACGTTTTCACGGTTCTATATTCATTTATAACATTTGGAATAACAAACGACCACAGTAATGCGTCTCCCCTAGATCCTCCAGACAATGTCTTCAGAATTAGACTTGTTTGCGCCCTCCTCGAGACTTGCGGAGCGTACTTTAACAGCGGATCCAGCAAGAAACGACTTGACTATTTCTTAATTTTCTTCCAAAACTATTACTGGTTTAAATGTTCAGACCCTCACTGGACTGATGACAATATGTTCCCTATTTACGTGAAGTACATATACCAGGAATGTTTGACGACTTTAAGACCTAAGTTGACTCTTTTCACGAGTTGGCAACAGTGTAAGGATGCTATAGAAGATTTGAGGCAAACTTTGTATCCCGAACTCGGGGAGGAGGAATACGATAATGACGATCAATGCGACGATAGCGTGAATGATGGATTGGACACGATAATTGAGACTGATGACGAAACTGACAATCCTCAGTTGCCTGAAGAGAGTTCGGACGAGGAACCTATAACGGAGAACACTGGGAATGACGAGAATGAATTGCAGCAGGCCGATGATATTACTATTGAATCTAGGAGACCTGCATCCAAACCGGTAAGTTGAGTTTTATATTAAATGCGCTTTAAATAATAGGGAATAAGTAACTGTGATATAGCCAGGCCAAAACTTTTCTTATATCGTGTATGCATAGACGGGAGAGTTCTATAAGATACATAATACATGTTTATCATTATTACGCAGGTTGAAGACATGGAATTTGAATCGGCATTTGAGAGGATGGTTTTGGAGAACGTAGCGGAGAGGCAGCGTGAAAACAGACCGCAGCAGCGGGATATTGCCGTACCTATGACATGCCGACAAACGACGAAGAAAACCTATGAGCAGTTGCTGGTAGGTGTAAGTTGCCAACTTTTACATTTATTTATTTGCACTGGGTCTTTTTGATTAACCCATGAATATGAATAACGTATTCGCCCTTAATTTTTTACTCCATGCACATATTGACTGTTTGCAGGAAGGCAAAGAAGGCGTAGAGTTCGTGCTGATGGTGAGAAAAGGAACAAAGCCGCAGTATAAGTCGTTCAGCGCGCCACCGGAATTAGCGAGCAACTTGCAACAGCAAGCATTGGCTGATAAACAAGAAATGGAGAGAATGAAATTGTATGTATTGTAGAACTTTCCTTGAACCAACTTAAATAAACTAACATTTTGCAGACCACTAAAACACGGTGGAACCCCGGCTATCGACCCGGCCCTTACGATCGATCAATCACGATCCTTTTTTTTTTTTTTTGCTTCGATAAGCCAATCACGATGTGTTGCCTCCCTTCCCGCTCCGAAACTTCGATAAAAGTTATTTTGAATAAGTTATATGAAGAATACCAAGAGACTACGAAGTACAGAGTTCAGAGGGGGTCGGTCAGTGGATGGAATTATAGATTAAAGAAAAAAACTGGGTTTAAAACATGCCAAACGTTACTACGGTGGAGACTAATTAATTGGGCTTCAAGTTAATTTTTCTCTAGAATTTTTGCTTTTGACCCTAACGGCGAGATCAAGATAGCATCCTCAGTTAAAGTACTTTTAAATTGTGTTTTTTTTTTAAATTATGAATGGGATAGCTTTTTCATCCTTATACTGTTTTCAGGTTGACCCTAAATATCTCAGAGCGTCAGGAGGAAGAGGAATATAGTGCGGAAAGTGGAGGCGGTTCAGGCGGTAGCGGCAATCCGAATAGAGGTCAACATGTCCGCCAGAAGTACCAGCACCCTAAAGGCGCTCCCGATGCGGACCTCATATTTGGACCTAAGAAATTTAAATGAGAGGATACAATGACACTAATTTAGTTGTAAAAATGATTGTTAGTAACACTGAGCGCTTTGTTGCTGGCATACTCGACATTTTACAGATAAATTTGTGTCATTGTAAATACTGACTTGCATGTTAACATTATTATCTCAATTGATGTCTTTTATTGGCTTATAAAGTATGAGTGAAGTGTAGATTTTAATGTATCATTTCGTTATTTATAGAAATAAAGATTCGCTAATATTGTACGTACAAATCTATCATTTTATCTTTTCGTAAATATCTTCATTTCGCTACAATAAAATTTTATTAAACTTTCTGGCGACATTCCTTATCAAAGACTTGGCCAAAAAAATCACTATGCTTGGCCAACATCGCCAAGCCGTAAGGCAAGGCATAGATAATTTCTTTATGACGTTAAGGCTGAAGCGCCCGTCTAGCCCGCGAAGTTCAAATTTTTTGAGTTCTTTAAGAAATTTTTCAAAATCTGACATTAATAAAAGACAAATTTTGTAATTCGCGAAAAAGACCGTGTGCAGTGCATTTATTAATATATCCAACTTACTCTAAAACATTTCAAGAACGACAGCTATCCAGATAATCTGGCAATTTTTGTATATTTAGTGATTTACTAGTATCATATCCACCGTGATACTATTTAGAGTAAAATAAATGTATTAATAAACGCACTGCATACTGTGTTTGTCGCAAATCACAAAATGTTGTCTTAAATGTTTTCAGATTTTGGATAAACTATAAAAATACTCGAAAATTTTGAATTTCGTGGGCTAGACAGGCGCCTTCACCTTAAGACAAAAGTTTGAAGTGGGGGAGACTGATGGATGAGGATGATGCCAGATGACAGTTAAACCACAGATGTCAAAAATTGTTTAACAATCGTGCGGCGCGTTGGTCGTTATTTTGCTATTTTTTATAATTTTCGTAGGTAGTTAACACACATGTATATAGGCAGTTATCTGTAAAATATCAATTAAACTTACAAATAAATTGAGTCTTTGCGGAGCACAAAAACATTCAGCCTACAATAATATCAGAGTTAACCTATAGTGCACCATGGCTGACGATGATTTTAGTAAATTATTGCAACAAGCTGAACAGTTGACGACTGAAATAGAAGGAAATGAAGAATTGCCAAGAGTTGAGCGTTCCTTGGGCCAGGTATTAGAAGCATCGCAAGAACTTTACTCAAGGGTAATACAATCTGGCGCGAATGACATACAAGCGTAAGTATCCACGAAATAATCCTTATAACATCAAGCAGTGATGTTCTCCATACAATTTACACATTCCTTTTATTGCAGGCACCTTTTGTTTGGTTCCAAAGGCATAGATCTCCAGCAGATATCACAGAAACTCGAGACACTTAGTTCTAAGCGTACATTTGAGCCCCTACAGCCTATTGCTGACTCTGACATCGAAAGTTTCTTGAGAAATGAAAGGGAAAATGCAATTTTGTCGCTTATTGATGAAGTCAACAAAAATGTAAGTGATGCATAGAAAATAATTCAAGATTCTTTAATGTTTAGGTTAAAACCTGCATCTATTATTGCTTGTTGGCTTAAACATTAATGTTTCAGATCAAATTAACAACTTCCATGTTTTTTTCGCTCTCAGTCCCTACAGACCACGGAAGACCAAAAATGGGAACACATGCTCTCAGAATGGAACAGAGAGAAGATTAAACTGATGAATGCTATGATAGGCCCCTCGCAAAACTGGCTGGACCTCAAACGCACGCCCGAACCACCCAGCATTGCCGATGCACCCAAGAAGTTTGGCCTCTCCATGCTGGACAACATCGAGGCTGCATATGCTAGACAAGTGCACCAGTACAATAAGCTTGTATTCCAAGGGTCCAAATCGAGAACAGCTTTACATCAGAAGTTTGCACAGGCCGCTGAGGAGTTCAATGACCCGGTAAGTATATGAAACATTGTAACAGTTTCAAGGAGATAAATTTTTTTATTTATTTTATTAAAAATAAGATTTATTGGATAACATTTAGTTTAATTAATGTTTCAGAAAGTAAAAGAAATGTGGGAGATTATAAAGACAATGGCTAACATTCCAGCTTTGGTTAGGGATGAGGACCCACTAAAAGCTAGAGGAAATCCCACCATCCAGCAGTGTCTGGTGGCTCAGGGAAAGAAATACTTGGAAAAGAGGTGAGCTATTATTGTAGGGTACATTTGATGTGTAAACTTACTGCATGAATTTTGACTCATTCTACATTTTAATATTAGGCACAGAGCACTCCAGAATATTTAACAAAGCTTAGTTGTTAGGAGGTTATTTGGATTCCGTTGCATCACTACATAATATAAAACAAAGTTGCTTCCCGCTGTCTGTCTGTCCCTATGTATGCTTAGATCTTTAAAACTACGCAACGGATTTTGATGCGGTTTTTTTAATAGATAGAGTGATTCAAGAGGAAGGTTTATAATGTATAATACCTGCATAATATAGTAGAGAAACACTGATAAAAATACCCGTGCATAGCAGGGGCGGGTTGCTAGTTCCTTCTAACATTATAAATAAAATTTTATTTTGGTTTGTCATTCCTCAAAACTTTCAAGGTAATAAAATCTTTATGTGTATTGCCTATTTAAAAACATGTACCTATTAGATATAAGCAGTACATGAGCGACGTGGTCCGCGCGAATCCATCCGGCGCGCTGCGCGGCGGCGAGCCCGGCACGTACCCGCTGGTGCGCGGCTTCGTGGGGCTGCGCCTGCAAGCGCCGGGGCAGGCGCAGGCGCTGGCCGACGGCGTGGTGGACGAGCGCCCGCTCTGGCCCATGGTCTACTACTGTCTCAGAAGCGGGGACGCTAACGCCGCTTTGCATTGTTTGAGGAAGGCCGGGTGAGAAGGGATATCTGTATTCTTTAGCAGAAATATATTTTATAATGATACAACACCAGTTAAATTATAACGAGAATCTAATTTTCTTAGTTGCTGCTGCAGTATCCTACTAATATTATAAATGCGAAAGTTTGTGAGTGTGGATGTATGTATGTATGTATGTATGTATGTATGTTTGTTACTCCTTCACGCTAAAACTACTGAACGGATTTGGATGAAATTTGGAACACAGATAGATTATAACCGGGATTAACATATAGGATACTTTTTAACCCAATAATCCAATACTACGCGGATGAAGTCGCGGGGCACAGCTAGTAGATAATATTATTGCTGCTCCAATGCCTAGCATTTCTAATCTTAACTCATGATGAACAAGCATTGTTTATTAGGATTGACTGATATAATAAAAAATTCAACTTGTTTGTGTGCAGTCGAGACCATGAAGAATTTATATTGGCTTTGGAGGAGTACATAAGGAACCCAGAGAAGCCACTCAGTGATAAATTGCAAACAGCCATCAATTTCCAGTATAGAATTCAAGTGCGGAACTCCACAGATCCATACAAGAGGGCTGTAAGTAGAACACAACCTTATGTTTACATGTATTATAACTAGATTAGCTGTGCCCGCGACTTCGTCCGCGTGGAATTTAATTGACAAAGTTTCATACAAACTTTCATCCCCTATTTTATCCCCTTGGGGGTAGAATTAATCAAAATCCTTTCTTAGCGGATGCCTACGTCATAACATCTACCTGCATGCGAAATTTCAGCCCCATCCGTCCAGTGGTTTGGGCTGTGCGTTGATAGATCACTATGTCAGTCAGTCAGTCAGTCATCTTTGTGTTATATATATTTAGATGTATTTGTGTTTTCTGTTCTTGTCTGTGTTCAACAGTTGATTGTAAATTTCTAACTCTACACATATATTTTCAGGTGTACTGTGTCATAGGTTGTTGTGATATAAACGACGAGCAATACGAAGTGGCGCGAACGGCAGACGATTACCTCTGGCTGAAGCTTTCCTTCATCAAAACATGCACCAATAGTGAAGCTGAATCCTTCTCATATTCCGAGTTACAGAAGATGATTTTAGAAGAATATGGTGTGTATTTGAATTTTGCATTTAACAAATTGAATTTATTGAAAATTGTCTCAATAACTAACCTATACTGGATTTATAGGAGAAACACATTACCACGCGTACGAAAAACCTGTAGTGTATTTCCAAATGCTGGCTTTGACTGGACAATTTGAACCTGCTATTGAATTCCTGTCAAGAATACCAAGGTGAAGTATTATTAGACTCATAAATAGACTCAGTATTATTTTGAGGGATACATTTTTAATATGGCAAAATGTTTCAGATTCCAAGTACATGGTGTTCACATGGCCCTAGCTCTTCACGACGTCTACATGTTGGGAACACCGAGAAATGTCCAAGCTCCCCTTTGTATGTAACACTAAATAAACTCGAACTTCATATATACATACAAATAAATTAAATTGAAGTGTCTATTTGTAATATCAAAATAATAGCTTATTAGTAAATGCATATAAAATCATATACCATACTTATAATAATTATAAAAAAAGGTCTGTTTGTTCCGGCTAATTTCTGAATTGGCTGAACCGATTTTGATGGGACTTTCACTAGCTTATTTTATAAGGAGTAACTTGGCCACTTTTTATTTTATCGAAGTACCTTGCGGGTGGAGCCGCGGGCAACAGCTAGTAATTTATTATAACTTATAGTATACTACGTGTTTTCATGGAATGTATCTTCTTCCAGTATCAGTGGACACGGACGATCCATCGCCGCTCCGGCGTCTGAACTTGGCCAGATTATTGCTACTGTATGTTAGGAAATTCGAACTCACAGACCCATCTGATGCTTTACATTATTACTTCTTTTTGAGGTAAGTTTATTTTTAGTTCATGTTTGAGTTTTTATTATTTTTTTTCATAATATGGGTTAATTTTCTTAGAAATCTCAAGGATCCCAGTGGCAAGAATCTATTCATGTGTTGCTGCACCGACCTGGCGCTCGAGAGCCGTGATTACGATCTGCTGTTCGGTCGGATGGATGCACTCACGGAGCTCCGCAGCACTGGCCTTCTCGACCAATTTAACAATCCGCATATTGATAGCAAGGTAATATTAATTATGAATTAATGTTGATCTATACTTTCCATACTTGTTTATAATTACTGTAATAAATATATTGCGCAGGTCATCGCACTGAATGTAGCAGAGCAGCTCGTTAACAAAGGACTGTTCGAAGATGCAATCACAATGTACGATATTGCCGATGTAAGTAAAATACCACTTTCATTGTGTTACATATTACCGTTACCATTACATCATAACAATTCTTATTATGCTTTTATCTGTTAAACAGAATTTAGAAAAAGTATTAGAGTTGTTCTGCGTGCTACTGGCGCAAGTGGTAAATAGCGGCGGCGGCGCGGGCGGGCTGCGCGAGCGGCTGGCGCTGCTGGCCGCGCACGTGTCGCGGCGCCTGCGCTCCGCCGACGCCACGGGGCTGCCCGCCGCGCTCGTCGAGGCTTACTCTAAGCTCTGCAAACTGATGACCTTCTTCGACCAGTACCATAGTGAAAATTATGAGGGTGCTTTGGAGGTAAGATGGGTTTTTAGACGCGTATACATTTTTGTGTCTTAAACATTATTTCGGTGGCGGCGGTGTGTGCCTTGCCATTCCTGTTGGATAGCATACTCGTCGACGATGCCCCTTCGCTGGGGCTCGACCGGAGAAATTTATGTCTCACATGTACATCTCATTCAGTAAAGATATTGAAGCTGAAATCTTGTCATTATTATAGACGCTCCGGGAGTGCGAACTAGTGCCGCTAAGTGCGAGCGAGCTGGAGGCCCGCGTGTCGGGCGCGCGGTCGGCGCGCGGCGAGCTGCTGCGCAGCCTGCCCGCCGTGCTGCGCGCGCTCTGCGCCATCCTCACGGCGCAGCGCCAGCGCCTGCGCACCGCGCCGCACGCGCACTCGCTCACCGCACAGAACAACAAGGTGACAACTCCAAACCTCGCGCGGGGTTGTTACAAAAAAATTAAACACGTGTTGCACGACCGTTTGGCGCAGTGGTTCGAGCGTAGGCCGCTCGGCTCACTGCACATGGTGGTTGCGGGTTCGATTCCCGCCGGGGCAAATTTCGGAAATGGCCTTTTCGTAATTAGCCCTGGGATCGCCCCCAGTCCATTGTACGGTACCCATAGTACAAGCGTTGCTTAGTTTGGGACCATACAGTTGGTGTCCGTCTGGCGATAAAAAAAAAAAACATTTTTACTAGTAAAACGTTACCAAACATGTGTGTAACTTTTTGTAATAACACGGTACAAGCATGCTTTCAAATTATTCACAACTCATGGAATACAAATAAGTGAATTGATGAAGCGTGGATAGTTAGCGAGATTTGTGCAAGTATGAGTTATTTATTTTGTATTATCTCTCTCTATTCCAGCAAGTGGAATGGTTACGTGAGCAAGCGGAAGTGCTGAACACATTTGCGGGAAACATCGCTTACAGAATGCCCGGCGACACTTACAGCCAACTGGCTCAAATGCAGATATTAATGCATTAGATTATTAAATAAAATGTTCGATTAATTACGTAATAAAATATTTTTAATTAATAATACTGACTTTTTACATTTCATACTTATAAACATAAGGCAGCATACAAAATTACACTGCTGATGAAACATAACTTACTGCCAATTTCAGTCTTTTATAATAGTTACTGTGGGTGTCATACCGTAGCTCGTTATCTCATAATAATTAAACTGTATGCCGCTCACTACCCCCAATGCTCAGCCATACTGTGGTCTCCCCTTTTTCCTGTCTAGTAGTTCATTGTTCTTATTATGGTTATACCACCAATATTTCCCACAAAACTAGACACTGTAATATATCCTCTCAGCAAGCTGTCTTCTCACTTCTATACCTATATAAAGGTCATTTACATCATCGTCAGGCATTTCCGTCACTTCGTTTATCATCGGCATTGGTTCTGAGTCCACATATGGTTCAGGGTCAGGTAAACCTGATTTGATACACAAGTTATGCAACACAGCACAAGCATTTATTATTTTCGCCGCTCTCTGTGGAGAGTAATGCAGAGGCCGCTTGTAAAGACATTGCCATCTGCCTTTTAATTTGGAAATGCATCTTTCTATGCAAGTCCTGGTTCGGCCTTGAAAGTGATTGTATTGTGAGTCAGGTGTTCCCTGAGCCGCATGTAATATGGGCGTCATTAGCCAAGCTCTTTGTGGATATTTGTTATCAGCTAAAACAAGGAATTGGGTACAATAATCCTGATAGTGGTATCCAATGATAGTGGTTAAAAGGAGAAAGGAAGACTCATAAAGTAATGGCTGGAACTTGGGACTTTTACTAAGGGAATTGCTCACAAATATAAGATTAGTTCTTAGGAATGACTCCTGATAAACAGCCATATGTACAATGGACAAGCATAAGAGTATATAGAAAAATGACAAGCTATATTGTGCTTGTACAGTAACACATACCAATAAGCCAGCTTGATTCTCCATGCCTACTGATGTTCTCAATAAAAGGTCTGATATTCATTTTGTTCCAAATGTAAGCACTGCTGGCTGACCCACCAAACCTACAGCACACTCCTATTATTTGTGTGTCAGCATCACATATCTGTGAAGCAAGCTCATTTTGAAAATCCCCTTTCCTTTTGCCTTCTCTTTAAGAGAATACAATGGTGATGGTGGTGAGATAATTACTATACTCACAATTTGTGCATGAATAGAGTACTGGCCTCTCCTGTCATAAAATGCTTCCTCATCATCTCTTGGGCACACAATTTCAACATAAGTGCCATCTAAACAGCCAATGGTTTCGGGGAAATGATATTTTCTATAAAACCTAAAATGTGTAACAAATTATTTTGAAAATGTATGAATTTATCACAGATTTATAGTGTATTGTTTTATAGTCTAAGGAATATATGCTTATTAAGAAGTACACATTGAAGTATATTTGCTGGACATGCAAGCAATGTACTAAATTGGCTATTTAGTTCACTATTTATAAGTAAGTACTAAGTACCTACCCTTCCTTAACCTGATCCCTCTGTGTTATAGATGAGGGGAAAACAACCCAGCTGTCGAGGACAACATTGAGCCCCTCAATAATAATCTCGATGACTCGGCTCACTGACTTCTGAGATATATTCACATTAAAGTCTTTACCTACTGACTTCTGGTGAGAGCCACTTGCAAGAAATGACAGTGTTACTAAAACCTAGAGATTATTTTTATGATTAGTACTGTAGTGCATGCACAGCATATTCTTTGATGAGGAATAAACATTTGCTTTAAAAAAATAGATTAAAAAGTAATTTACCTTTAAAGGAAATGGTATGCCATTTGAACGCTGAGTTTTGGGTACAACCGGTTCTAATATCCTTAATATTTGATGAAATACAGATCTGTTAACGGCACAATTCCTTAACAAGTAAGTATCCGGCAAATTACCGCAGTCAGACATATCGTTTAGATACCTGCGAGCTATCTTTTCTTTATGAGCACTTCCTCGCAACATCTTTAGCTTCAGAAGCGTATTCATTTTAACGAAATTATATTTTAATATTTTTAGGAAATGTGCATACCGAACGAAACATACACCGGTGGAAAATTATAATGAAAGCTAATAAGCAGATGTAAATAATCCAATTCCAATTAAAGTTTATGGCCCCATCGACTACCGATGATTCTGCCAACGACAAGTTTATGGGACAAGTTAAAGTACAGATAAACTATTAAACGGTAGGGAACGATAGCCGGTAGATGGAACGCGCTGCTTTCAGTTGGGCAAACTGGAATGAGACGAAAAACGAACACAAGTTAGATATAAACTAAAAATTACTATGTTATTTTGAATAGATAAATACATCAATAATATTAATAAAATTACGTTCTAATGTTAAATTAGTATTTAACCTATATACACCAGAGGGAGATAAATACAAATAAATAAATAAATACCTAAACAAACAAAGCGCCAATTCCAGCTGTTTGCTGTCAAACAACTGTCAGTTACTACTGTCATGCGTAGCATGGAGCGGAACTAAGAAGATTAAAATATTTAATCGACTACCTAACGATGAAAGCCATATTTTAAAAAAAGAAGAAGAAAATATTTAATACTAGCTATGCCCGCGTGGAATAGTGTCTTTGGGTGGCATTTTTAGATATATAGGCGTATTTTTTACAAATAAGACACATACGTATAAATACTTTAATGAGCTATTTGCAGTTTTTCACTGCAAAGAGCTATATTTCCATATACACTTTCATCCCCTATTCCCTACTGTTATTTTACACCCTTGGGGGTAAAACTTTTACAAACTTTGAATGTCATATTTATTTATATCGATCAAATCAACAACCAAAAAATTAGTTTCAAGCTTCTAGCTCTAAAAATTACGATACTTCCATACAACTTTTCATCCCCCTTTCAACCCTTTAAAACTCTTTTTTCGCATACACAAGTAGCCTATGTCCTTTCTCAGGGTCTAAACTATTTGTGTATCAAATTTCATTGAAATCGGTTCAGTAGTTTTGGCGTGAAAGAGCGACAGACAGACAGACAGACGGACAGACAGACAGACCGAGTCACTTTCGCATTTATAATATTAGTAAGGATTTGATAATTTTACCTAATTGGCCAACTAAATGTTTGCATGTCATCACTTGACAAAGCATGCTGAAGTTATGTGAATTGAAAGCGCCTTATTCACTTATACATCTTGTGGTATAGTTCGGAGTACTTTGTATATATATGAAACACTAGCTGTGCCCCGCGACTCCGTCCGCGTTCTGTTGAAATTTTTCCTGAATTTTCTTTGCTATAAACCTCACGGAGCCCGAGACCTTTCCAACGAATGCCAAACCGTGGAAATCGGTTCGTGCGTTCTGGAGTTATAGCGTCAGGAAGGAAAACCCGACTTATTTTTATATAGTAGATTAAACGAAATCCGACTCTTATGACATTGGCATTTCAGTAAATTTGCAATGTTTACGCCTCTTCGTGAAATGAACGGCTTGACGCAGTGGTTCGAGCGTACGCCGGGTGGTTGCGGGTTCGATTCCCGTCAGGATAAATTTCGGAAATGTCCTTTTCGTCATTTGCCCTGGTCTGGGTGTCACTGGGATCGCCCCCAGTCCATTGTAAGGTACCCATAGTACAAGCGTTGCTTAGTTTGGGACCATACAGTTGGTGTTCGTCTGGTGATATTTATTTATTTATTTATACGCCCGGGCCCCGTCAAGGTCACCGGGCTAGGGCATATCCTCAAATTAAATTGGTGATAAGGAAGAAATCAAATTATGCACTATAGATTAAACATTTTCAATATTTGAAAATAAAATTATACTTATTGGAATATTGTAATAAAGTACTAAAAAGTACCTAGGTACATCTTAACATAGCTACTAAGTATTATCACAAACTTATATCTAAACTCTGAAAATTGCTCTTATTATTCATCTTATTGCTGTAAGTACCTAATTGAATTCAATAATTGTACACAACAGTACACTTTATCGCCGCGCCACTTCTTCTACAGCTACCAATAGTCTGAAATAAAGTAAAAAACCAGCATGTAAGTAATCACCTTTCCTGAATGATTTTTTTTTATGTGTATATGTAATATGCTTAGTCCCTATTAAGCATAGTAAACATCTAAATAAATTAGGTACATCTAGCAAATATGCATAGATATTATAAATATCATGTTGCTTTAAGTCTTACTTTTCTAGCAGAACATTTCTCTGCCTTTCAATTTCAAGCCTGTCTTTCTCCATTTTAAGTCTTATATTATTGCACCGCTTCTTCTCTAAAAGTTTTTGCTTCTCAATCTTTATTCTTTCCTCTTCTAAATTCAGCAGCCTGTCATGTACAAGCCCTATAAAATACAAAATCATTAACAATACAACATAATAATAATAAAAAATATTTAATCATATTCTTATAGGTACCTAATACTTTTTTACTTACTAACAGGTCTGCCTCTTTTCCATAAAGACTTTCCTGTAATTGGTGCAGAGGATACCTCATTTGGGCCCATCCCAGTATCAGGGTCTGTCCCCAATCCATCCTCAAGGCCCATTTCTAGATCTGCTGGTGTGAAATGCTGAGATTCTGATGGCCATTTCTGGAACCATATTAAAATATTATTTATGTCTAACATGTCATAGAAATTTCTTCACAAGATTATAGCCATATTGTGATTAATTTGAGGAAAAGAAAAATGAGGTATACCATAGTACTTGTTGAGGGATCAGCATTGCACATATCATCACCACTACTATGCGATTGGACCTGTGAAAATAAAAATAACAATAAAAATAACAATTCATTTAATAAATTGACTCTAAATTTTCAAATATAAAATATTGAATTTACTCAGTTTTACTAACTAACAATTGGATTTGAGACCGCTGAGGTTTCAGGGACGCCTGAAAGTCCAAAAACTGAAGTATTTGTGCATATGAGCCTTAAAATTTTCTCCTCAGCCTCTGTCAGTTGAGTATTACCATTGGAACCAGGTGTAAATCTATTTTTACGTATTTTAAATGCCTTTTTCTTTACATTCGATTTCCAATCCCTCCACGTCTGAAAAAGGATCAAGAACACTTTTAAATTAGCATCTCCACTACTTTCAAGTGAGATAGGTAGGAAGGAGGAAGTGTCAACATAAAGTGGAGTGGTGTATAGGTACTTATGTATAAATCCGGCACTGTGGAGTCTCACCAGGTTATCTAAATAGTAGTAAGGTCCTGGATCATGCAGTAAAGCAGTAGAAACATATGAAATGAAGTAGTAGCGTAGGCCGCTCGGCTCACTGCATATGGTGGTTGCGGGTTCGATTCCCGCCGGGGCGAATTTCGGAAATAGCCTTTTCGTCATTTTCTTTGGTCTGGGTGTCACTGGGATCGCCCCCAGTCTATTTTACGGTACCTATAGTACAAGCGTTGCTTAGTTTGGGACCATACAAATGGTGTGTCAGTTTGGCGATATTTATTTATTTATATTTAGTTAGGTACCTGTTGCCATTTATCAGGCGTCTTTATAGCACCGGACCCAAATCCTGAGTTAGCATTAAGTTTCTCGGTAATTTTGATCCATGTATTCGTTTGGCGAATCCTTCCCTCCAAACCTGTGAATTTTCCGATAGCCAACTCCTTATCCTCTTCAAGGAAATGTAAGAGCATGTTTAGTTGTTCCGGACTAGCCTTCCGTCTTTCCATTGTTAATTATAATTACTACGACAATTGGACGTAAAATGCACTATAAATATTTCTATCACCAATATGAATTCTACACACGATTTGTTATAGATACTCAACAATACTTTCTGTTATAAACAGACATTTTATGCAAAATTTATTTGTTTATTTATTTTGTTTTTTGTTATTGTTTGGTCCTTTTCATTCCTCTTTTTTCCTTCTTCATTCGTTCTACGTTCTAGTCCATAGACTCAACACACAGCTTATAAATACTACATATAAGCCTAAGTCAAGAATTTTATATGGCATTTTTTTATATGACGTTCCATTCTGTTATAATGGTAAAATTTCTAAGCGACCTATTTGCTCGAACCAAAAAAATAGTAATAGAACGTAATCAAATCTTAGACCATTTTAGTTAACACCTCTCTGAATAAAATAGAATAATAACTGTAAAAAAAAAAAAAAAAAACAAAACCTGTTAGAGTTTTATCGAGAATGGCAGAATTTTCATGTTCAAAATACAATATATGATCTCCCCCACAGACCCCCTTAGCATTCTAAATTGCATCTCGATAGTTGTCAATGTCAGTCAAGTCACCACAACTTGTTCTCTTATTGGTCTGTGCAAGTCACGAAGATTATAAAATGAAGCGTGCGCACAGAGTACTTTGGCCCAGCGTACACCGCGTGCGAATATTGACCGTATGTCAAGGCAGTTAAGGTTTATATTAAATTGTTGTCTTTAATTGCTCTCCGCCGCGCCTCCAGCGGTGTGTGTTGGGCCTTTGTATTTATATTTATGATTAGCTTGCTATATATCTCTAATCTGTGTAGCTTGCTACATATCTCTAATCTGTGGTTCTGTGTTTATGATTGTGAATTGATATGAAAGCAGGTGTAGGTTATTTATTACATTTTAGAAATTAGAAACTGTAATAATGGAAGGTGCAAACTTGGTAAATGACTTGGTAGGTGTTCTTTTCCCTGGTGTTGTTAAAAATGACGAGAAAGCATTACAATGTTTGGGCGGTATCAGAGGTATCTCACATGTAAGTATCAATGCTTTAATTAATGCAATCCCTCCACGTTTGTTGTTATGAAGTTACGAGATAAATTATAAATTCTAAACCTTAATTATTCTTCCTTTAGGTTTATTCAAAACCAAACAAGATACGCTTAGGTTTGTCTTACCAGCCTGATAACCCATTTGTAAAGAAAATATACGCCAACTCTAAGAGAAACGCCGGAGTCTTGCTGAAGGTTAAAGTGAAGAAAACGACAGTAAACAATCAAGTGAAGAGAGAAGTGGTGTCTACTACTGTGGTAGGGCGCGTCAAAACTATGTACAAGTTTGAATGTGAGTGCTATTAATGATTTGTAATATTGTCTTTATCGAATATGGTCAAAAATAGGGACAAAAATTATCTGCAACTGTAATCCAGTGCTAAAGTACCTATAATATATACATTTTAACAATAGATACATTGTGGTCAATGTGAGTTATAAAACCGTTGCTAAAGTTAAATTTCTATTATTTGCTAATTTTATTAACTATATTTGATATAAAGTTTGTTTCAGCATTGTGTGAATTCCAGTATTTACCAGTAACCAGAGAAACAGCCGATGCTCCTCTGAAATGTGTTTTGGATAAAATACTTCCAACAAAAGTCGAGACCTTCAATTTTATGGCGTTAGTTATCTCCTATATAATTTTTAGAAAAAAATATCCTAAGAGGACCCAGTTTCTAATAAATTATTAATAGCAGTATTGCCTGTCCTTGAAGGAAAAATCATTCCTCTGTGATTTCATATATTTTTTAAATATATATTTTGATTAGTTACATGTAAGCATGAATTATCATTGACTGTTTAACCCAGACTCCTTTTAATAAA
Organism: Notodonta dromedarius; assembly: GCA_905147325.1. Taxonomy (NCBI): domain Eukaryota; kingdom Metazoa; phylum Arthropoda; class Insecta; order Lepidoptera; family Notodontidae; genus Notodonta; species Notodonta dromedarius. Next base: position 10,848,651 of record LR990159.1, on the reverse strand, counting down.
TAAATCTCAAGTCTGAAAGAGGTCTTGAATATGCCTTTGACATGCCATTTTGTACTGGTTGGACAGAAGAATGAAATTACCAAGATCACTCTCAGACTTCAGATTGATATATTAATATGGGCCCTAATACCCTGTATTTAGTAGAATTTAATTGTAGGGAACCATCACCATTAGTACTTGTGCCTGCAAACTTCTCAAGGCTCGAAAGGCCCACCTGCTATGCCTACACCGATAAAAGATACCCAAACAGGTCTGCAACCTCTCCGGAGAGAGAAGACAATGTTCACAACAAAACCAGGGCTCAGAGGGGTGTGCAGCTGGCACCTTACATCTTTAGCCTGACCGAGGATCTGCCAACAGAACCTAATGATGTTTACATAAAACAGAAGGAAATGAAATTAGAAATGTATCCCAAAATGAATGAGGAGTATGAGATGGTTCACAAGGTATGTTTAGTATTTACCTTAGCAATTGAAATAAAACTATTTTTCGGATTTTATCGCGTTTATTAACTTTATGTTCCCGACGTTTCGGTTGCTTTACAGCCAGCCTTTGCCAGTTGCCTTTCTAGCAGCCATGGTCACGGGGGGACTGAGGTGTTAGACGTCCTGATGTCATAGTTAGTAACTGGGTACCCTCATATTTAGTTGTTGTTTGCGGTCCGATCCATGCAGAAAGTGCTCACAGTGTCTCGAGGTCTTGCAATGGTACACTTGGTTTTGGATTTAATTATATTAATTACTGGATCCCAAGTTGGTGGTAGCACCCAGCCATCTTCCCTATTGAAATTAGGATGTTTTTTTAATTTCAATGGCCTCACGTATCATCCTTGGTCTGAATCGGTGTTCTTTTGCAAGGATCTGTGGTTTATCAAATCTGATATAATGGCGGGTGCGGTCCTGTACATGTTCACAGATTGCTGACTACGTGGAGCGCCGGTGTTTCACGTCAGCTATATGTTCTTTTACGCGAAAAATAGTTTCCGAAAAATAGTTTTATTTCAATGTGTAGTATTCGCGTAAATATAAGAAAACAATATGCCTTAGCAATGTTTAAATACTTAATGGACATCAGTTTTGACTTCCGTCAACATAGAAATAATGTTATAAATATCAGATTTTTTGAGCGTGGCTGCTTTGTACATGTTTTTAGATATTATTTTATTAATAAATATACATAAAGATTGATTACCGCTAATCAGTGTGGTTTAAATTGTATCCTCTTTTAGCTCTTTGAAGAGAGACCAATCTGGTCCCTAAATGTGATAAGGTACCAAACAAAAATCCGGCTAGCGTCGCTCAAAATCATCATGCCCTGCATAGCCCTGTACATGAAGACCGGGCCCTGGCGCGCCATGTGGGTCAAGTACGGCTACGACCCCAGGAAGGATCCCGGCGCCAGGATATACCAAACCCTGGACTTTAGGCTAAGGCATGCTGGTAAGTTGGAGCAGCCCTTCAATAATTCTGTACCCACTTCACTTATGAACTGGATTTTGATGGCACTCATTGGCAAATAGCCCCCCCAGATAAGGAAGAAGTGTTTTAACACCATAGATCATAGCTCATAGTGATGGGTTGATAATCTGTCGCATACTTATTATTTTGTTTAAGAGGATGTGGGATGAGCCCACTTTTAACATTTTGTTTAAAAGTGGATGTTGCAAATGTGTTAAACTGTGATGTTTACACAAAAAAAAACACAAAGGTTCAACTTTGTTTGTCTCTGACCCGACAACAAATTATTTTTTGTTTCTTTAATCAGGGGGGATATTCACTATTGACGGAAAGTTTCTCATGTCGGAAACGACAGCTTCCATCCTTCTTTTACAAATGAAGTAGAACTTGACATTGACTGTGAATACTCCCCCTCAGCTCTGACCCATCCCATTGGGTATTAGAGTTAAGGTGTTTGTTGTTGCCTATGTATGGTTATTGTGTATTCCCAGCCGGCATAAGGTCGATGATAATGACGCGCGACGAGGTGGTGCACTACAAGAAGGCGGACCGCGTGTGGCACATCAAGCGGAAGGACCCTGAGGAGGGCGTCAGCGAGGACATCGCCGAGGGCAGCGTGTTCTTCCGGCCCGGCATCACGCCCACGCAGCGACACATATTCTATCAGGTCACAATTTTTTTATTTTATTTACTGTACACTCGAAGCTTTTTTAAGGTTGTTAAGCAGATAACGGTGCCTACAGATGCTTGCAATACCGAAGGCATTGCTCGCACGTTGCCGATCTAAAGGGGAGTGAGAGAGAGGGAGGGGTTTGGTTTTTCGGTTCTCTCACACATTATGCGAAACGCAGCTACTTATAATTACTTTACGGCGATCTTCAGTGAGAAGGTGGTACTACCGTGGTCGAGCCGGCCCGTGCATGAGCTGTAGTTAGCTGGTTACAGTTAGGCTCTACCATGAAAGCACAGGTTTTGAGGGTTTGATATTTTTGGATATCTTATGAAATATTGATTAAAATTATTTAAAATAAATGGGGGTAGCGAGTCCAATGGACGGAGGCTAAACTTAAAAGAGTTGTTACTTACTTACCATGTGTATATTTATTTTAGTACTGCGACGTGAAAATCCCCGAAGTGGAGGCGATACTGTCCGCGGAGCCGCCGCCCGGGTACCTGTGTCACGAGAAGCGCGGCTGGCTGCCGCCCAACACGGACGAGCTCTGCCGCGACCACATCTTCAAGTACACCATGGAGACGGTCCTGGCCTCGCATAGTGCTGAAGTCAAGCTTGAGGTAGGTCTATCTATTTTGGTTTGGCTATTTTTTATGGAATTTGTCCCGACACACACTCCCACCACTGTTACTCCTGTAAACCAGCATCGACAATGGTGACCAATGATGACGTCGAGGTTCGACCCTCGACGAATCCTGGGGAAAAGTTGAATTGTCTTGGAACCCGCACGAATTTAATCGAAAGAAATAATAGGAGGTGTCGGAAGAAAAAAAATCCACTTTCCATTGCAAAGCGGGAGACAAATAGCTGGTATGGGCTGATTGCCATAGAAACATGACTGTGACAGCTGATTGAAGACCAGTTGTAAGGCACCACGGATCGTAATTAGACTAATTGGACTTAAACTCGTGAGTAGGTATCTTTATATGAAACTAGTTTATGCCCGCGACTTCGTCCGCGTAGTATTTAACTTAACAAAAATTTCGGGATTATCGGGATAAAAAGTATCCTATGTGTTAATCCCGTTTAAAAACTATCTGTGTTCCAAATTTCATCCAAATCCGTTCAGTAGTTTTTGCGTGATGGACTTAACAAACATACATCTACACTCACAAACTTTCGCATTTATAATATTAGTAGGATAGTATTGCATGCTGACATAGTGTTGCTGTTTTTAGAATGTTCACCGACTTGTTTTCTATTGAAAAAAGCAACTATTTACGCTAAGTGACCATCGAACTGCTTTCTGATACACAAAATCTAAATAATAGAAATAAAGACTGCAAAAGTATCTTTAAAATAAATCCTGGACTGCTAACAGCCCCCACCCAATGTAAGTAATTTATCCTAAAGAGCTATTGTTCTCTTGTTACAGGAAGGAAGTGGAAGTGAGGAAGAGTCAAATTCAGATGAAGAAGAGCCGACAAATGAACCAGAAGAAGCCTGAGAAATATACAATTTATAATAAACAGATACATTTGTTTTTCATTTTAGTATTTATCTATACACTACAACTAGACAAATTACGAACCTAGATCTAAAAAATAATTAAACCAACTTAAAAAATACCTGGGTGCACTGCACTAAAAAGCTAGAAATGACGCGTAACTTATAATTTCTTTTATTTGGAGTCGGTGCCTCATTTGATGATGAAGCCGAAAGGTAGGTAGTTTATTGAGTGAGACTATTCAAGTGACCGCAAACACCACTGAAAAGTCACAGGAAAGAAAATTACGCAATTTCGATTACTTGAATGATGTATTTTTTTATTCCACTTATTTTGATTTTAATGCCAAACTACTGTACCGATTTTGATGATGTTTTTATGGAACCAATCTGCAAGGACACCCTACCAAATGCAAAAAAAACAAATCGGTATATAAATGACGGAGTTCTGAGGTAATCAACATAAAAAAAAATACACGAATTTAGAACCTACTCCTTCTTGAAGTCTGTGTAAATACACGATAACTATTAAATCTGTTATAAATCCTGTCTATTCTGTTTCCGAACCAGGCTCACCACCACTGGAAGCATCCTATAACAAACCAATATTGCTGCACAATTATGCCCATTGTAGTACGTAGGTATTTTTAAATAACATACCTACTTTTAGACAATAAAGTCTATGCTTAAATACTATTCACCAATATAGCTAAATAGGCATATCGCGAGCCTAAAATGTTCTCAAGAGAACCAAGACCAGTAGCAGCTAGTAACTATGAGAGTACTTTTGGTACCTACCTACCTAATTTATGGATCTATAAGTAGGTACTTACTTACTTTTCATAAAGAGAAAGTACCTACGTAACCTACTTAATAATGAATTACCCACTTATCAAAAAACAACTATCAGTCGATAAAATGTTCCTGCGTGGTAACATCTATCTTTCTATACCTACCACCCTTATCGGTGGCCACATACAAAGGTTAAGCACTGAAATGTGACTCCGGATTAATTAATTCATTAACATCAATCATTATGTTTATAATAATTAATTGATGGATCGCTGATGGATAATGCACGTAAATATCGTGTTTATAAGCTTGCATGTTGACTGTATGCAGATTCGACAAATCTATTCACCCGAAATCGTTCTAACCCGCCATCCTTCGAGTGTCGAGAGTTACGAGAACGACCGAAAAATATTCTCACCTATTTCCGTGATGAAAATTGAAACCGTGCACTTGACAACCGATTGGCGCAGTGGTTTGAGGCCGCTCGGCTAACTGCACCGGGTGGTTGCGGGTTCGATTCCCGTCGGGGTAACATTCGGAAACAGCCTTTTTGTAATTTGCGATTATACGGTATCTATCTAGTTATCTATCTAGATTCTAGATAGATACCTAGATAGATATTATGGATAGTACAAGTTGCTGCATAGAGCAAGTTGCTTAGTTTGGGACCATAGAGTTAGTATGTCAGTCTGGCGATATTTATTATTATTATTCCAGTCTGATCTTCATAAGTTGAACGAATTCTCAAGCTTTGATAGGTAATAACCAGAGTATGATAAGTTCCGTTTCGGGGATAATCTAGATGTAGCTGAACTAACAAATAAATACAGGCTGTAAGGGGTATCGAAAACTATACCATGGATTCAACTTATGATTCTGGACCCCCCAGAGTCGGATTTTCCGCGTTCCGATCCGGTGGTAGATTTACCCTCGCCACCTTTTCTGGCAGCGGCCCAAGCCGAGGTCGTGTCCCTTGTGGCACCCTTGAGCTAGCTGCCCCCCTGCCCCTCTGGCTGGAGCGCACTTGCGCTCGCCCTCTGTCCGGGTGAAGTTGTTATGGCCACTCTGGCCAACAACATAATAGTCATTAAAAAAAAAGAGTGGGATTTTCCGTCGATATTTTCATGAATATACAAAAAAAACAGCATTTCACAGCTTGCCGGCAGCGCAAATTAGGTGTTTTGTTAATATAATATATATAAGTACCTACTGAAAGCCTGGATGTATTTTATGCTCAATACGGTACCTACCTACTCATTCTGTAATATATATTGCTGAAAAACCTCCCTACCTCTGGTTACCTACTCTTTTAGTCAACATCGGAGCGATGTTACTTAAGTATTTTTTTATTTAAGGACTAGCTGAGCCCGCGACTTCGTCCGCGTGGAATTTAACTTAACAAAAAAGCCCGCTCCCGCGTTCTGAGCCCGCACGACAGAACCCATTTTTTCATTTTTTTAAATTTTGTTTTTCTAAAATAGAAGTTACTGCTTATAACATCAGCTATCTACCAGTGAAAGTCCCGTCAAAATCGGTCCCCCCGTTTCGGAGATTACCCGGAACAAACACACAGACAGACAGACAGACAGACAAACAAAAATTTTTTAAATCGCGTTTTTGCTATAGGTGTCGTATGTACTTTCATATGCATTTAGTGGAAAGGTGTTATTTTGATATTACAAACAGACACTCCAATTTTATTTATTTGTATAGATTCATTGTTTAACAAAATAGCAAGTATAAGGAACGCATCAGACAAGGCGCGCTTATAGTGGTTCTTTGTTGACAAAGACAATGTTTGGCGAGTGCCGCCGCGCAGCCACTATCAGCGTGCCTCTTTGTGTGAATGCACATCAAACACTGACTCACACACGATGGACATTGTCCTTTTCTTGTTGATACGGCTAACAGCCGATCCTGCCGTCAAGTCATGTTTTAAAAATAATAAAATATAATATATTTTTTTATTTGCGTGCAAAGTTCAGACATGTTTAGTGTCGCAGTAGCATCTAGTAGATACTTAGGAACCTACTGTTCAAGGGTGCAGTATTTATTGATAGCTTTGTTTGGTATTGATGTACCTACCAAACTACCTTACCTACTCATTATATGGCACAATAACTAGATCAGTCAGTAACTACGAATTAAAAATAAGTGTAGGAACCTCGGGCACCTTCAGATTATAAATATACGTACCTAACCTACCTAGTTACTTGTAGACAGTACGTCTTTATATTTTAGAGTTTTAAAGGTTTACTTAATTAAGTAGGTACCTACTTGAACATTTCGTGATCCATGTCACTACTTATCATAATTAAATAGGTAAGTAAGTATCTACACCATCTATACTAACAGCGCAACGGCAAGCAAGACCTAAGTTGGTCACAAGCTCATAGGTATGAGGAGATGATTATCTACGCCACGGCCAACCACAAGCTACAAGATACGCTAATAATGTTCGATTTCAAGTCAGTCATCGCCGGGCTCGTCAAATTTCGGGCGGCCGTTTTGTAAATTCATTATTAATTATGTCGAAATCCGTAAGACCTACTATGTAATGTCAATAAATAGGTATAGATAAATGCGAAACGAATTTTATAAAACAATCTATTATTTTCATATCGCATTTTGTTGGACGTGGTACTAACGGTGACCGTCAACATGGCTGTGCTATATAGCGAGCCCGCCCGCTTCGACCAATAGGATTGCTTCACTTCCTGTCAACTTGAGCTAAGTCGGGTGAAGCTGAGGAAATGCAGTGATCCCATTGCTCGAAGCAGGCGGGCTCGCTTCGTAGCACATTCAAGTAGACGGTCACCTTTACTCCGGGAGTAAAGGCGGCTATACATGCTTTTTCTAAATGGTAGAAAATAGTCGAAATTTCTACACAAAAGTTATAATAATGTAAATACAACGGACAGGCGGACTTTTTTAATTGTAGCCTATTATTTGTTTATAGTAGGTATCCTGATAGAATGTCACATTAATTATGTTCTGTTATTCTGTAGCAAGTAGGAATTTATAACAATGTTAAGAATCAATGTTATACAATGTTATAACCACCCATAAAACCTAGCCAGGCAAAGCAATCTAGGTGGTTTAGGTTAAGGTTTTTCAGTAACTATAGCTGGTAGTTGGCCTGTATCTTACTTTTGTATACCTAATCTGAAAGCACCTAGGTACTTTAAAAATCGTGTTTTCCATTGTATCCTATCCGAATAATGTAATAAATAACACATTTACAAAACAATGAGCATTGTTAAAATTGACGGTATCATTCTTTCTTTGGTGGTTATTTTTATAATTTTCAATAACGACGTGTTAAGTTAAGGCGCAGAGGCAAAGGCCGAGGTGTGGAGTACGAGTATACTGAGCGAGCGCTTATCGAGTGTAGTATATAACGCGCGGGTGGGTGCGCGCGCGCACACTCGCTCGCGCCTCTTTACGCCGCACGATCGATTTCCCGCCCTTTGTCATTTCCACCGGCGCCTGAATCCACGCGAGTGAGGTTAGTGCTATTTTTTCTATTGGTGAAAATATAATGCGACCGTAAAGTGTGTGCTGTGTTCGTGTACACGGTGTATGTTGTGAAACCTGATATTTGTATCGGTTTATTATTTATATTAAATATACTTATAGTTAAAGCTTTGTTAAGTTAAAGTTTTGTTTAACACCGTGAAAATATTGTGAAAATTATTTTTTTTTACAAAAATAATTCCGAGCTACTATTTATGTATACTAGGTGATACAGAAAGGGTATACTATTTTTTTTGCAACTTAACTTTGTAAATCTAAAACCATCGGCTTTGTGGGACAGTTGGAGTACTAAAGGTTCTGTAGACTTGTGAAATATGTCAACAGCTGTATTCCTGTAACACTTTATGTTTTTCAAGTTGCCTCCAAAGCTGATAGTTTTAGAATTACAAAGTTAAGCTTTGAAAAAAAAGTATACTATTTATGTTTCAACCCGTATAACAATATTCAAATCATCATCTCTATTTCTCACAGATTCAAGATGAGCACCCCAAGTGAGTTTAAAATAGAACGCAATATAGAGTTGTCTCCGGAGTCGAAGGCGATCGCCGAGCAAGAACTGAGAGAGACCCCGGAGAGGGTGCGGGAGGCTCTCGAGCGGCTCCGAGAGCTGCTCAGAGAGACCAAGGACCTGCACTATGGAGAGGACGACGAGTTGCTCACGATATTCCTCAGACCTTGCAAGTGGTACCCGGAGAGCGCGCTTGAACTTGTAAGTTTTTTTTTAAAGATGATTTGAAACCTACTTTTAAAGAGAAATGAACTCTACTTTAGAGAAATTTTTCACAGTGCACGTTACAAGGTTACGTGTGACGCTTTTCAATCGTGACGATTTCGGCCATTTAAGTCCTACCGCAAGCCGCATAAGGGAACTTCGTTCCAATATGGCAAAACATTAAAAATAAAGCTTTTGAAGTTCAGTGACCTTATGTGCCAGTGACCTTATAATAAAGTCATTCCCTAATCACACATCTAGTAGCTTAGTGGCCACATATTAATACTTATAATTAACATGATAATTATTTAGTTTTCTTTGTCAAGCAAGGTCGTGATTGAGCGTGTCCTTATTTTAGGAAAATATTTTTTAAACGACTTTGAAGTCAAATACTACGATACAGATTCAAAACAAAGGTTCAGTAATGAACTAAAAATGGCACCAACCTAATAAGATTTATAATAAAGATACTCTATGCAATAAAATAATGATACTAATACGACAGGAATAAAAACAAAGTATTGTATGATTGAAATAGATGAAGCATTTACGAATGTGTGTACAAAGCGGGTCATATCGTTACAGCCTACTAAATTTGCGTAACTGCAACGCATAATGCCGCCAGTTTGAGCAACAGCACAGTTATGTGCGGCTAACGAGCGATTTCGTCGGACTTGTCCTAGACCCCGGCTGCTAAACGATGCTGACCAAGGATATGAACTTTGATTATAATCTACTTAAATTTAACCCAAAGACCGATAAACCGATAGACATGAATCCAGAATGAACCATGCATGCGACGACCGCTTGCCGCAGTGGTTCGAGCCTAGGCCGCTCGGCTCACTGCACATGGTGGTTGCGGGTTTGATTCCCGCTGGGGCAAATTTCGGAAATAGCCTTTTCGTAATTTACCCTGGTCTGGGTGTCACTGGGATCGCCCCCAGTTCATTGTACGGTACCCATAGTACAAGTATTGCTTAGTTTAGGACCATACAGTTGATCAGGCGATATTTATTATTATTTATAAAACGGCCACCCGAATGTTGGTGAGCAAAACATTATTACCATTTCGTATCGCGTCTCGTTGGCCGTGGTATAGTTTTTGATATTAGCTACCTTAGCGTTTAAAATGGGTTTCACCGTTTGACTAATCGTCGTACTAGGTGAAACAGAAAGGGTATACCTACTATTTTTTTGCAACTTAACTTTGTAAATCTAAAACTATCGGCTGTCGACAGCTGTATTCCTATAAAACCTTTTGTTGTTTTTCCAGTTTCCTTCAAAGCTGATAGTTTCAGAATTACAAAGATAAGTTTTGAAAAAAAAGTATACCCTTTCTGTTTCAACCTGTATATGTATATACAGGGTGATAAAATTGAGAAATAATATTTAGCGGTTTGGTCATCCAATCTCATGTATTAGGAATATAATTAAATTGTAGGTCAGTACAAACATTTTCGAAAACAAATTCGAACACATTTTTTGAATTCCCTTTTTCTTGACAATATCATCATAAGTATCTCAATTAGTATGCAAAATCGTTGCAAACTTTTTCTTAAATATTGGTAGCTGCTACTCTTCTAGGCCATTGAATGTGTTCTAAATTTCTACTTAATGCTGCAAGACCAAAGGTGTGACAAATATTAAAAGGCCCGTAATTCAGTAAGTATGATAGTTACGTATAGCCCGTCAGCACTAATACTAAATATTTATTCCGTGCTTTTGAGACACCCTGTATACTTATTTCATAATTATCAAGTTATCACTGCCATCAAATTACTGACACCTTAATTGCGGAAGCAAAGTTCTACTTTCGAGAACAATCAATATATCAAGCGTGACTCTTTCATCAGAAAGAGTTGTTTTAAAATTTGTCAAATGTATCGCATAATCTTTGAAATATGCAAATAAACTATCTATATATCGAAAAATACATTTATCGATGTATATATTATGTATATAGTTATATGTTTATGTATAAGCACGCCGCGCCGTGCTCGGCTGAGATTACATAAGCGAATTACGTGGCGATGCATTGACAATGTAATACATACAATATAATTAGAGGTCGTTAGCCAACGCCACGGGAACTTCGCAGCTTATGGCTGTTTGTTATCCAGATAACAACCTTATATATTGTTAATATTACTTCGATACATAGGTAAGATCGTTATTTCAGAATAGAGGAGCTTGATGACGGGTTATTTTCACAACTTTCGTTAGATTAATTTGCGATTGTTTAGAAATTGTTGCAAAATTGGTTACAACATGGAGAACATAATTTAGCTAAGATCTATTTTATGAAATAGCGTGTAGATAATAATCGTGGTATATTTTGAAATAGACGGCAATGATCTTTTTATATCACGCATTGGTTCTCTAAGCTACCTGGCTGGATGGAGTATGTTTTATTTAGCTTTGCTGATGGTCCCAATAAATTGTAGGTACGTAAGTAGATACACGGAAGATTTATAATCTTTATAATAAAACAAAGTGCCGTCTAGGGATCCCCGAAAGAAGCGAAGCTTTATAGTATAAAGCGTCCGTATAGAAGCTTCGCTTCAAAATATTGATATGATTAGCCAGTCATGGTAATGATTCGCTAATCGGATCACATAGTTATAAATAGGCAATTATAATTATCGGTCGGCAAAGTAGCGGAGGAATTTCCTCTGTATATAAACACGACAGAGGAATATACCAGGCGCTGTAAGGGCGCGATAACCGCTAGGGTCACAGTTCAACGCTTATCGCAACGAGATAACGATATCACCCATCCCTGTTTGCCCTTACAGACCGTTATGATATGATATATTAGAAATGTTCTCATGTTTGCCTGAAAATGAGGCGAATGCGAGGACGGTTGATGTTAACCTTTGACATTAGCAAGATCACTGAACTGGGGAATATTTCAAGACTTGGGGCCTGACCGGTTTTTTATTAGGTTAGTTAGGTGTCAGTAGAAACTTGCTTTACCAAAATCTTTATGTTCTAAATCTATTTATACTAATAGCTAGGGATTTGTTGATTTGGATCTGAGAACAATTATTACAAGACAGACAGTCTAGACACTATTAGATAAGAATGACATCAGTATCACTTTGATTATGAATTTATTAACTATTAAGTAATACTATGTATGTACATGATTTTGATGCTTTCGTTCCGTATTTACATCACAAAACCTCACCATAGGTACATTTTTAACGTTCATCCCTTCATCCTAACCACTAAACTACACTGCCAAAAATAATGTAATTACTTGAATACCTGTTGGATAAGACATGATAGAAATAAAGTGTTTTTTAATAATAACATTGATTTATTTGGGATTATGTTCCTGAAATTTTGTTCAGGGTACCTATAGTTTCCAATTACCTACGTAACTTTTAAAGATACATCATTGAACAGGTAATGCCTATAGATACCTATACCTTTAATCTGTAAACATCGACATTAGATCATTTGCCACCGGAAAGGCAAACATATAAACAAAGTGAGCAATAAACATTTTCTGCGTAATTTTATGATGTTAGATACCTATCTAAGTAGATGGTTGCGCTCTCGTGTATATACTAGCTATTAGTGATGTAACGAATGTTGGATTTTTGACATTCGCGAATGCGAATGCGAATGCGAATATTTGGCTTCAACATTCGCGAATGCGAATGCGAATGCGAATGTTGACTTTCAAATAAGAAACCCTAAATTGAAAATTAAAAAACTTCAATATAAAAAATAATAAAAAAAAAAATTCAACGACTTTTTATATTACAAAAGAGCTGATAATTTAAAAACGGTTGAATTGATTTTCGTGAAACATAGCTAAGAAAACTCTCGATCAGAACACCTTACTAAAAAAGAAACAAAATTAAAATCGGGTCATTTGTTTGGGCCCTACGATGCCACAGACAGAAACACAAATACACATGTTAAACTTATAACACGCCTATTTCTCGGAGGTTAATGAAGAGCGCGCAAAATTTTAGACTGGATTGAAACTTCGTGTCGCCCGAACATACCCGAACCCATAGGTTGAAAGAACGAAGTTAGTCACATAAAGTTAATTCGAAGAGATTTGTTTTGATTTGAGGGTAGTTTAGTATTATTTCATTAACCAAAATTATTTTATATTCAAATTTTATTGAGTTAATGTTTTATTTAGAGTAACAAGAGCAATAGAGAAAGATCCTATTTATAATTTAGTTGCCGACCTCAAGACAGCAAATTTTTTTTTAAATTAAAATATAAGTATTTAATTGCATTATGTGCAAGTTATTAGTTATTATTATTATTTATTATGAGCTATGTTACGATCGAGGCTGGTTTGCAGCCAGAGAATAACACGAGGGCTGTGCTGTGATGGAGCCAAGGTGTGTAATTAACAATGCTCAAGCATTTCATAGGACATTTTACAACTTACTTGTGAATAGAAAATATTTAGAATAATGCAATCTTAATTGAAAAAAAAACACTATTCACGATTTTTTTAAGACCTAGAGAATTGCCGGAACCCTTATAGTTTTGGCACGTCCGTCTGCAATCACAGTAATTTTATACATAGACTATTAGCGCTAAAATACTGCCAACTAGCCAAAAAAATGAATTTATGTACCGCTAAAAAACTGTTTTGAAAGCAAAGTTATTCAATTGTACCTCCCGTAACCCTCCAGAGGGGAGTACAAAAAATGTTTACACACCCCCTCGATTGAGGTATTGTTCAGTAGTATTTTAAAATTATTTGAAGGTTTCTTTGACAGTTTTTCAATATTAATTTCCGTTTACGAAATATTGAGCTTCATTGTGGCCTTTTTTACTTAAGTAGCAAGATTCTTTAAATTAGAACCACATTATAAATGGTTTATTATAGGAAATAAATAGTAATTTACTACTATTCAAAATCAATATAAGTAATTAAAAAAAAATCTAAATTAAGTCTCAAACCACGCACCACTGATTGTGCACCCAGTCTAATCACAACTTAATTATTTGAATTAAAAATCCTTTTACCAATTTTCATCAGTCCAAAAAGAAAATAAAAGTTTATGTCACTTTTGCTGAAGATGTCTATGATAAATTTAGTAACAGAATTTCTTACTATTTTATTTAAAAAGGTGACTCATAGTTAATTAATTTCGCAGAAATTAATAGGTTACGTGAGCCACCGTATTCGATGTTTCATATCAATAAAAAAAACATCACTTTTTTTTCTGAGTTCCGTAGTATCCAAAAGTGGAATGTTTATCATAATATGTTTTATTTACAATGAAATTGAATGTGTAAGAAATTTATTTAAATAGTTAATGTATTTATGTATAATATTTTAATAAACATCGTTTATTTATTGTTTTAAATGTTTACTATTTTTAGGATAACTCTTTACTAAGATTTAAAAAATGTAAAGTCCATAGTGCGTAATAAGCTGCTTTATGAACCTAAAAGCGGTGCAATAAGGACCAACCTATGAGGAAGTTTGTTTAAATAATATATAATTCTTACTAATTGTTATCATTCCACTATCGTCTATAGATAATTTCCTTTTTGTTTTTCAAAAACATTCGCCAAACATTCGCATAGATTCTTGCGAATGCGAATGCGAATGCGAATGTCAAAAAATATGCGAATATTCGCGAATGCGAATGCGAATGCGAATATTCGTTACATCACTACTAGCTATAGTAACTTTTACAGATTGCATTCATTTTATCTACAATAGCAGCCAGCCCCGGCTTCGCACGGGTACATTGCGGTTACATTATTCGAGTTTTAGTAAGGATCCCTAATTTTTTTGAAAATATATTATAGCCTATGTCACCCGGGGATAGTGTAGCTTCCCAACAGAGAAAGATTTTTTCAAATCGGTTCAGTAGTTTCAGAGCCTATTCATTACAATCAAACATACAAAGTTTTCCTCTTTATAATATTAGTATGATTACAATTCATTACTCTATTTTTGAGATTGAATGATTACAATTCATTACTCTATTTTTGAGATTGAATGATTACAATTCATTACTCTATTTTTTATGCCTTTGAATGCAAATGAATGTAGTTGCGAATCACACGGAAGATTTGTAACAGCCCTTTCACAGCGCGGCCGGGGTACGCGGCGCCCTGTCTAGGCCGGGGAAAACTGCCTTGAAGGCTGCCATGCGCCCGCGTTTCATCAGTTAGTGTTTTCAATTTTATCACCTTGTGTTTAGCATTTTTGGCACACCTTTACCCTTCTTGTCTCCCCCGTATTATTAGTAGATACGTAGCCTGTATAGTATGTAGCAAGGTCGGTTGTAAATATCTATTTGTAAAGTACAAAGTCTAAACTAGTCTTGAATGTTGAAATACAGACCAATAAAGATGTAACTAGCTATCAATCTTTTGTGCCACATTTCAAAACAGTTGAAACCTTGTAGATTAATTACTATACACAGTCATTGTCCAAAGGGCGCGTTCATGATCTGATTTGTGAAATACATGTATAACACTGACGCATCGATCGGACCTGATTCGTTGGTTATTATCGGCTGTCACGACCCGGATGCGCTTGCGCTGGTCCGTTGCAGCTCTATACTGATAGTAGATATGGGTACAGATACTTTTTTACGTGATTGACTATTTGGTTTTCAATGTATAAGTTGGCCGACATGAAGTTGGTACAAATGGTGTCGCAGTAAATGTTTTCCATACGAAACATCTATTGCGACAACGCCGCTTGAACTAAATTTAGGGCGACCATTTATTGTGAGGTACTTATGTAAGAAGCTATTGCAACTGCACAAAATACGTTAGTCTAAAGTAAAGACACTTTATATGGTAGAGTAGAATCTACTTACAGGCACGACAGTTTGTCGTTTAATTATCGAAAGATGTCCGAAAAATTTGGTAGATACTGGGGATGACGATGGCTGTTATATATTCGTTGCTACGGCGATAATGTAATATCAGTCGACATAAAGATATTCTTATTTAAGATATAGATAATTTCGTAAGCGGAAAACGGAACTCTAGCAGTATTTGTACTGTGACTCCGGGATAAATACATTTCTACTGACCGAAAGAGCAATTAATCGTGTACATATAACAATGTTTGCTTAATAATGATTGCCTAATATGTGTAAATCCAAACAATAATGGCTAGATTAGTCGAATTTTATCAGCACAAATAATAGTATTATTTGTTTAATTCCTTGCAACGATATTATCTATGAGTTACCTGCTTAGTTTACATCGAAATTTACAACCGACCTATGATAAGGCATTGTTTAAAGTTAATCTAAATCTACACGTGCTTTACAGATTATTGGAAACACGCAACCATTTGATAAGTAGCTCGGCAACCTTGCATGCAAATAATCATAAATGAATGATAAATCTTAATTGCGAAACTGAGAAAACAGATTAATGGTATTTAGAATTATATTATTAAATAGAAGATGAACACATGTTTATTATTGTAAGGTGAAACAGGAAGGGTCTAAGTAGTATTTGAAACTTTATTATTTAAAACGAGCCGCCCTATGATAAGCAGTTATATTATAGATACTAGCTGAGCCCGCGACTTCGTCCGCCCGCGTACTCAGCCCGAGCGACAGGATTAAAAAAATGTTATTTTTTGTTTTTCTAAAATAAAAGTGGCCAGTAGTTACTGCTTATAACATCAGCTATCTACCAGTGAAAGTCCCGTCAAAATCGGTCCAGCCGTTTCGGATATACTCTTTGATTTCATGTGTTTTTATTTTTTTACGCGGAACCCTAATTGTTTTTCTAAAATTAAAGTAGCCTAAGTTACTTCCTAAAACATCAGCTATCTGCCAGTGAAAGTCCCGTCAAAATCGGTCCAGCCGTTTCGGAGATTACCCGGAACAAACACACAGAGAGACAGACATACAGACAGACAGACAAAAAAAATTTAAATCGCGTTTTTGTTATAGGTGTCGTATATACTTTCATATGCATTAAGTGAAACGGTGTTATTTTGATATTACAAACAGACACTCCAATTTTATTTATTTGTATAGAGTATAGATAAAAGCGAAAACGAATAAATTAGGTATACACTCCGTTTAAAATCACCGAAACTACGAGACACCGTCGAATTTGAATCAAACTCAAATTTGAGACCTGCTTAATCTATTCGCGGCCCACAAAAAATACAGATGGGACTTCAACATTTGAGAAACGTTTCAGAATTCGGCTGCCGGATTTAATGGTGGCACATCAAATGGTGTATTTCTACAAATATTTGCGTTATCATGACAAATCGAAATAACCCTTAAAACGCATAATAGTAGGTTTGTTTTGTTTTGCCTGAATTATGCGAATATGCCATGTCAAGTACCACTATAAAATTTGACATTCTTGTTCCCCGCTGCTAATAAAGGACATTACAAACGCGACTGCTGCAAACATTTAGTAATGCAATCAACAAGTTTAGTAATAATTATCTGTTCCCGATAACAGTTGACCAAAGTTCGAGTGATATTGACGCATAGTGATAGCCGCCCGCGCCAGGAATCGTATAGCTCCCGATAGCCGCCATCTCGCGTTATAAAACATCCTTGTTGCCACGAGAGGTTTACGTAAGCCTTTAGCGGTTGGAGGCAATTACAATTAGTTATTATAATATCTTGAGCAAGACTCGTAGAAGTTATGGTGGGACACGTGTTTACTACTGGCACTTTCAACCGACTGGCAGTTGAATAATATATCTGAATCCCTGCTCACTAACATAAATCGATCTTTGTGATATGTTAATTAGGTTATTATTTTAGATAATGTGCCGGCGGCGGGGATCGCGTGTGCTTAACTGTGAAAAAAATAACGATAACAAATGATTTCTGTAGATCGTGGTATCGATTTTATTATATTTTACGATACTTTTTTTGGTATAGCGAATAATTTCTGAATACGAGACATTACATAAATCTCTACTGTAATTACAAAACGTTTAGTAAAAATAATCAAAAGAGCATACTGTGAATTATATGGGCCAGGGTGGGTGGATTACAGCCTGGATCCCCTCGTAGTGAGGGGAGGCCCGTGCCCAGTAGTGGGACGTCAAAAGGGCTAAATTATTTTTATGATTACTAGGTATTATAAAATTAATTTATTTTCTGTCGCATTTTTTTCTGTGTATTTTTTTTTACCATTCCGAAAATATTCGAGTAAGAGTCGTAAGTTTTGTTTTTTTTTTAATGTATAGTTCACTATCTATACAATTTAAAAACATCCTTACTTAAAGATAAACTTAAAAATGGCGTAAGTTTGTTGACGCAAGTGCACCGTTCTATCGAGCCAGTGATACATTTGACGTCCAATCTATTTAGAATTTCGCCCGTGCAAAGATTTCGTAGTACTTACGTACGTATATACTATCGCAGACATTTGCATGGATAATGGCCCGCGTAAATTGGGTTCGAGTCACATTTTACTATTTAGTATGTATGGCTAGACACGACTGTACCATTCATCACTACGTTACGTGATTCACATGAGAATCCATTCTGTATATTATGGGTATTCCACCCATAGAGGTCTCTACAATTCTTTCGATAATTTATTGAACTCAACGGTCGTTTGTTTCATAAATAGTCGAAAGAATTGTAGAGACACTCCACCGTCGTTTCCATCACAGTAATGCTGGTAATATTGCATATTATCGAGACTAACAAGGAAATGAGGTTCATTATGTTTTGCACAGATAACGTAAACTATTCCATTATTATGATAACAAGTAGAGATTACAAGAGTCGCGTTTCAATCCTCAACGTTTTTTTTATGCACTTAATTTGCGAAGATGTCGGATATTGACGTAACGTTATCACTATTGTAGATCAGCGATGTGATTGCTAAACATTTTCATAATAAATCAAACAGCTTCTAATAATATCTACCTAAATATATACCTATATTTTATAGCTTCTGCCCGTGTCTTAGTCCGCGTGGACTTAGTAAAGTGTCCTATAATATGTCAATTGTCAATCCAGGGTATAAACTACATATGTAAAAAATTTCATCCAAATCCGGTCAGCCATTTTTGCTTGGTTAAGTAACATACTTACATTCAAACTTTCACATTATATTATTAGTATGATAGTTTATATGGAACGTCTGATGACACCCAGAGAGTTACTTTAATGCAATATGCTATCAGCGGTAAAATGTTGTGTATATTTTCAATAAGATTATTTTACGTTTTTTATTTCAAAAATAACAAATAGATATTAAACATAGGTATGTATCATATGTATGTAGCTTTTGTATCAATGTTAAATGAGACTGCTGCCAATAATTTTGATAACTTTTGGAGGTCAGACAAAATGGTTTTGTTGTGGTTACAATTTCATCAATAATGACTATTATTATACACACGAGCGAGACGATTGGTTACTCGGAACTGATGCAGTCCAGACGCACACCGAAGAACTAGCAAATCACTGCATACGACCACTCTAATTATATAATTTCTCTTTGAAGTTTAAGCGACAATTTCTAAGTCGAAAGCTGTATTATATCGGGAACATTGATAACTTATGCACAAGATAAGTGAAGTAATTGCTTGGAAAACCTGGCACGACTTGTTTCGCGTTGGGCCAATTACGTTCCTTTCACACAGATGTGTCTAATAACTAAGCTATTAGGATATTTAAAAAAAAACGAGCTTTTACGAGATTTGTATTTATTTTTCTTCCCATTGTTTATTTGTTATTGGCTTTAATATGTTTTCTTAGTAGATACAGAACAGATGAATGGTAGAGGACAAAACATATACTTAATAAGTATCTACATAGCTTAATAGCTGTCAAATTACTGATTCTAGGAACCTTACTATCAAAATAGAGTCGCACACACTGAGAAATTAGATTCAGACAAAACATGTTTCTTTTGTAGTTCCTAGTATTATTTTTATTAAACGTTTGATATTTAATTATTCAACAGCAAATATTTATATAATGACTCGTTTTCATAAATGATTTGCTGTTATTATTATACAAAAATCACTTGTACTTTTTTCTCAGTGCGTTGTGCGAATTGAATCCGAGACGGGACAACCCCTAGACCGTTAGGCTATTGGCGGTGATGAAAATAGTAGCCAATGCTAGTAACTTAATGGTCACTACTAGTGTAGAGACGGTCCTTATTTACGTTTGTACCTTGGCACAGATGCGTCGCACTGCAGAGTTCAAGCGGGAAAACGCGTCGCTCCTGGACGGGCTGCTCCCCGAGCACGAGAAAGACGCCTTCCTCGACCACAAGGTGGTGAACGTGATGAAGGGGCGCGACCACAAGGGCCGGCGGGTCCTCATCGTCAACGTCGGAGGTACGCGACTCTTAGGCCTGTATTAATAAATCGAACTCAAGTCTGAGAGTGGTCTTAAGAACGCCTTTGATGTGTTATTTTGTACTGGCATGACATTTACAATTTAATATTTTAATGGCTTTCAGACTTGAGATCGATTCATTAATAAGGGTTCCTTACACACTTGTGGTAGGTACCACTACGGAATAATAAAAATTAATGTATAAACGGAAAAAAATAATTGATTCAGTTTATTTTAAAAGCCCGATATAATACTGGGGGGTTTGGATAAGTATCGGGTATATTATAGGGATTCAATTGTATGAACATTCAAGCACGTTTCTGAAAATTTACAAAATATTGCACTTCAATTAAAAAAAGATACTGTTATCTTAAGACCTATGCAAAATTAATACATTTTTTTTTTCAATATTGGTGGCTGCTTCTGTTAATGCAGGTTACACTGTTTTCTAGGCCTTTGGATGTGTTGTTAGGCCGCAACACTGAAGTTACGACAAAAGGCCTGTAACTCAGAAGAATATAATAGAAACGTATAGTAATGTCTTCACGACACATTTGCGGAATAAGAACTTTAATTATTTTTTCAATCTTTTGAAACACCCTGAATACTTTCTGTTACTGATGAGTACAAAACTTTACCCTCAATATAAACATCAATAAGATAGTAAAGGCACAATAAAATGATTCCTTTCAATCGTGTTTCTTTTGTTTAGAAAATATTGTTTTCTTTTTGTATTGGTATCGTATTCCCATTTCCAAGATAAATATCGATGATCCATCAAAATGGTATCTAACGTCTCGCGATTGTGGTAGAGAGTGGTTCCACTCCGAACCATGAGAAAAGTTATATACAGCGATGATTAATCACATGCCTATGAAACAATACAAGCATATGCCCATGCTCTTTCTACTTTTCTGTTGTTTGTTATTACTATTGAATTACGTAGAACTCATTATGTATTCATTTTATAAGGCTTAGAGTATAACTTTATCCAAGTATAGGCAAAACAATAAAATTTTAATTGAGTAGCGAATACCCAACGTTTTTCCTCTCTCTATGACCCTCGATGTTAAAGTATGCAAGAACATCAATGTATATTAAGAGGTGTTCATACAACTAATTTCATACACTAAGTCAGCCAAATTTTGAGTGCAGTATAGGTAATCATTGGTTGCAGGTACTTGGGATCCTAAGAAAGTGACAGCGGACCAGTTGTTCCGGCTGTTCTACCTGATCCACGAAGCCGCGATGCTCGAGCCCGAGTCACAAGTCCGCGGCACTGTAGTCTTAATGGACTTCCACAACATGGGATGGTCACAGGTCAGTAGATACGCCCATTATTCAATACCTCACGTCTTATGGATAAGAAGAGGGTAGCTAGCCTATAAATAAGAAATCCAGTCCCAAGACAATTTAGCATTTCCTCGGGACTCGTCGAGGGTTAAACCTTGCATCGGCGTCGTAATTGGACACCATTGTCGATCCTGGCTTACAAGAGTAACAGTAGTGGGAGTGCGTGGTGGGACTATTCCCATTTTTAAAATCCTTGGGGTTCAAAATGTAATTATAATCAAATAGTCCTACTAATATAGTTTGACATACGCTTTGCAAAACAAGGATATTGATCTTTCTGTTTTTACAATACACACAGTATAATATAGAGCTATATATTTCGTAGTTTGTTTATCGACTGCTAATCCATTAAGATTATGCATAACATTTATAATACAGCGTACCTACGTTTTCATAATGCCACGCAGTTGCTATTATAATTGGTCACGTAAATAAGTATATTGCGCCGTAGGACTACCCGTTGCGAAATGGTTGTGTCTAATCTTTTATCCGTCCATCTTTTGAGTCCACGTCAAGCACATTCGCCGAGTGCCGACGTCCACCGTCCACATCATAGTGACGAAACATGCCTTTATCCGTGCCAACTAGTTGGTGTCGTCATAATCATAACGACGTATTTGCGAAAACTGGTTTCTACGTTTGTATCAACTGTTACGATGACCTCTATGGCTGTTGAATTAAAGTTCATTGCAGCTTGTGCAGGTGTCTTGGTACAGAGCGGGTCTATGTTTTTTTCAGGAAATAGCTATCGCTAATATTTCTAGGTCGTTGCTTTAATGTACATGGGTATATAGGTAGGTATATGTCTCGTGTTCTACAAACCATTTGTTCATCTATTATATATAAGAGTGGATACAATTAGATTTCCCCCCCTAAAATATCTCCGTATACAATGTGAAAATGACACTGATAAGTTCAAATTACAAAGCATATAACTATTGATGTAATAATAATAATGAAACGAAGTCAAAGTTGACACTGTATCATTCACCAGCACCACACACGGCTAGATCACTTTCTCTGCGCGTGCGCATCGCATGGTGAATGATGATTTTAAAATAACATAGAGTTACTAAGCAACTTGCGCTGATGCTAAATGATAATGTAAATAAATAATAATTGAGCACCTAAAGAGGTACCTGTGCGTCGAATTCCAAGTTCATAGGTTTTAGTTTTGGATATATCGTTGTGACTGACCTACGAATTATATTATTCGAAGGAAGTGGGTTTCGCTATTGGTAGAGACTTTTTATTTATTTATCACACTATGCTTCCATTGTGTTCTACCGCGATTATAGGAGCTGGTTTTTTTTTTTTTTTATATGACTATATGTTGGTGGCCAGAGTGGCCATAACAACTTCACCCGGACAGAGGGCGAGCGCAAGTGCGCTCCAGCCAGAGGGGCAGGGGGGCAGCTAGCTCAAGGGCGCCACAAGGGACACGACCTCGGCTTGGGCCGCTACCAGGAGAGGTGGCGAGGGTAAATCTACCACCGGATCGGAACGCGACCTCGACTGAGAAGATCCTGGATTTTGAATCTTAGGATATTGCGTACATATTCACATTTTTACGACTCTATGCTTTTGAATCTCTATAGTTGGTCACATTCGTGTCTGTGTTGCAACAGCGACCGACATGTTTACATTACGAGTTTGATAGGCTATTTTGAGTGGTCAGAGCTATTGAACGATAAGGACGTATGAATGCCACGGAAAATAAATAGAATTAAGCAATTAGATAAACTCGCGACTCAATGTCGGTGGTTGCTTAAAAATTATACCATAGAGAAGTATGACAGTGAATGGGATAGACGTTTGCCCTCCCTAGTGTAAAGCATTCCTAAGGCACATAGCTTCAATAGAGTCCTCCTTATTTACCTAAGTATATTCATTGTAAGTTCCTTCGACAAGCAATCGGACCATAACCCATTGGTTTTCACCAAAGAAAACTCCCTAAACATTTTTATGAAACCGATACCTATTAGTCGCTTTGGTGAATCACGAAATTTCTTTAAAAACAAAGTGTAGGTAGGTAGATAGCACAATAACACACACTGTGCATGCTGTCTTGTTCTTCAAACAAAGAAAATTATATAGCAAGTCAAGTACCTACCTATGTTCGTAGCGTGTCGCCGCTCGTTCGTTGTTTGGTATATCTTTGTTTTAATACAACAACTCTGGCGTTAACGCCTAGCATTTAAGGCGTTTTTTTTTGACTCTACATAACGGCTCTGTAGTCAAATAGCCTTGTATCATTTGGCCCTTAGGTACCTACACGCTCGTATCACGCGAGAATGCAATTGATTTAGTTCGTTTCAAAGTGTAGGGGCCCTGAGCCTGCGAGGACACTGATTAGCATATAATATTATTGCTTTATATAAAAAAAACGTGTGCGTCTCGGGACGCTCGACAGAAGTTATAACCGCCGTAACGCGTTACGTCACGAAGCGGTATACCCTCCCATAAAAAGTTCTCACTTCAAAAATATGTTCGACTAGCTGTGCCCCGCGACTTCATCCGCGTAGTATTGGGTTTAAAAGTATCCTATATGTTAATCCCGGTTATAATCTATCTGTGTTCCAAATTTCATCCAAATCCGTTCAGTAGTTTTTGCGTGAAGGAGTAACAAACATACATACATACATACATACATACATACATACATACATACATCCACACTCACAAACTTTCGCATTTATAATATTAGTAGGATATGTCAAAATAAATATATTTTTTTTTTTTTTTAAAGGCAATGTTGCCAACCTGAAGGCGAGTGGTATAGTGGGTGGGTAAGGGACTGGTCTTCTGGCTCTTGCACTTGTCGTACGAAACGCAGCTATAATAGCTACTTTTCGCTAATCAAGCCAGCCCCATGTATGGGCTGTCGTCAAATGGGTACAGCTTGGCTCTACCACTGAAGCTATAGTGCCCATAATCAACACGCACCTTGTATTTTATTGGTATAACTTATTTCTCGCCACAACTTATTTTGTGGCGTTTTATGCCTTTAAAAATGTAATGCCTGTTACACGCACTGGGTCAGCGTGGTGGACGATGGCCCAAACCCCACCCCATTGAGAAAGAGTGTGCCCGGTATAATAGGTATCTGCCTACCTCTTCAGGGTAAACAGGAGTGATAGTGTATTATATAATGTATACTGTAATAATGCAAGATATTTTGCATAATATTTACAATATTATGCAAAATATTTGACGGCCGCTTGGCGCAGTGGTTCGAGCGTAGGCCGCTCGGCTCACTGCATTGGGTGGTTGCAGGTTCGATTCCCGTCAGGGTCAATTTCGGAAATGGCCTTTTCGTAATTTTCCCTGGTCTGGGTGTCACTGGGATCGCCCCCAGTCCATTGTACGGTACCCATAGTACAAGCGTTGCTTAGCTTGGGACCGTACAGTTGGTGTGTTCGTCTGGCGATATTTATTATTTATATTTTGCATAACAATACAAAATATTTATGCCATCTCATTATATTTAAAACTGTATGTTCATTCTTACGTTAACCCTTAATGGGCGTAAACCAAACAGGATCTTAGCAATTTTTCTAGACAAGAGTTGTTATTCTAAGCTAAGCAAATTACATCAAGTTTATGAATAAGACGACATTGATACTTAATACACACAAGTATGTGCTGTTTTGTAAACACTGAACAGGATCTTGGATATCGCTGTTTATCTTATCAATTTTATTACGATAATACATACAGATTAACATCATTCTACGTGTATCAATAATTTCTTCCGATATTGCAAGCTCACTATGTGTTGCCATATGGTTACATCCATCTGTACTTAACGACCTAATTAGCATTTGATGATAATTAACGAACGATATCTTGTTGTTCAATAATTATCTCGTAAACAGCAAACGGCAAAAGATCAATTACTGTTACAAATTAGTGATTAGTTGAGAACATAGATCAACATTATTTAATTTGAATAAATAAATAAATATAAATATCGCCAGACGAACACACCAACTGTATGGTTCCAAACTAAGCAACGCTTGTACTATGGGTACCGTACAATGGACTGGGGCGATCCCAGTGACACCCAGACCAGGGCAAATTACGAAAATGCCATTTCCGAAATTTGCCCCGGCGGGAATCGAACCCGCAACCACCATGTGCCGTGAGCCGAGCGGCCTACGCTCGAACCACTGCACCAATTGCGGTCGTCAAATATTTTGTATGTGCCGTTAATGGTACCTACTCATATTGGTATATAAGCAAGCAATTATAATAATTGTAGGTATGTACACATAGGTGTTTTTATACAAGGAATAAGAAGCCGTGAAGTTACGAGTATATTAGTAAGACATGAAGGAAATTAAAATATTGTGAAATTAATGCAATAAGATTTTATTGTTTGCGGTGACGATATTATATCAGTCATGTAAGTAAACTTTATTTTATAAACAATGGACGCCAAATTCAAATTAAAAGGCAAATAATACAGTAAGTCAATGAAAAATATCATTTGCATATGAACTGAAACCAAATAAATGTAGGTTGGTTCATGTAACTACGCATGAAATTGATTGAAACACACGGATAAATTCCGTCATATTTTCTGAGCCGGTATTACTTAAATCGGGCAATTTGAATTGTATTTTGGGGGCAATATTCCATCTGCATGTATCCATGTACCTAAATACAGAGGAGGAAAAGGGAAGCTGGGCCTATGGGCTTGGACTGATACCACTTTTTAATTCAGCACTCATATTTAAGTTCTACTTACCTTGTCCTTTACGGCCGGAAATTTCAGATTTTTTCCCCCTTAGGCTAAAAACTCTGATTTGTTCCCACCCCAAGGCCAATAGCTGGATAATTTTCCTCTCCTAAACTAGTAACATACAAATAATGCAAAATTTTGTTAGTAAGGATTACACCACATTTGGCGAGGGTCGTTTGTGCTTCCTTCCGGTTGATAGATATGTCGGCATTTCCCAGCAAGGAAAATGTG
The DNA here is from genome assembly GCA_905147325.1 of Notodonta dromedarius. Lineage (NCBI taxonomy): Eukaryota > Metazoa > Arthropoda > Insecta > Lepidoptera > Notodontidae > Notodonta > Notodonta dromedarius. Next base: position 10,822,325 of record LR990159.1, on the reverse strand, counting down.
TTTCCAATAAAATTATAATTGCCTTCCTCAGTCGCATCACGGCGCCGCCAAGAGGTCAAAGCTGTTAGATACGGCCTATCGTGTGTGAAATGATCGCATTTCGATTCCCGGTCACGTACCAATACTCATTGTGATGCGAAGATATTGATATCATTACATGTGTGATTTACTGCCGTGTTCTCTACCTCACTCTTTGTGGTTGTAATTTCTTGGTTTGATTTCCGGGTCGAGTATAATCGATCAGTCCGACTTGGTCCGTGGCAGCATTTTCTTTTTTTTACAGGATCCTATCGTACCGCAAACGGGTTTCCAGGAGGAAAAAACAACAAAATCCTAACCCCCTTATTAATGTGGATTAGCGTTTGTGCAGTTACACCATACTTTGTCTTCTTTTTTCGAATGCCAAATTACTGTTGACAGAAAGAGATAGTTCGGTGTGTAACTATTAGCCCGCTTTTTTTTTTTTTTTGATATGACTATATGTTATTGGCCAGAGTGGCCATAACAACTTCACCCGGACAGAGGGCGAGCGCAAGTGCGCTCCAGCCAGAGGGGCAGGAGGGCAGCTAGCTCAAGGGCGCCACAAGGGACACGACCTCGGCTTGGGCCGCTGCCAGGAGAGGTGGCGAGGGTAAATCTAGCACCAGATCGGAACGCGACCTCGACTGAGAAGATCTATTCGCCCGCTAATCCACGTTTATTAATAAGGGGGCAGAAGGCTGGGAACTATATCTCTTCAAATATTTTATTTGTCTACATCTTAGGTCTACGTTTAGCGTTAACATCATAGCTCTTCGGTACTTTGTGTTGTTCATGGCCCTAAGTTAGCTAATGAATTTGAGCGTAATAAAATTAAAATTGATAGGTTTATTTTTGGTACTTTGGACCATATAGGTAGGCTACTAACACAAACATGTTGACCTATAAGATGAAATAGCCAAAACCAATCTGTCTGACATTATGTCGATTGTCGGATTTATCGAACTACCGATTTTTGGCACGAAGATAATTAATTACCAATTGTTTTTCGATGGCATAGACGCGTATGAAATTAGCAGTCTTCGAACCCAGGTTAGAAAACAAATCAATTCCTCATTATCGAAGTCACAGGGAAAACGTATTCAGGGTTTTGTTTCAAGGGGCATCACGTCGGAGGCTCCGTTTAGTAATTCAGGAGATGTTTCTTCCAAGTACTTGTACTTTAAAGATTTGTCCCTTATTCGACATGTTTATAGGTCCCATAGTTGATCATCTATTATTGAATCGGACTCACCTTTTATCGGTTGCATACTTTATTCTTACCCACAAACTCGCCCATAGGCTTTCGTGTCCGTTCTTATGAGGACATTTTGAAATCGGCTCATTGCGGTAGGTAGACACGTTTGTAACAACATCATTACAGTATTGCGAGTACCATAACGGATATTGGGCAAGTGTAACGAGCTAAAGATTACAATCGCCTTAGCAGACACACGATAGCCATTCTGGGATTGTTTTCCACATTTAAAAAGAAGATCAATATTTTATGCAAATATCCTGCTCCTTTTGAAGCAAGGAAATTTGTTTTTCCTTAGTGCATGTGTAAATATCGTCGTGTTTGCACTGTCGTGGTGTGTTTCCACTTGTTGATCCCCAACGCGAGCTGTGCCTTGACCTCGGCGGTTGTGGGTGAGCATGGCCGACCACAACTGGGCTGTGTGATGTATCGGATATTTCGACGTAAGGTGTTAATGTTTTCAGCTAATTAAAGTACATGTTAATATTAAATGTTAGCGACCCGAGCTCGTCCCGGATTCACACGGCTTATCTCTACTATTGATAAGTGTATTTATATTGTACATATAAACATAGGTTATTAACAAAACGCCCACATCGATTTCATAATGTGTACCTACCATGAGTCGATTTAATTATCTTATATGATGATAAATAAGAGTCGAATGTGTCTAAAGTAAGCCCAAATATTTTAACTATACTACGTGCGGTGTTACTGATAATCTTTTGATCCCTGCTCTATAAGATAATGACGCACACAAAAGCGATAAATTAACATGGGTACCTATTGTTCTTGATTATCGATAGCCCAAAGAATGTTACTTTAAAAGTATGAATAGCAACTTGCCCCCGGTTCGCTAGGGTCAGTTTGTACACATCACTGAAACTCGCGAGGAAATTTGCATTTTATTTGAGTTGCAATCAGAACGATTAATGTATACTATGTTCAGTGGGGGATTAACCCATCTCCCAAGTATAGGCTGAGATTTTTTTGCCGCCCTTAACTCTACAATAGTCAGTTCCTAGATTATTTTTACAATCCAACAATGTGTTTCAAAATGCACATGAAATAGTTTTTGTGTATATTTCTGAGCTGATCAAAGGCTCTAAAGGGGCTAATGTATTCTACTTACACAACAATGAACATTCGGTCAACGTAAATTGAATAATCATTATAACACTTACAATCATCTAAAATATAAAAAGTAAAATTAAGTTTGACGCCCGTTTGTTGCAGTTTGTCCCCAAATTAGCCGCCCCTAAAATCTGCCGCCTAAGGCCACTGACTGTGTCAGGATTTCTCGGAGTTTGAATTTAAACTCTATTTTGATAGGTAATTAGGAATACGATTACTTATAACTCTGTGGGCCATAAAGGTACTGATAATGAAGAGCTGTGCCAGTATTTAACAGGAAAATGATGTTTATCAATGATTGTATTGTCTCCAGACGATGGGCTTGACGCCGGCGTTCTCAAAACGTCTTCTCACCTTCATCCAAGACGCCATGCCTCTCAGGCTGAAGGAGGTGCACTTCGTGAAGCAACCCATGGTCTTCAATGTCGTTTGGAATATGTTCAAACCTTTCATCAGGGAAAAACTTAAGACCAGAGTAAGTTTCGAGAATGTTTTGATGGCAAATTGTAGTTACACTCACAAGTCCGTGTATTTATTCCCTTTTCTGATAAATATTAAGTAAGTGTTAAGTAGGTAGTGATTATTATACATTCAGTCATTGTTCTCAAGATTCCGTTGACCCGGTTGTTACAAAGACGGCGATAATGTAATATTTTTAACAAATGCAATGATCAATATCTGCATCGTAATGTATGGAACTTTTTCTAGTAACAGTATGTCATTAGAAACACATTTTGACGTAGGCGCTCATCTTCTATGAGTTCCTGGTACCACGATTCATTATATTCACCTTGCTTCACAACCCTCTTATTCGATATAGCATTGAAAATAGTAGGTATTTAGACAATATTAGTTATCTTGTTTCATTTGATAACCAAAAGCGGGTCTTTACCTGTGTGCGTAGCTATTTGAATTTCAATTTAAATGCGATCTACTGTCATTTGCAGATTTTCTTCCACGGCTCGAAGATGGCGTCGCTCCACAAGCACGTCGCCCCGAGCCACCTGCCGGCGGACTACGGCGGCGAGCTGCCGGCCATCGACTATTCCGGGGCCAACTGGTATCCCGTCATCAACGACGTGCTCCCACACATCGAGAATTGGAACACGTACGGATTCGCCAAGAAGTCGTAGATAGCAGCCATTACAATAGACGTGGCAGAAACAATAGTGATCTGTGAATTGGACGATTTGACCCAAATTTAATGTAAGAAGTGTGTTCTATCCGTATTGCCTACTTTTTAAGGGCCTCTCTATAAGAAATTTAAATGTTTTGTTTTCAACGCAAATCATAAAAAAAATTATGTAAAATAACCATTGTTCTAACCTTCATCAATAAGCAAGTTACAAATTTTATAGATCATGTGACTGCGCTTTGGTATTATCAATTTGCTTGAGGAATTGTACCTATCGTCAGTCCTCGTTATACACTTGATCACGATTGATTCCGTCACAATTGTTAACGTATTGTTCTCATTTCACTTAAGGCTTAGATTAGATAAATGTCGAGTATGTATTAGACAATGTGGGGTCTTAAATTTTGGCCATAGCGTGCAATGAGACGGTCTTCATTAGTCATGTCATGTGTGCGAGCACCAGTAGGTAGTATAGTGCGGTTGAGCTTTTGGAGCTCACTATATTAAGTTTAGTATATGATAAGAATATATTCGATAGCTCTACCATTCGCTGATACGTTCCAGAACAGTCGCAAGCATCTAGCGTCTACGTAGAATATTTTAAGGCAAATTGTTGGTTCCTAGGGTGACTCCATGGGCGGTGCGGTAGCGTGGCCCCTTATAGGCTACACAATTTGCGAGACAAATATTTTACCAAGATGCTAGATATAAGCAAGCATATATAACTAATGGTGGGTATTGCAAATGATTGGTATGTTCGTATTTAGAATAATTAATAAATTAGTTATAATAACTTTGTTCGTTTGTACAATGAATATCGCAGCCGAATGTGAGCGAAAATCATGACACGTAAGGTAGATTTTGTATCGGTGCAAAAACATTTTTATTTATTTAGTTGTAGGAATATGTTCCCGTCAATGCATGTGTTTGTGTGGAGACTTGCATGTGTACTGTGGCTGTGAAAGTGATATGCCGTTCACCAAAATGTAGATATACCTTCATGAAACTGTACGATTGATGTCTATTTTTATACGTTTTTTTTAAGATATTGAAAAAGGAATTCCTGTCTTAAAATTAAGCGCGTTACGTTAAAATTAACACGTATACTTAGTTTTTTTTAATGATTGATTATAATAAAATTGTACCATTTTTAAAATTAATTTAGATGCTTAAACTATGGCTATGTTAATCTAGTTACATTACGATTAAATAGGTACTTTACAAAAATATTATGTAATTTTTGATATATATTTTCATATTCTCTTAGAATTGTATCCATTTAGCTTAGCATTTATAAATTATTATATAAAACGTCACATATGTATAGTATAAACGCATTTATACACAAAAATGACAATCTCGAGTGCCTTTAGTGTGCCTTTTACGGAACATTCCAATATTATTATATTTTCATGACCAATGTAATATAAATTGCTCAAATTGATAGCACCTGAATTGCTCAAAATAGATCTTGGGTTACGTGACGTCATCATTTTAATGGCGTTTTTCTCGGGATAGAAAATGTTTAAATAAAAAAAACTCCAAAGTTAATTAACGTTGTGTTTTATTATCTTCCCATTTTCATTATCTCGCCGCACCTACATAGGGAATGTTCTGAACTTATTATAATTTTTGATTACCTTTTAATACTTATTATAAACAAATTGGTACTACGTTCAACTTATACGTAAGTGGTAACCGTAACCTAGGACAACAGCAATTTGGAGGAACAGCATTAAGTAATGTTAAAGTTAAAGTAAATTCTAAAGTTACGTTCTAGTGTTCCTGCACAACAAAGCAGTGAGAGCGTGTTGCAGACGATAGTTTAGACGATGTTTACAAAAGTTGATGCCATAAAAATTTATGTAGGCGTTCACTAATATTTTTATTTATTTATTTATTTTCTCAATACATACAAATATCTTTACAGACTAGACCCAATGCGATATTGTTGCAAACTTAAAAATTAAAAATAATTTAACTGTTTTTATTTAACATAGCATTTAACTAGCTGTGCCCCGCGACTCCGTCCGCGTAGAATGTGGACCACCCTTAACATTTAGGGGTATGAAAAATAGATAGTAGCCTATTCTCAGACCTACCCGATATGCACACAAAATTTCATGAAAATAAGTCGAGCCGTTTCGGAGGAGTATGGTAACTAACATTGTGACACGAGAATTTTATATATATATATAAGATAACTAGCTGTGCCCCGCGACTCCGTCCGCGTTCTGTTGAATTTTTTCCTGAATTTTCTCTGCTATAAACCTCACGGAGCCCGAGACCTTTCCAACGAATGCAAAACCGTGGAAATCGGTTCGTGCGTTCTGGAGTTATAGCGTCAGGAAGGAAAACCCGACTTATTTTTATATAGTAGACTAGCTGTGCCCCGCGACTCCGTCCGCGTTCTGTTGAATTTTTTCCTGAATTTTCTTTGCTATAAACCTCACGGAGCCCGAGACCTTTCCAACGAATGCAAAACCGTGGAAATCGGTTCGTGCGTTCTGGAGTTATAGCGTCAGGAAGGAAAACCCGACTTATTTTTATATAGTAGATAACTATAACAGTATAAAATACTAGTTGTGCCCGCGACTTCGTCCGCGTGGAATAGTGTCTTTGGGTAGCATTTTAAATTATTTTGGCTAATTATTTTTGAGGGTTAATCTTTTACAAACGTTGAATGTCGTATTTATTTATATCGAATCAACAGCCTAAAAAATAAGTATCTAGCTTCTAGCTCAAAAAATGTCGATACTTTTATACAACATTTCATCCCCCCTTTCAACCCCTTACAACCCTTTTTTAAAAAGTAGCCTATGTCCTTTCTCAGGCTCTAGACTATCTGTGTGCCAAATTTAATTTAAATCGTTTCAGTAGTTTTGGCGTGAAAGCGCGAAAGACAGGCGGACAGAGTTACTTTCGCATTTATACTATTAGTAAGGATAGGAATTTCTGAGACTTCCGGATATAAGTGTACCCATATCATTTTATCCTCCGTATCTAGTAAACGAGTGAGCGAATCATAAAGAAGGTAATAGGTACCCATGCTTCAAGTAAAATGTTTATAAACGATATACATAAACAAAACAGGGAGTTATGAACATAAAAGTTATCTATAGTTAAATAGTTCGTTTATATTTTGCTGCCACCAGATGTCGCTAAGAGCAGCCGATCACCGATACACGGTACCATAATCACGTTATCATAATGTAGGGAATTTATACAGGTAGATATATATTTAGGTAGCCACATGTATTATTATTTCAATATTTCCTTGTTGACAATCCTTCGGCGCCTTGGACTAAGGACTTTAATATGACGTGACCACCCGAGTACAATTACTGAGTAAAATTACTGTAGTAAACGTATTTCACTTTAGCAAAAGTATTTCTGGTGGGTAAGTCACCTAGTAAGTATCCAACGTACTTATTTCATTGTAGGAGAAGTCTATTCCCTCGGAGCGTGGTTTTTTGTAGGATGCGCTTTATTTACCAATACTCAGTCGGTTCCTTTCTATTGGAAGTAAACCCGTCATAATCTAAAAAAGAAAGGCAAATTGTCTTCGCCCTGCGGCCGGCTGCTAGCGAGCGACGCCAGTGGTGGAATTGGAGTACCGTTAAGATGTGCTTCCAAACAGACATCTACTAAGTACCGCACCGCCGCGGAACGCGCGCGCACGTTACAGCTCTGTACTTCCTTTATAACGCACACAATATAATATTTCCTAAATTAATTCTATATATAGACTCGTCTTTTTTAACAAATTTGCACTTTGTGATATTAGACTATAAGGCAGTGTTGTGACAAGTTCCCGCATATCTGTGTCAAGTGAAAATGCAAGTGAATGGTGTTCTGCCGACGCACTGCTGCTGACACGCACAAAGTAAAGGCTCACATAACCGGTCATTTCCTGTATACATTACATACACTTATTCAGTAATATACAAACGACGTAATAATACTCTACAATGGAAGTGCAATTCGATAGGGATGGTACCCCGTTCGTAATTTGGGGAGGGAACACAATCCGGTTGGAAACCAGTTTGGAAAATGACAAGTGGTTGGAAAAGGCGGAGAAAGAATTGAGGGAAACTCCCGAAGTGGTTGAAGAAGCGTTGGTTGAATTGAGAAAGCTTTTAAAAAGTAAGTTGGCCTTTTTATTGACATAAGTAAGTATTGGTTAAGTGTTTATTTATTTAAACCTGCCCTCTGAAATTCCTATCCCTCATCACTCGAGTGTTGGAGTAGGTAGCAACCTACTTATTTTGTATTGTAAATGTAATAAGCATTTGTGCTTTCACAACTTTTATGTTTAAGAAAAGTGAAAGTAGATAATAATAACGTGCCGCCGCCGCGCCGGTGGGCACATCTGAGAGGAACTATTATTTATTTACTTCGTGTGATGAAATAGTTTAAAAACATGGAGAAAGTGGAACGTGAAAGAATGGCTTGGTTCATAAGATCTCGTGATTACGCGTGTATGGACCTAATAAGTTGTGGGTGATTCACACGGGCATATTTCCGCCGCACAATAACTCACAAAAGGGATTGTATACAATATTGTTCCTAGTTCTCAGTTTATATGTATAATCTATGTTCCTAGTTACGATATTGGTCTCAGTACGGCAGCGGAAATCAACCCTAATGATTGTTGAATACAATGTTTTGTTCTCACATACAAAAACAATCATAGGTACCTATAGGTAGATTTAAGATAAATCGTTAACACAGTTGCAGTAGGTATATATATTTTCTTGGTTTAATGTTCCATTACATTCGAAGGAGTTTTCAATCTGCACAAGCCTTTAATTCACCTAGTTTACGCAGTTTAGTTCGCGTTTGGTTGGTGGCCGGAAAATGTTTGCTGGAGAGGTCAGAGCCGCGATTTTTACACGCACGGCTTGATCGAGTGTTATAGTTACTGCAGTAATGCAATGCACAATAGGTAATTATGAATACAGGTAGGTATCTATGTTATGAAACAACAGAATACTTACATGCAATATTGGGTATAAAATATAACAGCGATATAATTTAAGAAAGACATGCCTATTAGGCGTGAGAATTTGAAATTCAGATCTAAAAATAGCGTGTTTGTTGCCAACTTGTTGGTTTTGTAAAATATGGGTTGAATTAAAAGATACCGAAAGTACTTTTTCAGCATAAGGTCATAACAAAATATTTGCCTGTAAAATCAGTTATTATAGTAGTTTTTTTATTATAACTGGCTTAGTAGCTTTAGTCTGCAGCTTCACAAGCGTATTTATATTTCATTTTATGGATGTCGAGAACAGTGCAACCTTCCAGTCCAACTATATAGCTACGAATGACCCCAGATGACCCCAGGTGACCCCATAAGTAAGTTAAAACCTAACAAAAACGGTCAAGCCGTTAGGAGGAAAATAATTACGAACACAAGCATACCGAATTGAAAATCTAAAGAAGATGACCTACCTGTATATAGGATCCTGTTTTCATAATGCACGATATTTAGTAAATGTCGCCATAGTAAATGGAACTTACATGTATGTACCTACCAGTTTAGAAAAACTGGTTAGATATTTATATACCATTGGCTGTGTGTTATAAGTGGGTACCTACTTCGCGAATTGTCAAATCAGATTGTCCTTGTAGTTGTAAAATTATTGCCTCAATTGGCAGCAATTGATGCATTTCTTGATTATTTAAGTATTTTTTTTACTTTTGTACCTACCGGCTCCATTTATAAAGTTCAACTTCTTAATGTTTTTTCTAACCTACCTTTACCAACTTATTATTAATTCAGTGTTTTTACTTTCTTATCAAGTGATGTCATTCATAATGAGTAAGTATCGCACGAAAATTATCTTTGCTTATCTAATTACGCAGGTAGGTACCTATCCAACTCACGATTATTTGCATTTGCAGACACAGATTATAGGTACCACACGGTGTATTACGTTCCTACTAAACATATTGTATAGATAAGCATGTTAAGAGGATGCACTCATTAAATTATGTATTATTTAGGAAACCACGTACCTATGTATTGAATAGATACTTAACCAATGTTGTAACAGATCATAAATAAATAATTCTGTAGTCCACAAATGTCGAGTACTTAAACTAAATATGATGACAAAAAGTATGTATGTTTTTCTCACACATTAAGGCCGTGAAAAGGACCGCAATACAAATCGGCTACCATGTTTGTTCCAGATGAAAAGACGCTTTATATCCCCGCTGAGAGGAACGACTTCCTCATGAAGTTCCTCAGGCCATGCAAGTTCTACCCACAGAGCGCATTCAAAATGGTAAGATGATTTATAACCTCCGCTATCAATGGGGGCTTCATTAATACTTAAGGTGAAGGCGCCTGTCTAGCACGCGAAGTTCAAATTTTTTGAGTTCTTTTAGAATTTTTTCAAAATCTGACAATAATAAAAGACAAATTTTGTAATTCGCGAAGAAGACCGTGTGCAGTGCATTTATTAATACATTTATTTTACTCTAAATATTATCACGGTGGATATGATACTAGTAAATCACTAAATATACAAAAATTGCCAGATTATCTGGATAGCTGTCGTTCTTGAAATGTTTTAGAGTAAGTTGGGTATATTAATAAATGCACTGCACACGGTCTTTTTCGCGAATTACAAAATTTGTCTTTTATTATTGTCAGATTTTGAAAAAATTCTAAAAGAACTCAAAAAATTTGAACTTCGCGGGCTAGATGGGCGCTTTAGCCTTAAGGTAAGTTACTTTAATACAAAGTAACTACAAATAAAAAACATGATCATATCCGGACACAGCCATTATAAAGCGATAAAATAAACATTAGATGTGGTTTTTATGAAACTATCCATAAAACGTGCTATTGAAATAAATTGTTAGTAGGTACCTCTACAATACGACCAACATCATGCAATTGGGAGGCTGGGTTTTTCACAGTCAAGTGGAATAAACCTTCGGACTGTATAGGTAGATAGATACAGAGCGATAGACATGCATTTTTTGTGAATAAATTATACGTTGGCAGGTGTTATTTCAAGTGTCCGACGTGTTAGGTACAGTCACAAAGTAAACATGAATTCATGAGCCAACACTCCTGCGACATATAATCAAGAATCAGGTACTTTAGTGTAATGGATTAACTTCCAAGATTCTCGACGCTGGTCAGTGAAAGAGTCGTCGATAGCAGCGATTCCCATTTTTTTTCTTCCAGCTCGCTATTTATTCTTCATTAATTACTCCCAGATACAATCATACTACAAGTTCAAGCTGTCGCACCCGGACTACTGTTATGATCTTCTGCCGTCTGCCGTGCGCAGCGGCCTGCAGCACTCCGTCGTGTCGATCCTGGCGCCGAGGGACCAGCACGGGAGGCGCATTATACTAGTAGACTCTGGAGGTTTGTCATCGATACTTACTAGGATTCACAATCCCATGTGGTTATTTATTTATAGATATTATAGAAAATCAACAATTCGAACTAAATTACGCATTATCCATGTTCAGGGTGTAAAAAGGACATACTCTGGATTCAACTAATGATTCCGGCCCCCCCAGAGTAGTAATTTTACGTTGATATTTTTATGAATTAAGTATGCTAAAATTTTTCAACATTTTTAAATTGATTTTAGCGTGAAATGCACGCTCGAGCGTATTGTTTCAATTTACATTGCAGTTTATGTCTGAATTGTAATTATTGAGTTTTTTTATGTAAAATCACTCGAGATAGATTTAAATAATGATTTCATGCTAAGATCAATTTAATAATGCTGAAAATTTGCTAACTCTATATTTAAAGATGTATTAACTCTTGGAAGGATTATCATCACTAAATATAACTTCCAATGTCTCAAACATTTCCATTTAATAAGCCTATCTTTGTTTATTTCCAGAAAGGTGGAATCCACGCGAGGTGCCCCTCAAGGAAGTGTTCCGTTGCATGCAGCTAGGGCTAGAGGGCGCGATGGTGGAGCCGCAGACGCAGATTTGTGGAATAACCTGTGTCATTGACATGAAGGGCCTATCCTTGCGACATGTTATGCAGTTCACACCTTCCTATGCGAAGATGGTTCTTGAATGGGTCCAGGTAAAATAATATTTTTTGAAAGCCCCGATTGATAATAGTATTTCTTTACTGCTAAGTGTTGTGGGGACTTATATGCTGGCGATACAAGACATAGAAGATCTTTTAATAAATCTGGCATCTGCATTTGGGAATCTGTTTCTTTACATCATTTAGGAAGTCAGTCGGATTTTTGTTCTGATTCATTTCGTGTGCAACGTTAATTCTCACTAACACTTAACGAGGCTGGAGGTATAGGAAGTATATATATAGATTCCTAAGCAATTAACTGCTTATTCGTAGGTATTGCAATGCATATGAAGGTTGTGCAATTGATGTTAAGGATGTGTACAAACTTACGTCCTAAATGCGTGTAATTAGAACTGTTTGGAAATAATTGAGATAACATTGAGAACGTAAGAACTAAAAATGGCGAGGTACATACGTCTCCTATAGAGGCAGTTACATGGCAAACTATAAATGGTTCGTTACTACTTTTAAACCGCAAAAGCACGACAGGTACAGTTAGAAATGACCGCGACTTATGCTTATACATATGCACATTTTTTGATTCCAGGAATGCGTGCCAATGCGTTTGAAAGCAATCCACGTGGTGAACCAGCCGTACATATTCAACATGTTGTTGGCGATGTTCAAGCCTTTCATGAGCGAGAAGCTTCGGTCGAGGATCCACCTGCATGGGAACAACCTGGACTCGTTGATGGAACACGTCGACCCGAAGGCGCTGAGGAAACGGCACGGGGGCCTGCTGCCGGAGCCTGAAATACCTGGTGACGTGCTGTGGAAGATGCTGCATCACTATGAAGATGATTTCAAATGTGAGTACTTACCGCATCCGCTACAGATGGTAGAGTCATACAAAAATGCAGATAGCGGACAGTGTCTTCAATATATGCCGTGGCGCTGTTTATAGTTTAAGCCGGGAGAGTCTGTTCTATAGATTCGTAGCTTATAGAGAAATCTGAACTATCGTCTCAGAGTAGAGTCAATTATTCATTCTCAAGTGAAAGTTAGCTTTAACTCGGCAACACCGTCGGTGTTTCCTTTTCTGTTCAATTGCTTTTAATGCGACCGTTAGCCAAGTTGACTAATTGTTGAGTATACCGTGACCGAGCCAAGTCACACCTCGATTGCAGTGACGATGTTTTGTTTCTATTTTGTACTTAAAAAAAAATAGAAACAGCAATATGAATCGGTGAAATGTTTAGCCAGGGCAAACACATTGTTAGGTTTATAAGAAAACATCATGCTAAATAGTCTACATATATATTAAAAAAGTACGCTCGTACCTATATAATTCCTGTAAACTAACTAACTAACTTTACCTATAATGTAAAAATAATGGCTTTTGGTCCGATTTATCACTTAATTTTTGAAAACAAAAGTTAATAATTCCAGCAGTAGGTACTTACCTAAGCTTGGTTTATCGACAATGAAAGGCAAGGATTTACAGCTATCAGCCGAATATTACTTAATCGATAGTGTGAAACGTAGCTAGAACCGATATTTTAAAAGAAAAAAAAATATATGATGTATTTAAATAAAGCCGTTCTCTCTTTTGTTTGAGTTACATTTCAGCACCGACTCGGCAGTAGGCAGGTTGTTAAGTAGTTACGTAGCAATACACGCGATCTTAGTCCTGGATTTCTTCAATATTATCATAAAAGATACAACAAAACACATCATCCATTATACTGATTCATTTGGAATACCATGTAGGTAACTTTTTTTATATGTAGGTATACCAACCTGATTATTACTGGTTTTATAAACTAGTATATTTCTATTTCCAGTGGCGAGCACGTACGGCTACGTGACTGAGAAGACAAACAACAATAACATCCAGACGTAGATTATTTACACGAGTTGTGTACAAATTACGAATAGTTATACTATGTACATACATACATATCGGAGGTTTAATTGTATAGACAATTTTCTCATTAGTTATTATCAAGTAGATAGGTGTAGGGTTGATGAATAAAATCTAATTTTATACATAAAGTTGTTTCATTTATTGTTTATAGGTATTATCTAACTTACAATATGTGACGCATTGTTTAATGTATAACATTATGTTCATATTTAGCAAGGCGCCTTCGTATGAAGTTTTATTATCAGTAATGTCTTATATCTATACATTATTTTATCATCGCCCCAATCGCGGTCTTATGTAGTGATGCATATAATTCATTAAATATTAACATCCCTGTGATCACCGTATCTTTACAAGTATATAAAATATTTGTAACATTCGGCTTAAGGATTATCATTAATTTAAATCTTGATGAGTACTTAAGAAATATAATAAAAAATATATAATATAAATATTCAGTAGGTACTTATAACTTGATTGTACATTGTTGGGTAAGAAACGGTTTGGGTAGAATTTCGATAAAAAAATAAATAATTCAGATAGGACGCGTCTATTAACACACACAAATATATATTTGTAATAAATCACAGCCAGCTGATTTTTAATAAAAATAAATAAAGTCAACTCTTAATAAATTGGAAATTGTCATGCATTAAGAATTGGCTCGCCCCTCACATGTAATTCATATTTAATTATAACGATACTAACGATACTAGATACTAGATAATTATTACATTAGATTGAACATCACCAAATTTTATTCCACCAAAAATTAATAATTAATGTGAGCTCATTTTGAAAAATAACTTCTTATTAAGCCTATTTACGCGCATATACATTACGGTTATTTGTACGGCTACTTAACCTAACTTAGGAAACTACAGTATCACGATATGCTCAATATCACAATAACGCAATCCACATCACTCGATCAGCGCACTGTTCACTTCTTCTTGTACCCAAATGAGTTGATCGCTGCGAACAAAAGAAAAAATGCTCAAAAAACAAAGTTAAAGATACTTACTCCATAAGCTTTGCATCGCCACGTAACATTGAGTAAAAATATTTTTAATCCTGCTCTTGAATTCATGAACCGATTTAAAAAAAAATAGCAGTAGATACGCAGCACGTAAAATCTCTACCTACCTAAATGAAATTAAAATCGAGACGATAGAGAGAGTTTCCAATTCTCATTCCATTGAGAGAGTAGCCTATTTGTGGCAATTTGTCAAAATAATTATAATGAGATTTTACCGCATAATACCTACTAACTAGTACGGCAAGTGGGCAAAATGTTTTAGGTTTACGTTACGTTACATTGAAGTGTTTTAGTGCCTTAATAATTATGTTAAAGCACTCACCGGAGAACTCCTGGTCACACATGAGCAGCAGCTCGAGCCACTGCGCCCCGCTGACGCTGGGTATGGAGAGAGTGCCACCGTACTTGTCTGGCAGGCACTTGGGACTGATGTACTCGTGCAGCAACTTCCTGTCGCTGCCCATGAACACGATGCGCGAGCGCAGCTTCTCTTTAAGGAACGGCTTGAAGATCTTGAACACCATGTCGAAGATGAACGGCTGGTTGATTATGTACAGGCCTTTGATTCGGAGGGGTATCGCTTCCTGGAATTAAATGAGAGGTTCTGTTAGATAAGGACATTAATGAAGAAAAAAAATGATGGTTAATGTTTAGGCACTATTCCGGCAGAGGTAGGTACAGTCAAAGTTCATAGGCAGGTGCATAGCACGCAAAGATTGTATTGCTGTCTGCATACGGCACCTATTGATTGAGATTGCAAATTAACTAACTTTGGTAACGGCAAACACTTTTAAGTAAACAATGAGCCATTCGTACAAACAAAAGTGAATACTCATAGCAGTGTAGAGACACCATATGAGCGAGATGTTATAAACTTATAGTTCAAAATATACTAGTATAAAGCGGTCAACACTTTTTGGGTCAGATTGTAAGATACTAATTCTCCATACTTTTCCCGATATGACCCGAACTCTATTGTAGAAATAACAAAACAATGTCCTGCGTACCTGTAGCCATTCGACGATTCTGTTGGCGAAGCTGGGCGTGAACTGCAGCACATGCTGCATGGAGAGGCCGTCCATGTCGAAGATGACGACGGCGCCGCACACCTGCGTCTCCGGCTCCAGCATGGCCGCCTCCAGGAACAGCACGCACCCCTTGAACACCTCATCCAGGCTGCACTTGCTCGGTTTCCATTTTTCTGGACGTATCAATATAATTTTAACGCCTCATGGATACCTGTTTCCTTGCGGCCTGCCGTCTAAAACCCAATGGTAGTCCGACTCCTGGTTTAAGGTGGGAGTTATGCGTAAACAGATATATCTAACAATTGAGAGCGACACCACTATACAATTAAATAAGAATCACTGTCAGCGAACTGCTTTTTCAAGCTCCATCTTTTTCAAGTGCAGCTAAGTACTCGTATGCCTCTTTATTTCTCGTATGTACATGGGATAGAATAGACATTGAAAAGCTAAATTTGAAGATGTTTGAGGTTCATGGTTGTAAGTAAGAAATGGTATAACTAGCGTGATAACCAGAGATGGCGATACGTCAATTTAAAAGTAAGGTGAATCGAGTCAACACTCAAATAAGCGCTGCTGAGGTACCCACCCACAAGGTATATACAGTAATAACCAGGTGACGTCAAACATGATGAGGGAATTTTTGTTCTCAGTAATAGGGTCCTACCGCTGGCATTGTTCGCAGCGTATCATTACCTGGATCACGTTACCGTGACCAGCGCATACCCAGAAATACCCATACTGAACTAACAAACTTTATTTGTTACGTATTTATGGCACTTATTTAGATCCGTATTAAACAAAAAATTACAAGTCTGGTTTTTGTTCAACTTTTGCTGCTATTTTTAGTTATAAACTAAAGTTATAACTTAACAAAGATTGTAAGGTAAAGTAACTAAGGTTTTAAGTAAAAATATTGTTGAGTGATAGCTATACCTAGTACTTATCGGTAGACATAATTTACAATGAGAACTGAACTACCACCAACTGAACAAACCACCTGTAGATTGGATAATGATTAAAAATTAGTAACGGACTGATAACAATTAAATTTAGCTATGGTTGGATGAAGTCTGACCAAATTACAAAGAAATAAAAGGTTACTTACTGCCTAATTCAAGGACGAGCACTCGCCTGCCGCGCTGGTCCCTCGTGGGCAGGACTGTGAGCACATTCTGGTTGAAAACATTGGTCTCCTTGCTGGGAGTCAATCCTTCATAGTGCTTCGGATGCTTCTGCTTGAAAGCGTAGTACCTCTTTATCTGCGGGTATTATTCTTAAATTAGTATTATAGTATATCTTCGTTGCTTTGCATGTTATATTTCATTTGGTAAATCACTTCCGTCTTAATTATGGGTTGTGTGAATAAAAAGTGGTCTGATTTAGTTGAAAAAATGTCAAGGGAGTGACCGACAGAGACCGCACAGCCTAAGCCTAGAAGCATACAATTTTGCACAAGAGTTCCTTGTAGGAGACTTTAGGGAGGGATTACATACCAGGTCATAAGCACTCTCTGGGTAAAACTTGCATGGCCTCAGGAATCTAACCAGCCACGCTTCGTTGTCTAAAGGAACGTGCAAATCTTTATCAGCTGCAAAAAAAAACATTTGGTTAATATTTATATACATTTGGCTTATATTTCGCACGTGTTGTCCAAACGTTTTAAAAATACTTTATACTCCTTTTTTTAATAGACTTGTCAGTTAACTGCGATCGTTCAAGGTGTTATTCGGATTATTAGGCGGGTAATGACATGAACAATGTACTAAAATCAGGGCTATTATTAACTCAGCAAAACTGTGGATTTCTTGTGATGATATATCGAAATATAAGATTTAATATCTTATAAAATGTTAAACGTTTGAAGTACCAAACTAGTTTGATATTATTAAATGTATGATGACGGTTTAATAATTAATAACTACTATATATTTAACTATTAGGTAAGAATTAAATGATAGATCTTTAAAGTGACATTAAATTAACTTAAAGTTAGTTCACGTGATCACGTCATGAGAAGTTTGTGTTTGTTTAACATAACGTTGGATAACAAAGTAAAGTCTTATAAGGTAATGGAAAAGCAATTCTATTGAGTTGACTCTTGAATGTAGGTACGTAAAAATCCCGAGATCCATTACCATCGCATAAATTACTTGTTAATCAATTATCATTCAGTGTTTTTTCGAGTGTGTATGATGAATATTCGTGTGTTTGTTAAGTATTTTGCTTATTTACCTTACTTAAATTTATTTAAACAGTCATAAATGGTGAGATCGCATGATATAGTGTGATGTACTCGTATGTTATTGCAACGGTGGTATAGCAAAGCCAATTGACTACAGATCATGTAACTGGTTCGACCGGGGTAGAACCACCCTATCACAGAAGATCAGCGTAAAGTAGCTATTATAGATGCGTTTCGTACGATGCGTGAGAGAGCCGGAAGGCTAACCTGCTCCCTTTCCCATCCTCTATCCTCCTTCCCCCTGCCCTGGTCGGAAATGCCTTTAGTACCTATCTATAGGCTACGGTAACTGCCTTACATCAGGCGGGCTAAACGCTTGTTTGTCGGCTTTGTTATAAAAAAAACAGGTGATAGTTGGTTCGTTTTGTTCGTTTCGTAACGAAGGTGTCAGGTGTAAACTTTATTATAGACCCAAAGGTCCCCCGCGTAAGAACTAGGAAAAACTACCAGCTGTCTGGTTTTTTAGCCCACAGATCTCAAAATAAAATCAATGCAGAGAGAGATACCAATTTCGTGCTCGATAAATGAAACATCGACAGCGATTGGGCACACTTCGAAAGGTGATAAAGGTAAAATTAAAACCGATAAGACATATTGTGAAATTAACTCAAAAAAATGCAGGTTATTATTTAATTATTACGTTTTCTTAACAAATAATAATTGTTTACTAACGTATGGCAGGTACATTTAGATATTTAACAGTTTGTTTTGTATGATGGGTTTTGTATGATGAGTATAAATATTATTTATATGTTGACTTTTGCGTACTCATCGTTGGATGAAGGATCAGTTGCGTTAACTCATTGTTTGCCAATTAGCACGTAGTCTCAGACCAAAGGGCAATAAGTTAACCAACGGATTAACATACCTCTCGCATTGTTATAAACCGATGAACCCGGTTGGACGGTCAAATGTCGAAAATATGGGAATAACATTTATCTTTAATAAATAGCCATGTCGTCAAACAAGCGTACGACGACCCGCCTGAGTTTAACATTCTGATGTTGCATTTATTAACCTCACCGCCCTGACTAAAATTTTGGAGCATTACACACGTAGTCTCAAATACTTAAACTGGACTTAAATATTTAAGTGCTGAGTGCATATTGACTGAGTACCTTCTAGCAGTCTCTTCAGGTCCTCAATAGCGGGTTTGACGATTTCTGGCGTTTCCCGCAGTTCTGTCCGAGCGATGTCGCGCACCGACTCCCGCGGCTCGTCCAGCTCGAACTGCAGCAGGAAGTCGCCCAGCTGCACGCCTGGTATCTTCTCCAGGTCCGTCAGCATATGCTGCGATACTGTGAACAGAAGCAGTGAATTGTGAATACTCTTTTGTAATATGCACTAGATACCTGCAAGAATTACTAGACCTATTTAAAACTAATAATTAGTAATAACTAAAAATTTTACAATTTCCTTCTGCTATGAGGGATGGGGTATAAGTACATTTATTGGAAGAAGCAAACGTAAGTTTTGATAAGTACTTATTGAAGTATTGTTTGTCTTATTATTACTTCTAACACTAAATACTATAAAGAAAAGACCTCAACGCGCGGCTTTTCTGTCTATATGAATGAGCTATTATAATCATGACAAACACTGAACGGATTTGGATGCAATTTTCACTGTAAGATGTGATATTCTCTAGGATGCTTTATTACGTACTTATTCTTCTAAAATCACGCGAATGAAGCCGTGGGAAAAAGTAAGATAAAATTACCGTTACTGTGATAAAAAAATTATAAAAATAACCGACCGAATAAGGTTTTTGCTATGGATTAGTCATAAATACAGAAATATAATTTAGAAATCGTAAATTCGGATTATTTTAAGTAAATGAATATACATCCGTATTCTTTTTATATCGAATACTTTTTGCAGATTTACTAATGCTCAACACCCATTGGACAAAATTAGTGTGATAATCGGTCACAAACTGGTTAGCTAAAGACTAGAAGAGTACAAGGTATTTCGTCTAATACGAAATTAATGGATGTTTAATTATATAATCGGAATATTCCACCCGGAAATTGAAACTTAAACGCATTATTCTGTGACTTCCCGAAGGTAATCAAGTAGGTAATTAATAAGATACCTATCTGGCGTTATTCGCAATTTTAACTGAACTGGCATGGTGTAGCTGATGCGGTGACAAAATATCCGGATAATATATTATTACTTATATATTATGAAATTAAATACTTGGAAGACAATAATAATTGACCTACATAGAATAAAAATATAAGAGCAAGTAGGTATTAGGAGAAATTATGCTATGCTAAACATGGGTTACGTACGATGTATGACAGATGTAGTGTGAATAACTTTAATACCTACAATGTCGGCAATAATAATTCAACACCAATAGTTTCCGTATGGAAATAACAGTATTTGCATTGCTATACAAATAATTCGACATGGAGGTCATGTTGAGAACTCTGAATCTATAAATACAATGATCTCACTGAACACATTTTGCTTAAATTTTATCGATTTAAGTAAGAGTAAAATTAAAACTAAGTCAATGTATACTAGTATTTTTTAATAATCACATATCTAACTTAAAACTTTGACGTAGAAGATGTATGTGGTTATTTTTAAATAACGATGGCAAAATTTATTTAGGTTTTGCTTAAAGGAGGTATCAATAATAAATTAAAAAAAATGATCGTATCGTGAATATATAGTTAGTTTAATTTGTCCTTTGGTCAACATCCGTGTTTTGGTGTCACCAGCTCAAATGTTGTAGGTGCAATTTTCATAATTTGCTGATAAAAAATATCAAAAATAAACATGGGTAGAATTATAAGGGATTTATAATAACGCTTCAATAAGCTTTCAAAAACAGCTGAATTTAGCTTTTAATAAAACCTGAATAGATTTTCTTTTTTTTTTTGTGCACGGAATATTGCATTGCATCGAATAATTATCAAGTAAGCACCTAATACTGAAAATAATGGCTTCAAATGTTTTATGTAATCTTAAACTTACTTTTCACCATTTTCTCCAACAAGATCTGCGGTAAACTTGATGAGCAATTGATTGATTGAAATCACAAATGAATCTCGCACGAGATGTTTCGACGGAGCGCCTAACCGCGAGACTGAGATTGGTTTAGTCAACGTTTACTTTTATTGTACGCTTTGCTCACCTACCTACTATTACCGGTGTTACACATTGCTTTGTTGCTGATAAATTAATTACAATCGTCATTTAATACTACATTGATTGTAGAAGGGAGTCATTTGTCGATTAGGGATAATTATTTATTACGAAATACTTTTGCAAATGAGCCGCATCGTCATAATAAAACATTAATGTAAATACCAGAGCGTAAGGCTAGTTGAATCGCTGGTATCAGTACTTAATAAAGGTAGATCCATTTCATGTTATAAGTAAATGGGAAATAAATTTATCTAAGTAGGTATATATTCTGCAGACTACTGATTTATGCAGACCGACATGCTACTAACACATAAAAATAATGATTACTCATTTTGACTTAGTTTCTGTTTGTTTGGGCTGGGAATCTATCCAGTATTTCTCATGTCATGTTATATGAAATACAGGGTTGTTTTTTTTTTTTATGTAACTAACACGCACGTTCTGCTGTTGACAAAAGGCAACCCTCATATGAGTTATTGTAGGTTGATTTCGGTTTGTATAAGTAGGTATGCGTGGTTTGGTTACATTCTGCAATACAAAGAGAAAAATCCAATAGGTACTTAGTAAGATTTTCCACATTGCGATGTCGTCTTGAGATCAACACGATGGGAGAGAATGGATGTTTTAAACAGTCCTACCATATCTAGAGGTAATTAAAGTTGAAAATGAGTTTGAGATGCATGCACATCGAGCAGTTTATTTGCCCTACAGCGGCACTCACTTAACTTGTATACTAAAACCAAGTGTAACGACACTAGCGCCATCTATAATGTAGTAGTATCATTAATTTAGTCTGTATACTAACAATATATTTGCGAGTGCGTTCCGAGCGAGTTGACTTTAGATAGTTTCTGCTAGTGGGCATCAGATGGCAGGTTAGTCAACAAAAAAATATAACTTGGTAACTATTTTTATGTAGATGCGCAAGTTTCTTTAAGTAAATTAACTACTAAAGCTAGTAAAAACTAAACAACACACGTATAAATATTATTTGTTTTATGAACATTGAAGATAGACAGAGATATAGTCTCCAGTTTTAGCAGCCTACCCACACAACGCGCAGGCGTGACACACGGATCTTTTGGGCCCATGCCAAAATGAAAGCGCAACCCTAACACGGCAAGGCCTAGACCTACATTTTTTGTTTGTCATACGCTGAACTTATCCATAAGTAAGTTCATGAATACGAAAGGAACCAAAAAAATCAGTTTCAAGGTTTTAACTTGTAAGTAAGTAAGTAATAATTACAAGGAATGTTAACAATTTAGGTAATTAAATTAAAGAAATAATCATTAAATAGCGAGGCGAAAATGGTGCGACGATTTGAAGAACTCTGCGGGTAGAACGTGGCCATGTTGTGGCCAGGTTTTAGGTTTTAGGTAATTATGGAGGCGGATACGGGAGAGCTTTACCCAACAATGGCTTATTTAATAGGCTATTAAATAATGAATAAGTAATTATAACAACATGAAAATGAATTAAAATTAACTCCTGCCACATTCACTTTTTAAATCTCCCAACCGCTTCATTGCCCTTTCTTGGAAAACATAAATAATTTATCAATGCATTTATGAATTTGGCAAAGTTGACGTGCTTGGCGAGTCGGACGAAAATGACAATAATATCTACTTATACCCACATCCTGTCTCACCTATTGTTGGCACTTGCCGCTCGTATGTACGTGGATTCGACTTTATTAATTGTATTGATTTCAACACAAAAACTTAACGACAACAAAATGGTTTTTGTGGTTCCTAGTATAAGAAAGAACCTTTATTTTTATTTTTTACAAACGTTTCGTAATTAATAATATGAAAAAAATGCTATAAACAATAACTGCGGAGTACAAAAATTATAATTGATGTCGTATTTTTTTTTTCTAAAAATCATTAATCCTCGTATTTAAACGCTGCAAAAGTTAAATGTAAATGTGTAGGAACACCATACTGTTTAATTGGAACGTAAGGTTACCTTAAGGACTATGATAGGGTGAGCAAACGAGTGGTAACTCTTTGAATTGGTTTCCGGGCCCGGCATGAAAAGCACGTCGTGTGACGTAATCGTCATTGCCGTACATTTCATTAAGTACCGTACAGTACATTAAATTCCGTACATTTCAGGTAACCCAGTCACAGGTTCGTTATGACCCAGTTAAATCGGCAGATTATAATATTGATACTTATTTAATATTAGGAAAATACCAACTAAGTCTTTGTTCCCTACCTACTTAATATTAAATAAGTATCAATACATAATCTACCGATTTAACTGGGTCATAACGATTCTGTGACTGGGTTACCTAATCTCTGGTTTGTGAAAGCAAGCCTTGGCTTTGGCTTGTTACAAATGTTATGCTAATGAGATGATGTTTATATTATAAGATTAACTAACTACCTCAGCCTGATCTTATAATGGAACTTGAATCACGTTGAAATAATGCGGTACCATCTAATTACCTAGGCAACTTGGACTTGGTCTGTAAATTACTACACGTCATGGTCCATATAAGTACCTACTTACAATTTTGCATAAAAGCAGATTTATTTCAAAATGTCTTTGTGCAGTACCGAACAATGATTTGTTGTATGTAACAACGCATGCATTCAACATCATTGTTCTACAGACTTGCGATTCTTTTGTAAGACTAGGTACGATTACGCTATGTATGGTAGGTATAAAGAGGGACGAGCGAGAGGTGAAGGGGTGTCATAATAATGCACGCTTTTTGAATCTATGAGTATTTTATTATAGAACTAAGCCAACAAACACGCGTATGGCCTGTCTGATGTTAAGCAGTTACCGTTTCCTATGGTGGCTTTCAATATCAAAGGTAGTGCTCGCATGTTGCCGACCTGAAGGGGAGTAGGTCAGACGGACGAGAAAGTAGGAGGGGTTGGGCTTCCGGCTCCCTCACACATCGTATGAAATGCCGCTATAATAGCTACTGTAAGCCGATCTTCTGTTAGGGTGGTAAGTAGGTTCAGCTGTAATGGCTTCAGCTTGGCTCTACCACCGAGAACACGTGTTTGGGAAGGCGCCAATCGGCGGGTTAATGCACGATTGCACGTGTCCGGCATACGCGAGCAGACGCCGGCATCTATCTGATTAATATCCCATTGTCTAACGCTAAAAATAAACGTTATCACACTTGAAAACGTAGTTGGAGCTGCCGAACTGCATGGCCACATGCGGCGAAAGCATCCATTGCATCCTCTCAATAAGGCTGCGCCCCGCCCGGTCCGATTACTAAAAAGTGTGACGGGGTACAGATAGTTTTTGTTAGACCAATATGTAGTTACTAGATCTATATCTAGTCTGGTCCATATTTTCCTATTATCTATATAATAGGAAAATATGGACCAGACAGGCCTATTGAGAAATATTTGCGCTTTCACGTAGTAACTACCACCGAAATACCATAGGTAATTCAGATTAGACAAAATAGGCACCTATCACTTAAAGGTATTTTAGTAAACGGATATATATTTTAGTAAACTTTATAAATTATTCGGAATGCAATTAAAACTGACATATTGATATATTACGATATTAGCACTTGATGAACATGAACCAACCATGAATATCAAGTTTTTACACAATAAATTTCCAGTTCTGAGAACTGAATTGGAAATAGAAAAAGGAAAAAGAACATAATTATTATAACAAATAGGAAATGAATTGAAACGGAGCAATTGCAAAACAATAACGATAAATAGGACGGAGTTATGATCGTTTGTAATTTGTAACGGTTTCCGCTATCTCGACCGACCACAAGCACGCACTTTGACCCACCGCCGCCGCTGGCAATAGTTTATCATACTAATACTCGTATTATATAGAGGAAAACTTTGTTTGTTTGATTGTAATGAATAGGCTCCGAAACTACTGAACCGATTTGAAAAATTCTTTCACTGTTGCTACACTATCCCCGGGTGACATAGGCTATAATATATTTTCAAAAAAATTAGGGATCCTTACTAAAACTCGAATAATGTAACCGCAATGTACCCGTGCGCAGCCGGGGCGGGCCGCTAGTTATTCATAATTGTTATGTTCCTTGTTTATTGATTAATTATTGCCATTAAAGTGTGTCTTTGAATACATAAATTCAAAGCTATAAGGACAAAAATGTGTGACGATGTGATGGTTTATTTATTCCACCAACACAGTCATCTGTGTCTACTAGACACTAGCATAAGCAATATGGACACATACCTAGTACATATACATAAAAATCACACATTGATTCATAATAAAACATCCAATATGTAAATGTATTGGTATGAAATACGCACATATGTGTATCAAACCAGTATGGTTGAATTATTATGAGGGGCCTTGTTTCAGAGTCTCTAACGCGGTTTTTATTATGTTACTTTTTATATTCTCAAGTGCGTGGAGATACACTGAAAACAGGTATTAAGATATATTTATATAAATGACTAGCTGACCCGACAGACGTTGTCCTGTCTTTTAGGGATATGAAAAATAGATGTTGAGCGATTCTCAGACCTAACCGATATGCACACAAAATTTCATGAAAATCCGTCGAGCCATTTCGGAGGAAATTTGGCAACAAACACCGCGACACTATCCTACTAATATTATAAATGCGAAAGTTTGTGAGTGTGGATGTATGTATGTATGTATGTATGTTTGTTACTCCTTCACGCAAAAACTACTGAACGGATTTGGATGAAATTTGGAACACAGATAGATTATAACCGGGATTAACATATAGGATACTTTTTAACCCAATAATCCAATACTACGCGGATGAAGTCGCGGGACACAGCTAGTAGTTTTATATATTAGAAAGATAAATATGAAGCACATGGGTAGGTACATGAATAAGTACTTAATAATATTGTCAAAAGGCATGGAAAGGATACCCATCCAACTACTCAGTTCCTGGGCGTCTGTTCTTAGTGGAATCAAGATTCCGAGACGGTTGTTGACTTCTCGACTATAGTACTTAATATTCATAAGTTGTTTTATTGCTATAAGTATTGCCCTCGTATATACGTAAGTTAATTGAACACGAAAGAGGGAACTCTAAATCAACTCTGTTTTACAGGCTATACACAACAAAATGAAGTTCCTAGGTATGCACGTCACTACCTATTATTTTTTGTTGCATCATAAATGTATCATAGTTAAAGGGCTTGTAGTAAATAAAAAATATAATTAATTAAATAAATCCTTTTTAAACCCAACGAGAAACGAGGGGTGTTACTAATTACATGTGTAATTAGTTTTAACCTGTGTATCTGTCTGTGGAGTCGTAGCTCTGCAACTGATGAACCGATTTAAATTTAGATTATTGTCGCTAAATAAATTAAAAACAAATTAAATTAAAAAATGAAAAGAACGGGGTTTCAAAAATTCTCTAAAAAGTAAAAAACATTATAAAAACTCAATAATTATTATTATACTAGCTGAACCCGCGACATCGTCCGCGTAAAATTTCACTGAACAAACATTTTAATTAAACATAAATGTTTGTTCAGTTCGCTGAGTTTACTAAAATAAAGAAGTTGATAAAGAAACACCTATGCTAAGTTTAATCTATTTTTTCTTTATATACCTATCGCAAAAGCCCGCTCCCGCGTTCTGAGTCCGCGAAACAGGACCCATTTGTGTTTTTTTTTTCTAAAATAAAAGTAGCCTAAGCAGTAGCTTATAACATGAGCTATATGCCAGTAAAAATCCCGTCAAAATCGGTCCAACCGATCCGGAGATTACCCGGAACAAACATACAGAAAAACAGACAAAAAAAATTAAATCCCGTTTTTGTTATAGGTGCCGTATGTACTTTTATATTATGCATTTAGTGAAAATGTGTTATTTTTATATTACAAACAGACACTCCAATTTTATTTATTTGTATAGATGTATTGATTTGATATTTACCTACGTTGCCCCTATGCGACAACGCGTGACAAAAATAGAATTCTAGACTACTGGACTTGTTTTTTTCCTTTCAGTTTTTATTTAGGTAAATATCAGTTTTAAGCAGTCGGTTTTTTGATATTTTTATTTTCCTTTTTTTAGAGTTTATTTTTGATAACCTTGATCTCTTTACAAATCGTTTGTAGCACGCAATTTGTAATTATTACACATTCTGTGGTAGCTCGTAATTTTCAAGATTTAACAATGTCATTTATCCGAGGAAATGGAACATTCAACATTTGTATTTTGTTTTCCTGATTTCATTAATAATGTTTAAAGTTCAATGCGCTAATTAAGTAGGTAAATATACGAGTATAATGTCATTGACACCGTTATATCGCAGCGGACCTGGAAATGGTGTCATTAAGTAAACTTGGTTGGGAGTGAATATTTCCTACCTACATGTGGATAGTAGGTACTTCTTAGGTATGTTGTTATAATGTCAAGGTTACAAATTAACTACTTACATTTTCAGGAATTAATGATTCATTATTTGTAGGCGGGTGCCTGCATTGAACAGACAGGTACCTACCAATAATATATTTTTATTCAGTTACTTATCTCAAATCCTAGGAAACCTAAAGGCTGGACTATTAAATTTATACAAATAACAATGCATATTAAGTTAAGAAAAAGGTTGTTTTTTATCTCTCGTGTTGGATACCTACGTGATTGATACGGACGTGCGTGACATTGTCCTTGTCACGCCTCTTTTCGTTGCAACGTGACGTAGGTAGTTGAGACAGAGATAAGATTATAACGCAGTGGGTAACTAATGCAATATTATATCACGATAAGGGCGATCGATTCGGTCCGATGGAGATTGGTCACGGTTCGTTACGGGGCATGTTGAAACAATTAGGGAGGTGAGTACGTATGGATAATTTAAATACTTACCTAGTTAAGTAGGTATATTTTTGTGTCAGATTTGGGGGGGGGGGGGGGAGATCAGATGACATATTAAGAAAGTACTAGGTATGTATAACTTTACAGTACCTACCAGGGTTCGAAAAAATCCGAGTTTTATAATAAATATCAAAAATCCGATTTTTTGATATATATCCGATATATATCGGATATATATCCAGGCTAAGAAAAAGAAGCGAATTTCATGATGTAAGGGGATTAAACACTTAAAAATGTGAAAGGAATTTGTAAAATAAAGTAAGAGTCAAATTACCACATTTTTTACTAAAAATATTTATTATAATAATCTACATTTGTCTGTGCGATAAATCAACTAATTTTAATAATAATTTGTAATCATAAAAAAAGTAAGTAATCATTCAGGGAAGTTAAGGTTTAAATTTCAATAAAAATCTACCCGTACTGGTAAGTTAAAGGGGATTTCCCCAACTTTAAATGAGGTTGCCATTTTGGGAAACAACCTAAATTATTCTGAATGGTATTTTTTCGCTACGTGTTGCCAGGATAAACATTAATCTCCAAAATTTTATATTTTTTATTTCTGAAGCCAGGAAAAAATCAATTGATATATATCAAGATAAAAATCAATTGATATATATCGTGATATATATCATGATATATATCCGCTGATATATATCGGCGAACCCTGGTACCTACCCAGCCCCTGTAAGCTGGCCGGCCTGAAGTTGGTTCAAATAGCGTTGCAGATAATATTTTACATAAGTCAACTACGAAACATCTATTGCAATTGCGCTAGAACTAACTTAAGGGCGGCTAACTTACACCGCGCGTCCTGTGCTTTTAGCGGAAGCTACGGTTGGCCGCCGGGTGGCGGATCGGAGGAAAAATATATTTTAATTAATATTTTTTTTTAAAACTTACTTAATCATTATAATACAATAACCCAGCAGCAAATTGGTAGAATAGAAGCGCATGTGTATTACTTATTTGTCGTCCGCTTACAAAAGGACAGTTGTGGCATTTCTACAAATTTGATTTTATTTAATACGTGAAAGTAGGTGGGTAGTGTTGGTACTTACAACCTTTTCTCACAGGTCGGTCTGCGTCATATTCTCCTGTCATTTATTCTTATATGCTTTACTAGCTGAGACCGCGGCTTCGTCCGCGTGGAATTTAACATAACAAAATAGCCCGCTCCCGCGTTCTGAGCCCGCGCGAAAGGACCCATTTTTTTCTAAAATAAAAGTAGCCTAAGTTACTGCTTATAACATCAGCTATCTACCAGTGAAAGTCCCGTCAAAATGGATCCAGCCGTTTCGAAGATACTCTTTGATTTCATGAGTTTTTATTTTTTTACGCGGAACCCTAATTGTTTTTCTAACATTAAAGTAGCCTTAGTTACTCCTTAAAACATCAGCTATCTGCCAGTGAAAGTCGCGTCAAAATCGGTCCAGCCTTTCGGAGATTACCCGGAACAAACACGCAGACAGACAGACAGACAAAAACTTTTTAAATCGCATTTTTGCTATAGGTGTCGTATGTACTTTCATATGCATTTAGTGAAAATGTGTTATTTTGATATTACAAACCTCAGATTAATCTGAGTTACAAACAGACACTCCAATTTTATTTATTTGTATAGATTTATACTAATTGGTCTAAGAAATAAAATATACTTATGCTTACTTATATCTTCACAATTTCCAGGAACATAATTTCGTGTTATTGCTTATCTTTCAAAATTGAGCTTATACCTAAGTACTTAATTTTATAGGTACAATAGATATTTACTCCACACTAAAACCCACAAAACCGCATGGGTATTTATTGGAAAGCATCTAGGGATAGTATAGAATATTGATTTGGTTATTTTTAGCGTTCCTTTTGAACTACTCAGACTACCTATAAGTATTGTTTGAAGTACCTACCTATATCCAACTTAAAAATCATATTTTATAGTAGACTTAATTAAGCCTTGAGCATTTACTACCAATACCAACAGATATAACTGCCGCTATGCAGGTGAACTATGCCGTAATATAAGCGTAGGCAGTAGGTCAATACTAAAAACCTTGTCCTATGCGGTCTTATTAAATTTGCGAAGCTTTTATACGTTAAAGTTTTTGCTTTTGCAATAAACAAATACTTTTTATGCAATGTTACGGAGGTAAGTAAGTACTTACATGGTTCTCATGACAATTGAAACAGTTATGCTACAATGATCATAGTGTAAAGAGATTTATAGGTACCTATATTGCGATATTATTTTTAGTTGCCATTGAGTATCAAATATGTATAAATAGGTAAGTACTTAATGTTTGTTGTACCTACCTAGTTAATATGGCTTAATAGTACATTGTTACACGAGTGGTGAAAGTGACTTATTTAGTCAAAATAAGTCTTTCACCCGAGGTAAACACTGTGCTTTTCATTACGAATACAAGGAAAGTAAAAATAAAAACAGGAATTGGCTAAAGAAATAATACAAGGAAGTGTGAACAATACTCTACAACTCGAAAAAAATAAATAAAGATCGGATTGCCACCTATTTTGTTTTTTTTTTCGTTGGCCGGTCAACTTCATTATTTAGCCATTATTTTTCATTTTCATCTTTAAATATTTTGCCAAATCTATGTTATTTTAAAGAAATTGTTGAAACTAAATTATAATTAAGTCATTTAAAAATATATATTCTTTAATTAATACTTAACTTGTATGTTATTTCAATTTTACATCGTGCTGTAATTGAGTGACTGTAGAAAAAGTTTGAACATGGTTCCATAGAAATGTGAAAATGGAACAAGTTTTTTTTTTATAATTTGACAGCTGTCAGTTGAAAGCGATTCTCCCGGGTCGGAAAAGTATTACTTTCAACCCGCTCCTCAGGCAACTTCAGACCTACTTTCAGAGTATGAGTAATGAAAAAATTATAAAATTATTGAAGTAAACTTTGATGTAGGTACGTGATCAGAAATTATATCATGTTGAAAATATGATTGGTTCTCACGAAATTGAAAGTGCGAGGATTTGATACAGGCAGGTCAACAAGTGACCGGTTATTCAACCCCTCGTCATATCTGATCCAATTACAAATCCGACCCTGACATAATTGCTTATAAAACAAGGCAGAACAAACCTTACTTGATTGTATTACAGTCTGATTTAAAATGTCTAGTACGGTTGTTTTGTTTCTAAAGTTGAATATTATCGGATAAAATTAGACCAAATGTGGTCGGCTCCACAAACTACAACGATATTGATAGTACGCATGTGCCCGCCAACGCGATCTCAATTAATGCTCTTTGATCCAAACAATTGGGTCATTAATCATTATTTTGATCACATAGGTATTGATTGGCGATGAATTGTAAAATTTTAGATAATTCGACTAGGTACATACATACCTATACAATCAATCAATCAATCAATCATCAGCCTATAATTGTCCACTGCTGGACATAGGCCTCCCCTAATGAGCGCCATAGCGCCCTGTCCTCAGCTTGCCGCATCCAGCATCTGCCTGCAGTCTTTCGCAGGTCGTCATCCCACCTGGTTGGAGGGCGTCCTACACTACGCTTGCCGAGTCGAGGTCTCCACTCAAGAACACGTTTACCCCAGCGGTTGTCGGTTCTTCGCGAGATATGGCCAGCCCACTGCCACTTCAGCTTGCTAATTCTTTGAGCTATGTCGATAACTTTGGTTCTCTGTCGGATGTATTCATTGCGAATCCTATCCTTCAGAGAAACTCCGAGCATAGCTCTCTCCATAGCTCGCTGAGCGACCTTAAACTGGTGGACCAGCCCTACCGTGAGTGTCCACGTCTCGGCTCCGTAGGTCATGACGGGTAGGACGCACTGATTGAAAACTTTCGTTTTCAAGCATTGCGGTATGGACGACGAGAAGACTCGACGTAGTTTCCCAAACGCTGCCCAGCCTAGCTGGATCCTCCTCTTGGCCTCCTTCTCAAAATTGTTTTTACCTAACTGCAGAATCTGCCCAAGGTACGTGTACTCGGAAACAATTTCAAGAAGGTGGCCATGTACGACCACCGGTCCCGGATCAATGTGGCCATTGATCATGACTTTGGTTTTATCCAAATTCATGCCAAGACCGATGCGTCGCGAGGCTGAAGCTAGGTCGTCCAGCATCCGGTTTAGCTCCTCCAGCGTCTCTGCCATTAAGACTATGTCATCAGCGAATCGCAGGTGTGAGATGTACTCACCGTTTATGTTAATGCCCTTACCTTTCCAGTCCAACGTCTTAAACACATCTTCCAGCGCGCTTGTGAACAGTTTCGGGGATATCACATCCCCCTGTCTCACTCCCCTGCGCAGTTGGATGGGTTTAGACTGCTGGCCCTGTACTTGGACACTCATGGTAGCGGCGTCATAGAGACATCTCAACACCCTGATGTAACGATAGTCTACTTGCCATACCTATACACATACCTATACACATGTCGAATTATCTAAAATTTTATCATACCTAAGTGATTAGGCTCATTTTAGATTAAACAAGAAATCACGTCAATCCCGTCAAGATCGCCTACAACAGCAATAATAATAATGCCTACTAAACTACGATTTCAAAATATTTAAGGGTTTCAGTTTTAATACTTGGGTGAATTGATACAAGTACAGATAATACCTATTTATTATCTAAAACCAAAATAATAAAACGTAATGTCTAATTTTATGGTGGGTCAGCACATAAGGTTAAATACCTTAGGCATTTAAAAGGTTGAAACGTAAACAATAACAGTAAACCATAAAAAACTAACTATTTTTTTTAATGTAATTATTTTTATAAATAATTAATCACATGTAGCGACCTACTACCTACCTACCATCGTTCTTACCAAAACATAATTTAATTGTTTTTCTTTACCAAAATACAAGAATACCCTTGGAAAATATTCATGTTTTGTTAAGTTCATTTTGTCAAGTTTTACATGAACTAACATCATGATGATGAATAACTTACCCGGCTCGTGTACCTTCCTATGACGGGTTATTTTCTGTTACTGGAACACCGACTACTACATAAAATAGTACCTACCTAAAAGGTAAAACAGTAGGTAATTTTAACTTATTAATTGGTGGTTTTATCCACGAATTTGGCGTGACCAATGCAATCATTTCGCACCGATTCTAGTTCATGGTCTGTCTGATCTGTACCCAGATTTCGATTATAAATACGAGGTGAGTGACCTCGCTATGTCACATTGTAGTGGACCATTATATGGAAATACACCTATTGAAAAAATACGTTTTGAGTGAAATCTAAACACAAATGTTTCTGTTGTCATTGGATATTCCAAATTAGATACCTACCTATTTAAAACAGGGTCAGATCTCGTTTGAAATAATTAGTAGTCTGACTTCCAAAAAAAGTCCATAAGCCTCGTTAAAAATGACACAACGTTAAAAAGATTAAATACACGTAAATTTACTTAAAATCATCGCTAATTTAGCTTTGAAATCAACCACTACTCAATTTGCCATGTCCCACGTGGTACTTCAAATACCCATCACACACTTTGTTAGACTTCCACTACAATTGGATGGAATGGTTCTACAATATGCACAAACTGAAATGTCTAATGCACCAGAATACACCACGTTCATCAAAATATGATGTAAAAAGTAGGTAATTTCCTCCACACGGTGGTGGCGAAATCAGCAACATCTATTGAATAAGCATGTTTTTATCGCATAATGATGGTAATTTTGTTGTGGCCTGAAAATATTAAGCAAGATTGTATCACTGGAGATTGTATCAGATCGAAGTAGACTATTAGTGGCTAGATTTAGATTGTGTATAGTTTGCATGCGTAGGTAGGTAGGTATAACTAGTGATTTAGAAACTTTCACACTTAAGTTAAGACTATTTTTCGTTCGACGACATTATTTGTACATTAAAATTATTGGTTTACAAATAACTAAAAAATAATACGAGTATAAAGATGTATGAAGCAATAGGTAAGCCCAGATATATTTTGGGACTTAATAGGGATCGATATTTACAGCTGTACAAGATAGCACCAGTGCTGGTTAACTCTTTAACAGTGGGGGATAGTACAAGTAGATTGGACAGCGGGTGCCGACATGACAATCACAATTGATGTAAGTGCCCCTTACTTACGAATATGCGTAAATCGAATGGGCGCACTAACACTTCCTCAATTTAGTATGCATTAGCTTTTTACTTTAGGTAGTTACCGGGTGAAATGCAAAAGAGGAGCGTATAGTTACACAATATAAAGTGTATTATTCCTATAATTTGTAAATAAGGTCGATGCGGCCAAATCCGTCTGTGGGGTAAATTCGTACGTAGATAATTGTGGCGAATCCTGAAACAGTAGGTACACTGTTTATGTCTAGGTCGAACAGTATAAAATTTTAGTTCTAACTGTAGGTATATAACACGTGGAGATACGACGTTAACGAAAGAAATACGGTGTTTAACGTTCAATTACGTTTTGAACTCGAAAGTGAAGTTGAGTGCTTTGCTGTATTTTCTAAGATAAATATGAAAATATTCAATTTACAGCTTTGTTGGTGTGTTATACCTACAGTTTAATATGTATGGCATCGATATTTTCTATCTGTTTTCTCTAAAATTGTAGTGCAAAATGTGTAACCACAAAATTGCCTAGTGGGAAATTCCGTCTAATATTTATGGGGCTAAATCATCATATTGTTATATTTGTCCCATTCCATAATATGTCGTCAACGTTTTTAATCTGCGTCTTTTTAATACCTATGTATTTGTGTTAAGAGCCAAATAGTTACGCGTTTATTATTCTTGCGTTATCGTGAGCCCGTTATACGATTTTATGCTGAACATATTATTATGCTACCTATTATCAGACATTTTTTTACAATTGTTTTATATAATGGCCCTATGAAGACAACAAAAATTAAGCCTTTCGAAAAGGTTCATCATACCCGACTTAATAAATGTGACGGAATAAAACAATAAAATGTTTAGGCGATTTAATTTGGAAATATTATTTAAGTATTTAAGAACAATAATCTATGAAAAAAAAATGACCGAATGCCCTCATTGACCTTATTAGTATAAATGTTGTTATTTTATTTATTAGTATTTTTGTGCGAACCCTACGGTAATATAACAGGTAGGTATATAAAAATGTATTGCCTTGTTTTAATGTGTAGGTCATTTGAAGTTTTTTACAGTCTTGTGATTCAATGAAAACAAGAGCCAGCTAGTTAATTGGTTTGGTCTCTTATGAAATGAATATGGAATGAAGTTGTGTTTATACTTTTTACATAACTCATGTAAATACCCTGATAAGTAGGAATAAGTATATTTAAAAAATATGCAATTACCTACGGATTTTGAGAATAATATTTTTTGTTGTTCAGCGAATGATATTCGTTCAGCCAGCTGAACTATAATATGACAACTTCAATAAGAAGGCCAATTGTTGAAGCAGCCATTTACATAATTCATGTTGGCCGCGCTGAAATTTGAGATACTGTTACGACCTTTACCAAGAGAATATTTCAAGATCAACTACGAAATATATACCGATATGTTCATTATATTTTCATAATAATAGTCTATCATTTTATTGGAAGTTGATCGATTAGCACTTAGCAGCAATTGGGCAGTAGTGAGTGATAACTTGGTGATTTTGGCCATAAATTTAGGGGAAAAATGTTTTGAAAGGGGTTTTCTTTGGGGTCCGTAATTAAAAACCAGCAATTAAATTAGACAATACCAGGAATGGAATCACAGCAGGATAGAGCAAAAGTTTTTCTGCAATCGCGAGATAGATGATAACAAAAATAACGACAAAAGTAACTAGGTATATCTACCAAATCTTGGGATACAGAGTCAATTTAGAGATTTGTAATGGGAATTAAAAAAAATCTTGGGGGTCAATTTTGGTACGGTATGAGAACACTAAATACGAATTAAGTAATTAATCTATTTATCACATTATACTTACATACCTACCTTTGGTATTATGATTTATTACATGCGTAGGTATCGTGTTTGAGTTGAATTAAACCTCTTTGGTATTGAAACAAAAATTGCTCTTCGGCCAACCTTGGAGCTGACCCTGACGTTGATGCAATAAGAAATAGGTAAGTAGGTAGACTGAGTTCTTGAACAGGCTTCTGATTTTTATTAACGTTTTTCGTACGTTCCAATCATCGGAAGATTGGACGCTGCTCTGTGGCGCAAGTTAGATTACACGAGACTTGTTTCAATAGCTTTTACATAATATTAGTTTTGAAATAGAGACGTGACGTGGCGTTGAATAAAATAAGATGTTACCGAATATTTCATTTAAATACACATTACAAGGAAATGTTAATGAATTAAGAATACCCTGGAGTGCTACTCTTAGCAACGATGATCGATATATCGTGACATTTTTCTTGTCGAATCCTACTCTAAATTCCATCTTTATTACCGTCATACATCGCTTGAGCGAACTATAATGTTGTATCGTTCGTTCCTTAATCGATACATCAGCAAAAATATGGAGTTTAAGGCAGGATTCGACAAGAAAAATGTCACGATATATCCATTTTCGTTGCTAAGAGTAGCACCCCAGGTATAAATCAATATAGGTATTTACTTACTTAGTCCTATCTAAGTAACAATTTGGTATTCCATATAACGGATTTACTGATAGCAAGGTCAGGATGAGTGTTCATGGTAATTTATATCTTTAACTAGAGTCACATAAAAGTAAATAAATAAGCCGCCGTTTGATCTGGGCAACAACTCGTTTCTCTGTCGCCTTCCTCAACATCCACGTAGTTAAAGAACAATGGACTCAATTGATTTGCGTGAATCATCGCAACAATGACTAAGTGCCGTTAATAAATCTATCAAGTGTGAAAGCCATCTTAAGTAGGCTTTTGACAAGTCATTTTGTACTGGGATGACATAAGAATGACATTTCCAAGATCAGTCTAAGACTTGAGATCGATTGATTAGTACGGGCCTCAGTTAACTGACAGCGCTTGTGTTGTGGCTTGTCTTTCTTTGTAATGAGGAAAAGAGGTTTTCTTATGAGTTCCGTACAACATCGAATGATGAATGATGCTGACCTTCCTAGTACAAGACATTACCTTCCTGCCGATTGGCGCAGTGATTACATTGACGTACCTACCAAGCTAGGGGAAAAACCCGAAGTAGGTACACTCATCAAACTCGACGCTTGATCACCTTAAGGTTACATTTTGTGTGCAGTGACCAGCGGCCACCTACGGATAGCATGGTCATAAAACAATTAAAACAAATGGCTCTCCAAAAAAAGGGAGTTCGGTTCATCGGTACGTACCTACTGGACAAGTTCTTAAGTATTAGTATTAGTATCCGGGGTAATGCCCAAAGTGTTTAATAATAGGGAATAGGTAGGTATATTATGTACTTAATAATGAGTTAGCCATTTGTCTAACTGCTGGAAGGGCGCTCCCGGAATCGTGAAGTGGATTCAGGCCATAGATAGTTCACCCACCACCCTGACCCAGTCAGTGTAATTTCGCCTTTGATAGTAAGTAAGTAAGTGATCATTAAGCAAAGACTTACATAACTAGGTATATCATAAAAATGAAGTCAGTATTAAGTCGTTTTTTGTTAAGTTTATAAATCCTCACTTTTGTAACTGCTGGAAGGAAATAGTCTACAGAAATAAGTTTAGAATGTACCTACCTAACTTTTCGACTCTCATTTTTAATACGAAGGACTAAACTAGTAAGTAGGTAGTATCTATTATACTTTTATTATATACATATTATTGATTTAAATAAGTGGGATAAATTATGTTCAAATTCACAAAACAGTGACATTTCGAGCTGCCAGTTTACTTCATCTGAATTAAAATCAGACTGTAGGCTCTGAACTTTTGGACCCCAATTGTTGAAAATTTACCAAGCCTGATGGTCATAGGTACAATAGTTTCAAGTAATAGTAAGTAGTAGTAATAGTAAGTAATAGTGTTGAAAATAATAGTTAAGGTGAAGGCGCCTGTCTAGCCCGCGAAGTTCAATTTTTTTGAGTTCTTTTAACTAAATCTGACGATAATAAAAGACAAATTTTGTAATTCGCGAAAAAGACCGTGTGCAGTGCATTTATTTTACTCTAAATATTATCACGGTGGATATGATACTAGTAAATCACTAAATATACAAAAATTGCCAGATTATCTGGATAGCTGTCGTTCTTGAAATGTTTTAGAGTAAGTTGGATATATTAATAAATGCACTGCACACGGTCTTTTTCGCGAATTACAAAATTTATCAAATTTATATAATAAATGTATAGGCTAAAGCTAGCCTTAACAGTAAATCATCTATTTGACTACGCTTTTCCGCATTAAACGTTGATCCATCTCAGTTCCGCCTTTTTTTTGTTCCCGGAAACCAAGCGGGGAAAATGGGCAAGAAGAGCAACATTATTATGACCAAAGGTAGAATGACATAATAGTAATAATTCTCTTATAATAAGAAGTAGGTACTCACTCTCCGGCGTGACATCCCGAAGCACGATCCTTGCCTCCAGTTCCGCCGGCATGTTTCAACAACCTCAAAATCTTTAGTAAAAAAGTTCGAATACGCAAAACCGTTCACAAACACGTGGGGATTCGACGAATTTGATTATTTAAAAAGCGAATATCGTGACTAGATTCGAATCAGGGATGGGACTGTGTCATGTTTTTGTTTTGGTAACAAAATAATGTCAGCTCGTGTCGGTGTGCGAGCGGCGATGGTCAAAGCTTGGCAGCGACTGGTCGCAGAATGCGGCGCGCGTTTATTTTCTCCGATCGGTCGGCTGTTGTACTACGCGCATTTATTGTATTGTAACCTTTAAATTAAAAGCATTGTATCATTCAGCTGGCTATGTAGTCCGATTTGCGTCACACATGAAAGTGTTTAAACTATTTCGAACGCCGATAGCTGCGAAATGTAACTGCTGTATTTTATCCGAAATCATAGGGCTACTTGGCGATTCATTATAATATTTTTTTTATGGTGACATAGGTAGAGCACAGGTAGAGTCGTGAAGTTATGGAATAACGTTAAAAAAACCATGACAATCTTTTATTATTTTCTTTTATTTTTTTTGTGTTAGGCATTTATCTGAAAATGTATAAAAAGTTTTACTTAGTTTTATTTTTGAACACTGGATAAAAACTTCAGTAAAATTAATTAAGTAGTTAACTCCAGTGAAAAATAAATACCTATGTAGTTAAATACTTTTATTGCATTAAATATCTATGTTGATGTCATGTTGATTTAGGTATCACGGACACGGTAGGTTGGTTGCCAGTACCTGTGCATTTTTTTTACAATAAAATGGTTTGTAGATTTTTAATTATTTTTTAAATATGTCAATACTGTTTTTTTTTTAATTACGCACAATAGTGGCATCTATTGTATAATCACTTAAATAAACACAATACCTACTGACATCTGCCGCTGAGTAGTGAAACCGTTTTATCTGGTACCGCACCTACTCTGAAGCGGAATAAAGCCTTCGCGTGAAAAGTTCCAAACTATTCCGCCACAAGCGCTGTGGGATATTATTCCGATTTCAGCAAGCTGTAATATTATACTTGTCAACGGACCTCTTTGTTTAATATGTGTGCTTACGTCTAGCGTCTGCCTTATTTCCTTTGTAGTAAGTATGTTAATGAATAAAAAAAAAAGTTCATCGCTATAAAAATATTGTTGAATGATTCACTTCTGTTACACAATTATGTATGGATATGGACTTAATACTCGTATCAACCTACACATTCTTGCGTATACCTACTGTCCATGCCAGTGTAGGTACAGTCAGCAGCGTGTATATGTAATGTAGGCACTTAAATAGTGTATATTTAAACATGAGTAGGTAACTAGGTACCATAAAGAGAGTTTGAAATATACTTTGTTATGAAAATCTTGGCTTTGTGATCGTGCTTCAACAATCTACGAACGGGTTTAAAAACCTGCGTGGATTGGTTCATAATTGCCTTTTGGGAAGTAACTTGAAGGCCAAGGCATCATTCGCAGGAAATAAAGGTTGTTAGGTACCTACCACATGAGTTTTATAGTATTTTTTGTGGAAATGGTTTTACACTGTTCAAAAATCAATCAAGTCCATTGAATACAAAGTAAATTATAAAAGTAATTGTCAATTACATCACGGAACTTTCCATCACGGTTCCTTATAAGTACTAAGTAAGGTAGATCAGTAATAATAAATAAGTACCTATACGCAATATTATTTCTTAAACAATATGTTTCTGACAAAAATATCGTGGGAACGTTGTCAAACCTTTTACGTCGCGATTGTCGCGAACCTTTTTAAAACGAGTACTTATCCATTGTTGTATTGCTAAAATACCTTCGACGTTCATTAATATCAAGGATTCCTTTCAAAAGAAAGTGCCATACACACTCTCCTATCAGCGTTTCAAGAAAATATTATTTATCTATTGCTAGGCGCAGTTGGATAGTGGCATTATAGGTTTATCTATATCGCCGAGAACTTAGATAATCTTTATGGACCTTCAATTATGCACCTTGTATGATACATTATTAGGGCTACGGGTAATTGGACGTAACTATTCCTTGCAATGCGTTATAAAGGAGTTTTTTTTATGGTACTAGTCCCGCCACACACTCCCACCACTGTAGTAACTCCTGTAAGCCAGGATCGACAATGGTGACCAATAATTACGTCGAGGTTTGACCCTCGACGAGTCCCGGGGAAAAGTTAAATTTCCTTGGAACCAGCACGAATTTAATCGAAAGAAATAATAGGAGGAGTTGGAAGAAGAAAAATCCACTTCCCTCCGGTGCAAAGCGGGAGACAAAAATAGCTGGTATGGGCTGATTGCCATAGAAACAAGACTGTTACAGCTGATTGAAGACCAGTTGTAAGGCACCACGGATCGTAATATGACTAATTGGACCTAAGCTCGTGAGCTGATACTTGATTCCAATAATAGCTATGGCAAAAGCGCTTGAACGCACGAAAATTGTCCCTGGTTTTTTACAAGGTCTGTGTAATAAACTGCTCCAGATGTCACTTGCAGGCTATTTAGCATAGTAGTCCGTTCGTTGTGCCAGAGACTGCACTGTCACAGGATGTGATGTGCAGATTGTTCATGATTGTTTTGCGGCATCGAAAATTGACAGAAAGGAGAAGGAACCAATGTGAAGTGCAATAATTTGCTCCTAAAGTTGCCATGCCCAGTCTGAAAATCAGCCACACAGTGGTCCACCTCCAACCACGCTCTCTCCAGACGTTCACGAAAGTTGTATCCCATGTTGTATCCCATCTGGATTGCCATTCGGTCATAAGATCTTCGTAAACGACAGATATCGGACTAAATAATCTAGCGATTTTAGAGCGGTCTCCTGGTTAAGGAACTCGGTGTACATGCTCTCTCGGGTAGAATAGTACATTGCCGCGCGTCTTTGGACCTCCAGGTCTACTGGGAGCACACCAGCGAGAACTGGCAGGGCCTCGGTACTAACCGCGCGATATGCTTTACAAAGAAATATTAACGCCAAACGTTGGCTTTATAGTAATTTACGCCGTGCCGCCCCTATTGTGGCCCTGTCGGCCCACAGCGGTGCGCCGTAGCACATGCAGCCTAAGTACGTAGCCCCGTATATAATCTTTAGCGTGTTAGAGGAAAGACCCCAAGTTGCCGTAGATATTCTCGTCAACGCATAAAAATTACGATTCGCTTTTTCACCAACCGTTTTAATATGCTCTATAAATGGGATATTACTTTCTAATACTAATCCGAGGTAGCAAACCGATTGTTTTCTCTTTATTGTTGCGTTGTTAAACTTAATACGTAGCGGCGCTTTTAAATTCCCTTTTAGGAGGAGTTGGTAGGTTTTTTGGGGGGCGAATGTAAGACGTTTTTGCTCGCCCCACTCAGAAATTAAGCGCAGACATGACTCCGCAAGGTCCTCGAGTCCGGCCCTAGTATTTGATTCTATCAACAGGAGACCGTCATCCGCATATCCAGTTAGTGAACAACCACACGGGAGTAGCTCGAGGAAGTCATCGATGCAACTAGTCTATGAAACTAGTTAAAAGTCGGATTAAGAATTTTAATACTTTGAATCAGTCAAAATGTATTCTTAAGCCTCGGTAAGTGTATGTGCCTTACACTATATCTCAAGTGCGTTTCAAGTCTTGTTTTCATTTACATCCCAAAAAAAAATGCGCAATAACAATATGATCTGTTTGTCGTTTTATAACAGTGATTCTATTGGCGATTTAAAAAATAATAAATAAATTAAAAAGACAAGCCCGCTGTGTTTCTTGCCGGATCTTCACATTCGAGGTCGCCTTCCGATCCGGTTGTAGACTTTAAAAAATATATACGATTTGACTTTGACATGACAATATTTATAAATTATAATGTTAATTAATTTATCTCTGTTTTTATTAAGAATCTAGTCGCCAAATTGCACTGAATTCGTCTAAATATGACTTAGGTAATTACATAGATATTTTTGATGGTCTTCGCAGTAGGTAGACATTTGGCGGAAGGCAGAGGAGGCGTTTCGCGGATACTATCCTTTCGAAAAAGCTAAATGTCGTTTCTTACGACAAAAAATAATAGTTACGTGGAAATCAATTTGTTAAAGTCCGAAATTCTGGGAATCCAAAACATTTTCAATTTGACGCGTTCAACACGCATCATTAACATCGTGAACTTTTAAGACTTATAACAACTTTTGATTTCCTCGCCTCGTTCAGACGGATTTATGATAATGTCAAAGTTGCAGCATTGTAATGCAAAACTGATACTGTAGATGGGAGCCTACCTAACAAGTGGTGGGTAGTTTTATTTCCCTTATGCTTGATAAGGGAAATAAATGGGTACCTGCTCTCTGACTTGACACACATTTTACTCAATAAGTACTAACAAATAAATGGTATACCTAACTCTTAATCCTTACTAATATTATAAATGCGCCAGTAACTCTGTATGTCTGTCTGTCCCGCTTTCACGCCCAAAACAACTGAAACGATTTAAATGAAATTTGGTACACAGATAGTCTAGAGCT
The DNA here is from genome assembly GCA_905147325.1 of Notodonta dromedarius. Lineage (NCBI taxonomy): Eukaryota > Metazoa > Arthropoda > Insecta > Lepidoptera > Notodontidae > Notodonta > Notodonta dromedarius. The sequence continues at coordinate 10,779,433 of LR990159.1, read as the reverse complement.
TGAGAAGTGACATAGGCTACTTTTTAATGCGACAAAGGGGTTGTAAGGGGCTGAAAGGGGGGGATGAAAAGTTGTATGGAAGTATCGCCAATTTTAGAGTTACGACGCTTGAAACTTATTATTTAGGCTGTTGAATCGATATAAATAAATATGACATTCAAAGTTTGTAAAAGTTTTACCCTCAAGGGTGTAAAATAATTAGCATAAATAATTAAACATGCTACCCAAAGACACTATTCCACGCGGAAGAAGTCGCGGGCACAGCTAGTGTCTTATAACTGAAGCATTTCATAATGAAGGAAAATGTTGTAAGTAGAGTAATTAAAAACACACTTAAACACTTATTTCTCAGCAGCTCAGTCTCGACGCAGTCCGGGCCACAAAGACCATTCAATAGTGATGCAAGATGTTTCCATTGGAGATCACCTTGATACTCGATTTGTCCGTTGGCTCTTTAATGTACTAATTATATTGCGAAAGATACGGGTTCAGATGTCATACACCTGTTGCGTTTACAATGATTTTGGGAAATTAATCGCTTCCGCACGGAATAGGCCGGTCTACTTCGTCAACTTTGGTTGAGTTTTACAGATTAATAATACTTAAGTACCAACATTCATAATATTATGGGTATTTACTTAGCCTAAACAATGCCGCTCAGCTCACTGCACCGTTGGTTGCGCCTTCGATTCCAGTTGGGGAAAATTTTGGAAATTGCCTTTTCGTATGTTCCGTGCGTCGCTAGGATCACCCCTAGGTCACCAACATTGTATATTACATAGGAAAGCAAGTAGGTACGCGACCGTCCACTTGGGAAAACCAAAATGGAGAAACTGTCTGCTCAAATCCTGTATAAAATAATTGCAATGTCTATCAATAAAGTAAATCGACTATTTATTGAATACCGAGCATAATCATTTGAAAGTTTTAGAATTCCAGCAGCACGACGATGTTTCTTAACGACCTGCAGTCGAATAATAATTAAAATACATCTTATTATAATTGCTGAAGCATCGATTTGTTTCGTTTTATGTGAATTGAAATTTGTTATAGTTGGCTCATTGGAACTCATTGGCGACACGGGTAATTATTAATTAATATTTTAGGCGCTCATTAATCGGTCACTCTCGCGCATGCTCGTAGAGTGGTAATAATGTCAGACGTACAGTATAAAGCTGGAGAAAGAAGTTGCGTGGATTTTGTACGAATAAGGACTATTGGAACGTGAGCGTTTTGCTTTGGCGTGCTCCCGCGCCGGCCGCAGTTGACTGACGCAGTCCGCGCCCTGACGCCGCGGCACGAGTGCGCGCGCGCATTGTTTTAACTACCTACCTATTTATTGATTTTTACGGTAAGTTATATTGAAATTATTTTGAGTTTGACACGAATATTAGTTGTAAATAACTTATTTCAGTGATAGTTTAATTTATGAGTTGTTACTGGTTTTGTTGGGAACACTTCAAGGATTAATGTAGTAGCCTTTGTTTGATAACAAACTCGACGCGAATATAATGCTAATGTAATTATTATAGATATTAACCATACACACGAATCATGCATTATTATCTACATTAGTAGGTAGGTACCCCATTGAGTATTGACTGGAATTATCTTCGATAATGACCACAATTGATTTTACGTCTGAAAAACATAGGGTAGGTACTGTAAGGAGGTCCATGTCGGCGCACTGGCCACAGGCGATAAGCGTTCCTGGCCGACATGGAAAAAAAGAAAATAATCCTTTTCTTAAATTCTACTATTCTTGTCGGCCAGGAACGCTTATCGCCTGTGGCCAGTGCGCCGACATGGACCTCCTTACAGTAATTACTATTCTCGTACTTATGATTTAAAAAATAGTAAGCATTTTAGTAATTGATATATTTGTGAACAACAATCATTTTAAGTAAGAGATCGACAAATAACAAAAAATCTCAGAAAATACATAGGTAGGGGTGTTTCGGTATTCTACGTCTGGACTTGCGCTTGACAATTTTTTTTGTGCACCTGTATAAAACTTAACGCACATAGACAATATGCACTGGCATTCAACGTACACACACACACACACACACGCATGCCCTCACATTAAGTATCTTTTGACTGCATAAGAATTAGCGTATACGAAGGTATATTACCTTGTATCATAATTTGTTTCAAGGCTGGGCCTACGTTCTATCTAAAGTGACTATGACAAACCTAATTGATTGTTTTTTTTGTGAGCATGTTTGGATAGGTGCAACAAGTGTTAGTCTTATCGTTAGCGAAACGAATATTTTTCAGTTTTCATATTATTCTTGCTAAGTTGATTGCTATTTATCATTAATAAAAATGCCAATTATCAAAAATTAACATTATATACGTACAAACATCATAACCCCTGTTTTCCCCCAATTGTAAGCAGGGGTGTTCTGTAGTGAACCCACACTATGTAAAAATACAAGCCCGCTGAGTTTCTTGCCGGATCTTTTCAGTCGAGGTCGAGTTCCGATCCGGTTGTAGATATAAGAAAAAAAAATGTTAAATTGACAATTTGTAAGTGCCCCCGTAGGCCTTAACAAAATAAACGATTTGAATTGAATTGAATATGCTACTTTTATAATGGTCCGATATTATAATTGCCAAACAGATTTCCACTAGACCGGAACCATTCCCCTAACATTCATTACAAAATTAACGACTATCATACAGACAAAGAATTTTGTAATACAATTTCTTGGTACAGGTTTAAAAAAATACAAGTGCTCTAAGTAGTTAGAGCACTTCGTTTTTATGAGCAGTTTATAACCTTGTTATATTCAAAAATATTGCTTTCATGACAAGGTAGACACAAGGAAAAACTTCTAAATTTTAAAGAAATACATATTATTAAATTATGTACACCAATGCAGGTTGGATATTTTATAAAAAACCCCAACATAGCCTATTTAAATTATTATTATGATATCAATGTTTAAAGCGAATACTTCGTAACAGTGTTACAAGTTTGTTAAACGAGTAGGCAGGTACTTATTAATAAAACTAACTATAGACATCATTGATCTTCTTCCTTTTTTCGAAACAGTCGATAGATCATAGATGTAGTAACAAATATTCGGATTAGCTCATCATTTATAATGTAAACTTGTTTGTTTACGTAAAAACCAACTTATTTACTCAATTCCGTGTGATAATATCCTATCTCGGTCCGATAAAGATAACGTGATTTAATAAGTATGACTGAAATAATTGGGCACGGGCACTTTTGCCTGATAAGCAAGGACACAGGGCTCAAAATGGTACGTAATCAAATATATTAATAACAATTATTAAATAAATATTATGTCCAATTGGAATTGATTAAACTATCTATATGTATGTATCTAATAACCAGTTTAAAATAATATAAGGTGTTTCAAACGTCCGAAATAATACTTAGGGGTATGGATAAGTATCGGACATACCTAAGTAGAATTAAGTAAGTTCAGTAAGTAGCTATTCAAATTTGACAAAACGAAAATTATAAGACCCTCGTTATTTCTAGCTTTTTAGTACACCCAGGGTTTTTAAAGTCTTTTATTATTTTGTTTTCGAACTGCTACATTAAACAAAACGGTTTTTATTCGCAGTTTTATAATTAGTGTCTCGCGCCTCCAATCGAAACATGCCTTGATAACGTATTACACTTTAAAATATCACAGTGCTCAATGTCGCTGTAGGTACCTACCTACCAAAAGTATTCAATTTCACTCAACGCGATCCGGTCGGTGCATCGCATTCGCGGAGTTCTCTTTCTTTATGTGTGCAACGATCCGGTCAAATCCGGTGCGCGGTGTGGGTGACCTTGGCGTACTACGCTGTTCATTCACACACATGTTTCCACCTATGCGGTCCCACCGTCGTCCGTCTCACATTCACGGCTAAATGCCACGGTCATACATTTACAGGGTTCCGTAGTCAAATTAAACACCCTTATAGTTTCACCATATACGTCCGGTCTGTCCGTCTGACGTCACAGTAATTTTGGACAGAGAATATAAGGGCTAGAAGGCTGCCAATTTGGCACGAAAATAGTATTTTGATACCGCTATAACATTGTGTATTTTAATATTAAAAGCAAAATTATTACATGGGAAGGCGGAGTGAAAAAAGTGTTTACTCACCCCCCTCGAGTGGGATATCGTTGAATAGGTATTTTGAAATCATTTTCATCATCTTTGACAGTTTTTCTGGATTAATTCCCGTTTACCAAAGATTGAGCTACAAAGTGGATTATTTACGTGAATTTCGTTATTGAAATGGCTACGGAACACGATATTGTGCGTGGTCCGACAAGCACGTGGCCGGTTTTTGTCGTAGAATAGACGTGACTCAGAAATCACTGTGATCGCCCACGGTTTGTTAGTAAACATAAAGTAGGAACCTATACTTAATACATAACTAGGTATTACAGACATACTTAATACCTATGTGCATTCATAAATGTCAATAATGTAGACACTTCGTAGGCTCTAACTAAAGGAACTGTTGGGAATTATGTTTTGTAAATGCTTACCAATCCCTCATCTCGTATTTCATGGTATATGCGTAGGCAGCCAAAATGTATAATACAATATTTTTTGCTGTTAATAATACCTACATGAATTCGCATTGTATTTAGCTTTAACTGTAGGTATATATGTGACGGTCTATTATCATTATCACGCTCGACGGGATATCGTAAGTACTTGAATCATTATTTCGCTGTTCACGTACTAACTTGTAAGCCTACTCATTCATAGCTTAAAGGATATGGAAAATGGTTCAGTTTGATATGAACTTCCGGATTCGCATTAAACCCTGGCCAGGCTTTAATCCAAATTTTCAAATCTTTGCTACAACACCTCAAATAAATCGGGACCCCTATATAAATTTTAACCCTGGCAGAATTTTCAGAACTCGTGTCTAATGACTTGCCTTTGTCATAAAACTACCTGGGTACTGTTCAAACGTGCTTCCAATTTATTGGTTTCGGTTTTTCACTGCCAAGTGAGTTAATAAGGATTTATATAGGTATGTACAGATTGTTAGCTACTGATTCATAGTATCATTATTTCTAAATATATTTTTATTGTAAACAAGCTATCTGTATACATTTGTAATTATTCTAGTGCATTTTTTTCCGATCTATTTAAAAGTTCGACATTATTTTCCGTAATGATCTTTGGAATGGCATTAATAAAAAAATACCTACAAAAAATAACAACGTGTATCTAGGTAATCAAATACCTAGACACTGGTTCGTTTTTTATGTAGTTACAGTTCCGCATTTTTTTTAATACCTAGCTACTTATAAAACAGTTCGTCAGAGCGAAATGATGTAATTTTAATTTAAAAATTATAAAATATTATTTATACAGAATCAAAATATTTGAGTAACTTAATTTATCAGAAAACAAATAAAATCATCGAATCAATTAAAAACATCGATAGTACCTTTCACTTATAAATAATATTTGGTTGAGGAGCCAGGCCAATGAATGTGTCCTCCGGCTATTACGTGGTGTTCCACCTCGTAAAGCTGTCAGCGGATGTAATCTTCGCTCACTTAGTAGTAATAAAATAAACATTATAGATTTACCAAAATGTTAATATTATGAAATCCTTAATGAATTAAAAAGTACGTATGTTCCAAGTTTCAGGCCAATGAGGCGGTAGACTGCAACTCTTTACTTGTGTAAAGATTGCAAATTAAATAAATATAACTGTTTAGTTTTATTAAACCGGTCGGCTAGGTGTTACCCAAGCAAATAATCTTCCCGGTGGACGAATCTGTGTGAAATTAGACCATAGGTAAGTACATATATGACTGATGGAGATAAATGTAAAATAAATAATTTTACTTACAAATTTTCATCTAATTAAACAAAATCTTCAAGTAAACTAATCCAATAGGGGCTTTTTTACCAAATAAAGTTAAATGGTAGTGCAGCTATGGAACAGCTTTCGTTTTTCGGACTAAAGTACCCACTCATCCAAAAATGTATTTTACTTATATGATCATTTATCATCTTTGATATCCTTGCTTCTCATCTTAAACAAGATTACGTCGAAACTGCTGCAGACCACTCTCCCAATGCTGCTTTATTAAAGAACTCCCAACGAAACAACAGTACATAGAGTAAACTTTTCTCGGTCATTCCTTCCTACATGTACTTATAATAGTTGACCTTCCCTTATCTCGTAAAGGGCACTTGCTCCAGACACGAACTGACGTCGCGGTCCCGAAGGCTACTGAAACATTTCAAGGTTAATGCGAATACCTAACATTATTTTATGTGCCTGAAAATTAACTAGCCATCAAAAACAAAACTTCTAACAAAAACCAAGTTCAGTTCTTCTACCGTAAAAAGTTGTAAGATCCTGTAATACCAAGTCGGTTACTTCATTAAGTCCCTACGTAATGGACCTTCTGTCTTAAGTTATTACGGTAGGTAAGTTAACTGATATCATTTGTAAATGTGTTTCAAGTTTGATATTTGACGAGTCCTATGGTATGGTCCTATGGTTTGAACATACGCCGCTCAACTCATTGCACATATTATTGAGTTCGATTCTATTCGGGGCAAGGTATTCTAGTAGGTACAAGCGTTCTTTAGTTTGGGATCACACAGTTGGTGTTAGTCTGACGATATGCAATCATTTAATGTTTTATTTTTGGGTTGTTAATCCTCAGGTCATACGAGGGCATGTGGTCTTATTGCTGTTTGATTTCATGCTGAACTTTATTGAGGGTGTTTGACACGCTGTAATGTGCGAGGTTACTCCGTGACATCAGCCGGGTCGAGATCAATGGCTGTGCCTCGCGATGCAAGGCTAAGGCCAAGTCATAAACACTGACGTCATAGACTGTTGACTGACAGCTGCTAATCTTTATCTAAATCGTATGAATATTTGCTCTGCCAAAAATACTAATAAGTCCTGATTTAGTATCTAGCTTTACATATGCAGTGTTTACGAACTTTTGATTACGTTTTATATAGACTTTGCTAGGAAGAGTTTATACAAAATACTATACCTACCACAAAGTCGGCGAATAAGCAAGCGACCCGCTTGATGTAAATCAGGCTATAGTTATGTAGATGCTTGACAGCAATAAGCATTGCTCGCTTTTTGCTGGCTTGAAGGGGAGTGGTATAGAGAGAGGTGGGGTGAGGGGTGGTCTTCTAGCTCTCAATTATCGTACGTAACGCAGCCATAATAGCTACTTTAAGCCGATCTTCGTGAGAGGGCGGTACTACCCGGGTGAAGCCAACCCGTATATGAGCTGTAGTCAACTGGCTACAGCTTGTTTCTAAATTTGTTGCATTTTATCACAGTAGCACCCTTAATACTTTGTAATCTAATTTAAATATATATCTCAAAGGTGACTGACTGACTGACTGACTAACTGACTGACTGACATAGTGATCTATCAACGCACAGGCCAAACCACTATACGGATCGGGCTGAAATTTGGCATGCAGGTAGATGGTATGACGTAGGCATCCGCTAATAAAGGATTTTGAATAATTCTACCCCCAAGGGGATAAAATAGGGGATGGAAGTTTGTATGAAACTTTGTCAATTAAATTCCACGCGGACGAAGTCGCGGGCACAGCTAGTTGAAAATAAAATCAAATATGTAAGTACCTATGCAATTGCTGAACATTTACGTGTACCTATTTAGTTTTTGCTTTCGTGAACATAAAATATTACAGCATACCTGACTAGATAGTCTAGTACCTACAAATATAACTACATTGCGTTGACTATTAAAATTATTTAAAAAAAATCTAATACACGATTACAACTTGTTTTTATAAAACTTGAATGGTCGCGTTCATGAACAAGTTTTTTTTCAATTCTACGTTACGGAGACCGACACTTTTGACGAACAAGAACTTTGTTTTTTTGTGCGTCTCGGCTAATGTGTAATTAACTATGGCTATAGAAAACGTGAAATATTTTTTACCACCACAAAGGTTTTGTTCGGCTTGCACAATGCGGAGACAATGAGGTGGGATCATTTATCAACGGGAATCATTTGTACTCCATAAGAGTAATGGTTGAAGTCATTATGCCACTAAAAACTTCCTGTTTGGATATCAATTGCTCCTAAACACTTGACAACACTTTGCCCTTGAGTTATATTCTGTTGAAGCTCTACCATGAGTTTCACGCATATTGCTCGCTAGATGCTAGAGTTTACGTAAAATAACTTGTGGCAAACAGCATCTCTATCGGTCACACGAGGAGTTTGCAATGCAAGTGTTTTACGAAGACAACAAGAAACTTATAGCGATCGTTGTATTGCTACATGGTAGAGCTACAGTCCGTGTGCTATCGTTGCGCGGTAGTGGCATAGATCGCATTCAGTGTTGCAATGCATGAATGTTTATTTTCAATTTACCTAATTTTGGCCTCCGACTAGTTGTTGACCTCAAGTAACCTATAAATTATATTACATTAAATACTGTATTGCTAATAGGTAACATAATTTATATTGCTGTTGTTATTATATGGAAATGACAATGTTTACCTTTTACACTGAGAATAAATTGTTATGATATGCTTCGTATTCCGTATGTAATTGTTATAAAACTTTTAGTAAAACAATACCAAAAGGCATCGCAAAGCAACAATGATGTAAGTAGCCTTTTATGCGCCCGGTGCGAGCTCCTATAACTGCCCCCTTGAAAAGTTGGTCCAGGGGGTATTCATAGTTGACGGACAGTTTCCGATGTTGGAAACGACAGCTTCCATCCTTCTTTTACAAATGAATTAGAAGAAAGATGGGAGCTGTCGCCCTGGTGCAGTAATTTCTGCGCCCCTCCAGGGTCTGCGCCCTGTGCATGGGCACCGCTGGTACCACCCTAGTTACGGCACTGCTAGGAAGGTACTAAAATCATTTTGTAATATTTTCATAAGCAAAAACAGTTTTAAAACGAAATTTTAAAATCGAACGCGTAACAAGTTGTTGTTGTCACGAAGTTGTTATGTGAACTGAACTGGATCAGACCGGAAATGCACCCTTACGACCACAGACAGACCAAATAAGTGAATTCGGTGCTTACGATTAAGTTGCGTAAGATATTATTTTGGGTACAGTACTTAATACAATTTACGTAATAGGTACTTGGCGTAAAATGCGTAACGGCAATTAACATTTAAAACAGGAAAATTATTATACTCCGTTGCTAATTTATAACTGCATTTTTTGTGCAATACTAATTCCACCTTATGGTCTAGGATGTTAATAATAGGCACGTTGGCAAACCTTTAGTTATCTATTAGGAGCAATAAAAGCACCGTATTTTTACCGTACCTAACAATTTATTGAAGTGCTAGCTGTGTCTTAGAGTCAATAAAAACTTTCAATAACATTGCTAATTGTTGGTAATTGGTATCTTAGAATAGTGTATCTATAAAGTTCCATAAATAAAACGGAAATAATGTAACTGATAGTACTATTGAATACTGAATCATGTTTTGAAATAATTCATGTAAACACCTCTATGTTTTAAGCACCAATATCAATATCATTTTCTTCTAAAATGATCACGCAAATAGGGGTGGGAAAGAGGTGACACTGTCTTCCATGTCTTGACTTTTTATTATTGAATTCACGGTTTTTTTGTAGGTTACACTGTCTCCACCCCTGAAATATCTACACACAATCTTGGTTTAACGTTCAACAATATCAAATCAACATACTTTAGTATAAGAGTACAGCCTACTATCTGTAAACCCAATAATTTAGTTACCTGTCCCTCGCCAAATGCCACCTGTATGAAAGCTATTCCCGCCTAGAACAGGCGCGTCGTGACCAGTCGAACCACTAGAGTCAGTTCTTCTCCGGTGGGTCGAATTTCCCTACACTTTCTCCGTATCCCGTGCCTTGGCCGATTAAATGCACCGATAACTCGTGGATAGCGTACCTCCAATGTTCTTATTAACAACTTAAAAGAAAACTTTCGCAAAATCATTGCAAGCTTTATAAGTGTCGTAAATTTAATGTATAGAACTAAATCCTTTCGCTGGTGATAGCGAGATCTGAAAGTCAATAAACAACTTATCAGGGATCTGTTGCGCTTTACAGGTGCCTTAACAAACACGAAGGTAGAATATCAAAGGTGACGGAGGCGGGCAACTTGAAACCACATTGGAACGTTTAGTTCCACGTTTAGTTAAAGAAGAAAATTGCAATGAAATATTGGTACTATTTTAGTGTATTCATAGAATGTTTTTTTTTATAAAAAAAATGAATTTTACGTCTGCGATTAATTTAATAAATTCAATGAACAATCACTTGTCGAATTATAATAGGTTACGTATAAAACTAAGCCGATTTATACGAGTCATGGTTTAATGAATAAATAATGTAGAATTATCTTGGGTAAAGATTCTACTCTACCGTAGAGTAGGTCTTTGATGTGTAGAGTAAACAGTGAATTTGTAATCGGAAGCTGTGGCGGCGGTTGTTTGACGCAATACTACAGTGTAAGGTGCTGTCATATTATTCCGCAATAATCTGTCTATTACGTAGTCGTATCTTCTATCATCGCTTTTTCTCACTATTGTTTGAGACGAAGCTTCTGAGCTCTCGAAGCAGCATGAGTCATATAATAGTTTGCTTTAAAAGGTGTACAAACATGTGATATTAACTCGATATAAATACATAGGGATGTAATAATAAAATTCAAGTCATACATAAGTAACAGTTCCAAGTAGTTCCAACCCAAAATATTGTTATTGCTTCTGAACTGACATAAAATTTAAGATGCCTAAGTAAGGCACTGAATGATTGTGTATTGGAGTGACTTTTTATATTAAGGTGAAGGCGCCTGTCTAGCCCGCGAAGTTCAAATTTTTTGAGTTCTTTTAGAAATTTTTCAAAATCTGACAATAATAAAAGACAAATTTTGTAATTCGCGAAAAAGACCGTGTGCAGTGCATTTATTAATACATTTATTTTACTCTAAATATTATCACGGTGGATATGATACTAGTAAATAACTAAATATACAAAAATTGCCAGATTATCTGGATAGCTGTCGTTTTTGTAATGTTTTAGAGTAAGTTGGATATATTAATAAATGCACTGCACACGGTCTTTTTCGCGAATTACAAAATTTGTCTTTTATTATTGTCAGATTTTGAAAAATTTCTAAAAGAACTCAAAAACTTTTGAACTTCGCGGGCTACATGGGCGCTTTAGCCTTAAGGACACCAACTTCATTTCAAGAATTAAATAAATAATAAATAAATATTTATGTATGAGTGAGCAAGACCACTATATTTTTGGTTGTGTCAAATATCGTTCAGACCTAGTTACTATTCCTACCTAGTTCCTAGTTAGTATTTATATAATATTATATAGTGTATAATATTTGTATTTGCCTAGTACACTGTATGCCTCCGATGATACAACAGGTTTCAAAAGCACGTGAAGGCTACCACGGTCGACGGCTTTGGCAACATCGCGATTAAACTCATTGATAAATTGAACTTGTAATATTTGGAACAGCGACGCGACAGTTACTGATACCTATAATTATTTTGTAATCAATGTTTATTGGGGGAACTATTTTGAAAAAAAAAGTTCACTCCCATACTATGATGGTATAGTATGATATACTATGTGGGTATGATATTCTACTAGTCCCGCTCCTGTTAGTCCCCAAACAAGATAAATTGTTTGTGCTTTAACTCTCTAACTTTACTTACTTAAATTACTAATAAAAGTGATTACGTAATTGGAGCTGGGTTCATATATGTGTATATTTGCTTTAACTCTAAACTTTAATCGTTATTTCGTCAAAATGTTATTTAGTAAAACAATAATGTGATAATATTCATTATTGTTGACCTGTGAAAATATTCGTATAACCAGCTAAATAATCACACAGAGGTTTTTCGTGACGTTTAAAATACAAACGTCCTCGATTTACTTCGACCCTGGCTTTTGATTGCCCCGTATCTGGTTAGGTTTATTTCGCAAGAGCATGACATTTTGGTTTGCATTTTGATGTGAGGTGAACAATTAATGGCAGTTTCAATCACTATTAGTAAGACTTAAAAGGCCTGTTGGTTAGTTTTATCTAAGAAATCTTTACTAGACCACTAACTGGTGAGTGCATCTCTGCTCAACCCATAAATGTGAAAAAATCACGGGCCATGAAATTAAAATGAGATAAGTAGCTAGAACAAGAGTTATTTACTGATCGGATGACGAATGAACGCACGTAGATGCATGAATACATTAGTTTTTTTGACATAAGACGGGTTAATTGTAAATATATAACTTGAACTTGACTTTGAAAAAGTTATAGCCGATTAGTAAAGCACGCGTCTCGCGGACACAAGGTCGAAACCCCAGCTTGCACCTCTGGGTGTTTCGATATCTAAATGCAAATCATAGTTGCAATACAAATTAATAAATAATTATAATAATTTAGTCCCAACTCTTTCTCAATAGTGTATAATATAATATAATAATATGTTTTCAGGCTGAAATGCCGACCCCTGACTACAGTGTGGATCTGGAGCTAGGGGAGCCCCCGCCGGAGCTTCTGGAGTACGCGCGCCAGCACTGCGGGGAAGACCCCAACACGCGGCTGCAGGCCATCTACGAACTAAGAGAAATGGTCTATGGTACGTAATGACTATTATTTTTACGATGACTTTGGTCAGAACGTCGTTCCTTTCCATGCAATGAGAAAAAAACAAACAAATTATTTTTGTAGGTCATAGTACCTACATATCATTTGAGTATTTTTGCTGGGGTTTTGTAATTAAATAATAAATATGTAATGCCTCGTATTCATCACGTTTTTGCTATAATTATAAAACGTTTGGTAAAAATAATAAAAGTCTGCTTATCTTTATTTTTAACTAACGATATTAATTTTATTTTTATTCCATTATGGTTGACAGGCTTGACAAATCGGAATGTCCTCGATGCCTGAATCACCGACAAACATTCGATTTTTTTGTTGTGATAAATTTTACATTTAACATATTAGAACAAATAAAATGTATTGTTTATAGTTCACCTGGTGATGGAATAAATTAAGCATAGTTGTATTCAATTGAATTGTATTCAATTTATTCAAGAAATTTATACGATAACATAATTTAATAAATAGTTACAGTGTTTTTCTTACGGACAATTTATTTAGCACATAGGTACATACAGGTTGAAACAGAAAGGATACACTTTTTTTAAAAAAAGACTTAACTTTGTAATTCATAAACTATCAGCTTTCGAGGAAACTTGAAAAACAAAACGTGTTATAGGGATACAGCTGTTGAAAGATTTCATAAGTCTACAAAACCTTTAGTACTTCAATTGTCCCACAAAGGCGATTGTTTTAGATTTACAAAGTAAAGTTGCAATAAAAATTTGTAAGTTTACCCTTTTTTGTTTCACCTAGTATATTGACGATAGAAAATAATACAATTATCGTTCTACTTGATTATCGCGTCCTAAACTTATGTATTGAGATACAAAGATTTTACATAATTAGTCCATCGGCCAGCCGAAGGATACTTATATAATATAAACCAAAGTTCAACTTATAGGTAAACCAAAAGACATACTCTATAAATAAAGGGCTATTTGTTGATCGGCCAGTGGCCGTACGAAAACACAGATTAGATTAGAAATATATATAACTAAGTCTGCGCCTTTTACACGAGTCTGTGTAGTTTTGCCTAGTTTTGCTTATGAATTATCTAACCAGGGTATACACACTGTGACCTTATAATGTGAGGTCCACATTATGAGCTCAAGAGGTTGAGATTAAAAGACCGCTATTTGATTCGAAGAGTATACACGTGCCTAATATTTTCTACATATTTACCGTCTCCTCGCCAGACGTTAAAAAGTGCTCACTGCACAGTCACGTAGTTTGTTTTGGCTGGTTTTTACTGATAGATGAAAATACAACTAATCTTGTTTTACTTACTCACTGTTTGATTATCGAACAATGGGATGTGGGCGGGATCTCAACGACCGTGACATGGATTATTGAACCGGTAGGCACAACTTGATTCGGCCTGAGTTCACGCTTATCCTTGGCAGAACATACGAGAGGTAGGGTCAAATAGGTTAGTATTTTGCAATCGCTACGTCTAGACTTGTCTGACGAGGTTGCTGTGTTCACAGCCGTCTATAAACTACTGATAAAGGCTAATTAAATTACGCATGTAGTATATGGTTACACAGAGATGTTAGATGAACTATATTCGTCTGAGTGAGGTATTTGAATGGAGTAGGTACACAAATATTTAACAAAATAACTGCATTACTGCCCTGTGACACTTGGATCAACATTTCTAGATAACTTTTATTGAAAAATATGTTCTACTATAATGCGTCTTATAAACTATAGTGGCAATGCATATTTTATCTCTTGGGACATCGTGAGTTAACATGTCAATCTTGTGCATTATAAGAAGTATTTTTTTATCCAAGTTAAGACAAGCGCAACTCAGATATAACATTGTTAAGTAAAGCATTATTATTCTGTAACTTTGTTATCTATACCTACATGTCCTAGATAATTATATTTCTAGTATATATTGACTAGTATTCTTACACGTGACTACCACATTTACTTTTTTAGTATTTTATATTAATTATACTTTTAAAACTGCATCTATTATATTTAAATTGTTCCTCAAAATTGCATCATGATTTTTAATTAAAAAATAACCTTTTACTTAATTGCGTTTGATTGAAATGTTATGTAAAATATATCAATTAATGATACTAAAATATTGTGAATGTTATAATTTATTGTTTTAACAACTGATTTTGGCTTGCATTTTGCATAGTAAATGGTATGTCCTGTTGTGTTTCAGAGCGCGGTGAATGCACTCCACATAGGATGGATGACGAATTTTTAATTCGATTTCTGCGCGCCCGAAACTTCATACCAGCGAGAGCGCATAGATTGGTGAGTCGGTAGCGGCTATAATTAATAATAATAATAATATCGCCAGACTGAGACATCAACTGTATGGTCCCAAACGAAGGAACGCTTGTACTATGGGTACCGTATAATGGACTGGGTGTGATCCCAGTGATAACCTGAGTTTCCGAAATTTGCCCTGGTGGTAATCGAATCGGCAACCACCCGGTGCAGTGAGCCGAGCGGCTTACGCTCAAACCACTGCGCCAAGCAGTCGTCAATTTTGTTGTCCTAACGTAAGAGTTGTATTAAAATCTAGATCTAGCTTTGATAGATAGTTTTTGTTATATTCTTATATATGTGACTGTATTCCTGTTCCAGATGGTGAACTATTACCAGTTTAGGGAGGAGAATCCTGAGCTGGTGGAGAACGTGTACCCGCTGGATCTGCGATCCATCGGGGAAGCGAACGTGATAGCCGTGCCGCCTTACAAAGATCAAGGAGGTCGCAGACTACTGTTTTATAGGATAGGTACCTATGTTTAGAATTACCTGGATACATTGAGATAGGATTGTATTCCGGAAGGTAGATTGAAAGGAGATTGTGAATAAGAGGAAACGAAGACTGAAGAGAAGATCGGATGGGACTGTGTGGAAGACTTATAAACTTTTTTTTTAAATATGGCATATATATTGGCTATTCTAAGACTTCTACCTTATTAACAAAATCTATATATATATAACTCTAAGGTGACTGACTGACTGACATAGTGATCTATCAACGCACAGCCCAAACCACTGGACGGATCGGGCTGAAATTTGGCATGCAGGTAGATGTTATGGCGTAGGCATCCGCTAAGAAAGGATTTTGATTAATTCTACCCCCAAGGGGATAAAATAGGGGATGAAAGTTTGTATGAAACTTTGTCAATTAAATTCCACGCGGACGAAGTCGCGGGCACAGCTAGTGCATAATATAATGCAATACAATTTAAAGAGGGCTGCTTAGCACCGTCCACTTAGTGGGTGCACTATGAAGCGGGCTCACCAGCTTCGATCAATAGAATCGTTTGATTTGTTCAGCCTCACCTGGCGTAGCTGAAGTTGATACGAAATAAAGCGATCCTGAGTAATGGCACCCTAATTCTGACGTGTCATCCAAAAATACAGATAAAGACGTCCCAAAGAGGTTAAACATTTGAGTGGCGCTTTTGCGTTCGGTTATTAGCGTATCATTTTTTAAGACACTTACACTACATTTTTCAGGATGCTGGGACCCGAAAGTAGTTCCCATTGAGGATATGTTTAAAGCCACGATATTGGCGCTGGAGATTGGTCTGCTTGAGCAGCGGCTGCAGATCCTGGGCGGCGTGGCCGTGTTCGACTTGGAGGACATCGGCACGCAGCACGCGTGGCAGATCACGCCTTCCGTGGCTTCCAAGATGGTTAAGCTATTAGTGGTGAGTTCTCTTCGATGGTACTAGTACAATTTCAGCTCGGAAACTTCATAGTGGGTCCCATTGAGGTCGTTCAAGTTGTAAGTAAAGGCACGCTTTGGGAACTTAAGTTTACTCTGGAATATCACACCCGTACTGACATACGACATACCGTTTTTTGGGTTAAAACTTTTTTGGTTTTACATGATTCACGACAGAAAGGGGGGGAATAGTGACAAGTCTTTTTTCACACACATGGCTATATAATAAAATAATAATAATACCTACCGCCTTAACGATAAACCGATGACCAAAGTGAAGGTCAACTAAATATAGGAAAGTGAAGATTCTAAAGATGACAAACGCGTCGATAACTCGTTGGGTTATTTCCATATGCCGGCTCCATTTACAGATATGATTAAAACCAGCTTTTTATAAATAGCTATCTCGTTTCCAGTCCTGTTTCCCGATGACAACATACGCTATCCACGTCGTGAACCATTCCTGGCTGTTCGACAAGATCTACAACATGTTCAAGCCGCTGCTGAACGTGGACATGCGCTCCAGAATCTACTTCCACGGGAACGACTTCACGTCCCTACACAAGCACATCAACCCCGACCATTTGCCAGAACGCTACGGCGGCATATGGCCAGACTACTCCTACAGCATTTGGCTCGAGTCCCTGAAGAAGAATTACAATGTGGCGAAAGAAGTCCTGAATATTGGATACAAGTTTCGCGAACATGAAATCGATCCGGAAGTTCTGAGACAGTTGAAAGAAAAAGGAGTGGAACTAGCTTGAAATTTCCCATTGCTTTGCAGATCGCATAGATGTTATAAATAGTCCATTATTAGAGGGAATTATGTATGAAAATTTCACAATAATTACTGGTCTAGCTTTGTTTAATGTTTTCTTCATGTTAATTCTTTAAGGTGAATGCATAAAGGTGATAAGCTCTTCAAGTTATTTTTTTAATAGTACAAATGCCTTCTTTTTGTTTTTTTTTATAAAGTCATAGAAATAAGTTTCATCTTATTAAGTAATGGTTGATTTATGGACATCACAGAAAGTAATCAGATGTGTTTTATTTAGCGTAAGTAAAATAACTCTAGTGAAAGTCATCCGTAGCTAGCTTATCACTATTATGTATGATATAGATTATTTAGTTTTAAAAGTGTTATGTTAGTATCATGGTTATCTTTGTATTTAATTTAAGACAAGACAATTCGTCAAACACCTGTGATAGATATTATTTGCATCTGGGTGCACTGTTACTGTTGCCCATGCAGATTGTAATTAAAAACTATGCAATTAATATTTTTATTATCTATAATTACTTCATGGCCGTAGGTCGCTATATAACTTGCGTAAAGGCATAATAAAATCTTGATTCTTAATTATTATTTTTTCCTTTTATTTTATTCTTCTTTTTCCTTTTCCTTTCCTTTTATTTTATTATATTTTTTTTATTTTGCGATTTTACAAGAAACAGTTAATAGACTAACCTGAACCAAAGCAGCATTTTTATTGTTTATGATGCTAGTACTCGTAATACAGTTCTGAAAGTTTGTTAGTGTTTAACCAACAACCCTGTGGCCCAACTTGACATAAATATTGTAACTTGTATGGTAAGCTGTCCGAATTATAAACAAGAATTAGAGACACCAAAGTGACACAATTACACAAACTAAACTCGCCTAATGAACCGCACTATTTCGTACATATACCTAAGGTTTAGGTATCCTTATTGTTATCAATCCTTTGAAGGGTCATTGCCTTTGAGAGGTTAAAAGCCTTTGTGTAAACTAATACTTACCTAATTGGCAACAATATGAAAGCCCCAAGCGCCTCATTTACAGCGATCAGCAAAACCCGCACAACTACGAGATACTTAGCAAACACAGACACTATCTGACAGTGGTGGAACTAAATAATTAAAATAAAATAATAATTTAGCCCTTTTGACGTCCCACTCCTGGGCACGGGCCTCCCCTCACTACGAGAGGGATACAGGCCGTAATCCACCACGCTGGCCCAGTGCGGGTTGGCGGATTAATCATGTCTTTCGAAAATTCTTTAGATTTTCTAAGATAAGGTAAGGTTTCCTCACGATGTTTTCTTTCACCGTAAGCAAGTGATAATCATATAGAAATAATGATTCGCACATAGATTTCCGAAAACCCAGTGGTAAGAGCCAGGGTTTGAACACAAGACCTGGTGCCCGCAAGACACGTGCTTAACCAATCGGCTATCACTGCTTCGTGATGGAACTAAAGACCTTAAAAAAATCGGGTCGGATGAAACCGCACAAATGTAGATTTTTAGCAAGCACGGTCAAAAATACTATGCAATCAATAAATCAATCATTCTATTTTTATTATGTATGAAGTCAAAGGCAAAAGTTGCCTTTTACAAGCGTACTACCTGCCTAATGTTAAGCAGCTTTTCTTTTACGTAAAATGCTAATTTAGTTGCGATTTTTACTTTCATTTTAGTTACGCGCTATTCGTGTTTCGGGCACTTATTTTCATGTCTCTTTCCTGCGAGTGGATACAGGGAATGTTAAGCAGTTACGGTAGGTTATATAGAAGCTTGAAATACTAAAGGCAAATCATGATGCCGACCAGAAGGGGGGGAGGGGGACAGAAGCAGGGAAAGGGAGGGTTGGTCTACTGGCTCTCTCACGTACAAACCGCTGCTATAATAGTACTACTTTACGCCGGTCTTCTGTGAGATGGTAGTACTATCCCGGTCGAGGCAGCCCATATAAGAGCTGTGTCATTTGATTACAGCTTGCCTGTATTACCGCTAGATTATAAATAGGTAGATACCTACCTACTTAACCTAAATAGCATGAATGCATACCTAAGATCCAATTTGATCAATAGAACAATGTAGTCAATTTAGACTAGACTGTTCTATCAAATGGCAATCATGGGCATTGACCGCGAAACCCTGTGTTACGTCACGACCCGCGCCCGGCGAGTTGCGGCCGATGATGAAGGGCGAGGAGTATGGCTTCATTAGTATTTACGCATTCAAATCATGTTACATACCGAGACACACACGTTCCAGAAAAATTACGTTAGCAGAGGCTTTCAGAGAATTTTATTATCATTTCCAGGTAAACACCTTTATTCATCAGATTGTCTTGGAATACGTGGCTATAAATGACTGAAGATGTTCTTGGTAAGTAAGTAAGGCTATAATTTGCGGGATTTACAAAAAGCGCTTAAGGTAATAATACAACTTGAACTAAACATCTGTGTCTCGTAATACCACACGGTGTATCAAACAAGAGAAATAATCCAAACTAACTTTTGGATTTCGATGCAGATCTTCTTTTTCCCATAATATCACATTTGTTTGTCGTATCTATTACATCTGAAGTCTTTAGGTTTTCAATAGACTTTTCCTCTGAAATTTCAACTAAACACGACGAGTGGGGATTACTCAACCGTTCGCATCGGGGAAACTTGAAATTCGATATGTGTTTAGTTTCAGCTTCC
Source organism: Notodonta dromedarius (assembly GCA_905147325.1). Classification (NCBI taxonomy): domain Eukaryota; kingdom Metazoa; phylum Arthropoda; class Insecta; order Lepidoptera; family Notodontidae; genus Notodonta; species Notodonta dromedarius. The sequence continues at coordinate 10,759,569 of LR990159.1, read as the reverse complement.
ACTGTGTTAGGTTCTTTTACATCGAACGATGGCCTGTATTTGCGAAATGTCGTCCTTAATCGTGCGAAGAATCCATCCTTGTTGGATTTTGGGAACGGTAGAACTTGATGCATCGATAGTGACGGTCCTTCGTCAATCTGGGAACTATGGGGACTCGTTTTTATGATTTTGGTGGGTGCGAAGACTTGCTGGCTGTAGACGGGTCGGCTGAGATTGCAGCAACTGTGTGATATGTCTCTGGGTTTTGACGGCTTATGAGCCTTTTCCTCGAGGCGTTTTCGTAGAAAGTGCACGCTTGCAGTATAAAACAGCTGCTCGTCCTCAGGTTTAGTCAATGCTACATCCAGGGTACTGGAGGTCTCACTGTCTGGACTATTATGATTTTCGGAATTTCGTCGTTGCATTACTCGTAAATGTACCCAAATACCCGCTGTATCGTTGAATACATTTTTATCGGTTCATCACAAAATATCTTTAATTATATAGTAATAGCTTATGATATAATATAAAATAAAACAATGTTAATTTTCCTAATTGATAAACAAATATTGGTGATTGAATTGACGGGTTGTCACAGTTACTTGACAGTTATATGTGACTATTTTATTGTTTATTACAAAAAGTTTTGAAAATAAATGAGGTTAGGTTATAAAATATGAGTTAGGCAAAATAAAAATAAACAAGTGTTTTAAGCAAGGTAGATAGGTTTATGGTTTTAAGTTAAAACTAGTATATAAGTCTGTGTATTTCGAACGAACGATGTTCATCAGACACAGGTTGATATATTTACATGGAAATAGGATATTGGATTAAATATAACTAGAAAGCGAAGTACCGGGAAATAACTCGTACTATGGCTAAGAAATGTTTCTGAGGAAATTAGTTTTGTTTTCCATTGAATACTGACAATCGAAAATCCGCTAAATCCTAGGGAATTTCGTTAAGCATAAGGATTTCGACCATTGACATCTTAAGGTCGAATATTTCCATTACAAGAGTCTGATAAGTTTTCAGGGCTAACCGATGTTCCAGCTACTATTAAGTTTTTGGTTAGCCCTGAAGACAAATCTACCTTTAGTCTTGTGTCTTTGTTATACTATTTGACTGAGGATATTCAAAATAAAGCAAATAGACAAGTACTTGTTCTTATTTAGGTATTTGGGTATTTGGGCATATAGGTGCCCATTAAAATTCTTAAGTGGCTATAACACAGTACTATCTATCTGGATATCAGCAAATAAATAAAATAGATCCACTATATTTGTCAACACAAATATAAAAATGACAAACAATTTTAGATAAAAGCAATTGAATTATTTAGTGCCCCAGGTCGATTATTTTCAGCGGTCGAAGGTCACTGACTCTAGGTCTTCGAAATACCGAGCTTTCCACATTATGGAAATTGCCTGGCCGAGCGACAGCCACTCGACCGTAAATTAAATACTGAGACCGAAAAAGCCGTAATGAGCTCGGAACTTTCCCGGCTTTCGGCAAACAATTCTATCGATGCTCGAATTCACCCACCCTTATCCGTAAACCTTAATGTCTTCAAAGTTGTTTAATAGTTTTCAAAGCAGGCTATATTTAGCTAACTGGCTTTATTAGGGTTGAATAATCTATTCTTTACCCATTACCCCTTTAGGTATGCACACGGTAACCAATTCCAGCTGATAGGAGACCCTACATATATACAAGTTTCATCGCGTAGGATTCTTTCCACACATGCCCTTAGTGTAGATACTATTGTACCTACGGCTAGTTACAGTGTGTATATAGTGTGTACCGACAGGTCAACGAGTACAGAGGAGGGCTAGAGTAGTCACACATTGAGGTAAATAGGGAAACCCTACAAAATTCACCATTGTTAACACTCGCTTTGCTGGCTATTGACCTATTATTACCAAACGACATTCCGCATACAATGAACTTAAAAATCTAAAAGCACAATTCACAAAAGGCGATAACAATTAGCTGTTCCAAATGTAGGTATATTGTTCGAAGTAAATATGTGTATTGAGAATTTGGATTGTTTTATGGCAAAACGATTATGTGTAAGTATTTGGCAGAACAATTCATTGTAAATATTGACCAAATGTAGTACCAAATAGTTTATTGTATTAACAGTTAACTATGCCGATAATACCCGGTACAATAAGAGTACTCGTATTGCAAAATAATCCTTAAATCTTTACATAAAGGTGTGTATTTTTTCGTTCTTTAGACCAATCTCTCTCTTGGAATGCGCTCCCTCATGTCTGATATATATGAAATATTTTTAGAAGCACCATTCAGGAATTGTGGATATTTCGCACATGTAGACGTTTTTTCTATTTTTATTTACCCTTTTGTTCATATAATGAAGGACTATGCCGGCGGGGTTAGGGTATACTGGGGAACGACCGGATCTCGTTTGATGTCACCCATGAACTGCCTTCCTCGTGCTGACGTTTCACATAAAATTTGAGATATGTACCTATATAGGTATTGTTCTAAAATCGAACTTTGTTTGTGTGATGCCTTTTCGAGCAATGACATCTGTGACGTAATTACCCATAATTAGTTGCTTTAGTAAAGACTTACCGTTTAATATCTACCTATATCCAGAATAACTCCAGGATAGACGGGGCCATGTAAAATATCTGTAAATGCAATAAGAGTAGGTAAGTAAGTCAGAAAAAAATACGTTCAGTACCTACGTGATTGGTGATTGTCCAAGGGACGTCATCAATCGAACGATCTGCGTCACAGTACCTGCTATCTATAGTAAAGTAAACTACGTCATACCACAGAATAGCCCGTGATAAAATTACACTACTTGACATATGTAACATGAACCAGCGTTTTTTCATACTCAATAAAAGTAGTGTTACAGACATAGTGACCCTTATAATACCTAACATAATGTTTGGAGCGAGCGGCGTTTTCATTTATTTTATATTAAAAAAAACTCGTCGAGTTTTTAACTAAGGTCTAGGTAAGTACTCGTATAAGGTTAGCCGATAATTCGTTCCCGCGCCCTTTCCAGCCACGCGTATTTCTGTCTGTCGTGCGATTTACTTGAAAAGGTTGTTGATTCTCTTTAATAAAACACGTGTCTCAAATGTTGCAATTATTTAACGGAAAAGAAATGTGGCACGAGGAATCATGAAATAAATAGGTATCTTTCCTTGTTTCTTTAGGTATAGGAATTGGCATGCTTTATAGGAACATTACAAAATATCTTATACCCGTATAAACATAAACATGCACATTATATATAAATAAATATCGCCAGTCTGACACACCGACTGTATGGTCCTAAACTAAGCAAAGCTTGAACTATGGGTACCTTACAATGGACTGGGGGCGATCCCAGTGACACCCAGACCAAGGCAAATTACGAAAAGGCCATTTTGGATATTTGCCCCGGCGGGAATCGAACCCGCCATGTGCAGTGAGCCAAGTGGCCTACGCTCGAACCACTGCGCCAAGGGTCGTCATTGCAAGTGAAAAATCCATTTTTTACTATAATGATTAGGTTTCCAAAAAACTAATTACTTAGAGAAGAGGATGCTGCAACGCCTACATTGATTGACTTCTACGGACTAAACGGATCGCTGAAAAAATAAAAAACAACGAAATTCAAATAGTGTTGTAAAATACGCTTCCAGTCACGAAACCGAGTTACATTTTGAAGTTACGTGTTTCCTCGAAGTCAGTAAGTATTATCATCTGATTTTATACCGCTGGCTTCGTAAACGTTTCCAAGCCATTCTGAAGTTTAATGTAGTGAGGACTGCCATAAAAATTAAATTGTCATCCGTCACGCATTCAGGCAATGCTTGGCGGATCGGCGCGTAAGTATGTCAAGAGGGAAAATAGTGCGTTGACTTCCATCTCTGAGAGCACAGCTGGCTGAGTGGAGACCGTCATTTATGTGAATTTTCGATTATTATGTACATGAAACTCGGTAGAAGCTTATACGCCTTTTGTATGAATACTTCGTTTACTTCAGACAACCTCGAAAATACTTTTCACTAGCTGAAATGTAGACGATTCACCAAAGCATATTTACTCGTATTATTGGTAAATTTACTATAATCCACCGTCTGATATTTCTGAAATAAAACCCAGAGTAAACTCGAAACTTATTTAATTTAATCTAGATGTCTATACAAAGTAAAGCTGATAGAGTCGATGAACTAATTGTTAAATTTATAATTTTCCCAGGCTTACTATAATGCCTATCACCTTTCAGTGATAACACTTTAATCTAGCCGATAACGTTAAGCTACAAATTCCTGTTTATTACACCTTTCTTCTTTTATCAAAGCACCGCGGTCATAAAACTGAAAACTGCGGAGTAAAACAGCCAACAATGTAATTGTGTTGTTTTAATTTTAATTTTAGCGTCTAAAACATGCCAGCTTCCTGCCCCACAACGCCGTAGTCCTTAGGCCTAAGGCCTAAGTACCAAGTCAAACTACCGGTATCTAAGCTAACCTTTCCTAAATACGACCGTAGATTGTAGTACTATGTGAAAGCTTATAAAATACTCTTTATTCAAACCACCTCAATATGCCTTCATTTCGAAGGAGCACTGTGACTAATCTGATCTTTTTTTGACGACTATTGCCGGAACAGTAGCGTCCTGACAATATAGTTTCATCACAAATTCATTAAGTAGACTGATTATGTGTAAATTATTTGTAGTTTAGTCTCTCAACATGTTGACATCGTGGTGGACTGATATTCCACAAACGCGCTCCATGTTTCCTACATATTGGGTTCACCAAACCTTTTATGTTGCGAGGGTCCCGGAGATAACAGGCTTTTGGGTTGATTAGAGCGGTATCGAGTCTCCATTGTGGCTAAGGGATCATCTAAAAATAAACATATGGCTATACCTAATGGGTTAATCTTAAAAGTTGAAAATATGTGTAAGTAATAACATCATAAATACGTATATCAGTACAAAATATTAATAGATAGTAAAAGAAAAAATTTTAAGTCTGGTGGTTCGTGAATTTGACAGTTAAAGATAGAGCCTGTCTGAGCCGCTGTAATTATAATATCGCCAGACTAATACACAAACTCTATGGTCCTAAACAAGCGACGCTTTTTCTATGGCTACTGCACAATGTACTGCGAATGCTGTGACACCCAGACCAGGGAAAATTACGATAAAGTGCTGTGAGGCGAGCGGCCCACGTTCGAACCAATACTCCAAACGTCATTAGTTAAGTATTTAAAAGTGCGTGTAGAATTCATCTCGACTTTCAACCTCAAACAGTAAACCCTGAGGAGCTAGGGTCGTCGCCCAGCCTCTGTGGGCCGCGACCTTTGACCCCACGTGACGCTGCATCCTGTTTGCTGAGTGAGCGGAATTGGCACGACTCTAGTGGAAAATTAACTTCGTCGCTTTGAGATTTTCGTAATCTTAAGTCTGTGAATATTAACGTATCATGGCATCTCAATTCCTTTTAGATAATTAAGGTTGTTGCTTCGTTATATTTTTGGAGTATTCGCGCTTGAAGAATTACCTACATGACTACCAAAATAAATGTTTAGGTATTAAATTTATGAGAGTGCTTCTGGCAATTAAAAATCTAGATGTAATTAAATAGCGAGGTAGTATATGGTGAAAATGCCTTTGGCAATCTCCTATGCATGTACATTCTTGCAATTTTGCTTCCAGAATCATGGTATAGCACAATTGTAGAAACTGAAATGATAGAGTATAATCAATGCGAATGCGATGAACTCGCGTTCGGCGACCAGACTCAACGACCTGCAGACTGATACCGCAGTGAATACTTTAGGTATTTGAGGAATCAAGTATGACGGAATTACTAGTGGCAAAGGACATCACAAAAGATCTTATTGGTTTGAAGTATGGTAGAGACCTGCTCATAATATGAAGGAACCTGTTCTAAGGCTCTACCATGACTTTATACCTACTTATGAAGTCGAAAGCAGCATATTTGTATGGCTATATGTTGTTCCTTCGGGGCTGATAGAGTAGGGGCCGCTGCACAATTTACCATACAAATAATTTATGTAGACGCTAGCACCGAGCCAGCGTAAAACTTATAGTAGAGTGATATAACGACACGACAATGGCATATATTGTTAGCATTACGTCCTAATATAAGAAAAAAAAATATCATATTAGTAATTATAATAAGCCTCTCCCAAAAGATTCCTTACGCGGTTACCAAATGACATGATTGCGTATATTTGTTTTTTTTCCAAGAAATGCTTTCTGCGATGGAGTGCTTTATAATAATATCAGATCGCTACAGAGCAGAGTATAAAAATATCTTATGTGTTGGGTTGTTTATGTCGAATGTCAATCATGGAAACGATAAATCGACATGATGCAGTTTCTATTAAGGTTTAGGAACGCTGTTCAGAAATATCTATAATGTACTAGCAGTACCCTGCGCGCGTTGCTACGCTGTCAAAGATTGGTAGTACCAACTCCGAAACCTTTGTGCGCTCATGCACAACACTTTGCTGAAGATCATGACATGAACAAATGCATAGTTTACGATTCTATGAAGGACATACAGACAAACATTCATTTTTATATATATAGATAGGTATATGTTTTATTTAGCAGAAAAAAAAAACTAAGTTATATTCGAATACACTTGTGTGCAGTTACATGTTTTTGGACAACACGTTAAGAGATTGCACTAGTTGCTTGGTAGCAGTTTCTTCTTGGCATTAATGAGATTTATGACCTGTCACAAATCTGAATTTTAATTAAAAAACGAAAAAGCGCTCTAGACACTACAGTTTCCTCTTCATATCATATTTTCGGAGATAATATGCAAGCGCCAATCAAATTGGTGTTTGAATTAAGATCAGGATTTAAAACTTAAGTCTAGGCTAGGTATTCCTAAATAGGTACAGTAATATAGTTTAGGGGTTTCATTAAATTAATCTAATAAGCAGAGTAGTCATCACGAAGGAGGCCTTTAGATTATGGAATATTTGTGAAAGGAAAGCGTGGGATAACGACGTATAATATAATAAACTAATCTCAAAAGAAACTTATCGTCACTCAGAGTTTAATTAGCCGCTACAATTATCGAATTGGACTAACTATTAATAACTGGACAGAAAATTCCCGGTGTCTGTTTGTTTGTTCTAAATAAGTCCACGTGTTGCGACTTTACCACGGCTCTCTTGGAGGAGAATATGTCACATAGTAAACAGAAGTGGGTGATATTCCACCGGACGTAGCAAGCAAAACAAACAAAGGGATAAACTGGAATAGACTTAATTACACCGCATGAAGTGTGGTTTTCCATTATTTACTGAAATTACTTAATTTTAGTATGATTTTACAATCTAATCTAATATGCATTGTGTAGGTACCTCCCTTCTTTCTTCTTTCTTTAAAAATATGGCCCACCCAAGTTAATAGGTATTTCGCCAGTGTCAAGTAACAAATAGCAATAAAAATACAATACAAAAATGTGGCCATCCACTTTGGAAAACCAAAATGGAGGCTAGGTTACCTATGTACCGAAATATTACATAGGCGCAGTACCTACACGCGTTGTTTTCTCAACTTTAGTCTTTACCTAGACCGTAGAAGGTAGAAAGTTTGTTTTACTGCCATAACTACCCCGGTAGTTAACTTCACATTAATTATGCAATATTCAAAATAAATACGAGTAAGTAGAGTTAAGATGTAGCTGGTTACAGTTACTTAATTAGAAACATCTAAAAATAAGCAAAAAATATTGGCACAGGTCTTCGGAAATGGCGGTCAATTAATATTTCCACACCTTCAACTTATTTGTTTTATATACTCCTTACCGATTCAAATATTTACATAATCTAAACCCAGAGCAATTAAATATGGCAAAAAACATCGATGTCGTAAACGAAAACAAACATTGCGGCTCGCAACTGCAAAAAAAAATTACCAGCAACGAGTGCTGAGACGTCGTAAACTGTCTAGGTGGCGCCAGATGTATCATTTGAGATGAGCGTGATCCCGGGCTGGTTAACAACGTGGCCGACAGACAACATCCGTTTGCCCGAGCCGACTCCCTCTGAGCACTGACTTTGAAGTGCTGTAAAAATTGCGATATAAATTATGTCATGCAACTTTTAACCGTTTCATTTTTATTGGCGTAAGAATAGTGGGTTGAGTTAAATTTGAAAAGTTAAAAAAAAACATTTCGACGTCATTCAGTCAAACTCCTAACGGTGATCATACATTTTGGCCAACTTCGTAAAGATTTAGTGCCAACCGACACGTGTATAAAGTATCTACTGGGGAGGCGCCTTTGGAGGCACTCATTATGCCGCTCATTATTTACAAAGGACCTAGAAAGATTGAATCATCCTAGACGACAACACACAGATACGTGTAGACGTAATCTATACAAATACTTAAATAAAATTGAAGTGTACGTTTGCATTGACAAAATAACAGCTCTTTTTAAATTACCAATAAAAGTATATACGGTATTTATAACAAAACAAAAATATTTTTTGTGTATGTCCCGGCTTTTCTCTGAAACAGCTGGACCGGTTTTCACGAGACTCACTGGCAGATAGCTAATGTTATTGGGAGTGACTTAGACTACTTTTATTATATCGAAGTACTACGCAGGTGTAAAAATAACATTCCTCGAGTTGAGTTACCTACTACATTGAGGATATGTAGTAATAGCGTTAGAAATTACACCTAATCCTTACAAGACACCTAATATGTAATGTTATTAGAAGGTATATTTCCTCAATGAACTCTCTGATATAAATATCACCTATATAAGAATACGCAGATAAAATAAATAGCATAATGGAACAATCGAATTCTTGTCCTTTGGAAAGGCTAAGGCCTCGTGTAGGCAATTGTATAAGCATAAACAAGTAGATTGTAACCGCCATAATAATAAGAGCATATAATATAGTTTGATTTGAAAATGTTCTATGAATTTAATTATCGGTAAAGTTTGAACTTTCATTGGCTTTAGGGTTCATTTACCTTCGTTGGCCAATGTAAGGTTTAAAACCAAGGCACTCTAAGCTAATAGTGAGTGCTGTATCCATATTATATAAGTGAGTGAATAAAGACGCTACTAACTTACACCAAATAACTTAAATACTAATACTGCAGAGACCTCAGTTTGCTCAACATAATCTATTCTGAGTGCAAATAAAGAGCCACAATTTCACAAGGTGTTCATATACATTCTGGACCCGAATTGCCTACGCACCTTACTGTATGAATGTAATGTAACTCCTAATGACACCAGTTTATTAATAAAGTACTTAGGCCATTAATAAGCAGTTAAGGCGAAATGGAAGATCTTTCACCCAGGCGGGTGGTATGCCTGGCGGGGCTGCTGTTGTCGGGGCCTAGAATACGAGTATATTGTCACGATGCTTGCAAACTCTAATATCGTGATTCAGGAGTTCTATTAAAACTGCACATTGTATTGATACGTCGCATTCAGAGCCATCTAGGCTATAGCTGGCGTATTGAATATGAGGTCGCTAAAGAAGTATTAATAATGCTGATAATTTTTTCCTCGTGCAAAATAACTATAACTAATCTTGATTTTTTAAACTGGGTAAACTAAAATGATGCTAGTAGATATTGTTGTTAATCAACATAGAGCAAACGTTCATTGACCGACAGAACTTTTAATAATCCAACATTGGAGCACGCACCACCAGTCTCTGTTCAGGAGCAGTACCTATTCAAGCAACGGCACATAGAAAACTCGCGCCAGCTCTTCAAATTAATCTCATTCAATTTTGTAGGGACATCGGCCCTGAAATATTTACTGGGTTAAAGTTGAACAGATTTATAGGAAGTACTGACGGATTAGTGTCTATATATGGATGGTTTGTGTAGGAATTAAGAATATGGGATTAGAGGGGATTTGATGGATTGGAGTGTTTTTAGAACGCTCCGTGCCGTCAATCATATATACATATATATAACTCAATTAATATAAAGCGCTGGAGATAATTAAAGTTAAATAAAATGTGTTTTTTACATATTTAATTATGGTATTCATGACAGTGAATTATATATAGAAGATTAGGTATATTAGCGTCATACTTATTATTGATGATAGAAAGAGCGCCCCGGATATGTAGTGGAAAAATTGCGTACAGATATTTTTAATTTATCACACCTTTTAATCCAAATCATCGTCAGTCATGTGTACTTAGATTTTAGTCCAGCGACTTCAAAGACGCTATAAAATTTACGATGTTTACTCAACAAATAGATGCACTTTTTATTATCCGCCTAGACAAAAATAAAAGTCTAAAATAATCAAGGTAAGTGCTCGCTTTCAGCCTTCTTATTGACCTAGAGGTGTCGAGTAATCTATGATCTGTTTGTAATTGATACAAGACGCATTAGAGATTATCTTGAAGGGGTAGATAGAGTTCGCGGCCTTAAAATGGGAATTAGTACACTTCCTGGCGCCGACCCTACCGCCGGTCGTCCAGATGATGGGGTCAATGATGTACAGACCGATTTAGAGAAATAAATATATTTGATTATAGCTCCGTTTATCAGATTTAGGTACTGCGTTTGTTCAGTGCAGTTTCTCCATTCGACAAGTAAGTAGTATTAGCTGATATGAATGGAAAAGTTCAGGGTGCTGTTGTGCCAACGCGTATCATACCTACCTACCTACTATACAATGACGTAATAAACACAAGATAGGCGCAAATAGCCGTCGATTTGTGGAAACCGCCCGCAGAAGAAGATGATGTAACTTTGAAATTGTGGAGCAGCAACACACAAAACTCAAACTTATATAATTGTGCTACGACAGGCAGGTAACAACGGTTCGGTTGAAAGGCTTGCGGTTCGTAGAACCCGCTACTTCATCGGGCTAACGCTTATGTAACAACGATTACTTTACTGAACAAAATAATATTACGTAATTTCTTTTGATGAGTATTGTGTTATGGGCTTTGAGTAAATTGAAGTTATCCATATCACGATGCGTCAATCATGTTTCCATGAAAACACCGGTAGTTATATGGATATGATATAAGACAAACAAATAGTACGCTTTTCCAATTGAAATTGACATACATCTTTGTGACTGGATGGAAATTCATATTCATTTACCAATTTTTTTATTGCTACTTTATAATTAAACTAGCTGAGCCCGCGACTTCGTCCGCGTGGAATTTAACTTAACAATAAAGCCCGCTCCCGCGTTCTGAGCCCGCGTGACAGGACCCTGTTTTTGAATTTTGTTTTTCTAAAATAAAAGTAGCCTAAGTTACTGCTTATAACATCAGCTATCTACCAGTGAAAGTCCCGTCAAAAACAGGCCACCTGTTTCGGAGATACTCTGTGATTTCATGTGTTTTTATTTATTTACGCGAAATCCGAATTGTTTTTCTAAAATTAAAGAAGCCTAAGTTAGTCCTTATAACATCAGCTATCTGCCAGTGAAAGTCCCGTCTAAATCGGTCTAGCCGTTTCGGAGATTACCCGGAACAAACACACAGACAGACAGAAAGACAGACAGACAAAAAAAAATTTAATCGCGTTTTAGCTATAGGTGTCGTATGTACTTTCATATGCATTAAGTAAAAAGATGTTATTTTGATATTACAAACAGACACTCCAATTTTATTTATTTGTATAGATTTAATTCGTACTATGGCTCCATGTAGGTAGTGAATCAACAATGTGTATGTCAAAGTAATTGCAGACGCATGAGATCATAGTAAAACAGAACCAGGGTACGTGGTTTAATTAGTGCACCATTATTCTGCGTTCTACTCCTTGCAAGGTTTCTTACTACAAATAGGTAGTACCTACCTATTAACTTCAACTTGTTAAATTGGTTGCAGATGTTTGGATTCAGATGCTTCGTAACGATTAATTGAAATAAATTATTTCTAGATGAGCAATTATACCTATGTAGATTACATACCTTTAAAAAACCAATTGATACCTTGATACATCATTGAGTAGTAGGTATTTTGTAATGTATGTAATAAGTACATACAATCGCTTCTAAGACTACATAAATGTTAATATAGTAATAGGATAACCTACATAACTAACTTACTTATCTTGTAAACGGAATCCGAGAAATAGCCAATCTTTGAAGCGTCCCTGCTTGTGTGAATAATTTCATCAATATTCCATTACGATTTATAAGTTAGGGGAACTCAAACTGACATGTTTTATATTAACTTGTTACTATGCTGATATACTTATAACTAGACAGCTGGTAACGATAGAAAAAATAAACCTTACCACTTCATAAAATTATGCAATGTTTTTTTTATTAATTAAGAAACCCAAAAGAGTCTATGCAATTTTATGAGGAAAATACAAAGTTTACTTAACTAATTTATTTTTATTTCAATCGTGGAAACGTTACGTGATTTTATATTGAATTGTTACCTAGGACTGGAACAAAGTTTGTTTTATAACGTTGGCAGCAGTCCACATGTCATCAAACGTGTGTGAAAAATGTGTCTGTGTGTATTTGTTATTATCAGTACCCTAGTAGACTATGGAAATGAGGAAAGAAATGGCAATTCAGCATTGATTATATTTAGTCTCCGTATTCAGGGAGAGAAGAAACAACGATGGAACATTATATAAAATGCTATGATCCCTCTACTGCAGATCCTAATCATGTTATTATAATTTAAATACTTAATCGTCGTTCTAGTATGTTTATGTGTAAATCGTTTTATTTTTCTATTTGTTCATGTAGTTGCTCAAAGTGGAATAAACATTCGAAATCCACGTGATATTGTAAACAGTTAAGGTCAATAATGAATGACTTTCGTATAACAACAGACTGTATTTACAAACAGAACTGTTTTCACGACAATTGACCTTATTTCCTAATAATTTTATTCGCGTTTCACGATTTCGTATCTAATAAATAAGCCTGTAATGATTTTTCTTGTTTGTTTTCCATCATCATGATACATTATTGCCGTATGTTAATATGGAGACACTTGTAAATGGTGGAAAAAAATTCCTGTCCTACATTATCTGTGGTCACAATAAATAAATAACTAAGTTAAGAAATAACTATTTTATAATCGCACTCTCATATAAAATACCTAATCTTCTCTGCAACACATGCCAGCAGTTAGTTGTCCGATTTACAAGAAATTATACGGCTTTGTGTTGATGACAATGAAAATAGACAACGGAAACATAGAGTTTTGATTTCTCTCGTTGTGTGTCGCAATAATGTGTCATACATCTTTTTTCAGCGTGCAATTAGTTTCCTAGACTCACACGTCCACACTTCGGATTCCTCGATCATTAATCTACGTACTGTCAATGTTACGGCTGTCTACTATTTTCATAGTTACCTTCGCTCCAACATTCGCTGTTTTAATGGCGGCTCTCGCAACGCCAATACCGCGGAGGAAGGTTGAGGCCTCGCATATCATAGCCTCACGAGGACGATTTTGTTTTTGTTTCGACGTGTCGGAAGTAAAAACTCAACATCACACGAGCCGTCTGTGTTTCAAGGTATGTTTCCAGATAGTCGTTAGAAATAGTTTTCGGAAACCACGCTGTGTTCGCGTGGTCATGTAGAGTCGGGAACGCCCCTATTGAATGGGAGTCATTTACGATAGCGACTTATTTTTTTTATAATTTAAGATTACTTGGAAATAATTTTACTATAATAAATTAATTAGGTAATAAACTAAAGACAAAAATTGTGAGGAAATGCATGTCCTAGGATGTCTAAACAAATTTCGCAAGATAAGTGAAATCCACCAACCCGCACTGGGCCAGCCCGGTGGCTTACGGCCTGTATCCCCCTCGTAGTGAGGGGAGGCCCGTGCCCAGGAGGGGGACGTCTAAAGGGCTAAATTAATTAGAAATGCATTTTAAAATGCTATTTCTAACAATTCGAGCCGGTTCACTATGGTACGTCAGACACGTAGACAAAGCTCTCTAATATCATCCTCATTAAGGCAAAGGTGAGGCGTGGGTGCCGCTGCCTGCTGCATTCAAAGGAGCTTCCTCATTAGATCTGCATCAGCAAGGAAATCAGGTATGCGTTTATTAACTATACTGGGAGAGTATCTTTACCGGGAAATTACTTAGAAATTGCTTTTAAATTATTTCTAAAGGAGAAAAGTTAAGAAAGGATAAACGTGTATTTATTTTCACTAGCAGGCTAATGAAATACTGAAAATAAGTCCATATAAGTAAATTTATGTACACTTTTTTTTGTATTGTTAATTATCTGAAGGAAGGCCATGGGAATAGCTTACTATAGTGAGCGATATGATTGTACAGGTATGAAGCTGACTTGACGGTGGCAAAACACTATGCCTCCATAGAATTTGATATTGTGTAGAGTGGACAATAATTTTTCAGTGCTGGCCCAGATACCATTTATATTTGTTTTGTTTCTAAACGTTGTAGCCTCATTTAGAGAGTGTATTTGGAGTGGCTGAACAAAGACCGGCACAATTGCAATACAAATGCCCGCCCTGATCACGTGAATGGCAGGCACGTGGATATCGGCATTGTCTTCAAACTATTTGAACTAAAATCTTCCCTTGTAAGATAGACACGTGGGTGTGTCTATGACTTGCTAATGACTGTACAGGTATATAATAAATAAATATCGCCAGACCGACACACCAACCCTATGGTCCCCTACTAAGCAACGCTTGTGCGATGGGTGCCGTACAACGGACTGGGGCAATGACACCCAGACTGGGGCCAACTACGAAAAGGCCATTTCCAAAATTTACCACGATGGGAACCGAACTCGCAACCACCCGGTGCAGTGAGCCGAGTGGCCTACGCTCGAACCACTACGCCAAGTGGTCGTAAACATACGTAGGTACTTATAACATAATCTTATCTTCGCTTAAATATAACTGCTCATAATTGCTCCGACTCTACTTGGAAAATCGCAAATTAACTGCATCTACTTTTTTATTTGTTTGAAAGTTTGTATGGTTTCTGAAGCCTGAGAAATTCAGTCCAGAAGGTTGGTTGTGAAGAAATTACAAAATCTTGGAAATAATAATATAAAAGAGTTGGTCTAACTTATTTCTTTTAGTGAGTAAGAATTACAAATTTGTTGGATGTCAATACTTGTAGATGTTCGTTGTGTTTATATTAAAAATGAACCAGTATTTTGCAGTAGTTTTGCAGTTAACAGGTGCTTGGTTGTACGATTTATGTGGTCTATTTCTGTAGACACGTTATTTAGGTAAATTCGCAAATGAAATGTGGCCAAGTGTAATGTGGGTAGTGTGGCTTTGCTTGCTGACTATCACCCTTCCAGGAATATCGGTCACATTAGGTTGGACTTTTGAGGACCGTTTTAGATTGGCGTAGGACCGTTGAGGATCAAATTGATTACCGCGTACACGTGACAAAATTTGTAGGTTACCCACCACGTGACGTGCGGCACGTGAACGAAAACTTAGGTCGAATTGTCGGTGTCTATATAAAATAAAACCTTAACACTCCAAAACCAAAATGATTTAGGAGATGAACCCTCCTTTTACTCATCAACTCGGTTTTTTTAACCTCCAAATAATAAATCAATTAAGTTAATCAATATAAGAGGCTAACAAGACAGAACTTTGTTATTCAAGAGTCTGTCTGCCATGAGTGTCAGGACCCTAATAATATGTAATTGTTTCGCGGAAAATCCTGGAGAAAGATCCATTCCTGGAGGTAACAAATCCACAGATATTAACTTCATTTCCTTCTCAGAAAATCCTACATGCTCATGTAAGGTTAAGAAATAGTAAAGGCAAGCGCTCCTAAGGCCAGTCAACCCGTCCCGTACCCGTTAGAGGATATGGGGCGTGAAAACGGGTCGTCTTATGTTAAGGTTTGACCTCCTTCGAGTTCTATAGACCCTTTGTTCCAAGATTAAGACACTTGTATGTTATTATTTCGCCGTAAGCCAAAGACCTTTAGGTAGCTACGTACTATGGTAAACTACAGCGACCTACTTCAAGCGACTCGACCAAAATATTTTAGCTGTGATCTCTATTTGAGGTCTATGAATTCCGGGACTTTCTTGGCTGGTCAAATTAATGACTTTGCAATCTGTTCCTGACTTGCTTTTTACATGTAATAGTCTCAGTAAAAGTGATTATATTTAGCTATTTACAATTTCTTTCAGGAAATATGAAATCGCGGTAAGAAGTAAACAATAACGCGACATTGTCTTCGTGTCTCGTGCGCCATTTTCCAAGTTAGCAATACGAGTACACATCCCGAAGCTTTCCCGTGTATAATATTGTTGTGTGACAACAATACCGGCTGATGTGTTCCGGCATGTGAGCATGTGAGCACCAAGCTCATGTTACAAGGTCGATGTCGGCGAAACACAGGTATATTCCACACTTTAGTTATTCTGACAGTGTACATCCAATAAATCAATTTGATGGTTCCTTTTAGCATAACATTGAGAGAGCGTGGGAAAGTGTATAATGCGTTTTATAGGTAGAGGTACCTAGGTCGCAGTGTGCTGTAGCGCATTACTTTATGAAACTGAAAACGTTATGTGATTAATGATTATCATAATAACCCAACGGGAGTCACCTTGATCTTTTTATTATCTGTATTAAAACAAACAGCAATAAGGCTTTAAGCAGATACATTTTAGATAAGGGGGTTTTCACAGGGTACCTAATTATTTTGAAATAAATCATAGTAATCTTTGATATCCTACTAATATTATAAATGCGAAAGTTTGTGAGTGTGGATGTATGTATGTATGTATGTATGTATGTATGTATGTATGTATGTTTGTTACTCCTTCACGCAAAAACTACTGAACGGATTTGGATGAAATTTGGAACACAGATAGATTATAACCGGGATTAACATATAGGGTACTTTTTAACCCAATAATCCAATACTACGCGGATGAAGTCGCGGGGCACAGCTAGTAAATACATATTTATAATTCCGACTGAGTAATATGTAGAGCGACTGTGTCTGTAGGTACATTTTTAAATCTGGTCGCCACCTAAGTACTATTTTACGCGCGCTTTCAGAGAAACAAAGAACGATGACTAATCTCTGTTTTCCTACTAATGGCTCATACACATTTAAGGTAAGCACGCGTCAATTTTACATTCACCATCTCCATGTTTTTGTTTGTGAACATTAAAAACAAATAGTTAGAACAATATTATTGTGATAGATTGCAAAGGAAAACGCTTCTGAAAACAAATCGATCAATTTCCGTCTTCCGTGTTTCGCAAAGCACATCAGCCCTGAAAAATTCACTTCTCTTTAGAATTGCAATTATTAATGTGGCCTCGGATGGCATTGGATTCCCAAGTGTCTAGTTTCCAATGTCACTAATTAAATATAGGCGAGATATCAGTACAATTGCGAGTGTGTAGTATGATATTATGAATGGAGATGGACTAGACTCGGGGACAAGGCCTCCCGCCGATAGATCGAGGCCGGCTCTGTCGGGTTAAATACGCGTTAATAAACAAGGAATTGTACACTTCATTACGTTTCAAGGAAATAACTATTTTATAATTGAGATTCTTGTATCACTTTCGTTTCTTGTGTCTAATAAAAAAAAATCCAAAGAACCCTAAAGCTTTTATACATATAATTTTATTTTAATTCACGTTTTTTAACATTATTTAATTATTTTATCGAATGGCTTGCCATAGAAACCTTAACACTAGTTTATTTATTGTATACTTACGCTGTTTATTATAAAGTTTCAACTCAATTGAGTTGTTTTTTTTTCTTGCGAAATTCTTGCAAATTCCTTTCCCTTTAGGGATGATTTCCAAAAATATTATATTTTATGGGAAAATGTACCCGAACCGAACAAAAAAATGAGTTCAAATGAATCAGTTCAAATATATCGAAAATACGGTACAAAAATATTCGGACTGAATTGAGAATCGAATCCTTTTTGGAAGTCGTTTCAAAAGATTCCTTGATACCGCGTGTAAAATGGTTCATCATGCCGTTACAGCGAAATGGTATCTGAGTGTACCTACTCACATTCCCGAAGCCGTCAAACCTGCCTAATAGTTCAAGTAAATGGTTGTTCTTTCACAAGTTGAAGTACCTACATTGAACCGATTTGGGGGTATTGAACCTTCTATATAGTACCTATTATTAATATTGGCAATAGTAGTTTAAATTTTTAAGTTAATATAATACATGTTCTACTCAGATGTATATGGTAATTTATTTTGTAAGTAGTGACTCATGTAATTAATACTACACGTGACCCTATTTTATAAACATTCAGAAATAATAATCCTCGTTAAAGAAACTAATTAAGTAGACATGTCTTTTAAACATTGCATTTAAGGTCTAATCACATTTATACAATTTATAAACATTGTACAATATAATATCTTGTAATAAAAGATAATAAATAATGCCTGTTAACATTAATTTTCACGCTAATTAGCCGTCACATTTTGTTTCTAGCCCTGGCCCTAGCTTCTCTCATTCCTAAACAATTACACTAAACATAATTATTGTGCAATAAACAGTGGCCGGTTGCCACTGCGGTATAAAATTATCATGTCATAACTATATAAGTATATAGTTTGTGGTCATCCTCCTAGAGAGTCGTGAAGTAGTACACCGAAACACTTCAATGAATGTAGCCAATGAAAGCAGCGGCCAAAGATCAAAGACGTCCAAACAGAGTGGTCATAAAACGCAAGAATTTTCACAATTTTACAACGAAATATATCATTTCAATGTATAAACATACGATATAAGCGGTAACTATCTATAAATTAACGAATATTCATGCCCGAGTGACGAAATCGTTAAACTTCCTGCGAATGTTTTTGTTTATTGATTATATTATTAGTCACCCTAAAGTATTCGCCGAACTGCCATACACAGTTCTCCGCTTTTCCAAAATGGAACTGTTTCAGTTAAACGCAATCGAAATGTAAACATTTATTCATAGATTCTATAAATAGCCGTTTTATTCTTACTCTCATTTGCACGAATGTCAGTTTAAAAAAAATATTTTGTGCGCGTCCGGGAGGCGTCGGGATAGTAAACATAAATGAAGACAATCCATCAAGGTGAATACAGGTTTATGTTTTGGCATCGCATTACGATCGTCCGACAACAATATTTTTGTAGAATTTATGCCCTCCCATCATCTTTCTTTATTCCTCTAACTCAAAGATATACGCGAAGAGACCCTAGTAACAGATTGTATTATTGTAATTACGAAATAGACAAATACCAGATCATCTGTTAGCGATGTTATCTTCTACATAATGTCGGTCTGTAACCTCATTCTGTTTTAATTTGATTACATAACACTCGCAGTGTGAACTTTTTATGAATGGAATCTGGTAGAGCATTTGTTTTATTTTAAATACATTTTCTTATTTTATTAAAGACTTACATCCGTTGAGAACATTTTCCTCAACCCGTCGACTCGCAGTTTAATGCGGGACAGCCGAAGTCTTTCAAATTGATATCTTGCGAATACAAGAAATCGGTCGATTGCATTTTAATTTAATACTGTGCCCTATTTAGAAATTATGTAATAAAGAGCAGACATGATCTGCGTTTCATTGTTTACGTTGGGATTTAACCAGATTGGGATCAATTTCGTTTAGAAACTTACTTATTATTAAAAAATCGAAACAGATCTTCTTGAACTTTATTGAACTAGCGTTAATGTTTTGCTAGTTAGATAGTAGTTGTTGATTTAGTTTGTTGTTGATTCGACTTTCCAGCTTCCGAATGTTCTCTCGTCTCGTTAACACAGCGGCCGCGGCCATGTCGTCGAACTCGAGAGCACACAGTACGCAAACTTGATTAGTAAACAATTAATTTACTAAGATTAGCAAGATCAACCGTCCTCTTTAACTAAATAGAATCCCCCTCGTGTAAACACAACTTCTCTCAATCACTGCTATTAATAATAATCGCGATCAGCGTCGCTTTGACGTTTGTTTTGCTCAAAACTGCGGAAATAACTGTATCGCTACTTTTCCTGGGAATCCTAATGTAAATAAATATTCAAATCTTTCAACTACTTAAATATTTTAGTTTTTATATAAATGGATAATTAATTATTATTTGCTCATGGAGGAGTAAAGTAAAACAGAGAACACAATCATAAAAATAAAATGCTTTAGGACAAAAATAATAAGTAGTCAAAGGTTTATATATATCATCACCTCCACAATAGAGGAGGGAGACCTTAGCACAGACATTAGGAAGTAAATAAAAATGTTTAATGTTTATTTTGAATGGCGGCGATATAGATTTAGTGCTCTGGAAGCAACAATGACCATGGAGGTTATATTTGTAGGGCGATTAATGCTATGAGATTCGGAGTGTATTCGTTAAGCCCCTTCTGCATAGCAAATGGGCCACTTGTTTTATTATTAAGACATGTTTATGAGTTTAGTTCAACTTGAAAGCAGAGATAGCCATTTGGTTATGCAAGTGCCTTGCTCGGCTCGGTTCGCACCCCTGGGTGTTTCGAAATCTATGTGCGAATTATAATTTCAATATGAATATCAATGGCTTATGGTGAAGGAAACATTGTGAAGGAACAAATTTTCGAAAAACCAGCGTGGTTTCCATCACGGTCTGAATCCCTCTCGTTGAGGGGAGGCCCGTGCCTACAAGTGGGATGTTTGTTTTTTTTATAGTTCAACATTTCGGGCATTATTCCTTTCCAACAACCTGCAAAGTTTTGAGAGATTTACATTAAGAAAATTACATTGACAGGGTATAATATTTTTATTCTAAAACAAATGTATGATTTATGTTTACTTACTAAAGATTATATCTATCTATACCTAGTCTTGCCATAAATACTGTAACAAAGATTAAAAAAAAAATCTATTGCAAATAACATTTATTACTTTTACAGTGTGTTAGTTTAATACATAAATAGAAAACAATTTAAAATGTAAAAAGCTTATTCGAAGTGGTCTCCATTGGCTGCAATACAGTCCTTTAAACGTTGAGGCCAGTTATCAATAGAAGCACGCACTCTTTCCATGGGAAAATTCTTCACTGCCAATCGCACGTATTGTTTTAGGGACTCCAAATTATCATGGCGTTTAGAGCAAGCCGTACTTTCTAAAACTGACCATGAATCATAATCCAGCGGATTAAGACCGGGACTAGACGACGGCCAGTCTTCAGCTCTGATGAAGTCCGAAATGTTCGTTTCCAACCAAGACTGCGTAGACCGAGCTTAATGACCCGACGCCGAGTCTTGCTGGAAGGACCATTCTTGGTTATTGAACATGGTGTTGTTAAGGGGCTTCACTACCTTCTCAAGAATGGTATCTTGATACACTTGTGCCGATGTTTTGATACCTTTTTCACAAAAGTATGGCTCAGTCACTCCTTCATAGCTCATACCCCAAACCATCACTGAAGTCGGATAGTGCCCACGTTGCACTCTGTCGACTAATTGGGAAGCTTCCTTAGAGCTTTGCGCATAAATACGGTTATTTTGTTTGTTAAAATGTTGCTCAATTTAAAAAAAAATCTCATCCATAAACAAAATTTTTCTGTGACTTCCCTTTGCGTACCGCTTCAGTAGTTGTTTCGATTTTACCACCCTATTCTTTTTAAAATTATCAGTTAAGGCTAAAGCGCCCATCTAGCCCGCGAAGTCCAAATTTTTTGAGGTTTTTCAGTTTTTTTTCAAAATCTGACAATAATAAAAGGTACATTTTGTAATTCGCGAAAAAGACCGTGTGCAGGGCATTTATTAATATATCCAAATTACTCTAAAACATTTCAAGAACGACAGCTATCCAGATAATCTGGCAATTTTTGTATATTTAGTAATTTACTAGTATCATATCCACCGTGATAATATTTAGAGTAAAATAAATGTATTAATAAACGCACTGCATACTGTGCTTTTCGCAAATCACAAAATGTTTTCTTAAATGTTTTCAGATTTTGGATAAACTATAAAAATACTCGAAAATTTTGAATTTCGCGGGCTCGACAGGCGCCTTCACTTTAAGAAATGACCAGCACGTATTTTATAGGCTGCAAGTCCTAAGTCATCTTTTAAAATACGCGACATGGTTCTAGGTGCTATCTTCATCTCCCGAGATAAAACCTTTTGCTTTCGGACAGGATTTCTTCGAATTCTTTCCCTTACTGCTTTGACCACCTTTTTCGTACGAATACTACGTGGACGGCTAGATTATTTTCTGTCCCAAATAGAGGACGTCTCATTGTACCTATTAATAACCCGGTACACAAACATTCTACTAATACCAAGCGTATGGAGAGTTTTAAAAATTGCATTTGGCTCCATATCTACTTTGTGTAATGCAATCACAGCGATTCGGTTCCTTTATCACCCCATTTTAATATCGCAAAATATTGTACAATGTATTGGCGTAAAAATGAGAAAACTCAATGAACAATCAAATAAAAATGTCAGATTCCAAATTCAAAAGTAATATTTTGTTTATTTTTAATTGTAACAGTATTTATGGCCAGATTAAGTATAAGTTGTAGACTCTATATAGGCACTATATTACAGACTCTACGTTCACCTAATAGGAGTGAGTACTAGTTATATTTTAATTCGTATGTCTAAAAAAGTAGCACCTTCAGTTATAAACATTTACTGAATATCATGACACAATAATATCTACCTATCTGGATTAACGATGGATATAAAATGGCGTGCTGCATAAAAGGGATCGTAATAAAATATTTTTTATGCGATAAAGTTTATTTTATAAAGAGTCACCACTCTGTGGGACATAAAAATAAGGGACATTATTCTTTAATTTGTTTTATTTTTGATGAAATATTATCCTAATGTATTGGATAAGATTAGACGGATATTCATAAAATGTATGTATATGATGGTCATGTTCAAAATCTAAATAAATGTCCAATATTACATGTTTTATTATTTTAAAGCAAGAAATTTTTTTTACTACCTATTTTTTTAATAACTTGGTAGTAATTGGCTTAAATATAGCAAAAAGTATCACAAATGTTGTATTTAGTCGAGCTTTAACTGTAATAATGCTGACATTTCCAGTAACGTCGATAGAAGGTTTATAAGGAAGCCGCAAATAGATGGCGAGAGACGGACAGCTCGCTCGACGAGCCAAAACAAAGGTCAATCAATAGTTAGGTACAGTCAACATCAAAATTAGCTTGATGTTTGAAATTTACAAAAGAATCACATTGTTTTAAACACGTCACAATAGTAATGCCACTCAGAAGATCTCTAAAGTACACGATCAGAACTTTAGAGACCTTCTGGTGGCATACTAATATGTAAGTAGTGTTTAGCAATGTGATTCTTTTGGACATTTCAGATACAAGCTTCCTTTTAATGTTGACTGTACCATGTTTTTCCCGAGCTTTCTCACTAACGGGATTCTCACTTAACTATTATTACATCTAATCAAATGCACACAAAAATGAGAACAATTGATAGAAACAAAATAGATAAACTTATACATTATTATTTAATATGCCGTGTGGCTTTATAATAGGATCACCCCATGTCCTCCCGCGGGTGCCGTGCGAACCGGCAAAGGGATATACAGGGAATGGGCAGCAGCGTTCTTTATGTATGTACCAGCTACTGCGATCACCAAGACGCCTGCCAAGCGCGGTGATTATGGCAAAACCCCCCCCATGAAAGGCATAACAAAGTTCCATGGGGGAGGCCTATGTCGAGCAGTGGACGTCTTCCGGCTGATGATGATGATGATGATGAATGATTTAATAATGCATGATATTTGGATGGCCCTTAATAAATTCTAAAGAGCATGTACTTTTACTTCCCACGAAAAGAATCTGAGTGATTTAATCAAAGCTTAACTGTTAGAAAAAAACAAAATAAGTTTTTTGTGGTAGATATTTCATCTTCAGTGTTCACTAAAGGCGCCATGCAAAATATCGTCCATTACTATATTAATATACTGCTTGATAACACTTATTACTTATTTCATAAACTTTTATTACTTCATGTTTAATTTTGAAACATTGCAGGTATTGTACCTGGGACGCCATCCTTCTAATATTATAAATGCGAAAGTTTGTGAGTGTGGATGTATGTTTGTTTGTTACTCCTTCACGCAAAAACTACTGAACAGATTTGGATGAAATTTGGAACACAGATAGATTATAACCGGGATTAACATATAAGATACTTTTTAACCCGATAATCCCGAAATTTTTGCTAACTTAAAATACTACGCGGATGAAGTCCTGGGGCACAGCTAGTATTCTATATTTTTATAACATAACGAGTTTTTATCACATTTGTATAACATATATAAGCTATGCTTTAACCGCAACTTTTGAAGGCATAAACACTATTATTGAATACATAAAAGTATTATTACACTCAAAAATCTTCCGCAACTAAAACGGCATTAACACACATAGGTACCTACATTTTAAAATTTACTAGACTTCCGCAAATATATAAATCTCGTTGTTCGGTTAGCCATCATCATAAAAATCTACTATAATATGACGTTTATTACATAGCTGTTTTTATTTCTCCAAATGTTACAATAATTTAACACTATTTCAATATATAAAGGAAGGGTGAGATATGTTAGTTTTGCTAAAAACATGGTGCTGATTGGTACCCATTGGTTTAAGAAGTACCTACTCCGTTATCGCTTTACTGTCGTAGTTTCCTCTGTGTTACTATTTTTCAACTGGTTTCATTGTCCTTTATAAGGTAGGTACCCACGTTCGACAGTGAACTATCTTAGGCTATTGAGTGCCTATGCTTTATATTTTGACATTGTTTTGTAAAAAAACAATGACTTAAATAGACGCGGAAACGTGTAATGTGACTGCGCGTGATTGTGCAACCAGAACACGAACATTTCGACATCCAGCTAGGGTTGCCAATCAAACCCTTTTCCGGGCCTTTATTTAAAAAAAGATTATTTGGACTTGTTTTGGCGACTGAAAATATCATATTTCTTTTAATAGACTGCTTTTACGATGCTTAAAATGTATTATGAGTGCACTCGATAAGCTTAAGCGCTCATTTAAACCAAGAAGCCGACATCTTTCTGTCTACAATTTTTTGACACATAATAATAACTGTACACAGTAAAATGTATATAAATTATCGGTGCCGGGTTAACCGTGTGAATGTCCCCTAAGACTAAGCCCGTGAAATGAAAATATTATTTTTTTAATCAGTACTTGCATTAATGTTTTTCCAAATGCCTTCCTTTTTTCCTGACAGCTGTTGAACATATTAATATTGGTTATCTATAAATGGAATAGAGTATCCCATACTAAAATCACTGTGAATAGTAACCCTATATTTTTTAGCTGAATGAACTGCGCCCGCTCAGCGCGCCACCCATGTTGCCAAGCAACGCAACACATTTGTCATCTTCCCGTATGGCCAGGGAATGGGATTTGTGGGTCACCATTTGTGTATTTATTTACCATGACTCCCGTGGGCATGGGAAATCAATTGACTACCACGTCCAATATACCTACTGCAGTTCGTTAGTTAATCTAATCATTATATGTGTTATTTTTTTAGTTTGAGTACTTCTTCTTCTCTACTTAGTTCAAGCCTCAGGGTCGACTGTAGCTCTATATCCATCTCAAAGTGCCCACGTACAGAAACTTTAACATAATAACTCTAAATTGAAAATTTAAAAACCCCCGATGCGACGACCTTATCATCAAATGTATACTTTACCTAGCTCGTCCAAATAACGCTAAAATTATATTAAATTAGTTTCTTTTCTGTATTTTTTCCCAATGGCGGAGCAGCGCCCTCTAGAATTATTATTGCGTAATATTCCATGACAACTAACAAAATTTAACGCGTGCGCGTATCCATCATTTGACACGTGACTTATGGAACGTCTTTAGTTCATACACAAATCTAATATAAAAATTGATAAAATATCATTTTTTTCCAGAATCCGGGAAACTTTCAAATTTATAATATTGTAAAAAGCCAGTTCAGACTATTACGATCATTTAAAAATATAATAAAGCGAAATCGTTTCAGCCGTTCTCAAGTGATGCAAAGATATTATTCCAATGAGCCCAAATTTCGATCGGATTCGAGCCGTGGAAGTTGGTTTTGGCCGTGAATGTGGCTTTTTCAACCTACAAAAGAGCTGATGATCTTCAAACGGCTGAAACGATTTTCATGAAACATAGCTAAGAACACTCTCGATCAGAATACCTATCTAACAAAAGAAACAAAATTGAAATCGGTTCATCAGCTTGGGCGCTACGTTGCCACAGACAGACACACAGATACACAGATACACAGATACACATGTTAAACTTATAACACCCGTCGTTTTTCGTCGGGGGTTAAAAATAGAACATTATGTTACAAACTCATCGATCGTGCTGGTGCTATCGTCACTATTTTCTATTTCCAGCTATTCTTGACGTGAAATCCCCTGACATTTGCAGAGTTCGCGCTGAGTTATTGTTGGAAAGCCGTCAAGGGATGCAACGGTACATCGTTATTGCGCAATCAATGGGATTTTATCTACTTCACGTGTGATTTTACTGCATTTCTCTCTTTCATGGTGGTAATATGGGTGTGGGTCTATTTATGACTCGAACTGTTTTTGAACAGTGGAGCAATTGTTGAAAATTTTGGTCATCTTTACTCATAGTATCAGAATACTTTACGTTAAGTGCATCATACCTAATAGGTACCAAAATATAAAGAGAGACTATTTATTAATCTAAAACCAGGTGAGTCACTTATATAAGTGGAGGCTATTCATTATTTTTATCGTAATAATCCTGAAAATAAAACATTATATAGGAAATACTCTTAAGTGAATGAATCTCAGCTATTGACAAATACAGTAAAAATTTGAATCATTACTCATTTTTAAGGATGGCGCCAAAACAATGCTCGTTAATTTTTAAATTAGGAAAATTTATTATGTGATTAAAGAAGATAAACATAACACATAAAGCGATATTAAATATACACGAAAGTACTCGCTTTATTAAACGATGATATTTTCCAAACGTGAATCACGCAAATATCAATGACACTTTTATTGAATGTTGGTTCTTCATTTCAAAATTCCTTGAGAGAGAAAAAGTATAAAAAACTTTAAAACATTTTTATATTTGGAGTGAATCTTTTTAGTGGTGTTAAAGTATATCTATCATGAGGGCAGTGTTAAGTG
Source organism: Notodonta dromedarius (assembly GCA_905147325.1). Classification (NCBI taxonomy): domain Eukaryota; kingdom Metazoa; phylum Arthropoda; class Insecta; order Lepidoptera; family Notodontidae; genus Notodonta; species Notodonta dromedarius. Next base: position 10,732,380 of record LR990159.1, on the reverse strand, counting down.
TTATAAATCTCGGCGTCGGCGCCGCGCGCCGGGATGCGCACGCGCCGCCGCGCCGGCCGGTGCCGAGACGATGCGAACACACTCAGTGTATTTCATAGTGAGGCTAACGTATGTGGAGAGAGCTTTATTATGTAAAAAATACGCTTTGATAAATACTTTCTTTGTGAACTTTGTTTTCACGTGTCTCGTAAAATTTATACGCCGCCTGTAAATAGACGTCTTTCGTTATTGTTACTGTCGAATACAAACAATAATTTACATTGCACGTGAGCATCTATGCTGTAAAGGTGTGCTTTGAATGCTTACCTATAGCTAATTTATCGGTTTACATTTACCTATCCTTTCGAGATTTTTGTTGTTTGCGCGCGAGCGGAGATAAATGGTAAACAGAACGACTATTAAAGTCGGAATTACTACCTGGCCGTGACAGTCCGCTTTGAACATCAATGCCAGAATAATTAAACAATTAGTCAATTATTTCAGATCAAATTCTGGGAATACTCACGACACGTTGTAGGATACTGGTTGTAAAAGTATTATTCTGTTGGTAGATTCCACAGCAGATTAGCTGCGTACGCGCATAGTTGGCGCCTGGCCAGATGCACTCGCGCCGGATGTCGGCGGCCCTTAAGAATTTGAAGCCGCTAGGCGGAGCTCGGTGCGCGCCCGCCGAGTCGATAGTAGCGCCCTGTGCTAATCGCGCTCTCCATTCGAATATTGCGGATGCTCGCTGATATACTGTTAATCATGTTTTATGTATCATTAAATATTTTATTATATTTAATAGTCAAGGTTGTTATGACTCAACTGCTCACATTCCCTGCCAGATTTTCATTCTGAGCATATAAAACAATGAAATTTATTGTCTGCATTTAACGCAACAGTATTTTGTATGCAAAGAAAATATAAAGTTACAATGTTACTTTTCATCTTATTGCTCTACTACCTATTGGAGTTTTTATTAAGTTCAAAATAACTTGAACACTGTCTTAAATTTTAACACATATGTAGGTCTTTGGTTTTACCAGAAATACGAAAAGTGTCAATTAAGCGCTAGGTGGAAAGCAAGGAAGGAAATTTGCTGTACTCGCATTCTTTAGGAAATGGAATCGTAATGGCATACATTTAGGTCAGGTACAAAATAACTTAACTTTAGTTGTACTTATAAGACCACATCGTCACTTACCATCAGGTGAGATTGTGGTCAAATAATTGCCTATTTCGAAATAAATAAAAAAAAAAACTTCTTACTAAGTATTACATAAAGTAGCCCTTGCTGTTTTTGAGTAGTGGAACTTAGAGAAAGTTTTTCATTACAGGATATAGGAAGATAGTATAAAAGTTATAGGGACTACTCCTTTTTTTTACTGGGGCTGGTCCCGCCACACACTCCCACCACTGTAACTCCTGTAAACCGGGATGGACAATGGTGACCAATAATGACATCCAGGTTTGACCTCCGGTGCAAAGTGGGAGACAAAAATATCTGGTATGGGCTTATTGCCATAGAAACAAGACTGTTACAGCTGATTGAAGACCAATTTAAGGCACCATGGATCGTAATTAGACTAATTGGACCTAAACTCGTGAGCTGATTATACTTGATTCCAATAATAGATATGGCAAAAGCTCTTGAAAGCACGGAAATTGTCCCTGGTTTCCACAAAGTCTGTATAATGCAAGGGACTACTTCTATGTAAAGATGCATTTTCTGTACAGTAGTGACACACAGCACAGGTACGTGACTCAAAATGTATAAATTAATTCAATTACCGTGCCACCAGCGTTTCATGTTGATGTCCCGTCTCCGCTTTCAAATTGGCTAGAATGTATTAACAATTTCGTCGACAGGGCGACACTCGCGGACGGACGACCTCTCCCTGCCCCGCCGACGACATCCACCCGATACTGCAGCCTGTTTTATAAAGAGGAACAGATCCAAATTATTACGGCTATATATCTTTCAGTCATGTGCATTCGAACCTCGCAGGCCAAGGTTCTCTGCACTGATGGACGCACAAGGCCGCTATTTACAGTTAAGCACACTATTGATTGACCGATTTATGAGATACAAAGGAGAGGTGTACAGGAAGCTTGTTCCACTTTGTGCATCATCATGCAATTTCAATTGCGATCCTATTGCCAATAACTATCACAGTCCTTACAACCTGAAATGAGGATAACTGGTAGGTATCTAAGGCGTGGACATAAACCCTAAAAATATACCTCACGTTACGTTATTAACTTCTTCACCAAAATATTTGGTCGAGAGGCCTGTCGTTAGCAAATAGTTTGACCATGAAATCTAGATAAATACATGCATTGTTGCAATGAAAAGCCGCAGAAATTCCGATGTCAATGACACCTCTGGCCCGCTTGAGGTAGGAAGTCTTCGCACTAAGCGGCCAAGGCCGGGAGGTGGTGAAGCCCATCTGTTCGGTGTTACTTTACAGACAATTAGGCGTGTGAAAGACAGCTGCCGGTAACGCAGCAAGCCAACTGGGCGACAATGAGATCTGGATTCAGTGGTCGGGGAATTAATCGGGACGAGGATATATGTAGTTTGTGAAGTAAGTACCTACCTTTAGTGCACAAAAATTGTTTCCAAGGAAATGTTATGGTGACAATTCGTAAAACCTTTTCCGTAACATGGGGTAAGCCTCTATATGGAAATCGACTGAATATGTTTTGTTAACTGAGCTTTTATTAAAATGTAGCAGATGAATAATGTTCGGGCTATTCGTTTACATTGCAGTCATGGAACAAGTATGTGTTTATTGTATTGGAGTAACCGAAATAGTCTTCATTCATTTACTAGTTCATATTATATTTAAACGTACGCACTGCTAGTGATGAGGATCCTCTAACGTTACGACTTTACATCTAATTATAAAACAACTAACGACAGTGAGGTCGAACGCAAGTATCGCAACTAACCGTTGAAAAGCTAAACAAATATAAATCACTAGCAAGAGCAACCCTAATCCAAACTAACCTTAAAACTCTCAAGAGGATGATGTATGCAATCCCTTAGTGTTTACAAATACCCAGCGCACTCCGGCTTGTTATCACGGCTCGTCTCGAGCCCGGCGGCCTTCCCCGAGGCCGAGTCTGACCTGGATTTCGGCACGCGGCGCAAACGCATGACTCATTGTTGTGGTGCGCAATTAGGGTCAATAGATAAAAGCTTTTGTCGGGATATTTCTAACATACATTCGAATTTCAAAAAGTATAAATGGGTGGAGAAGGAAACGCCGCCGGCGCAGAATTCTGAATTCAGTAAAACCCTGTATGTAGGTTATACATGAAGCAAATATACATAACAGTGATTGGCTTATCATCTAATTCACATTTATAGGAAAAGCTTTTTAATTGTTTGGGAAAACACATAAAGAAAATCCGGACAACTTGTGTTCTGTGCGCACCACGCATCTTACTCCCGAAACTCATGCGCATATTGTTACGTTTTATGATAATACCAAAATTGTTTATAGTATAGGGTTCTATCAAAAATGGAGCGCGGAAAGAGCTTTGATTTATGGGATTAATAAAATTATTTAGTGGGTTTGATTTGTGGGATACCTATACAGGTTGTTCCGAAATGCGAAATAATAAGTACATGACGTTTTGGATGAGTAACGGGGAAAGAATTACTTGTAATAATTTTATTACATGGAAATTCGCACACTGTTACTAAAAGTAAATAAGTACCTACTCAACAGAAAAAACATTTCTCAACTACCATGCCATATTCTTACAATCTTTCATGCATATTTTTGCCAATTGTATATGATCTAAGGCCGCTACACGAACGTTTTGATAAATATTTGCACTCAAGGGTCCTAACTCAAAAAAATATGATATCTTCAAGATGCGTCTACATAATATCAGCTTTCGTCTATGTATTTACCTCAATTATTATTCCGGTATTTGGGGACAATCTGAATAAAAATCAATTCAAACCGCTTGACCGTTTTTTTGTACTTATAGGTCCATCTGATTCTTAACTATATCTGGAGCTATTATATTTATATTAATATCTACTACCCTTTGTTATTATTTAATACATAAGCAACTGGCGATAAAAAAAAGAAATATAGCAAAATGTGAAAAGACAAGCCCGCTGAGTTTCTTGCCGGATCTTCTCGGTCGAGGTCGCGTTCCGATTCAGTTATACCTATAAGATATAACATTGAAAATTGACAATTTGCAAGTGCCCCCGTAGGTCTAAACAAAATAAACGCTTTGACTTTGACCCGGTAGATGGCGTTGTTCTCGACATACATAAAATGAAATCTACGCCAGCAAAATGTATATAGTATTTTGGTTTATAAACCGCGTAGTCTATGTTTTAATGGACCTTATTTTACAGGTTTTTTATCTGCATCTAAAAAAACTAAGTCGTTCCTAAGCCTACAATAAAGTCTAGAATCTCTCGTAAGTGCTTTATTTGTTTGAGATCAATAGCTTTGAATTTTGCGCTAGGTACCTATGTATGTTATCATAATTTTATAGTTTAGGTTATAAAACTCAATCACAAATACACAATGAAATGTGATGTATCTTTTTCAGTACATTAACCTAGATCTTGGAATGGTTAGGTTAAACCATAAAGTATTTAAATCCCATAAATAACATCAGAGCATTTGGTCATAACTTCACGAGTGAATCACGAAAAATAATTCATGTTCGAATACATTCATCGATTATTTTGATATACTTACTTGACGGTGGGTATTGCAAAGCTGTAGCCAATTTAGTGCAGGTCATATACGGACTGGCTCACCCGCGGTAGTACCATCCTGTTACAGAAAATCACCTACAGTAGCTATTAGCTGCTAGTAGAGCTGGAAGCTCTACCCAACTAACTCACCGTCCCTGTTTAACATAAGGGCCCTAACCTCGCTAGCTACTCAAATCGTAATAGAAAAGCAAACGCTCGCGATTACGTTTCAAACGCTCCGCTTTTGACGTTTAGCTGACACCATACCATATCAATGTCAGTAGAAATCGTGAAGCTCGTGTCAGCAAAACGTCAAAAGCGGAACGTTTGAAACGTAATCGCGAGCGTTTACTTTTCTATTACGATTTGAGTAGCTAGCGTGGTTAGGGCCCAGGTGGGTCGGCGGCTTTTTATTATATTCTTATATAAATAAAAGAAAAGGATGACTAGAACAGTCTAGTGTGCTCTCACACACGGTGTAGAGCTAGCAACAAAGGTCACTGAACGAGTCTAAATCACTTTTATAGCTGTGAGTAAATTGGTTGGTGTAGCTGTTTGGTTATGATTAATTACGTATAGACTTAGGTTGAAGGCTGTACGCAGCGAAGAGTGGAAAGTAATATAACCTCACGTGGGAATTTACCATGTCATAACACGTGGACTTCGACGACGAGTCCGCAAGGTCTGAAATAGTCGTCACGTGGATATTACAAATTGCTGCTGTGTAGGGTCATCCACATGATCCCAGAGGTCATTACCTATTGGATATTATTTGTAGTAGCGTGTCATAACAAGCTTACTCAAAATACGCTACTAATATTCGTTCAATAGCCTTAAGGAGAGCAAAATTACTTATAGTTAAAGAGCAGATAATACTAAAGATGTTACGTAGCCAAAACAAAAGTAGAGTTGTCAAAATGTGATTGTCAATTTGTTAACCAATTTTATGGACGCAACAAAAGATAACTTCCTACCTACTGTAGTTAATATGTAAATTGGGACCTCGGTCAGCGGAGTGGTTCGAGCGCAGGCCGCTCGGATCACTGCACTGGATGTTTAAGGGTTCGAATCCCGCGAGGTTAATTTCGGGATTTCCTTTTTTTGTTATTTGGCCTGATCTGGGTGTCACTGGAATTGCATTTAATGACCACATCGCATTGAAGTCCATTGTACAGTGCCCATAAAGTTGGTATGGTGATATCTATCTAATGGTACCTTTAGGAATATGAATTACGTTACATGAGGGGAACCGATGCGTTCCCTCAGGAGATCTCGGAGCCCCTCTGACGTACTGAAGGTGGCCATAGGGGCGGTTTTAGTTCTTAAGAATCCCACATTCTCCAAGCCTCTCCCACAAGAGCTCTCGGGATTTTTCTAAGATTTTCTCTTCGTCGACAAAAAAGTGAATATTTACAACTAGCCTCTACAGGAGTAGGAGTCGGAGTTTTCAGACCACCCAGACTCAGGCAGGTCGAATAGTGATAAAAAAAAAATTGAGTAACTATTTGACTTCCATCTTTAGCAATAATTAAATCTTTTCGCTCGTTGACCGGCCATTTTCTGAGGATGTCGAACAATACAAGAACGTGTGACGTAGCTCGTGGCTCCCACAATACCTACTCATTCAAATGATCTGGTAATAAGTATTGTTCACGCTTTATGTTTTATTTCAACAGTAAAAACGTTTTATGAGCGTTCGTTGGCTGCTGTTATGTTGGTAGTATGATAATTGGTATAATAACAGACAGTAGATAATACAATCGCGTATAAATGAGACGAAAATACAGAAGCTTATTTCAATAAAGGCGCTTTATTAAATGGTATGGATAACATAAGTAAATAGGCATCAATAGCCTAGTGGTTAGAGGGGCTGCCTTCGTAGCTGAGAGGTTCCGGGTTCGATCCCCATCCTGGCCATTAAACTATTGACGTGAGCCCACTCCTAACACAAGCATTATATTAGCTGGATAGGCTCACGGGAATACTAGTAATGCGATAAACTCACATTGTTAGTAATCCATAAAAATCCAGCCAAAAAAAGTAATACGATGGTAGGTATAAATCTTACTTATTGGTTGTTACAGCTGGTTGGTAGCGAGTGATTTAACAGTTCAGATGTTAGATAGAATCTCATCAGGTTTATTTTCATGTAGCCTTATGCTGCATCACAAAGTTGAACTATATATCAAAGGCTCTCAACTCAGAAAATATAATAGTTACGGATAGTCCGTCTTCACTATCACTATTTAATGCACCTAAATTATTATTTCGGACTTTTGAAACAACCTTCGTACTTATTCTGTTGGTACCTTGGTTCCTCGACTTGACATAACGTCAAGGATTTTTTTTCAAACAATGGCTATTGTTTTTCTATTCCATGTGGTGTAACTACTCATGATTATTAGCGAAATTTTAGTACAAAATGTTCATTACATAACTTCCACGCGAAGAATTAAATATACCTAGATGACGCAATAAAAGGCGACGATAACAAATTGATTACCATTTCACTACGAGCGTTTATCTTGGTGCATATTTGTATAAGGCCCGTATTGATAAATCGGTCTCAAGTTTGAGAGCGGTCTTGAGTACGCTTTTGACATGTGATTTTGTACTGGTATGACATAAGACTGACATTCCCAAGATCGCTCTCAGACTTGAGATCGATTTATTAATACGGGCCTAAGACAGGTAATATAAATGTGCGGACTTATTAAAAATAAAATGAATATGGGTTTAAATAACTACAGGTGCCAACATTTTGAACCGAAGCACTTATATGGTGAGCGATTGTTTTGTTTATCAGGGCGCATGGTGAATGTTTGGTAAGCAGGATAAGATAATGGATGTCCTTCGAATGTAAATAATATGCTGTTATCAACATGATATTAAATCGGACTGTTTATTTTCTGCTTACGTTGTCTATCAGCGATGCACGCGACACGGGACAAACTGCAAAAGGAACTTGGTTCCTAAAAACATTCGTAGGCTCCAAAATACCGAAATTTCAATTTAGTTACGGTATATAATGGATGTTATCAAATTGGCAGCTCCACTCCATACGTAAGCATTTCTTGTAAAAATGCATCTCGTTTTCCAAGACCTTTGTTAAGACTCACCCGTGTCGAGTTTCGCTTTGTTTGGATCATTGCTTCCAAGCTGTATAGCTGTGTATTTCGTTGTAAAACGTTGTCTTATTAGTAGCAAGAGACAACGTGTTATCCAATTGATAATTAAGAAGTAACTCTATCTATTTGAAATAGCAATTGATATACGTTCGTTTTTGTTTGAATATTAATTGTATTAAAATCCATTGCCTACGTTAAAATATATATTATCTATACATACGACCATTACAAAAAAAAATATTATTGACTCTGCAACGATGGCGTAGGAATTTTGGTTGATTGAACTTTTAGAATATTACAAGTAACTTTTTTTAAATATAAAATATAATCTTGAAATAGAATAAGTACCTCTCTCGTTTATGTCACCCAATATTTAGTTCGTACCCATCTTATCGACTATGTATTGCTAGATATATTGACATAAGAAAAAATTAGATCTACCCACGCATGTTTCCGGTATATTCAACGCCTTCTCAGGTTAATATGATTCGGAACTAACCGAGATAACGTGAGATTTGAGTGATACAAAGGAATTAGGACGGAATCGATTGATGGGAGCGTGGAACCGCAGGACAGGTGAGGTGTTTGACCGCGGGCTTGACATACCGAGGAGATTGCTCGGTGGCGCCCAACAAATTAAGATGGCGAGATTAAGTTGTCGCCGTGGAATCCGGCACCGCGCCGGAGGAACGACCCGCGCCCGCCGCCGGACGCTCCGCCGGACGCCTCGCGCGCCTCGCGAGCCGGGCGCCTTCCACGTGCCGAAACAAACGATTTCCTTTATTTGTGCACTATAAATTAATTTCATACAGCTTTTTATGCTCACAATGTGCATATTCTGGACATCAACATATTTAATGTGCAAAACTTTTTGTCGTTTTTGTCTTTAAGCTATCCACGTCTGCTAAGGATATTTTGCATAATAATGCAACTTTGACTAGATATCTTGTTAATCGCATAACTCAGTTAGATATATGTTCTGGCCATTTACACGATTAACGCGAACATTTTACCAAGATTGTACCATTATTTAATTAATAAATGTAGCGTCACCCTCTTACAATAATTTGAATATCCTAATTTGGACTTTGTGTTCTTGCTGTATGATTGAAATACTGCAATGAAGCAGGGTGCTAAAATATACTGGCAGTGGAAACACGCATTATTCTAGGAAACAGCTAGTATAACAATAATAGCTAATGACAAACAATATGCAAGTAAGTGGTTATTAACGCAGCGCCTCTGCGACGTAGCGCCGAGTACCTGGACACTCATTTTTCACAGCGACACATGTCGAGATGATTCAGACTCGGGTTGGAAATCGTGGGCGAAGAGAAATCCGTTTTATTTTTACAACTTGACTTGTGATTCAATAAAAAGGCTAATATTAGTGGGTTTACATGTTTCGTTCTTGTTACACTTTTTATTTGAAAAAAAAATTCCAAAAACATTCGCTTCGTGAGTTGTTTATTGTTTGTTTGTCTACTGTTATAATAAAGGACCAAAATCCTGTTATGTTTATTGTATGCAACATAACATCACTTTTATCGAAGAGTAGTTACAATAAATACAACATCCATGTACCGTGTATTCAAATAATCTTTTTCATGACACTAGTCATTGGAATTGACCCAAAAATGCGGCACGTGCTCGCAAAATGCAGATAAAACTGGCTATCTGGCACATAAATAGAACCCACGACAATAAATTAAAACATTTCACACTAATGAGCATTTAAATGACAATCTTATTATAAATAGATTTCGTCCTTGCACATAAATATTGCATAATTTAAAAGGGGACAGTTAAATATCCGCGCTATGACGCAGCACTGGTGGATTAAGGAAATACGATTATATTTAATATCTGAAATTTATTGAAGCGTGCAAGCACTGATCCAGTTGGCGCTTGATTCCCTCTGTTCGTCATACAAGGGGCCTAACAAATATACACTTTTATTTTTATCAGTTCTGTGTTCGAATTTATGATTACATAAATAGTTTGAGGCAGTCATTCTACAAGATCATAAATCACTAAGTAAATGAAGATTATACACAATATTAAAGTGGCTTCAAAATTTGAGAAGACTTCGCGGGTAGGTGGCTAAATCCTAGGGTGACCGTCAACTTGACCCGGACAGGCTAGCTGGCCCGCTCACTTCGACCAGTAGGACCGCTTTATTTTACATGAGCCGAGCAAAATTAAGAAATCCTATTGGCTGGCTAGTTGAGCCAGCCCATCCGATTCAAGTCGACGGTTACCCTTAGGTTAATATATCCTTAAATTAACAGTGTCTTTGTTCTGTGAAATTTACCACTAAGCCAAGAAACGAATAGGTATGGCTGCAATGATTGGGAAAAACTTTTACGCTATAAGTAGTTTGATATTTCACATCAAAATCTGATCACCTGGCCTAGTTCTACTTCTAAAAGAAGCTTGAATTCACGCACGATCAACCCCTGCGGAGATCGATCGTTATGTACACGTGTAAGAACTTTCTCACGAGTCGGCTGTAACTGCTTATGTCGGAACTTTATGTGCTCCGCCAGGCTTCGAGACATGTTTTTGAACTGTTAAGTATACCTACGTTCGTAATATCGGTAGAATTCTCATTTAGTATCCTATAACATGCTATTACTGAATGATTATATAAACACTTAGATTTAAAACACAGTAATGGACAAAATATATTTTTGGTTAATAACGTACTGATTCTTTAGTGAAAACTAATCTACTATAGATAAGATAGCGATATACTTAAACTATTAATAACTGTAGAAGTTAGCCGTTGTTTTGACAATATTACTGCTGTTAACATGATGATGTTTTATCGGTAACCGAGTGAGATAAGATACCCATTGTTTGTATACTGTACCGAGGATTAGCTACCCTTCATCACGATATTGTGGAAAATTACGAAAACCCACAAATGTACCGAGTGTACCGTTCAGTACAATACTTAACGAGTTATGAACAGTTAAATACATTTTTGAAGCACTTTCAAAGAGTACATTTTCGCTCAAAATTTTCATTCATCATCATTGTCCAGGGCACTGAAAACACGCGGAAGACAAAGCTGTTTACACTTGCACGTCAGATTACGAAGAATGTAATGAAATTTAATTACCTATTATGATTACAAATGTTATTTTAATATTTATTATGCACATGAAACAACATACAATCCTTGATTGATTTTTCTACAGCTAATAATAAGCTCGAAAACTGAGGGGCATCATACAAAAATAACTTCCTTCATCCTGTGACTGGGACAAAGACATTGTATGTGTGCCGAACCGCGCGGCTTTGATTACGTTCAATATTGCTTGTAAATTTAATTATAACGATGATTCGGGGCGACGGTCTCCATGTGTTATGTTTCCTTTGCCAATCATTCAAAGGTACTTCACATATAATGTGTACCAACCGAGCTTGTCCTCTATTACAATGATCATTAAGGTTTATAGTTTATGTTGACGTTGAATGCTGGACATAACGTAGCTGTTGCACACCGATTTTGTATTACGGGCAAGTTCTAAGAAGCGTGACTTGCTAATGTGTTATAATAGAACATTCTGTATCTATCTTCGATGACGTAAACAAACCTATCATTATCGAACAGGTTTTCAGATATGTGCCAACTCGGTCCACCATTTTCTCAGCATAGCTTTAGTTAGGTGATGAGAACCCGTCTAAGTTTGGTATCATGGTCGTTCCGTTTTCCTCTGAGCGATTATCTCTGAACAGTTTTTTTTCATTTATTGCCTCCTCCATGCCAACTTCGTGATACTTTTTGACTAACGATTTTACGTTCCTCAATTTAAAGGGTAGTTAACAATAGGTAAATGAACTCTTAATAAATTGAGGAAACATAAATTAATCGTCGAAGATTTACTTAATAAACTTTAAAAGTCAACAGTATTCAGTAATTAAAAACTGAAAATAGCAATACGAAGCCGATTCATTAGTTAAATTAATTAGCAGGAGTCGTTTCAGGAGTACTGAACTAAAAATAGCGGTGAAGTGGCCGTCGAAAAGCGCCCACTTGTCCTGGCTCCTGGCTGCATGCTTTCACATACAATTGTTGTGGAAGTTTTAGTAATGCATCCCTGAACGTTACAGTCTGGTTACTAATTGCCTACATCTGTACAAGTTTCATAGATAATGACAATGATAATATTTATTTATGAATGGTTAAGTGTTTATAATGAAAAGTTGCTTGAAGTTATCTCAACAAGATACTTTATTTTTTTCTTTATTGATAATATTTTAGGTGACAAAATAGAGAAGCATATCAGAACACAAGACACACAATTTCAATGTGTAATACGTGGTTCATTGTTACTCAGTTCATTGTTTATCAGTCAAGTTATGAAGCATGTGCGGTATATCTTTCTCAGTTTCAATCCCTTATTTATCATCCCCCGGGATTCATATTAACATGATCATTATACTAAGTACTACGCCGTGTCATACGAGCAGGTGTTTGCGGAGTGGCTGTAGTGTTAACACTGACCTTATCAGGTTTAATGCACCGTACAAGTTTAACTCTTTTCTGTAGGCGTATCAAAATTGTTCCCTGGAGAAACGAAGATGGAAGTTTTTCCATTTGATTCAGCAAATAGTGATGGCACTTTTTAAAACGTGGCTCTTACTTTTAACGGTCGGTTAATGTATTGTTGGCACGAATAGCTTTCATGTTTATTAGCAGAGGTACCGAATTATCAAAAATAATCAAGTAATTGAGCGGAAGATAACACAGATTCCTTTAAGGTTTTGAGCGTTTGAAAACTGCAGGCAGGAGAACCCAGTAAACATACCTACAAATAATAAAATTACTTTTTTTATTAACCGCAGTATCATAAGCAATGTGTTGTGTAAACAAATATTAAGCCTATACACGTGATACCCAGGAGAACAAAGATAATCCCTCTACAGGTATTTTCCTTCGGCTGCCGTTATCCAGCGGCTCCAGCTACGTCCTTTGATGTCGGCCGCTCGCTCCAGGCGATCTAACTACGCAGCTTATGAAACAAAACATACTTGTTATGTAAATATTGTCAATGACTTTGAGAAAAGAGAAAAAAAATGTCTCTTAATTTATAGCATTATTTCAAGGATGTAATTTTTTTGCTAACAAACTTTGAAGGTAAATACTATTTACTAGATGTAAACAAGAGTGCCTTGTTCCGTTTTCAGCCAACACGCATAACACAACAAAAATATAGGAAAGCAGAGAATCATGCGATCCCCTTAATAAAATTACCAGAGTACTAACATTTGTAACCTTTGTTCATACCAATTAAGTGTTATGTACCTTAATATGCGTTAACAGATTGGGTGGGTGGTTTGGTATGAGGTTTATATCATCAGTGGGTAGAGAAAACGAAATAACGATAATATTTCTAACGTAAACTGAAAAGAATATACTGTTTCAACTAAATTAATCTCGCCTACATTGCTTTAACCAACGCACTATCCAGGGTTATTAGAAAAATTACCAGTTACTGGTTACTTCTTTAAGTCACATAACAATAGGTAAATAATTGTTTTTTTTTGCTTTTATACAAAAATATGTAATCAATGTTTTCTTCTAAATTAAAATATTTCATTCCACGCGGTCGCCAAAGTATGAGGTGTACAAACACATTGGTGCGAGCGAGGGAGCAGCTATTTTGACCAAAAATATTGAGCTACAAAGTATCCGGACAGATACTGAGCAAAACAAATTTCTTTTTTTTATTTTAAAACCAATGTTATTGGTCGTGAAGGTTTAAATTTGGATAGAATATTTTTAAATTCACCCTGAATAATTCCATGATATGTAAGCCATCTACTCACTTCCGGTATGCCAAAACACGGTCAATGATAAACAAGGTTTATTAGTTTGGGACAAGCGCCGCTAAACAATAAATTAGTTAGTGGATATCCGGGATAAGCTGACACTAATGCTCCGGGGACGCACGCAATCAAGGGCCATTCGTTATCGGAACCGTGTCATACTTGAGATTGCGTGTAAGACACGTATAGGTTAACGGTATTACAGCCTCGCAGTGCCCGTTATTAGGATAATAGACCTAGTTTGTGTTATCGATCATGGCTAGAGATGGGACAACTAAATTAAATTAAAAGAGATTCATTGAAAACATTCGGTGAGTGCATCCTTGTGAAGTAGTTTTTTTTTTAATTAGTCTATAGGATAGCCGATTGGTTAAACACGCGTCTTGAGGGCACCAGGTCCTGGGTTCAAACCCCGGCTCGCACCACTGGATTTTACGAAATCTATGTGCGAATCATAATTTCTATAATATGATTATCACTTGCTTATGGTGAAGGAAACATCGTGACCTCCAAGTTTTAGAAAATCTAGCCGTTCTACGATTTCAAATCTAGAAAATTTTCAAAAAATGATGTGAAAGTAGCCAACCAACGCTGGACCAGGGTGGTCGATTACGGCCTAAATTCTCCTCATAGTGAGGGGAGGCCCGTGCCCAGAGGTGGGACGTCAAAAGGGCTAAATTATATTATTATGTTACTATAGGGTTATTCCACTCCTGGGTAAAGGCCTCCCCTTTCCTCTTCCATATTCCTCTATCCAGGGCAATTTCCAGCCATGTTTTCACACAAATTATAACAAACGTCAACTTACAAAGTATGAGATAAGTTCAACACGCGGCCGTTCACATATAGAGATGCGAGAATAACTTGTAAGGTTAAGGCGTCGACCTCCTTGCGACGGTTGTTGCTATTTGAGGGTTTAACATGTGAAACAATATTAAAACCCCAATACTACAAATATTCTAAGGACATTGACATCGTAGACGATTTGTATCTACTACTACTTGTCAATTACTACGAAAAACGCTACGAAGGCTCTACGACGCTACGGCGCGGTCGTAGGCGTGCTACGTATACAGAAAAAATATATAACCGACTATACGTGGAAAATGCAATATACTGTAATTTTACTTTATGTTAAGGTCAATACTAATTTATTTGCATAATATTAATGTTGGAAATAGCAGATATACGTTATTCACAGCTACTTCTTAAAATCTTTTAACAGAGTAATATGTTCGTGCACTATTTTTGCAATATTTGTTTTCAGTATTATATGTGTATCCTTTTCGCGGTCTGGTGATGAGTCTGTTAGAGTGGACAACAGTGTTTGGAGTGCCTCCAATAAAAAAAACAAATAGAGATGAATATTTAGTGAACAATTTTACAGTTGGCGAGATCATAGCTAGCTCAAGTTATTTTTAAAAGCATTTTTTATAATAACAAAGTCTTGCATGTGTATTTTAGTTGTTCAAAATTTCAAGTCACCTTTGATTGCATTCATAACCTGAGACTGAATAAAAACTGAAAAAATACATAATATTCAAACATATTTGTATGCCTCAAGGCTTGACTATAGTGCGACTTTTATTTTTTTTAAGAATCAAATTTTACAAGTATAATTTGACTTAATTCTTGACTTGTCTACTATATAAAAATAAGTCGGGTTTTCCTTCCTGACGCTATAACTCCAGAACGCACGAACCGTTTTCCACGGTTTTGCATTCGTTGGAAAGGTCTCGGGCTCCGTGAGGTCTATAGCAAAGAAAATTCAGGAAAAATTTCAACAGAACGCGGACGGAGTCGCGGGGCACAGCTAGTTTGTAATAAAATGGCCTTTGTCTAACAAATAGAGAGTTCCTATTTTAAATTTCAGTTTTTTAATAACAAAATTCATATCGGTTGAACTTTCATTCCGGACCGAAATTGTTACTACAAACGTTGTAAGCGGTCGTACGTAGGTGTTTCATTAAAAAAGAACCTATATTATTCTACGAGTAGGCTGTTGTCCTCCTTCGAAGTTCGCCTACGCACGTGTATAATTCATTAGTTTTAGCAACATTATAAATACTGGCACCTAAGCGTCGTACCTCGAAGAGTTAAAACAACAATTGTGGCGGGCGAAGACTAACTCGCTTCAATCGGTTTGACTGATCCAAAAAATGTACAAACTCATTCGCTATAAATGATCCCAACGCTACAAATGAGAAATGAAGAATTAGTATCTTACGCCGTAAGCCTTACGGAACGGAAAGGGCAAACTGAGATATTTATTTTTGTAAATTCATGTACCTTATTAAGCAGTTACCCCTTGTAGTGAGGGGAGGCCCGTGCCCAGGAGTGGGACGTCAAAAGGGCTAAATAATTATTAATTTTAGACACAGTATGTGGGTATATATATACACAAGATTTATAGCATACGGCTGAGCTAATCAGTAGTAGGTAGATGAGTATCTTTCTTATTACATTATTCACTAGGAAACTCTAGTCAAGATAAAAAAAAATAATAATAATAATAACTTCCTATGAGTTAGCGCATATCATTGTAAACTAATCGCAATTAATGTGAAATAAACATTGATAAATAAAACATGGAATTCCCATGAAAAACATGCTTAGAAAGTATTATTATACTTTGCATGAATTCCGATTAATCGGAACACCATCATCAATTCGTTGAGTAAACACGCCGGCGCGTCGCCAGCGCCGTCGCGCGGATTTTCCCGGAAATCGCGTGTTACCGCACCGAGACCGCTCTTGACTCGTGTCGCCGTTGAACTTGAAACGTTTTCCACCTACTTCGTTTTCCCGAGTGGACGACATCTGCTAATATGTGAAGAATGTTACTGCCATCATGATCGATAGTCGCAAGATGCTGTGAGTCACGTTTGGAATCTTTCTGATGATTGAATGCCTGTGACTTGTATTCGACCAAAATACTCAATATTCTTGCATAAGACGGAAGATATACATGATTCCTAAAAACACTGATAAAATTTTGGTTGACCTTGAACATTTTGCAATGGAATATGCAGCCACAAAAACTGTCGTTGTCTCAAATGATTGGCCCAAATATCGCGATGATCGGTCAAGCCATATCTCGCTCGCACCGGGCACGATAGTTTGGATAATTCACCTCGGCTATCCGGCCCATTTTTATCGTCACGAGCAAATCGCTCTCTCGCTGAGTCACTTCGAGAGCGGGCTGAAATCCGAACTGCTAGCATAGATCGTAGGTACTCACGATCTGACAACCATTTAATCCCATTATATGACAATATTCAACAAACATT
The DNA here is from genome assembly GCA_905147325.1 of Notodonta dromedarius. Classification (NCBI taxonomy): domain Eukaryota; kingdom Metazoa; phylum Arthropoda; class Insecta; order Lepidoptera; family Notodontidae; genus Notodonta; species Notodonta dromedarius. The sequence continues at coordinate 10,715,398 of LR990159.1, read as the reverse complement.
TTAGGAATATTGACAAAGCTTCGACCTTCTCTGGGACGGCACTTGACTCATGCAGCCAGTGCACTCGAGATGTTTTCATAGCTTTAAGGTGTTTGGAAAACATTCAATCTAAGTATGAGTCGGTATCTTTATAGCTTTCTGGGGGTGGGTAATGATATTAGCGAATACGCTCTCAATGCCAATTTAACGGTTTTTATTGCTTTAAACCAGGAACTATTACTGATATTTGTATATATAGCTAAACAGATTTTTAAAATACTTACTTAGAGAGAGTCACCAAGAGTAGAATGGAGTATTTTAGAAATAACTATTTAACACATTCATTGCTGATCACTCGGAGCCGAGTGGAGCGGGGTCTTAGTAGCAGAGCTCCTCACTCGGATCCGAGCGAGCGTCCAGTTCATTTTGTAGTAGTTTGTACAGCGCCGGCGTTTAGGGTGAGTTAGCATTGTTTCGCGTGGCCACTATGGTAAATCGTCAAATTACGAAAACGACTATTGGATTCATTCTTACAGTGTAGTAGTGATTTGTATACACGATCGTACGGAATGTATTTTTCTGCAGTGTATCTGCACAAAATGTTTTTGCCTGGTACCCTCATAAGTTTTTGAAATTGTTTTTTTATATTTTATTTTTGTGATGGCAAGTGTTGGGACTTTTGCCAGTGACAATTGTATTAGTTATTTTGTACTTCTCTTTGATTAACTCTTCGATTGCGTGCTATGTGCCGGTCACTCGGATCCGAAAAATTATGATTTTTATTAAAATATTAATAATATCAATAAACATTCATACATATTTACATACATTAATTTGTACTTAATCAAAATTCACCTTAAACAATTTTGGCACCCGGCTATTATTTTTATTTATTTTTAAAGCAGTCAATGTGTTAAAGTTTATATTATTTTAATATATACATTATGTTTTATGATTATACTTAGATATGTGTCGTAGTCAAAAACATCTATATTAGCACTTAAATAGGGTCTTGAGATTAAGTACCCAATTTTAATTAAATTTCGTACCTCTGAAATTTCTCCGTTGAATTTAGTCTGATTAGGGTTGGTTAATTATATCTTTAAACTTAAAATTATTTGCTAGTCTATCGACGCCATTTTCAAAATGAATTATTTCAGTTAAATAAATTTATAATATACACAAATATCGCTTGTTTTCTTAATTCGCTCTGGATTCTGTTAATATCTTGTTTTTATTTGGATAACATTTAAACTACAGCGAAACAGCAATGTACAAAACACTGTACGCTAAATATTGCATTCCGATATCATATCAATCACAGTTTATTATTTTAGTGATCCGGTGAGAAGCTAACCATTAGCGAAAGAATTTTGCAAATCAAAGTGATTGTTAACATGTCTCCCACTCTTTTCAATTGTTTACCAAATTGTGAGCGATGCGCCTTTAAATACCTGTAAGTATTATGTTTTTTTAACCGAACCGTAGTCCAGATTTTGAGGAAATCATATAATTTTCTGTAAAGATACATATTTTCTAAACATTTTTAATACTACCGACACATAAGTTATGGCGTATATCGTAAATGATTTATTTTGGAAAATAGACAGCTATTACTAGCATATGTATGTTTATCATATTACTAGTCGGCTCGTCAAGATTATAATATCCAGGTTGAGGATCGAATCCGGAACCACTCAACAACGAGGACAGCCCCTCTAACCACTACGCTATTGATTTACTAGGAATAATTATGAATACTATAATGCCATTATTTACTTTTTAAAACCTCTAAAGCTGACAAGTATTAATAATATATTCCTGCATCAACAATAAAAAGAAATTGGTAGATTCCGCGTTGATATCAAAATCATATCTTACACTACAATTGGTGGAGGGTTTAACTACTTGATAAACAAATATGTTAACACGTGTTTAGATCCAGAATAATGGCGTACGAGTCTATTTTATGCTTTGTATATTTACGCCTGTCTTAGGAAAGAAATAACTATTGCATCATAACGTGACGTGTGTTGGGGATTATTTATTAGATATTTATGAGTATTTATGAGATATTTATGACTGTGTAGACATGCTTAATTTTAATAGTCTGGGTCTTTTAGCAAGTGGCGAATTTTGTACTACATCATTGTTAGTATTGTGTAGTGCATTGCATGTGTGAATGTTATTGTACAGGATGCCAATCCTAAAAAACGGTATCTTTAATGCCTTGCATCTGAAAAAGTAGTCTATACGTTTGTTTCTATCGTTGCGTGCCAAACATAGCCAGATGAAAATAAACACACGAAAAGAAGTGTGTGAGAGAGACTTTCCGTCATAACGCTAACTCTTTTCAATACATTTAGCGGAGGAGTGACGTGATATTAGACGACATGTGTTACTTGCCGCGGCTGCCGGCGTATCATGCTTCATACACCATTTCATTCATTCATAATCTATTTACAGTATACATTTGTTTGTAGCTACAGGAAGATAATGATTTTACGTTTTCAACGTGGGTCGTATAAAACGGTTCAAAATAAACAAGCGGTAATTATTATTGTTAGCGGAAACCACGGCCGCACTGCGTGGGAGCATCAGCGACAGTCCTATAGAAATCAGACACCATTACTCGTTTTTATACACCTATGAAATTATTCTCCTCAGTGTGTCATCAACAAACAAGCTTAATTACTTACAATTCTTTCATTTGAGAACACTTCCGCAAACTGTAAACTGTTTTTATAACTTCCAAATTAATGCAGTGGTCGTGCGTTTTTGTAACATGTTTGTTCGAAAATGATGACGCTAACATCGAATTTATAAGCCTTAACAACATTTATCAAACCAAATTGTATTGAGGGCCGACACAACCTTTATATGGATAACTTACAAGTATAAAGGGACCTTTCGACTATTCAAAGTGTCAAAGCTATTTTTAAAGTATATAACTATTTTGTTATATACTCCATATAAATTTCATCCATTTAGATGAAATTTTTCAACTTGTACTAATGTTTAAAGATTTCTTAACAAACCTATGAGATTACAGTACGAGTAGGTATGTACAGGGAAAACCTGCTGGCACTAACCATCAAGAGGAAAAATCTGATTGTTATTATCAATATTGAAAACATCGCGCGCATCAACAAACACATTCACTTAGGAGCAGTCTTAGCTGGAAATAGATTGAACTACTTATTCACAGTAGCGCTCCACTTCATGAGAGAAGTAATTATATACCTGCGCCAATGTAAATGCTACACAATATTTTATTTCTTAAGGTGTACTTTCTAGTATTTCCTAATCATAAAATGCCTTTATACCTTTCAATTAATAAACCTTTAATCTCTACCAATACTTTTAAAGTAGACAGGTGAAACAGCTAGAATAATTGCACATATCATATCTGTAGTTAAGTTAGAACTTATCTATATCCTGAAATTGCCATTAATTAATAAATACCTTGACTATTGAAAAAAAAAGAGCTTGTATCTGACTTGTGTCTTGTCGATAGCATCATCTGTGACCTCTATAATAAACAACATTATTATAGTTTCTCTGTATTTATTATAGTTGGATAAAATACCCTTGTTTGTAGTCGAGCCCTTTTGACTGTTACAAAAGTAATGGTTCTCCGAAACAAGGTCTGAAGGGCAGCCGTACTCAAGGATTCGTTGCCCCAGTATTAATAATGAAACAATAAATCCACGAGTGGTTTTGTGGCTTTACTAGCTTTTGCTCGCAACTTCGCTAGCCTAGATTTTCTGGATGACGACAAGAGGGCCACCTACCGTGTCCAACTATAACTAAAAACGATCCAGGTGACCTCATAGTACCTACAAGAAAAACCCGATCAAACCGTATAGAGGAAGAAAAATTACTAATATCCGAATTTGATAATATGAAGATATTCGCTGTGAACTTAGAATCTCATTTCTGATATGGTGCGATATTCAACTCTATACAATAAACAACTCTAATTATACTCTCTCCAAGGTCCATGTAATATATCCATCAATATGTTCAAATCGTAAAATTAATCTTTAGTTAACAAAATCGTTATATTATATCAGGCATCGATACCTAACGAGAAACAGCCTGTTTGTGTAACAATAACACCGAGAACCGTTCGGAAAACCATCGCTGCCGTACGGCTCACGATGTATCCTTGAGCTGGTTCCATTTTATGTGTGAAATACTTGTGATAGCGATTAAACTACTATTTAAATGAGACACATCGGCAAAAAGATTTATAATTTCGGCAGATTTTCATGAAAGAAATACATAGTTATACTTAGTACCTACCTACATATAGTTTATGCTTGCGACCCACGGTTGAAATACCATCGAACAAGAGGATGGTAATATTCAGGATGTATTTTCATAGCTCTACCACGACTTGTACAATACATTATTTATATGGCATTTTTTATTATATAGAGCCATACATCAATTCGTCGTAGACGCAGACTAAACCAACTCAACCATAAATAGTTAAAACTGATGATATTATATTAGTTAGGTAAATAACAATTTATCAATGATCACCTTAAAATGTAGTATTTTTCAAAATTTAGGAACAACGACTGCTTTCTTAGTACATCGCAAGTGGGCATCTGTTTTCGCAGATTATATGAAAAATCGAACATAAAATGTATCAAATCTTAATAAATTTATTGCGTAATTAAATCATCATAACGTCAATAACGCATTCATTGTGTTATATTTTATATCCTGCTGCTTTTATACCATCTCGTAAACTCGCATATTTTAGTTATTGTTAACACTACCGTCGTTTCTATTTTTGAAATAAGTATTGTATATTAATGTCCATATAAATTACAATAATGTGATAAATTGTAGCTTTTAATAAAATTTTATGAAGCGTAAAGATATTCTAATTGGATTTGAACTATCTACTGTTTCCAACGTAACGACGCCATTGATCATATTCTGTACAATAGACATGTTACGTGTCATATACTTATAAATTATTTTGTACGTCTAAAAATATACACATACCTACTTAAGAAAGTCGATTGTAAACTTTAATGTATCCATATATGACATTGTGAATAACTGGACCATCCAGCAGTCTGATGAAAAGAATTTGGACACCTGTCAACGGGTGCAAGCCCGGGGATCAACGCTCTCATTGTGCCGGCATAAGGCAGTGACAGAGAACATTAGGCTCTGAATTCCACCGATATTTTTGCATATAAGAAAGGCGGCGGAGGGCGGGCGGCGGCGGTAGCTACCTACATATATATAGAAACGCACGGCTGCGCGCCGCCCAGTCGCTCGTAGCTATCCTACCGCGCGCCACGTCAAGCCAGTCTTGGCGATTTCTGCTCTAATACAATTCCTAACCAATCAACGTTCCGCTAGTTTAATGGACTGAAAGGACAGTGAAAGCGTAGATAGTGTGTTGTGTAAAGACTGCTAATTTGTTCGCGAGTGTGTGTGGCCGGCGATTGCAGCCGACCTGTTCTAGCTCGGGACGCCAATACTCTTCAATCAGGTGAGTGTTCATTCAAGCGTCGTCTTCGACTACTTCACGGCACTGCAAATATTTAACGAGAACCCGCAATATAGAGACATGTAACTAACTGAACAACGGCCTCTAATTGCATTTCTATCGATCTTTCATTGTTTCAGACGTGCAGTTGCTTTCCATTGAGATTTTAATGTACATTTAGCGTTCATTGATAGGTATATGTTGCTATAGAAAATACATGAACATATTTGTTTAAATCATTGCGTTTTAATAAAACAATAGATATGAGATTTTCAACGGTAGGTTAAATAAATACAAATTAAATTAAAATGAACATTAGGGGCGCGATCATAACAAAATGATAGTTTAAAATGCACTTTACACCGAATTTATTACACTAGTTATTTAACAGTAGTACCTTATATTAGGTAAGAAGGTATATAATATGCAGCTGTTTACAGAAAAGCGACAGAAAACTAAGCTTTTCTGTAAAGAGCTAGTGATCACTTTAATACCACGTTCCTTTAGTTAATAGTACTTATATACTTATATTAATCCACGTCCGTTTTCAAATCTCATTGAAGAATATCTGTTCTCACTCCATTAACCAGTTTTCGTCTGCTGAAGGCGTGATTGCAAACATTTACATTATAAAGTTTCTCTATATTACCTATACATTGGTAACTTTCCGTTAGGATTTGTACACAAACCGCTTACAAACTAAAAGAGTTGCACACATGTTGTATGTTTCCATTATTTATAATTAATCGATAATATAATAACTGCATAGTGTAACCCTGAAAATTATATTAGGTAGACTTTAGTTAAAATGTGGTTTGTATCAATGTATTTTACACTTTATTTGAAAGGCTCTACACTACACATGGGCATCAAACTCTACCACGGCCGATGAAAAGCGAAACCAAAATTGGTTGTTGGCAGTTGTTCCAAGTACAAAATTATGGAACCCAAACTTAATATTTTTCATTACTCATACTCTGAAAGTAGGTCTGAAGTCCTTGAGGAGCGGGTTGAAAGTAATACTTTTCCGGCCCGGGAGAATCGCATTCAACTGACAGCTGTCAAATTATATAAAAAAAAAATAGTTCCATTTTCACATTTCTATGGAACCATGTTCAAACTTTTTCTACAGTCACTCAATTACAGCACGATGTAAACTTGAAATAACACAAAGTTAAGTATTAATTAAAGAATATATATTAAAAAAAAAAATGTATAAAACATAATATTAGGATATCCAGATAGCCAGTGAATTAAATAGGAACCACTTAATTTCCTATACGTATACCTAATTGGTTTTTAGGAAACATGTATTGTCCGAAATACTCAAATTATATACCTACCCTACCACTATCATAATTTTATTATCCTCAGACTTTATAAGGAAGATATTTTTTTTAAAATAGTTACATTTTAAATTATCAAAAGCACGTACCTATTTCAATTAGGTTCTACATAAATTTACAACCATCTTATTTAAACCTAACTATCAAACGAATCTAATTTCCAAAGTTAAAAGTTTGGTGAAGTAAAATTACAGACACGTTTAAACAAACTAGAACTCGTCATAACATAACCTTGGAAAGGGAGTAATAAATCCAATCAGCTTATTACACGTGAGTCCAGTTGCTAGCCAAATTATAGCACAGTATAGCGGGTCCATTCGTTTTAATTGTGAGCGGACTAAATTAACGCGTCCACTTCAAAAGACAAATGGCCGGGGGAATTTTCCAGGTACTTCACAATTCGCCCGCAAACGATGTTAATATTGCTCTCCCCTTTCAAAGTCACTTTACTAAAATGATACGGGGGAGTTGAGAACATCCGGCCGGAGCATCGCCGTCGGGTTCACAGGCAGGTCTGCCAACTATTCGAACTATTCGCCATCTCTCATGCTCACTCCTCGAGCGGTACAGATAATATATTATTGTATATTCTAGTATATTTCTACGTAGTATAGTTTGAATATAAATATTTTGCTTGTCTTACTTACGTCATCGCCATTCACCATTGCTCATCTTTTCGTATAGAGCGTTTCACTGCTAATAAATCCATAATATGACTATTATAACATAACTAATTTACAATTTATAATATTAAAGATTATCCAATATTCTTAGTACTTACGTGCCTACTTATTTCTTCTCTTGGGACCAAGTTGCCGTCCCGGCTATAACTATTTGTAAATTAATTAGAATGGACTATGCATACATGAGAAATAGCCTTGCGGAGAAAAAACTCTAAATAAAAGACAAAATCGAATCAAAATCTGCTGCGTATTTTACACGAACTAAGCGGCAAACAGACGGACCCGGATAGCGACTTTGTATTGTATTGTATTATTTATTATTGTATTATTATATTATTATTGTATATATGTATTATTTGCGAGCTTTCAATATTTATCTATTCTACGAAGCATTCGATCAATCTTTAATTGTATACCTACTTAATTACTAGTATAAATTTGTCATTATCTAAAACTAGCAAAATGAGCTCCCTTAGGACCACTTTATTCTTGAACAGTCCAACCACTGTAGTGTCCTAAATTCGTTTATTTAAAGTCTTTACTGGTGAATATGTTAGTTTTATTTTCTTAGGGCTTAGATATAAATGTCATGAAATAAACATTTACTTTTAAAAAATATTTCTGTAAACTGCAGATGATTGTACCTACGTACACATTGCAACATTAATGCCTAAAATGAGATGTACTTGACCCAATAACGATTATTCACGCTGTAAACTAACAGCTGCGCGTGTAATGACCACTTAAAAAAACCTTTGTTGTGCCGCAAATAGGTACATACAAGTCCAATGTTATTCCACAAAAATATATATATTCAACACCAATGCACTGAAGACAGATATTAAAAATAATAAATTTAAAAAATCTTTATCCTCGTTAAACTTGACCCATATGTTAACAATATGAGTCTTAACCCAGTTATGAGAATCGCAAAATATTTTGGCTGACCCCGTGTGCGTTGCAGTTGAATATAAATTGAGCTAACGAGGTGTCAAGTGTAGATCACACAGGTACTGGGCATGTTTCACTGTTCCTCGCCAGCATAAACAACTGTGGATCAATACACATTGCAATATGAACCGTAAATTCAATTCTATTGAATTCCAAATGTATTGTATGTTTAATCAATAAACCAGCTCTGCTGTCTTCACACAACTAACAAGTGCGCGAACAACAACATACATATATATTTTACATACCTAAGTACTCATGTAGCTCAGGATATAGGTGATAGCTATATACCTCAACGTCGGAATGTTGGTATTGTTTACATAACCTGTGGGGTTCTAAAAAAGAATGGTGGAAAAATCAACGGTCTGCGCTATATTTTTAAAAACAGAGTGATAGCTATTCATCTGCGCACATATTCTGTTACCTAAATATTTTATTGCATTCGAGTCCAGTGGAACGTCACTCTCTGACTGCCAGTGCCAACCTACCTACAGAAGTACCTACTTATAAAAATAATAAATATTAATTTAGCCTTTTTTACGTCCTACTCCTGGGCACGGGCCTCCCCTCAACACGAGGGGGATTCAGGCCATAATCCACCACGCTGGCCTAGTGCGGGTTGGCGGATCTCACATGTCATTCGAAAGTTGGTTAGATATTCTAAGACATGCAGGTTTCCTCACGATGTTTTCCTTTACCGTAAGCCAGTGATAATTATATAGAAATTATGGTTCGCACATAGATTTCGAGAAATCCAGAGGTGCAAGCCGGGGTTTGAACCCAAGACCTGGTGCCCGCAACACGCGTGCTTAACCAATCGGCTATCACTGCTTACCTATACCTACTTAATATATTTTTTAATATTTCGCGCAATTGAGTGACGTGAAATAAGCGTGTATTAAGAAATTCGGCTAGAAAACATGAGTCATGTGAGAAAATATTAACATTTTCTCCATGAGTTGCTCACCGCGGAATTCAAATAATCAATCCGCTTCAGCGAAACACTGTACGTAATTATTTACAATCTTACTGAAGAACAAACATCGTCAAAAACAAATATTTCTCGATCAAAATATTGTAAAGCATGATCAGTGACGCAAATCCACCTGTAGCCTGCAGTCATATTAAACAACTGATATCTGCACATGTCTGCCGCATAGAGCATAGAATTAAGATCGTATTTCGTGGTTACCGGCCTCTTTGTTCATAAGTATTCGGCGTTGCACGTTGTGAAGCACAGGTGTGGACCGTACCGGAGTAATAGGTAAACAACAACGAAGAAACTTTCCTATCGGCATCCGCGAACGTTTATGTCGTAAATCTTCAAGGACGGAATTAATGGTACGACGCAATTGCACGCCGAACTCTATATAAAGCAATCACTGGCGATGTAACATCTAAATAGTTACTTAATTACATTTTAATTAAATATTTAAATTTAAAATATCGTCTAAAGTCTAAAAAATTTCCCTCAATACTTTTCCATTGTCGATAGCAATACGTAGGGAACTTATAACACTCATAAAAAACGTACCTATTAAAATTTATTGACGATACATAAATTTAAATTATTCAATGTACTTACTTACTGAAATATTTACGCAATGGGTGCAATATAAATCATATTTAATGTTCTTTAATAATATTATAAGCTTTCGATATTGAGATACGCAACGTGTTTTGCGAAAACAACGGAAAATACGTGGGTTTTCAACGCTGCCCATTGAACTGGAAGACAAACATCGACGCTTCGTTCAAGAGCTTAGTAACACACACTGTTCATTAGGTAGTACACACGTAGGTAGGTTATTATTTGAATAAAAGTAGCAATGGGTAGAAATGTTAACATAACCCCCGACCGTTTAAGACCATCTGATCGGAGTTTAAAGTGATATTACCTATTTGAACACTCAAATGCCAATGGTTACCTCAGTCAGGTGAGTGCGCCAAGCGACCGGGTCACAGGTCGACTCGGGTCGCGGGCACGGTCACTGAATCCTGCCAACCGATATAATGAAAACGAAATAATCCCTATTATTTGAAATTTACGTGTTAATATCAAAATTCTTCGTCATCGATACTTTTGATATGGGCAGGGTCATACTCTTTTACACAACGATGAAATTGAATTATAAAGTTTACAAAGCCTACATATAAGGTCACTTATATGGACATTTTTTTGTTATATATTTTATGCATTTTAGCAGTGATAGCCGATTGGTTAATCACACGTATTGCGTGCACAAGGTCTTGGGTTAAAACCCCAGCTCGCACCTCTGGGTTTTTCGAAATCTATGTGCGAATCATAATTTCAATATATCATCACTTGCTTACGGTGAAGGAAAACACCGTGAGGAAACATGCATGTCTAAGAAAATCTAACCAATTTTCGAAAGACATGTGAAATCCGCCAACCCGCACTGGGCCAGCGTGGTGGATTATGGCCTGAATCCCCCCCGCAGTGAGGGGAGGCCAGTGCCCAGGAGTTGGACGTCAAAAGGGCTAAATTATTATTTATTATTATTAATTATTATATATTTTATGCAACTTTAGACCTGCACTCGCTGCAATGATCATTCATTCATAAAGATGTAGCGATGTTCTTCTTCTTCGCGCGCAGTCTGGTCTCTCCAGCTATGCAAGAGCCGACAGGAAATTAAACAATTTTTCTTTGAATATCTTCAAAGTTTCTGCCAGCCGATGGTACGGTTCAATACAGGCGCTTCCTGTTTGATTTGCTAAAATTGTACTTAATTAATGCGATAGACTGTCCGTTAACGAACTGAAATGTAAATAACGAGCCCTTCAACTGACCGAGAATCGCAAACAAGTGCCCACGTGTTATACAATATAGCTTATTTATAGCGGTTAATAAACTTCATTCCAACCGCCTAATGGTCGCTGAATCTCGGATTGATTTTTCCTTGTTTTCAGCAATAAAGTTCAATGATCAACCTTTAATTTCCTTTCGAAAACTTCCGTATTGTACTTATCCGAGGGCATTTATGGTCAAAAATAATGCCATTGATCTGAAATTATGCTAAGTTTATTTAGTAAAATACTCAAATATTTTCCTTTAATTTTGTATTTATATTGTGTAGATATTTTGTAAACAGGTAAATATTTAATTCAGCTGCAAAAAACAAATTCAATATAAAACGTTGATATCAGTGAGTAAATACCCCCCATCTAAAATATCCTACTAATATTATAAATGCGAAAGTTTGTGAGTGTGGATGTATGTATGTATGTATGTTTGTTACTCCTTCAAGCAAAAACTACTGAACGGATTTGGATGAAATTTGGAACACAGATAGATTATAACCGGGATTAACATATAGGATACTTTTTAACCCGATAATCCCGAAATTTTTGCTAAGTTAAAATACTACGTGGATGAAGTCGCGGGGCACAGCTAGTTTCTAAATATAAATAGATTATAATTTACCTATTTATCCTTAATCTAAGTAGAAGTACTCATGTCATGTTTAAATGTCCGCAATTTCGCCAAATTACTTACTCAACCCGTAAAACGTTAATTAATACCCATTTAAAGTGGAAATTAAGTATTTTATTTTTCCTGAATTACTGCTAATCCTTGCGACCATTGACTCTGAAGCCACTGTCCTCATAAAGGTAATTTAGGCAGCCCGAGGTAAACATAGACACAATTACAAGGGCTCACTGCGGATGTAGCCGAACCTTTTTCTTAATTAATTTATAAATGGTTTTCACTTTACAAAACAGTTTCCATATTTTCCGGACCATCCAGATAGAATACGCTGTTTCTATCTGCTTATTCACACCTTTAGGCTGACCGTCGACTTTAGGGGGGCTGGTCGGCTGGCTGGGGAAGCTGGCCCGCTTGAATCGACCAATAAAATCGCTTCATTTAAATATGCTTAGGAAATTAAGCTACCAATTGTTTGAAGCAAGAGGCCCAGCTAGCTCAGCTCGCCCGACTCAAGTCGACAGTCACCCCTAAGGTCGTGGAAATGGAAATGGCCCTGACTTCTGGTTGTAAAGTCGTGAGTTCACATCCCGGAAACGGATGTGTACCAATGGACTTCTCACGAAAAAATATACATGTGAAAGTATAAAATATTTCCAGGTCATCTATCATTTTATAAATTTGATTTAATCGAACAAGTTTAATTGAGTCTATTCGGTTTATTTATGAGATCTAGACATGTATACGCAGAAATTATATTGTATACCTAGGTATATAAAATTGTATAAATACTATATATATATATATAAACTTTGCTTATTCTATTTGCATGTTCTACGCAGCAGAATTCATATAAACTCAGATGGGAATCGATAAACATATTAAATTATTACGAAATGGTTACAAAAATTTGGCAGTGTTTACATCAAAGGCCGCGAACATGTGTTACGGAAGCGATGTGATATTATCTCATACTATTCCACTCTCAATTCAAGATCTCAGCTGGCAGTAATAGCTTACAGAAATATCTAGTGAAAAATTGTATTTTTCTTATTAAATCATGTCTAAGTATGATGAACAGTTTCATATTATCAAAATTGAGTCACATCTGGTTAAATACAGAGTAAGGCCGAGGATACACCGGTATCGCGACCGCGATGCGGCGCTTTTATAATAATTTTTTGCTTCAAAGATGTGGCCATCGTTATACGTTCATAGGGGTCTGTTTTAACGAAAAATTACCTATTACACAAAAAATATAAATGTATATAGGTATGAACAATAAACAAACATATCGACAGATTTGTTGCGCTACTGAGCCATGATTACCGTCTCTACCATAGAGTACAGCAATATATAAGCAAACAAAATAAATATTACTTCATACAATTTAGCACAAAATCTCTCATTATCATGATGAATTCCGGTCAATTGGGCAATGGTCTTATGTAACACAACATTAGGTATTATGTTAACCCTGTATCGATGTAATTAACATTCTCGAAAGTAGCCTCTTAGCCCATTTAGTATTAGGAATGGGAACGACAAATAAATATTTTGAGTCATGAACTCTGGTATTTGTGCTTGTAAACCCGTTCACTGGGTTTATTATACAGCTGTTCGCTGTTCTTGCCTAGTCTACCACGAATTGGTCAATCAAACTGCCAAATGCGTTGTTAACCTTTTGGAAACAATAGTAGAATTATTATTAAAGTAACAAGAAAATAGTTTTATAATAAAACATTATTACTGTAAGACTATCTCCGCTGTTTTAATTCGACATATCTTTATTATATTTGATAATGTTTGGTGGATCTACAAAATACATAAACTGGATACGTCACTTTGTTATGAAATAACCTTGATATTGGAACCATTATTTCCGCTTCAATTGTTGATTACAGCCTACCTAAATAAAGGTTCCATTCCATTATGTAGTAGGCTGTAAACAGCAATCGAGACTTTAAATAAAAACTAATACTAAATCTCGACCCTTCAACATAACACCAAGGTTTCCACCATAGCCGACTATCAATGTCATTGTCAAAGACCTTGTCCGACGGCCTTCGAAAGGCGTATATTAATACCTGATAATTAATGTACACCCGCGATCCGTCGATTTGCCACCAAGGCTGCGTCCTTAGCTCCCACGGGTCGAGAAGACCTTCGAGTTATTGATACCGTCATCCACCATTTAGCGGTGAGGGTTAAGCCGTGACTTTACGCCAAGGACATTTGTAACGTGATGTTCGATTGCGATATACTTAATAGGTTATTCTTACTATTTCCAATATGTTAGTAAGTTTGAGCATTGTTTTCATAGAACAAAGTCGGAAAAAACGTACCTACGACTTGCCTGATGATAAGCAGTTGCCATAGTCTATACTTAGATGCTTGCAATACCAAACGCATTGCTCGCACGTTGCGCGTTGTTAAGCTAAAGGGGGGGGGGGGGGGGGGGGGGGGGAAGTAAGCGGGTTGGTATTCTGGCACTCTAACTCATCGTAAGTAGCGCAGCTATAATAGCTACTGTACACCAATCTTCTGTGGGAGGGTGGTACTTCCCTAGTCGAGTTAGCCCGTACTTACATCGCATGAGCAAGTGGGGTTAACGGATATAAAGCCGAATATACAAACACCAACTAAACTACGTTTTTGAGACGGGTCGTCTTGCGTTTCTGGTACGATGCCTCAAATTAGAAGCCCTCAAAAGATGCAAGATATTCGATACAGGCCGTTTAGTTATTCAACCCAGAAATAAATTTACGTGGAACTATCAGATAGACGCAAAGTTCAGACGAAGTTTGGGTAACATCCCACGCGGGTCGCTTCCCAGCTTAGCGGGAACAAGATAACGCCCACGAACACGGTACCCACTGATATAATTGTTCAAGTATATCTATTTATAGTAGTTAAGTAGGTACTCAAACTTATCTCGCGTCTCGTCTTTACATAATATTGGATAGGGGAAAAAAAATCGGCAAGCAACCGTACGGTACGAGTACGACACGCCTCATGTTAAGCAGTTACATTGCCTATAGATGCTTAGCTATACCTAAAAGGAACTATTGTAATGATGGATAGACGGCCCGTGGGCGGCGGTGCAGCCGCGTCGTTGTCCTATATCAATTTTACATATTACCGATCGATAGCTAACAAAACAGTCACCTACGCATTCCTGCGAAAGTAGTTTGGTATAAAAATAAAATTGTTGTTGTACTCCGTAGGTACCCGAGCCGTATCAAATTCAACGATACACGTGATGTCTAGACAGATATTGATTTGGAAATATATTTTATCGCGGCACACCGTATCATCCTTACAAATCAGGAGGTATGAAGGTACCCACGTTTTCGTTATTTCCGTCGCCGATGTAGGGTGTCACTTATAAAAGCTGTTCGGTATTCGAAACGTGCCGGGTCACGTGACATTACTGCGCGCCCCAATTTGATATCATACATTACGAGACCTTTTCAATACAATGGTAGACTGTAGCTATCGCGTGGAGATGATAGGTACACATAATATATTTTAAAATAAACGCGATGAAATTATTTATATCCCGCGGAATTTTATTTAAACCTCAATATATTATTTCTTTCGGCAGCGCCAAGTCGCGTCGAACGGCATTATTTGGCGCCAAACGTAAATAAAAATGGCGTCGTTGTCGCGGTGGATACATTAATCTGTGAGCTACCCTCACTATGCCAAGTGTTGAACCGCGTGCACGTTAATGTCACCGCGTTTGATGTTAAAATTGCACTGTGACAACTTCCGGTACAGTTTTCAATCTTCGTTCCTTTTTAAATGAAGAAAATTCTCAATCAATTAGGCGGGCACCTGGAAGATATAATTTATACATTCCATTATTTATTAAGGGAAATATAGCTTTAATGAAACAGTAAGTAGATACTCCAATTTTTTTATTAATGCCTACTGACACTAATGTATTCACTCCTTCACAAAATATTAGTAAAGAGTAGGCACGAAGGTATCGGAATTGTGTCACAAACATGTTTACAAATATATATAAAAAAAATTACTTCACGCAATCTTAGGGAAACTGAGTTTGTAAACAATGTAAAGTTCGCTGAAACGTCACGAGAAACGATCGAGTGCCTGTCGATGGAAATATCCACAACTCATAGAGCAACTACGTCACACCGTATAGATTTCATATGTCCGTGATGTAAATATTGTTATATCACATGAATATGTAACTTAGATGTATGTACCCACAATAGGCACTAAAGACAATAAATATATTATAGTCTGAACAATCCATTTCCTTGGCAAAATGGAAGATAGTGAAATTTCTGAAGAGAATTTTTGTTTAGCTATAAATGATCAATAAAAAATAATAATCAAAAAATGATGCTAATAAATTTTATATGTAATTAATAAATCAATGTGTTTGACAGTGTTGTCAGACAGATATGCGGACTGCAATGGTTTTGAAACGCCTTGTTTTCTAGGGTTATTCAACCACACTGTGACGCAGGCCGGCAGCTATAAACAGAACATGCCTCTTTGCGTGTCGCACTAATGGCGTGCTTTTGACGTTAACATTATTTGTTCTAAACAATGCTCAATTCAAATTACATAAATAAACATGGTTAACAACAAACGATATCGCATACAATCAAAGACGTTATAAAAAGCTTTCCTACTTGATATAAAAGTGCAATCTGTTTTTATTAACCTATCACATGTTTATCTTTCGACCTTCATGTGTTACTTGACGCTTAATCTCAAGGCTTCGCAGTAAAACAGTTATTGCCGGAACATAAAGTAGCAGTTGCGAACTAAACAAATAAGTAGTAGGCAATTTTACGAAATGATTTATTGCAATGTTTCAAGAAAAAAATATTTAACGCCGTGTCTATGACTCCAGACAGAACAATTTTGATGTCAAGGGTGCCCACACTTTGCTATCAATTAGATTTTATTAGTTCTTACAGGGGTAGTGTTGGTAGATGCTCGCTCTATAGAAACGACATCAACGCAATAAATACATACGTCTTTACAGCCCATAAGATTAAAAAAACTATAAAAAAACCATGTGATATACAAAACATCACAATTCTTGTTAGAGAATGTTATATGTGAATCAACGATTACCGCGTGACGTGTGTTCCCGGTCATTAGCCGCGCGTCATCGAGGCGAGGCGTAAGTAATGAATGGAGGAGATGCTCGCCAACTAACTAACGCGCCAGCTCATCTTACGGCGGCGGTTCTCTGGAAAGGTGTCAAATGATCCCAGTCGTAGAGGCTCGGGTTAAGGGCGTAGCGAGAAAATGCAATAAGAGCTAACGCCTTCCAATAAAGGGAAATGAGCATTTTCAGCTTTTCCTTATTTTGTTTTGGGCTCTCGAGGCAATAAACATGATGAGAAATTTTCTTCGGACGATATTCGTTATCGTAAAAGTTAACGATGCACATTTTAACGAGAATTATTTTTTTATAATGAATTATTCATATGAATGTATTTTTGGTTTGTTACAGATCTGAAATTTTGTAAACATGAAGGACGAGCGTGCCAGCCTGCCGCGCGTGCGCATTGCCGTCATTGGCAGCTCTCGAGTTGGCAAGTCCGGTGAGTGGAAAAAAATATCCACAAAAATATTAGATTTCCGTATAATGTAGCCGTGTTAAAAACATTATTTCAACCTACTTTTATATACAAAAGTATCAGTCGAGAATCTCAAATAATTATATTCTTATTTGAGTCACCTAAATGCCTGAGAGTGCTGTCACTCTGAAGAAGTCTACCAAGACATAATAGATTCGTTTATCTGTCTCGTGTTAAATTTTTTTAATTATAAATATAAGGCACTTAGTTATTTTATACAATTTTGAAAATAGTTATCAACTATAAATTGATTGATGAATAATAGTAGGAGAAACAGTTGCCTATTTCATGAACAAACCCTTTTTTTACTGTCGCTATCGCACACGTAGGCAAATATCTACACGTGCCATTCGAAATTGTTTGTACAAATTTAAAATAAAATTGGCCATAATAATATATTCATATAGTTCAAAGCTTGTAATTTTAATTAAGTTTAACATAACAGACTGAATTCAATAGCGGGTCTCGAGCGCGCGGCGTGTAGCAACAGGGTCCCGACCTAGATGGTGGTACATAAACTGACAGCCCGCAACCCACTGACCCATTATACTTGATTATGTAATTGTTTGCTTTACTAACATTCCAGTCTTCTAATGGATGGACAGAATTATATGAATATATAATAGGATAAACTACCAATTATATCAACAAAGGCTTTTTAAAAATAATATAACTTACGGCATGAATTTATTTGTTTCAGCTCTTATCGTACGTTATCTAACCCGACGATACATTGGAGAATATCACTCAAACACAGGTCGGTTACATTTCAAAGTTTTCTTTAAATTTGTCAGTTCTAAATGGGTTACTTATAATATTTCATTGTTTTCAGATCTCCTGTATAGGCAGACAGTGCCTATCAACGGCACTCCAGTGGAGCTCGAAGTCATCGATGTCTCCGGTTCCAATTCTGACAAATTTCCCGCTGAACAGGTAATTCAATTGTTTTATATCCTGAAAACGTACATAATATTATAATATTGATATTGAATGCTCTTACACAATTTGTATTCAATTTGTAAGGTACTAAAATAATCAATCGCAAAGCAAGCAAGTCGTCATTCGTCAAAATTAGCCTTTAAATCATTAGTTTAGCGGTTCAGTGCAAACACAACGCTATAAAGTTTAACCTTCGCTTTGGCCCAACAGAAGTGTGGGCGGTTACAAACTTCAAAGGAACCGTGAAATAACACTAGCGCGAAGGGTTTTATCATCAACCCGCCAGTACGCGAATATAGGTTACCCGGGACCTTGCCCAACGCCCAGTAATCTTCACCTTCACCAGATTAAAGTATAAACCAAACTGTCTGATCTTGAGTTTCTAAACAATAATAAGTGTACAAATCACCAGAAGATTAAGGATGTCCAGCTATTATTTGACTAGAAGGTTACATTTTATAGCGTTTTAACTCCTGCATACTTTCAACCGGTAGCAACATTTTATGGGATTTTTATCGCACACAAATTTAGATCAGGTTAAATTAAAATTTTGTTGGTGTATTTTTGTTACCGTAACAAGATCTATATTCAATTTCAAACATAATCAATGAAAGCACATCCTGGAGGATATCTCTAATTCTAATTTTAACTCGATTTTTCCTTGTCTGTATTAGGTAGATATCAGTAGTGCCTAATAAGACTAACAGAATTAGCTGTTCCAAATTTAGACGGCGATAGGTATTTTTCATTACAATTCTCAAAATATAACCCTTCCGCAAACAAAACGCGTGATTACCCGTAGACTGGGCTGTACGTTGAAACAAGTGGGTTAATCGCCGCGCATATTATACCAGTGGCATGAAATGGCTCCAGGAGCCGCTCCAGTGACCCGCACTACGCCGTGACTCAGTGTGTTTACACTGCTATTGTATTAATAGCAGTTACTTATACTACGCTCGCCTATATCGCTAAACTCTTGACTATCTGCTAAACGCTTCCAAACTCGAACGAGACCGTCAAAATCTCTTGTATACTTTGACAGAAAAAAAAATGTTTGAAGCGATCTTAAAATAGTTCCTTTGAATGTTTTAAATGATGCCTCTTTATGAATATGTAAGCAAATTATCTCAGCTTCACCTAATCGTAAAAGAATCTCGTTTGTGGCAGAACAATGAATGAGCGAGGTCATTTAGTATTGACAAATGTGTAATAATGATATCACAGAAAATGATATAATGATATCACAGAATAAAATAGATAATATTTTTCTTACCTAAAATATGGCCAGTATACATAATAATTACACATCTTCCTACTTATAGGTAGTTCTAAATACTATATTGAAACTTGTCCCTTGCGTTTGTTGGAAGAGCCACATACCAAAAAATATTAAATCAATTAGGTACTCCATGCTCCAAAAATTGATTGCCAATAACAATATAAGGTTTCGTCGTTTAGTAACTTTTTCTCAGTACGTAGTAAAACAATACACTCAATAACTGAAACCTTACGTATAATTCAACAAAGCGGTCAAACCAACTACGTAATTTGCAAATGCCTAACTTTTATTTCTGAAAGTACTTAGGTTAGTATTTCCAAAAGAATGATTACGAAGTATTCATCCGAAAATACAAAGGCTTGTTCAAAATAATTTATAAATTGTTGGTTATGTGGTTTGACGTCATGTATTCACAATGTTTTCATTGTGTTCAATGAAAAACCAAACTTTTGCGTTTTTCTTGTCGACAACAATGAGGCAAGCCAATCGGATATGTCGTGTGGAGGCGCGAGCAGTGAAGCGCGCGGAGGGCGGGCGGGCTTTGCGTGGGAGCGCCCGTGAATCGCTAGCACGCTAATTTTAAGCCGGAATGTTGGCTCCGACGACGCACTAATTAATCGCATACATTCTTCACCGTCTAGTCTCTTTTATGCAATGCATTCCGCATATTGCTAGAGTGATACACTGGAACGCTCGTTCAACTAAAACGAGAGTGCAGTTTTGTAATCTTAAAAATGGAACAAAGTATGTAAGCGCGCCTGTAACACGATTTATTTGCTATAATAATTCAGTATAAAATAAACAAAAACTAAAATATTCCTAGATCAAAATCTATAAAACACGGTATTTTAGAAAGAAAAGCGGTCGAGTTATTTACTTACCTGCAGTAGTAGAAATGCGAACATCACAACTATCGTAATTTTCGAACCGTAAAGTTCTACTGCTTTCTGAACTGGGGCAAAAACTATCAATACTTGTTCAACTATCATTTATATTATGTATATTATGAGGGCACATCCTAAAGCTTGTAATTTTAGCTAAGTTTTCTGGCGTTGATTTCAGATGCTGGCCTAAATAAAACTAACGCATAGATTTCATATTTTAACCATACAATACTAAAATTTAGATAAACAATAAAATAATACAAGTTTTTATCTGTAATTTATAAGGAAATATTTACCCACTTATAATTAGTAATTTCCATTCCTTTAAATTTCACCCACTTTTGCCAAGCTTAAAATTTTCTCAATGTTGGTATAATTCCATGCCTTATTCTTTTAATGTCTTGTTCTAGATCCAATGGGCGGACGCGTGCCTCCTAGTGTACGCAGTGACAGACCGCAGTAGCTTCGAGTACGCCACGGAAGTGCTGACCGCCCTGAAGCGAGCGCCGATGGGCGGCAGCCCCGCACACGCGCCCGCCGGAGGCGCCGCGCCCATGCCGCTGGCCCTGCTCGGCAACAAGACAGACTTGGACCACCTCAGACAGGTCAGTACCAACACCGATATCGTTTTTTATCTTGTTATTATCACACAGCAGCAGCCTAATAGCGCGGATTGAATTTTGGAATTGGCCTTTCTTTTTATTCAGAATAGATAGGTATAGGTACATTTCAGTGTTGACATTTCATATTTTTATTTACCATTGCCATTTCACAACACTCTCATCCGGGATAAGAATAGATCCGCACTCTATGATTTGATCCAGATGCTTTATCCGGAAGAGTCTGTGAGAACAATCGTTGCTTAAACTATTCTACTAAATCCTTCAAAGTGAATGTATATTTTATACGCATTAAATAAATAACGATAACGGTTTATCAATAAACTGTGCCTTGCTACAAATCATAGAACAGATGCATAATAAAACCAAACATAGTTCAACCAATTCCTAATAAATCCCCATGCGGAATACAAACTACACTTTAGTAGAGAATACATTCTCGTATATCAATCTTCTAGTACCATTTATTGTTCGTAAATTATTAGTAAACAGACATTCCGATGATGTTACCGGGACTACCGGCCGGATGCTAAATAGGTCTCTATGATCCATTACTGCGGGCACGTGATAAATCCTGTTATTTCTGGAATATTGGAAAGATCGTCCTTCACCTCTCATAGTGACAACGTCCGTTGCGTAGGATTGATCGCGGTTACATAACACTCGGTTGCTCAAAACCCTTGAAAATAGATCGTAATGATTGACGGACATCCTTTGTGTAATAGCTATAGTAATCTTTCAGAAAATAGTCTTGTATTGTGTTACAAATAATTGATAGCAACGTAATTTTTTCTCAAGTACTGAAATGAATACTGGATTTCGAAGTTATTGCGTTTAAAATATGCCCACGCGTTATTGTTTTGTTACGATTATGATAAGCCCTGACCTTGTTTTCGCCACATAAGTTATGTAGACCTTGAAATCGGTGGCGTGTCATATAAAGCTTTTATGGTCGTATTTTTATGGAGGCAGTTCCTTTTCGCTATCGGCACGCTATGTTCATATTTTCATACCTACCTCGGTATTGTCAGATATCGATTTATCATTCCTGCACACATAGTTTGGAATAACTGTCATTATATTAAATATAATAATTATTACAACAAAGTGCTAAAGTTTCAATGAGTCGATATAATGTAAAGATACTCTCAAATTGAGTTCTCACGTCGTTGCTGTGAGGACAAAGGCGTAGACAGCTCGTTGTCTCGATGTCGCTATGGAGCGGCACTCAACGGTAAAAGTATTTACACAGTCGCCATCTGACAGCTTTTATCCCGGGCATAATAGGACGGGACTCGCTCAGAACCCAGAGGAAATGGAGAAATTCATATCTGAGAAAGTTCGTAGGCTTATATAGGTGGGTTATATTTGGTAGGTTTTATACCTGTAGTTGGAAGGTTACTAGACAAGAAGGCTCGCGACAGTGCTGAGTAATTAATTTAACGAAGATTTACTTTTACCTAGGTATTTTTATTTTATTATAATAGGTTGGATAGGAGAGCTCAAACACTTATAACAGAGTATTATAGGTATAATATAAAATGCGACCCCTAACAGTGCGTGTTTTATTTATCGCTAGTTTATGGTGTAGCAGGTTTATTGAAACATGATTATTACTATGGACCAATATTATCTATGCCTATTAGCATAGGCAGAGATAAGAAATAATAAGGTACACAATTGTTACCTATTTATTCTGTTCTTTGTTGTTCATTTCTTGGATCGGGTAAGATCCTTTTCAAACACGTTGGTATGAAGCTTTTAAATCAGCCCTGCCCTTGTTTTCTTATGTAACGGGATTCAATCATAATTCCAGCAGATTTGCAAAGTTTGCTTTTGATTTCTCGCTCGCTATGGCAACAACGGCAAGGCCCGGGCCTTGTCGTCGAGAGACTTGAAGGGTAGATGAGATAAAAATAACTTTAGCTTTCTCGTTTTGATCTTATTCCTGGAATTGTTGAAGTTCCGTGACGTCGAGTCTCTACGAGCTCTTAGGTTTCGGTTCCTTTTACTTTAAAAGGTTAATTACTTACAGAAATACTTATGCATTGCCAACAGGTGACAATAAAGGAAGGTCAAGCGGTGAGCGCCGCGCACGGAGCCTCGTTCAGCGAGGCGAGTGTGGCGGACAACTCGGGGGACCTGTACCGATGCGTGGACCGCCTCCTGGCTGAGGTGCGGACGCCGCAGCGAACGCGCAAGTTCTCCGTCACTAAGATGCTCGGATCCTTAATAGGTAAGCACCTCTAAAGTACATGTAATCAGATATTAGAATACTTTTACATTTACCTCAAAGAAGTCTGTTGATAGAAGTTGATCAGCGCCGCTGTGCGAAAATATGCGATCACAAAAATCCTAATTTGTAGAAGAAATTAAGTTAATGACGTAAAATTGACGTTTAATATTTCCTTGGTCTACTCTGGTTACTGTTACTCCTGTAAACCTGGGTGACTCACTGGGTCCAATGTTGGACTCAAGCTAAAGCTTGACAACTTGTTGCAGGCGGTGCGACAAACAACAGCCAAGCGAACCGCAGCGGCTCAGTGGTGGCGTGCCCGCGCGTGCCGGCGCCGTCGCGGCCGCCGCTGGCCGCCGCCGCGCCCTGACCGGCGGCCGCGCCCGCGCACCGCGCGCGCTGATGCCTCGCCGGCGCCGGCGCCGTCTGGCTCGCCTGCCTGCCCATGCCCGCACGATTCGCATCACCCACACCGCTATCTGCCACCATCATATGAACTTGAATTATCATCAGTGGATTTCTGAAAGCCAAGATGTACACATAACGGGTATTCAATTTATTGTGTGAATTCAATGAGGAGATCTGCAGTACCCGACGGTGACTGACGTTAGATATTGACAATGATGTTCGTCATGAAGGGTGATTATCACATCAAAAGTCGTATCCTGGTGCAGTTAATACTGGTGCTGAATGTTAGATCGGGCTCGAGGACTTTGCGTCTTTCACCAAAGACCGGTAATCCTACCTAGTCAACTTAGTTTAATCTAAATTAAGTGCATTGAGCTTTTAATGAACTCTTCTAAAGTCGTGCACTACATTACAATATAAGAGGAATTACTATCAGTGTTATGAAGTTTGATGTTTATGTAATTTCGACAATAATTGCTAGTATGATGTCGTGTTTTTATTCAAATGTGTCTGTGCCAAAGATCCTGTAATATTTTGATTAATGAAAATTCAAAGTTTAATTGTAGCAAACTCAACGATTGAATACTCATATACGAATATCTAAGAAATAATTGTCTATTCAATGTTTACATTAATGAATTATAATTTATAAATAATCAAAATTTAAATTGATAATATTTAAAAGTATTTACTGAGTAAATTACCAGCATAATACGAGTACCTACTTAGGAGATTAATAATGTTATTTGTTGGTATTAGGTGCTGAAATGTCGCTGAAGCAAATGTATTTTATCTGTACTGATTGTACGTCACCTGCCTACATCAATTTGATATGGCCTAAAAGTTTTCGACTTTTTCACAGTATTATTATAATAAGTCTTTAATAAGTCTAAGCAGCTTCTGCTATTGGTTTGTTCCAATATTACCCTATCATAGGCTTGTGTCTATGGCATCGTACCTTGGGTACCTCCAGAACGGATACATAAATTTTAACGCATTATTATTTGAAGGCTGATGGTACGGGCGATGTGGTAGGTACTTAGCTATGTTTGATGAAAATCGGTTCAGCTGTTTTCTATTTTTAATATTGGAATAAACATTTAAATCAGGAGTGATTTTAATAGCAGTCGCATAGATATTTGCCTAAAACGCTGCTATTCTTGCTAGAGTCGAAACATTAGTCACCTTCTAGTCATAGGATAAGGGCTGTGAAAAGACATTTTGTATGTTCTGAAGAGAGTAGATCATGATGGACTGTTTGAATCGATGAATTTTTAAATTATAAACACTTGTATTCCATTAAGAAAAAAATAACATGTAGAGTTATCACAGATGATGCTACTTTTCCTAATGAAAATGAATACAAATCTAGGTCATTTTAATTATGAGCTGCAAGAAACATGATTGCTTAAAATCACCAGTTGGAGTTTTGTAATAGCCATCGTAGAAAACACATAATGGACTGGCGGAAACATCAATTCGGAAAAGTCTGACAGCAACACGTGTAAGAGTTGCATCATCTGTGAAAGACCAATCTGCTACTCATCCAAGAATGCTGCACTGAAGTCTGTAAAAATTGTCATATGAAAAAAGAGATATATACATATTTACTTAGTTCAATTGTGTATTATGTGTTACGTACGATAGATAGCTACAATTTCAGTTATACAACGTTCGAGATATTAATATTCTCTTATTCGATGCAAATATAACTTTATGCGTTTAATTATGAGGTCTTACGTATCTGTTATTTCATTTTGGTAAAGAAAAGAAAGAGAGGAATGATACCGTGTAAATATTGTACATTCATAAGGGGACAAATGTCGGAACTGATTGGAATAAGTTGTAAATAAAATTAATTTAGCTTTAAATAAAAATTAAACGTTCTTAATATTATTTTTTGTGGTTTTCTTTGGTCACATACTAAGTACTTGTTTAGGTACCTAATCGTTATATATGATAATCATCATATTAAATCTGTTAGCAAAATAAATATTTCCAGATACATTGTTGTTCTACTAGTCTTAAACAAAGGGCATATCTCAAGACTCTTGTGGGTTATACGTTGGTATAGGTTATCATTTATATCAATAAAGGTAAGTACATCTTTAACGACATACAACATTATTGATTCAACTCAGGTTACATCGTGATAATGATCTGCCTGAGAGCACTTCCGCACGATCCTACTACAAATTCTAATTCTATTTTATGACCGACAAATAAACAGAATGTACAGGGATAAGTATATCTAGCTGGCAACCAAACTGAAATACGTCAACTATTTCCTGAAACCTGAATTTGAACTAAACTATTTTGCTAGACGCGCAATATCTCGACTATTTAGCATAATTAGGTAGGTATATAAACAACAAAAAAACCCAAGTCCTCAACATTTTACATCGGAAGCGATCAATCACATCATTAAAACAAAGTGAAACAAAAAGTGTTCCATATAACCGCTAATATAATATATTTCTTTCTTTCCACAACCGGGAGACAAGGAAACACCGTTACCTCACATAATATAATCTTAATGTACTATAAATCCACTACAACATGATAGATGTGCATGTTTTTATCTGTGCGGTCGTATGTAGTTAACCTAGTTGCCGATACGCCAAATAAATTATATTCGGATAGGATTGAGGCGCGGACACAAGGAGATATGTAAACAAGACTATTGAACACGTGGTACGGTCTAACTGGCTTGACATAAAAAAACCTAGGGGCACTAAAAGTTAGAAATAACTAGGAACCTTATAAGTTCTTTTATTTGAAGTCTGTCAACGGTTTCTATATAGACCAACATTTGATCGATCATCAATCGATAGGCGATCGACCAGCGATCAATGCATCGTTCGATGGCAGAATAAGATGAGTCGACGTCGATCCACAGTTTCCACATAGAGCAATATTTGATCGATCATCACTCGATAGCCGATCGACCATCGGTCATTTGGTGGTATAATACTCTCAGTATGTTGTATAACAAGACAACTTACGGTAATATCACAGTAGTGACACAGGATGTCTAATATCCTTAAAAGGCAAAAAGTGTTCATGACTCTACATTTCTTCTTATTATCCAAATACCCATATTAAGTACTAAGTAAAGTGAACAAACAAAGTCCTTATCATTATGTTATTATGGCCCTTTGTCAAGAATATGAATAAAAATTCCTAAAACGACAATCAATATCTTTTTGAATCTCTCGAGAGCACTGTGATCGCTTCCTTATAGTTACAGACTGGGAATAACATTCCGGGGGTCATTGAACCCTGCTCCATTTAAGGCCACTGCTGACTGAATTTAATAGCTACATACCTGGATATCAATTATTCTTGTTTGCTCATACTATGCAGGACAAATAAATATTTACTTGTAAAAGAATTATGTTGTTCCTAATGCCCTAGTATCCCTATTTGCTAGCCATACCACATTTGCTATGTTGAAATGTTAATGTTGGAGGAAGTTATTGAACATTTATAGACCCGACATTAGTAAAACTTCTGGCTCTCTCATTTATCGTACGAAACGTAGCTATAATAGCCGTACAGCTCAGCTTTACCACCGTGAAAACACACATTTCAGCAATTGTTCGAGTAATTGGTCTTCAATCTGATGCAGTGAATGATGATGTGATATCCAGAATAAAATATTCTATGTCATGCAGATATATATTTACATAATATATTCGTGTATTTAAATCGTTTGCGAGATTTGCGTGGACAAAATTTGACGAATCAATATTAGGCAAAGCAGATAAATAAATTAAAGCAGTAAATAATTAATCGAATACATTTAATATTTTGCAAGCACATCAGTTGACATGCATTTCAAATTGAATTCCGAACCGGCCTCCGGTCACACGCGCCGTCGGGGCGGAATAAATCACACTCGCATCCGAGAACAATGCTCGAGATGAGAGGGGTGCGCACCCCAGCTGCGTGCCACGATCGATCTCACCCGTGGACCACTCCGCTCGCCACTACCCGACACACTGCCTGTCAAAGCGGCAGGAACCGACGCCGTCCTCACCACAAATTTATTTAACAACAACAGTGTCATCAGTGTTATGTGTTAATTTATTTTTTTAATAATGGAGGGGCGGAGGTCCTGGGACGGGATGCCGCTGGGCGAGTCGCACTCGCCGCCGCAATCGGTGCCGGGGCGAAGGACGCCGCTGGGCGCTGTGGGCCTCGGCGGGTTCTACATGCAGGGCGGCCAGCCTCCGCCGCCTCCGCAGCACTGCTATCCAGCTGATGAGAACCAGCCGGAGCCGGGAACCAGCTATGGTCAAAGGTTAGCAATATTTTTTCTTGGACAGATGTAGGTAGAGTACTAACTATTGTGTTTTAATATTTTGGACGTATATTCTCATGTATGGTACCTGCACATTGTAAAATAAAAATTGTTGAATCATAGTTAGACGTAGATATAACTTAGATTTCCATTTTCACATACCATAGCAAAATACTGTGAATCTGTATTTTTTTCTTTCAACTGGCGCCTCATTTCGCGCATGCGCTTTAACATCATAAAATTAGTTCGTTTATAAAAATAACCAGTTTCTGCCCGCGACTTCGTCCGCGTAAACTTAAATAAAGTATTCTATGTGTTAATCCAGGTTATAAACTATCTGTGTTCAAAATTACATCCAAATCCGTTCAGTAGTTTTTGCGTGAAAGAGTAACAAAAATAGATTCACACTCACAAACTTTCGCATTTATAGTATTAGTAAGATATTTATGAATACCAGTCTAGTAGGTTAGGAAAAAATGATAAGAGCTAGGTACTATGTATTACTATGTATTGAGAAAAACTGCAAAGTACTTAATAAACGTTATTTATGTACGTATATAGCTCCTTACATAATATTCATATTTTTGGAGCACCATACGGCGATACACTTAAATAATAATAAATATCAAAGCTATTCAATATCATACTAAACTAAATCGATAAGAGTTCAAAAGCACACATGTTCACCACCGATAACAATAAACAAGTGAGTGCTATGCAGCATCTGTGCACAATAGCGCAAAAACTTGCGCTCCCCATACCTCACATTCGCCGTGATTACCATTACTATTAAGGGTACAGGGTACCTCATTGTCTAGACACGTTAATTCAATTTAAATAGCACAATGATAATTTATGATAATAGTGCTGGAGGAGGATGGAAAGAATAAGCTGGACGGAAAAGATAACGAACCAAGAAGTACTAGAAAGAGTAGATGAAAGGAGAAGCCTGTTGACCAGCATTGAAAATAGAAGAGGAAAGATGATCGGGCATTTGATACGACATGACGCTTTTATGAAAACAATCATAGAAGGGAAGATAGAAGGCAAGAGGGGAAGAGGTCTTCCTCTTCCCCTAGGAGAAGCTATTTTGACCAAGTGAAGGAAAAAGTTAAAGTCGTGACGTATCAAATGGTCAAGGAACTGGGAGAAAATCGCAGTGAATGGAAAAAAACTCCACCGACAAGAGCATAGCTCTTAAGTTGATGATGATGATGAATGATAATTTAATAAATATTCTAAATTGTTTGTACTAAGCTGTTAACTACGTAGTACGTACCATGATTGAATAATTTAAGTTACATTATCAGTGTAAACTATCGGTAAGTTACTAATTTATTCAATATAATGTTGCATAAATTACCTACATATCATATGTATTGTTTACCTAATCCGCTTCAATATCTCACGTAAATTTAGAACATTTTGCAACTACTTACTGGTTATATTCGGCATATTGTATACAATAAGCAAATAGAACACTAAGTAACAAATTCCAATCAGAGATACGTTCCAGCACGTGTTATTGTTTGACATGAAAGAAATTGCAACGATTATAGAATCGTTGCAAATTCTTCCACAGAATATTATCTATTATGATTCTATTAGGTAATACCTATGTATTATCTAACATAATGATAATACATAGTATTATATGCAATATTTTTGAAACAGATACAATTTATTGCATAAAACCGTATTGGGTAATCTTTTGAGCTAGTTTATTAAAAAAACATGACATAAGATTCGGGTTTAGAATTTAATATGCTTTTTGTTAAAATTATGCTTTCAAGACATTATGCGTCCAGACCGACCTAGCCAAAGATATGTTTTATCAATTTTACTTTCTATTTTTTTATTTGCCTAACGCATTAATAACGCACGTCATTAAACATTTTATCTAAATCACTAAACACCAATATAATATAAAAAATATAAAATGTACAATAATTTTGCCCTACTCCTGGGCACGGGCCTCCCCTCAATACGAGGGGGATTCAGGCCATAATCCATAACGCTGGCCCAGAGCGGATTTCACATGTCTTTCTAAAATTGGTTACATTTTCCGAGACATGCAGGTTTCCTCACGATGTTTTTCCTTCACTGTAAGCAAGTGATATCAGGTTAGATAACTTTATTTCTCAAAAGAATTACATTCGCTTATATGCGAAATTAAAAACTAAGTTACATAATGTAACTACGGCTAAAACAATTTGGGACGATTACAATACTTGATAAGAAAAATAAAAAAACACACAACAAAACACCAATACAATTAATTATAAATAAAAAACCAAAATAAATAAAATTTGTGGGTAGTTGAGAATATTGTCTCGACTTGCATTCCTTGTGACCATTTGTTATAGAAAATAACACAGAGCAAGCGTACCTAGATGTGGCCATGGTTTGTGTCGATATATATCAAGTTGGAGCCTGATATACATATAAAAACTATGTTTCACACTTACATTTCGAAAAACCGAGAGCTGCGAGCCGGGGTTTGATCCAGGACTTGTGCCCGTAAGACGCGTGCTTAATCAATCGGCTATCACTGAGATATTAGGATCTAATGAAAATCCGAGTTAACTACACCCCGTCAAGTCTAATAGACTGCGCGGCTGTAAATCAAGTAAACCGTCGGTACATTAGTATTCGTCCCTGTACTGTACCGGGTGCACACTCGCCCCTGTCGCGTCGTTACCATGCTCCGAACAAACCCATCCATTGTTCAACACCCAAGAGTTATTTGCCACTTGTTCCGCTCCACGGCATTGTGCACCCTTGTCCAATTCTAACTAAGGGGTGATTTAGACGGATAGATAGACGGACTTTATAGGGATGATAAAATATATTTACTTAGTTTCTATAATACTAACTTATGAATGTAAGTATTCCTACACCCACTTGAATATACGCTAGTGTTATGCTAAACCAAATTTTCTGTGTAGGTGCGATTTAAATTTTATTCAAATGATGACATTTACAATTTGTAAACCTCAACTTACTTATAATAACACTGATACCCACGCATTGTTAGTCAATGTTGTTTTCCACATTTTCGTTAAACAGCTTGTTAGAACTGCAGCGTCTTGTAAGATTAATTTCACGCTCTCTCGCTTATTTTCTGACGAGGCTAGCACTCCACAATAAGTCATTGCCGCCGCATCTGACATTATTCTCCGTTTAAAAATAAACCACAATGTAGACACCTCGGTATAATGAACTCGAGTATTCCAATTGAAAATACTTTCGGATCATAATATGAATTATAGATTTTGTTCCATTAGCAGCCTCGTTAGGAGCGAAATTTATCGACCTCTTTAGCGAGTGATGTAGGCTATTTGGACTTAGAGTGTCGGCCGAATATTGTTACTGGCTATAAAAAGCAGTCGTATATTTCCTTGTTATTGTGCTCAATCAACGTGTTATTAATTACAGACCTATCAGCGAGGGAAAATCAAAACAGAAGATGCGCCAGGGCAAGAACGTTAGGCTGAATATAAACGCGAGGGAGCGAAGACGGATGCACGATTTGGTGAGCTTAATTTAATATTATCATGGGCGATAAATAGCTGTCAATATCTATTTTCAACCCACGAAGCTGCTGGAATACACCTATAGATAGCAAGATAGCAATTGCAAGCAATGGAACTAACGTCATCTAATGGACACAGATTCAACGATCCTTTTCTAGAAAAATATTAAGCAAGAAAGATTCGGTATTTACCTAACCACTAAAATAATCATTTCAAGAGAAACTCGCGTAAGCTATCGGAGTTTGTAGACTAAAGTTAATATTACAAACTTCACATAAATGTTCCGACCTCCTAATATCTGGTCAACATAATATCGAAATTATAATTCTGTAAGACATTCTTGGAAATTATTTTCATAAGCTCTCGTGGACCCCCACCACGCATCACCCCCAGTCTATAATAGTTAAAGATATCGTAAATAGCTACTAAAATATTTTAGTACCATGGCCTAACTAATAAGAACTGCGTATTTGAGATTTTTTTATATAAAAGAGTCGGCAAACCGCGCACGATCCGGCTGATGTTAAGCAGTTATGGTAGCCTATAGATGCTTGCAATATCAAATACATTGCTCGCACGCTTCCGATCTGAAGGGGAGTAGGACAGGCGGGGGGGAAGGAAGGGAATTCGCTTCCGGCTCTGTCAGTCATAGTACGAAACGCAGCTATAATACTTTACGCCGATCTTTTGAGAGAGGGTGTAACTTCTCCGGTCGCCCCAGCCCGTATATAAGCTGCAGTGAATTTGCTACAGCTTTGCTCTACCACCATCCTGGGTGCTTTTATTTAACCATTATGCGGTTGTTTATATCCTCAACATGGACTTGAGCACCTTAATAAATGGCGGTGTTAATGTTTTATGCGTTTCCAGAACGACGCGTTGGACGAGTTGCGAGGCGTGATCCCCTACGCTCACTCGCCGTCGGTGCGCAAGCTGTCCAAGATAGCAACCCTGCTACTCGCCAAGAACTACATACTGATGCAGGCCAGCGCGCTCGAGGAGTTGAGGAGGTAACACGTGACACTACACTACCTTTCCCACGACTCCGATTGGTGGTTGATTGTTGGTCCGTGCCATATGGGATGGTAGTCTCGTGCTTCTTGTAAGGCAGTTAACCAAAAACACGTGGAACTAATGTATCAGAATTGGCTGGTTGAATTTAAATCGTTTTGTTTTCTTATATTTACGCGAATACTACACATTAAAATAAAACTATTTTTACGGATTATATCGCGTTTATTTAATTTTTATTATTATTTATTATTATTTAAATCGTTTGCTATTGTTATGAATATTTTTTATTACGTAGGTACAGCAAATACTGTTGTTGTATGTGTTGTACTGTGTATGTGTGTGTGTTGTTGTGTTGTATTCTACTGAACTTACGAACTACTGATACCCGTGTCTCGATGTGCGTATAACGCCATAGGTACAACGCCCTACACCCTATTTACATTTTCAAATACTTCGGTTTTTTTTTATAATTGTGAGCATACATAAACTTACAGAAACTCATTCCTAGGTTTGTTATTTCTGGATATTTCATGATGACTGTTTGGTGTTATACAAAATAATAATAATTTGTGAGTAAGGTAACATCAGCGGGTAATAATGTGTAAATAATGCATTAGAGATTGCATTAGGCACTCTAATGTCTCCCAAAATAGTTCCAGACGCACGATACCATGGAAAATCGCCAAAAACACCAGCAATTCCTTTTGAAGTTCGACAGAACGCTTTTAGAAATATTACATCATTTAATATGGTAACATTTCACAGTATGAACGGCGTTCGCTTTAGAATGATAAAATCATAACACCAGTTTAAGGAAAAATATTAGAGCATTGCCGTTAAATCTATCATTTATAATAATTAAAATTCAAATGCATGAAATTGTGTGTCATTAAATTAACAAGTAGGTAATTTAAAATTATTTAATAAAAACATACCAACTGGCCAATAAACAAAAATAAAACATTTTTAAATTAAATACCAACCATATTTTTTAAAGTGTCGAGGATCAACTTAAGTTTAATGTAGCAAAAGAATTTAACTCCGAACAACGCAGCGACCGACACCGTTCCTTTGAGCTTTAATACGAGCGCGTGCAATGCACTCTAATGAGAACTTGGTCGGAACGGCCAGAACGATTTCTTTATCTTTCTGAATTAAAAGTTCATCATCTCAAATTAGGTCCATGAAGTTATTAATCTTCTTCCTTTTCACAGATTAGTAGCATACCTTCAGAGCACAGCGACGGCCGCTGGCATCGTACCTCCTCCCGGCTTCGACCTGACCGGCTTCCCAGCGGCCGCGAAGCTCCTCCAGGGCCCCTTGCCTGGACCCCCCGCACCCCCGGACCCGCCGTCTTGAGATCCATCTGTTAAACTAGAGCCTTAAATGAAAAAAATGATTGCGTACAAAGTCCTGTCCATGTGAGGCAGGTCTGTGTGTTGGAGTGACCCACTTACATGAGGTTATAAAATAGGTATTTGGATGAACTTTTACAATAACTCTTGTCGTTTGAAGATTAATTAGTAACAATCTTTAATTTATATAGATAATAAAGTTAGTAATAATCTCCAAAAGCTCGCGTTTGTTTAGTTACATACAATATAGCATCATTCTTACTGTTAATTAACTAAGTTAAAGTAACGGAAATGCAATTCAGGATCATTTAAAAAAATGCTTATCTAGGGAGCCACGGTAACTTAATAACGGTACTCTAGTCCATAAAATAATATTAAAATAAGCATCTGTTTATGTATGGGTTACTTCAACTTATATTGTCGGGGTTAAGGTTACTAAGGCTACGATTATTACAGTCTATTTCACTTAGGAAGTCCTGTAGAAAAATATAATAACAATATTTTAGCCCTGCTGACGTCCCGATCCTAGGCGCGGGTCTCCCCTCACTACGAGGGGGATTGAGGCCGTAATCCACCACGCTGGCCCAGTGCGGGTTGGCGGATTTCACATGTCTTTCGAAAATTTGTTAGATTTTCTAAGACATGCAGGTTTCCTCACGATGTTTTCCTTCACCGTAAGCAAGTGATAATCATATAGAAATTATGATTCGCACATCTACCTATACAAATAAATAAAATTGAAGTGTCTGTTTGTAATATCAAAATAATACCTTTTCACTAAATGCATATGAAAGTACATATGACACCTATAACAAAAATTACAAATAAATAAAATTGGAGTGTCTGTTTGTAATATCAAAATAACACCTTTTCACTAAATGCATATGAAAGTACATATAACACCTATAACAAAAAAGCGATTTAAATTTTTTTTGTCTGTCTGTCTGTCTGTCTGTCTGTCTGTGTGTTTGTTCCGGGTAATCTCCGAAACGGCTGGACCGATTTTGACGGGACTTTCAATGGCAGATAGCTGATTTTTTAGGGAGTAACTTAGGCTACTCTAATTTTAGAAAAACAATTAGGATTCCGCGTAAAAAAATAAAAACACATGAAATCAAAGAGTATCTCCGAAACGGCTGGACCGATTTTGACGGGACTTTCACTGGTAGATAGCTGTTGTTATAAGCAGTAACTTAGACTACTTTTATTTTAGAAAAACAACATAAAAAATGGGTCCTGCCGCGCGGGCTCCGAACGCGGGAGCGGGCTTTTTTGTTAAGTTAAATTCCACGCGGACGAAGTCGCGGGCTCAGCTAGTATATTTCTAAAAACCCGGAGGTGCGAGCTGGAGTTCGAACCCAGGACGCAGGCAAGACGCAGTTATCACTGCTGTAGAAAAACATGGAACTAAAATGTGCATAGTATAAATTATATTGCCGACGCGCGACTGCAGCGCCGCCTCTACGGGACTTCGTATGTGAAATAGAGCTTAACTAAGTATTTCAGATATTTAACTCCTTATTGTAATAATTATTATATTATTAATAAGCGAAGTCTGAAGGACAATTCCACCGAAAGTGTAAATAAGTCATAGATTTAAATATAACTTTAATTAATTAAGTATCTCTACATTACTACATGATTGATAGTGTAACTTGGTGTGGCATTTTAATTTATTTGAATTATATAAGCTGTAGGGATGGCTAATGCTCATTTTCACCAAGTAGTCCTAAGTGACCTCTTTACTAAGTGTTATTAAACTCAAAATACCTTATCATCTATAGATTTTGGTGTATTTTGTAACATCGTACACGTTGGTTAAAATATAACTGAAGACATACAAAAATTGTCATAAGAGGTCTCATAAATTTAGGAGTCTGGTGAATATTGGCTAGAGCTTTTATTGTAATAATGAGGTGACAGTTTACCTATGACAGTATTAATATTAAGATAATGCTCAATCGCGATATTTTCTCGTAATACCTGTATATGTAATCTATAATGATTGTAGTGATAGCGGTAGGTAAATCGAGCATCAAACCGTGAAAATGATAGCAGTGGGATCTTAAAACTAGACATAATTCGGTTAAATCTCTGGAAATGGAAGTTAAAACTGAAAATCCACGCGAAATGAGCTGCGAGAACATATAAAAGGTTAACAGAATCAGCTATTAAAGGTTATGTACGCTATAATTATTGCCAAATAAATGTCTATGTATATTTTAGAGAAAAGAGTTTATAACATCAAAAACTGAAACAGCTTTGCTTGAAATAATGTTCCTATCATGTATAGAATTGACAATCCTCCTCCTTTTTTGAAGTCAGTTTATAGTAAACCCCTAAGGGTTAAGCAAAACAAAAACAAGCGAACTTGATATGGAATATTTAATAACACTCTGTTGCCGAGTAACCGATGACAGGCTGATTATAGATTGATAATAATCTGTTAGAAATATTTTTTTTAAAGGATGTTTACTATTGATACCTAATTAAAACAATAAACACCATTATAAACACCAACATCCTACTAATATTATAAATGCGAAAGTTTGTGAGTGTGGATGTATGTTTGTTACTCTTTCACGCAAAAACTACTGACCGGATTTGGATGAAATTTGGAACACAGATAGTTTATAACCTGGATTAACACATAAAATACTGAAGTCTACGCGAACGAAGTCGCGGGTAGAAACAAGTATAAAATAATAATAACTACAAAAATCTCTACAAAAACTAACTTAACAAAATTTGTTTATAAAAATGCTATATCGAGTTTGGCTTTAGTATGGATACCTGTGGCTTTCTTGAATTCTATATACTGTAATTATTAAACTATATTATTTACGTACACGTAAGAATTTAGTAGCTACATCATAAATATACATAAATACTTTTAAATATGTAAGTATTCTCTGTTTATTCAGAGACTCTGTGGATCCACGTGCCAAATTAATTAGAGATGTGTGATTAATATGTAATGTAGTTAGTAAAATAATCTATTTCTATAAGTACCTACTACTGATTCCGTTGTATAATTGCCCAGTATATCCTATATATCTGTTATTTTAAATTTATATAGAGTACTGACCTCTATAACGACTGGACTAACTGCAATCAATATCTAAGGGTCTTTGAGTTTCGCTATTTTGACGCAAATTGCTACTGATAAATGTAGAACGTATTAGGAACTGGAGACTGATATGGAACAGTAACAAAATATGGTAAAGTATCAAGTCACTATAGCGGTCAGAATTGTAGAGTTAGTAAATAACAGAATTGCCAGCGCCAACTTAGATTTAGGTAGGTATTTTATTAGTAATCCAGTACTATAAATAATAATGACATAGAGTAATAATTTCTTACACCTCTTGACCTAATTCAATTTCATTTTCCTAGTCAGGAACTTTGATAGTCCATTAACTTTATAATATACGTCCCTACAACACATGAAAACCTTGTGAAGGTATTTGTAGAGTTAAGCACAACGTGTATTATTTGTGTACTTAGTGATTAATAAACCAAAGTAAAATGTGATCGTTATTAGCAATATTATTAATTTTAAGTATGTGACTGGAACTTAAATATAGTAGAATATTAATGACGTTGATGTTTCATTTTAGAATATAATTTATTTTTAATCTCGTATGTTGTAGGTACACAACTAGCATCCTTTGCACACAATTCGCCTGCCACGTCCCGCGGATTTCTTATTTTGTTTTCTCCCATTAACCAGTAAGAAATGCATGAATTAGAAAGTGAAGACCAGAGTACCAACTACCTTAAGTGATAGATAAACCGCGTATAAAATGTAGAGTCAAGAATTAGGCGATAGTCACGTTCAAGACTCCAAAAATATATCTTTGAAAAGCCAATTGAAATAGAAAATGGAAGGTTTCTATCTCAAATCTCAAGCAGAGAGATGCTATAGATGTGAAAAATATGTTTTCTCAGCTTTACATAATTGTGAGATATCATCAAAAAGCAGAAGGCTTCGTGGTACTACGAGCTACGAGAGATATTATAAATTCTGCCATGTAGTAGATCCATTCGGTACTAATTCCTTTCCATCATATCAGTAAGAGAGAAGCTCTACATATCAGTGTTTATGAACTCCGATAGATGGCGTGTATGTGTCGAATAGAATGGCAAATAAATTATGAAATGAATCCTTGGAATGAACATTTGCATTATTATTATTAATAGTGTTACCTGTCTTATGTGTGTTGCAATCACAGTTGCATTACAGTATTGGACGATACGAAAGTTTAATTATTTTGTCATTATTGTAATGATCTAACAACACAATATACGCTCACATTTTAAGCGTGGTGATTGGGAAACTATGGGTAGACACTTTATTTAATTACTTATTTATTAATTTCTTTAATAACCCATGAATACTCGTACTTACCCCAGCCCGTCCAAACCACCTAAAGTACAAATATGTGTTATCATTTCATTAGTTTTATTGAAGTTAAGCGATATAAGGAAATAAGGTGACATAATATTATTTATTTTGGTGGGTAGGTAGGTATAGGTAGATTGGGCACGCAGCTTTGAGTAAAAATATATTATTAACATGAGTACCTACATTTCTTTTAAATGAAATAAGACCAATAGACATGTCAAACATCATTACATTATGGATTTTTCTTTTGTTTGCTCGTGAGTGGTATTTATCTTTATATAACTGTGACACAGCACTGTAGACCTCACGACCTTAGGGCTTGAATAAAATACATACAAGTAGACAATTGAAATATTATAAATGCGAAAGTTTGTGAGTGTGGATGTATGTATGTATGTATGTATGTTTGTTACTCCTTCACGCAAAAACTACTGAATGGATTTGGATGAAATTTGGAACACAGATAGATTATAACCGGGATTAACATATAGGATACTTTTTAACCCAATAATTCAATACTACGCGGATGAAGTCGCGGGGCACAGCTAGTTTGTCATAGTACTGGGAACATTTATTAATATCGATCTTGGTCCTTCTGAAAATTTGTCCTAATTCATGTACTTAATTTGTTCGTGCGTGCGTATAAGGGAGACTCGACAAAATCTGCCTCCAAAAAAACGAAATTAAGGACGATAATTTCTACCTTTTTTTTCTTTCATATCTTTTTATAAGTCGGCAAACAAGCGCACGACTCGCCTGATGATACGCAGTTACCGTAGCCTATATAATCTATAATATATGCAAGTATCTATCTATAGCAGTGCAGGATTAACCATAGTAGCAAGAGTAGCAATCGCTACGGGCCCCGCGCGAAAGGGGGCCCTGCATATTTAAACCCACTCATCTCTGCCTGAGCGTAATTTTTTGAGTGAAACTTATTAAGATGTGGTATATTGAATTTACTTGATGTCACAAAAACGTGAAACGTTACTTCTTTTCCTACTAAGACAATCCATGTCAGGCAATCGGTAACCGACTACGGGCCCCGCCCTTTGCTACGGGCCCCGCGCTTGCTTAATCCGGCACTGATCTATAGTATAGATAGATACTTGCAATACCCACGGGTATGATGCCACGGCATTGCTCGCACGTTGCCGCCCTAAAGGGTAGTGGGAATTAGGATAGAGTGCGGGGGAGGAGGTAGGTTTCCGCAGCGTTTACAACTACTTCAAGCCGATCTTCTGTGAGAGGTTCTGGTCGAGCCAGCCGATACATTAGCTATATATTATTGTAAATTGTGTACAGCTTGCAACAATTTAGTACTTGCTTCGTGTTCTCTCTCTCTTACGCAATACGTAATGTTGAATCCGACAATAAGTAATATGCATTATTTCCATATCTATAGGTACTCTGCGATAAGAGACCATTGCTCGCAGGAAAATGTTAAAACAACGTACCTACTTAGTGTAAGAAAGTTTATTTTTGAAGGAGTACCTAACACCCTTAAAATAAATTATACCAAACGTTTTGTAACTGGTATAAAGTATGTACCTAAGTACAGAGTAAGTACCATACTTGTACAGAGTACAACAGTAAATACTGTTCATTTTAGTATTATTCTGCACAATTATTTGAATTTTCTCACGATTTTTTTTTCTTTTATTTACTATTTTTCCATAATTCGAACTAATTAGCAAATAGGTTTTTGAATCAATCAACGATCTTAACCTCACCTGCCTTTATAATATAAACGTGCAAATTTGGTGTTTCCTGTTACACTGACTCTACGTTTAGATTTGATTTTGGATTAATCCAATGTCAGTAGGCAACTATATTTATTGATTGCTGTAAGTACCTATTCATTTCTAAAACGTATATGTATGACTTAAAGCTAAAGTATTTATGTACCCACCTATTGTTTGATTGTTTCATTGACAACTGGTTATCGCTACGATCTTAATGATAAAAAACATGAGTTGATAACGGAAAAATCAATAGACTCTATTTTATTAATGAATTTCTTCCTGCCAATGAGAAGTAAAAGCTGACCTAAATATTTAGAAACAAACTAATGAAACCAGACCAGTGGAACCAACAATATATGATGCAAGTAGGTACTATGTTTCACTATAATATAATTACAGGATTCGTTTTAAATTCGCAATACGACAAGGTATTGCGGCAACGGTGATGCTGCCTTCTCTAAATGAAATGATTATTCATTTTAATAAAAAATAATATAAACCGGTAGTGTGATTAATTGCATATTTGAACTGCTTGACCATTCTGCTTTGGTGGCTTAATATAAATAAACAAAATATACTACTTATATTGTCTTTTTTACAGTTACAGCCCATATTGACAATCTTTTGCTTATGCCATAACAATTTTAACAAACAAATCTGCAAATAAGCGTACGATTTGCTTGATGTTAAGCAGTAGCCTTAGCCTATAGATGCTTTCAATACCAAAGCATTGTTCGCACGTTCCCGAGGGGAAGGAAGTTGGGCTTCTGGCTCTCTCACTCATTATACGAAATGCAGCTAAACTAGCGTTACGCAGATTTTCTTTTGGAAGCTAATATTACCCTGGTAGAGCTTAGCGCTACCTGCTTTAAAATCATATTAAATTATATGCTAGTTTCATTAGTGCCACTACTATCGATAGGGAGTAAAGATCGGAGTAGAAACTCCTTGACATTGTGAGACTCCTGGTCACGATGAGAACACCATGACACACCATTCGGCTGCCGGTTGCGGTAGTCATCGCCGAACTTATAACGTGTGTCACCTCAATGACACATACTAAAGGATACCACTACCACAGGCAGTATTTTAAAGTCTGTGACCACTGCTCAGTTTACATTCTTGTGCTAGCGATGAATGTCTTTTTTTATATGTTATACTAGCTGTGCCCCGCGACTTCATCCGCGTAGTATTGGATTATTGGGTTAAAAGTATCCTATATGTTAATCCCGGTTATAATCTATCTGTGTTCCAAATTTCATCCAAATCCGTTTAGTAGTTTTTGCGTGAAGGAGTAACAAACATACATACATACATACATACATCCACACTCACAAACTTTCGCATTTATAATATTAGTAGGATTGCAATGCCGGCAAACAAGCGAATGATCTGCCTGATGTTAAGTAGTTATCGTTGCCTATAGATGCTTGCAATACCAAAGGCATTACTCGCACGATGCCGACCTGAAGGGGTGTGGGACAGAGAGCCCTACCACCTTAATTACCCCTTAATTATAACCTTAATTAAATTCATTACATATTCCGTGACTTTGAGTATACCAAACATTGTGTGGTGGCCTACTCTCCTATTTTCTTCACATTATTTCACTGCCGGTTTTTCGAAGGTAATGTTGGTAAAGCTCTCATGTCCAATCTCCGTTTATATGAAAAAGTGTATCATGGGTGAGCGATACCATTTATCAATTAATAATATGTTTCTCGAGCACTAAAAGCACAGTATAAGCCTGCTTCTGTAAATCTTCACAGGTTTGAAGAAAACATGGGTGTGGCCACAAATATATTCATAACTATACAATCTTAGATTGGCTGTTTTATCTCCGCATGGCGACTGAATCGTTTTAAATTAATTGAAGCCTATGTAGTCTTCATCCCACGTAAGTAGCTGCTTTTATGAACGTATTCATGTACAAATAAACCTCGCTTCCATAAAGACTTATTGATCGAGTGTTTTACCTGCATGGATACAGTTACATAAACCTTAGTAGGCATATTTGTGTCTATCAATGTTAGATTCAATTATTATAACATAATTCTAGGATTTCATAAAACTGTAATGAAAACCGTGCGTAACCAATTATCATTACCAACGATTTAAGATTTCAAAATCCGTTTCGGTGGGTATGTCAGTAATTATAAACTGTGTTTGTGTTTTATTATGATAATTAATTGTATTTACTTAAATCCGTGGGTAAATAAAGTTCTTATCTATCAGTTAGCATCATAGGAATATTTATGATTTCTATAGCTAGCACCTATGCAACATAAACCTAACTTATTAGACCAAAATTATACTTAATTCGCGATATTCACTATGGTAGATTTGGTACGTAACTAGGTTACTTTGTACTACGTTAGGTTAGGTTAGTTTGTACTTAAATATGGATAGCGCTGACTCTATTGTGATTCGTACGATATTATATAAGCATAGCCCCCAGCCGGGTACACGGTAGAACGAAGGACAGACGAGACAGGGCGGGCGGGCGTGGTACCTATGTACAGCTCTACATAGCTTATGTAGTTTGAGGGTGCTCTATGTACCAACATCCATGTTAATGATACATTTTCCGCAATAAAAGGACTGGATTAATAAACATAGGTTTCCTGTGTAAGGAGGTTAAAAAGGCTGTTCTGGATAACGTGCGAACAGATGTAAGAGGCTACTCGTGATGATGATAAACCAACCCATTGTAATTATTAACTAATAATATCGCAATAAAAAAAAAATATATGTATATACAATAACAAAATGTAAAAAGACAAGCCTGCTGAGTTTCTTCCCGGATCTTCTCAGTCGAGGTCGCATTAAGATCTGGTTGTAGATATAAGAAAAAAATCTAAAATTAATAAGTTGTTAGTGCCCCCGTAGGCCTAAACAAAATAAACGCTTTGACTTTGACAGGTGGAACAAGTTCTTTCAGCACAAGAGTCGTAGGTACCTTTAATAATAGAACAGGAAGGCATGTTAAATCAAATGTAATTCTATACATGATACAGTATAGATATATGCTTGTTGTTTACAGAGTTTCCTAGTATTCTTTTTAGTATTTATCACTAAATATTTCGTAATTACGGCAAATAATTTGAGATCACAAATATTATTGTTGCTGTTTAATTATTCTCAATGTATACGTTCGCTAGTCGCTACCGTTTACGTATATTCTGTAGCAAGTGTTTAGTTCCTTACAGACCGATAGAGACACTGACCATTTCGCCATACAAATGA
Organism: Notodonta dromedarius; assembly: GCA_905147325.1. Taxonomy (NCBI): domain Eukaryota; kingdom Metazoa; phylum Arthropoda; class Insecta; order Lepidoptera; family Notodontidae; genus Notodonta; species Notodonta dromedarius. The sequence goes on along the minus strand of LR990159.1, from coordinate 10,671,858 downwards.
GGGTATAATAACTTGGTAGAGCTAATGTTAAAGACAAAATGTCTTATTTTAATATTATTTTTTTCTCTAATGCGATAACAGACTGGATTTCAAACAAATACATCGATTTATTGTTCGACTGATCGAGTCACTAATCTACGCTCTGGTCAACACCATCAGTGAGAAAGGCGAATGGTTCTTCGGTAGGTATAGTATCTCTACTATGATAACAAAGCCCTTTCCCAAACCATTGCGAGGAGCCAGTACACTGGAATCTAGGTATACTCGTATTATTATTAAATAACGATACGTTTATATGAGTATATTACCTAATAATAATAACTAGTGGTCACCCGCGGTCGAAATTCGACCATAACTCTCCAACTGTATGGTCCCAAACTAAGCAACGCTTGTACTATGGGTACCGTACAATGGACTGGGGGCGATCCCAGTGACACCCAGACCAGGGAAAATTTCGAATAGGCCATTTCCGAAATTTGCTCCGGCGGGAATCGAACCCGGAACCACCATGTGCAGTGAGCCGAGCGGAAAACGCTCGAACCACTCAGTCGTCAAGCTAAACTGATACTGTTATAAAGCATACTGCTACCTGATTATGCTGCCTCATTACCACCAAAATTCTCTACAATACTAAATTCAATACTTGTTGTGATCTCCATAAATTGTACATTTAGATAACATATTTTAGCGTAATTGATTATACATTATGAATGTTAAAACGCAACTATTACTGGTTATCCTCAATAAATAAAAATATTACAAGTTACAACAAAAATATTACAATAATCTACTCCCCCACGCTCATCTCAAACAGTAATTAGAATTATACACACAAAATATGTAGTCCATTTATATCAAAGTCCAATTATAAAACCATTATTAGGCGGTAGAATAGCGGTAGAGGCACCGATCCGCTCTACACATGATAACAGCATATTGAATAATAAATAACACTAACTTTGTATTTTTATTGCGCAATCGGATACAGGACTACATTATTAGTTTGGTCTCTACCAAACAAAATATAATCGTATCACGACCATAGAGTGCCTATTTTGTTAGAAAGTATTTGAAGTAGGTACTTATTGCAGAGACTTATATTTAAGTAACGGTTGCATAAACTCAAGCTAGTAAGCATTGTGGGTTTGGTACACACCGGGAAGCAATTGCAACCCCAGTGATGAATACGAGCGAGCTAGAGGCAGCTAGCGCTGTGGTACGAAATTTAATCTCCCCCTGTCTGCCTCCCCCGCCACCCCGCCCCACCCTAGGCAGTGATGCCAAACACCTATATAGGTACCGCCTAGATATTTTCAGGAATAATTTATTTAACAGCGTCTACGATGTTATAGCACTTAATGAGCGGAATGAGTAGGAAGTTTGTGCCGTTTGTTGCCATGTGAACGATTTATGCGCCCTATACATTGGTATACAGGCAGTACCTAGACACAGAACGATACGGCGTCGAGCTACCTACGTTGTACGTGCTAGGCACTAGGTATCTACAAGGACCGCCGGCGACGTAGCACACCGTTAGAAATGAGATAAAAACTGGTTACGTACAATATACTGTACAAAAACTTGTTCCATTGTTATAAAGCTGCTTCGGTTACGAATTGGACAGTTGCTCGGAAATATAGCACGGTGTTTGCGTTTCAAACTTCATTATAAGTCATCTCTACCTGCGGTAAAGGGGTTCGTAAAAAAAATACTGCAGAATAAATAGTTTATCTTTTTATTTATACGAGTACTTAGAGAAATTGTAAGATTTCTTGTTCCATTCTTGCTTTTATAAAATCTAATAAATAGGTGTAGATGAACCGATAACACTTAAGAAATAACCACGATAAGAAATTGAAATAATGACGAGGAATAAGCCTAGAATCTAGATTAAAAATACCACAGTGTGAGCATTAGCTCTGTGTCACTGCTGAATATCGGAACGTGTATCTTTGTCACACATTTTGTAATAGAGCAATCAATTGCTGCGCACGAAGTAGCCACAAAGAAACTCAGCATGGATCTCCATATTATGCAGATTCGTTTTTTATCACAATTTAAATGGAACACCCTTTGCAGCACACATACACGCAGGGGCGCATGCATTAAAAATATGCAATCGTGGCCTTCGCAGCAGTTAACCAACAGGCCATCAGTTGACCAGACATATACTGGACGCTGCTGGGATAACTGGTATACTAACAGAAATACTACTTTATTACAATTAGCTTCAATTAAAATGTCCAACATTATATTCTACAACGCTACAAAATTTTCTGATGTGTAATTTACCATACAGCTAGCAAGTTATTAAATAATCTGAGTTGTCATTGAAGACCCTGTATACTCATTTAAAATGAATGGTCATGGCAGAAACAGTTCTGATTACACAAAAATAGAATTTTGATAATAGTCAAGGCTACATCGTACTTTTCACCATATGCTATATAATTACAGGACAGAGGGAGAGCGCGCTATGACGGCCTCGCGTTCTCTCTCCACGAAAGCCTCCTGAAAATATCTATTGATTATCGTATACGTGCCGCTAGGTATGTATAGTCCGCCACCTCGCCCCGTATTATGTCGACTGCTGTCGAGTGCCAATTTATTTGAAGAATGCTTGTAGTGAGGCGAGCGAATTTAACCGTGCTCTGGTGAAGTGACGCCGCGTAGCGTGTCGACGTCACACCACCTACATCCAATCCACCTGCTCGAGTAAACCGATTGCCAATATGTGTAGTAAGTACCTACATTATAGCAGATTTTATAAATAGTACTACCTCCTCCGGACGTACCTACGCGTCGGGAACGGAAAGGAATTCAGAAATAGATAGATATTGTTGATGGACCGCTTATTACTCATGTGCTTTGTGTGATCCTTCTTTAGCATTCGAAAGGGGAAGTATCATTGGCTGGCTAATGGTGGGAGCTCCTTCCATAATAACATGACGCATACCTACATGTATATCGGTCGAGAGCGAGACCTGTCGAGCTCGCCCAAGAGCAAAAGGTTGTGAACCTGTGTTGCTATCGTATTTTACTCCCGCATTTGTAGGAAATTTTTATTAAAGATTCGCCGATTTAGCCCGCCCCGGTTTCGAATGGCGTTTCTCTACAATTTATTATTGTAATTAGAAATTAAGTATATAAATATTCCGTAAGAAATTGTCTAAATAATGGTACTTAAAAACCGCATCAAAATCCGTTGCGTTGTTTAGTTGAACTAAGCGGACAAACAGATAGACGTGAATAGCGACTTTGTTGACTAACATGATTATTATAGTTTATTACTTACCCTAAGACCGGTATTAACATTAATAAATAAACAAGTACTGATAACATTTGAAATAGATTAACATTAAAATAATGTTTCATAGTTCGCGCTGAAAACTGAGATGGAATTATTATTTAATACCACCGGTCATTCCATTGCTGGGCAAAGGCCTCCCATTCCTCTTTCCAATGTTTGTGGGCAGAGTCTACGCTCCATAAAGACAGCTAAAAACAAATTGTATGTGTAGCCCAATTACGAGTAGCTTATCATTATTTCAATTTAAGTAATAACTGTGTAATAACAATACTATGTGTATGTCTGTTTGTTCCAGCTAATCTCCGAAACGACCGGACTTTTACGGGCAGATAGCTGATGTTATAGGGAGTAACTTAGGCTACATTTTTTATCAAAGTTCCACGCGGAGCCGCTAGCAACAGTTAGTCTTATATATAAAATTTACCATGTGGGATTTTTGTTAACACAATAATGGTATCACTGCATTCACAAGAAGCGGAACGCGCTTGCGCGAGCCCCGCGGGTGGACGGGGCGCGGAGGGTCGCAAGGCCGGAACGCGGCTCGCGGGGAGGGGCAACGTCACGTCGAACAACGCAGCCCATACGCTACTAAATTCAGAAGACCCCTCTACATGCGCCGTATACGCGCACCGATCGGGTCTTTTGATTGTTCCGGGTTAAAACTTGCCTGCGTCGCTCGAGTCGTCCAACGCGATTACGCGAGGTGGGAACTGTGAGATTGGTGCAGTTAAATTATCTTCTTTCTGTGCTAGTAGAGTGTTAAATTCAGAATAAAATATTTTGTTGAACAATACAGTCACGTGACTATCGACAACGAATGCTGAGTTCACATATGTGATTCTGGCTGGAAATAAGAATAAAAGGCCTTCAATACTCCAAGAACGTCGCTGTCAAAATAAGGCGGAAAATAAATAAATAGGGTTAAAACAACGGCGCGCCACGAAACGTGATAAAAGCGGACCTTATAGCTATGGAGCATCGAAGTTATTTTCGTGTGGCAAAGTAACAGACGGTGACCGAGGTGGTGAAATAAAATAATAATTGTGCTTGCTGATATTTTTCGGTGATGAGAGTAAAATGGCGATGATGGTGCGCGCGCGTCAGTGTGATCACCATGAAGCGTAGGACTCCCTGGTGAACTGAACAGTGCCGATGAAGACAGCCGAGGCCGCTGCTTTTTAAATAGGTAGGTACCGGTTTTGAATTATCATTTCGTTTGATTTATAATGCAGGTCGGTTCGGGCGAGTGCAGGTGGGTTGCACTCCTGCATCACTGATCACACCGATTGCTCTCAACATATTTACGTTCAAAGGCTACAATATGTTCATAGGTATCTCATATTATACGATAACGCCCTATTTAGTCTACTGTGGTTAGTTATTAGTATAGTACCCTGTGGATCTGAATCAGGATGCGACCGTTATTTGATTTAAAAGCTATATTCAATATATTCTTTGTCCTTAAGATATTTTATTCTCTTTTCAGATACTTAAATATGGAGGACATCCCAACAGAATTAAGCGATCACCGTAATGAACCACAGAAGGTGGCCAGCGATGATGAATGCGATAAAGAAACAACAGTATCAGAACATGGTGTAGAGGACGGTTTTCTGGTGATGAAAGATGAAAAATGCAGTGACAGTGAGGACATTAGCTCTAATGATGAACAAAGTAATGTAATCAGTAGTAGTAACTCTCAGTTTTATGAGAGCAGTGACAGTAAAATAGATTATGCAGTAAAAATAGATGACAATGATACCTTAAGTGATATAGACGATATAAAAACGGACAGTGCTTCCGCTGATAGTGAAGATTCTGCACTCGGTAGTTTACCACCGGACAGTGCTCTTAACGATAGGGAAGAAGAAGTTCAAGACCGGTCAGAAGGTAGCGACTCAGGGCTCGGGTCTGAAACAATTGAAGAAAAATTACCAAGTTTTAACCTTGCAGTACCCTGCACAAGTAGCTTAAAAAATGATAAATCAGATCGAACGGAGTACAGTAACGATGACGCCGATAATTGTTATAATAAGAACAATGTAGATGACGGCAATTATTCTATAGCACAAGTTAGCGCACCCCTCAGAAGTAGTCTTAAGAGAAAATGTAGTGATACTAGCGACAGTGAACAACAGTCTAAGAAACGTAGAGAAAGCATTAAATTCGACAATGTTACTGTATATTATTTTCCCAGAGCTCAAGGATTTTCATGTGTTCCATCACAAGGAGGCTCAACTTTAGGAATGGAATGGGAACATTCTCACATACAAAAGTTCACGTTAATGGAACACGCTTTAGAACAGAGGAGATTACATCGACAAATTTTACAACAACTGAAGAGTGAGCGTCACAATTTACAGGGTGCGTCACTTTCTTCTAGTGAAGATAGTGACACAGAAGAAGAGGCCAGTGACATATCTGAATCAGAGCTAGATTTAGATAGCTATTTTTTTCTACAGCCTGTTTCCACCAGACAAAGAAGAGCTCTATTACGCGCGGCCGGTGTACGAAAAATCGAGGGCTATGAAAAAGATGAATGTAGAGATATAAGAACATCGCGTGAGTTCTGTGGTTGTGCTTGCAAAGGAACTTGCAATCCAGAAAATTGCTCATGCAGTTTGGCAGGTATTAAATGCCAAGTTGATAGATTAAACTTTCCTTGTGGATGCACTAGAGATGGTTGTTGCAATACTACTGGCAGAATCGAATTCAATCCTGTAAGAGTAAGAACACATTTCATTCAAACTCTCATGAGAATAGGTCTTGAAAAGAAAAACGAAGAAAATCAAGAAGCAGCTAAAAGACAATGGCTAGAAGCACACAGTAACTCTTGCTCATCGAACTCGTCATATGAAAGAGAACGCTGTCTCGGACATGAGGATGGGATGTTGCGTGACGTGAATTTGACTCCTAGAGTGGAAGTCGAATCTTGTGTCAACGCAGGCAGTTTCAATAATGTTCATTGTGACATAAACAACCCCGCTGTGCTGAACAACGTGCAAGATAACAATATGTCATATGCATACAGAAACAATAGATCTAATCACAATAATATGAACGAAAGCAACATGATGCATTTTGGGAACACAAATAACCACCACAATAACCCATACACGGCAAATATGCTTCAAGGTAAAGGTCCGCCTTATGCAACAACTAGCACTATGGGGTTTCAGACGATATCTAATAACATTCAAAGATTTCCTTGTGATCTCAATTACACTTATGAGCAACACACAGAAAATCACCATTTCAAAGGGTTACAAAGCTTTTCTGCATCTAGCTTTGAAGAATTCGCGCATAGTTCTCAAATGAGCATGTTCAGCCACTACGGACACATGTACGTACCAGATTACGTGCATAAGTCGAATGCCAACATTCATGAGCACAGTGCTGTACAGTATCATAGTATGCCACATAATCATTATGAAATGTACAAACACTCTGCGGAATGTGTAAATAATCAAAATAAGAGTGATGCCCAATATACCACTCTGATGACACTGCCATATCAAACTAGTAATAAGTTGCAAACGGTTGAAAATGATGAGAATTGGTTCAGTCACAACACGCTGATGACCCTGGAGCACTCAGACCAGACGACACAGGACGCCTCGGACTTACAGTCTCAGCCCGCGGAGACGCCAACTGAAAGCAATAATACCGAAACTACTGAGAATTTCGGTGAACTTATTAAAAAAACTATGGTAGAGTCTGTTACTGTGTAGATGAATTACTTGTTGTAAGTATTTTAATCGTCTTAATTATCATGTTATAAAATTTTTAATTATATTAATTGGTAAATTTAAGGAACAAGTTTATTGAACTACAGCTACCCTTTCTACTTACCCACCTAAAGTCGCTTAACTTAGCTTTTTGGGAATGGTGGAACAGTTAACATACCTGAAAAAATATTAAAAGTTCAGTGAACAATGAACCACCCAGCACGTTTTAAATAATTCATTTTTTATCAGTTTTGTTGGGAAAAATACTACGCAGCACATGTCACTTGGGGAAAATGTAAATATTGGTAGGTAAACATCGGAAAACGGGAGATATCAGTTGTTAATCTTAAACAAACAATAAAATTAAACGATGCGCTGTCATCAGTATCCTACCGATATGGCAGCAAGCAGAACGTTACGTCAGAATTTGATATATTTTAAAGTCTGATGTACTTTAAGCTGTCCCAAAGAGAATGTATCTCTAGGTACGTTAGAAGCTCTACACAATTCATGGGCATGGGGCTGGTTGGCCGTTAGCTGCGTGACGTCATTCCTGACCCCAACTTTCGTCACTACCTATTCTATCCTTGAACTTACAACACAGTAAAAGTTCGTGTTGCGATGAGCTTCGAAGTCATAGCAGTTGATATTTGGTAATAATATTTTTTTTCTGGCTTGCCAAATACCAGTCTAGTATCTTGTACTAAAGGTACCTACATACAAGGAAAACTATTTAAAACACTTCCTAATATTAGAGGATTGGTTAATTACCAAACTTAACGGAGCGGTAAAACTAAAATCACATTTTTTTCATCCGCTAGCATAACTAGATTGGGGTTATACCAACATTTCGTTGTATGCAGTGTAAAGTACCTAAATAGAAATCCGGACATTACAGTCCACTTTGTAAAATTACACTTTTTACAATTACATCTTTTACGATATCGCTAGTCGCACCGTTGTAATTTTTTCAAGCGCCGCCGCCGTGTAAAATGCACGCCAAGATAATAATGCACGTATTTTTACACCACGCCCCGTGCGTATTTGTTTTTCCTTACCCTGGAGGTATGTAAGTAGGTAAGTGGCAACACTGCTGAACATTTTCTTTGCGAAAGAAAAGCAAAGATCGTTGATAGTGTTTTGGATTAGATAGTGTGTTATAAATTTGTAATGATGAAGTTGCGCTACGTGCTCTACGCTCACATTTAAGAATCCACATTATTTTTTAGGTTCTAGTTAATCTAGTTATCCAATAAAATCTACACTAAATGCCTCTGATTCAATATATCGATGACAAAAGCACATAGCAAAGTAAGTTATATTATATAGGCACCGTAGGACGACTTCCGTTTACTTATTTCCCTTATAGGTATTGACAATTCCCTTAATAAATTGGTCAATTTGTATTTAATAAGACATCTTCTACTTAAATTAACTACTCAATTCTAAGGGGGTGAGACGCTGGTATCAAAATAAATAGTAAAATTGCCATAAATAATATTAGGTAGGTAGTAAGGTAAGTACTTACTTTTCCATATAAATGTTATTTTCGTAAGATTGTAGACTCGCTGCATGACTGACAGGCGAGTTGTTGAGAAGATAGTGAGCGCTTTCGAGGTCACCCACTTTAATTTTCTACGCCGTTTATATACCTAGCTACTTAATTAATGCTTGTATGTATGACTCTTATATACCTACACATAAGCTCCTCCTGTAATGTCGAAGTAATTAATGTTTAAGTATATTAAGTTGTAGGTAATTAAGTACTTACCTATAAGAAAATTATCATGGTCTCTCGAATCCGATTTACTTACCTTCTCATTAAAATATGTACCTACCTATCTACGTAACTAAGTACCTACCTATCACAAATTAATATAATGTAGGATGTTCAAATCGTACCTACAGCTTGAAACTCTGATCCTCACCCCCTTACAGCTATAACCGGTCTAAATAGGGCCAGAGGCAGGCAGGCAAGGTAACGAACTCGGCCCGGACTTTCATATATGTATATGTATGTATACAAAGTAGGTACTCTGTGGCCCGGACCGCAACGCGCCCCGCCCGCCCACTTCGGAGCGTCATCATCGGCGCGGGTGTAGTCATACCGAATCCGTAGGCTATTTATTAGCTGCTACGTAAGCTGCACGGGTGTAGTCACTCATTGTCTTTGTTAAAAACTGTTGCATTTGATGATTAATTACTTATCTGACGAGGTTGGAACCAGAGTGGTTTAGGGCACAACAGTAGGTATGTTTCTGAGAAAACTAAGGAAACGCGTTAAGCGTTGCTGTTAGAGATATATGGGTTTTAATTTTATTTCTTAGTTATATGAAATTCTGAGGAGTTTTGTTAATTAAGTAGGCACTGCATTTTTGTTAAGGCTAAAGCGCCTATCTAGCCCGCGAAGTTCAAATTTTTGTGAGGTTTTTTAGGTTTTTTTCAAAATCTGACAATAATAAAAGGCACATTTTGTAATTCGCGAAAAAGACCGTGCGCAGTGCATTTATTAATATATCCAACTTACTCTAAAACATTTCAAGAACGACAGCTATCCAGATAATCTGGCAATTTTTGTATATTTAGTGATTTACTAGTATCGTATCCACCGTGATAATATTTAGAGTAAAATAAATGTATTAATAAACGCACTGCATACTGTCTTTTTCGCAAATCACAAAATGTTGTCTTAAATATTTACAGATTTTGGATAAACTATAAAAATACTCGAAAATTTTGAATTTCGCGGGCTAGACAGGCGCCTTCACCTTAAGCCATTCTGTAATAAACTCTTTATTGGTAAAAAATAATTACTTATCTTACTTCACTACATAGTATAAAACAAAGTCGCTTCCCGTTGTCTGTATGGATGCTTAAACTACGCAACGGATATTGATGCGGTTTTTTTTAGTAGATATAGTGATTCAAGAGGAAGGTTTCTATGTATAATACATGCACAATATAGTAGAGAAACACTGATAATTTTAGAGCCGTGCGAAGCCGGGGCGGGTCGCTAGTTACTTATAAATACCTAAATATAATCTAAGATTCTGTTTGTAATGCCAATATAACAGCTTTTTACGAAACGCATATTATATGAAAGTATGATATGTATACGCTACTTATAAAAAAACCAATTGTTAAATTTTTGTCTGTCTGTGCCGACTCAGGTCCGAAACGTCTGGACCGATTTTGACGGGACTTTCACAGGCAGATAGCTGTTGTTGTAAGGAGTATTTAGGCTACTTTTATTTGAATGGAAGTACCACGCGGGCGCAGCCACGGGCATCTGCAAGTGTTATATAAAAGTATATGGTTTATATGGGTGTACCTATACTATACATGGTAAATATCAATCAAATACGTGTAGGTAAGTTTCTGAATTCTGTTACAAAACTCGGAGGTAGACAGTGCCCCCCCCCCCCCTCCCAAGATTACACCCCTTGTGCTTCAAGTGCTTGTTCTTCGATTTATAACGCTGCTTTGCACTTGCTTACATACATTTGTGGGTTTCTAATTTCACAAACATTCCCTGCATTTCTTAGCAGAACCGGCGTTCAAGTACCTTATTCCTCAAGAGATAGGTAATGGGTATGATACTTCATAACAAGTCCCGAGGAATATGAAAGGGATGAAAGTTCATCTCGTATTACATTTTCATTTTCCTTGTTCCCGATTGCGCTGCCCCTGAGTGCTGCCACTTTCTCTTTCAGAGTTATCACCTTGGACTCACACTTGTCGTGCTGTGTTAACGTGTTGGTATAATCTCAGCACGGTTTCATGTTTAACAGTACGATATTGTTTCGCTTTATCCAGTAATTCGATACCGAAGGCTCGTCCTACCCCCCATAGTGTGAAACGCTCTATGTAGGGAGAGAGGGGGGCAAAATAATTATAGCCTAGGAGCACTACGAACCCATTGATAAGCTAGGAACTGGTATATATAATTTACCATAATTGGTATGTACCTAAAAACAAAACCATTTAAAATTAATATAATTTTATTTGTATATTAAAATAAACAATCATTAAATTTAATTTACGTATTTTTGAAATATCACAATCTTTTGAAATATATAATAATAGTGAACATGTCATGATTGTTATAATACTGTCCCCGCACGCACAACATTTCCGTCAGGATCTCTGTGTTAGCTTCCATATCTTGATGATTTTGTCTTCGCCCGCCGTGATCAACGTTTCTGAGGGTCTATCGAAATAAATGCTGTTTATGGAATCTGAAACGAAATGAAAATATTTTGTATCATGACACGAACTAATAGTGTATACAGGTTGAAACAGAAAGGGTATACTTTTTTTTCAAAACTTAACTTTGTAATTCTAAAACTATCAGCTTTAGAGAAAACTTGAAAAACCAAAGGTGTTATAGGAATACAGCTGTTGACAGATTTCACAAGTGTGCAAAACCTTTAGTACTTCAACTGTCCCACAAAGCCGATAGACTTAGATTTACAAAGTAAAGTTGCAAAAAAAAATAGTATACCCTTTCTGTTTCACCTAGTATATATGTATGTTATGGTGTAGAGTGAGATACCGTCGTGTGCTCGCATCGACGTCTCCTGGGTGACAGCGAGCATGTCCCAGTGCAGCAGCGCGCCGGCGCCGGCCGCCAGCCACAGCGCCGCGCCCGCCGCGCACAGCGCGCGCGCCGCCGACTCCACCCGCTTGTGGAACACCTGCACGTCACCCAACACTTCAACCGCCGCATGCTATACACTACACATGTTTCATATCTGCCGGACGTCCTTTTTTGATTGAATTGAATAATTTTTTTAACTGCGGCTGCGTTTTCCTTGGCGTGGACTTTCAAATAAAAATATCATCAGAATGATAATTTAATTAGTGTCAGTCACTTACAGTATCCAAAACGCTAAGGTCGGTGACAGTGATGTCGCCGTCGTCGCTGACGGTGACTAGGCGGTCGCCGGGCAACAGGCGCGCGCCGCGCACCGCGGCGGCGTGCACGCGCAGCTGCGCGGTGGGGCCCGCGCCGGGGCCCGGATACTCCCACACGAACACCTCGCCGTCGCCGGTGCCCGTTATTATATCGATTTCGTGACGGCGCCGTCTGTTGTAACACGATAAAAACTGGATTTAATTAATAAATATCGCCAGACTAACACACCAACTGTCAGATCCCAAACTAAGAAACGCTTGTACTATGGGTACCGTACAATGGACTGGGGGCGATCACAAAGATACCCAGACAAGGGCGAATTACGAAAGGGCCATTTCCGAAATTCACCCTGACGGGAATCGAACCGGCGACCACCCGGTGTAGTGAGCCGAGCGGCCTACGCTCGAACCACTGCGCCAAGTGAACGAGAATTAATGGTAAGGTTGGTCGCTCGATTACGAATCGCTCGGTTCGAGAGGCGCCTTATTTGTTCTTAACTTCAAATGATAGTGCGCTCACAATCTGAATTCGAGGTGCGGCAACATGATTTTATTTATCATACTAATATTATAAAGAGGAAAACTTTGTTTGTTTGATTGTAATGAATAGGCTCCGAAACTACTGATCCGATTTCAAAAAATTCTTTCACTGTTGGAAAGCTACACTATCCCCGGGTGACATAGGCTATATTATATATTTTTTTTAAATAGGGATCCTTACTAAAACTCCAATAATGTAACCGTAATGTACCCGTGCGAAGCCGGGGCGGGCCGCTAGTACTACATAAAAGGGTATGAAATTTTCCATCAGAATTTAAACATTAAAGTTATATAGGTTTGTTCCAAATGTTTAAGCAACAGAAGAGGTAATATTAACAGCATAGTTCTAGTTACTCTAAGTAAAGATAACTCTAAATTAAACATTTTAAAAAGCCCCGATGCGAAGACTTTTTAAACTACAAAAATACTGATAATTTTCAAACGGCTTAACCGATTTTTATGAAACAAAGCTAAGAGCACGCAAAAAACAAAATTAAAATCGGTTCAACCGCTTGGGCGCTACGATGCCACAAACAGACACACAGATACACATGTTAAACTTATTATAACACCCCTCTTTTTTCGTCGGGGGTTAAAAATCGAAATAATTGCTAGTTATAAGAAAGGAATAATCGTATCACAGGCTCACGATGTCAAGACCTAGCCTTCGTGTCTAGTCAGGGAGGTTCCTTTCCTCGAATTGTTCAACATAATATGTCGTTAGTGAATCTTAAAGCAATAAACAGTGTATACCAAACTCTATCTCACCTAAACGTGAGGCTGGTGACTTTTCCATCGTGGTCGAACTCCGCCTTGAGTCCGCGGAGAGCCTGGCCAGTTTTGCCGACGTTACCCCACACACGTACTACGCCGTCCCACCCACCAGATATTAGAAGACGTTCTAAAATGAATCGTACATCTTTCAAATAGCGCTCTTTATCCTTTGATATCTTTAAAATCATGAGAAGTTGCAGACGGAGATGTGAAACTTATAACAAGAAACGTCATGTCAATATGTTAGATGTGTAACTTAGGCCTGTATTAATAAATCGATCTCAAGTCTGAGGGCGATCTTGAGTGCGCTTCTGATACGTAATTTTGTATATATGACATTATAATACCATTACCAAAATCGTTCTCAGGCTTGAGATTCATTTATTAATACGGGGCTTAGTATAATTATGTTATTATTAATAGCAGTAGTGGTGTATGATGCGGATGTATGAAGTAGGCAGTTTACTTAAATATTAACGCAGTGGGTTATAACTTCATAGCGAATCACACACTACACACACACACACTTAGTTGCGTCGGAGATCAAAGTGTTTTAACTCATGCTGAAGAGTTTATAATTTATTTATTATCCGATGTTAATCTGTACAAACATTCATACAATTGCATTGCACTTGCAAGTTTAATGAATCACCTTTTTCTAACCATAACAAGCAGCTGACTGAATCGTCGTGCGCCCGGAAGCTCTCCACGACTCGTCCGTACTCCACATCGTACAAGTATCTGAAACACGAATATTACACTTGTAATCTCAATAGTCAAAGTACCAATTTTGTATGTAATTCTAACAATATATTTTTATTTAATTACAGAGCCTAGCGTCGGCACGCGGAATAGCGACCACTATCGAAATATAACGTAAATCTGTCAGTCCGTTTATCGCAATTGTCCAACCAATTTAGTGCGAGTCCCAAATATGTGTAAGCTAGATTTTTAAATGACAGTGGCTAGAGCGGGCAGCCCTAACTTATTGTTCAGTATTGACGACGCTTCTATCTTTACAATGCATATATTTAGAATATCGATTCAAAAACAAGAAACCTTCTAATATTCCGGTGTGCTTATGTTCGTAAATTTTCTCCTAAACTGTTTGACCGATTTTGAAGGCTTTTTCATAGATCTTAGCTACAGTTAGAATTGGGTGGCGTTGATGTCGACATTCAGAAAAAGTCGAAAGCAAAAGTACTTATTGTTACAAAAAAAATTTACATTTCATTATCCCAGGAGCCCACAGCCACAGTATGTTCATCCACCATCACACACGAACTGAGCGGCGTAGAGCTCAATATAATACTTCTTATTTGCTTCCTCTGCTCCGTATCGTAGACTTTCAGAGTACCATCCTTGCCCACAGATATCACCCTGTTACCGTGCCTAAGCACACAGGTGACAGCCTCTTTGTGCAGTTTCATTTCATCCACACACTCCATGTCGTACGTCACGCCGCCTTCGGATTGTGACAACGGTTTGGATATCAGCGGTGTGATTTTCCTAACGTGCGGTTTAGTGAACAATTGTTTTGGTACTTGTCCAAATTCCATTATCTGCACCTCGAGCGCGTGTCTGTCGTTCATGTCGTAAACACATTCCAGGTCTACAGCGCCCTCATAGCAGACGTGGTGGAAAACTGAAATTAATAATAATAATTTAGCCCTTTTTGACGTCCCACTCCTGGGCACGGGCCTCCCCTCACTACGAGGGGGATTCAGGCCGTAATGCACCACGAATGCCCAGTACGCGTTGGCGGATTTCTCATGGCTTTCGCAAATTGGTTAGATTTTCTAAGACATGCCGGTTTCTTTACGATGTTTTCCTTCACCGTAAGTGATAATCCGATAAAAATTATGATTCGCACATAGATTTCGAATAATCCAGGGGTGCGAGCCGGGGTTTGAACCCAGGACCTTAGTCCCGCAAGACGCGTGCTTAACCAATCGGCTATCACTGCTACAAATAAATAAATTAAAACATCGATATATTGCGATTGGATTTCTGCCCGTCACTTTCGTCGTAATGTTCTTCTATTACGTAGAGCCTACTTTTAACAGAGCGTTCGTGTCACTTGCATGTTGATGCTGGATCTGATGCATTCATACGAGGGTCCGCCCACACAAGCATTGATGTTATGATTCGTTGTAATACCCCCTCGTTTGCTTTGGACGAAACATGTTGTTGTCTGTGTTCTTGAGTCAACAACATGTTAAGGCTAAAGCGCCCATCTAGCCCGCGAAGTTCAAATTTTTTGAGTTCTTTTAGAAATTTTTCAAAATCTGACAATAATAAAAGACCAATTTTGTAATTCGCGAAAAAGACCGTGTGCAGTGCATTTATTAATATATCCAACTTACTCTAAAACATTTCAAGAACGACAGCTATCCAGATAATCTGGCAATTTTTGTATATTTAGTGATTTACTAGTATCATATCCACCGTGATAATATTTAGAGTAAAATAAATGTATTAATAAATGCACTACACACGGTCTTTTTCGCGAATTACAAAATTTGGCTTTTATTATTGTCAGATTTTGAAAACATTCTAAAAGAACTCAAAAAATTTGAACTTCGCGGGCTAGACAGGCGCCTTCACCTTAACGTAACAATCCAGTGCAAACGTAGGGATTATGATAACAAATTCGACGTTATCGTAGTTCAAAGAGCTTTATAATATTGTCAGTACCTATACGTCGGACGAGTTGGGAAAGAGACGAAATATGGTGTATACTAGGTGAAACAGAAAGGGTATGCTATTAATTTTGCAACTTTATTTGTAAATCTAAAACTATCGGCTTTGTGGGACAGTTGAAGTACTAAAGGTTTTGTAGACTTATGAAATCTGTCAACAGCTGTATCCCTGTAACACCTTTTGTTTTACAAGATTCCTCCAAAGCTGATAGTTTTAGAATTACAAAGTTTGTTTTGAAATAAATACCCCTATACCCTTTCTGTTTCAACCGGTATATGTCTGTCTGTGTCATCGTAGCTCCCAATCGGATCGACCGATTCCATCGCGGTTGTTTTACATACCATTGTTAGCTTTGACTGCTTCGTCGCCCCTCTGCTTGTAACCAAATATGAGGTCGATCCACAGATGCAAATGTCTCGACACATACTCGGACTCCAGCGCGTCCCTGAGCTTCGTGACGAAGTCTTCGGGAGACTCGGCCCAAGGCGGGAGCGCCACGTTGTTCACTTTGGTGCCGTCGAAGCGTTCACCGAAGTTGATCTCGTACTTGTTGACTAAGAAGTCACCTTTGTCTTCTGTGTCGTAGAATTCAGGGACTAGTTCCTGGAAACATATAATTCTATAGGTGATGTTACCTTATTTGGCGTGACAGACATTATGTTTCAAAAGTCCGAAGTAATACTTGTGGGAATGAACGAGGATTGTGCTTAGATTTAAATAAAATAAAAATATCTCGTAATTCGTATACTATTTTAAATATTAGTGGCTGCTATTCGTAAAGGCAATTTTCAATGTTTTCTCTCCAAAGCTATAGTCTCCTTATACTAGGCATCTACATATCAGTTACCTTATATATTTCGGACTTTTAAAACACATAATTTGAATACAACTTGCAGAAGCAACATGCTAAATAATTGCCTATTTCTACAATAAGAGCTGCAGACAAAACTATAATGATCGGAAGCTTAATTAAATTAGCTATTACTTTTGACAAAATTAGTTATATTAATATAAGATTATTTGATAATTATTGTATCTGTAATCGTTATCATTTTCACTATTGGGACTATGATCCTATACTCCATTTATTATAGCATTAGACAGAAGTTAAAAAAGGTTATTTTTAGTGTCCACTTTGTAATAAAAATACAATTAACGAGTTACAGTTACGATTGACGTCGAATTTATTATAATCTATTTATATACCAGCTTGTCACACCTAACTGTAATAATATTAATTATTTATCTTATTAAATATAGTGCCTTTCATTTAAATAATTATTATTTCCATACAATTTAAAATTAGTGTCGATGCAAAAAACCTAAAAGAAGCAGGGGTGAACATACCGGGAACGTTTTTCGTTTCACTATAATCCTACCAAATCTAAAATGTTACCTAATCCCTTCAAAGGTTATGACAGCAGGGTATTTCAAATTTTGTCGGACTATGTTATCTATGAAATTGATGTAAATAATGTGCTGTCAGTGTTTTTCATTGAGTCATTCGCCTGCACTCTAAGTTCCTGTGAATACCTTCTTTGTTATTGTTGTCGAATTTTCGTGATTTATGTATCAAAAGTTATGTTAAAACAATTTTAATGTCATGACTCTAAATAAAAGTTGTTTTGACTTGGAAATAAAATGTTTTGCATCCCTGCTTCTGCGAGCCTCTTATGTCTAATGTTATAATAAATGGAGTATAGTAGAGATATATGAGTGAATGTTTACAATTCTAATCACCTTGAAATCAGACATGTTGCGTAAACAGTTGTTGTAAACATCTTTTACGGAGTTGAACATTCTATCGGGATGATCAAATCTCCCGTTTTGTAAGCACAGCATATACTTTGGGTATTTGCGAACCTGAAAAATATTTGACAATAAAATTTTATTTAACTATAAATATTCAATTACATTAAGGCGTCAATAGCCTATAGGTTAGAGGGGCGGGCTTGTAGCTGAAACGTTCCGGGTTCGATCCCCATCCTGGCCGTTAAACTATTGACGTGAGCCCACTCTGAGCTTAGCTGGAGGAGCTAACGGGAATAATAGTGATGTCATTGCTAGTAATCTTTATATAAAAAACGACCCAGATCGACCATCTCGTGTCATTTAAATGTACTATTCTAAATTGCATTATTGCATTGTTCCAAACTTGGTTATATTCACATCATTTATCAGTGATCGCGGACCGCCATACTGTATCCTTTGTTGTGCGCAATTGAGATCACGGAACCGTTACTAATTATGCTAATGCAGAAGGATTAAACAATACATATTTTTCGTACAAGTATGATTTCTGGATGAAGTGGATTCATTCATTCGATTTCAAGTCTCCCACAGAACACTAAGCACTCTAAGTTCTGTGTTCCTTAGAATTATTACAGCTAAAAGATCTGATGCCTTTACTAAAATCTATATAAATAAATAATATTGACGTGTCTGTTTTTAATGTCAATGTAACAGCTTTTTAATAAATACATATGAAAGTATAACCATACCTTTATATACGGTACTTATAACCAAACAACAATTAATATTTTTTTTTTGTGTTTGTATGTCCCGGCTTATCTCCGAAACGAAACGGGTGGACCGGTTTTAACTTTCCGGAGACTTTCACTGGCAGATTGCTAATGTTATAATACTATTATCGAAGTATAAGGCGGACGTAGCAGCGGGCAACAGTTAGTTAAAAATTAAATACATAATTTAAACTTACTAAATAATAAAACTTTTAAACTTACTAAATAAAACAACACAAGTCCAGGAGCAGAATAATGTGATCCATACAAGAACTTAGGATCACACATTTCATGGTATCTCTCTTTTAGCCTCTCCAGTCTGTCAGGGTTCAAGGCTCCCATAGGCTTAGACAAATCCCGGAATGTTTCCGATTTACCCAGATCCAATGTTTCTGATGTATAATCTGCCACCACCCATGGGAAGACAGGGTACTGAGTGAGATCATTCTTACTTCTGTCTGCAAGACTGAACAGTTAATGTTAATATCTTAAATATCACCAGACTAATACAACACTAATCTATAGGTACCGTAATTGGACTAGGGGATAGATCCAAGTGACACCCAGACAAGGGCAAATTACGAAAAAGCCATTTCCGAAATTAATTCTGACAGGAACCAAGTCTAATACATTTGTATTGTCTGATTTTTTTATGTTTCTGACATTTCATGCACTTTAAACTCAAGGTTGTAACATTTACCCTGATCTGAATAATTAGTTACTTTCATTTTAACATGACCATTTGCGTCAATTGACTATGTTTAATCATATAAAGTAGACTTCTCTTTATTATTACAACTAAAATATTTAATCCCCTAACTACTATGGCAACAATAATATAGTTTTTATGTCGAAGATACCTAAACTTCTGTAACAACACAGTCATTTTTCCATATAATGTCACATAAAGTATAACAATTGCTCTATTGTTGGAATAGATGTTTCACCACAATAATTATTATTCATGGTAGGTCAACGATTATTCATTATTAATATACCTATATTTTTAGAACAAATAATGAATGAATTCTGCAACCTTGATCATACACAAAGACAAAATTGTGACTCACCAATTTAAATACATCAAATAATCATAGTTGGAGACAACTCCATTCTGCCATTGCAGTGTTATTTCTTCAGTGTGGATCTTCTCCAAATGAACATTTGGTGATTCCTTCAGAATATTAAAAATTCGATCTCTATTTCTCTGTGACTGGAATGTTAAATATATGTGGGGCACTGAACTTTCTTCTGAACTGTATATTTCCAGACCCTGAAATAATACTGACCATTCTTAAGGATCCTAGCATCGCTTAAATTTTGCAAATAAAAAAGCAATATTCATTAAATAACTCTTATGAACCTTTATGAGGGTAATCTTGACACCCAGTACCGTCAGGTTAGGTACAAATCATTGAAAGAAACCTTAGACATGCAGGTTTCAGACCGGAAGATTTTAATCATGGTTAAAAATTATTCCAAGCATTTAACTAACATTCCAAGAGTGTATTCATGCAGATTATTTTATTAAAAGCTGAAATAAATTTTAAATGATGCAAAGAAATAAGTACATAAAACACAGATACATACAACTTGCCTTAGCAAAAATCTTCTTTTATAAATCCTCCTCAAATGTGTCAGTTTCAATTTTAATATGGGGCTCTGAAAACAGATAACATAGATTTGGATCATCCTTATTTTACCAAGGCTTTCAATGATATGTTTGAAAGTATCAATTGAATGAAATCTTTTCATACATTTTTCAGCAGCTCCTCTAGTGGCCCTAATAAAGGAGTACCTACTGCATGTGAATTTGTTTGGTCAAATCTGGTGAAATTGTTTGGCACTGGTGACGCAATTGTGAATTAAAACAAACAGCAACAATGTTTCATCATATTATATGGTTGTAGCACCATCACATAAGCCCAAACGTGTTTATATCGCTATCGCATTAAAATCACCTCACCAGTGCAGCCCGTTTTAGATTATAGTCTGGAAGTGATGATAACCTAACCCCCAGGTTACCATGTAACCAGCTGTTTCCATGTATCCAAACGCAGGAAAGATACTTTTTAATAAGGGCCCTAAATCCGCGAAGCCAATATTACTACTAAATTGCAACTTCAATTCTACAAGTTAACAAAAAAAACCTAACCAGGGTTGTCCCTGATGTACATTTAATACATCAGCTGATGCTAATACTGATATTTTATCACTGACATACGTGGATGCTGATTTTTACTGTTTTCTTAAAGAGAAAAATTAATTTATACTCAAACATTCCTTCACTCCTCTTCCTCCACTTCCTATATCTATATAGGAGAGTTAAACAGTTTAACTTGGTATTGAAATCGAAAAGATTGCTTTCATTAATAACCCAAACAATTGGCCAAAACTTGCAACAAAAAAGAACATGTGTACATAAGCATAATAATCTGCATCAATCAATGTGAATGTTGATGCCAATACCGAAAATGAGGCTAAAATCCTGCAAATGCTGATGTTAGCAACAACCATGATTCTAACCTAGCACATTAAAGTTTTGATCAAAACAATAATGTATCACCATACTTACACTCTCAACATTACTGAACGGCTGGAAATAAATAGTTGTGGGTGTCAAAGCCAGTTTACCCTGATGTCTCACAAGTGGGGATATTTTTTCGGCCTGCAATTCACAGACTATCTCCTCTGTAAAATCATCCATCATCACTGGATCAAACTCCATTCTCATGTATCTGGAGTGAAGGATGGTGGCCACCATGCTGTTGTGTTCTGGGGCATGCAAGGTGGACGCTCTCTGTAGCTGATGCATCTGGCTCAGACATTTGTCGGCTGATGCAAAGTCAAAGAAAATAAAGAATGTTTTCTCCTCATACACAAATTTATATGGGGCCAGCACATTATCCTCCAGCATCTCCGCATACTGCTTCATCTTCACTTTAATCACATTTTTTGTCTCACTGTCCGACTCAGCTATAGATATATCAGCGCAGTCCTTAAACTGCAACTTTATGAGCGGATGCGCCCACTCTCTCGGTTCAAACACTAGAGATTTGGAACAAAGCTTCAAACGTCCCTGTATAGCGTTTCCCAATTTCGAAGATTCGTTATTGCTGATAGTGCATGAGTAGTCTTCAAAATAAATCTCTCCAGGCTCTAGGAGTAACATAGAAAACCTAAAACCGAATGGGACGAATGTTTATAAATTAAAATGCAAGTGGCTATATACAAAATATTATAAAAATATCTAAATACTGTGGCAAACAAGAAAGTCCTTTGTTGTTCTATGACTCACTTTGTCCAGTTAGACTTTATTACCTACTGGTATATGCAAATAATATGATATTACAGCGGAACTTACCTGGACTTATCCATTGATGAATAGTAGGAAGCTAAGCTTTTCCTTTGTTATATAAACAATTAAACATCAACTTAGTATTTATAATTTCAATGCCCTCCGCGGCGATTGGCTCAGCAATCGGCATGCAAATAATAATAGAGCACTTTCACCTTTTCTGTTTACCCAACCGACAGACATCGCACGCAAGAAGACCGACCCAAGACCACAGATTAGCGATATGTAGCAAGATGAACCTTGCGCACATAATTTAATCACATCAATTCTACGGAAGAATCTTTTCGATTTTGCCACAAGGGCGGCGCGTAACGTGGCGCCGCGGCGCCACGTTACAGTGGAGTCACATTGAAAGTTAATTCATAGTCTCTCCCTTTATCTCTCTTTCGCTCTTATTGCAATCCCTAAACCCATAAGATTGAGTTCTAAGGCCCCTCTACTTATATTAGTCATACTATATTAAGTATACTTTTAGTACTTTTCTTCAACGTAAACTAAGTATGTTATCAGACATGTTTTCAAACAATCCCTTATTTGTAGTTACTCTATGATCATTATTAATAGTGACATTACCTGATTTATAGAAATAACCTAATTTGGGAAATCTAAAAGAGTTCGCAGCACTGGAATGACAAAATGCCAATTCTGTTGGCTACAAATTACAACTAAATTAAAGTTGAAACAACTAAAACTATTGTCTTAAACTTACATTTACAATCTTGAAGACGGCAATATGGTTAGTTATGTACCTACAGAATAAGGTACTGCTGAGTACTGCAATATTTCTCAATTGTGACTTTAGGTCTTTTCTTTATCCGTCTCACAGATCTGTCTACAATTCTACACTTAGACCGTTTAACTATCAGTGGGGCTATTTTGTATTTTTGTTGCTAACAACTTCTTATTAGCAACTGCAAAATCAAGCCGCGAAAAATTGGTATCACGTATTGCATTTTTATCGAATTTCTATCGATAACTTCTAGTGTGAAGTTAGGCCCATGTCCTAGTAAACCCGACATATTTAAAAAGTACTATTCTTCTATAACAAACATTTTTCGACGTATCCATTTTTATTTAACCGCATAATACTCTTCTTTACATAAACTATGACTTTTAGCAACGGCAATTGTCAAAATATTCTTGTTTAATTTGTAGGTTAAAATCTTCGAGTAATTAAAATATATATTTTTTTGGAATAATAGGGAATGTAAACGAATTTAATTATGTATTCTCTTTTCGTCTAAATCGCATCAGTAATAATTATTGTGTCTGCTTGCCTTTATGAGTGTTTTTGTTAAAACTCCCGCCCATTGATGTTTAGGTTACTGTGTATTTGAACCATTTTCTTTCTTAGATGGCTCCTAAAAATCAAGTAGGGCATCGGCAATTGGAGTTGTTGCTACAATTTGTGGAGACCAACGTGGCCGCGGGGCTTAATAGTCCGGCGAAAAACGGGCCACTTGGCCACCAAGCGGTCATCAAATTGTGGGAAGGGTTTGCTCTGCGAGCAAACTCTATTGGAGAAGGCGTCCAGAAAACCCCTGAAGCCTGGAGAAAAGTGAGTTCAATTAACAGCATGGATTTTTTTACGGACAGCTGGAGAGGGATTAAGTATAAGAATTATGTCAATTAATAAACTTATACAAATATTGACTAGAAAATTGTACTACTTAATATGGCTAAATCCTTTATTTTCGTTTATTTCCTGTCCATTATACTTTTTGTATTGTGTTATTTAAATATTGCGAGTGTACACAATGATTTAATAAGTCTATGTGTTTTTATTGCCTGTGGAAATGCTTGCATTTACATGTTCCATATCCAAAATAATAGACATAGAAGTTGTGGTAACAGTGCATTGGATTTATACATATCCATAGGCTACATTTCAGGCATACCAATCTTCACAATTATCTTCTTCACTTAATATGTGTGTATCACCTCCTCACTTTTCCTGACTTTGCAGCACTATCCAGTAAGAGCAATAATCACAGTTTTCCAGTATGAGAGTATAAACATTCAAACATTGTGTAATAATCGGATTTTTGTTACAAGCTTCTCTACAATCTTCGCTATCGCTGCCATATGCTGTAGCGCCGCCGCGACGCCAGTGCGTCAGGCTGATCGTCGACCAGTCGCTTCGCCAGTGTTGGCTCCTGAGCCAGTGCGGTCTGCTGTGGAACCACTTCTTCTGGAGCAGGCTGTTTCGCCAGCACATGGTAAGAGCAAGGAAAACGATTAATTATTACGAAAAAAATACCTAAAAACAGCAAATTGCCTAGTCCTGCAGCAGTAAAAACTCAGACTAGAGTTGTGTAGCTCGCGAGCTAATGACACAAAAGATATATATCGGTACCAAAGAGCTATTCTCTCTTTAGCTCATCTGATTTCAAATTATATCTCTATATCTCTACGGATATGGTTTCAATTTGAGTTACTGAACAAAGTGATTGACATGTAGTACACAGGTGACATAGCTCACTAGCTCTTTGGCTCAGATGAGATAGAAATTGCACACGACGTAAAAAAAAAGAGACTAGCGATACAAAGCTGGTTGGCCGGCCGTCCGTTATTGGATAATAGATCGTATGAAAATCGACCTTTAGATCAAATGAATAGAGTACAAATTTTGAGCCTTTGTTTTTGTAAACATTCAAAGTTGCTTGTTT
This sequence comes from Notodonta dromedarius, assembly GCA_905147325.1. Lineage (NCBI taxonomy): Eukaryota > Metazoa > Arthropoda > Insecta > Lepidoptera > Notodontidae > Notodonta > Notodonta dromedarius. The sequence continues at coordinate 10,647,337 of LR990159.1, read as the reverse complement.
TATTAAAATCGTTTTGTTTTAGTTACTTACGAATTACTTACGCCTATGACTGAAAGTAATATATACGTGATCTGTTGCTGCATAAAAGATTGGCAAACCAACAAACCCGCTTTCGCTTTTTATTACCTATTAAACATATTGATAGCACGGTAAATGGTATTGGTTTTTACCTACAAGTAGGTCTTCTGAGCTATAGCGTTGTAAAAAACACATCGCTAGTTCGCTCAGTCTTCAAACAAATCTTTATATCACTCGTGAGCTACAGATATAAAAGAGTGATATATATCACTGAGCTGAAAAGATATATATATATCGGTTCAGCTCAGTGATACATTCTGCGCATCTTTAACTCAGACCAATGGCAGCAGGCGTAACTACTAGACGTCGGGCCAATCGGTAGCCAGTATCTCTCGCACACATATCTACAAGTAGTGCGCACGGTATTACTACTAAAAGTAGTAGTAAGGTTGAAACAGTTTCAGATTAATGGATATTTTCACCAACCTTGAGTTTAGAGGCCACCTAAATAAGGTCAAATCATAGCAATCTAATTGTTAAATGTGTTAGGAAATTACTATGCCAAGAATCAGTTGGTGAAACTGGAACTTGTAAAACCTTCAATTCCGAACTGTGAAAATATAATTTTAATAAAACTATGTATTTATTTTTCTAGTCCCGACCGAGGCCAATGCATGTGTTCGTCCTTCATTGCCGCACGGCGTATACGTCGTAGGTTAAGTAAGTGACTTTTTACAAATAATCACCAAACCACATATTTTGACCACTTTTCATCAGGTGGACCGCATGCTCGTGTGCCGGCCTAGATTATTAATATATAAAACAAAAACACCTGAAATTACTCACACTACTCACATTAATCGCAACATATTGCTCTTAATTGAACTGACGGTAACAATTAGAATCAGTAAGTACGTATAGGTAAGAATAGATACATCAAAATTGACCATATTCTTTCTTTGTTCATGCCAATAATAATGATATATTTTCAGATCGCGAAGACATACCTGCATGGGCCGCACAAATAGAGGAGAGGCGAGTAGCCGCTGAGGAAGAACTGGCGGCGGTGGTTACTGGCATCAAACTATTATTGGAACAGCTGGTAGAGGTGCTGCGAAACCCGCCACAACATCATCCACCAACTTAAGGGATAAAATACAGAGCGCCGTTATCTCGATAAGATATTTTTTAATATGTTGGCAGGGTTTTTTAAGTTTAATTGTTGTAAGCAGGCATAAATCTACATATACCTATCTTCTATTAATATTTCTTACGTTTATTTTCTCTGCTTTCAAAATAAGTGCATAACAATTTCATTACAAAACACAAGTACAATGCCGAATGTGGATTAGCCGGGCTGGTCCGAAGGTATATTCTGTGCTGGGAATTGCTATCATATTCGTAAATATTTCCGCCATTAAAATTTATTGGCTTGATTATATTAGATAAGTATTTTTTTTATATTATTTTATTTAGCATTTTTTATTAATAATCTTGTTGGTTTATACTTGTTATAATATCTAATTTTACCTAATGTACACTTTCCTAACTCTAGTTTTTAATGTACATAATTGTCACCCATGTGGCATGGCCGTGGGACAGCCTGTATACCACGCAAACTACTCCATCCTGCGATATAACTGTGTGAATGTAATTCGAAAGGATAGTAAAATTAAGTTTAATGTGATTAATACAAGTGTAAGTTTGTATGGAAAATATAATTATTTTGTTACATATTTCAATTATTGTTCTTATTTCATAAACACGAGTTATTTCATATGAAATTGGCGTTTTGTATGGGAGGAATAAAAAGTGTTTTATTTTTGTAAAATATATTTAATTAATCAAAGTATGCACCTTTGTTATCTATGCACTTTTGCCATCTCATTGGTAGTTGTAGGCCCTTTACAAAAAACCATGGGGGCGAGAATCAATAAACTCTTTAAAGGCGTTTTGGACTGCCGCATCGGAGTTGAATTTTTTTCCTTGTAAGATGTTGTCCAAATTCCGGAAAAATGGTAATCTGTTGGAGCAAGGTCCGGGGAGTATGGTGGATGTCGCAGACATTCCAATTGTAGCTCATCTAACTTAGTGGTTGTTTGTTGTGCAGTGTGTGGTCTTGTGTTGTCGTGAAGCAGCAGTGGCCTAGAGCGACTGAGCAATCTCGGTTGTTTAGCAGCTAGTTCTTCCTTCATGGTTTGCAGTTGCTGACAATAGATATCTGCCGTAATCGTTTGGCCAGATTTTAGAAAGCTGTAGTGAACGACACCGGCGCTAGTCCACGAAACACTCACAAGTAACTTTTTCTGAGTCAATTTTCGATTAGCGCAGGATTTGGCTGGGTCTCCAGGGTTCAGCCATTGCGACAGGCGCTTCTGATTATCGTACAGTATCCACTTTTCATCACAAGGAATGATTCGATTTAAAATCCCTTCATTTAGTAAAGGGGGACACGTCGACTCATTCGAACGTCTGAGTCCCCCTCACGCCCTGCGTTTCTCGTAGGTACCTATCTACTAACATCCAAATCTGTGAGTTTTGTTCTTAGTAGGTAATAGGTAACTTCTTTCATTTCATCTTTGTGTGCAGTGCACCGTCTGCCATGAGGAAGATGAGGAATAACTTCCCCACACAACACGTGGAAAGCTTCCTTCGTGAGCCGAAAGTATGATACAAAATCATCGTCAGAGAGGGCCAACGTATTACTGGTATCGCGGATACCTCGTCTCACTTTGGAAAGGGCCTGCTTTCGGCGCCGATCGTCCATGACAGCCAAAAGAATTGCTCGTGCCATAGCCGCTCCAAAATTTAGATAAAATAATTTTATAAATCGCGATGGAATCACTGTAGTTTTTTTCACGACGCATAATCATCACATATTTACCTTATCTCTATATATAAAAATTTCACGGCCAAATTAAGCTGAAAAACTTCAAATAACAAGGATAGATTATAACTTGAAAAATAAAGTATATCGGTATACTTTTCTTTCGACCAATCACAAGTTACAATGGCCTTTAGAAACACCTCTCGACTTGTTTCTTACTTTCAAAGTATTTGTTAGCAACACACTCTGTCATTTCAATCGAGATTCAAATACGTGATCGCTATTTTCATACAAAACTAGTTTATCGATAGTCTAGAAATTGCTATCAAATCATGTGTTGCTAACACGAAGTTACATGATCGCATTACTGTCATTTTTGACACTTCATTGCAATTTTATGTTAGCAACCGACTTATAAAATAGCCCCGCTGATTCTACATTATAATAGTATATTGGTAATAGTCAAGAACTTTATACATAACACAATAGTCTATTCTTGTCTTTTAATTTTCTTTGATTCAGACTCTATGGGTCCATGGAACTAGAATCATGGAATATGTTTGGCCAAAGAGAAAAATAATATATAATAACTAGCTGAGCCCGCGACTTCGTCCGCGTGGATTAACAAAAAAGCCCGCTACCGCGTTCTGAGCCCGCACGACAGAACCCATTTATTAATTTTTTAAAATTTTGTTTTTCTAAAATAAAAGTAGTTTAAGTTACTGCTTATAACATCAGCTATCTACCAGTGAAAGCCCCGTCAAAATCGGTTCACCCGTTTCGGAGATACTCTTTGATTTCATGTGTTTTTATTATTTTACGCGGAACCCTAATAATTTTTCAAAAATTAAAGTAGCCTAAGTTACTCCCTATCACATCAGCTATCTGCCAGTGAAAGTCCCGTCAAAATCGGTCCAGCCGTTTCGGAGATTACCCGGAACAAACACACAGACAGACAGACAGACAGACAGACAAAAAAAATTTTAATCGCATTTTTGCTATAGGTGTCGTATGTACTTTCATATGCATTTAGTGAAAAGGTGTTATTTTGATATTACAAACAGACACTCCAATTTTATTTATTTGTATAGATGTATAGATAATGTTTCGCGCTCTTTTTTAATTGCATAGAATAGAAGTGAAGTGAAGAATAAGTAAAGTACTAAGCAGGTACGTAAAGAAAAGCGAGAAAAACTGAAACGTGAACTGTGCAACCATTTTGTGGCGGCGTAGTATTGTATTCTCTTTGATTTTGTGTGCCTGTTTTGCTTTCGTGATCGTCATAAATGTTTAAATTGGAATTGCCCAACATGCAAGATGAAAAAAATGCTATTTTTCAAATGCGATTTCCTCAGAAATTATGGTATTTGCTTAATTTACGAACAGATGCTATTTTGTGGGGTGGCACTGGAAGAACGATTCTATTGAATTATCGTGTGCTTCATAATTATTTGCAATGCGACCATTCCATCTTTAAAACCACAAATATTTCAAGCTTTGTAAGACAATTAAATTTGTATGGCTTTAGAAAAGTTACTTCACATTTGCAAGACCCATTGTGCAACTCCAGCAATCCATACATGCATGAGTATGTCCATGATTATTTTCAATACGGCAGACCCGAATTATTGAACAAAATAACTCGGAAAGCTTTAGCTATGAAAAGAAACTTTAAGCCTAAGGTTTGTGAAAAGTAATAGGTGCTTACTTTAAGTGCTTCTTGTTCTGCTATAATTTTCAAATAATTAATGGGTTTTTATCTACCTAACTATATTTACAGAACCTGTACAGTAATGTGGAGCAATTGATATATTTAACGCCTCTTCAGAAGGCACGCAGAGCATTGCGTATGGCCCTGAAAAAAGCTGCTCAAGATTTGTTTGTGCAAACTTCCCCAAAGCAGTTCTGTAATTTCAAGTTTGAATGTGAAGGTGGGGTGTGCTATGTTACGAGGACTACTAATTTCTATAACTTGATAAATATACCTATTTACTGTGGCCGATATTAATCTATCTCAAATTGAGAGCCTGCTTGTAATATCTAGTACCAAATAACATCTTATAGATGTATTCAAGTTCACTCAGTATTATGACTTGACAACTGGCACCAATTTCAGATTCTCAAGATGATTACTGTGAAGATGAAGAAAATACTGAATTTGACTGGTTAATGTCTAATGACAATGCTACTCCAGGAAATGTCTTGCCTGAAACAGGTTTCTTATCCTCAATTCCTATATACCTTAATCCATGTTACCTACGGATCCTCGTAATCCTTTCCTTTCCACAGCCAGTGAAATACCCAATAATGAAATTGCTATTCCCGAGGATACTGGAACATACAGGTCAGCCAAACAAAAAAATATAAAACCAAATAATATCCCTATTGCAAGTATCATGAGATACAGAATTATCTCACCATTAAATACCAGCTATTTGTAATAAATAAAATTTGTTGCAATCAGTAAGTACATATCCATTTCCAAAATGGTCCTAAAATGGAACAAAGGATTAAACTACTACCTCTTTGCTTGATGCATCGAGGGTTAACCATTTAAATTTTAAATGATACAACAAAGCTTTTTTTATAATTTTTCTAGGGAATCTCAAGATAGTCTGATGAATTTCAATGATGAATCATGTCAACAAAACAATGACAATTTCCCAGCACAATTTCTGAGCATGCCAGATCTAGAGCCAGAACCTTCTGAGAATTCTGGTGTTGAGCTATTAGCTGAATTTAATATTGATGATGATACAGACCAGAAAATTGGAGAAAGTAAGGATATCAATCAAAATTCTTTGAATTGTGTTCTGCCCTCTATTAGTAATGACCACATTGATGATGTCGCCATGACTGAGGTATGTTACCAATACTGATCATCAAGTGAGCAACATAACCAATTTGATTCTTCTGCAGGCACCTAATTTCAAGTATAATTAATTTTCCAGAAAAACACTGAGAACTCCGATCATTATCATGGAGAGTGGGACCAAATGTTCAATGACATCATGACTAACAAGGGGTCTAATCCAGAGTGTAGTTCTGATTTGAAAGAACTCTATTCGCAAATATCGAAGACCATTGATTTACTTAACTCTTAAACTAGATTTGGATTAGAATAAAATAGTTTTTTATATCCTTAAACCTTGTATTAGATATAGAAAATGTAACACCATACTAATAATTACTTCTTCTGCTTTTTCTTCTCTGCTTCCTCCTCCTTCTCTTTTTCTATGATCGATATATGATGGTTGATTGTATCAGAGTCCAACATTTGCATTGGCTGGCCACGTCTCATCACTGCTATCTCCAAATTCTTTTGCCCAGATTGAACCACTTCGAGAAGTGCACGAATCGCAAGCTGAAATATTTAAGAAATAACTTATTCTCTTTTACTGGAAACAAGTAGTGTTTACACCTACACAATGAGACAAATACTCCAAAGTAGAAAGCCAACTTAAATGAAAATCTAAATTATTTGAGTAAGTATACTACTGTAACCTTTTGAGTCACAATTTCAAGCTAAAGGAACATTGAAAAATGAAACTTACTTTCACGGCACCATTTTCTGAAGCCACCTCTTCAGATGTATAGTTTTTCTCTAAGAACTCTCTAACGGTCTTTGCAGATCTACCAGTTGCATTAGCTTTCCACTCGTAATATATACCAGAGGGTTCTGTTTGGAAAAGGTGCGGTAGACCATCATAATCGAAACCACCAATTAGACATGAAATACCGAAAGGCCGACGACCGTTGCTCTGAGTATACTTTTGTTTTAGCCCAGCTATGTATCTGGTAATGTATTCTAATGTCACAGGGTCCTCGACAGTCAGCTTGTGCGACTGGCACTCTATCTGCGCCCTATTTATCAGAATTCTCGCATCTGCGGTTAAACCGGCAAATGCCATTACGACATGGTCGTCAAGAAGGCAGATTTTTCTCACAGTTCTCTCTTCTTGTAACTTCGCCACGGATTTCTTCTCAACACCGAGTACGACAACTTCAGCACCTCTAACACCGACCTTTAAATGAAGATAATAGGTGTAAGTAAGTGAAAAAAGGGGAATAGTGAGAATAACCAAGTGAATACTTACAGCAGTTGAACCTTTACGGACAGCTTCTTGAGCGTATTCTACTTGAAGTAAATGACCATCTGGAGAGAAAACTGTAATAGCCCTGTCGTATCTCGCCGACATTTTGATATTATTGTTAAAATGAGCTTATTTTGCAATTCACGATAAACTTCAACTTTGAGAAGGAAGAATGCCGATGTTAGTGATGTGCTCTCTATTCAATTAGAAATCGATTTTACATGTCACGAGAGTATCTATCGATATTAATTTTATGGAGTTTTTTTCTATGTGTATACTTCCTATAGAAAAATAGGGCATCAACGTGCGACTTTCAAATTGAATTTATTCACTAATTTTGCCCAATTAGTGTAGAAATAAACATTAGAAAATTAAATTGTTGAATATGGGCTATTTGGACAATATAGAAAATAAATATTGCCAGACTAACAGCAACTGCATGGTCCTAAAACTAAGCAACCCTTGTACTTTGCTAGGTACACCAAGCGGTCGTGATATCCATCCGCAGATAGATAAGGTACATAAGATAAATATCATCTTACTAAGATTAAGGTCATTGGGTTCGAAATACAACGCAAAAACAATTACGTTGCGTGGGCGAAGCCGCAGGCAAAAGTTAATTCAAATAAATAATCGATACCCAATTAATCGGGTATGGTTATCGATACATCACTATTGGATGACAACAACTTTTTGAAAATATTTCGCTCATAGACAAAATATTATGGAAACCATGATGTAGTAGTAATAGTAGTAATATTCGTCCAATAGGACAGGCGAAGGAACTAGTCCATACTGCCAAATCTGAAGTTGACTGTGTCATTGATAATATTTCTTTATCCGTTTTTCCTATATTTTAGTCAATATAAAGGCACAAGTGCCAAATCTTTTATTATTGTTCTCATCACAATTTCTCCATCATACAGTCATTTATATGTTTCTTCTTAGTCATTTGTTAAAATTGTCAAATCCTTGATTGTTTGTCTTGTCCAGTGGTCTTTTCATATTCTTGTTTCAGTCTTCATTCATAGTCCCTTCAAATATCTCCAAGCGTGGAGATGATAAAGTCATAGATAGGCGTAAAATTATCAGGGCAAGCTAAGAGTTTCTGAAGGGAAGGCGGGATGTTTTGATATTTTTCCAGTAACTGATCTATGAGCAACAGACGTTGCATGTTAAAAGCGGGACATTTAAAGAAAATATGTTCTAGCGTTTGGTCTTCTTGTAAATTGCATTCAGTGCATTTAGGAGAAGAAATTATTTTCATGCGGTGTAAATGGAAATTAAATCGGCAATGCCCAAATCTCAGTCTCATAATTTGTGTGTAAAATTTTCGGGTGAGATAATTTTTGTTGTCATCTGCAAACCAAGGCTTTTTACCCACCTCCTTATTAATACCGGCATACCATGCTCCTTTACTCTGAATAATTTCGTTTCTCTCTTCCAGCCATTGCTTATTAATCTTTGCTCGATATACGGGTACCAAATCTTGCCACGCACTTGATATATTTTGAATATTGCCACCCAAATTGTTCGTTAGTCTGGCAAGGTAATCTGCACTTTCGTTACCTTTCACGCCCACGTGCGCTGGTGTCCATAATAGCATAATATATTTGGATGCTGCTAAATTTACCAAGGTTTCTTTTATTTCAAAAAGGAGATGATGTGTGTTATTGATACCGGCTCGTCTCAAGGCCTTCAAAACGGACATACTATCGGATGCAATAATAAAGTGAGATGCACTGGAACACATTACATCGTTTTTTATATATCTCAAGGCTTGTAAAATCGCTGTGGCTTCAGCCGAGAAAACTGTGTAAATGGCAGGTAATCGAAGTCCTCGACCGTACTTTTTGTCCATATGATAATATGCAGCTGATACACCTGTTTCGCTCTTCGATCCATCTGTGTAGATAACTTGGTAATTGGTCCAATGTGAAAGCTTTTCGTAAACATCCTGTTTGGTTCTTAAAGTATGGTCTATTAGTATGTCTGTTGAAGGAAATTTACCTTCAAAAGTTCCATGATAACATGCCCAATTGTCAGCATGATAAATATTATTATTTTTAATGTATGTTGAAATGTCAGTATAGTCAAGAAGAATGTAAGGGTATTTGGAAGAGAGAGAGGAGATGAAGCTAAAAATCTGGAATCATTTAACTTGGTCAGAAGAGGATGATTGCTAACAGAATTAAGTTTTAAAATGAATTTGAACTTTAAATATTTATATCTAATAAGCAAAGAAGAGATATTGCATTCAACTTGCATTGAGACTATAGGGGTTGTCTTCATAGCCCCTGTGATCAAACGAAGATTACTGTTTTGAATTTTTTCCAGTTTGTTTACTAAAACAGAGTTGGAAGCATAGCAATAAAAGCTATATTCAAAGTGAGAACGGACTATAGATTTGTACAACATAAGTAAAATTTTTGGATCATCTCCCCAATAAGTTCTGGCAAGTGATTTCAATATATTGAAAGCATGCAACGCTTTGTCAGCTAAACCATAAACATGTCTTTGCCATGATAAATTCCTGGCAAAAATAACACCTAGAAACTTAACCTCATCATAAACAGGAAGTAAATTACCATCATAAATGATGTTGGTAAGTAAAGATCTAGATCTGCTAAAAGCTATGACTCTAGTTTTGTTTGAATTAACATCTAACTTTAAGTAATTAAAGTAGCATTTCAAATCTTTCAATGCATTATTTAGCTTACTTTCTACTGACCTTATGTTAGTACCAGTGCAATAAACTGTCAGATCATCTGCATATTGTAAACTATTTACATCAGTACCTAATATGTTATTTAACCTATGTATATACAAAATGTACAACAAAGGACTCAATATCCCTCCTTGACACACACCCTTGTATGATAATTGAGGTCCATACAAATTGTTTTTTCTTTTTACATATACAAATCTACCATTTAAAAAGTTGAAAATCCATGTTATTAACTTTACAGGTATTCCAAGAAGATATAATTCATTAGCAAGGATGTGATGATCTACATTATTGAAAGCACCGGTGATGTCAAAAAAAATACTAATCAAGAACTTATTGCTAGCAAATGCATTGTGTATATCTAAATTCAAATGATTTAAACTTTCTACAGCGGAATGTCCTTTCCTAAAACCAAACTGATTGCAAGGTAATAACTTTTTGGATTCTATAAAATATTCAAGACGCTGTTTTATTAACTGTTCAAATAATTTAGCTGTACAGGAAGTAAGAGCTATAGGCCTATATGAGTCATGATCATTTAAATCTTTACCAGGCTTGAGTATAGGAACAAGGCAATCAGTCTTCCATGATTTAGGAATGACCATATTACTCCACAGTGAATTAAATATATTTAAAACAATTTTTTGACTAAATGAGTCAAGATTTTTGAACATTTTGTAAGATATGTGATCTAAACCAAAAGCAGTGTCCTTACGAGAATATATAGCACTTGTAAATTCGGAAAATGTAAATGGTTTTAAGAAGAACTTGTTGACATTGTTATCAGTGTTATTGACTGGAGGATCAAATGTTGACAAATTAGTAGGATTGGAAGTGTATTTGTCTAGAAATTGTTGTATCCATCTGTCATCATTAGAATGATTATGTGGAGTAATATAGGTTTTATTAAATTTTCGAATACTGGACCAGATAGTTGATAATGGAGTTAGCCGATTGAATGAATTGCAGAGTTCTCTCCATGCAGTTTGTCTTTCGCTATTTATGGTTAACTTCTTTAGAGCTTGCTGCTTTTTAAATAATAGGTATTTTTCTATTGTAGGATTAGCTTTGAAGTCCAAATAAGCAGACTTGCATTTATTAACAGCCTGTGTACAGATATGGTTCCACCAAGGCAAATTCAACTTTCTTTTTAATTTACTACAACTCTGAGATACTGAATTGTAGGGTTTATTAGCAGTATTAGCTTCAGAAACACCTTCTAGCAGAATGTTACATAACATGTCATAACACATATCTGAATTGGATAAATCAAAATTGGAATTATTTAATTTTAAACGTACCACATGTTGATACTTCGTCCAATCAACACACTTATAATTAGGACTGAAATAATTAGAATTAACATTACTGTTATTGTTTATATTTTCAGGGTTACATACAAGGGTTGTGACTGCTGGAAGATGATAACTACAAAATGAGTCATCATGCACATGCCAGTTACATCTTAAGGCTAATAAGGGAGAAACAATTGTAAGATCCAACGCATTTGGCTGCCATGTATGAGATCCAACAGTTGTTGCTGAACCATTGTTCAACAAGCACAAGTTATTGTCATTTATAACATCTAGAAGGGTTGTACCACGTGCATCTGTAGACACACAACCCCACACAGTATGATGTGCATTAAAATCACCAGCTAGTATTAAAGGTTGTGGAACAGACTTTATCAAATTGTCAAGCTGTATATAGTTAAAATTAGAAGGAGTAGCAGATGTTGGACTGTAAAAACTAACTATTGATAAAGTTTCATTGTTTATATATATTTGAATGGCTATATTTTGTAAAGAACTATCTGCATAAGTTTGTATCTTTTTATAATTAATATAATTTCTAATTAATATTGCAACACCATTATGTTTAGATCCAATATCTAATCTTTCTATTTTATAACCTTTGATATTTATTGTTTTCGATGGTTGTAACCAAGTTTCAGAAATTAAAGCTATATGTATATCATTTTCGTATAAATAGTGTGAAAAGACATGCTTATGACTTAGCAAACTCTGAGCATTCCATTGGACTATATTGAGCTTATCCATTAGTTTTAGTTGTACTGTTTTTACTTATATTAAAATTATCCAGTAAAATTGTTTTAATGACGTCAGATGTTATGGGACTGTCTGATTTGGTTTTTTGCGCGCTAATTTTTATAATAGTGGATATAATTAAGTTCAAAATACGATCAGATTGCAAAAAATTTTGAATATGATGGTCAGATTTCGTTTTGGTCAAGTCAGGGAAATTTTTGTCATTGAATAGATCGACATACTTCTTTTGTTTGTATTTATTATTATTCTTTTCAATTTCTTCTTTTCGTTTAGGACACTCTGCCGAAATAGATATGTGATTGCCATTACAATGCACACATACTGCATCTTTTACAGCTATAGTACATTCTTTAAAATGGTGGCTGCCGCCACAAATAGAGCATTTCTGGGTATTTTTACAAAATTTTCCAATGTGGCCATATCGTAGGCACCGCAGGCACTGGCTTACTGGTGGTATAAAAACGCTTACCTGAAAATACCAGCTGTTAATGTCTACACTGTCAGGAAGCGTGGGACATGAAAAGGTAATTGCAACCGTCTGTGTAGGTAGCAGAATCGGATTTCCATCTTCGTCACGTCCACGGCGCATCAGGCGTCGTACAGACACTACGTCTTTAGAGCTGGAAATGCCGGTATAAATGTTAGAATTGGACATGTAAGTGGGAACACCCCGTATTACTCCTGTTATTTCAGTTAGTGTCGCAGGTATTGTGGCTTTTAGATCCAAGTCTTTCTGGACTTTAATATTATTTAGAGCCATATTTGCCAGGCCGGGCCGCTCGAATATAGCCGCGACCTTATATCGGTTGATACGTTTGAACCGTTTTATGCCTTTATGATGCCGCTTAAGGACCGCGCCTAGCGACATCAGATCACGATCGCCAATGGGTTTCGTGGAATCATTACTTTCATATATGACTAAATATTCAAAATTTCCGCCGTCCTCGGGATACTGACGGACGTAATTGTCGACTTTAAACACTTTGTACTTATCCATCTCATCATCGTCGGACTCCGACCTAGACGGAGGATGCTCCTCTTCTACCTTCCGTTTTTTTTTCTTCGCCGTCATTCCGGCCACGGTCAGGCCTCTTCAATAAAGTTTAATTCTCAAATTAAGTGAAATTTAATTTTTATGTTTAAAAAACGCGCCCACTCCGTTCAAAATTTTCCCGCCTTTTTCGAAACCATGATGTATTATAACAGTTTTTATTTCGCGTCTGTCATCTTCTTGGTAGCCATCATTTATAAGTACAGACTTGTAAATTATTCATTATAAGTTGATTATAAGTCTGTACTTATAAATTATGGCTACCAAGAAGATTATATATAACTACAGAGTTGTAATATTTTTTTATATTACTGCCATACTCCGATACAGTGACAAGAGGCCAAAATATCCTGAATGTATTCGTTAATTCGATACTATCGAATATCGATGTATTTTGATTAACACCTCTATGGCACAAAGCTAGCAAGCAGCACCAAAGGCAAGATAGAATCGGAAAGATTTTGCAATATGGCGGCCAAAATGGCGGCGGCAACGAATGACTTCGAGCCGTGGCTGAGTGAGAAATTAAAATCATTAAAAACTGATGAAGGGGTTTTTGGGTCATATATATCGGGTATTTTAGAAAGCGAGGATAGCGTAGAAGATAAAAAAGATGCATTAGAAGGCATACTATCGGAGATAGTGGTAAGCAATAGCGAGCTGTCAGGCATGGGCAGTTTGTTTTTTTTTTCTAAATGTATTTATTTCGACAGGAAAACGATATCGGGATTCATATAGATGAAATATTAGAGAAATGGGAGTCAAGTCGACCGAAAGAAGATACTTCCAAGCCCGTAGCGGATGTGGATGCCCAGCTAGCCAAGTTGCTAGAGTCCCAAGCTCCAGCCACTACGACGAGACGAGAATACACCGATGAGGAGAAGAAAATTCGTGAAGCTATTCTCTCGCAGTACAGTCAGCTTTCTGATAATGAGGTAAATTTCAAGAAATACCTAAGAATAACTAACATTATTACTTCGTCTGAGGAAAATACCTACGGAAGAGTGAGGTTATGATTTGGTACTGTCAGGTTTCACCTTTTTTACTGATTGACTATTCTTCTATTGGATATTTCAGGCTGATGTAGAACACGTGGAAGACACAGAAGGCCAAGATTTAGTGAAGAATACAAATGCTTCAGATGTAGCAGCAGCAGCCCGCGAGCGACGAGAACTGGCGCGACAGGAAGCACAGAAGAAAAAGGAAAAAGACAAGGAAGATAGGTGAAGAATTATTTCTTACCAGGGTTTTGAAATTTGTTGAATTTTTGAGCACTCAGGGTTCATGAGTCCAGTTGCATGCAAAAGTTTGTATTGCTGTGAACATATGACTCAGTATTGGTTAAGATTGCTACTGGACTTATGAACACCACTTTACATATCTGACTGGTGAAGGTTTCATGACCCCAGTGTGGGATTAACGCATCTCCCTATATAGGCTGTTAATTTTTTGCCACCCTTAACTCTACCATTGTCAGTTACTAGATTATTTTTACAATCCAACAATGTGTTTCAAAATGCTCATGACATAGTTTTGGGTATATTTCTGAGCTGATCAAACACTCTAAAGGGGGTTGTTGCCGTTTGTCCCCAAATTTTCCGCCCCTAAAATCTGCCACCTAAGGCTCAAGCCTACTCAGCCTGCTGGTAAATCTGCCACTGCATGACCTAGTGGTCTATGCATTTGGTGCAACAGATCAGGTACCTTATCCTGGTGGTCTGCATGTTATCAGATTACATTCCAGATCATTATACTGTAACGTCTGTAGCCAAAGTAAGCATTGTTTAATTTAAGCACAAAATATTTGTTTGGATGGTGATATTTAACCCTAATATATTGGTGTCAATTGGTCCACATAGAGGTTTTATTGGATATTTAATGCTCATTATCCTATTCTATACAACAGAGTATTATTAAAATTTGGTGTGTAATCAGCTAATTGTTTAAAAAAACACTTTCAGAGAAAAACAAAAACAACTAAAAGAAGATAAGAAGGAAAAGCGCAAGACACAAAAAGGCGAAAGGAAGAGGTAGCAACCTAGACATTCTAAATGAACATGCGTGGCTGTTCACCATCGCTTTGTGAAAGACCCTGGTATCCTGGCAATATGGCTTAACATAGCACAAATACAAGCCAAACATTTGTGTATTCATAATGTTAATATACCTACATGCAATATAATTATTATTCTTTTTAAACATACAAATAAGAAAGTGGTTACAATGGGAGCCCTATTTGTAGATGTGACTATAATTTTAAATCAAAATTTAAATTTTACATTCTGATTTGAGTTTTACAAGTATGTGTGTTATTATGAAAATGTAAATTCATTTGTTAATGGGTAATTCATTTCTGAATTGTGTAAGAGAGTGCTGCCTTAATTAATTATTAGAGTTATCATAATTATGTAACAAAGCTCTCCAGTTCGAATTATTTATATGTATCTAGATCATAGTATTTAATTGCCTTTTAGCCTGAAAATGTATCATTTTGTAGGCTAATGGTTGATTCATGCTGAAATAGTAGTTGTCAGCAATAATAGCAACATTACTTATCATTTTCAACTTTGTGCGTATTGTTAAAGTTATAGGAGTTGTTTGTTTGGATTTTTATATCCCCTCGGCTGATACTATAAATTGCTCCCAAGCTGCCATTTCTGTGTGAATTGGTGTTAAGGCATTTTTTGATTAAAAGATTAATGTGGCAGATTTGTCAATCGAGATATCATATGGTTATAATCACTCAGCCACACCTGCTGCAGTATTTTATACCTATTTGTAATAGTAAATATGTACAGTTAAACATGAATTTAGAATACACCATTTAATATTGATAGTCAGTCATCCCAGGGAATGCTGTTTAAAATGTAGACATGATTTGAGTCTGTGTAATAATAAATGCTTTTCAACAAGTTGACATAGGATTAAAGATTGATGCACACTGCTGTGAATCTACATATTTAAGGCGCGAATTAATTAATCAATCTCAAGTCTGAGAGTAGTCTTGGAAATATCATTATTTTGTCACATTAGTACAAAATAACACATCAAAAGCGTACTCAAGATTGTTCTCAGACTTGTGATTGATTTATGAATGAGCCGAAGTGTTTGATCTATGATTTAATCAAAATAAATGGTTTTGTAATATAAAATACGTTTCGTTATAATGGTGGATATTCTTGGCTGTTTATGATCAGATTTAATCATCTTTATACTATATAGAATTCCAGTGTGTTTGTTATTCTTCCTCTCCAAACAGCTTGACCGATTTTGATGAATATTTTTTGAAGTGATAACTTTTATTGGGAGGGTAAAACGCTTCGTAACGTAACGCGTTACGGCGCCAATCTGTCAGTTTAAGTTATCACTTCTGTCGAGCGTCCCGAGGCGCACACGTATTTTTTTGTTACTTATGAGGTCACCTGGATGGTTCTAACCTTTAGTTAGATCCGGTAGGTGGCGCCTTTGTCGACATCCAAAAAATAAAATCTACATTAGCAAAGCTGCGGGAAGAAGGTAGTACATAACAATAAAAGTGAAATTCTAATAAATTGATGTTGATGGTTGTAACGTCGCAAATTGTAGTCATGAAACTTATTTTGTTGAAATTTAATTTCATTTTTCACTGTACAGTTTAACAGAATTGCTTTTAGTCATTATTATAGTTATTTATTTATACATTACATGTGTAATATTGCAATAAAATCACATGTGTATGTAATATATTTCTTTTATTTACATAATATCACAGTATTAAACATCTCATGCCCTTAGGCTTATACGTTTTTATTTGATAATAGTTAGATATAAACAATTGAAAATATCAGCTGATAATATGTACAAACAACATATGCCTATCCTCAGAGGTAGGCCAACAAGTGTAATTTTTCTATTTTTATCAATATGTCTTACATCAAACCCAAGTGATATTTGCAGTTCACTTAAATAAAATGACTAGGTTGAGTCATGCTGCATCACAATTTAATGAGTCACTATAACCTTTCCTTCTCTTGATGCAGTTATTCAGTACTCAACTCTTCAGTAACAATGAAATTATGGGCACTTCCAGCATAAATCTGTGTTATTACTGAACTTTTACTTATATCCAAGGCAACTAAAGTTGGCTGTAAAATATTCTGTTTTGACTCTATTCCTGTATTCATGTGTTCGTTCCATCCCCATGCCCAGAGAGTGTTGTCCGTAGCCAAGCAAATAGTGTGCTCAGATCCTAAAGCAATATCTTTTACCTGTCTACCATCTGAAAAATAAACAATTCCATTAATTATATTTAAGAGACTTCATATAGTCTTGAAGCAATGTTTGTATATTTTTATTTTCTATAGGTATATACAGATATGACACTATTTAATTACCTGGCAAGCTGACATGAGTATAGAAATCTGGTCTCATATGCTGGGTGCCAAGTTGTCCAAGATTATTTCTACCCCAGACCAACATGGTGCCATCCTCCAACCACAATAGCACATTTGTCCAGCCACTTAACAGTTTCAAAACTTTTTGTTTTACATCTATGTCTATTTTATTTGGTTTATATACTTTCCTGTACTTTTGTGAACATAAAAGTAATTGGCCAAACTTGTTATCTCCCCACACATACAAAGCTTTTTCCTCGGAACTCCATGCCACTGTGTGGTTTTGGCCACAAGCTATGTGGGAAATTTTACCAACATCAAGTACTCTCTGGAATCTATCAGAAGAGAGCACATCTTCTCCTAAGCCAAGCTGGCCATGTTTTCCACATCCTGTAGTCCAAACTTGATGTAAAGAGTTCACAATGGCTGTATGCCTGAGGCCCATAGACACAATACATGCATTTGCCTGAAGTTTAATAGGTTTCATAGTTTCAGAGAAGTAACTTTTGGGCAATCCTAATTGCCCATGACTGTTGGAGCCCCAAACAAACAAGAAATGGTCATCTGTTACCCCACAACTGAAGTCCCAGCCACATGCTATGTCTTTAAAATGTATACCACTTAATTGCCATGTTCTTTCGAAATTATGTGTTTCATTGTCTGTTGCTAATTGCAGTCTATTATTCCAACCACATGAATAAAGCTTTCCTTCATTGTCAAGTAGCAGCGAGTGGCCACCTCCGCATGCTATTTGTTTGATTTTGTTATCATACAAGTGTAATGCTACTCTGCTTGACTTATCCACTTGTTCATTTGCAACGCCTAAACCTAACTGTCCGTGTGAGTTGGCACCCTGATAAGAAGAAACATAATTTAGATGAGGTGAAATACAAAAAAATACATAAATATTAGTAAGCTGAAAGCAAGAATGGATTATGTTGACAACCGTTTGAATCCTTGAATTATTTTATAGAATAGAATAAACCTTCGTTTTTGCACTTACCCATGACCACAGTAACATAATTAGAAATAATTATCTCATAAAATAACAAAACATAACCCCAAAAGTAGCTAACTAAAAACGTCAAATGTCGATACTGTCAATGTCAAAAAAAAATGTCATTCTATGCACACTACGGTTAGAAGAAAAAAGGCGTAGTCAGAGTAGAGACAAGACAAAAGTAGACGAGCTACTGTGGGCCACTGTCACAATCCGTGTGGTACTTACCGTACTCACAACCATAGGCATATTATTTGGGTACATGCCGTATTTACACGTTTCAACTTGACAAGCTGATAAGTTCATACTTACTTAGATAATTAACATGGAAAACGCAGGGCAAGTTGATGGGTAAGTTTGTACCGTGTTTACACGCAAGGCACGCAAGCAAGTATCTACTACCTACCAGTAATATCATAGACATTAGAGCAGTCGGTACAGGCTATCAGTCGCTAGTCGCTAGTCGCTAAGCGATGTTGGAGGCTTTTGGGCGGCTTGAACAACAGAGTTAGACACTACTGCCACTAGCTCATATGGTAAGAAGAATAAATTGTCTTCTGCCAACTTGAATGGTGTAAACCGGATAAACCGGCTAAAGGTTTCCTAAAGCTAAAGGTCTCAACTCTACCAAAGGCCTTAACGCACCTATTCAATTTAAATATGTATGAGATAAGGGTAAGTAAGTAGGTAGGTACCTACCTACATTACATCTATGTACCTACAATTTTTTCTTGCTTTGACTTTTGTGAAAGGTTTACTTTTCTAGATTTTACATGACGCATATTTCTCCTTACCATATTATTATCATGGGTAAGCTTCTGCCGAAGTGATTAATCACGTCTCATCCGCATCTGTTGAGTTGCGAACTTTGCGCTTGTTTGTGGGATTTGTCGGAACCCTAACTTGAGAAAGTTTATTTCATATATCCTCGCTTCTCCAGACAATTGCTGTAGGTAAGTAATTATTGAATTTAAGGGCAGTTAAGGGTACATGTGTAGTTAGAACATTAAACATACTCCTTGAACATACTGTTTATGTTCGTTTGATAGGTAAAATATAAACAATATTGTGCACAAAATTAATTATAGGTCATTTGGAAAAAAGTTAATAATTAGTTAATTACTTGCTTAAGTAGAAGTTTTTAGGCAACAGGCAACAGCAATAGTACTTACTCAGTTCTATTCGAAAACTCACGTGTTACTGGAAATCGTTACGCATAACGGCTAATCTGCGTCAACCAGGGTTAGCTTAAATGACTAATTACTTACTACTTACCGAAAAACCATACATTTTCTCAAGTTAATAATCAACTCATGCTAACCCTGGTAACTCGAACCAACTGCAAACTAAGTATGAATGCACTCGTATAGGCCATACATACTACATGATACTTATTTCATTGTGTTCGCTAGCCCGAGCTCCAACTAGTTTACAATCTGTTGAGTGGTAACTGCGACAATTACCACGAACCTATTGTCTGCAGCTGTCCTCTGCAGTTAGTACTTACAGTCTGGTAACCGCTTCGCAGATCACATCTTGTGCAAATTGCATGCGGTGAAACGTTATATCAGTAGTGTTGGAACTGAAAACATATATAACTGTGAAGTTATAACTGTCGATATGTAAAAATGGGTTTCACGAGAATAGTTAGTTGTGTGGTAAAATTTTCTTTATTATATTTGAAGGGTAAAGTTGGGGGCCGCGGCCTTGCTAGCTGATTTGAAGTATATAATGCACGACGCTCGTCCAAACAATGATGTGCGCGAATCGCACGCTCACTCGTGCCAGAGACGGGTAGAGTGTAACTACTCCAATCGATAGTCTGTCGATCGATCTATCGATTGATAGTAGAGTCTTACTTTTTATCGTATGAGCTTTCGTTCACAACTCTAGTGTCGGAGTTTTCAGCTAGTCCACAAAGGCTTCCGACATGTCTTAACTTAACGAGTGTGTTGGTAATAAGCGCTTAACGTGTCATGCGAAGCGCGAACGGAAACGCAGAATTTTAAATGCACATGTCTGCTAATTTTAAACCAATTGAAAACCATTGGTCATTTATATTATCTACGTGAATTCTTGGTCGCGTTCATCAGTAAGTAATTGTTGGCGATCCACATGTTGTCCGCTATCTGTTATCAGACTAGTGACCAGTGTCCGACAACATTGAGCACCAAGAATTTAATGGAGTACCGATTTTGCAATGAAAATAGGTAATATTAACGTCATATATGGTTTTCCGATGGAATGAAAATATATGGAGTTGGCAGACTTAGGCTCAGGTTTTTTCATTCAGGTTCATCAGGTTTGGCTGGTTCGTATAGGTATATGAACTCATTATGCATTTTTTTTTACAAATATACCTATATTTTTCTTATTCGCACGTGTCATTTGCTTTTTATACTCATACACACCATAAAAGCCTCAGCCCATTTGGCCATCATTCGTTTTATACCCGCATATACGCGAATACGTAAAACCGCCTCAGGGTTATTTATTGCCGCTGAGTGAGATACGTAATAAATAACATTCGGAGCTCCGATAGATAAAAGCTAATTTAAAATTAATGGACATATTGAATTTTTGAAAAAATCATACTTATAGCAGCTAGAATCGAATCGAAAATCGACCGGAAGTATGTCAAAGATGGCTGTTGATCTAATATAGTTAGGTAGAAAAGCATTATTTAGATGATTTAATTATAATTCACGACGAAAACACATAGATATAATAAAACTGTGTCAAAAATCACCCAGATTTGAATTGATCAAGAGTGAGATAAATGTACCTAATGCCTGTATATATAGTGTCAAATAAAAACGGTGTCAAATGGTACAAGTAGGAGCGCGCCTGGAAAGGTGGTCCCACTGGTAACTAAATATTAGAACGGGCCGCACTGCGTACTCCCTTAAATAAAACATGTCTGCCGGCTGGCCGGGGTGAATTTTTCACGCGCTGTGGCCCTACACCCTTAGAGACTGACTTTATGAGCGCGGTTCGTGCAAGACCGGTATTTTGATTATTTATTTTTAAACGACACGTGTTAGAGATCTATTTAGCGGTGATTTTTTTTTACATATAACACCGTAGATATTTTTTACAACTATTATGTGTTAATGCTTAATTAGGCATTGTTAGTTCATATTAAAGTACATTTATAATCAGGCAATCTAAGGCCAAAGTCGATGTAGATATTATATACTAGGTGAAACATAAAGGGTATACTATTTTTTTTGCAACTTTGTAAATCTCAAACTATCGGCTTTGTGGGACAGTTGAAGTACTAAAAGTTTTGTATAGACTTGTGAAATATGTCTTCAGCTGTATTCCTATAACACCTTTTGTTTTTCAAGTTTCCTCCAAAGCTGATAGTTTTAGAATTACAAAGTTAAGTTTTGAAAAATAAAGTATACCCTTTCTGTTTCAACCTGTATACCTATTTATTGAGTTTTATGTTGCAATGTTAAATTATTTTTGTTTTTTTCACTTACTTAAGATACTCGTATACCGTGACCCCTAGATCGAGCAGAGGGTGTTCTCAGTGACTCTCCATGCCAAACGGTCTTGAGCCTCTGGCTTCATTTCATTATAAGACATCCCGATTTTCTTCGCATCGTCTATCACTGTGCGCCAGGTTTGCTTGGGGCGTGTTTGCTTTTGCTTGGCGTTTTCACTTTCCTTGGGAATTCCAGTAAAAAGTTTGTCTTGGTCGGGACCAGTGCGCAGTATGTGGCCAATCCAGTTTCACTTACAACGCTTGATCTGCTGGTCGATCGGAGTTTCTGGACGCGTTCTCGTAAGTTCTTATTCAAGATTGTATCGGGCCAGTAAATAAATAAATTCGGCGAAGACATCAGTTCACAAAGAATTGGGTAAGAAGCTTTGGTACAAATACTAACAGATATTTTAACTTCTGTCATTGGTTTCTCGGAAACAGTTTGTTATTTAACATTCCATATTGAGTTTGGCTTTTGTATGGATAAGTACGTTTGCTAATGATTAGGCAAGGTTGGTTATATATACATTATTATTTAATGACGATTTTTAATACCTACTCATTTATTTATAGGTATAGGCATGTATGTATAGCTAGGTTTATTCAATAACGATATGAATGAAAATCCGCCGATGATACTTTGCATAAGCTGATACGGAACTGATCCCTAAGGGGCTTCTATAAACGTGTTTCCCCAACAAGTAGGCTCGTAACTACCTACCTACGCAAAGTGTAACTAACTTTATGAAAATATTTTTATGTTCCGCCGCAGGGATTTCCTAAAAGGTGATTTGCATTATTTTAAACAGAGTAAAATAAAGAGTCAGTGCTTATCTACGTAAAATGCAAATTTGGGTCTCTCCTGAATGTAAAGTTCACGCTTGATTTTATTTTCATGAAACGGACGCGACTGGAATTTTGAAGTCACAAAGGGCTCTAATGAAATTTGAATCTACAATTATTATTTTTTTCGGTTTTGCGGATAGATTGCCGACAAGGAGTTTTGAAGGACTTTAAGTTATTCAAGTTACTTCGAATTCGCTGTAAATGCAGACAAGCTGGATAGGTTACCTATTAAAACAGGTTCTATCGTTTAGGTATATTGAAGCCAAACTTGATAGGTATAGAATTTTTGTCAACAAACTTTTTTTGGGTAAGTACCTACTTACCTATTTCATAGTAAATTGGTACATGTTTGGTGGTAAAGCACAATTTTAGTTATAACTAGGAATCGGTGATAATATTACAAATTAAGCAGAAAATCAACCAAAAACCTTGTTTGGTTTTTAAATAGATGTTATACAAAACTAGATATCTAGTTTGGTTTTTAAATATTTACCTACGGGTTATTTTAATACGTACCTATGAACGTATGACGATATTATGGTTAAAAAGTGCGAACATGGTACTTACACAATTATAGGTACCTACTCACCACACGACTGTTGGTACGTTTCTTTTGTTTTTCCAGAACGAGGTAAATTACCCGCACTACTGTAAGGAACGACTGCTTTCGGCTACATTCTGCTGGCATTACGGCTTGAGTGTACCATTAAAAAGGGAAGAAGATGTTTTTTATTAGTACTTACGATATACAGATACAAACAGGTACTTAGGTACCTATTTCGGAAAAAATTGATCGACGAATAGTGTAAACAAGTGCTTATGAAAAGGTTATTATAGAATAATGGGACTATAGGTCAGTTATGGCTATGTTACGGTATTTATACCGAGCATACCTACCAACCTTAAGTGTATATTTTTTTTAGGATGCAGATTGTGTAAACAATCTTGGCATGCCTATTTACTCAAATTCAAATTCAAATCGTTTATTTTGTTTAGGCCTACGGGGGCACATACAAATTGACAATTTTACATATATTTTTTTCTTATATCTACAACCGGATCGGAACGCGACCTCGACTGAGAAGATCCGGCAAGAAACTCAGCGGGCTTGTCTTTTTGCATGTCATTTTATTTTTCTTTATCGCCAGTTGCTTATAATAAATAATTACAAAGGGTAGTAGATATATAAATATTATAATAGCTCCACTGATTTATTTCTTTGTAATACCTATAGAATAACTTGTTTCCTAAATGGTACGTTTATTAGGTTCAAACATGTTAATGTACGTAAGGTAAGTACGTATGTTAAATTATTATCAGAACGACTTTTAATAATTTTGAAAGACGGTTTACATTAAAAAGACATTCTAAGATTGTTTACTAAATCAGAATCTGGAAAAATACACTGTACTTAATTATACTTAATTATTTTGTGGATAACGGTGCTGGTTGCGTAATCACTCCTGATGTGTTACTACATTATATATACTTAAGCTTTTATTATGCAATTGTTTATTGTCGTGAATAAATAAAATAAAATAAAATATACTTAATTAGGTACCTTCTTACTTAGTTAAAAGTTAGCAGGTAAGTTCTATAAGTAAGTACCTACCTATTGCTATAACGCCCCTGTGTTATTAACGAAAACATTGTAATCAAAACGAAATGTTTAAACGCTTCGCTGCATTCTAGATAGGTACTTGTTTCGCCACCCGTTTGAAGGTGCTTTCCCAGGAAAAATGTTTAAAAGCACACGTTTCAAACCCGCTTAGCTGTAGATACAGATTTTTTTAAAATATGCTTTTAAATTGCATTTTGTAACTGTTCTACTTATTAGAAAGCGAAAAAACCTTTAGGTTCATCTGTGAAAACGAGTCCCCAAAAGTAGGCAAATAATGTAGGCACCTACCTACCAAGTACCTATTTTTAAAAACATGTAATTGTGAAATTATATTTCAAACTATGCTTTTCCTGTCCATCCATTCAATAACAATATCTCCGTTTATCATCAGTGATACAATTGGAAATAATTACATTATTGATTAATGTGTAATGAATATAATTTTGTGAGTATTCTGATGTTATTTCATATTAAAATATTTCAGCAAATATCAATTCCGATAATACATACAATTTATTTTGCGTATTTGAATGACACGGCCTCTTTATTAATTATTTCACAAAATTAACATTATGAACATAATTTGTTTTTTTTTTTCATTATTTACCTACGAGGCTCCCACTCCAGTTTCAGAAGAAAGGAGGTCCAGAAAACTCAGTAAAGTAGGTAGATACTAATGCAATAAACGAGTTTCTCACGTTCGTCGGTAAATCTTGGAGCGAGCTGAAGTCGGCCCGGTACCACTCTCGAAGACGAGAGGCGCCTCGAGTACCAATATATTAGCGAGCGGTGGCGTTCCCAAATAAATCATAAAATAGCGACATTTTAATATATTTTACTGTATTTTTATCCTTAGTTGGTATGACACGGCACACATCCTTTCTGCAATGCAGTGTATAGGACATAAGGACTTGTTTTCATGATCTACAGGCAAAAACCTACCTATGTGCATCAAGAACATTAATTTTTAGGTTGGTGGGTAGGTAGGTATTACATAATCTATGTTCTCCCTAATCAATACAAATAAGATTGTTGTAACCAAACCATTAATATCTCTCACTATTCAACTGGCGCTAGTAAGTACCACAACATAAAATTAATATTTCTCAGACATTCAAAATCGAATTAAAGTCACATTTATAAGTTATTACCAACTCTATATTAGGGTCGAGAAATGAATCAGTGTGAGCGTCGCTGGGGATTCGAGGATACCTACCTATATTATAAATCACCGGGAGCAATAATTAAAGGCCCACTTGCCAGTTCAGGAATGGCGCCGCCAAATTTTCAATTAGAGATTGATAAGACAATTTTAACAATTTATGAAATTGTTTCAAGTACCATTATTATTTGAGATAAAATTAATGGTTTGTAAAAAAATGATCGAGAGTTTTTATAATGGACTCGATTCTGATGAGTTATCGCTATGTAAGTATCTAAGTAGGTGCCTAGATTGGGCGAACAAAACAATCACATTGTTCCGCTAAATTGTACTTCAGTAATCAACATAAATTGTGTTCAGTATTTACTTAGCACATGCAAAGTGCACAGCGAATTCCGATTCTCTACGAAAATTTTTAATTTGATTAAGTATTTATTATTATTTAAAATAAGGTGGGTAAAAAAGTAAATTATTAAAACCTCAACAAAAATAAACGATGAGTTAAAAGGGGTGATTATTCAGCATGCAGGTGATTCATCAGTGTCCAGACCGACGGATCTTGCCGCGAAATCTTAAAAAATTAGGTAGGTACTTTTTCTTACAAAATATGATTAAGGAAACTCGCTGAGAATAATCGAAACATAATAATGTACACACTTACCGCGGAATAGTTACCGACGATTGTGATAATTGATTTTTTATTGCAGTCGCCGATATACGCAATCGTCTATTGTAGGACATAGTTGATTTCTCAATCTCGCGAAGTGCGAATTCATTCATTCGTTTTGTGCGTTGGTTTCCATATTAAATGATGTTTGTCGCGTTACTAGTTAGCTTACTCGTACGGGTCAGTTTTGGAGTCGCAGATATCGATGTGTTCGATTTAAGTAACTCTTGGGATTTCAGTGACTTCATTCGGAATGGTGTACAAAAAAAAGATGATTCCTTGGGGGTTGCAAGTAAGCATATATTTATTTAGTTTTGCATCATAATTTCTGCTCAACAAAACAGATATTTCATAATGTATCAACACGATAGAACAACGCAAAATTAACTGTTTAATAATAATTCTTATTTTGTAGATATTTTTAAGCATGGGACATATCTTAATATTTTCAGTTTTTTTTTATATTTCTCCCTAACGTACGCGTACATACAGGAAATAACATATGTACCTGAAAAAGAATTCCAAAGGAAACACTTGAAACATTTTCTCAAGCGCTTTTGATTTTTTTACGATTCTCTTACACACGCAGGAAGTTTATAAATAAACGTGCTCTATCTTGTAGAGGCTAGAGTGTTTGTGGCAAACAAAGAGCAAAGTATTTAACGCTGCTAATTATGAAACGCTAATTCGCTTCACTCGCGGCATCGCATTAAGGTACGGTGAACACCAAAGGGAATAGTAATTCTTTTATATTCTCATTAGCGGGCGGCGCGGCGGCGTCTGTTCTTGTATCCATGGATTGGGCAGCTTCCAATGGGGTTAACTCGTTTATTATGAAAATTTTACCGTCAGTTTCCGAGGTTTAATATTTCATGCCGAACAGAGTCTAGAGGGAATGCGAAATGAGAAAGATTTATCAAATTAATAATTCCGCTTCTTTTTGTATCTCGCTGGTGGAAAAATCGGGGATTCATTCCAGCCCATGATAACTCGTGCTTACACTTTCATAAGTAGTTAAAACATAATATATGTTGGTATTCAAAAACACTGATAAACCATAGAGGAGACCTAAGTAAAATACCGTAAAAAATCCACATAGTTAATATGTCACATGCCGTGATGTGATTCTGACGCACCCATTGACGAAGGGCGAAGCGAAAATTTCTAAAACATTTTTGGACGCACCTCTTTCGCTTCTTTCAATTCATAAATCTTTCCATGCCCTTTCGTCAGTTGAGGTTGCGGTCGTCATATCCCTTTTGTTTCTCTATTTCAGAACCATTCGTCCTCAGGTGTGCGTTATCGCAAGGCATCTGTCTGCAGAGCGCGGCGTGCCCGTGGGACCGGATGCTCCTGGACCAGAGCGAGTGGTGCACCCACCACCACAACAACCTGGTCTGCTGCCACGTAGCCAGGGTGCGGACGCCTATCAACCTGTTCTTAGCTTATGATTGAATGTATGATCGCTTGTTTGCGATTTATTTTGTTTGTAAGTATTAAAATTTGAAAGTGTATGCGATGGTAATGGAAGTTTGTCGCTGAATTCACATACATCGTAGGAAGATCGACTGATTATCTATACGCTTATTATGCTACGGTTATTATGAATATCTTATTTCCCTGCCATTATTCGAAAGACCTTGGCGTTTTACCCACTGGCGGTCCGAAGGGGGAGGGGAGGGTTTATAAGGGTCATGACCAAGCTACGAGCCAGCCCATAATCAGCTGTAGTCAATAACGATTAGCTACAGTTTGGCTCCACCACCATTGGACACATAGACTAATTTTGAAAGAAATTTAATTTTATGTATTACTTTCAGTTTTACTATTACCTATTATATAATAAATAGTCTGAATATTCATGCATGTGCTTCCTGAGCGCTTCAAACTTGCTTATTTTTCGCCGCATGAATAACAATATGCAAGACACTCGTTCTAAATGGGAATCGAGGCATCAGCGCTCCGGGGCCGTCTCCAAGCGATACTGTGTTTTGTCGGCATTTGTTTTTGGGAAAAATACCCGTCCTTTTTTGCTATTTCTTATATAAAAGTATTACCACTATCTACGGAAATCCCTACCCTAATCATTCTGCTTATTCTAGCGTAACTTCATAGCGCGCCTGTAGCGTATGGTTTAAATACATTTGGGCGTAGTTATAACATACACTAGATTACCCATTGTGTTTGCTTAGGGCCGGTCAACCTGTACTCAATCTCATGGTTAATAGTAAATAGCATTCTAGTTTTGTTTTCTCTGAAGATCCACGGTAACAAGACAAGTTATCGAGATAGATTTCCTAGTTAAGTGTTCAAGAATCGTTGACTCTTATTGTAATTAATTAAGAGCACATTTTTGATTAACTCCGGTGTCATACCTTCCAATTGAGAAAACTAATTAACTCACAATATATATACCTATCTACTGTGATCAAAGTCTGTAAATAATTCAGTGCTGTACTTAACAACGTAATCCGACGTCGCTCTGTTATCCAAACTCGACTAATGAAGTTTAGTTAGGCTGGCTCGTGCGATCCAATCTCCCACCAGGCCTAATGCTGACGGCACACAGCTGTACTGGATGTGTTACCTATCAGGATCTTTAACAAACTTTTTGTAAGTTTTATACGTCTTTATGTACGCCTCTTTAGGCGTTTTATAAAATTATTTTCGGGGAGAAGTCCTTATCCCAAATTTGTCTATCGAAATTGTTTGTTTTATTAGCAAGTAACTTCCTGCAAATAAGCCACAGAACAACTACATTAGTTACATAATTGCAATTACTTGAAGCAGTATGATTATTTAATGAATTATTGAAGCGAAGCTTCTATACGGACGTTCGGGGTGCTCGCCGCGCGGCCACTCTATCCATGCTAAGCGTCAATAGCGTTACACGATATATACAGGTATACAGAGTGGCAGCTGCGGCGCCCTACGCCTTATACTATAAAGCTTCGCTTCTTTTGGGCTTCCCTAGAAGGTACTGTTTTTTCGAATTTATTTCATAATATGTGGTTTCAACTACGTGTCCTGAAAATGGGCCACCGTCAGCTGTAAAAAATAAAAGTGATGTGTTGCAGGAGCCGGTTCTAGTCGGCGGAGCGTAGCGTCGCGTCTAATTCTGCTCGCTCGGATATTGCAATTTCCATCCAGCTCACGCCCACTGCGTCTCCCTTCCATTTCGTTTCATATCGTCCCCGACTAACAACACCAGACGTTTATATATCTTTCGACAGCAATCCCGCAATCATATCAGCTGTATCGTTAAATTGCCGGGGAAATTGTGTCCTGCCTCAAGAGTCCCATTGAAATTCCCAAAATTATTTCGCATGTATTTTGCAATTTCATAAATGCTGTTTGCTCTCCCTAGATCAAACATCGGCAGTATTTATTTAGGTTTAATGTGCTTTTGAATATTCACTCCGTGTATAATTTTAAACATTTCATACTCAAATGGTTAACATAAAAAATTCAAATCTTTGAATGAAACAAATCAGCAGCCTTGTGATATTTTTAATTTTATTCACATCCGTGTATTGTTCTGCCGGCCCCGGGCCCGCGGCGCGCCGCTCTTATAATATTCAGCCTCTGTGCCACAATGTTTTATTTAGCCATCCCGGTGCCTTCAATATTCATTACGAACTCCGAGCTCTCTTAGTTCTTAAATAAAATATGTTAGGTATCTCCAGGTCCATGTTTGTTTCACTTAGCGAAGTCTAGAACTAGGTGAGAACTGTATGTTAACGGATGCCTAATAATAGTTATGCACCTATAAGTCCCTATAACCTTTTTGAATGGTAAAGTTAATGAGAAAATAAAAGTGTTGCACTGGAATAAAACATCATCCTTTATTCTATGTACATTTTGAAATCGAGCTTGATGAAAAGATTATTTTTCGAAAGATCAGTGATATTATGAAAATGATAAAGTTAGCTAGCAAGAGGCAGTTAAATGCGTTAAAGGGATATTTGTCGAGTCAGCAAGGCGGTGGGCGCTCGCAACGACGCTGCCGCCTTGAACGTGACCGCACTTTTTATGATACTTACGCCTCTTCAAAATCTTCACTTTAACATTTAAAGAAAGGTTCATTCTTAACTGTTTTAACTTGTAATGATTCGCTCACGTCATGATCTAACGTAACCTACGTAATTTAAAGTTATCAATAAGTATTGCTTAACATTTTTGTAGAGACTACTTAAATAAGTACTTAGAATATTTATAGTACTTTTGTTGGTACCACAAAGTTGTTATTGAGTCATGTAGTGTTGTGTTGTGTCATTCTTAGTAGGTACCATCATACACAGTTCAATACTTGTATGTAGCAGCTCGTAGCATATTCTGCAAAAGAAATGTAGCAAGAATAAATGTTGAACTCTACACCGCTGCGCTCTACGTGGTCCAAGCAGGTCCCCAGAC
This sequence comes from Notodonta dromedarius, assembly GCA_905147325.1. Taxonomy (NCBI): domain Eukaryota; kingdom Metazoa; phylum Arthropoda; class Insecta; order Lepidoptera; family Notodontidae; genus Notodonta; species Notodonta dromedarius. The sequence goes on along the minus strand of LR990159.1, from coordinate 10,616,975 downwards.
ATACCAAAGATGCAGGAGCACAAATTGTCTGCATGTTAATTTAGCGAAATGGGATCCATTATTCCCGCATCGCCACTTGAGTTCAACATTACTGAATAGCTCAGACTGCACACAAGAGAAACGTTCGGTATATTAACGTGGAGCTATTGCATAGAATATTAATGATAAATACCTGTAAAGTTTGTTTTAATGTCGCGGATGCAAGCCAATTCAATGGATTTTATTAGAATGTTTAAAGGTCCTAGGAACTTACCTATATGTTTAGGTACCTATTTCTAGTCTGATTGTTTTAGTTGCGGGCTGGGGCGTGTAATTCGATATCATATTTGCGGTCCGATGTCCGGTCAGTTCGGTCCGGTGAATTTCAGAATTATAAAATCGGATTATCTATAGGTAATTTTAAGGCCTATAGCTTTTACCGTAACAAATTGTGGAGAAAGTAGAATATGCTATTACAATCTACACGCTGAGAATAAACACTGACAAACACTGTTTGATCCTCCATTGAGACACTATTCTGTTCGATATTCGCCCCTTAAACCTATCACATTGTGTGCCTCGGAGCGTCAAAAACGTCGAAATAATGAAAAAGAATGGTCAAAGGTGAATGGAATTCGGAATAAGCGGCAGCTGTAGGCGCAGATCAAACAGCGAGATCACAAAGCGAGCGAAGGACACGCAAGGCTTCGGTGAGAGGCTTTCAATCGTTGCCTGAGAGCGACGGTATTGGCTCGATACACGCCCGCGCGATACCGATCACACTTTTTCAGGGATTTTGTCACTGATAATATTGGGATTGACGCAATCATTTTTGGTACGTTCACATTATTGTGTCGAAATAGATATTATTTTTTGGTGAAGTAAAGGAAAACTGAAAGATCAGGTCCTGCCCCGCCAATTATGATGCGGCGGGAAAGACTGTATACAAGAAATTAATCTAAGCGTTATTGAACTTAAATATCAGCATGTTAGTATAAGTACCCACTACCATTTTGTCACTATACCTATCTAGGTAGGTACTATCTATTGATAGGTTTATTTTTTTCAGATACTTGATAAATAGCGATAGTTTATAAATTATCAGGATGCGTAGTTTTAATTTGCTGAAATTTACAAAGCTCGTGTGATGTTCGTGTGTCTGATTTCTCCGTCAAGAGAGCGCGCAATGAATCACGCTCGACGAAATTTATCGCTTTGGCGTGACATTTGCACACGCCTACGCACCCTGTATATCCGGAGCACAATGATTTATTCAAATGCAAAGTGTGCATGAAACTAGCTTATAATCAGTTTTATCAGGAAGTAGGTAACTATTGAAATTTATTTATCTTCACAAATGCCTATGGCGAAGAAATAGGATACTAACAAGCTTATAAGCAGTCAAAAAATCTCGTTTATAAATTAGACCAAAAAAAATATATTCATGGTTTTAAATCTAGGAAAAGTTAAAGCAATTATGATAAATAAAAAATAAGTATGTATTTTTACGCAACATTCTCCTGTAGATATTTTATATTTCTGCCGCGTCCCGAATCTCAAAGGTCTGCAGCAAACATTCAAACTTGGATTTACGAGCGCAGACACCCCGGGGAGTGTCCTGCCCAGAGCTAGGATACCAACTACCTAAGGTAAAATATATTTAATAGTAACTGGATAAACCTACTTCTTTGGCAGGAACATTTTTGTTTATTTCGGACAGCAGAACTTGCATACTCAGTTTTAAGTACGTATAAAGTCTTGAACGCTCTTCCTTTAAGCTATAGTAATTTTAGAGTAATAATCTTTGTGAGCGGTTTCTTCGATTGTCAACGTATTTTGTAATCATTCTAATTTATGAAAAAATATAAAATATATATTGTATTTAGACTAAAGTAATTCGTTGTTTCCAACTAGAGTTCCACTGTTTAATAACAACGAAAGGGTAGATAGCAGAGGGGTCTAACAAGTTTGAACAAGCCGAGCCCAGCTCGTTTTTCATTCCCAATTGTGTAATTGGCCACCGAGGCGAGGGCGAAGAAGTGGGCCAACGCGAGCGAGTCGCGGCGAGTGCAGTGCTGCCAAATATACAATAGGCTGGACCTCATTTGCTACTGTTGCGTTTCTCTTTTGTTTTTGATGCCTAAAATAAAAACAAAAGAATACAATTTTCACTTCAAATTAGGAATCTAATTTGTACCGCGACCTATTTATTGACTAAGGCTAGTCATTATTTGGCTTCGCATATTGCCTTTAGCCAGTGTCAAGTAAAATAGTATTTTCAAATTTTACTATCTGTGGTTTTCCTATGCATCAAGCACATGAAGGTCCTTTTACGGGCCCAATATCAATAAAGTGGCGGATAATTTACTGACAAAAAACCAGACTTATTAACCCCCGACGAAAAACGACGGGTGTTATAAGTTTAACATGTGTATCTGTGTATCTGTGTATCTGTGTATCTGTGTATCTGTGTATCTGTGTATCTGTGTATCTGTGTGTCTGTCTGTGGCAACGTAGCGCCCAAGCTGATGAACCGATTTCAATTTTGTTTCTTTTGTTAGATAGGTATTCTGATCGTGAGTGTTCTTAGCTATGTTTCATGAAAATCGGTTCAGCCGTTTGAAGATCATCAGCTCTTTTGTAGGTTGAAAAAGCCACATTCACGGCCAAAACCAACTTCCACGGCTCGAATCCGATCGAAATTTGGGCTCATTGGAATAATATCTTTGCATCACTTGAGAACGGCTGAAACGATTTCGCTTTATTATATTTTTAAATGATCGTAATAGTCTGAACTGGCTTTTTACAATATTATAAATTTGAAAAGTTTCCCGGATTCTGGAAAAAAATGATATTTTATCAATTTTTATATGAGATTTGTGTATGAACTAAAGACGTTCCATAAGTCACGTGTCAAATGATGGATACGCGCACGCGTTAAATTTTGTTAATGGTCATGGAATATTGCGCAATAATAATTCTAGAGGGCGCTGCTCCGCCATTGAGAAAAAATACAGAAAATAAACTAATTTAATATAATTTTAGCGTTATTTGGACGTACTAGGTAAAGTATACATTTGATGAAAAGGTCGTCACATCGGGGGTTTTTAAATTTTCAATTTAGAGTTATCTTATACATTTTTTTTCACCACTTTTGTTCCTATTGCTTACACTCATACACATTCCATGAATTGTATACTTAATGATTACTATTCTACCAGTATTACATTTACTTACTCATTATATTTCAATAAAACAAAAATGTCAAGATCCACTTCCCACCAATAAGTTAACCGACAGGCCTTGACAGAATTTGCCTCGACGTTAACCCTTATACCATTCTACTAACAATAGTCAGACAGCACTGCGCCGGCGGGATGCATTCGTTAATAAGTAGGTTAATTGTAGGCCTCTAGGACAGGGTGCGGCCTTAACCATAACACGCAAGCGACGACAGATGGACAGTAGACAGTAAATAATATCCGTCCGTCCGTAATAACTTTATTATAGTATAGACCACAGATATAGATATGCATAGATAACGCAAGTATCACGATTTGTATTGAAACCAAGCGTAGACCTATGGTTGCAAACTAACTGCTGGGAACTACGCTGCGTGAACTGGGTCGCAAGTTCTTCTTAACTGACCTTAAAAAGAAGGAGGAGGTTCTATGTTCATCTGAATGTCTTTTAGTAAACACTTCCAGGATTTGCTTTTTTAAGACGCTATCCCAAAATTTTAAGCTACTTTTTTAAGCGAACATCGTTTAAAGTATTTTTTTGCCTTTATTAATCCACTCCATCTTATTTTGTTTAGATACCTCAAAAACCTATAAAAAGCATGACAATATAATAGAAGATTTTTGTTGTTGTACATATAGAATATAAGTAGGTATCTATACAAATAAATAAAATTGGAGTGTCTGTTTGTAATATCAAAATAACACCTTTTCACTAAATGCATATGAAAGTACATACGACACCTTAGCAAAAACGAGATTTAAAAAAAAATTGTCTGTCTGTCTGTCTGTCTGTCTGTGTGTTTGTTCCGGGTAATCTCCAAAACGGCTGGACCGATTTTGACGGGACTTTCACTGGCAGATAGCTGATGTAATAGGGAGTAACTTAGGCTACTTTAATTTTTGAAAAACCATTAGGGTTCCGCGTAAAAAAATTAAAACACATGAAATCAAAGAGTATCTCCGAAACGGGTGGACCGATTTTGACGGGACTTTCACTGGTAGATAGCTGATGTTATAAGCAGTATCTTAGTAGCAGTACTTTTATTATAGAAAAACAAAATTTAAAAAAATGAAAAAATGGGTTCTGTCGTGCGGGCTCAGAACGCGGGAGCGGGCTTTTTTGTTAAGTTAAATTCCACGCGGACGAAGTCGCGGGCTCAGCTATTTAATATAAAAACGCAGTTTTTAATCTAGAGAAGACTACATTCTGAGCATTCTAAATTCTTACGAGGTAAATACACAACGTGGTTTAGAACTTTGTACCTCTCATATTATTTTACTTGTTTATGGTTCTATAGAAATTATAAGTATACTTAATATTAAGCGGATCGCTGGCAGTAACGCCCAAGCGCCTGACGGGTTAATCTCGCTAAAAAGCCCGCTCCAAAAGCAATTAATATAAGTTCTCATTTCACGTCACGTTAATACTGAGATCCCATTATTGATCCCGAAGGTTTATAAAGTATGTACTGTACTGAATAATAAATTGTTGATATCTTTACAAAGCTGACTAAGTATAGCCTAAGTATAAGGAATTTATTAAAAAATTCGGAATTTATTAGAAAATGAAAATTTATAAGCGTAGCGTTTCAAAACATTGTACAACTTGTAGAACAAAAAATAATATCTACCTATAATTAGAACATTGGGTTTCGGAAATGGAATCGTAATAAAAGAGAAATGAGTGCAACGATTTCTCCACACTTCTCCAGGATCTGCCTTCAAAAGTTTTCAAGAAACATTTCATGTTAAGCATCCATCATCCTAGCTGAGTGGCAGCGAGTTTGTGTCGGTATTCCCAAGACGGAATTTCCATTTTGTATGATTTTTTCAATTGCAGTTGCGTTTTCGTTCCCAGCGCCTTTGTTTTTTCTGTTTCGCAAACACGGCGTTTTTATGACTTGTTTTAGGAAATGAGAAAATACTGTAATTTTAAATAGAACGCTAACCGTTATGTTTTAATAGTGTGCGGCTTGCTGCTCCGCGGGAATTATTACAGGCAACTGCACTCTAGTTTTATTATATTCACATTTTTTTTAATTTCTTTAACACTCTGCGCTCTAGTAATTTACCCGGTAAAAAAAATACTATAAAACATTTTCTTTAATAGCAAGTTATGAAATATTAATAGGTGAACAGTGTTTCACATCCTGTTGAAGCTCTAATAACATATTATTTTTGTTGGAAGCAAGCAACCATTATTTATTACGTAAGTATATAAAATATATGTATTAGATAGGTACCGTTTTAGATTTACTCAACATTTTATAAAATAATTAATAAATTAGCCTGCACACCGGATTGAAAAGTAATAATTTTATGAAATGTTAACGTTAGTGTTAACGTTTTCAATTTTCATATAATTTATGAATCAACTGGATGGGTGCCCACTAGTGGTATTACAACTGAGCGCAATCTTTTGTGCTTCGGAGGACAAGTTCAGCTGTCAGTCCCGGATATCACAATCGGTAAGCCATATCGGAGGCCTTCAGGCTGCATGAAAGCTCTGACATCAGAGTTGGCGACTAGATAAGAAGGCCTAGAAGAAGAAGGCCTAGAAGAAGAAGACCTAATCTTATAAGAAATAGGTCATATTTTATAGAATGGCTCCATCTATTTGTAGGACCGTCTCTAATTCCTTCATATTTTATGATGAAAACCGCTAACGGTAGTTAGTCATTATTCAAACCATTTGCCGCCGGAATATTGGCCACCAGCTTGTCACAACTCGCATTATTTCCTATAACATTCTAATTTTCTCGACTCAGTGCCTACTTAATAGAATTCGTTTTAAGCTGACTTAAGTTAGTTTGTGTATATTTTACTATAGGATTTGAGTATAGGAATTTTACTTCGGACTAATGGATGGCAAAACTATTACATTTAAATATTTTAAATGTGAAAGTTTGCATGTTTGGATGTAGGTATGTTACTCAATCACGTATAACGGCTGAACAGATTTAGTTGAAATTTGGCACATAGATACTTTATAACCTGAATAGTTTATAACATGGGATATTTTACGACGCCTTATTAAATGATAAAGATTATGTAACCAACCACAAAAAAAAACTTGGTGTCAGAGTACATTAGTTTGGTGAGCTAATAGGATGACCTTGATGTTCGATAGATATCAGGAAAACGGACAAGCAGGACTGTAGAGCCTGAAATAATCTAGCATCAATTATGTTGTCTATAGAGGATAAAAATCCCGTTGATGGTAATAGAGGGTGCCATTAGCGGTATCGATAAAAAGTAAAGCCACGACATTACCAGCACCAAAGCGGAGTGAAGTAATCCGCGATAAACTGTAATGACACAATTATCATTTCAACGGAATAATATTGACATCATTAGCCTTCAGTTAGTCAGATTTATATGTAGAATCTTCTTTTTTATTTTTGTTTCATTTTATCTAAATATTTGGCGGCAGTTTGATGTTGACATTGATACCACCGGTTCTCGTCACCACGGCGTGATTAATTCTGTGATATGGATGTTTTCAATAAATTATAACACCTTACAAGATAAAAAAATCCGTAAGAAAGTACAAGCAAACAATTTCGAAACTATAATCATTTCAGAACGCGAGTCGAAAAAGTTCAACTTTCTAAGCTCAAAGCTCGCATGACGTAATCCGTGGGAGGCCATTATATCTGGCGGGAAATCTCATTTCCGTTTGGAGAAAAACGGTCCGGCTGTCGGCGGTTCGGAAGCGGCGCGGCTCGAGACGAGCACACTCGTGCGGGGCTTTGAAACGAGCGGGACGCGACCATAGGCGGCATACCACGGGCAGCGGAAAAGCAGAAAGAAGAGGCTGGCAACTTATAAAATAGGTGAAATCAGAAACTTGAGGGGCACGAAGATGTCTGGAAAAGATGATATGAGAATGTGCATGTAATGTATCTTTTAAACAAGTGAGTCATACTTCGAACGATATAAGTAATGTGTTGAATACTTTAATTTAACCCTCACGTTTGCCGCAGATTTTGCAGAAGAATTATAAAACACTAGCTGTGCCCCGCGACTTCATCCGCGTAGTATTGGATTATTGGGTTAAAAAGTATCCTATATGTTAATCCCGGTTATAATCTATCTGTGTTCCAAATTTCATCAAAATCCGTTCAGTAGTTTTTGCGTGAAGGAGTAACAAACATACATACATACACATACATACATACATCCACACTCCTCACAAACTTTCGCATTTATAATATTAGTAGGATTTTTTATCAACTGAACGATATTAGGCCACCATGAGCTAGATAGAAAAGAAATGGTTGTATAAGCTAGCTCGTGATTTATTTTTAATCATAACTACAACACAATAATATTATCCAGAGTCTTTCCTAGGCTTACATGTAGGTATTATGATTGCGGTGCTTGTCAGCGGCGTAACCCCGGTTCAGTAATTACCGTTGTAGACACAGATAATTGCCTTCGGACTCCTACTGCTTCCCACAATTTTTGTCTCCATTTTCCCTGTTTCGATGCGGCTTATCATATTATACATCATCGCGTTCTCTACAAGCTTAGCGGAGTAAGTACAATTTCGGGTTTTTACCTGAAATATTTTATAGATAAATACTTATTACGATAATAATCTCAATGGGACATTATCTGCATAAGATTACAAATTACAAATACAAATTACCCTTGGTTTGCACTGGAATGTTTACATTAACACAAAATAAATTGTTGCCTCTATTTTTGTTGTCATAAAATAGAGACAAATAACATGTTTTAGTGTAATGATTTGTTCTATGCAAACCTAGGGTTAGGTATGTGTAAGTTTATAGAAGTTATGAAATTTTGTTAGTCGGTTTTAAGTAACCCTTATGAAAATGCTTACGTGATTCTAAACCATATTCAAAATAAAATGCCCCTTAATTATTAATAATTTTTAACTCCACGAAGAAATGAAGTTATTTCTTATACAAAAAAGAGTAAAATAATTATTCGAGAACCACAAGCTCCGAAACGTGTGAAGTACTATACGATTTCACGAAGTTATTGAACGTTGTTTCTAGCTTTTCTCCGTAAATGAACGTTTTGGTGAACGTAGACGAGCGACTTTTTTGCCAGACATTTAGGAAACGCACCGCAGCCTGTTGGCACACGATTTATTATTTTAGGTTTATTTACAGCTATTAAATATCATTGTAGAGTATTGTGTTAGTTGACGATGCCATTCAATATCATGCGTATCTCTAATGTAGATCAGAACTAGCAATGGCAGTCTGTCTATTTCTTAGTACTTCGTGTTACACACAATGCACAGCGTAGGATGGCTACATTTTAGAGTTTGCTAAATGTCAGCGAGCATGTCTGCAGTCTGCACGGGCACGCTGAGGCGGCAGGACGTGTTCGCCTCATCACGTCGGCTCACTCAGCAATACTTGCGCCATTTTTCCGATGACGAACGCTTTCGCGCCACGCTCCGCGGTGTAAGTCGCTGACTCAGCAGAGGTTATTATGTGTCCCCAATGTCTTTTGCGCGTGTGAGATTTGCTTATTTCGCTAGTTTAAGTCACAATGAGCTTTCTAGAGCTTGGAAGTGATGAGCGTGATTTTGTTCGTTAAAATTTACAGTAATGATATGTACAGTAAACATGAAAATGATAAAAATGATTCGACGTAGGTGACACTTAGAACGCCTGCATACCAATGATGAATAAATTATAACGCTACAATAAAACTTCCGATAGAGTGTATAACACAATCAAACAACGTACGTAAATATGCTGTAAAAATAAATGTTAGAATTACGATTTATCTTAAGGTGAAGGCGCCTGTCTAGCCCGCGAAGTTCAAATTTTTTGAGTTCTTTTAGAAAATTTTCAAAATCTGACAATAATAAAAGACAAATTTTGTATTTCGCAAAAAACACCGTGTGCAGTGCATTTATTAATACATTTATTTTACTCTAAATATTATCACGGTGGATATGATACTAGTAAATCACTAAATATACAAAAATTGCCAGATTATCTGGATAGCTGTTGTTCTTGAAATGTTTTAGAGTAAGTTGGTTATATTAATAAATGCACTGCACACGGTCTTTTTCGCGAATTACAAAATTTGTCTTTTATTATTGTCAGATTTTGAAAAAATTCTAAAAGAACTCAAAAAATTTTAACTTCGCGGGCTAGATGGGCGCTTTAACCTTAAGAAGTATAAATACAAATTTAACCCACCTAGCGTAGATACTCGTAATTAGCGAAAGTTGCATTCCCGCTCAATACGAATCCAGCAAAGTCTGGCTTCATGTTAAGTAGACACTATTTAAGTAGGCCTCTTTGTTGACGCGATATCTCTCTCAAATCACAGTCGAATGGACAGTTGAACGTGCTTCCAATAAATGATTTACTGTGTCACTGAACATGATACGAAGATATGGGAGACAACTATAGCTAATCAGAGCTGTTGTCATAACTTTTTGTCTATAAGAATTGGGAAATTCAATGTTCGTATGATACATAACGTTATTTATATTTATTATTATTGTTATTTATTCCTGCTTTTCACAAGAAAAACGATTTCCATATGTAGTGGAATATTTTATGTAGTAAAACATGATATGACATGACAACCCCAGAGGGAAATGCTGCATTACGTGGAACCTACGTATGTGTAGCTAGTTATAGTCGTCAGGTTTTGTTATTATTTATTCACATCATTCGTCCTGTTGCGGCTTCTATACTATCCTAAATAATTATAACCACGGCTATAATAAGCGACACCGATTTTAAACGTTAGACAGTCGCGCTATATTGGCACAGAATAATTACTGTTTGATTTATATTACATGACTAGCTGAGCCCGCGACTTCGTCCGCGTGGAATTTAACTTAACAAAAAAGCCCGCTCCCGCGTTTAGAGCCCGCGCGACAGGACCCATTTTTTTATTTTGTTTTTCTAAAATAAAAGTAGCCTAAGTTACTGCTTATAACATCAGCTATCTACCAGTGAAAGCCCGTCAACATCGGTCCAGCCGTTTCGGAGATTACCCGGAACAAACACACAGACAGACAGACAGACAGACAGACAAAAAATTTTTAAATCGCGTTTTTGTTAAAGGTGTCGTATGTACTTTCATATGCATTTAGTGAAAAGGTGTTATTTTGATATTACAAACAGACACTCCAATTGTATAGATGCATCTTGGTATATGAACAGAGACACTAATTGTTATTAATGTTCACATGCGACGGTTGTTGAATTCTCAAGTACAAACTGCTCTGAACATGGAGTAATAAATAGGCCACTATCATATCGTTTGTGTTCAGATTTTGAAACATGTCTAATGTTCTATAACGTAACTACCTATAGGTACAAAATTAACTATAATCTACTCATATATACATGTAATAACGTTACAATTTCAGTTATTAAATATGTAAGTTATTAATTAAGGTAAAGGCACCTACTTCCGCGGTATTTTCACCATAACTAGAAATAACATTAAAAATTAAGTTTTTATTATACCTTTCTGCAGGATTGGCTATTTTTATCAGAAGTATTATGTATCTTATTATTGAAATATACTCACAGTTTGATTATAAAAGTTTAATAAAAATGTTAAATTATTTAAAAATAAAAAAAAGTCCGAGGCAACTAATTCCGAGGTAAAAATCCTAATTCCGATGCATTTGGTTCCTAATTCCGAGTATACAAAATACAAAGGAAATAAGGTGGGTAGAATAATACATGATGATAAAAAAAATCAAGTCAATTTATATTTTTTGGATTTCAAATCAGTCTCTGTTTCATATGATTAATAAAATGGCATCACAATATGTCATTCAGTTAGATATTAAATAACATTATTTTAAACATTAAATGGAAAATAAAATATTGTTATTTATTATCGCTAATGGATGAATGAACACTCTATGTAATGTGTGCCAATACCACGGAATTAGGTGCTCATATATCCTAATTCCGCCTTATATACATCGGAATTGCGTTTTAGTATACTAAATCAAGTTTCCTAATTCCGAGTAATAAAAAGTAAAAGTTTTTAAAATCTCATATAAATAAATTAATTTTTAATTGCGATATCTTTGAAAAAATATAAGAAACCCACTCAGGATTATATCATAACACATTAATAACTAAATTTTCCGTACTTAGCTTTTCCATACAACGAATTAATAAAGTACCTAAACAAACAATCTTTGACCTGCTATAATTAGTAAATGCGACGCCATAGTGTACCTCGGAATTAGATTTTTTTATTAATGAGTTATTTAAGTAATCAGAACTAAAATATTAAGCTCGTAATCATAAAACTGCCTTCAAAATTAAAAAAAAAGATGACGTCTATGAAAACGCAATTCCGTGGTATACATCGGTATTTAGGAACCAACTAAAATATTTGGCTCCTAATGCCGCGGTATTTTAAATACTTATTTTCTCCTCAATTTGTGAATTAAATAGACAAATTTTAAGCGTTTTCAATAAAAAATATAGTCCTTCCAATATTTCAACTTAAACGAAAACTCACACAGTATAAAACTATCATCTAAAACACTATTTGGCAAATCGTATTATTCGCGTGCAAAAGGTCCGAAATGTATGAAGCGCGCGCTCGAGTCAGCTGCTAGCGTGAAATATACCGATTATTTTAAAACGTACGCACATTAAAGCACTCCTTTGCTCATAATAACATGACCAGATAAATTATTAATTGAAAAATGTTTCTTGCAGACAAAAATAACTTGTAAATTATTAGAAAACCCCGTTATTCTAAATACATCGGAATTAGGTGCCATTTTTAGAACCCCTCGGAATTAGGTGCCTTTACCTTAATATAATTTCAGAAGAAATATTAGGTAAGTACCTAGTTTTTTTGAGCTTTCCAAAAATATCCACTCGTCTCTATCCGCAGCCTCCAACCCAGGGTTTCAGATAACAGTTCATTTCCGTACAATTCTTGGCAGACCTTCCTTATGAATGTCGATTTTAATATTCTTACTACTAATCAGACTTTCAAGATTGTAACTTAAGATAATAAAAAAAACCACAAAGAAAATTGCGTAATACACCTGAAAAAAGCCAAAAATTTAAGAAGTCTTATTGAAGAAGAAAGTGCTCACTGTGTCTTGAGGTCTTGCAACCGAAACGTCGGGAACATAAAAAGTAAATAAACGCGATATAATCCGTAAATATAGTTTTATTTCAATGTGTAGTATTCGCGTAAATATAAGAAAACAATATATAGCTCAGTGGTCAAACGCACCTATTGGAACACAAGGTGTGCAATTCCAGTCATAGCTCGCATCTCTTGGATTTTCGGATATATCATGTGTGAATATTATTACCTACTGAGATTATCACTTGCTGAAAGAAAACATTCTAAGGAAACCTTTATGTCTTTTGGAGGACGTGTGCAGCTCGCTGATCCGCACGGGGCTAGCGCGGAGGAGTATGGTCCGAACTCTCATTGCAATAAGGGGGAAAGTGCCCGTTATAAAATGGAAATAGACTCGCCACTTATTGAAATTGTTACATTATTATTATATTTAGTACACAAAAATACCGTTTTCATTACTCATACACTGAAAGTAGGTCTGAAGTTGCCTGAGGAGCGGGTTGAAAGTAATACTTTTCTGGCCCGGGAGAATCACTTTCAACTTACAGCTGTCAAATTATAAAAAAAAACTAGTTCCATTTCTATGGAACCATGTTTAAACTTTTTCTACAGTCACTCAATTACAGCACGATGTAAAATTGAAATAACATAAAGTTGAGTATTAATTAAAGAATATATACTTTTAAATGACTTAATTATAATTTAGTTTCAACAATTTCTTTAAAATAACATAGATTTGGTCAAAATATTTAAAAATGAAAATTAAAAATACTGGCTAAATAATGAAGTTGGCCGGCCAACGAAAAAAAAACAAAATAGGCAGCAATCCGATCTTTTTTTTTTTTTTCGAGTTGTAGAGTATTGTTTATGCTTCCTTGTATTATTTCTTTAGCCAATTCCTGTTTTTATTTTTACTTTCCTTGTATTCGTAATGAAAAGCACAGTGTTTACCTCGGGTGAAAGACTTATTTTGTCCCTCGAACTATTAGCGCCCTCGCTACGCTCGGGCGCCAAACCCCGTCTCGGGAAAAATAAGTCACTTTCACCACTCGTGTAACAATGTACTATTACGGTAGTAGAGCTTGTACACGACCGGTGCAGTTCCCAAGGTGTCCTACCTCTAGGATTCACAATAAAACACTAGGGTGCTGGATATAGGTGTATATAGCTCCACACGTAAAACAAAAAGCTCAAGGGGTATATGAAATTCCACGACCACCTTAACACCGCGCGCTATGTCGATATTAGCGACATCTATCGGTGGCCTTGACAATAGTAATTATACAGAGCCAACTGACTACAGTTTATATACTCTCGACCAAGGTAGTACCACCTTCTCACAGAAAATCGGCGTAAAGTACCTATTATAGCTGCGTTTCGTAAGTTGAGTAAGAAAGCTGGAAGTCCACCCCCTCCCTCTATCCCACTACCCTTCAGGCCTTCAGGTCGGCCAACGTGCAAGCAACGCCATTGGTATTGCAAGCATCTATAGGCTACGGGAACTGTTTAACATCAGGCGGACCGTACGCAGGTTTGCCGAATTTATGTTTTTTTTATTAATATAACTAGCTGAGCCCGCGACTTCGTCCGCGTGGAATTTAACTTAACAAAAAAGCCCGCTCCCGCGTTCTGAGCCCGCACGACAGGACCCATTTTTTTTAATTTTGTTTTTCTAAAATAAAAGTAGCCTAAGTTACTGCTTATAACATCAGCTATCTACCAGTGAAAGTCCCGTCAAAATCGGTCCACCCGTTTCGGAGTTTACCCGGAACAAACACACACACAGACAGACAGACAGACAGAAAGACAGACAGACAGACAAAACAATTTTAAATCGCGTTTTTGCTATAGGTGTCGTATGTACTTTCATATGCATTTAGTGAAAAGGTGTTATTTTGATATCACAAACAGACACTCCAATTTTATTTATTTGAATAGAAGATCAAGTTCATTGCTCGTTCGACCCAGACGGTAGGTAAGTAAATAGTTATATATACAGGTACATACGCGTCGACAAAATACAAGGGATTTAAGGGATTAGCAGATTTGAATACTGATTGGCCGCGCGTTCCAAATGACGATTAATTATGATACAGTAGTAGCAAATTGAAATGGATCAAAACAAATATCAATTTTATTAAATAAATTTTCGTGGGATTACTAAAAACGTGTTGGAAATAAATAATGTTATAGCAGGTGTGGTGGATATATGTAGGAGTTGTTCGTAATTTACCCACGTCTGGGTGTCATTAGGATCGCCCCCAGTCCATTGTACGGTACCCATAGTACAAGCGTCGCTTAGATTGGGACCATACAGTTGGTGTGTCAGTCTGGCGATATTAATTTATTTACTTTATTCATTGTTTTATCCTTTATTTATTATGTATTGAATTCAATCTAGGTAGACATAAAATAAGAAACATAAATCTCATATAATTATTATATCACTATATAAATCACTGTCATTGTATGCGTAATTCTTAAAAATAAAACAAATTTATATCCCTAAATTTTTGGTGTATACAGGTGAGTGCAGTTTGCTGTTCCTAAGTATCTGCGTAGGTAGTTTAATGTACTCATTTCGCGGGAATCCGGGAAGAAGCCATGCTATTTATGTGTTGTATTTCGAAATTTTATATTTTCACCGTGAAAGTTATGCAAAATACTATGTTATTATTCTATGTTATGTTATTTTTATAAAAGCTTAAAATGAAAACGCGCTCGTAAAAGCAGCACGTCTTGCTCAATGTCTTGTGTGTCCATTCACATGATGTGAATCACACACATCACATGGTCGTCATGATTGACGACCGCTTGGTGCAGTGGTTCGAGCGTAGGCCGCTCGGCTCACTGCACATGGTGGTTGCGGGTTCGATTCCCGCCGGGGCAAATTTCGGAAATGGCCTTTTCGTAATTTGCCCAGGTCTGGGTGTCACTGGGATCGCCCCCAGTCCATTGCACGGTACCCATAGTACAAGCTTAGCTTAGTTTGGGACCGTACAGTTGGTGTATCTGTCTGGCGATATTTATTTATTTATGTAGCTGACACTGTTTTTCTTTTTACATTTTTGTCACTTTATGTCCTTAAGTATTTGGCAGCCGGAAACAACAATAGAATTCATGAATTACCCTTTTAACTAATAAATATATTGATAGATAATTTATAAGATACAATTAGTGTTCATAGTAGCGTGTGACCCTCGCTATTTTCATATTAATTGCATGCAATATCGGACGAACTCCCGCTCGCAGCCGCTGTGGAATGTCATTTATTTATGTTATGATAGTTAAGCGCGCTGTTAATGGCGCCAAACTATTTTCTACTATTTTCGAGGAAACAAGCCAATTATCGCGACTTAATAACCCTTTCCAGCAATTAGGGAGAACAGCGGATGTGAAGGGAGCGCTTGAGTTCAATAGCATGGTTATATACTAGCTTATTTTTTCGCGTATAAGCTCGTATAAGCTTACGCACTTACACACGCGCACCATTTTGTGCTTCAAAAAACCGAATAAGCGCGCACAACGCTTGAATAAGCGTTGTGCGCGCGTATTCGCTTGAAGCGGTGGGTTCAATCTCTAGCAGCTCGCGCTCATATGAGCTCATAAGCGCGTCGACGCTCGAAATATAGGCTCGTATAGGCGCCTTTTGCCAAAAGCGAAGCGCGTTACGCCTATACGCCGAAGAAACGCATATCTGAAAACGCCCTTATTGGAAACTAAACCTATAATCCTGTCAGCGCTTAAGCGGATTAAGGATCAGAAATAGGAGGTAAGTAAAAATAATATACTAACTATAAAATATTGCCTGCTTCTACATAATATTATAATTTTGTTAGTACAGGTCTTCAGTAATATAAGAAATAGCGCTATTAATCGGAATTATGATGTCCTTTATTACAATTTTCGAGGTGTACATAAAAAACGATGAATTAGCACTTTGTCATAGGCGAACCGAGTGATTTAACGCTTTAATATTCGCTTCGGATGTTGTCCTTTCGAATATTAATTAGAGTTATTGCCAAGGGTGCCCTTCTTCAAATTGTAGGTAAGATTTTAACATGGATTACGGCACATAGAGTCACCATTTTCGAACATTTTGTGATTGAGGGTGAATTGATTAAAATTAAATCAATTAGGGTTATTTTAAAAGGTTTCTGATTGCGGTTATTAAGACACAGAGTAAGGAGTATGAGGAAAATAAAATGCATATTGACGGTGACAGAGCTAAGCTGTTGCCAATTGTTTACAGCGGGTGTGGACTGTACGGGCTCGCTCCACCGGGGTAGTACCACTCTCTGACAGAAGATAGAGCGCAAAGTAGCTATTATAGCTGTGTTTCGTACGATGAGTGAGAGAACCGGAAGCCATCTTCTTCCTCTGCTAGACTTCTTCATGTCGGCTAAATGCGAGCAATGCCTTTGGTATTGCAAGCATCAATATGCTATGATAATGGCTTAACATCAGGCGGTTTGCATTCTTATTTTCCAACTTTGTTGTATGTCTATAAAAAAAATCATTTTTTATGAGTTTGATGGTGAATTGGTAGGATAGAAGGTTTTAAAGAATACATTTTTTTTTGAAAATATTTGAGAATTATGACAGAACACCATTATAAACAACCTGTTTAGCGCCGAAGGGAGCAGTCTAATAAATGGCAGCTTATTATTTAACAAATCAAGCTTGGAATGAAAGTCGGGGTGAAAATTAATAACCCTAATATTTTTCCACATTTCGTTTTCAGTAAATCATAATTTGTGTTCTATTCACGGCCTTTTATTTTGTTTTCAATAAACCTCGGATCATTAATGGAATATCGGTATTCGCGTGCCGTGAAATGAGCCTGAAAGTATCTATTAATTGTGCTTTTGGGTTGCTGTTTTCTGGAGAGATTACCCGTCAGATACTGCGCCCCGCCCTAGGAACCCCTAGGAACCTAGGAACCTGTGAATAGTCAAAAGGATATCAAATAGAAGACTTTACTATAAGCATTCACGCTTGCAATTAATTATTTGAGATAAATCTTATACTAACTTAGATCAATCTGGCTAATGGGAAATGAATTAATTTGAATAAAGCTAAAATAAAATAATAATAAACCTATTAAAGCATCGATATAGTTATGGCAATTGACTTATGGGTTTTTGTACTTTATACATTACTAGCTGTACCCTGCGCGCGTTGCTACGCTGTCAAAGATTGGTCGTACCAACTCAGAAACCTTTGTGGGCTCATGCACAACACTTTGCTGAAGATCATATGACATGATCAAATGCATAGTTTACGATTCTACAGGTTGAAACAGAATGGGTATATTTTTTTTTTCAAAACATAACTTTGTAATTCTAAAACTATCAGCTTTGGAGGAAACTTGAAAAACAAAAGGTGTTATAGGAATACAGCTGTTGACATATTTCACAAGTCTACAAAACCTTTCGTTCTTCAACTGTCCCACAAAACCGATAGTTTGAGATTTACAAAGTTAAGTTGCAAAAAAAATAGTATTCCCTTTTTGTTTCACCTGGTATAATAAAAGATTCTGATAAAAAAAAAATTGGTTCATAATTTCCTCAGTCGGTAGGTAGATTAACAAATAACCCCTAACAAAATGAAGCACCATCATAGACTAACACAAAAAGGCCATTCATTAGCGAGCCAGCGGTAGAGTGAAGTGTTTGAACTCGTTGAAAAATGCGGTGGATTTTTTTATGTACTTATATATATACTTGAGCCTAATAAAATTGTTTCCTGAAAATTTATTTCGGCTAATCTCAGGGCGATGTAAAAGTGAAGAGCCTTGCTAATTAATAAAGGAAAAAAGGCGTATTTAAATTTGCCTAATAACTCTTTTCAATCATAAAATAATGGATCTCGTTAATTATCGTGTTTGGGTAGAGTTAAATCTCTACTGAAAGGGTCGTTATTATTTTTTCTGAGTGAGAACATTCAAACATTATTCCGTGAGGCTACCAAAAATCACCAAAAAATCTTATTAAGCTTACCGGATTCTTATGGAGTCAACCTACGAATTCTTTGTTACCGGCTCGCTGGGCAATTGTAAAAACTTTGACTTCAAGAGTTAAATAAATAAATAAATATAATATTGAATCGTATCTGTCAAATAAAACTTCAATGTGTTTCTCTGAAAAAACAAAGATTTTTATTTATTAGTTTTACTCACGTTATCTTACGTATCACATTACACTATAACACTAACACTAACCTGAAAAAATCAAAGAAACGACATTAAAAGTCTATTCTTTAATAATGAGTTATCTCAATAGAAAATAATTTTATAACAATACAATTTTCACGAAACGCCATATTCTTTCTTCCGCTTAGACGCCTGCTTTATCGACGTTACATATTCCACCTCCATTAACTGTAACTGTTTTGCCGACAGCACCCGCGCGGCAAAAGACAAATTAAAGAAAGTAACAACTGTCTTTACATCTTCCCTCTCGAAGTAGAAAATCCACAGAATTTTCTTTAAATCAATTCTTCTTCCATTTCCTCATTTTCATCTTCTTCTTTTATAGGGACTGGAATAAGTTTTGTGATATGAAATAAGTTAGATTCTGTTTTTTTATGACCTGTATCTATTCTGTATATTGAATTCGAAATTTTGTTTATAATTTTATAGGGTCCGATTTTCAGTTCATCTAATTTCTTCCTGTTAAGCTTGTTTCCATTTTCCACATATACCATATCTCCTATATTAAATTCATAGTATTTCCGTCTTTTGTCGAATAGTGCTTTGTTGTAGTTATGGGATTTTATTGTATTCTCAAGTGCGATTTTCCGGTCTTTAATCCAATCGCTATTGGGTTTTCCTTGCTTTAATTCATTTGGTATGACAGTAACATTCGTTCCATATAAAAGATAACTTGGTGGATAGCCAGTAACTGAGTGATTGGTATCATTATATTTACTTGCACATTCCTGAGCTATTGTGGTCCAAGCTCTTTTTTTTCCATTTTCATTTATTGTACATCTGATTTTATTTACTAATGTTTGATTCAACCGTTCATTCAGGCCATTAGAGAATGGTGCATTTACTGCTGTGAAGACTAGCGGTATTTTTTTATCTTTTAGGAATTTCTTAAATTCTTTTGAATTGATTCCGGGGTATTGGTCAGTGAGAAGCATTCCAATATCTTCAGTTTCTGTTATGTTTGTAATAAGTTTAATAAAATCATTTGCATTCTGGGTTTTTAAAGTTAATATAAAAGCATATCTTGTAAAGTGATCCACTAATAAGTGTAGATATTTCTTTGATGACCTTGAACCTCCAAAACCTCCAATGGTGTCTATAGAGATTATTTCGAATGGCTTTTTAGCCGGACCTAGATGAGACATAAAACCAAATTTATCATGACCTCTTGATTTATTTTTAATACAAGTTTCACAGCTTCTACAAATTTTCTTAATATTGTTCATCAAATTTTTGGCCGTGTAGTGTGGACTTATTGTCTTCTGCATTTGACTTATTCCAATATGACATAAGTATTCATGTACTTGTTTGATACTGAATTCTTCTGAAATAATTATTTTTTCTTTTTTTCTGTTCTTTTTTAAGTATACCTTGTGTCTTTCAATCAATTTACTCTTATTCCTTTGTATTTCTTCATTTTTATTTTGATCTATTAAAATATCTTGCAGTCTAATCATGTTCACAACTTTTAACTGTTCATCTGTATTTTTGTCCGATTCTAATACTGGATTCCTGCTTAAACAATCTGCTTCCAAATTTTTCTTTCCTGGAGCATATTTTATTTGAAACTCATATTGCGATAGATAATATGTTAAATCCCCTAGCTCTTCATCTGTTCTAGATTTCAGATTCATGTTTTCTAGTGGTTTGTGATCTGAATAAACTGTAAATGATTTACCTATCAACCAATATTGCCAGTATCTCACAGCTTCTTTGATAGCTAAACATTCCAAGTATATTGCTTTTTTTTTCTTTTGGGATTCATTAAGCTTTTTAGAAAAATAAGCTACTGGTTTTTCTGTTCCATCTGTCTGTCTTTGTTTCAATATTGCTCCAATACCTTCTAAAGAAGCGTCTGTATATATGTTGATTGGCAAATCTTGATCGAAAATTTCAAGAATTGGTTGGGAGCATAGCAAGATTTTTATGGTTTCAAATGCATCTTGACATTTATCAGACCAAATGAATTTTTGGTTTTTTCTGAGTAAATTATGCAATGGGTCTAATATTTTTGCACTGTTAGGTATGAACTCGTGGTAAAAGTTTATTTTTCCTAAAAATTGTCTTACATTTTTCTGTGTTCTTGGAACAGGAAAATCCTTTATTGAAATCAAATTATCGTTGACTGGTTTGATGCAATTATTTTCAATTATATGACCCAAGTATTTTACTGAATTAGAAGCGAATGTGCATTTTACAAATTTTAACCTGAATCCTTCTGTTTTGATTGCTTCCAACAGCTGTGTAAGATGGTTAATGTGCTCAGTAAAGGTTCTAGAAAATATAAGAATATCGTCGATATAATTAACTGTAAAATCCGTCAGTTTATACTTTCTTAGTATATTATGAAGTATTCTTTGAAAAATGGCTGGAGAGGTTTTTAGTCCGAATGGTAGACAGGTCCACTGGTAATGCCCATCTTGTGTTACGAATCCTGTCTTGTTTTTGTCTTCGATTCGTAAAGGGATAGACCAAAATGCAGAATTGATGTCCAGCGTTGAAAAGAAATTACAATTCCTGGTCTTTAACATTAGATCTTCAATCAAGGGAAATGGTTGAGCTTGAGGTACTACTATTTTATTTAAGTCTCTAAAATCTATACATAACCTAGATCTTTTATTTTCTTCTTTCTTAAATGCCAAAGTGACAGGTGCAGCGAAAGGACTGTAGGATTCTTCTATCATCTTATTATCTAGTAAATTTGCTATTTGTGTTTCTATCTCTTTTTTATCATCTATAGTGCATCTGTAAGGCCTCTTGCTACAATATCTGTCCACTAGTAAGTCGATTCTCGCTTCGTACCCGTTAACAGTACCGACGTCGTATTTATCCTTCGCAAATACTGATTTATATTTATCAATTAGTGTATTTATTTCTGCTATCTGGTATCCATCCAGATGATTTATCTTAATTTTAAAATTTTCTTCTTTTACATGTTCATTAAAATTTATTTTGTATTCTTTTGTCGAATTATTTTTAACTACACTTTTTATTTCTGTGTTTGTCTTTTCATTAGTAGTATTTTCTTCTGTTTTATTATTAAGGTACAATTTCTGTGTTATTTTTAGGTCCTCATTCTGGATCAATTTAAATTCTTTTATTAAGTCTAATCCAATCAAAAAATCATATTTGAAATTTTGTTCATCAATTATATATACATCAGCATTTCTCTCTAATTCAAAGATTTTTATTTTTAAGGTTGTCAAACCACTTGTCTTTTTAACACCATTAATTGTTACTAAATCTGCTTCATTCAAACTGTTTCCTTTTCCTTTTAACTGTAGTATTTTTGAATTAATTAGAGAAACATTTGAACCAGAATCATAAACTCCACTTATTTCTAGTTTATCATTCAATAGTAGTTTGACATTAATTAATGGTGTTACTATTCGTTTTTTTGGTCAGTTTCGTTTAACTCGGCTTCAATCACCGAATTGTTTACATGCCTAATGAAGTTTTTCTTTAGTTTTTCATTTTCCTTGGCTCTGAACCAACATGTGGCCTCAGGGTGATAACGAGTACCTTTATTCATCTTTTCACAAATCTTGCATGGGTATTTTTCTTCATTTCTACTATTAGTACTCATATTTTCATTTTTCCTTATAGCCACATAACTTTTTTTATTTACCATGTGTTCATACTTACTCACTTCATTAAATAAATCCACTGTATCTTTCAATGTTTCTCTATCAATCCTATTTAGTATGAATTCTGGTAAACCAGCTGCTACAAGATCCACTAGGGTACCTGTGTCAAGTGTTCTTCTCATATCCAATAACAGTTTTTCTTTTCTCATGGCATAATCCAATAACGAACCATCCTTATATTTAAAGAATAGTGCATATCTAACTGGGTTCCAGCCTTTGTTTGCAAAAGATTCACAGAATTTGTTTTTCCAAGTTGACCATTCCGAGTTCATTGTGAACTTTATAACCATCGAACTGTACCAGTCCGCACAACTCTTATCCATAAACAATCTGAGTATTTCAATCTTCCTTTCATCCCCTGTTACATCGAAGCGTTTACATTCACTTTCAAAAATATCAATCCACTGGTTAGCATTAGAATTTTTGCTTGTGAATTTTTCAATTATAAACTTTTCTGCAATCTTTTTCAAGTTTTGTTGTTTAACTTCTTGTGTATTTTGTACTAATTTCTCAAACAATTTTTCCAGCGTACCGCTTTCCGTTTGATATGCATCAGAAAATTTATCTTGGTTTATTTCTTCTAGATATTGATCCTCAAATTGTAAATTATCATCTTCATCTATGTATGTTTTATTGAGTTCATCTGTCATTGTAATCCAAACTCTTCTCACCTGGTACCTTTTTTTCAGACTATTTTTCACCTTATTATAGACGGTTGTTTTCAATATTTCTTTATGATAACTAGCTGCCTGTAGCTCTTCAGGTATTGCATACTGTTTATTATCACTCGTAGTTATCGAAGTAAGCGAAAGAATATTTGATTTACCGTCACTTCCAGGCAATAGCGTAAATTCAAACCGAAGTTTATCCATTTTTTATTGTCGTTTATAAACAATAATGTCGTTTTATAATATTGAATCGTATCTGTCAAATAAAACTTCAATGTGTTTCTCTGAAAAAATCAAAGATTTTTATTTATTAGTTTTACTCACGTTATCTTACGTATCACATTACACTATAACACTAACACTAACCTGAAAAAATCAAAGAAACGACATTAAAAGTCTATTCTTTAATAATGAGTTATCTCAATAGAAAATAATTTTATAACAATACAATTTTCACGAAACGCCATATTCTTTCTTCCGCTTAGACGCCTGCTTTATCGACGTTACATATTCCACCTCCATTAACTGTAACTGTTTTGCCGACAGCACCCGCGCGGCAAAAGACAAATTAAAGAAAGTAACAACTGTCTTTACATAAATATCGCCAGACTGACACACCAACTGTATGGTCCCAAACTAAGCAACGCTTGTACTATGGGTACCGTACGAGTACAATGGACTGGGGGCGATCCCAGTAACACCCAGACCAAGGTAAATTACGAAAAGGCCATTTCCGAAATTTGTCCCGGCGGGAATCGAACCCGCAACCTCCATGTGCAGTGAGCCGAGCGGCCTACGCTCGAACCACTGCGCCAAGCGGTCGTCAGTTAAGCGTTTATATAAAACAAAGTCAGGAAAGAGATAAGCAGTTATCGTAACCTATAGATGCTCGCAATACCAAAGGCTTTGCTCGCACGTTACCGATCTGCAGGTGAGTGGGACACAGAGACAGGGAGGGCTTACTCGTCTACCTACTCTTCAATTTCACACAAAGAAATTAATGATTACGATTTCCATTGATACTAATACCACACGTCACATGAAATGGGCCACAATAAGTTATAAGTATGTTTAAAAGTATTTTTTTATAAAGATACGTAGGTCTTACTGTTTTTACTAGGTTTTATCAGGAGTTAAATAACTTAAAACTTGCTGAAACCCTTCTTATATGTAAGCGGTCTCAGTGAGTCCATATCAGTGTTGTCTTGTAGTCACAGACAGAATGCCAGCTCAGCCCAGGACCACTCCCCGGGGCATCTGCGCTCGTAAACCCAGGTTTGAATGTTTGTTTATGCACACTGCGGACCTTTGCGATTCGAGGAGCGGCTGTTTCACGGAAAATATGATAACGTCTGTATATTATGCTATGTTTATAACTACCTAGTAGGTATACAGAAGAGTGTGTAATAAACAAGTTTGCTTTTAAAATAAGCTACCTAGATGAAATAATAAAAATCCAATTGCTTAAAAGAAATATACCAAGTTGTTACTTCTTTTACTTCTCCGACTTTTTCTATAGGTTGTATTTAATCTCAACATAACCCTATACAGGGTGTTTCAAAATACCAAAAAAATAATTTGGGCACATTTACGGCAGCTGCTATTTGTAATGATTCCTCATGAAGACGTCACTAACATATTTTCTAAGTAACGGGCCTTTGAATCACATTTAATGGAGTAGAAAATTGTTAACTGACATTCCGACATTCAAGACAAAAAACTGCATAGTATTTGACAAAGAATTTGTATTTCTTATTATTACAAATTCTTTGGTATTTGAACAATTACAAAAATATAATAATATTCATAAAATTTTATAGCATTTCATTTTGTGCCCGATACTCATCCAAAACCCTTAGTATATTGGAGTATTTAAATATCCTGTATAATCCATGTAATAATAAGCAAGGGCAGGTGCGCGAGCAAATGCCGCCCGCCCGCCTAAATAGCGTCGTAGTGTGGGTAGAACCTACGCCAGTGATTCATAGCCGGGCTCAGGGCGAGATTACGGCTCGTCGGCCCTTACTGGACATTGAAGCCTCTCTGTTAAATACTCGTATTACATACCATTACATGAATAAGGTTTATATTATTTAATTGTGCTTTTATGCCTTCACACCTTTAATCAAAGGTTCACAAGCTAAAATAGGAACAACGAATTATTGTAATGTGTATAAAATATAAATTACACAATTGTAAAATATAAATGCCCAGTCATGCAACTAGTCCTACTAATATTATAAATGCGAAAATTTGTGAGTGTGGATGTATGTATGTACTAGCTGTGCCCCGCGACTTCATCCGCGTAGTATTGGATTATTGGGTTAAAAAGTATCCTATATGTTAATCCCGGTTATAATCTATCTGTGTTCCAAATTTCATCCAAATCCGTTCAGTAGTTTTTGCGTGAAGGAGTAACAAACATACATACATACATACATACATACATACATACATACATACATACATACATACATCCACACTCACAAACTTTCGCATTTATAATATTAGTAGGATGAATGTATGTATGTTTGTTACTCCTTCACGCAAAAACTACTGAACGGATTTGAATGAAATTTGGAACACAGATAGATTATAACCGGGATTAACATATAGGATACTTTTTAACCCGATAATCCCGAAATGTTTGCTAAGTTAAAATACTACGCGGATGAAGTCGCGGGACACAGCTAGTGATACATAAAAGTACTATTATGACGGTAGTAAAGCCAAGGATTGACTAAAGCGTACATACACTACAGCCGGGAGCTCAACCCCTCTCTGTTGCCTTCCATCTATCCCACTCCCCTTCTGGTCAGCAACGTGCGAGCAATACCTTTGCTTATAAGCTACAGTTACTGCTTAACATCACGTTGAAACCATTTGTTACAAAATACAAATATAGCTACATATTGCAAAGAATACTTAATATCCTATCTACTACATACTTATATACTTACTACTAGCTGTGCCCCGCGACTTCATTCGCGTAGTATTGGATTATTGGGTTAAAAAGTATCCTATATGTTAATCCCGGTTATAATCTATCTGTGTTCCAAATTTCATCCAAATCCGTTCAGTAGTTTTTGCGTGAAGGAGTAACAAACATACATACATACATACATACATACATACATCCACACTCACAAACTTTCGCATTTATAATATTAGTAGGATTAAATATACAATAAACCAATTTCTGAACGAATAACTTTAAAGTATCTACCTACTTACAATGTCAATATTCTAAATTTATTCCTGCATTATCACGCTGGTAGCGGCGCAGCGTGCGGGGCGGGCGAAAAATCGAATGTCAAAACGTGATGGATGGCGCGCCCGCGCCGCCGCCGCCCGCCCAACGCCTGTCAAACCGCCCCCGTTGTGTCCAGCGAACAAAAGCCACTATTACTGGCTCGGAATTTAGTTATGTACATGTTGACAGTTAATCTATAAACACATTTTTAAAGAGAAAATTAATAGTAATTTTAATATTGAATACCCATCACCGGCTATTACGTTTCTTTAATTTGTATTAGATAGCTAAGTTAATGAACCGGTAGTGTCTGTTCAAGAGCCTGCATTTCGTAACGTCAGCTGACGCGTGCGGTTTGGACTACGTACCAAGTGGTAACTCTATAACTACGAACACTTTAAGACGCTGTGCATTGCTCGATCACCACTTACCTGTTTGTTAAAGTTCCAGCTTAAACTTGCAATATGCTTCGAAGTGGGATTAGTTATCTAGTTCCAACGGCCGATGTTAATAGAAGTCAGAGTGCATAACTTCTCCCCCGCTAAGGGGCTTGCGGCTCCTCGAATGAGCTGACACTTTGAAACCGACATCGTTTAACGGAGACCGGCGCGATGCAGGTCGCTTCAAGAAATTCGTATAGTAGGGTATATACGTCGACGTGAGAGTCGATATAGCAGGGTATGTTTTGAGACTCATGGTAATACTACTCATGGAATATAATAAGGCCAAGGTATCGGGCGCCAAAAAAGTCCCATAATTTATAAAGTTCGGTCACGTCGCGAAAGCTCCACGGTTCGCCGACTCAGCAAATATTATCACCCATTTTGCGCGTTCGCTATCCCTTATGTTCGTTCTAACTTTCTTACATATTATTTGCACTAGGGTTACAATTTTTATAACTTTTGTAACGAAGTGAAGTATGAGGAGAGCAGCATAATTGCCTTTTTGAATTTTGGTTGAGTTTGTTATCTGTTCTAAAAAGAGTTAGTAAAGGTTTTTGGATCAGATTCCTTGTCGAACCAATCTCATACTTTGAAAAGCGCTAAGTTTGAAGTGAAGAACATCTGTTCTTCACTTCACTAGGTAGGTAGCTATTCCTACAGTAGGTACTTTATTCGAGAGCTCAGAGTTCGTGATGAATATTGATGGCACTGAGATGGCTAAATAAAACATTGTGGCGCAGGGGCTGAATATTATAAGAGCGCCGAGCGGTGCGCCGCGGGCCGGGGCCGGCAGAACAATACACGGATTGTGAATAAAATTAAAAATATTACAAAGCTTTCATATTTTTCATTAAAAGGGTCGGCTGAGGTTGTGGAAAATCTTTTGTGAAAATTTTAAGGCTTCTATGCTTTTCATGTACATGTTCAAACCAAAACAAATACTTACTTACTGGAAGCGTTCGCTCTTCTTTTGCAGGATAACACCAAAATGTTCGTACGTATTTATTTTTGGGAATAATGTAAAAACTTTATCGCCAGCTATATTTAGGAGTTTGAGATTAGTTTCTAGAATTGCTTGTATAAACGTCAAGTGTTGTTTGTGCAGCGCGATATGAAACGAAGTGAAGGGAGACGCAGTGGGGGCGAGGGTGATGGAAATCGCAATATCCGAGTTGAATTAAGACACAACGACGCTCCGCTGACTGGAACCGGTAAAACATCACTTTGGCTTGACGGTGACTCACGCTAATCGGAAATGTAGGAACAAATGGATGATGACATCCGAAAAAAAAGTTGAATATTAGGTGTTCCATTATGCTGGAATTTTCCTCGTATTATGGGATCGTGACAACTACTTTCTTTGTCTAAAAGCTGTCGCGCAATCGGTATTTGGGTGTGATGCCCGTGACTGATGTAACTGAATGTAGGTACTTACCTAATAATAGATGGCACGCATAGAGGCAAGTATTAGTACCTTTGTTATGAATTATAATAGGTATTAGTACCTAACTTTGTTAGGAATAAATATTCTTTGGGCTAAATTCCTCTAGCTGTATTAACTACTCAGTCACCTATTTTATTTGACAAAAAGTTCGCTACCCACATATGTATATGTAATAATAATATAATGTTAACAAGTGTTTATATTATTATTACTAGCTGAGCCCGCGACTTCGTCCGCGTGGAATTTAACATAACCGCTCCCGCTCCCGCGTTCTGAGCCCGCGCGACAGAACACATTTGTTTTTTTTTGTTTTTCTAAGTAAAAGTAGCCTAAGTTACTGCTTATAACATCAGCTATCTGCCAGTGAAAGTCCCGTTAAAATTGATCCAGCCGTTTCGGAGATACTCTTTGACTTCATATGTTTTTTTTTTTAGGCGGAACCCTATTTGTTTTTCTAAAATTAAAGTAGCCTAAGTTACTCCCTATAACATCAGCTATCTGCCAGTGAAAGTCCCGTCAAAATCGGTCTAGCCGTTTCGGAGATTACCCGGAACAAACACACAGACAGACAGACAGACAAAAATTTTTTAAATCGCGTTTTTACTATAGGTTTCGTATGTACTTTCATATGCATTTAGTGAAAAGGTGTTATTTTGATATTACAAACAGACACTCCAATTTTATTTATTTGTATAGATTGTTTCAATGTTGGTGATAGGTAGGTAGTAGTAGTATAGGTACCTATAGCAAGGTAGAGCAGAATTGATATTGCATTCAAAGTACATAACAAACTGATTTTTACTACAAACTCCCGAGTAAAGTGGTTTCAAGATTACTTCTATGTTATTTTGAATAGATACACGCAAGAAATATAGTAGGTACTTCAGAAATAAGACACATATAGTTTGATTCTATGTCCACTAGGAGAGACATTGTACTCGGAATCTCTATTTAATCTGGCAGAAGAAATAAAGACATCTAAAGAAATACGCAGTAAATAACCGTCAAGAGTAAATGGAGACAAAATGTTTATAAGACGACAGTGAACATTCGTTCCCGTCCGTGATGATCCGGGGACGGATTGATGCGGATATACCGCAGAGCTCCGGTACCCGGCTGTTATTGTGCGGATACTCTTAAAATATTTTATATTTTTCATCTTTAGAATAAGGTTAGCGTGGTATGGACATGTTATGCGAAGAGAGGATGATCATGCGGTCAAAAAGACGATGGGCATGAGAGTGAGCGGTAGTCGGGGTAGGGGGCGTCCTAAAAAGACGTGGATGAACTGCGTGGAAGAGGTATGAGCGAAAAGGGAGTGAGTGCAGAGATGACGGATGATAGGCTTGAATGGAAGAAGAGAAGAGAAGATAAGGGCAAAGTGATGATGAGATGATCTTTAGAATAAGGTTAGTGCTATCTATAGGATTAGGTATGAGTATGCACAGAAATAAACCTCGTACTGGTTGTAAAATACAAGTAGGTAATAAGCTTAAAAATAAAAGAACGATGGACACGTGGTGCTTATTGGCGTTGCCTAACTATCAATAGTTGAAAGTTGTCCTCAAAAACTAGCCATTTAGCGATATTATTGACATGTGACAATACCTACTATCGATAGCATCGATAATATCTATCGATAATCATTATCAATACTATATTATAGATCGATCTATCGATAGATATAGATCTATCGATAATCATTATCAATACTATACAATATTATAGATAACGAGCAATTATATAATCAGCAAATATAGCAATAGTATTGATAGGTACTATTGCTCGTCTTTAATACCTAATAATAATAATATCAATAGCCCTATTGATATTATGACTACATTTCGAGGTCACCGTAGTAGGTACCTATTGCAATACTATCGATAGACAAACGATAGTTAGGCAACACTGGTGCTTATAATAAACGTAAATTTTATTTAGATACTTGTCCCCATTATTCATTGATTAAAAATACCATAAAATTGATTACGTTTCGAGTGGCATTCACTTAATTAAACGACATTTTTAATTATCATCGTGGCCATTACTTTTACAAAGGCGCTTCGACATTTTTATTATTGTAAATATTCGAATCTTTTCGATAGAAATCTGGACGGTCTCGAAAAGATAGAAGATAAAAGCAATTTCCAAGCAAATGTAATTTAGATAGATATTTGGGCTCACATTGATTCATGTCTTTTTTTGTTATTTAATCATAATGAATTGAATATCAAACGGAATCCTGATAAAGTTAATAATGTCAGTAGAGCAATTTTATAAAATCGAATATTACAGTCAATTTTGGGCTTTATTTGTTTGAAAAATATACCTATCTACTTTAAAATTACAGTAACGTCAATGCTACTCTTGAAACACTTTTTTGATACAGTAAGTGCTTATTTCGAAGCCCCACGCAAGTGTCTTGTCTTGTCTTGTTCCCGTAGCTGGGCCTCGTGCACTTCCCACAACTAAAGTCGAGTCTCGAGTAACCAAACGACAGGGGTACTTATTCATGATATGTCTGGAATTTTGCCCCGTGCCAGGTCAACATGGAAAAACAGTAGGTATTTGTTTTTTTTTATTTGAAAGAAGAACATTTAAATAATAAAATAATATGTTTATTAATCATATTGCTAACAAAAGACAAATAATTACACCTTAAGGCTGAAGCGCCCATCTAGCCCGCGAAGTTCAAATTTTTTGAGGTTTTTTAGAAATTTTTCAAAATCTTACAATAATAAAAGGCACATTTTGTAATTCGCGAAAAATACCGTGTGCAGTGCATTTATTAATATATCCAACTTACTCTAAAACATTTCAAGAACGACAGCTATCCAGATAATCTGGCAATTTTTGTATATTTAGTGATTTACTAGTATCATATCCACCGTGATAATATTTAGAGTAAAATAAATTTATTTATAAGCGCACTGCATACTGTGTTTTTCGCAAATCACAAAATGTTGTCTTAAATGTTTTCAGATTTTGGATAAACTATAAAAATACTCGAAAATTTTGAATTTCGCGGGCTAGACAGGCGCCTTCACCTTAACAACAATTGGACATACCGTCAGGAAATTTAATGAACTATCGGGAACATTGCCATCAAATTTCATAATTTTATCTGGATACTCTAGTGGCGACGTGACGTCTTTTTCACTTTTGTATTGGCATCGCGACGCCTCTATTTTTATAGCAGCGGCGCGATGCCCATATATTTTTTTATTATTTCGACGCGACTTCCTTATATTTTTACAGTGGCGGCATGACGTTTACGAATTATTTTATTGTGGCGTCATGACACCCTTATATTTTTAATTTGGCGTCGTGGTGCTCTCATAATTTCCATGGTGTGGTCACGCTTCTATAATTTTGATAGTCGCGTCCCGCTCCATTCAAAGCCCCGCATGTACGAGTATGTGCTCGTCTCGAGCCGCGCCGCTTCCGAACCGTTTTTCTTTAAACGGAAATGAGATTTCCCGACAGATATAATTACCATCCACGGAGAGACCTTCATGCGAGCTTTGAGCCCTGAAAATCAGTTTCTTAAATCTCTGCCCAAAATCACAGAATAAAAACGTAGTAAAAATGAGACTGGGTAAACTCATAGTTATGCATAATTTAGGTAACACTTTGCAGAAGTTGATATGTAAAACTTTTTGGTAAAATATACTAGGTGAAACAGAAAGGCTATGCTATTTTTTTTGCAACACTACTTTATAAAACTAAAACTATCGGCTTTGTGGGCCAGTTGAAGTACTAAAGGTTTTGTAGACTTATGAAATCTGTCAACAGCTATATCCATACACCTTTTGTTTTCCAAGTTTCCTTCAAAGCTGAAAGTTTTAGAATTACAAAGTTAAATTTTGAAAAAAATGTATACCCTTTCTGTTTCAACCTGTATACCATAAATATTTACTACCCAAATAAGTGAATTTATTTCTACAAATGGAGAGTTCAAATTTATAATAATTGAATAACATTTTAATTTTCATATTAACGCTGCGGTAGATCGGTTAACCAACGTATTCCGATATTGAATCAGCCCATCGATCGGCAATTCTGTCAGAATTGTTCCCATGAAATAATAATTAGTTCATTACTGTTAATGGGTGTTTACCGTGGGCGGACCTCTTGGAATTTACTCCTATTATCGAAAAATGGTGGCGAACATAATATTTTTAATAATTTTACTTAAAATGACAGCTGTGCTAAATCATACGACCAGTGCCGATTTTCCTACTAATATTATAAATGCGAAAGTTTGTGAGTGTGGATGTATGTATGTATGTATGTATGTATGTTTGTTACTCCTTCACGCCAAAACTACTAAACGGATTTGGATGAAATTTGGAACACAGATAGATTATATCCGGGATTAACATATAGGATACTTTTTAACCCAATAATCCAATACTACGCGGATGAAGTCGCGGGGCACAGCTAGTACTCAATAAATTTGTATTTAAAGAAAGATCAATTCATGAGTTGTATACGTAGTATAACTGGCAATTTTAATGGATGTACTATACCTATAAAATGATAAAACTAAGGTAAAGAGGTAGCTACGTAAACATGCGTAAAAAAATAGAATATTTGGCCAGTTAACCAGAAAATGGTATGGTAGTGTAGTTGCCACACTATATGGTATTTTACCGTAATAAGTACGTAGAAATTTACGTTTTACGCTTGAATAACGTAAACCGTTCAGAAACGAGTGTGTAGATAGATAGCGAACTACTTATTGTAGTTCTGTTTTTATAAATGATGAATTGGTCAAAAAAAAGCGATAATTGAGATATTAAACACAGTTGTTTATGACAAGCTGCCCATTAACGACGGCCACTGCGACAAACGACTAAAATAATGACCATTCCCGTGCAGACTTTATTTCCTGCTAAGAATGCTAAGACAATGATAATAGTTTTGAAGATCGTAAAAATAATAATTAAATAATAAATATCGCCAGACTGACCCACCAACTGGATTGCCCCAAACTAAGCAACGCTTGTACTATGGGTGCCGTACAATTGACTCGGGGTGATCCCAGTTACACTCAGAACTGGACAAATTATGAAAAGGTAATTTTCGAAATTTTCCCTGTCAGGAATAAAACCCGCAACCACCACATGCAGTGAACCGAGCGGCCTACGCTCGAACCATTGCGCCAAGCGGTCGTCAATTATCAATAAGGTTGATATTTGAGGATCTAGAGTAATAAGTAGTGTCACTATAATGGGGCTTTATAGAGTTTATAGAGATAGAGTCTCTCGGAGAAATTAATCTAGGTTCTAAAATACGACTTCAACTTTGTGTATTATTTAAAGGTGTTACTAGTTTGTAAATACTTCAAAACAGTTTTAATACTTCTACGAGTAGTTGGAGACTGGGTCAAACAACAAAACAGCCCATTCAGGCTGCTCAGCTTGGAGGTAGGCAATTTTGCGCAGCGTAAATATCCGATTTTACAATCAAAGTTAGGGTATTCGGTGAGGCTTGTTTTATCCATGAAACGTAGAACTCGGTGTTCTTAAACACGAGCCGGGAACTTAGTCATTAAGCGGGCATTAATTATTAATGACTAACTCTTGAAACAATTCCAGACCGATGTAATGGAAGGCATCATTTACTTTGTACTTCAAAGGGCGGGTCGTCATAAGACACTGTCTATAGTCTAGCTAGACTAATTGCTTCTGAGTGTAGGTAATTACTTTAGTTTGGAAGATGGCAACCTAAATTAATATCAAGGAATACAAAAAAAATATGATTGGAATAGACAGTGTTAACATTGATTTTTGTGGTGGTAGAGCCAAGCTATAATCAATTGACTACTGCTCATAGATTATACGTGCTGTCTGGGTAGTACCACCCTGTCACAGAAGATCAGCGTAAAGTAGCTATTAAAGCTGTTTTTGGTACGGTGAGTGAGAGAACCGGAAGACAAACCCCCTCCTCCTACCCCTCCCTCGATCCCACTCCACTTAAGATCGTGCGAGCAATACCATTGCAAGCATCTACAGGTTGAAACATAAAGGGTATACTTTTTTTTTCCAAACTTAACTTCGTAATTCTAAAACTATCAGCTTTGGAGGGAACTTGAAAAACAAAAGGTGTTACAGGGATACAGCTGTTGACAGATTTCATAAGTATACAAACCTTTAGTACTTCAATTGTCCCACAGAGCCTATAGTTTTAGATTTACAAAGTAAAGTTGCACGCTTCTTTGCCGACTTTGTTATATACAAATAACATCATCTTCCTACGTCTTTGCGTTAACTGAGGACACAGTTATACAACGTATAGTAATAGATACCTATCTAAGTAGTTCTTCGTCGCTTCAGAGATACACGACCCAACTACAAATGTAGAGGCAAGTTTGGAGCGTCTCATATCAGGAATACTTGGCATAATTTACATAGCGCAACGGAATACCTCGATAGCGGCGCGATAGTAGGCGAGATTGTAGAGCGCTCCTCGTTAACTGTTGGGTTCAAGTTATCGCTAACTCACAAGCATTCGTTGACTAAATATCTATAGTTTGAATTGTTATTCAACGCAATCTGTTCCTGGATACCTCCTGTCAATTATTAAAATTGTACCTTTTATGTAAGTAACAATAACGATAAGAGTAGATGTAGAATTTTGAATACCTAAAAAAGAAAAATATGTAACTTAGGTATAATAAGTAAAAACTTTTTATACCGATTATACCTAAAACTTTTGTACCTAAGTATTTATATCACAAAGATACAGACTCCGTATTTGGCATCCGCTTGTACAATGTTTGGCGGGACTAGCTTTGGGTTTTTGGGTGGTATGAATAAATTGAACATCGATACGTAGAGGGGTACGGTCGCTGCACCCTCGCACTACAGACGTGCTGTGGCTATAACTTTTATAATTATACAATGTTCCAACTTTACATTTCAATTCTGTTATATATATGGGCATTAAGTTAAGTGTCGACTCAAGGATTAAAACGTCAGTATAAGTAATGTTGCGGCCAATGGTTTTAGTTAGGGTCATGTTTTCGTTTTCTCAAAACCATACATCAGAGAGATCTTCCTTACGAATCATGCTCCTCTTTGTGACCATAAGTAAAAGGTAATATCGTCGACGCAACATAAGTGAAATGGAGACTAAATTATACCGAAGAAATTAACATAATATCGAATCTTTTTTGCTGTCCTGTAAGTATTGGTAGTATTATTATAAGTTTTTATCTAATAGCTGTCTGTACCAACCAAAAGAAAATATTAATACCATCCGAATTTTTTTACTTATTTTCTATGGCGTCTTGTAATATATCGTGTAAGACAATATAAGCATGTTGTTTGAATTTTATGCACCAAACCCTGATCGCGTATGCTTAGCGAGCGTTGTCATAAATATGTAGTGATAAAGTGACAGAACCCTAGTCTTACGAGGTTGTCATTGGACGAAAGAGCGGCCTAATTCCGTATTCAGGTCAGCGTAGCGCTAAAATGATTCCTGACCTGGAGAAGTCTCTGTCTAGCAGTTGACTATACTTGTATGTTTATGCCCTAAATTGCAAGGTCTAATAGTTGATTCTATCGTTGTCAACTGCTAGACAGAGACTTCTCCCAATACCCGCTTATTGTTTTTCTTTATACAACAAAGTTGTAACCGTACCCTATATGTAATACCAAAGACATAGCTTGCACGTTGCCAACCTAAATGAGAGTACATAGGACGGGAGAAGATGGCAGGAGGGGGGTTATCATTGTACGAAACACAGCTATAATACATACTTTACGACAATTTTCTGTGAGAGGATAGTACTACTAGTGGTAGGCAATTGGTTCTACCACCGCTAGTAGATTCGGTATTAATCTCTGCATACATTTTGTCAATCACCTTCATCACTCAAGATATTACAAACCGCAAGATATTATGTTTATCTACCTTGTTTTCCAGTCGCGAATTAGTTCTACATATATAATTATTATATATATTATCTTAGGATAATAGTTTTGTATTTATTAAGTATGTGTTATGAGACCGATGATCTCTAAATGTAAATTTAGTTAGAGTAAAACATAAAAAAGTTTTCTAGTGTGTGCAAAGTTGAATACATTAAAGTCAATAAACGTGAACCTTATCAACGTATCTGTATAAAATTCAAACACACCCAAGCTCCAACAATTTATATTTGTGCAAACTGAGCGAAAGTTTTTAGGAGTCGTAAAAATGTTTTTGTTTTTACGAGGATGACTGAAAGTTTAAAATTTATAAAATAATTGTTTTCTACACACACTATGGTTATGTACGTTGGTTACATGGATATGTTAGCTACATAACGCATTGATGGATTACATCTATGTGCTTTCATTGTTAGGTAACTACTCCATTTGCTACAGTAGTTTTGTTCTGCTTCACACAATAATCCCAATGGATGTTATTATATACATTTGGAGTGTAAATTGATTTTTTACGTCTACTACGTAAGTGGCTCGTTGGTCTAGGGGTATGATTCTCGCTTTGGGTGCGAGAGGTCCCGGGTTCAAATCCCGGACGAGCCCAAATAATAATCCTTTTGTAGTGTTTTTAGACGTTAGTTCATTACTTTGTAAGTTAATTTCATGCTTCCCACTCAATAAAGAGGGATAATATTCGTTTATTATACTTTTCCTTGATTAGGTAGGTATAAAATGTATTTATTTATGGCAATTTATCTGTATGGGATTTACTTGGTTAATCTAAATTAATATTATTTTGAAAACGTAATACAATATAAATTAAATAAATTTGAAAATATAGCCAGACCACACCCACCAATATTAGCCTCAAAGTAACTCGTATACCATGGACACTATACGAAATAAAATTTACTGGGGTGACCCCAATAACAATCAGACCATAATCATTGTATTGTAGGTAGGTACCTAATAATTTATTTTAGAGTAGGTACCAACCTTTTTGTCTACTAAACATAACGCCTTCTAATTCATAATTTATTTTAAAACCATAGCAATGGCAGGTATTGGTTTTGTATACCCAAAAATTCAACCAAGGCCGACGACCTGGAGATTCAAGTGGTCAAACACCTTTCACCTATGCGTATACGCATACCGTATACCCAATATCATTTGACACTTGTTTTTAATACAACAGTCAGCCGGCTCGTTGGTCTAGGGGTATGATTTTCGCTTAGGGTGCGAGAGGTCCCGGGTTCAAATCCCGGACGAGCCCAAATTTTTGCATTTTTTTTATATTCCGTTCATTTTACAGAATCGTGAAATAGAAATTCGACGAACACTATTAGTAATAATGGCAATCTTAGCTATAAATAATGATGAACATCGATTGTTTCAATAGGTTCTTCTAAGTATGCTAGGGTATTATCTAGTATATAGGCAATTCTGATTAGATATTATTAGATGAAGTATCCATTTCTACGTCACACACATCACACAATATAGACATTACTATAATAGCGCTTATAAAAAATGTGTTATCCGTACTTTATTTTATCATTTTCCTAATGGAGTGCTTGTAAACACGTAAGCGCGGCATGACGTCACTCCGTCTAACTGGTGGATAATCATTTTCAGCACGTGATAAGAAAACAAAGTCATTGCATTCGTTGTTATATTTAAAAAAATCACAAATATAAGAGCATTGCTACTAAATATTATCGCTTGAGGTGGGCAACGTGCGAGCAATGCCCTTGGTATTGCAATAACCTATAGGCTACGGTAAGTTCGTACGCTGATTTGCTCTCTTGGCTTATGAATACGTACAAATTGTCCCTCCCGTAGAACTATATGGTTCACTTTTACAGAGGGTTTCACAATTTAAATATTTGGGCCATATTGTGACGGAGGATCTTAAAGATGACTTAGATATGGAGAGAGAGCGCAGGGCGATGGCTGTGAGGGGAAACATGTTGGCACGCAGGTTTGCTGGTTGCTCAGCGCCGGTTAAAATAACACTTTTTAAGGCGTTTTGTCAAATATTTTACACCAGCAGTCTGTGGGCTAATCATACCCAAAAAGCAGACAGCGCACTGCGCATTCAATATAACAATGCCTTCAGGGCGCTGTTGAGGCTTCCGCCTTATTGTAGTGCGTCAGGAATGTTCGCTGATGCGCACACTGATGATTATTTCGCAATCATGCGCAAAAAAGTGGCATCAGTTATGTGCAGGGTGAGGGGAAGTAGCAACAGCATTCTGAAGGTATTTTCAGAAAGGACGGAAGGGCCTACAATGGATAGGTTTATCAAGCTACATGTCAGACATGGGACTTGATAAATCGTCCTCTAATTGAATACTGTGTTATTTGTCTGTTTAGCTTTGTTTTTGTTTTGTTTTTGTACTCATGAGTGCCTTAGTGTTCTACTAACATAGTATTTAAGTTTTCGTAAAACTAACACGCTATGGGCCGTCGACGCCTGATAATAAACGATTTTTAATTTTATTTTTTATTTATTTTATTTTTATTACATAAATCATTGCTGTATTTACCTATAAAATGTTTGGTAAAAATACTAAAAGGAATACTATGAACTACACAAATTATTTTTTGGCATTATTTTATTCCTCAGTGTATTTGTGTAAATCGATAATCTTGTCCCAGCAGCTTGATAGTTCCATCAAGCGGACGGATGGTCTGAATCAGAACGTAATTTCGGCGGATCTCAATTTCGCAGCCGTCCGCGGCGTGTCACATCAGAAACACAATAGCGCGGACATCTCACCAATTGGGATATGGATGGGCATCGTTTAGCGGCGGGTGACGTAGATTTATTATGCAAAATAAAGGCCGGGCCGACCCCGGGGCCGCCGCTTATCACAGTTGTGTACAACATTGTAACATTTGTAAAGACTTACGCCGCCACACTATTTCAAATAACGAGAGTTTTTGTACGCACTTATTCGGTTTTATGAATATGCTTGTTTTTTGCACTTATGTCATATTATCTTGACTATTTACTTCTACGTTTGTAGTTATGTTTATTTAAATGATTATACGGTCACACAAGAAAAACCTAGTTACTACTAAACCTATTAATCTTAATTGGAGTGCGTAATTAGGAACCTATTCCAATCACTACTGCATAGCGTGACCTAATTTAATTGTTATTCAGTAAATTCAGTTATTAGCGAACCAATTATTAGAGATAAATTAACGTGTGAATCCAACACCATACACAAGGATAAAACAATTAATAAACTAAATAAATAAATATCGCCAGACTGACACATCAACTGTATGGTCCCAAACTAAGGAACGCTTGTACTATGGGTACCGTACAATGGACTGGGAGCGATCCCACTGACAGCCAGACCAGGGAAAATTACGAAAATACCATTTTCGAAATTAGCCCCGATGGGAATCAAACCAGCAACCAATTGCTGCTGTGCTAACGATTGAATGGCTAATGCTCGAACAACTACGCCAAACGGTCGTCACTAAATTGGTACTTAGGTACCTAACAATTACTTACAAGAGGACAGGAATGGGACAGAACAGTGGTGGAAGTGTGTGCCGAGACTAGTCCCAAATATTAGAAATAACAAAAGAATATATGTATTGAAGTTTACGTAAACAGACATCGGTCGTCGATCGAGGAACAAATAAGGCGGTGGCTCGGATAGAACATGTCAATTTGTATGCGTCAGTGTCGGGGGGCTTGTCAACCTCGGGCGCAAGTGTTAACCACACGAATCTATCGTAACTACTCGCTCACCCACCCGATTACTACTAGAAATAGGTATCGGCATGCGTGGGCGAATCGTTAGTAGACTACGACAACCTGTAAAAATTGACGTGTTGCGAGTCGAGTGCAAGTCGAGCGAGATTCGAGTGGTTAACAGACTTGGGCCCCTGGTGCCTCCCGGAAACAGGTACACACAGGCCACACACAAACGAGCTCGCTGGTTGGAGGGGGGGCACGCTTAATCAAAATGTTCAGCAGATACAAATCACGAAAGGGGATGTTGGGATTGCATAATACTTTTTGTTCGTGTCAGCAGGACGCAGTGAGAACGGCGCGACGGTTTTATAAAATTTGTTAGTTTACAACCTGAAAATGTTACATTTTAGATATTTTTCGGGATAACATTGTTTATGCACTTATTAAAATAAGTTAACCTCATAGCAGTTTATTTATCTATTTAATTCTGCTGACATTGATCGAATTTCTAAATTGTCAAATTGCACAATTGCTATGTGCTAGAATAAGGCACCTGTCTACTTATACTTTTCTATGTTCAGCTCTTAATTTGTGATTTACACGAACAATTAATTTTCCTTGCCGCTGTTCTTAGATAAGCGCGGCAAAAAAGTGAAGACATTATTCTAACACATTTTCTCTAGTCCTATTAAAGCTCTCAGAGGTGAATTTATTACCAAAGCTGTGTCAAGGGAAAATGTCATTGTGTCAACGTAAGATGGCGTGATGGAGTGGTTTTAATTTATTCGCGTCTCTCCTCGTCGCCAAATTGAATGTAGACTTGTATTTCAGCCACAAAATTACTCGTGAATATTCATCTGTCGTAACAGGGTGAGCTTTGAAGCTTGCAAAAAAAGTGTCGTGCTAAGTCGTTACAATAGTCAATCATATTCTGAGAAATATCGCCACTGGTTTCTTTTATTTTTCAGTGAGTATATGTTTGTTAAGTAATATTCGTTTTCGTCTGATTACTTAATAAGATAAGTCATTGTTGAATTTTTCTATTAATATTACAAAGAGGTGAGACGTTATCACGTCTGATATGAATAAAATAATGTAATAATTAGTGCAAATTTAAAATTAAACCTACCTACGTTAAAAACACTATACGCATCTTTATGTAAAAAATCGTATGCATGTAGGTAAGAGGGATAAAGCAAGCATTATATCTGCCCCTAAATTCTCGATATATGTAGGCGTAAAGTCGAAGAAAGAAATATTATCGGGCGAAGGATCCCTGGACACGACTCTAAATCTTACTTGACCGATTTTTAGTGAGATTTATCGGAGAGTAGGGCAGAAATAAATGCCTTCAGGGGCTGTCCATAATTTCTCACGTAAGCCCCGAGGGCCCGGCTAAGTAACAAATGAGCTCACATAATTTTATTAGTTTGAACTGTCATAATGGTGGCGCGACGGCGGCGGCGTCACTTACCATCCTCATAATGTTCATAGTATGCAAATGGGCTTTCAGTTTAAATGCTTTTACAAGACGATATATTTATGAAGAGAACTACCATTATTTATGTATGTATAAGTTTTACATCTAGATGGTACCTAACTCCTATTGTACCTCGACTGAGGTGGTAGCAATAGATAACTTAACTATATTTTAATTAAAATGTTTCTGGAGGTTTGGTTTCTACAAAATATGTTATTATCTATTCCACCGAATGACAGCTCGAATATTAAGCAAATATTTTCAATGAAACGGCGAGTCCTAATCAAACGTAATTACGGATTGATAGACTGAAAGTTTGAAAACTTCGAAGTTCGTATTATTCTCGATTGAATTGGTTTTTGATTGGAGTATATATGTTCCACAGTATAAATAAGTGGGTTACCACATCAGACCCGCGTTCCGATCCGGTGGTAGATTTACCCTCGCCACCTCTTCTGGCAGCGGCCCAAGCCGAGGTCGTGTCCCTTGTGGCGCCCTTGAGCTAACAGCCCCCCTGCCCCTCTGGCTGGAGCGCACTTGCGCTCGCCCTCTGTCCGGGTGAAGTTGTTATGGCCACTCTGGCCAACAACATATAGACATTAAAAAAAAAAAACACATCAGACTATCGATCGCCGATTGATGTACACTAGAGCTATTATCGATCGATGGGAGATCGATCTACTATTTCAATCATAATATATATAGGTTCATAATATTGGTAGTTATGTACCTATACACGTATATAATATCTACACTATAATGACTTATATGTAGCCCCGCAGTTGTCAGCAGAGTCCACCACGCTGGCCCAGTACGGGTTTGCGAAATTCACACGAATTTTCGAAAGAAGCGCTGGGCTGGTCTGGTTTACTAACGATGATTTTCCTTACCAGTTAACCAGTGTTTGTTGCAAATCATAAAGAAAAAAAATGTCTGTAAAAGATAACATTTTGTACAATGTAAATCGGCGTAAAGTATCTATATAACTGTGTATCATATGATGAGTAAGAGAGCTGGAAGCGTAACCCACCTCTCTTTCCCTAACTATAAAGTTACAGATGAGAAATGCTATTGGTATAACAAGCATCTATAAGCTATGGTAACTGCTTAACATCAGGCGGGTCTTACGCTGTTTGCCGACTTTGTTATATAAAAAAGTATCTACTTAAGTACTAAGTACTTCAGTTTAGATTTTTCTCGTTTCTCTTTTAAAAGACAAATATCCACGAAGTGCTTAGCTTCAGTATCATCTCAGAATGGTATTCCGAAGGGAGTTCGGTGGATAAATTCAATTCGTCCGTCACAATCCTCTTGACTGATTAAATTATTCGTGTGTAGGTATATCTACTGATGTAAAGAACGAATTGGTCCCCGGTTCGTTGATGCACAGTAAGGAGGGGTGATTGGTAAGACGTGCCACGAGGTACATCAACCTTGTTTGCTACAACAATTACATTATTATTCGTTCAATCTCGCTGACACGCAATATTTATATTTCTTCTTTGTTCAAATCAACTATTTCGAAATCGTATGATGAAATTCGTAATGATTGAAAACTATACAATACTTAGGTAGAAACCTATCTACTTCACAAACTTTCCGATTCAACTGAAAAATATTTTTAACGAGATTCATACAATTTGTAGCATAGAGCACCTGGACATTTCGTGTCAATCGGATCAGCACAGAAGCAAATCAAACGTCACGGGGTTTTAAAGCATTTAGTTCGCATGAAGGTGATGTTTCAATTTGGTACCATTGCTCGGTGGCCGATGTCCATCATACACGAATGGCTCTTGCAAGTAGCAAAAAATCGACTGTAGTGGAAATATTATTAGGCCTTCTTATTCTAAGATTATGACCATAGAAATCCATGATTATTGCTCACCATTAATTCGTGAAAATATATAAGTAAATCGTAATTCGATAATCAAAATAATAAATAAATAAATGTCGCTAGACTGACACACCAACTGTATAGTCCCAAACTAAGCATTGCTTCTATTATGGGTATCGTACAATAGACTAGG
The DNA here is from genome assembly GCA_905147325.1 of Notodonta dromedarius. Classification (NCBI taxonomy): domain Eukaryota; kingdom Metazoa; phylum Arthropoda; class Insecta; order Lepidoptera; family Notodontidae; genus Notodonta; species Notodonta dromedarius. Next base: position 10,573,818 of record LR990159.1, on the reverse strand, counting down.
GCTATCCCAGTGACACCCAGACTAGGGCAAATTCGAAAAGACCATTTCCAAAATTCGCCTCTGCGGAAATCGAATCCGCAACCACCATGTATGTGCAGTGCGCTGAGCGGCCTACGCTCGAGCGTAGCCCGCTGCGACAAGCGGTCGTTTTTTACAGGTGCATTATCAGGCACGATGATGCATGATTATTTTGTAAGTACATTGACAAAAACAAAAAACTGATTTTAATTAGGGGATATTTTATCAACGCTACCTAGGTCAAATATTGTTATAAGAATGACTATAAGGTTCAAGCTATAATCTACTAAAATTCGGTTTTTCAAAATAAATTTAACTATAGCTTTTGCCTGTGTATTTGACGATACGATTCTATAACGAGCAATAATAATCATCGGCTTTACATTCGTTTGTTGAGTACCATTAGCCTAGATTCAACCGATGGACCCGCGATCGGGAATATCCACTGAGTAGGTACTTATTTGAATCGGCACTTAATTAAAATTGATGGATAATACAAAAATACAATTTATTGTGCTGAAGTCGTTATAAAACAGTAGCTTACATCTACATTCTAGGCTGTTGTTTGACGTATTGAACTATGTATTTATACATACTCTGTACTCATTTTAAAAAAAACTTCAATGTACCTATCATAAAATTATAACTCCAATAAATAAAAGTCCAGTATACCAATACGCGGACCAACTATGTAGTAAGGTAGGCGGTAATAAAATGAAATAGCTATTTTTCATCTCATCATTTTCATTGTAATCTCCTTTATAAAGCTTTGGGTTCAATAAACAAAGGATACACGGTAAAGCTTTCAGGGTTCGCAAAACGAGCTCGAAGGGTTGCATCAAATCACAATGCGAATCAATTATCGGTTTCATAACGGACTTATTATACAGTATCTGGCAGATATTATGGACTTTAAATTTGTTTCGTTATAAAAATGTTATAGCGGCATTTTTCACGTTGCCTTAAGAGGTAGGTATATGATATACATCTACTACTATATACATCAACCCATTTAGACGAAGACGTTACAGACTATTTAACTATTGTATCATTCTTATGGCCACCTACAGACGTCTTCCGGCTCATGGATGATTTAAAGATTCCTTTATTCCATCGAGAACCTGGATACCAATTAAGTCAAGCATAAAACAGGTACACAGGTGTCTACCATAGCTTAGATAAATCACATTACCGAATGAATCAATTGGTAGAGTTCGCTCCTTGCAGCTGCCATTCGCTCACGGTTAATTTATTTGCACACTTCGGTTCTTTGACGAATTTATTTCCCCCCGAATCCAAAGGAACTTTGCTCTTCTATTCTTAGGAACCTGTATTGAATATCGTTAGTTTATAATTTACGATGTATTTTTAGAAAAAATCAGCAAACAGTTTTATTATCTTTACCCATGTTTTTACTGAAAGTTAAGTATATTCAAGTTACAGATACCTTTGTCAATTAGCTATTCTGTGGCTAATTTATAATAATTATATTACTAACTACCGAAGTTTACTACTACTCCTAATCGATCTAGCAGAGCCCTGTTAGATAAGTCGTGAACAAAAACTAACATCAAATAAACATCCTTGAAACCCTCAAGGGATTGTGACCAGGTGAAACATTGTCGGGAATATAATTTCGTAAGCCGTTTAATCGAATTTTAATCTCATTAGCGAACGATAATGGAAACTCAAGAGCCTCCTTTATGAACTCATTTAGTAGGCCGTATAATCACTATTCAATCGGTAATAAGCAAGTGTAAGAGGAATGTTGAAATGAAACAGATTTTTCTTCAGAACCTTTACGAGTACATGTGTCAATTGAAAATAAGTAAATAAATTGCTAAAAAAATCCAGAATAGTAGCTGCAGTTGCTGAGTGTTGATGCTTATAGATAGTATAAATGTTATTTCTTAGCGGTAATTCACACAGCTATCTAGATAACGATAATTTCTATACATTTAACTTTATCAAATAGTTCCATACTTTTCTAAGTTGTTTTAAACAAACGTTTACAGTCCAAACAACGTTAATATTTGGGTGTGAAAGAAAAGCCGTTTTATTCGTTTTACAGATGCGAAAATATAATGCATTTGGAGCGTGTGAAGAGGTGGAATTTTTCCGTCTTGACGCTCAATGTCTGAGCGTACAGGGGTTGATACCAAAACATATTCTACTTAACAACTTGTGTGAATTAATCTAAGATTACGCGGATTATGATCTCCAAGTTAACGAAGGTTGTATTCTACATCATATAACTAAACTTGGGATTACAGAATAGGTATGTATATATGTATAAACATACAGATTTATCAGTGGTGAATGGTTATTTTTGTTATAGATTTTATTTTGTGGCTAACACCATATTATGGCTAGTATACTACCAAGGAACCTCGTTCTAATGTACTACATTCGGTGCTTAAATAATTGTGAAACTGTATTTATTATTCCACATTTGCCAATGCTAAGCAACGTTTTTCTTTTAGCAGCGTTCGCATGTTACATGCAAAACAAAGTGCACTATTTTTGTTTGAGCACTCTACGATGGAAACAGCCCGAACTGTATTTAGTTTTATATAAAGAATGTGTTTAACTGGTCTGCACACAGCTGCGGCCCCGTGCGAGGGTAGAACCATGTTTACATGGAGAAATGGCTGAATTTCAACTGCAAACACACGCCATGTTAGTAGACCGCGCCGCCCGCCCGCCTTCGCCTGCCGCCCCCGCCCGTTGCTTCTAACTGCAAGTGGGTCGTTCAAACTCTATGAGTTTTTAAACCCGAATGTTTTAAAATGTATATACCTTGAGCAGTTCAGAATTCTAAGTAGAAATTCAAGCAATAAAAATAAATGGACTATAAAAGTCGGAGAACATTCGGTAAAAAGCTGCTCGAACGGTTGTTAAGTGCATTACCTACCCATAGTTGAATGTTTATTTTCATTATGTGCGAAGTACCTTTATTTTCTATTTGTATGTGTCTATACTCTACATTCTTAAATAAGTATAGGCATTTTTTGTTACATTAAATTTATTCTCAAGTCCAAGACAATTTAGATTTTCCCGAGACTCGCTAAGGGTCAAACCGCGACTTCATCGTTGTAAACCACAGTGAGATACTGGCTTACAGAAGTAACAGTGGCAGGAGTGTACCTATGGTGTGCCGCAAGTCCTTAAGCCACATTGCATCGTTAGTTTTCAAATTCATCCTCGTCTCGTCTCTATTTTGTGATTTGATGACCAAAACGCAATACAATAATTGGTTTAGGAACATTAATCATGTCGATATAACATTGGCCTCAAGCAGTAACTTCGACGCACAAGTCGGCGTGAGTCAATGTTTGCGGCCGAGGCGGGGCGCAAACACGCCGCCCGGCGGCAAACACGCTGCCTTGCGGGGACCGCGATATGACTACACTCAATTACCCAGCGAGCCGAGACACACTTACCAAGCATCCTTTATTAATTCCGTGTTTGTGTTGAGACGAATTTCATGACAAGTATTCGTTGACCTAGTTTTTATGTCGGAAGCAAAGAAATTTAAACAAGCTTTGGAGTGCTATCGGAGCTACTTTAGTTCTCGGAATACATTTAGCATAACTATAAGCTTATGTATCGTTGAGAAAAGTAGGTAGATATTACTTCTTTATCAGACGTCCTTTTCTTTGGAAAATACACTAGACCCAAGCATGGTAAGCATTAGAAATACCGAGTATAGAATTTATCAGATAATCTCTATCCCAAGATTTATCAAGCGTAACATCTGCTCCTAGGACAAACGTGACTGGTGTGATTGAAATGTGCGCGCTCTGTATACACTCCAATTTGAATTTTTAGTACCAAGGGACCGGATAAATTTGCAGCTGAAACATAATGTATAACTCAGACACTATGTTTCGTGAATTGGATTTGCATCAACTTTCGTGCTATCGTGGTTATCTTGTGCTATCGAGCGGGACGTAACGGGATTGATGTCTGACGTCGTCGTCCCTGAATTTATTCGAAGGTCTGATCACTGATCGTTTTGCCTGCCGATCCGATACCTAATCGGAATAAAGTATATTCCGTACGAGTTTTACAATACGTTACGTCAATTGTAATACGACGTAGACTGCTGGTACATAGCTACATCTATACAAATAAATAAAATTGGAGTGTCTGTTTGTAATATCAAAATAACACCTTTTCACTAAATGCATATGAAAGTACATACGACACCTATAACAGAAACGCGTTTTTTTTTTGTCTGTCTGTCTGTCTGTCTGTCTGTGTGTTTGTTCCGGGTAATCTCCGAAACGACTGAACCGATTTTGACGGGACTTTCACTGGCAGATAGCTGATGTTTCAAGGAGTAACTTAGGCTACTTTAATTTTAGAAAAACAAAATTAAAAAAATGGGTCCTGTCGCGCGGGCTCAGAACGCGGGAGCGGGCTTATTTGCTAAGTTAAATTCCACGCGGACGAAGTCGCGGGCTCAGCTAGTCATTCATAAAGTAAGTGTTTACGGCCAGTTCGTTGTAAAGTAACTCAATATACGGGACACGTTTGTAACGTAATATGTTCAAAAATATTGCTAGTTTTGAGACGCGATACGTCACGCGCGATAGTTCTAAAATCCCAGACTGATGAACTTTGTAGTAGTATATCCTTACATCTTCATGGTTCATTAATGTAAGATAATGGAGTTGAGGAGCAGTTCCTTACGCTAGCTGTGGCTGTATATAATATTCACGCTGCAGAGGGCATCGGGCGCTAACGTACCGTGACGGAGTGGCGCGGGCTAAGTGCTCGACTAAATTGCTCGCGACGACTAAACGCGCCTAGACCTGCTTATGTAGAAATTGAGCCAGAAAGCCAACGTCTTTAACATTCATTGACCTGGCGTTACTTTGCTCAGTCGCAGCCCAATTATCCTGGGGTTGTCTTGTTTAAGGCGAGACACACGTTGAATATTTTTTCAGTGCTCATTGTTCTGTGATAAATTTCATATTATTAAGGTCCCAGACACTCATGATAGACAGACTCTTGACTAATGGAGTTCGATATTGTCGGCCTCTTCTATTATTGTTCAACTTATTTGGTTTGTAATCTTGGAGGTAGACAAGCCTGTGATCATAAGTTTTTTAGGTTTTCTCCTTTTTTCCACAAAGCCCTCAGACCAGTGCAAATTACAGAAAACTAAAAACGAGGCCTTCGCTCAAATCAACAAACCCATCAGTCGTTGAATGGTCGATGACGATTGGTCATAAGGTCACAAGATGACTCTGCATATTTCCTCCAAGGTGTAATGTCACCTCGAATAGGGATTCGGTATTCAATATTGATGGTAATGGTAAATCGCTCGCTTTACGGCTACATCCTCCGTCAGGTGCAGTTTAATTCATATGCTGCTTTCCACTTATTTATAGGCATACAGGTCGATATGAAAAGCCTCATTCATCGCGGCACCGCCGTGAGAGGTAGTAATGGGAATCGTATTTAATTGCGTTCACATCGTGAAGATGGCTCACATATAAATATATATATTGAATACCGACAAATTACGTTAAAAGTAAATGATTTTAAAGCATAGCCCTGAAATATATGAAAGTTTTTACTAATATTTTATATATGGTATGTTTCCAATGTAACTACTTCTGAGAATGAAAGGGAAACCTCCGACAATATATATAGTGTCTCAGTTGGGAGTATGGGAGGGTTCTCACCGCCATTATCTATATCTACCGAGCAGGTTGGATGAATAGTCACAGCTTCTAAGGTATAAATGATTTGTAAGATTTGAATTTTCATTTCACCTTCATATCTTCAGTTATACCAAGTTTTATCCTACTTACTAATAATTATTTTTTATAAATCTCCGATATACTATTATACGTGCAAGCATTATTAACAACACCTGCATACCCACTAGAGTACTAATCAAAATTAACTGTCCTCTCAATTCAACCATGTACAAGGAAAGCTTTCAAAGGGCCAGGTGGAGCGTGAAGTGAGCACGCGTTGGCTTAGTTTAAGGGTGAGGACACATTGCTACGGGATATTAAAAGGTGAACGGGCAGAGGCAAATAAGGTAGATATATCTACAATGCAATTTCTTTCATCTAAAAGTTCGCTACCTGTCGCCATATTTTCGTGTTTATGTGCTAATTTCAAAAGTGCACAGTTTGAACAAAAAATATTATAGGTAATATAACCTTTTTCCATAGTACCTACACATCAGATCGACCAAGGAGTTTCCAATCTCAGATTACCATGGATCTAAAACCTTAGACAATCTGTATCTGTATAAAACAGAATGCTGACGGTAAGTAAAAGTCATCTTCGATTATTTTACTGCGTGTCGTCCCTCACAAAGTTTAATGAAAAGTTAGAAAAGTTAGTTTGACAGTTGGTTGATCAAAGAAACGCTTGCGACGTGTCTCTCATCATAATTTTATCTCATGGAAACGCTTTGCTCAATCAGTCATCCCTGACTCGTTAATTACAAAGTCTCAAGGAACATTTTTCGAAAAGTGTGACGTCAGAGTTTTGGCTAAGTCTCGCATTATACTAAGAAAGCGTTAATGAAATTATTGAAAAATGTAATTAATATGTGTAATATAAAACACAAAAAATGAAAGTGCTTTTAAAATATACATTAGGAGCACCAGCGCAGATTGTGTATCTTTTTTCGATTATCACTATTTGCAGATTTTTTTGTAATTATATATTATACTAGCTGTGCCCCCGCGACTTCGTCCGCGTGGAATTTAATTGAAAAGTTTCATACAAACTTTCATCCCCTGTTTTATCCCCTTGGGGGTAGAATTAATCAAAATCCTTTCTTAGCGGATGCCTACGTCATAACGTCTACCTGCATGCCAAATTTCAGCCCGATCCGTCCAGTGGTTTGGGCTGTGCGTTGATAGATCACTATGTCAGTCAGTCAGTCAGTCAGTCAGTCACCTTTGAGTTATATATATATAGATGAAATGGCATTATCTTTATATACTATACAAATGTACTCAGTATAACCCGCGTATATCTATAGACAAGTGATTAGTAAAAATAATTACTTAAGCCACTAATTCAGACTAGCTTTTGGCCTCAGCTTCGCTAACGTAGAATTTAATTCTAGATTGTCGACAACGCCGCCACCTACCCGGCCCAAACATAGCTACAATTCAAACGACCCCATAATGAGTACAAAAAACATAATCAATATCAAGCAATTTAAGGGGAAAAAATTACAAATCCACGCACATTGGAATTTTATATTACAAAATTTTAGATATACTACTATCTTTGTATAGGCTACGGCATTGTTACGGCAGATTAATTAATTCAAATGAACGACAAAAATGGGAGTAATTTTTTGTGTTTAATTTGCGAGTAGATTCTGGGATAGCGGTCACATTTGTACAGCTAGGCAATAAAATTTGCATGTATTACATAAATTTACGCGGGCCGCCGTATCTCTGTGCGCAATGAGTGTTATCATTACTATTATGTAAACATTGATGTAACTTCGACGATTATTTCAACGTACAAGCTGAATTTACGAGCGAGCAGATACCAACCCAGTGCCTAACAAAATGTTTCATGCAGATAACACGGCTTGCGCAGATAATTAAGATTACATTATTAATTGAGATAAAATACGCGGATAAAGTAAGTTCAAGCTCGAAATTAAGTTGAAGTCAGTTAGGTAATTTAAATACCCTTTTTTGCCTTAAAGTAAAACTCGAGAGAAAAATACATTAGAAGAGCGGGATTCATCAATCTTAAAAGTTCTAATCGCTCTGTTCGAGTCGAGGCGGCAAGTCGACGCGGCGGCCAGAGCGGCCAGCGCGGGGCCTTCACATAAAAGCGAATATTTAAATAAAGCCGCTGCATCTTGCCCAACTTTTAATGAGCAGGTTATTAGGGATGTTATAAAAGTAACCGGCTTCATTTCCTCTTTGTATTTTTGCCCTCATTTCGCGTTTGTGCAAACATGGTTTAATTAAGCGAAATGCAAACTTACATTTTTATGAAAATACAGAACTTTTCCTTATTTAATTGAAAACAGCTGTGACTGTAAGCTTTTTAGAGCTGACGATTTAAGCTTTCTACTTGAGAACATATGTTTTACTATTCACTACAAAAATATGTATATTTATCTATACTATGTCTGGAACTAACTATTCCAACCAAATAATATTTAATAATTATTAAAAAATATTTGAGTCCAACCTTCATATAATGAGTCTCGCAACTGTTCCTGTGTAATCGTTTTAGAACAAGTAGTTCATTAATTTCATCCTTCGCAATGTAGGTATTGTTGGAATTTCGACTGATTTAAAGATAAGATTCCCGCACAAAATCAACCGGAGATATAATTACTAGAATCGACTGTAGTCATCCAAATGGCTTCCAAAATGCCAACAATTCAAATGCTCAAGGCTATAAATAAATTACCTTGGAGCCGCAGTTCAAAGACCACTCCCGACCGCCAGATAGATACATCTTGACGAGGGTCTCTTAAAGACGGATTTAATTTTTAATTGGCTAAATTACTTTCAGCCTTACCTAACTGCAATGAGGGTTTAATTTGCCAAGATTTAATGAATAAAGTAGTCTATTTAGTTTATTTTTGTATTTGTAGTGATGGCCGATTGGTTAAGCACGCGTCTTGCGGGCACCAGGTCCTGGGTTCAAACCCCGGCTCTCATCTCTGGGTTTTTTTGAAATCTATGTACGAATCCTAATTTCTATATGATTATCATTCGCTTACGGTGAAGGAAAACATCGTGAGGAAACCTGCATGTCTTAGAAAATCTAACCAATTTTCGAAAGACATGTGAAATCTGCCAACCCGCACTGGGCCAGCGTGGTGGATTATGGCCTGCATCCCCCCCCCCCCCCCTCGTAGTGACAGGAGGCCCGTGCCCAGGAGTGGGATGTTAAAAGGGCAAAATTATTATTATTATTATAGTCTATTTGAGAAAGACTGATAATAATGAGTTGTTCATGTTCACATCATGAAAAACAACACGTAATTCCGAATCCTTATTCGCCATTTCAATGGGACACTCTAAGCCAGGGTCCATATTTCCAATGGAATAATAATGTAGTTAATTTAACATCGAAAGGAAATGATGGCGAAGGGAAATTTGCCAAACGTTTCAAACATTTATTATTCCGCCTTATTTACATTCGGTCTTTCATTTTTTCTCATCTATCGTGTATATTAAACAAGGTCGTTATTTTAATTTTATCGGTTGAATAATATATTTGGATGAATAAAAGTATATTTTCTCGCAAACTCAAAAGCCAACAAAGGAATCACAAGATAGGTAAATTGATTAGTCCTTTTAATTACTAATATCGATTTATTTATTTATTAAGAAACACCGACAACGTACACGTAACAAAATTGAACGAATGAGATGAATCCTGATTTATATAATGAGCTCGCATAAGTATTATACATTTCAAAAGAAAAATAAACTATCAGCTGATGACCTGAATGTTACTATAATACCTACTTCATTTAACGTGCACATTTCCATTTCACCTGATTCATTTTTCAGTTATTAAAAGTACAGTCAAAGCTTCAAGTACTTCGCCAGAGCTTCAAAAAGCCGTATAATAATAAATAATAATAAATATCGCCAGACTGACACACCAACTGTACAGTCCCAAACTAAGCAAAGCTTGTACTATGGGTACCGTACAATGGACTGGGGGCGATCCCAGTGACACCCAGACCTGGGAAAATTACGAAAAGGCCATTTCCGAAATTTGCCCCGGCGGGAATCGAACCCGCAACCATGTGCAGTGAGCCGAGCGGCCTACGCTCAAACCACTGCGCCAAGCGGTCGTCGGTCGTATCAAACAATTGCGAGAAATACTGCGTGTTACTAGCATACCGAGTCCTATCATACTTAATATCAAGTCCGTTCAAGTTAGTCATAACTTCATATTAAATTATGAATCGTCTTGGAAGCGCTAACTGTTAAATTAATAATGAAGTTTTGCTGGGTGGTTTGTCTATTCTTTTTGCATTAAGATTAATGAAAAATGTCTTGAGTAAGTATTTACAAAGAAATAACGCAAAGGATCTCTTTTAAATGAATCGTTTATTTATAACAAAGCCAGTTGAAATGTTTACAATAGTCTCTATCTTCAACCATGAAACGCCTTTGTATTAATATTGCGAAAGAAAAAAACAAAGCTTCACTGTAATGAAATCGTTCATTTTCTTTATTTTTAATTTCCGTCTGACTGCGTTCTTATTTTATTAGTATTTCATTTCAATAAAATTAAGTTGGAAGTATTGAAGCAAACATATACTTTGTTTGATCGCCCGTCGCTTGATAAGTAATTTTATTATAAAATTTTGTCATGTTTTATACTTCTTGACCTAAGTAGGATCATTTAAGTTTAAAATATATTTTAGGTACATTTCTTATCTTAATCCTTATATCGTAACCACCCCAAGAAAAGATCTTCTTTTTAACTCATGTGAAGTCATACCCATCCTTAAAAATGTCAGGGTAAGAGTACCATAAATTATAGGTAAATCCCACAATCTAATTGTGAATGTATCTTGGTGCTCGCTGCGGGCTCGGCACGCCGCCTCCGCCGCCGCCGACGGCATCGATACCGTCTCGCCGCGCGCCGTGTTCGGGCGGAACGCCAACCCAATTATTGGGCCACTTACCCGATGCATTCCACAACTCGATCAATTCTCGAGTAAAGCTCGCCGCATGCATGCGCCATCGAGGGAAACCCGCTGAACCTAGATTGATCTTGTATCTTCAATATAATGTTTTAGTATAAAAGTCTTTGCTGTATTGTTGTACAGTCTTTTATTTAGTTAACAGAAGCAACTACTCAATTAATTACATGATCCAATAGGTACCTATCTACTATATAAAAATAAGTCGGGTTTTCCTTCCTGACGCTATAACTCAAGAACGCACGAACCGATTTCCACGGTTTTGCATTCGTTGGAAAGGTCTCGGGCTCCGTGAAGTTTATAGCAAAGAAAATTCAGGAAAAAATTCAACAGAACGCGGACGGAGTCACGGGGCACAGCTAGTTTATAATAAAATTAAGATTTTATAGCCAGTTCTCATTACGTTTGAGAGATCCGGTAACCCCACCCCGCTCCCATCCCCACCCTCGTCCCACTCCCCTTCAGGTCAGCATCGTGCGAGCAATGCCTTTGGTATTGCAAGCATCTATAGGCCACGATAACTACGTCACATAAAGCAGATTGTAAGCGTGTTTGCTGACTTGCTTAGGTATATACAAAAAATACTCAATAAAATATTTGAACATCCTGAATACATTAAAACCGTTCCAAGCTATTCATCCGAGGATGTCGATCCTTAATTGGAAATATTTCAAGAAGTTCATTAATTCAATAAACAGAATTTCCAAGATGAAAAGACAGATCCGATCGAATACATCGGGAGCTATTTTCGGAAATGAAATATTTGAATGGGACAAATCTTTAATCAAAGTATTTTAGAGGTGGATTCGTACATCAGTCGGGTATTGCTCAGATTTAATCCGGGAACTTAGCCGGTGGGTAATCCCGGGAGAGCTAACGCAAAGTGATTTGTGCTTAACATGGGCAGGATCAGGGCGGTAGGCCGGCAGGTGGGTAATCGTAGAAATTTACATAATGCGCGCTCTCAGCCGTCGCGGGAGCCTGCTGCCTGGCTGCGCAGCGACCTCTTGTTGTGACATTTACCTATTTAGGGATGCTTTCTTTCCAGAAATACCTGGATGCATCTAACCGCCCATGTATTTTAATATAAAACATAGGAGATAATTGTTGGAATTCACCACGGATTGTGTAAGTAGTATCTCAGCCGAGAGACGCCTACTGCTCGACATGGACCGCCTCCAAGAGTTGCCACAATGACCGGACTTGCCCTGTCTGCATCCATCAGATTCCCGCAACCTTCACCAGGCCGTCGGTCTACCTTGTAGGACCCACAATTCGCTTTCTGGAGCGCGTCACCACCCGAGAACTCTCGATTACATGACAGTATTTAAAGTCTGCAACCATTAAATACACACATGTTTGTAAGTAGGAACACAATTTGCAGCTAATAAGTACAACAGGCACATAATTTAGTGCCTATATTAATAATTCATATGTGGTCACCGCAGCAAAACAAACAACGCGACCGGACCGTCGGCTAGGAAGTGGGAAATGTCAATAAACACTTAATCTCCATTAAGAGGATCGAGTTGGGCGCCGATGGTACCACCACGATAGCCCTGAATAATGGATGAGACGGGCCGAGGCGTGTACGATTCTATATCTCGAATGTCGACCGACAAAGAGGCTGACAGTCTGACGGTGTTTGGGCCTCGACAAATGCGAACCTTTTCGTGTTTACGTTGATACAAAACGTGCAAATCACCTGTCCCAAAGCCGATTCCGGAAAAATACTGTGGATAACGGAAATAGCTCTGCGTCAAATAAAAAAAAACTGTCAGCAACATCCGCTATGTTTTTCTGGAATTTTTGTGCGATTGTTTGTTATAAATTGTAACAGATTGATATTTTTATTGAACATAAAGAACTTGTTGCAATGAAACAAGCATGAATGATGCAATGTATTTTATATAATTTTTCTTTTGAAAATGTCGGTGTTCTGGCGTAAGCTGGAACCCACAGGTTAAATTAAATAGATATATAAACAAAATAAAACTAATGAATGTGCCTACCTACAGTTACAGATAAAAATTCTCTAATAAATGCCAGGTACGCACGTGTCATATTTTCTAATTAAAGCTGAAACAAAACTAGGTGACATCAATCCCCACGCCCTCATTCGTGCTTTCATCGCAACAACAGTGGTTCGGGATTATGTTTCCACGTTATATTCATTTCCAGGTAGACTTTTCTGAGGGCGCGGCGCTGACTCCATTACCTTTATGGGTTTTCCATGTACATGCCTTTTAATAAGATCGTATATCATATTCATGAAGTATAAGGATTTATAGGGCTCAGACTAAGATGAATAAGACGTTGGTCTTATTAGATTTGTTATTATATAGGTAATTTATATTTTATATAAGTATATAAATGTTAACTCAAATACGTTGTAATATTTGCAAGTGTAAATATATTTTACATAATACGAGTTTCATAACTAAGACCGGTTTTCCCATCTATTTAACCTTCCTGCTTATAGAATTTAGATCAAATAAGATTGCGTAAGGGTAAGCCAAACTCGAGATGAAAAAACTTATAGCTAGCGATGGCGAAGGAAATATATCGTCAGTGAATCGTAAATTATGTCGAAGTTGATATAAGGAATATTGATAAGCGGTCTCGAAGAGTAAATTGACTTGGAGTTCGCCCTTCAAGCGAGCAAGTTGAGTGAGGTGGCAAAGCGCCCCACAAATATTGACTGCGGTTGAGTGTCTCGAAACTTGCGAATTTTCCCCTTATATCGACCTCGAACTTTCATATTAATACCTTCGGGGAAAGTAAAAACTTTTAATAGACTAGCTTTCCGCCTCACGGTTTTACTCATGAACTTTGCTAGATCCTCCAACTTGTTAGCTCTGGAGACGGGAAATGGTTACGCTACGAACAATTTGACCTCGAATGTTTGCTGTCTCTGATTAGATACGATTCTATATTTAATATAATTAATATTAAGGGCTATTTTGGCTCAAGAAAGAGGGAGTTTTAATTAAAATACAACTTAATCTTTATTTGGTTTTATTAAAAAATCTTAGATCGGGTAATTCAGAATGACTAAGTACATTTTCTTATAAAAAAAGAACAAATTAGTAATATGTCTACATGAGTGGTCCTAAAATGTACGCAATAGTCTTGCCATTAATTCACATGTGCATTTTCATAAAAATAAATTATACTATTACTAATCTTACACTAACATGATATGATTTGTGCATTTTATTACGAATATTTTTGATGATTATATTATACTAATTCCAAAGGTTAGTGGTTGGCAACACCATTGGTGTAGCTATTTGCTAAAGGTATATACAATTATGGTCAACTAAAGGTGGGTTTCTAATGACTTGCTGACTATTTTGGCAAACCTGAAATCTTTTTTGTTGATAACGATTAGGTACTTAACAGTGTTGTAACACTATAATAATATGGTAAGTTAAGAATAGCTATGCTATTTAAATATGAATTGACTAAAGTTAGAGACTACGTTTCGTTTAACGATATCCTCGAATTGACGTTCATGTAGCAAAGGCGCTACGCTATAATGTATCTCGCGAATTGTACACACCAAGTGTAGCGCAATTTACATATGGATGGCTAGCTCTTGCTTAGCATCTGTACGTCTAAGCCTACATTAATTCGAGAAAACACTAATCGTTCTATAATGTACTTAAGTAGGTAGCTAGCTACATATAGAAACGAAGCATTACAATAAAATAAAAAAATGTTTAGATATATTATAGGTCAGCTGTGATGTGTGCATTTCTACTACTGTTTTTGATGCTATCGTAAATAATACTATCACACTGTGGTTGGTAGGATACATTGGTATAACTATAACACATAAGATGCCTACATATGTATTCGCATACATTTCAGAAATATTACGTATTTATTTTTTAATGATTAATACAACGAAAGTTAATTAATAATAAACTAAGTGCCCCGTGCGATCACAATTTATGATTCGAATGTGACCCACTAATCCTAATTGCGTTGGATGTCATATGTCATATTATTTCATATGTTCGATTTCATATGTGATGTTAATTGTGTGGATTTCATGTGACTGGTAAGTGCGACATATTTAACCTAGTATACGAAATGGATTAAATTTATTTCTGTTAGGCGGTGGTTGGGGCCTTCGAGATCGGTTAGGTCTGTGCAAAGGTTCATTAGCCCCGGAGAGTAATGGTGATTGAAAATCATCAATAATTTCTGATGAATTAGTACTATCGCCGTACTGTTCATGACTGTACTGTTCATCTGCGCTGTTATCGCTATCTTTCTCTTTAGATATTGGAAGAGGTATATCAGTAGCGGTTGTTTCACTGAGATGCTCTGTTATTTGCCCGCCGGTTATATTGTTAGTCTCTAAAGTAGAGAGAGTGGTAAGAAGCATAACTTCATTGATGGTAGTAGGTGTTTGTTCTGTAGATTTGGTAAGTATCACAGTGGCATTATCTTTCAGATCTGTAGTGAACGCTGTAGAAGAAATATTAATAATGGAAGTTGATTCAAAGTAAGCTTGCGTGGGTTCTACACTTACTTGGGTGGTAAGGTGCTCAGTATTATTCACCTCTCCAGGTTGTCTCTTAGCTGTTGTAAGCAAGTCATGTGAAATTTTATCTTCAAATACTGGAACTTTTGTTGTAATTTCAAATACGGTAGGTGTTAGGCTTGGGTGTTCGTCGGAAATTATAGTAATTTTTACTACTTCATGTGTTGAAGAAGTAATGTTTTGCATTTTTTCATCAATATTTTTAATAATGTCTTGTCTGGGCTCCTCGGTTGCTTCTATATCCAGTAATTTAATTTCTGAATCATTGCTGGATATATTACCTTTTATTACTTCCAGTTTAGAAACGTCACCGGTGTAGTTTGTGAAAAATGTATGTTCTTTTGGTTCAATATGGTCATGTTCTTTTAATATAACCTTAAGATCGATAGCAGAATCGTCATCATATTTATCTTTTTGTACGGCAATGGGTGTAGTCACACTTTCTGCATTAAGACTCTGAAGATGAGTTGTTGATAATTCAGTGGTCTTTTCATATTTGAATTCACTAGTTTTCAAAGACCTGCTCTTTGGATCATTGAATTTTTCATTATACTTTTTCGGCATATTGGACTTGACCTTATCCTTCTTTAAATTATCCTTTAACTTTATTGGCTGCATAGATATGACAAATGGCTTGTTCGTTGTAATTATTTTGAGCTCTTCTGTTGTTAACCTGACAGTATTAGCTGTATTGTCGTTTTGTCCGTTCTTATTGCTGAATTCACTAAAATGTTGTTCTGCAAGTTGTTGTGCATGCTTTTCTTGTAATGATAACACAGTCATGTCATCACTTATTTTGGCCTTTGCCATGACCAAAGGAGGAACAAAATGATCTGTTGGTTGCGTGAATATATTTTCAAGATTCCCAAGTCGTGCTATTTCTTCATGCAACATTTTATGTTGCATGTGTTTTTCATCTTCCATTTTTTCCAATTGCTCATTTGTCAAATAGTTATCATTGGCAAGTTTTGGAATGTAATTACTATGTAAGTTATTATCATGCGGCAAACCCAAATCTACATCTTTATTAATGATGTTGTTGAATGTATTACTACTTAAAACTTTCATTGGTAATTTATATTCAATAGAGCTTAGATCATGATAAGAGGAAGCCGTCATAGACTGGTTTATATCATCTTCATGTTCAGTCGTAATGTTTTCTTCTGTAGTGGTCTCTGTCGAAGTATCTTGGTCAGTAAATGCAGCGTCCGTAGTTAGCGGCCATGTATTACTCGCTATCAACGGATTGAGAGAGCTCGAGATTTCCTCTTCATCTACGCATTTTAAGTCTCTCAATAAATCTTCACGTTTCTGGAGAAGAATAAATTTGTTAAGATAGTCTTTACTGTATCATATTATCTAATATATAAAATTTTCGTGTCGCGGTGTTTGTGGCCAAAGTCCTCCCAAATGGCTCGACCGATTTTCATGAAATTATATGTGTATATCGGGTAGGTCTGAGAATCGGTCAACATCTATTTTTCATACCCCTAAAAGACAGGACAACGTCTCTCGGGTCAGCTAGTTTTTATGTAATGGTTGCGTTTCTCACCACATTTCCGGTGCATTGAACGCGTTTCACTCCGGCCAGGCCGCAGTCAGCTGTCAGCTGCACAGCAGCACTTTCAGGCAAGTACAGGATCGTGAGGGCGGGCAGGGCTCGCACCATGCAACCCTCATTACCTAATGCCCACTGCGGTACTGTAGACGAAAAATAACAATTTAAGAACTGAAAGTTTGACGACCGCTTGGCGCAGTGGCTCGAGCGTAGGTCGCTCGTCTCACTGCACATGGTAGTTGCGGGTTCGATTCCCACCGGCGCAAATTTCGGAAATAGCCTTTTCGTCATTTTCGCTGGTCTGTGTGTTACTGGGATCGCCCTCAGTCCATTGTACGGTACCCATAGTACAAGCGTTGCTTAGTTTGGGACCATGAAGTTGGTGTGTCAGTATGGCGATATTTATTATTTATTATAATTATTAAAGTACAGTAAACAACAGTAAATACCGTAAATAAACTACAGTAAATTAAGTAAATTACTATGTTATTGTATCCAAGTTCGATTACGAAAGTAAATTGCTTAGCCTCGAGAATTATTATTTGAGCTTTCTTTATCTTAAATATCCAAAATAGGGTAGGCTGTACATACCGTAAACATATTATTAAATTAATCGTAACAATATTGCCTAAACGTTCGGTGTATTATTTTCGTTCATTTTATTCTAGGATGATTTAACCACATCGTTCAAGATTTTATTGTTACACCTTAGAGCGTTTTCACATTATCCGATCCGATATCGGTGTCGGACGCCGATCCGATATCGGGGTAAGTAAAATGTATGAAATATGTACCTGTCTATATCCGATATCGGGCCGGACAATATGAAAGACAGGTACATATTTCATACATTTTACTTACCCCGATATCGGATCGGATAATGTGAAAACGCTCTTACTGTGCGAACGAGTTGCCGACAAAAAAAAATAGTATTGACGTTTTCTCAGTGCCATAGAGTTTTCTTATTCAAACTTCTAACTACTTATTATAATTTAATAAATAAATCTTTTTGACAAAACACCACCTACTGAAGTTTGAAATAGTACATTGTTACACGAGTGGTGAAAGTGACGAACCCTCGAACTATTAGCGCCCTCGCTACGCTCGGGCGCCAAACCCCGTCTCGGGACTAAATAAGTCTTTCACCCGAGGTAAACACTGTGCTTTTCATTACGAATACAAGGAAAGTAAAAATTAAAACAGGAATTGGTTAAAGAAATAATACAAGGAAGTATGAACAATACTCAACGACTCTAAAAAAAAATTAAGATCGGATTGCCGCCTATTTTGTTTTTTTTTCGTTGGCCGGCCAACTTCATTATTTAGCCATTATTTTTCATTTTCATCTTTAAATATTTTGCCCAAATCTATGTTATTTTAAAGAAATTGTTGAAACTTAATTATTTAAATTAAGTAATTAAAAATATATATCCTTTAATTAATACTTAACTTTATGTTATTTTAATTTTACATCGTGCTGTAATTGAGTGACTGTAGAAAAAGTTTGAACATGGTTCCATAGAAATGTGAAAATGGAACCAGTTTTTTTTTTATAATTTGACAGCTGTCAGTTGAAAGCGATTCTCCCGGGCCGGAAAAGTATTACTTTCAACCCGGTCCTCAGGCAACTTCAGACCTACTTTCAGAGTATGAGTAATGAAAAAACTTTTTCGGAATCCCCACACACACATTCCTAACTATAGGTAGGTACCTATAATCAGCTAGTGATATATTTGATATGTTTTGTTATGCGACATTGGCTTTTGTTCGTACCTGGCAGTTCACAAATGAAGGATGCCACGGTGGGTCCACCGCAGGCCCTCGCCTCCCATCGGTAGTCGGCCGCGGGGTCTGTCGCCGCGCACAGCGGCGCGGAGCGCGCGTCCGGGGCGGAACTCCAGTACCCATCGCCGCTCAGCCCGCGATAGTCACTGATGACATCATCATTTGGATATCGTTTTGCAGAATGGAATCAACCGACATGTATTGCTGCAGACCAAAACCAACCTTTATTTTAGTGCTTCTAGGTTGGTTGCAGTTTGCAGAAGTTTGTGTGGGTGGGTTCCATTTTGCAAAACAAGGTACTTAGGTCCATTTAGAAATTTATGTCGTGTCGTTGTAACAAAAGTAAAAATTGACATAACTAGGGTGTATATGTCTTAATTTTTGTAATAACACGTTGTTAATTAATTAATATTTATATTTATACCACGAAGTGGACTATTCCAAATCTATTTTAGATTATACATTGTTATTGGTAAAACACCAACAACTCTGCAGAATTGTATTACTAACATCATAAACAACAACTTTTGTTCTATGATTTCTTTCAAAACATAATACATTTACCAAAAACAAACTTTTAAGATTTCGTTGTTCAATCTAACACATTTTAATTACCGAATATCGTTTGTAATATTAAGAGCATTGATTTTAAATATTTTTATTTTTATATCAAAGTCTGCTGAATGATTATATAAATCACATAACAAAAGTTGTTGTTTATGATGTAAGTAATATAGACCTGAGAGGTTGTTAGTGTTTTACCAATAATCCTGTATACAATCCTCAATGGGAGTTTCAACCCCTTCGTCTTTATCAGCTGATCAGTGGCCCCATTGAGAAAATTATTGTATACTTCGCCATAGTTGATAATAAAGTGTATATAGTGTAGAGTCGTCCACACCGCTAGAAATTTGAATACAACTTTTATATAATGGATATATAAAATCTTATAGTGGGTGTATGTCTTTCAATACAGTTTCGATACTCACGTCCACGTGAAGTCCCCGTCAGGATTACTGCGGATGAGTCCAACCCACACGGCGCTGGAGATGTCCAGCTCTTTGAGATACGCACGCACCGCATCGTACTGGGCCGTGGTGTCCACTATGACAATAAAAATACAATTAAAATAAAATGAATATTACTTATCGGTGCCGGGTAAACCGTGTGAATGACCGCTAAGGCCCAAAGCTACAGTGTACCTACCTATACTGTCTGTAAGATTGCGAGGTAGAAATCATAGATCAATAGGTATGGCTTAATGTGTTTCAGTATATTTTCTGTATTATATATGTGGGTATATAATACGGAAAATATACAACCTACCTAATTGTAATTTCTAATAATAATATGGTGGATAGATAGGTATCTGAAATCATTCTCATTCCCGCAACCAACCGATTTTAATGTAGTGCTTAACCCCGCCGTAAAACTGGTTTTCTCCACCAGTCAGATTTATGGCGGATCGCGTTACGCTTGGTGGGAAGAAAATTGATAGGAAACTCTTTTACGATTTCCACTAATACGGCAAGAAAGAATTTCGGAGAGTAAATGGAAAAACGAAGTTTATGCGGGAGGGATGTTCACGTGGAGGCAGGTATGATTCGATTACACGGCCGCGGCTGGCTCATGAGGCTTACGTTGCTATTTTTGTTTACGTCACGTAGTTTATGAACGAGGCTGAAGCTCGCTCATATAGAGTAATCTTATCAAATCATCCCTAGCAGTAAAGACAGCAACGTTTATGGACTGGTAAAAAATAAAACATTATACTATAAACATTCTGTCTAAGCTCTTGTATCTGTGGAATAGGCGATGTCATATAATAATAATGATTACCTAACCTACATAGACATAAGTGAAGTTGTACGAATAAATCTTGTATATAAACAAAGTTTTTTTAAGAAATTTGATTTAAACACTTACCTACTATTAAAAATAATAAGAGCCGTTAATAATAACAATCGTTAAGCAATCAATATTGAACGTGACAACAAATCACTCGTCCAATTACGTCACACATTCACGGCACATCAATTAACATGCTCTCTAATTGCCGAATTGAACATTCAGTTCACTTCGATACAATCGCCCCTGATTGACAGCTCATTTCAGATGACAAGGAGCTAGGAAACTCTGCGTTTCAGGGCTGTCACCGGCCGGAAATTTACATTATCTTGGAGTGGAGCGATGGCGACAAGCCGCTCGTATTCAAATTGACGTCATTAAAGCGGTTACGCGCAACTAAAACGGAGACTTTTGCTAATAAAATTCACAGCTGGCACATTTGCCTGTATACGGAACCTTGTGAGTTAGCCCTACGGATGCCCCACTCAGAGATTGTAAGGATTAATTAGTAAATTCCAACGGCGTATTACGAAACACGGAAGAGAAAATATTTTCGCATCATTTTAATAACTCGATATATTGCCATGGCAACATTAATTGGCTCGCTCTCGTGATCATTGTACACGGTATCGATTGGCTGTTAACGTCGCTATTGAGTCGAGGTATAAAAGAAAAGAAAGCCGCTAAATCCTTTCAGAACTCATAACAAAGGCGGATTAACTCGGTCTGTAATAACACATTGTGGTATTATCCTTGGGCGAGGCGAGACCGCGTTTTACTGGGAAGCAATTTCTCAACGAGAATACGAAATAGAACTTTTAATTAATATTCTCGTCATATTTCATAACCATTCGGCTGTTTCTTGGTTATTAAACTTCTGAATTGCCTTAGTAATTGTACCTATTGCTATATAAGTACTTCACAATTCTGTTAACAATACTGAAAATGTTTACAATTACTCATTATGTATTCACTTGTATTCACAATTTTACGCCGCTCATTTTTTTACTTCTCATACATACTTAGTAAAATTAAGGCTGACTTTTAATTAGGTAAAACAACGTGCCCATGGCGGAAAATTTTGTTCATTGTTATGAAGCAGATAAGCAAAAGTACTTGTTTGTTTACAAACGAATGTCGGTCGCCGCACTATTTTCATTCTACTTAATTAATATAGGTACAAGTAATTATATAATATACAAGTTTATTATTGAATTACGAACTACGATAATGTTATAAGAGCGACGCCATACTATATTCGTACCTAGATATTATCTTAAAAAAGAAGATTTTACAGGAGCATAGAAAACCATTCAATATTTTTTTTATTTCATATTTAAGGTGTCTATTTGAGTATAGGAATTAAGGAATGAATACCCATTCTAATAGGTATTGAAATTTACACCAAGTTTTTTTATATTTTGCAAAATCTTCCGTATTGAGAAATAAAAAAGCTTGAAAGTTCACAACCAATTCTAAAAACTTATAAAATAGCCAGGTCTTAGCGTGTGTGTTGTGGTACACTATCGGCTAGGTCGGCTGGCAGCCTGCCATCGTCTTGCGACGCTCGGAGAGCCACGTCCACGGGGCCCACCACAGAGTACTTTGTATATATATGGGCCCCGCGCCAAGTCAATATTTGTGACGCCATTTAACTGTCCCGCCACACGCTACTACAATATTTTATGGGTTTCTTATCTTTAGTAAACTTCTAAATTTCCAGTTTATTTATTGTGTAGAAAGTAGGTACTTACTTAGTTTTATAGACTTCTATGTAACTTTGTCCCTGTAACTGAAAAGCTGGTTTATATTGTAACATTAATAAGTACGATTCGGTAGGAATACATGACTCTCAAACTAAAAGTTCATCCCCACCCTTTCAGTAATCACATAGCAATTTTATCGTAAACGGTTTATTTAACAATACATCCCGGCGGAATCTCAGGTAACATCCGAGGTCGGATCTCACCCTGCCGTTAACCCATTTAGTAAAGCCTCGTGCCGTTTATTTCTAATCCTGAACCATAACATGTGGGTGTAACGGGATCGAAAATGTCGCTTACACGTTTACAGAGTGAATAGGCACCATTTAGATATTAGAGGCGTTTCCGCTAAAACTATAACGATAAATATTTTACTAATAGCCAGTATGTAGATAAAGAAATAAAAATATTTTATAAGTATAAATTTTTCGTTTCCCAGAGGTTCTCCCAATTTTATTGGAGTTGACTTTTTGTCTAACCGGGACTGCATTCATATTGAGTAACAGTCATGAATACCTACTTCAGCAATGTCGTGTTCACTAATGATTGACGCTACAGTCATTACAGCTATTATAATTGCACATCCCATCCCAGATTCAGCCTTGTCTAATTTGGCAACGCTTAGTAACTACTAGTACTAGTTAGTAAACAGATAGGTAACTAACCACTGTATCGATGTCAATAATGATCTATGTTGTAACTAACAAACACCTTTATCTATTATTTCCATTATTATGAAATTTGTAAAAATACATACGATTTGCGACACAACTATAGTGATAGCTACAACTAAAAACTCATATTGTACTCAACCGCTACTTAACTGTTTAAGTCCCACTCAGCTGTTAAGGACGTCGTTTTCAGAATAAGTAGCTCTCAGATTTGAGTTGCACTTGAGTATTAGGCCCACAAACATTTTCTTTCTTATTCGGAGAAAGTCATAACGTTTTACAATATCAACTCTCGCTTATGACAAGTTAGCGGTATACTGGTCCTTAGCAGAATACCAAATCCGGAAATTTATATTAGATTGTGAAGCACCGAGCCAGCCGCAATTTCGCCCCGGGGATCCCAATAACTACATTTGACGCCATTTGTACGTACACGGCGTCTAGCCGCGGTGTTTGCGAGACTACGGAATTTTGATGGTTAGTACATCCGCTACTAATTTCGGTTAACGTAATTATAGATGACAAGTTAATTGACGTAAGACTTGTATAATGGTCTGGGGAATTTCTTGGATAAAATTAAATGTGTATTAGGTTATGTTATGATCATTGACGACCGCTTGGCGTAGCGGTTTGAGCGTAGGCCGCTCGTCCGAGTGGTTGCGGGTTCGATTCCCGTGGGGCAAATTTCGGAAATTGCATTATAGTAATTTGCCCAGAGTTGGGTGTCACTGGGATCGCCCCTAGTCCATTGTAGGGTACACGCTTTGCTTTGTTTGGGGCCATACAGTCAGTGTGTCAGTCTGGCGATATTTATTTATTAAGTAGGTAGGTAGGTATATTGTTTTATCAAGGGAGATGATATTGTATATGGCTTCATTACTCGTAGGCAATAGATGACTAACATCTTGTAAATATTTATTTTATTAAAGTGTAGAGTACTGCCAAGGCCAGGCTGCATTAATTTGACACAATTCTTACTTATTTCTTTGGCATGTCTGAACCTAAATGCAGGCATGCATCATCAAACAATCATCCTGGGGCCCAATTACGCTAGCAACTTAAGTTGCAATTGGAAAGCAAATGCTTGTCAAATGCTCAGCTTTTGACGATTTTCCGTATTATACAAACCACAGATTCACAATTGCAACTGTCATTGATTTGGTATTATGTTGGCGTTTCTAGATTTTGACCTTGAGCTTGCGACTGGCCTGGTTTTTTTTTAAGTTAATTTACAGCCCTGCGCATAATGCCATTGGAGTCATTTCGTTTTAAAATTATTTTTGAAGTTCCATGGATTTGATACTATGTACAATAGTGGATATAAAATTTTTGTGAAATGTATTATAATTCTGAGCAAAAAACCATTGAGGCCGTCAAAAAAATTGCCATCAATGTTATTTTTAAACAATTAATTGCGATTAATTCGTGATTGGTAGGTCGCTACTGAACGAAACGTAAATTACATTTTGCTCTACCTCTAAAATATTAATCACATAAAATCAAAGCAATAATAATGCAAAACAACGAATAGTCATAATCATTTATAAAAATTAGCAAATATATATTTAATTAAAAGCAGACTGAAACGGAACGCAAAAAGGAAAAATTAGATAAGAGCAATGGTCACGTAGCTATCTGTGGTCGGTGTTTTTGTTTGGGTGACGAAAAACGTATATAAAGTGTAGGAATTTGATTAAAAAATATATGGTGTGTTGAAAAACAAATAATCTCTCTCTCTCAAATAAGCTGAGTATGTGTAAATTGATTATAAGTAGTATAAATGGTGTCTGTGATATGTGGCGGTAAAGGTTGCAGCATCTTAATTTTGAAGACGAAGGCAAGGGTAAGACAATAACCTAGTTTTTTCTCTAAATCACTCAACATTAGTTGCTTGTACTTATAATTGATAAAAAAAATATTTTACTTCACAAAAACAAGCCCTGGGTTAGCTTAACTTACTTTGCACTATAATTTATGAACATAACGTGTAATTGAAAAAAATAAGAAATACACAGCTACTGCCTATACAGTTTACATAAATTTGTTTGCAGGTGTTGACCGCATTAGCATTTTATGCCTCAGGCTCCTATCAAACCCTGGTGGGGCAGAGTGCGTTCCACAATCATTCAAAGAAATGTGTCAAAGTTTGTGAGACAAGTGACAGAAGCACTCAACGGAATTCATAAAAACCACCTAAATTGGCCATTGCTATACAAGAAAGGAATATAAGTATAGATAAAATAAAGTTTAAGTGAGTTCGTTGTAATAGTTCATCTATAAATATGTACATAGTGGTATAAATTATACTTAAAATATTATATTACAGTAAATAAGCAGATATCCTATTGTATGTATAACTAACTACAAACTATGTTGTTTTAGATTCAACCAAAAATTTGTGTTCCGTGGAGTTATTGCCTGCATTGACAGTATACATGTATGTGGCATCTCTGAGGTCACATGTGTTTGAGAAGCATTATTATAACCAAAAAGAATTCCATTCATTAAATGTTATGACAGTAAGTTCTAACAATTATCCTTAATACATAATATGATATTTTTTGTAATAACACATAACAATCTACAGATTTGCCATTTTGAATGTGGATGCCAGCAGCCTTGGCTCTGCTATGACTCCAGTGTGTGGCTGAGTCTTCCCTTGCATCACCATTTGAATGACCTATCAAAGAGTGGCGAAAAAGTGTTTTTGTTGTATAAGTTTGTTAGTATAATGACTAGCTACTTATAGTTGGTAATGAATTTACAGAAACATACCTAATTAATGTTCTTATTTCAGATGTGATAATTGTCATCCCCTTTAAAAAACCGTTTGACTGCCGCCAATACAGTAGAATGCTGCATTGGAATGCTTGCTTCAGGTAAGTGGGTTATTTATTTTCCTGTATGTAGCCCACTACCAATGGGCTAAAATGCATTTAATTATAATTTGTAAAACATTTGTTTTAGGTGTTCACTAGCAGCATTTTGGCAGCACATGGCAAGGAGTAATTATAAATGCATGTTGTGTTCTTGAAAACATTGAACCACACAAAAAACCCGAGAATTTGTTGATGCCGCAGGATGCTGCTCCAAGAAATCAAGCAGTGCTTCTACTTGTGTAGACTGCACCATAATTTACTAGCTAGAATTTCCGAATGAATTATATTTAAATGTAATGTAGGTACATACACTTGTTTGATTTAATCCCTAACATTAGTACCTACCTGCTTAAGAAACCACAATACAAACAAATATATAGTAGGTACTTATTAAGTATTTGAATAATCACAATATTATTTACACATTTTTAACTGTTTAACTTTTGAAATAAACGTTACCTTAAAATTATACCTACTTGCTTACTTGTATCTATACAAATAAATAAAATTGGAGTGTCTCTTTGTAATATCAAAATAACACCTTTTCACTAAATGCATATGAAAGTACATACGACACCTATAACAAAAAAGCGATTTAAAAAAAAATCGTCTGTCTGTGTGTTTGTTCCGGGTAATCTCCGAAACGGCTGGACAGATTTTGACGGGACTTTCACTGGTAGATAGCTGATGTTATAAGCAGTAACTTAGGCTACTATTTTAGAAAAACTAAATTTAAAAAAATAGGTCCTGTCGCGCGGGCTCAGAACGCGGGAGCGGGCTTTTTTGTTAAGTTAAATTCCACGCGGACGAAGTCGCGGGCTCAGCTAGTAGGTAAGTATTTTAAACCTACCTACTATACAATATTGAGTAGTGAAGTAGGTACATATAGTAATGGAGGTACTTATCGCCTTTAATTTGGAGATAACTTGGTAAGTAATTCATAAAAAAGTGTACAATTATTTATTACTAGCTGAGCCCGCGACTTCGTCCGCGTGGAATTTAACTAAACATAAAAGCCGGCGCGACAGGACCCATTTTTTTTAATTTTGTTTTTTTTTAAATAAAAGAAACATTAGTTACTGCTGGCAACAACAGCTATTTACCAGTGAAAGTCCCTTCAAAATCGATACAGCCGTTTCGGAGATACTCTTTGATTTCATGTGTTTTTATTTTTTTATGCGGAACCCTAATTATTTTTACTCAGAATTAAAGTAGCCTATGTTACTCCTTGAAACATCAGCTATCTGCCAGTGAAAGTCCCGTCAAAATCGGTCCAGCCGTTTCGGAGATTACACGGAACAAACACACAGACAAAAAAAATTAAATCGCGTTTTTGTTATAGGTGTCGTATGTACTTTCATATGCATTTAGTGAAAAGGTGTTATTTTGATATTACAAACAGACACTCCAATTTTATTTATTTGTATAGATTGCATTATAAAGTAAATTTATAGGTAACTAGCTCTTTACTTAAATTTTGTGCACAACCTATAGCTAGTACAGTTTTTATATTTATTTATCACAGTACTAATATAGGTGTAACTTACTTTATGATTGCTGATAATGATTTTAAATATAAATAAAACTTTACAAGTAGGTAAGTACTCTATTCTATCCTACACAAGAAGCAACATTTTAAAACACTCCTTTAAATATATTGGAAAATTTATTCTATAATATTTTAAAATAAGTATAATAACTAGCTCTTTTTTACACTTGTTATCCTATAGTAACACCTAGTACTAAGTACCTAGGTAGGTAGGTACCTATCTTATTATTTGTCTATCATATTATTAGTACAGACGTAACTTAAATTTAGTTTGATGATAATTGAGTAAATAGAAATGAAAAAAAAAACACAGTTATGTACTCAAGATGCAATATTTATTGGATTATAACGCAGGGGATGAGAGTGCCCAAATAAATGAGCTATTACTTATATTTTATATTGGGTTTTGTTTTTATTTATTGTGTTGGAGACCTAACCTTGGATATACTTGAGGCATAGGGCACTGCAACAGTCTCTTGCTGACAAGCTGTGGACATATAGAGATGTTATATATTTATTTATTTTTGTGTTAATGGCCTCTTTCCATTGAGTCAGGCCCGATGTGATTCTGCCAATGTCGACGTAGTAGAGGAGACACGATGGAGATTGATTGAACAATCGGTGTTTATTCCAAAGTGCATTTTTTGTTGAGATTGGCCGGTTAATTCTGTAACTACCTTGAACAACACAAAATAACACATACAAAAGGGAATAGACGACACAATATGCAACTACTATTATATACTACTAAAATGTTACAATCTAATGTTATGGGATGTTATATATTTCATTAAAATATTAATAAAGGGAGTATCGACAAGTATGAGCAGAGATTGGAAGTTGATAGGACGGGGAATTTCAGGAGGGAGGGTATCATACAGAGATATAGGATATTTGGGACAGGAAAAGAAAATGTGGTCTACAGAGCCTTCATCATATCCACATTCGCAGAGGGAATGATCTCTTAATCTAATCTTGTTGAGGAAAACGAGTGCAAGAATGTCCTATACCTAACCGGCAGATAGTGGACGTCGCAAATTTGCAACCGTGAATGTTATATTAATATTCCTCTTCAGGCAGTGACATGTATTAGAATATCATAAAGTACCTACCTATGTGGGGATTTAAATTACAAATCAATAATATTTTATTATAGATCTAAAATAAGTAAGCACACACGGAGATAAATATTTTTAAGTCAATATGAACCATGATATATTATTACATTAATATTAATAATAATAAATATCAAAAATAAATTGGTTTCTTTTATTTTCATTCAGACCATCTACATTGATAAACCTAGCATTGATCTAGATATGTTTATGTCACCTTGCAACCCAATACATATATCTAATTTAAATGTATACTTTTAGCTACATGGTTCTAGAAGTCCTTATCACACTGGACCGCTGACTGTATGACAAAGTTATTACATTTAACAGGAGTCAGTGGCCAAATACTTCTTAATTTAACAAAATATTACCTATAGTAGGCACACATAATTCTTGTAACACATTGAAAATAATATATGTATTAGTACCACATTGTTACTTACCTAATTGAAGTTTTTTGATGTATATAATCTGTTCTATTGATTTAACCCTCAGAGTCATCTTCCCTCCACGCTCGAATCTCTGTTGCGACGACTGTAGCTCGACATGATGCAAATATTCTAATTTATTGGTAGTATGGATATGCAGGAGAAACTAAAAAGAAAACAATTATCATGATGTAGGTCAGTATATCACTTGGAATTTCAAAATGAAAATACCTTATTAATCCTTACAGCAATCATACCATACCTGACTGCTTTTACGACACACACTACACCACGCCGCCGGCCACAATTCGCATAATATAGGTATGAATCAAAACTACCGGGTACGGCATTTGCGAGGACTGCAACCTTTTGGTAACAAAAACAAACCAGGATAAAATAGTATTGTATTGAAATCTAAACACACCGAGTATATAAATAGGTGAATACTTGTCAAAATTTTCAGCATGTATTGGGTGCGTTCCAGTTAGCGTTCACAACGATCACGCTCACGACCCCAGCTTTTCCCGTTGCACTTGCTTGTGAGCGTTATTGTCGTAAAATCAAGTGGAATGGATTACAGAGCGTTTTGAGAGTGGAGGCAAATAATAGAAATAGCGAGTTAGTAAAAGAAAGCAAAAGATTTACGAGGTAAGGTTATAATCTATAAGCCTTGAAAATAAACTCAAATAGTTATTGTTTAAATCGTTTTATGTTGATTTTTTTTTTATTTAATATTTGTGGTGTACTTAATTAATTTATGTAAAATTTAATTAAAATATACTACTATAAAAATATCTACTAAAATATCTCTTTCCGCATGAAATAACGTAAGGTTCAACGGTTACGGTCGCCCTCTTTGATGTTTCGAGTTTTGAAAATCCCGCAAATTTTCTCAACGATCACTACGACCCACATTTTTAGATGGGTCGTCGTGAGCTCTGCGTGAGCGTAAGTCATGACGTCATGAGTGACGTTTTCGCCGCGACCACAACGACCGCGGTGCATTTTGATCGTTGTGAACGCTGAGTGGAACGTAGCCATTGTAACATAATACTTTTTAATTTGCGTTGATTTGCTTTTCGCATTTAGCCATTGTCGAGTAAAATAGTATTTAAAATTTTTATATGAAGGTTTTGTCTAGGCCTAATGTTACCAGACTTATTGGTGGAACTCGAAAAATCATGTTTCATGACTATTAAGCAGAGAGGTGTTAAATTAAGCCGTTTACGCCCCTACTCACGGATTTTTTTTATGAGATTTGGCCTAATAGCCATATTCAAAATCCAAATATTAAAAAAAAACTACCAAGCGTTTGAACGCATATATGCAGCCAATCATATCAGCCTATATGCATATCAGCAGCCAATCGCAATTCAGTCGCTTGTATAATACCAATTATTTGCCCAAGCGTTTGAAATCCAATTAGCTTTCAAAAGCTCGCATTTGATTTCCAATTGCAACTTAAGTTGCTAGCGTAATTGGGCCCCTGTAGGTACTTCAAAAAGAGCAACTCAATTACAGCACTGAATCCATCTAAGTGTACGTGTATTTAATTATGCAGATCGTCTCAGAGTAGACACATTGCAAGTAGCTACAGAATAGGAGTCGCGAGACACCTGTCACTCGCGAGACTAATCAAAAGAATTCGAGATGAAACTGGAATATCGATAGGAGTATAAATTGGGCATATGAAGCACACAGTACTGAACTTGATCCCAACTATTTTTACCTCCTACCTTCACAATATCGTCTCAACCTGATATCTGTAGTTTCAACATAGTTCAATAGCAGGTATATAAATTGCGCCAATTTAGTTCAAGCGCGAGACGTATCCAATGAACAAGCTAATTACTTATTTGAATCTCAATTCTAATATTTCAACTATTCTCTTCAGAACGAATGAATAAATATATATATCGCCGCACTGACACACTAACTGTATGGTCCTAAAGTAAGCAACGCTGGTACTATGGGTACCGTACAATGGACTGGGGGCGATCCTTATGACACTCAGACCTGGGCAAATTACGAAAATACCATTTCCGAAAATTGCCCCAGCGGGAATCGGAACCGCAACCACCCGGTGCAGTGAGCCAAGAGGCCTGCGCTCAAACTACTGTGCCAAACGGTCGTCAATACATGCATAAATGTTACCCAAAGTGGAAATCCTACGAATATAATAAATGCGAAATTTTGTGAGTGTGGATGTATGTTTGTTACTCCTTCACGCAAAAACTACTGAACGGATTTGGATGAAATTTGGAACACAGATAGTTTATAACCGGGATTAACACATAGGATACTTTTTATCCCGATAATCCCGATTTTTTTTTTTTTAGTTAAATACTACGCGGACGAAGTCGTGTACAGCAACTAGTAAAAAATATAAAAAATCCCCGATGCGACGACTTTTTAAACTACAAAAGAGCTGATAATTTTCAAACGGCTGAACCGATTTTCATGAAACATAAGCTAAGAACACTCTCGATCAGAATACCTTTGTAACAAAAAAAAACACAATTAAAATCGGTTCATCCGATTTGGCGCTACTATGCCACAGACAGACACACAGTACACAGATACACATGTTAAACAACCCTCTTTTTTCGTCGGGGGTTAAAAATAAGGTAGATCGCCAGTAAAACAGTGGGAAGTTCACCGATACGGCTTGGGGTCGATGCATCTCGCGAACGAGCTAAGCTCGGCAATCGGCGACGCTCTTTGTGCGTCACATACGTGCTTCGCTACACGCTGATTGGATATTTTATAGCAGCCCGGTATTGTAGTGTGTTGATGCGATTTGAAACTGAAAGTAGGTTATCAGACTTTTAAGCTTTCAATCATTTTTATGATTGAAAAATCATAGAGATAGAATGTTATCATTGTTATTGAGTTCTATTTGAGGAAGATATTTAACAAGTATTAAAAGGGATGAGTACCGACCTGCTTACCGTTTTTTTAATCCATTATTATTTTAATATAATCATGGTTCTGAATATTAAACTTGATATAGAATAATAGCGTCACAATCACCCGTAGTAACTTTAGTGAATATATTAAAACTTTGCTTAATATCACGGTGAGAAAAGATAATCCATTTAAGTCTGTAAAGAATGAAATCTTAAGACAAAGAATACATAAGTAGGCATCTCGAATCACCGACTGAACTTTGTATTAATAAAATTATTAGAACAAAAATTGAAAGTAGCGCAACCGAAGTATATATAATATAATAGTTTCATTATTGTATTAAAATATAATTAACAAAATTAATAATATTGCACTGTGAAGAAAAAGAAGCGACAGCAAATTATTTTTGTAGTTTCATGTATTTTATTTTAGACCATTTTACTTAAAGATTTAAGTATTATTACAGCAAATAATTATGTAATTCACCGTATTCATTGCTGTAATTACAAGAGCTTTAGTAAAAATGTATACTAAAAGCTTTATCAAATACTAAAAGGGATACCTACTACGAACTACAAAAAAAAAAAAATTTGCTGTATTTTTTATTCTCAGTGTAAACTAAGTACAATAAAAACAAGTTAATTAAGATGTCCTAAGGCTGTCATAAACGACCGATCAAAATATAATGAAAACTGAAATATTCAACAAACACAAACAATACCTATCTAAAGAATTCGGGGCGACAAACACTCCTTCCTACAAAGGTTAATTAAATAATCCAAAGATTCGTAAAACATAGCAAACAAGTGGTAGGTACCTACCTAAATTTCTCAGCCTGGTAGCCAAGCCAGGCTCGAAAAGTAACTAAAATCTATACTATGAAAAATAAGGTTTTACACTGAAAGAATACTTAGGTACAGTCATTCATGTTTAGTCTTGTTTTAAAGAATAGCTAATAAATAACGATATCTACTTACGTAAGTAACTACAAAGATTCTAGTTATTATATTTTTATAGTAAAAAAATATTAAAAGCTACTATTTCATAATAATAACTATATATAAAAACTATGTAGATAAAAATATATCGTGCCGGCTAGCAAATGAAAATCGTCCACCGCCACTGCGCTTACCAAACCCATTTCAAATAATACAAAAACCTCCTTCCTCCTAAACATCAACACAAATATTCAGCGCGAGCCAGCACTTTCGCTACATAGGTATTTAATTAAAACAATCCCAGGAATCCGTGTGTCCGAGGGGCCGCGTGCAGCCGTAAGCGTTCGAAGTGAAATTAGCTGTTAAGCAGGCGCGGCCGCCGCCAGACTCACTTCTAATTAATTAAGTGGCAATCCAAACGGCCTGGATTCCATAGGACGCAATAACTTAGCGAATGACGTCACAGTGACCATTATGTGGAATTTCGCATACCTACTTGAAAGTTTCTTCCCTATCACGCGAATTTGGTCCGTCTTAGCTGTACGAGGGTAAATAACCGATGCGCTATTACGAATGCGTTACGTAAAAATATTTTATCTATATATACATATATATAACTCAAAGGGGACTGACTGACTGACTGACATAGTGATCTATCAACGCACAGCCCAAACCACTGGACGGATCGGGCTGAAATTTGGCATGCAGATGTTATGACGGTAGATGTTATGACGTAGGCATCGGCTAAGAAAGGATTTTGATTAATTATACCCCCAAGGGGATAAAATAGGGGA
The DNA here is from genome assembly GCA_905147325.1 of Notodonta dromedarius. Taxonomy (NCBI): domain Eukaryota; kingdom Metazoa; phylum Arthropoda; class Insecta; order Lepidoptera; family Notodontidae; genus Notodonta; species Notodonta dromedarius. Next base: position 10,540,305 of record LR990159.1, on the reverse strand, counting down.
TGAAAGTTTGTATGAAACTTTGTCAATTAAATTCCATGCGGACGAAGTCGCGGGCACAGCTAGTTATAAATAATGTTGGTATCAAATTAGCAATAACTTAAGGAAGCACCAGAACTGATAGTTCCCTCGGGATATCGATTACTGAGTCGCTCTATTTGAACGATCAAGATATAATTTTCAAGTTGGTAATAACATTAAATAAGTAAAAATATTCAAACTTTTTGTCTCACAGCTACTTAACATAAGTTCAAAAAGTCTCAAAATTTCATAATATTACATGGTTCGTTTGTCGTTTGCATCAAAAACCAAAATTACTTAACCCCCAGTAGTAAACTGTTGAAAAAAGCGTGAAATATAAAATTGAGTACGTTTTAATGTGTTTCCTTATTTTGAAGAGGATATTGTAAAAGCTCGTCAACAACGGGTGAAGAAAAAGGTTGTTGTTTTTATAAATAAGAAGTACAGGTGGGTCGCATCCTTGTTTGCCGACTTTGTTATATATAAAAACAAGCAAACAAGCATGTTAAGTAGTTGCCGTAAACCATAGGCATTGCTTGCATGTTAGCGACCTGTGACCATGTGATCTGGAGGGGATGGGGACAGAGGGAGAGTGAGGAAAGGGCTTACTCACTCATCGTACGAAACGCGGGGATAACAGATACTTTACGCCGATCTTCGATGAGAGGGTGATACTACTTCGACCGAGCCAGCCAGTAGGTATATTAGCTGTAGCTAGGCTCTATCACCGTACAAAACTATGGTTGTATAACAATATGAAACTTTTCTTTGTAGAAATTACTGAAAAAAGCTTTCACCTCTCTATACTGACGACCGCTTGGCGCAGTGGTTCGAGCGTAGGCCGCTCGGCTCACTGCACATGGTGGTTGCGGGTTCGATTCCCGCCGGGGCAAATTTCGGAAATGGCCTTTTCGTAATTTGCCCAGGTCTGGGTGTCACTGGGATCGCCCCCAGTCCATTGTACGGTACCCATAGTACAAGCTTTGATTAGTTTGGGACCGTACAGGTGGTGTATCTGTCTGGCGATATTTATTTATTTATACTAGGTGAAACAGAAAGAGTATACAATTTTTTTTAAACTTTACTTTATAATCTGTCAACAACTGTATCCCTGTAACACCTTTTGTTTTTCAAGTTTCCTCCATAGCTGATAGTTTTAGAATTACAAAGTTAAGTTTGGAAAAAAAGTATACCCTTTCTAATCCGAAAAATAGTTTTATTTCAATATACCCTTTCTGTTTCAATCTGTTGGTAAATTGAGTTAACAAGACATCAATCCATCGAGCCACAAGGAGCCACAAGGTTTTTGCCTCGTTTTGTCTGTTTTAAATTACTGTTTTACCTACATATTATACCTAAGTTTATTAATTAACAATATGGTGAGTCTTCATATAATATTTAGACAAAACTTATAAATCCACGTTACCCAATATATAAAATCAGAGTGTAGAAGTGGGAGCTCCCCCCAACCTGCTGTTGTGAGGTCTTATGTAAATTGGCGGGATTACCTTTATCGCGTTACACCCTTAAAGCCAAGATCACGCGCGGGGCGATATCGTTAAAGAGGTTATTATAATATTTATAAAGGAATATCCTTAAGGCTTTTAAAGTTAATTTACATCTATTATACATAACTTACATATGAGTATGTTTTTTTATATTACAAAGTCGGCAAATAAGCGTACGATCCGCCTAAGGTTAAGTAACTACTTAACCTTAACTACGATAACTATCGTAGCCTATAGTTGCATGACTTGCTTGGCATTGCTCGCATGTTGCTGACTTGAAAGGGTCAGTGGGATAGAGTCGGAAAGGTTGGGCTCTTGGCTTTCTCACTCGTGGTACGAAACGCAACCATAAACATAATAGCTTAGCTACTTAACGCCAATCTTCAGTGAGATGGCGGTACTACCCCTGAGCTAGCCCGTTTATGAGCTGCAGTCACTTGCCTACAGCTTGACTCTAACAATTATAAATGTCATTCAATTAACACACGCTCAGCAAACGACAAAAGCAAATAGTCAAACATAAATATCCATCACGCCGGAACTAGGTTCAGTTTATTTCGTTTTATACCCGAAAATATATTAATACAGTTACTACGTAGGTATATAGGACGTATGTTTACGGATGACAGCAATTAAGGGGCGCATGTCATGTTGTTTACGTCCGCGTCCGGCGTCCGGTGTCCGGTGTCAAATGTCGGACACGGTGTGGCATGTTGCCTTTGTCCCAACAGTAATATTGCCTATCGGGAAATAGCCTGCATTTTTAAACATAGTACCCTTAGTTGAATAGATTGGTTGATCCTTTTTTGTTGAAAAAAGGCCTTGATAAAACGCAAAGAGCATAGATATACGCCTTTCGGCACAAGTCACATTGAGGCCAAAATTACTTCATCTTACCTTGGCTATTTCCATACGTAACTACCTTCTGCCTTGTTATTTTCCTATAAGTAATGATGTCTGTTACAACGTCTACCTTGATTTTCTGTGTCGAATAAATGTTAAAATTAGTCATATGTATACATTTAGAATAAAACGACCCAAACCTTAGAATGCCAGAAAAGTAAATGCACTCAGCAACTGTTCTACCTTCATGGCTTTTAAAACAAAAATACATTATTTCTAGGTTAATGGAAAACGAATGACATGACATTATATTTTTATTTGGGTGAACCCCACAATATTTCCTCCATCGAGGCGTATTCCATAGATAACATCGCGATTGGCCTATATCCGCAGCATTGACCAGACCAGATCGGGTGTGATACGCAACTATTGATTTTCAATAGGCTTTGTCTGTTTCCGTGACATCTATTGTTATGGTCTAGGTATGTAGGAGTTCTATTTTCGTATCTACCAAAATAGTGAACGTGCACACAAATAGGTGTACACACAACATACGTCCAGATAGGAAAACCATTATAATGTTTTAATTTACCTCGTTATCCACCCACTATTGCCTCTAGCCTTGCTTTTGAATATAATTCGATTCTCGATTTTTATAGCAAAAATCTACTAAAGTAAATCGTACTTGTAGTACAATAAACTACTTATATAACGGCTCATAATAAGATATACACTTTTGTTCTACAATAAGTTATCGCTGTTTTGTATTTGATATTGAAATCCATTCCTTACAATACGCGTGTTAAACGTCTAAATGTGACGTCCAAAATGTGTCACATATTGTTAGTACATCTAAATCTCCGACACAGTAGGTAATATTCAGAAAAATAAGGATATCTGAATTGCTGGCAATTTATCGACTAGTACCTATTTGAATTCTGCTACCGAGCCAAGATATTTTTATATTGTGTTGCATGAAATTATGATTTGTTTGTTTTTCTTGCTTGTTTTTATCACGTTTGTTAAATAAATCTTATGTTAATGTCAAAAAATCTTTGAAATAAGGGTTATTTTACACTAATTGATCAACTGTCGATTGATCGTAGAATGAGATGAGTCGACGTCCTCCAAGAGTCTCTACATAGAGCAACGTTCAATCCATCATCGATTGATCTCGAAACTCCCTCACGTGGAAAACCAGGTATTATGAGAGCTATACCTGCCTTCTATAGTGAACCGGACGGTTATAATTGTGTTAAGTAGTTGAAGTTCATTAATTTATGGCGTCGTTCGTTGTGCTTCTCTTCGACCATTTGATCCTATAAAGTCGTGTACAAACTCTCGTGTACTACGCGTGCGTTTTAGAGATGTATAGGACCTTGTATATTTTTCAGAAGCAATTTTATAATCATATCATTAAGGTATCTTTCGGCGCGGAAAGTAGATTATTAATTACTATAGCATTACCTTACAATTTATGGCCTAGGTGGGTAACACTGCAAATTCAATGATCCCGCTAATTTGGGTTTATAAATTATTATGGTATTACCCACCCTGATAGATATTACAAAATTGCATGTTTTTCTTAATTTTTCTTCGTAGTTTATATTCTCATTTTATATAAGTATTTTTATAGTATCATGTAGGTAGACAACGTTTTGTAACTGTTCGTTTATAAACCATCCCCCAGTTTATATTCGAACCGAAGTGTGACGCCTGATGGATGACCGAGTCTAAATGGAATATATATTGGTATTATTCTCTTAAAAGGCCATCACTGCGACGTATGTGATGGATCGGCCATAGTAAAATAGTGGTTATTGGCTAGCGAAAAATATAATAAATAACGTCTACTTTGCTATTTTTTGTCATTGTCAAAACTCTTATCAATACAAGGATTGAAGAAAGTTCTTGTTATTTATATACGCTCATATAAAATAAAAGTACAGTGGAATCTTATAACTAGTGATATATATTTTTATATATTATGAATTTAATGAGACAAAGTGTGGACAACAAGTTACACTACATTGCTATCTTATAAATCAGTCTTTAAACATAAATATTGTTCGAATTCATAACCAGTCTAGCTCATACAAAATACTAAACCATAAAATACCTACAATTAGGTGTAACCTTTCAAATCGAGATCTGAAAAGAATTGCGTTAAGTTAAAAAAGTTTTCAGACGCTAAAGTCGTGGGTGAGTGCGCAAAAATGTTTAACATTTTCATATACTTACATGTTTTTATGAAAACCTCATCTAAAAACGGTTGTCGTTTTGGTATTTTATTTAAATGCTTGGAACATTTCTAAGACATTCTTGTTTTAATCAATATAGCATAATCTTTAAAACCGTCTGGTAGATGGTAGTATCCGGTACGTAACCAAAGTAGATATCTCTCACAAATAGCTGGAAGGCATTCAAAACTGAATCAGCGCGCGGCTCGATTTCAGCTCGATTCTTAAGATCTCATTTCCCTGTGCATCGCCTCTTAAAGTAAAAGCTCATCGTTAAAATTGCCTGCAGCCATTCTCGTGTCCTTGCGTTGATGAAGTATAACAAACCAAATATAATGTAAGCTTAAGTATAGTCTAGTCTGTATGCTTAGGCTAAGGTTAAGGCGGAACATAAATCTCGTTTTATGAGTAGGTGTAGGACTATACTAGGTAACGTTTTTGGCAACATCATGCTATCAACTTATTGGTAGATTATATTATCTGTAAAAGCAACACTATCATTGTCTTTACCTACAAACACCGTGTTAATAGGACGTATATTTTTAATTTGCCTGGAATAAATTAGAAATGTGACTATGGTACGCAAAACTGGACAGTTTATTTATATTTTATATATTATAGACGTTACACACAAACGTTATAAGATAATTGTAATCTAAATCTGTAGATAAAATTTTATATAATGGTACTTATTATTAATAGTTATAAGACGTTAATATTTATGAATAATATTATATACGACTTAATTTACTTATTTAAACAAATTTATAAGGATACATTCCTCCGACCTTGTTAGCGCACTAGTTTACAATATTAATTTAACACATAAAATTAAGTTTCCAGCTCCAGCGCTATCAAGGCATGGCTTTTAAATAAACACCCTTACGAACTAACCGTGCTTAACTATAATTAAAGAACCTGACTTAAACAGGCGATCGATGGCCGCCACACCTCGTGGGGTGGGCAGGCAATACATAAAGTTAATAAAGCCGCACCTCGCCTCGTTCCCGCTAATAAACCAGATTATGTTGGACAGAGTGGCCGCCACCGCCCGTGTGTGTACCGACACTGACCCGAAACACAATGTATTACATCCATAACTTACGGCATTTAGTTTGATTGAAGATATATACAAGTTCTATCTAGGACACAAAACATACATACGGTACATACATTCGGCCCACTCTACACACAAACTTATATTGTAGACTCTGGAGACCACTCACAGAATATAAAAGAGTTTATAGAAGATAATGTTTAAATAATGCTTTTATTTGAACAGACTGGTATATTATTAAATAGCTTAGCGTGGTGTGAACGTGATTCTGTAAATCTTTCATTTCTCAGGAACACTCATTGTGCATAAACTCTACCTAAGCAAAAAAACTACAGCGCCGTGTAGGGATATCCGAAAGAAACGAACCTTAGTATAAAGCTTAGGGCGTCGTAGCTGCCACTCTGTAAATGCCTGTATATCTCGTGTAACGCTACTGACGCTTAGCACGGATAGAGTGACCGCGCGGTGAGCGCATCAAACGTCCGTATAGTAGCTACGCTTCAAAATATAGAAACTAGATACAAAATAGAGTACTATTTAATAGACATACCATATCGCGAATAGCGATAACAAAATAGTCAGCATACCGCCCGGTTGCGGGACTAAATTGAAAAAGCTTATGAAAGCACCGACCTCGCCGGCGAGGTCGACGAACCCCCGCTTCCGCTAGAAGGTGCGTCTACTTACCTAGACGCACCTTGGCACCCGACAAGCCCGCTGAGTTTCTTGCCGGATCTTCTCAGTCGAGGTCGCGTTCCGATCCGGTGGTAGATTTACCCTCGCCACCTCTCCTGGCAGCGGCCCAAGCCGAGGTCGTGTCCCTTGTGGCGCCCTTGAGCTAGCTGCCCCCCTGCCCCTCTGGCTGGAGCGCACTTGCGCTCGCCCTCTGTCCGGGTGAAGTTGTTATGGCCACTCTGGCCAACAACATATAGTCAATTCAAAAAAAAAAAAAAAAAAAAAAAAAAAAAAAAAAAAAAAAAAAGCTTATGAAAGCCTATCGCCCGAATCTATTTTCGCATCTGCTCTGATTAGTAAAATGATTTTGCAGCGAGTGCAAATATTCTTCCACGTATGGTTTAGCTCCGTGATAGAATCGGAGGCAAAGAATTATCAAACCAGTTAGGAGCAAATTTGGTCGAAATACCACGTCACTATCCTGATAGGTTTTCCACGAAATAACGCAGAGATGCACGTCATCGTGCGTGATGCCATGTTGGTCTTGTCAAAATACCCTTTCAAATATTTAGAGGCAAGTGAATTTCCTCGGAGAAAGAAAGTAAACATTCTTTTTATAGGCTGTAAAAAACGTGCATCCGAAATTTGGGAAGTGTTCGTTCGCGGCGTTTCTTTATCTACCCACCTGCAATAGGTAGATAAGAAGATATGTATATATCGGCAATGTTTCAAATATTTTATGCATGTGGCATAACCATATAGTCATGAGTTTATATCAGTATCCGGATCGAAATCTTATCATTTTTTGCGCGAGTTATTTCCTCGAATGCTTCACGCCCACTTAACAAACAGAGTTAACGAGACTTATCGTAAATCCTAAATTGTCAAAGATATAACAGAAAGTCCCGAACTTCAATGCTAATTAGCATACATTTACATAAACAGATTGTATTTCTAAGTCCACTCGGATTTAAATAATAAATGGATGCGATTGGAAACTCTGGCGAGCAGGGAAGTGGACACAAAATACTGGCCAGAGGAGGCACATCATTTATAACCGACTTACCAGCGGACACCCACTCGCTTTTAATGGGGAGATTAATAGATTATGACCTCGATCAAGTTCCGTGCCGTGGATGAAAATGAACGACTTACTAAGTCAAGTTTTAAACCCTTTACTGACGGCTGAATAAATATCCTTGAGGATAAGAAACCAATATAATTAGTCAATCATAAATCATTAAGCGCTCATTCACAAGGTTAATGCGACATACCAATACCTACCAATTATGTTGTCGTCCACTAAACTAAATTTGATACATCTAAAAATAATTTCGTCCTGCTCATACGTTACGAGCATGAAAAGGATGACAATACGGGTTAGTTGGGTCAAGTTTAGGTGAGTGCCACAACATCGGCACCATTATTGTCTTTAAAACATGAATAGAATGCTGGTTGCAATTTTTTTCGTAATATTCTAATGTGTCCCGAAGTATGCCTCTGTAAAATTATCTCGATCAAATTTTATATAACGAAAGTTATAACTACAATCAAACAAGACCCAACCGGCCTCCAAGATCCCTAACGTTTATTTTTCGCATGAACTACTAACAAAAATAAATTGGTACACACGGATCCTCTGGAGAAATTACATGAAGATAAATCCAAGAAGTTGTAGTGGCCCGCTTATTAGCCGGTCCAGGTCGCAAGGAACTAATCAAGTTAACTCAGGGTATCGTCTAGGGCACAGTTCGCAACGCAAGCGCTAAGTTTTAAAAACTCTTAACGTACTTTAGCTATAGTAATTTGTTACTTTTTCTTTTATAACATTAATTTAGGACAAATGCTAACTCTACAGTGTACTAAAGTCCATACGTACCAAAATGCAGCAAAAACAAGCAAAAGGCAATAATAATTACGATACTACGAGCAGGTAAACCAATTTTGTGATGTGTACGCAATCGTAAAATAATAAAACTGGAAAATGAATTTCGCAAATTTAATTTATAAGTCGAACTCGATGTTCTGAATTCAATTTGGAATTAGACTTTTTTAATTTCGTTATTTCATGCGACGCGACTTTGGTACGTGTACCTGCCAGAAGCTGACCCCTACTTTGGTTCACAAATTAATAAAACGGTTTGTTTGACTTTGAGATGATTAACCTTTGTGCTTATATTTCATCTCAAGGTTCAATTACAATCGGAAATTGCCCAAAGAAATATAATATGGCTTTTTTCCGGGTTGAATAAATTGCTCTTTTGCAAGTTTGCGAGAACGTCCTCGTTCGGATCCAACTTTGAAATTCCGAGATAAATTGTCGTAATTTAGTTATTTCGTAACTTATTTCACACGCTGTTACATGTTATAGGCAACGTCTTTTACAAAGATCGTTTCATTGTGCTGGAAGTCTTGACAAGATTTTACTTTAAAAAAAATTACTAGGTCTTAGCTTAAATTACACATGAAAAAAGGTATCCAGCATTTTCAGTTCAAGTTTAGATAAGGTATCATAACACGGCGATTGTTTGCGATTCAAGTCACATTCAAGCCTTCGTGCGGGGGCCGGCTACAACCCCGCCCCAAACATGATCTTAGGCTCGGGACCTGGGACGTGATGCGCCGCAGGGTACACTACACCGCCTTTGTGAGCGCACCTCAGTTAATGACGGCGCCAGCTAAGCCCACTCCAAATGCATAAATATACAAAATCGGACACATCCATTTTGGAGATGCAATAATCAGGTTTTCCACGCTTGCATTGTATTTCTTTTTTCAGACAATATTTTTTTATAAAGTCGATTGTTTTATATTTTATTTTAATGTCAATATCGCGATACACGCCCCATAATACACAAGTCTAAAAATATATTTATAAAAGATATGATGACCAGCTTTTTAGATAAGCTGTGTAGATTATTTCAATAATTATCTACTTGCAATTTTTTTACCTGAATAAGTAGATAAGTATTCCCACTGATAATTATAAAATTATTACGATCGGATATGTAGGTATCTATGAGCATTAAATTTTCAACTTAGTGAGGATCCAGGCAAGCAGAAATCTTCACGAGTCGATATTTTCGGATGATTTACAACCCTTGGGTCAACTGTCGCCGGAGCCCGGTCAGCGAGTACAATACGCGCCGCTAAAATAAAAACCCGCCGGAAACCATTTTTCATGTGACAATATCATACGAATGAACATAATATGTAAACGTAGATCAAACTGCAATTCTATAAGATTTATAATCATTCATGATACTTTCAAAACGACTTATTCTTACAAGCTATGTATTGCTTAACGTATGTTGATACGTCCCTCAGGAAATATCTTCTGACATCATTGGAAATTTATTTCTATTACACAGTTTGAATTTACATCGTGAGCAACTTATGGAACTTATCAAATGAATGACTATACCTTTGGCTAGGTAAAGTCTAAGGAGAGTCATTATAATTGTTAGAAAGACACCCATCAGCTTTTTGTAGGAGGTGGGTGCCTACATCATCTTGAGCATTTACTGAAACACCGAGCAAAATATCGTGCATTATTAAAATAAGACCTTATTATAACCGTATATTTTTCTATTAATAAATTCACTCCAACACAACATTTATAAATCAGATGGGGGCAAAAGGTCGCAGTAGATAATACTAGGGTAGATTGTTTGAAAGATTATCACGTCACGTACCGGGTGCCGGGCGTCCTTCGCGGAACACGTTCTTCCAACTAACTAGCTAACTTCTAAAGATAGAGTGGCCTTTAAACAATGGTTTATGTGTTTCTAGTTAAAGAGCTTCATCATAATAATATATTAATGTTTAAAAATAAATAGATTTAATCATGCATGTGTCACAGATTTGGTTTCTGCGAATAGCAATCATTATTATAATTCATTGGTTCTATTAAAGGAGCTACCACGGACGCTACGTCTTCTATGTCCGGAGAAAAAAATAAGTACTCATTAATATTCATATTATTGAAATGTATCTTAATATCTTTAAATATAATTAATAAGTACCTAATTATTAATAATGAGATCAATAAGCATTTTATGCTAAAATTTAGTATGAGTTTTAAAAGTTATTCAAGTACCGAACGAGTGATGAAATGTACATTAATTACTAAAGCTGGACATTACCGCTAGGGGCGCTTCTGTGAAATGTATGAAAAGACTAGATCATTCGATTGGTAATTCGTGCTTTGCCACAACTTGTGCTAAGCCTTTAACAGACTGGTATATTTACCTTCCTTTCATTTAACTAACCCTGAGATGTAGAGTTTAGTTTTCCGTACCTAGTTAAATCAAACAAAATTATCAATGCAACAATTACCTACACTACAAACATTCATATTATGTATTTATTTAGCATTAATAAGATGTTTCAAATTCAAACAACCGAACGAATTCTTTCGAGTTGGCTCTCCGAAACTAATTTAAGTTTTCATTTACAAGATAAAGGCGTCTTATATTACAAAGGATTTGTTCGACAACTTCAGTACAGAGGCCTACAATGTCACTCTCCTCCTACACAAAGACGAATAAGTAGGTATTGTTTTGTTTTCAACTGACTCTCCCAGTACAAACACAGCTGAAACAGATCTTTTCAGTAGTATAAATGAGACACCCCGGTAATGGGAGCAGTTCCTCTGTTCTCTAATGCAAAATAAACATTACAAAATAAACAGAAAATTCTTTTTACATTCAAATTTAATTTCGTATTTACATTCCGTCCCATTTGTAACTTAAAATTGAGTGTCGAAATGGCGCAGTGAGCAAAGGCATCAAGAACCGTGATATCACATTAGGAACGAAATGGAAAGCAATCAAACAAATCGAAATACATTTTGAATAATCATTTTCATTTGCAAAGCTGATATCGCAACGTTATAAATGGTATATACATATAATGGAAGCGGGAATCGGTTGTCGATGCCCAGGGGCACCGCGCGCCGGCCGCGGCCGTTACACTAATAACCAAAGCGACCCTTTGCTTATGGGAACTTAATTATTCGGGCCAAAATTAAATTAACGTGTTCCTAAACAGTTTAACATTTCACATCAGGTACACGCTAGACAAAACAAAATATATTACGGATCTTGTGTGCATGTTATTTTAAACTGCATCACAGGTTTCTACAATATTTACGAAAATAAAAATACAATTTATTATAAAATTACCAGTAAAAGATAGCATCCAAATGAGTTAATAATGACAATTCAAAATATATCCCATATAGAATATACTAAGAAATAACGTTCCTAAACAAGTATTGGAACAAAGCAAAATATATGTCCCTTTATATTGTACCTACACACGAGTAACGAGGTGTGTATTTACATTTTCTTATCGGCAGGTACATTTATGTGGAGGGTTGATGTCTCGAGGGTCGAGTGCGCCATCAGCGGTAATGGGGGTCTTGGCTGGATTGCCGCCGATTAGAGCTAACGGCCCGAGGGAATATTGAAATGTATCTGCCTCTTTTTGTGCCCACAATCGCCTTTCCCCACAACAATAGTAAAATAATTCCCTAATGTCCTGATCCTGGATCCTAAAACGAAATGTTCCTCTATTATTCTACAGTCCGTCGGCAAAAAACGTTCTTATATCGACAAAATAGTCGCCTAGTTTGTAAAAACCGAATACCACCTACCTATTTCAAAAGAGCTTGAATCCCTAATTATTTGTAATGTACGCACTGTCTGAAGTTATTCCCTTGTAGCGGCAAAAAATAACTAAAGATCCTGATTTACCTTTGTAACTAAGTTGTAAAAGCTATTTAAACTTTCCGCAAAGTCGCAGGATACTCGGTGCAAGGATTATTTTTAAGGGTGAGCAAAAGTTTTAAATAAGATTATAACAGAACAAGTCAAAATTGGGACGAAATTCATGCTCTTAAATGAATACGAGTATATTAGCTGCGAACGAGGAGTACTTCTAATTGATTAGAGTAGGTATTGGTAGATTCTGACTATTCATAAATGCTTTGTTGGCTTACATGAATAAAAACAATTTTGAATTTTGAATTTGAATTTTGATTGGTTTGTAATTAGTCTAGTTAGAAGTTGGCACTAACCTGTGACAAGGTTGGCGTGGTGGAACTGGCAGACCGCGTCTGCCTCGTACCACGAGATGCGGTCCCTGAAGTAGCGGTAGAACACCGGGAACCCCTCTTCAGGCAACACCCATGTGTTGCTAATGTTTACCTGAGAGACCAGTGGAAATTTTCATTTGAAAAAAGAGGAAATGAACAATTAAAAACATCTGATGCGAGAAACTGCAAATACTAATTGTATAAAACGGCTCTGTTAAGAACCGTCTTGGCGATAACAGAAAATTCGCGTTGAAATCGGTTCATTAATGTATCTGCTAGGCCTCAAAACAATACTACAAATAAATAATTATAATATTCTTGAACAAAGGACTTAAAATATTATTCCTGGAGTTGTGTCAAAGCTGCTTGATGAAATTGATTTTCAGAAGTAGAAGTTTTAAAATGTGATTGAAAACATGTTATTTTTGTCTGGAAATTCTTATCCAAATAATCCAACGGTGGACTTTGTTTATGAATAGTCGACTGCAAGGTACCTACACTCAGCCACGTAAAACTTCCACTAACATGAAAGTTTTGAATCTCGGTGTTGTATCGACTTGAGAAATTTAGTGTTCGAATACAGTGCAAACTTGGGTAGATTTTAAAAAATACTAGACATTTTTTACCTTATATAACTTTAAAAATCTTTTTGAACAGGCAGGCAGGCACACATTTATTTTTCCATCTATTTTTTTTAGAATAGTAGTTCACTGGATTTTCATTGAAGCTAAAGAACCAACCGCTTCAGCCGAACTTGTTCCAGCGAATTCTCTGTCGATTTAAAGCTAATTCCGTCTGCAGTCATCCGTGAAATTTCCACGGGTATCGTTGGAGCTTGTTACTGCTGAATGTAGGTTTAACGAAACACCAAAAGTTTTGAATAGATAAGATTTCTTAAACTAATATGACTGATTTCCATTTTGTCGGTATTATAAAATAAATGAGCATTTTCAATTACTTATTTAAATAATTAATTAATGAAGAATAATAATAAATTATATTTTGCTATAAATAATTTTTCATTACTCATACTCTGAAAGTAGGTCTGAAGTTGCCTGAGGAGCGGGTTGAAAGTAATACTTTTCCGGCCCGGGAGAATCGCTTTCAACTGACAGCTGTCAAATTATAAAAAAAACTAGTTCCATTTTCACATTTCTATGGAACCATGTTCAAACTTTTTCTACAGTCACTCAATTACAGCACGATGTAAAATTGAAATAACATAAATTTAAGTATTAATTAAAGAATATATATTTTTAAATGACTTAATTATAATTTAGTTTCAACAATTTCTTTAAAATAACACAGATTTGGGCAAAATATTTAAAGATGAAAATGAAAAATAATGGCTAAATAATGAAGTTGGCCGGCCAACGAAAAAAAAACAAAATAGGCGGCAATCCGATATTTTTTTTTTCGACTTGTAGAGTATTGTTCATACTTCCTTGTATTATTTCTTTACCCAAATCCTGTTTTTACTTTTACTTTCCCTGTATTCGTAATGAAAAGCACAGTGTTTACCTCGGGTGAAAGACTTATTTTGTCCCTCGAACTATTAGCGCCCTCGCTGCGCTCGGGCGCCAAACCCCGTCTCGGGACTAATTAAGTCACCTTTAGATGACTATACGCCTCCTATACTATTGATTTTATGAAAACTATTGCAGTTCAATTTGTTATCCGGCGATAGTTGGAGCGTGTGCCGCCGCCCGCCGCTGCGAACTTGCAAAACAACCCCGAACAAGCTTCTCCCAATAACTTAATTAACATGCTGAATTACCAACTCCTCCATTTGACTTCGTAATTCAAACAATCGCCCGCTCTCCCACGGTTTATGTGTACGAATGCTAATAACCACCTACATCATTGATTTTTAATTATTATAATACATGTAGCTAAAAAAATACTCCAATAATCGTGAAAATTATGCTTATTTCGTATTGTTATTTAAATACAAAAGAACTCACCGCTCAAATTGAAATAGTCCAGTTTATGTTTCAAATACAAAAACCTATTTATCATAGTGCGTCAAAGCCCCAAAATCTCTTCATTGTGTATTAATATAAAGACGATTTGTTCTTCAATCAAGAAATGTCTCTTGATATTTTATCTTTTGTTTTTATCAAGTTTACAAATAGAGTGAGGGTTTGTGTTTGACAGGCGACGCGGCGCCGACGGCGGCGCGGCGGCGGACGGATCTCGAAGATACCTTTTTAGTATTCAATACCATTCATAGTGTATCCCTTTAATAATATTTTTATTCATTCTAACTGTTATTTTCTTATGGTTTTTATTCAAGCCCTTCCAACTATAAAGGCAATGTTGGATCCCATTTCCATATTTCGTTACTTATACAGTATCATTTTTAGTTACTCAATGATAAAAATAAGAGTAAAGAAGCATCCATAAAAATGCTTACATTTGTATCCAAATTTATACAAAATAAAATATATTCCATACAGTAAGCGTACAAATAAGACGATTATATAAAAATTACGATATTTATAACATTGTTACTCCACCGTATTGTACCCTAAAGCTTTACATGTAAAAGCTATTTCTCGACGACATTAAAGTTGATGTTTAAGTTCGCTGTTTGTACGCAGTTAGTAGTTTAAGATGGTACTTAAGACGGTTATATTTAGACCCTCGAAACATAATGAGGCACATGTGGAGCCATCCAGTTGGAATTAACCCCCTGGGGTGAACTGCCACCGTGGCCGCATATCACGGAGAGACAAAGGGTGATTATAATGTGATATATTAATTTTGGTTAATGAATGAGACGCGTCCGGAAAGAGGTTACTGTTACGTTAAATGAGACAGCGTCAAGGTTTTAAAATAGTCATGAAAGTATCACGACCATGTTAAACAAAAAAAATTACACAAGTTTTTTGCTTGATATTAACTTCATAAAAAAAATCAATCATTAGTATGACGGTGCAAAAAGACGCGGAACTTTCTCAAAACGTATTTGTCATCCGACTGCAGGCCAAACTTTTAAACTCTATTACTACACGGCGACCGCACATACAAGATACGTACAATAGTAGCGTTAGTGTAGTACAAGAATAGAAACTTAAAATTCATTCTTACCGCTCGTCCTTGGGCCGAAGCACACAGGGCCAACAACGCGACCGAACACCAGAACATTACGAGGCTGCGTAGCCACTCGTAGCGCGACCGCGTAGCGTCAACCGTAGCCCACGGCTGCTGTAGCGTGACTGCCGCAAGCTACGACGCCGCTACGGGCTACGGGTCTACGCGCCATACGACCTCTATACTCGGACCTTCGTATTACATTATGTAAACAAAGTATTTGACAATAACATAGAAGTAACGATCGACCGTTTTTGTTTACACCCAACTGTCTGTAGTGAAATAGGTCGAGGATTCTTATTAATAATGAAATGTTTGATATTTCTTTTGGATAAAAAAAACCTTATTGCTAAAGAAGTATGCATTAACGAAACCACAGGAAAACATAATAATTTAGAATTTTAAAAACACATAATAAATGCACAATACTTATACGGAAAATAACTTTAGATCATTTTGAAAGGTGGCCCCAAAATTATAACAACTTATTTAGAACTTTATATCTACTACTGTGCTTAAAATAATTCACAAATGTACCCACATTAAGTGAATATGTCCCAAGACATCACGGCGTCGCGTCACGTCGGTTCTGATAAAAGCTTAAAGTCACGTCTTGCGTAAAGGCATGACGAGACGGTCCACCTAAGCTAATGCTCACATGTATTATAAGTTACTTTGCTTTTCGAAACAGGTTTTAATAGCTCAAAATTGATCCCTATTTTTAAACGTTATATTTACATGGTATCTAAGTAACAAGTAAATCATTCCCAAATTAAAAACCAGTATTATATAATGACTTACACAAATTAAAATGCTTACGACTTTTTACGGGGATGACACACTTATCAAATAACCACTTTTACTCTATTTTAGCCCACATCTATTTTACATTTCTTTTAGAACAAACAGCCTCATGTTAAGCAGACAAAGATGCTTGCAAAACAAAAGGCACTGCTCGCACGTTGCCGACCTAAGGACAGTGGGACAGACGAAGGGAAAGGGAGGAGGGGTTGGGCTTCAGCTCTCCCAGTTATCGTACGATACGCCGTAATTGCCGATAATTGCCGTAATGTACGCGTACAGTACTAGACATGATTAGTAGTCGTGTCTAGTGGGCTTGTGTACCCAGACCACTGTACACAAGAAACCCGATCGATGCACGGGTGCGTATGTAAGCTCAAATAGTTACGGATCATTTTACAACAGTCGTGAAACTACAGCACGTGAGCCTTCACTCTTAATCTGAAGTAATGTGGCTATAATAAGGCGGGTCACACATAAACTCACACCTTCAGCTTTCATGCAGCATTTTTATGGCCATTGTAGAGTACAGGTACCTAAGTCAATAAAGGTTAGTATGTTCTGGCACATTCATCGTATTAATATTTTTTAGACGTTGACGATAAAATTTTGTAGGCAGTAAAAGTTGGAATAATTTACATCATTAAGCGGCCATTCAAACGAAGAAAACGACACGGTTTCGGCGACGGACGAAGAATTTTGACAGATAATGGAGATATTTTTCATCTGGATACCTTATAATGTATTGAAATAATCGGTGCCGAGCTAATTCTGTGAATTACCGGTAACGGTAATAAGAGACCCGAAGCCTTACCATAAAATTAACGCTCGCTTTTCACTAGTATATACGAAATATATGTGAGAAATTGAACAGCGCCTTTATCCGTCACCTGCATAATTAAAATAATCATAGAAATTATTTCGGTTGTCGCTAGAGATTATATAACGACTCTAGAGAACATCTTGACGTAAATACGAGTTTAGACCAGCATACCTAAACCATATGTAAGTATTTTTTCCAACTTAACAAGCAAGTGAAATATCTCCAATCTAAAACAAAGTAACAAGAAATAAATTTAATTTCCACTTGAGCTGTTGGTTTCGTAAATCATAATTTCTGAAACTTTTTGAAAATTATTGAAAGGAAAACTTTATATTTAACTTCAAGGCTGTTAGATCAGTGAAATGGGTAACTACCTACCTAGTGAAAGTAGATAGGAGCTTAACAAACCCTTTGCGCCATCAGAAAGTTAATTCCAAAAGTTTACGCTTTGCCTTTTTAAGATTCAAAACAAACTTTTGTTGAATCCTGTTCGCCTCTAAATGAAGAACGCTGGTTATGAAACAATTTTGAAATGTTGTTCATGGTTTTGTTACAAGTAGACATGTTTTTAAGATTAATGTTTTACTTTATATTCTAAGTACTATAGGTGCCTCAATTTAATACCTATGTGATTTTGTTTGTGTAGGTACTGATGTATTAGTTGTTTTTGTAATAAATTAGGTACTTATGTTTGCTAACACTACAATTAATTACTTAAGTAACAACCAAATGTGCGAGTAAAAAAACATAACTAGTATAAACCGTTCCAGTAAAACATAAATTCTCGATAAAAGTTCACTGAATGTGTAAGAAAATGTACATTTTACTAAACGTAAAAAGCAAGATTAACATATCAAAGTCGCTCACGTAACTGACCCGTAAACTTTTTTAATTAAGACCATCTCTTTGCCTAACAAAACACCTGAATAATTAAAAAAACATTTTTAATTAGAACCGCCCTAAACCTAAAACATTCATTTACCATTCGCAAACAACTCAATGAAACTACTTATTAAGAGCTTTCTCAACTTAATTAATTTTGTTTTAAATTCCATAAGGCCTCGTTACTTCATGAGCATTTAAACACTGAACAATTAATGCTATTAAAATGGGTAAAAGTGGTTATTTTCCACACTTACCTGTATTTTTTATTTTCGGAATAACATTGTGGGTCTCATCTGTCATTCTAAGTGACCAAGTCATCCTCACATGCTCGTGGTACAACCTGCTGATCAGCAAGCGAGGCTGTGACTACTCGCACACCTGCATTGGACCAGCTTGTTGGGTAAAACATCCTAACGTCTCTTTAAAAGCAAGAAGCCAATAGGGGAAACCTTTGCCCAGGCGTAAAAAAATACATCATGACCCATCTATACAAATAAATAAAATGGATGTGTCTGTTTGTTATGTCAAAATAAAAGCTTTTTATTTAATGCGGATGAAAGTATATAGGGTACTTAATTTTTTTTTTTTTAACTTTTTGTCTGTCTGTTGTGCGAGCTTATCTCCGAAACGGCTAGACCGATTTTGACGGGACTTTCACTGGTAGATATCGGATGTTACAATGCTAGGCTGAACTTGGGCTACTTTTATTTTATTGAAGTCCCACGGTGGCGGAGCCGCGTTCAACAGCTAGTATATATCCACCGCTTAACATCCTCAGATGGAAAGAAGAAGTGAAGAGTTAAGAAAAGAGTGGGGTTGACGAAACTGAGGCAGTTTCCGGCGCTCCGTGCGCGAAGGCTGGAGAATCCATTCCTATGAGTTTCTTCGGATACGTGACGGAGATGCAAATGGCCAGTAATGTGGGCACCAAGTCTTTTATTGTTCATTAGACAAACTCGTTCCTCACGAATATTTGCTCCTCGCGCAAAGATTTTAGTCAGTAGAGCTCGCGCAATAATAATATTTAAGTAGTTCAATTTGAATCCTACTAATATTATAAATGTGAAAGTTTGTGAGTGTGGATGTATGTTTCTTACTCCTTCACGCAAAATCTACTGAACGGATTTGGATGAAATTTGGAAAACAGATAGTTTATAACCGGGATTAACATATAGGATACTTTTTATCCTGATAATCCCGATTTTTATGTTAAGTTAAATACTATGCGGACGAAGTTGCGGGCACAGGCTAGTTAATTATACTTCAGTACTAAAGTTTGAAATTGATTTTACTTACTACCCGAAATGATTTTTAGCCAACAACTATTTCTGCTACTAGGAACTTAAATAATAGTAGCCGACAGCTACCCGTATTGCTCAATACATACGATAAATATAAATGGATATAATTTTGCAGAATTGAGCTATCCCACACATACTGATGCAGACCAAAACGAAACCTAGAGTGAGTGATTGTAGGTTGATTTCAGTTCGCTGAAGTATGTGTGTTTTAGATTATTCTGCAAAAATATGACCAAATATACATTTAAGTAGTCTAGTCCTACTAATATTATAAATGCGAAAGTTTGTGAGTGTGGATGTATGTATGTATGTATGTATGTATGTATGTATGTTTGTTACTCCTTCACGCAAAAACTACTGAACGGATTTGGATGAAATTTGGAACACAGATAGATTATAACCGGGATTAACATATAGGATACTTTTTAACCCAATAATCCAATACTACGCGGATGAAGTCGCGGGGCACAGCTAGTATAAAATATAGCAATTTTTCCCCACACTTCAATTTCACATTTCAAATGATTTTCAGACCTATTCTGTAGTGTTTAGGGATGAAAACTGTACGTCAGTGTAGCCAATAACAAACTCGTATACTTATATACGACAAATCTCGCTCTTTTACGGAAACGATAATAATTCAGTATAGGCGAACTATGCGATTGCGAATTGTGCTCACAAAATATAAGTACACTATATCGGTTTGTTGCCATTCTCTTTGTTTACCGTTGTTCCAGGTTTGTTACTCGACTTGAATCTCCGCGCTAACAAGCGGCGCTCTCGAAAATAATCCATTATGCAGCATCCACGACTGGATCCGAATTAACTTTCGCACAATTCATACTGCAGCGAGATGATTGTGTGAGTACTATTTGAATTTCCATCTTTACTGTTTTTTGGCCGGCCGAGCCAGAGATTGGAGTTTTAAATTAGGCATGCTTAGAATATCACTTGATTCAAAATATAGTATAGAAGTGGTATTATTTCCAAAAGATTCTCATTTTAAATTAAAATTGGACATATTTTTACAAAAACGAACCAAGCCCGAGTGTTAGTGTAGGTCGGTCGGCTTCTCATTGCAAAAGTATATGTGGGTTGGTTCCATTCTGAAACACTATATCCAGTTGTGAAAGTAAAAGCAGTAAAGTATTTAAAAGCATGGTCGAGGAGCTGGATATTAATGTGACGACGACAACCTCACTACCAGCAATGCGTGACAATTAATACACAATAAAAAAAATGCCTTTATTCCGACTAGTGAACAATAATTACAAGCTGAAACCTAACCACTCCCCCCTCTATTGCCATCACATTATCCCAGTCTCCTTCAGGGCGGCAATGCGCGAGCAATGCCTTTGGTATTACAAGCATTTATAGGGTACGATAACTGCTTAAAATCTGGCGAGTCATGCGCTTATTTGCCGCCTTTGCTATATAAAAAGCGAATAAATATTTTAAAACTGGCATTATTGATTTCCACAGACCGCGGCTGGCATATCTTCTGCATTCGATATTTCAAGTAGCATCGTACCAATTTCTACCTCATAGGGAGATCCCTTCTTACTCGTTCAGCGCAAGTAATTCGTTTCACAATTATGTGACGCCCATCTCTGATATTCCGTACCACGTGCTGGTTGTGTACAGCAACCTGTACTGCTCGGGGAGTCTGCTGAGGAGCAAGATAGTGGTGACCGCAGCCAGTTGTCTCACGAAACGCCGGATGCACAAGGCTGTGGTGAAGGTCGGCACCAATAGCATTACGGGTGCTGGGTGAGTGATTCATGAAGTTCACACATATTGATGGAGTAAGTAGGCTTTTGCCCAGGAGTGGGACATTTAACGGCAGTAAAAAAAGTAGGGTGACAGCGTTTTTTCTAAACATTATACCGTAAACCGTCGTGAAATATGACCATTATGTGTCAAATATGAATGTAGCGCAGGTGGTTATAGAAAATGAAGAAATTGCTCTTAGTTTTTATGCAGGTGGTTGAATAGAGACAACAACATCATCTTCTCTTGCTTGAGAAAAGATTTGATGAGGAAAAAACAATGAATATTAAAAATCCTATCCAGATTTAATTTTTTGCCAAAGGTAGAGTCATCCTCAGTGTGTAAAACTCTGAATATTCCAAACGATATGACGAGTGTACCTATTTGGCCAAGTTCCAAAAACATACCTATATAAACTAAGTGCACGAAGTGCGTTATACCAACAACATCTTATCTCTAAATTGTAAACAAAGTAAAACAAAGTCGCTATCCGAGTCTGTTTTGCCACTAAACTACACGTACGAAACTAATTTTGAGACGGTTTCCACTTAATACTATTTAGATAATTTATCTCGGTAGGTTCAAATTCTAATTAAATTGATAAATAGTAGAGGGAATCCGTGCGAAGTCGAGACACTCGCCGCTTCGATCTAAATTACTAATCCTATAACTATATATAAGTAGTTATATTGACAATTATGATTCCAGACAAGTCATACCTGTCGTTGACGTAAAAATCCACGAGTACTATATGTACCTCAGCAGATTGGATAATGACATCGCCATGCTAATGCTGGAGGTGAGCTCGTCTAAATCTAAATACTAGGCGTCTACCAATCTAGCACTTGACAATTACCTACGGCTGCACGGAGCGAAATTGTACACTGAGTTTATTTTAAAGATAACCTAAATTGAAATGAAGGGTCTATTCTGAGAATAGGCCCGTATTAATAAATCGATCTCAAGTTTTTCGACACGTAATTTTGTACTCGTATGACATAAGAATGATATTTTCAAGATCGCTCTCAGACTTGAGATCGATTTAATAATACGGGCCATAGGTATTCAGTCAGACAGATGGATCAGAGCAGTTGAAAAGGTGTAAAACTTACTGTACCTACCTACTTACCTAACTTTTCTTACGGTTAACCATTGTGTACTTTTAATTAGCCCATTCTATTTACCTTTGTATACCGATCCGAACTGCGATACCTCATAATTACATGCTTCATAGTTTCACATTTTTTCAGGATCATGTATATTTTGATACAACCGTGAAAAAAGCAATTATAGTTGAATCCGAAAGAGCTCTGAGGACTGGTATCACCATTGATGTCTCTGGATGGGGAGGTTCGGTAGTATATAATTGCTGAACTTAGATTTTTTATTTACTTATTATATTTCACCATAAAAGTTTTCATCTTATCAAGTCACTATTAGCGCCATCTATATTTCACATTGTGGCCTACGTACCATTTCAGGAGCTTGAATATGATAAAGTTAAGTCACTTTGATTTGGTCGCTTCGAGGCACAGTGTACATATAGTGCCATCCCTCTTCCAACTAGTTCTGGTAGTTTTCAGAGATGGCGTTGTTTCCATTTATCAAAATGTTCACAGAATTTACAAAAAAAATATTTAAATATGCTGCTGTGGACGGAAATGATTGTTATGGAGAGAGCCGAATGTTTTAAAGTGTATAAAAATTTTATGACGCCCTCTAACTTTTGTGCTAAATATCAACCGGTGAGTTTTATAATATCTACAAATTAATGAAACGTAAATGAAGATTCAAATGTTTTCGTATTTTATTACCTATACTTTAGCTCCTGTCTCATTTGGGCAAGAGTTAACTGCAGACGACATTAATTTTATTTTGGGAAGAGCCGCAGGGAAGAACATTGCTGAAATTCTAGACCTGCTCCATGCTAATGCCACACAATGCCTATTATCACAAAGTGTTACTACTCGTATCATCAAAGAAAACAAAATATTTGTAGGAGCCTAAGAGAAAGTATACTTATCATCCTACAAAATAAACTACTTACGAATACTACAATAACAATACTAGGGACAGGAAAACCCTCATGTAGCTATTACCTACTTAAATTGTATCTTAGTGCCAATCTGGGGGCCATCTCAGGGAAAATTATCAGCATAATGTGACCTCTCTTCATTATCAACTGGACAAAAAAGAGATCTCAGCTTATGCTGGAAATAATAACATGTAAGTTCAAAAAGGTCATCAGTCATAAACCTACTGCTCCCAGGAGCGCCGTTTGAGCGACAACGGCGGCCCGGCGGTGTACAAGAACGTTCTTGTGGGTATCGTGTCCTTCGGAGCTACCAACAGCGGCGAACCGCACATCGCTGTGCTCACCAACGTCTCTTATTTCCATAGGTACTAGTGCTTATTCTTTTCTTTTGATGTGACAAATGTATTGGCGAACTTTGGCATTAAGTAAAATCGACCAGTTTGCCGTTAGGGCAAATGGTATGACGCTCACTCATGCCGTCATGTCCCCTCCACGCTACCGCTCTCGACTCAATTGTGTGTGTGTGTACGCACGCATTCTATATACTACACATTTCACATCTGCCAGGCGTCCCGTGATGGCCAACTTTTTTATGTTATACTAGATATTGTGAGATAAGCAGCTGTCCGAAGATAACTTTTACTAAATCATCACATAGTTCGATATCTTTATCAATCTATTAGTTCCTACATAACATATTGATACATCATCTAGACACAATGCGATACCAAAATCTTAAGCAATAGAGAATTTTACAAGAGTATACGTCGCTATCATCTGTACAAACATTTTAGGTAACAGATGAATGGGAAATCTCTTATCATCAGCTAACTTAACAAGAACATTGCAGAATTTGAAAGACATCAAAAAGTTGCTGCACTTATCCGATTTCATGCGAATTTTACTGTTCAGTGTCGGCTAGCGGTCCTATGTAGCTAAATATTATTGCAAATATAATGTACTAAACCTATGAAAGTAAATATTCATAGCTAATTAGAAGTTTTTTTATGTAGTTAATCATTTGAACTGTATATTATATTGTTTGTCCCATAGGTGGATCATGTTAAACACGAAACGATTTCTGATGAAATATTGCGTCCATGAAGACACAAAGACATTAGAAAATGAAGAAGAAACATGAATCCGAAGACTAAAACTTCAGCTCATGTCCAGTATATATATATTCTCTTTAGAACTTACAATACGATGGACTGGTCTGTTATTTTTAAAATGTTGCAGTAAGCGGCCATAAACCTAGAGAACTGTGTCTTTATCCACTCTCGCATGTACCAGATGTTTGTGTACACGCTAGGCTTATTCTGCTTTGCGCAACCATCGCCGTGTGACGTCAGTCCCACAATCATCCTGTAAGCCAAAAAATAAAGTCATGAGCCATGGAGGTATTATAAGTATCGAATATATAGTCTTTACTACTTTAAGACAATATCTTAAGAAAAAAATGAGTAGCTATAGTATAACAGTACTATGCAATTACCATCTCGAACGGCTGCTGTAAACCGGATTTTTAGCACTTTGGTGGCCAATGCTCTAAGAAATTGGAAAGGATTTCAATAAATCCTTTTAGCTGAGTATCCGAGCCGATTGATCTAATACCACCTAACGTCATCCCTTAATTCACCTCGTTCACTATGTCAGAATTTGAAGGCGCCACCAAGGCCCCAACGGACCCGACATTCAATGCCACTCAGTAAAATCAGCCGGGACCGAGCGCCCACAGTGCTTACAGAAAAAAGGTCATTGAATATATTTTACTTTGCGGTTTTGTTCCCTCATTCGAAATAGATGAGGTCAACCCAGGAACAAAATTATACGATAATATGTTAGAAGGAAACGGGTGGAAAATTCGTAGTAATTTTTTATTAACTTGCGTGCTAGCTATCTGATAATGACTTCTGTATCAACCGGCAGATTCTGTGAAATACTGAATATTTAAGCTAAGATGTTCTGTAAATACTATTTAAGTATTAAAATGTAAGTAAAGAAATCGACTGTTCCCGAAATTATTAATAGGCAAAAAGATTCAAGTTAAACTACACTTTGCTCACCCATGCCAAAGCACCCCGCCTCCGGAATCACCCTTACAAGTGTCCCTGCTGCCCAAACCGTACAGACAGAACATATCTTTCGTGAGATTAATCTTGTGCAGCCGGCTACACTCCTCCATTGGCACGTACTTCAGGAACGTCATCATTAGACCCAGCTCTGATAATGGACCACCGTACTGAGGACAGAATATGTACCTACGCTTTGAATAATTTCGCAAGTCGACACTGGAGAATAAATAGAAACACCTTTTGAACAGTAAACGAATCTATAGGGATTAACCATCCATAATATAAATTTATACATCATTAAAGTCTACTCCAGTCTAAACAAATAAAATAGATCATAAATGATATTGGAACAGAAATGTTTGTGGAATGTCTGGGCATTTATTATCATTGCAAACAGGTTAGGCTTAGGTTTTGAATAAAAGTATTTATAACAAGTGGATTGGTAATGGGCAATATAAGAGTCTTCATTTGCTTAGGTTTTAAAATTAATAGAAACATCACAAATACCTTAGTCCATCCCCATCCCGTGACAATGAACCTTGTCTCCCGTTTGTTCATCCATTTGTCGCTGTTCACCAGGATGGCTTTCTTAGCCAGCTTACCGAGCCTGATTTGCTTCTCACTGAACACCATCGCTATGTCGCTCTGGAACTGTGCTTCCTTGTTATAGTCCTCGTGAAGCACGAACGAATGTACCCTATACCGCTTCGCGTTAAAGTCGTATATGTATTTGGAACCTGGATAATCAAGGATGTTAACCGGAGTAATAATAAATAATAATAATGATTTATCTCTTTTGACGTCCCACTCCTGGGCACGGGCCTCACCTCCCTATGATGGGGATTCAGGCCATAATCCACCACACTGGCCCAGAGTAGGTTGGCGGTTTCACATTTCTATTGAAAATTGTTTATATACTCTGTATTATATCTAATACATGCCGGTTTGCATACGCTGTTTTCCTTCACCGTAAGCAAGTGATAAACGTAAATATATTTCGCACATAGATTTCGAAAATCACAGAGGTGCGAGCCGGGGTTTGAACCCAGGACTTGTTACCCGCAAGGCGCGTGCTTAACCAACCAGCTATCACTCCTATTCCTTCTGATAAAATTTAAATAATTGTATGTATTTATAAAAACAAACACTTACCCACTTGTATCCTCATTTCACTGATATCTTTATTCATATCGAAGCAGTGTGCTGACGTCAGAATAGACCAACTATTCACAATAACGCCTCCGCAAAGCGCTCCCAAGTTGAAGAACTGTACCGCAAAGGGGTATTTCTCCAACGTCACCGACGTACCCCCCACTATCTTACCCTCGATGTCAACACTACGGTTATTCGAACTATGTCTCGATTCTGCACAAACTTGATAATATGCACTCATAATGAAGAAAAAAACAACTCTAAATGCTCGGAACATCGCTAAATCGGTCCTATAATTGCATAATAACAGAATGAAAGGCTCCATTTCCCACTGGCTTTCTAAGATTGATTAATTTTTTTACGACGATTATAAAGTTTAATGGTGTACGTAAACCAAGTCAGTGTGCAGTTTTATACGTTTTACCCATATTTAAACGACGCTTAGTCTGCGCTATAGGTACGTTTTTGCTTTGGAGTTACCTTATCATGGCAACTCCAAGGCATAAAACTTACACCGAATAGAGACCGAATAAATCAATCAAATCTGTCAGAAAGAAATACAAATCTAATGAAATTTCCTAAACATAAATATTTTACATACATGAAGGTTTTTTCACAAAAACTTTTTCGTACAATATTTTAATACAAAGACTTTTCCTAGGCGTCCAAACAATCACGACAAATGAAAATGGCATCATTTATATTCCGTTGCGAATGTTAACGCCGCCGTCTCGGACACACCAAACCTTCGAATTATTTACGAACGAGACAGAATGTTTTATTTTGGCGCGGTAACGGCACTGGCAGTGCACGGGACAATGTCTCGGGCCGCCCGCCCTGTCTCACTCAGTCGCCCACCGCCGGCCGCCGAAAGCGCCGCGCGCGGCCGTTCCCCGCACTAACATAACCTACAACACGGCTTACTCACACAAACATTATACATGTTCGATTTCAAGCATGTACACTAACTTTAAATCAAATCAATGATAAAAATAAACAATATGTGATGTGATTCCAAAAGTAAATGTATCATCGTGTGTCACCCGCCTTAAAATTTTGGCAAATGAAACGGTGCGACCGAATCAAAACAAAGGTGTAAATCGATTGCGTGTATGCGGCTGTTTAAACTTATTAGGTATGTATCACACGAATGTTACTTTTAATTTATCATAAACATTCGAAAAACAAATCTCAACAAAACAACACTTGTTTGAGCCGTGACTTCTATTTTTTTTTCCTTACTTATAGGGGAGTTACATTAAATAGGGAAGTCACCCAAAAGTTTTTTTTTAATATGAGTACTAGTGTATCTATACATTGTAAATTATTTTATTTACTTAATTATTTATTTTTTTATTTTCACGAGTAGGTTCACCTACAACGTAATGTTTACAGACGAAAATCACTTCGGGGGTGATAAGTATTCAGGAACCTACCGAAGAATAACTACTTATTATTACATCTAACCGCGATTACTTGTCTAAACATTGAATCGTCGACGGAATCGTTAAAATGCCATCGTTCGCAATATTGGATACAGTCAAGGTTCTCTTCCAATTAAACTGGTAAAATTATCATACTTATACCTATACATCCATCTTGTTTGACCTATTTCTCAACAATTATACTTAAGCTTTTATTTACAGTGCTTAGCTTATCTTACACACGGTTTAATATAAGATCAGTATTTGTTATAGGTCCCTGAACTTATTAAAATCACACCAGAATTTTAATGTACAACTAAATAATTTTAACTTATTATATGGTACATTAGGTTCCTATAAGCAAATCATAGAAAGGTAATAATTATGATTCACAATTACGGTTCACATTTCTGGTACAACTCATGAACATAATTTATGAACAACTTGCAGAAATAACTTTGCTATGAATTCATCCCGTGTATAGATACATACATCTTGAGATTGCACTCTGCGGGTGAGGGGACAGAAACCGATTTATCAGACGTATTTAATCCTTCTCCCCGAGAGTGGAAGCGCTAATCCCTGAAACCGCAGCTTGCGGCTTAAGGGAAACTATCAAAATGAACGACGAAATCTTCATTATGATTTATTTCACAGCTAAGAAAAAATATTATTATAAGTAATAAAAAAAACAATTAACAAAAATATATTTATTACTGAATAGTTAATACAAGCTTATAGTAACTAACCAACACAATCATATCACAATTAGGTCACCACGAGACAGATAACTATTCAATATAAAAATCGTGCTTAAATCATTACCTTAGGCCAAGTAGACTAAAAATATATATATTTATCTACTGGTATTATAGTCTTTCTCATCTATACGGTTCTCTATTTCCTAAACCCGCCACGTTCTATTCCACAAACCATTTCTTTTGTGTAAATCAATGTCAGAGACAATATCGTTCGTGAAGAACAGTAAAGTATTGCCCCAAGGTGGGAAACCTTTGAATATTTCAAGGGAGCGGTAACTGGGCGGCCACGTGACGCCAGGGTCGCCGCGCACGTGCTTTCCTTACTACCTTTCAAATCGATCTAATTTCTCTGCATAAGAAAATACGGTTCAGCGTTCAGCGTTGAAAATAAGATTTATTGCTTTGAATTTAGACTGCATTTTATACTGATCTTAATGTGGGAGGATTTCTTTTCAATGTCGGCGGACTAACATACCTGCTATATGGTCCCAAACTAAACAACGCCTACTGTGGGTAAGTACCTTAAAATTGATTGGGGGCGATTCTTGTGACACCCAGACCAGGACAAATAAAAAAATGCCGCTACGTCGAGCAGTCGTCAATAAATAATATTCTTCGCAGCGTCTTAGAGCCCAACTCTGTTAACACTGACGTATCATGTAACTGAATACGTCGGTTTTGACAGATTCCCTACAGAAAATCTGTTTTGACAGAAAACGATTGGGATGCCAGCGGTTAGCAGAGTTGGGCCCCTGTTTGTTAGATAAGTTATTTGCTTACCTGAAAACGTCGATTTGCTACTTACACTTGAGTAGGTATCTCATTATAAAAAGTTTCAGTGTAGCACTTTCTTCCAGGGAGATATTCACGAGATACGCGACTGAGATGCTGTACATAGGTAAACCGATACCTATCTATTAATTACCTTATAGTCGAATTTGGGTAGCGTCGTACACGGACCACTCCCTCTACGTCGGTATCCCCTGGAACGCATCTCAATCGCGCGCGTAACCTATAAATATCTGCGTGGGAGAAAAGCCTTACTGATATATTTTATTCACATTTATAACCGCATCCCAAAACACTCATGAACCGTTTTATTTTCAGTAAAATAGGTAAGTATAGAGTTCATGTTCGTAAATTATATAGCAATACTATTATTTCTATAACAGTGATGTATCGAAAAAACTTTAATGCCCACATTTTCGGGTAAGTGGGTACCTATTAGATACGATAAGTTACACAAAGTTAACTAGAAGTGAGTCGTCAACTTGGTGCGGCGTAGTACGCAGCTGTAATATAGCGAGTGGGACCCAATCGCCCGCTCATAATCGCGTTACTTGCCGCTCGCGTACTACATCACTAGGGATGAGCAGGCTTGAAAATAAGTTGAAAATACAATATAAACCTCATCTTTTTCATGAGCTACTTGCCTTCTTAATCTCCAATATGTTATTTCCATCAATATCAGTAGTTAGAAACAGGAAAATAAAATACAATTATGTTATATGTTTTTAGCAAAAGTTTATTATAATTGTTTTTTTACCATATCAAAAGTTAGAGGCCACTACACACAGGCATACATTTGGATAAACAATACAGCAACCAATGTGCTGTCATCTTTATTGATAGATAACGTACAAAAATGAAAACTCCATAAATAAATATTTAAAGTTAACATAACAAAATTTATGATTTAAAAAATTATATAGTAACAAGCAGCCCTACGGAATTGAGACGCGTTGTTAAACGACGGCAAATCAATTGCCCGAATATTGTTCCGATGAGCGACATGTTTGCGGCCCAATTTTTACGCCATTCTGTTTCGAGTAAGCGATCTGAACTACTCTACCGGATGGTTTGTTTTCAAAGTGAATTAATCGGCTCTATCAGGCTATCAAACACGTAGATTATAGGCCAGTAAATTCAAGCCACAGTAACCGAAACCCATTATTTTAAACTCTCCGTATATGTTCAGAGAATCTCTTCCTTGTCAAACCTCTACATCTATTACAAGCGAACCAATATTATTGCCTGCTACTTACTCAGATACTACCGTATTTTTGTACGTGCGTAACTATTATATACTATTTTATTGTATGTACCTACTACTAGGCGTACTATATATACTAATACGTTGCGGGCGACGATAAATTGGCAGGGGGGAGGTAAATGTCGCTTAGCCAGGCCTAGGCCACTTACCACAGAGTACATTTTTGCCACTTATGGCTAACAACATAAATATAGTCAGTAAAACAGTGTCGCTTCTTTACATGCTACTAATATTATGTATTCTTTACCGTGAGTACACAGACATACATACATAATAACGTTATGTAGTAACATTGTCGATCGATGTCGATATAACATTGGTGGAAATGTGTGGCGAGTCCCTTATAAAAGTAATTATTATTTGCTTACGTTCTGTTTTTAAACGTAGGGATCCCTCAAGATGTATATTAAGAAGGTTAGTACAAACATTCAGGCATACATACTGACCGACATACGTATTTTAGTTTCTGAATAAATGAATAGGAGATACCAAGTAGTGTAACAGCTCTACTTTACTTAATCAGACGCCTTTGTTTAATCGTAGAATGTAAATAGGTACATAAACACGATTTAATTTAGGTAGGTAACGATTAAATAGATTATTGTTATTTGTTATACACAACATTTACTCAGATTGTATAGGTATAGCGTAGCTATCTAATAAAATAATAATTATTAATAGCTCTACACTTTGTTTACGTACGTTGCATTGCATAATAAGAATAATATTTATGTTTATTATCATAATTTCAATAATCACGGTTTCTTGACCTAAAATTAATCCTGTTTTGAACCAGTTTCATGTTTCATTTACAAACAAAGTTTTAGCGATTGTAAACGAAGAAGTCGACTATACCAAGTGGGGAAGTGACCAAAATAAAATACGTAACTGAGTGAAAATTGGAACCGCTTCAATACTTACCAACCGGGGCCGGGAGGAGGGAAATGCATCTAAATCTGGAAGGCTACCAAATGCAAAGAAATGTCCGCTCACAAAACAATACATCGCCTGTACGTATAGAGAATATTGAAGACAAAAGAATGCATCCTTCTTTGAACCATAGATACGGATCCGGACGTCCGTACATAACAATCATATTTACTGAGGTACGGACCTATGAATAATTGTCACAGCTTGTGTTGCCGACCCAGAAAAATATCGGGCAATGGCCTATAAAACAGTGTACATAACTTGCATTAAAGAGTAGGAGCCGCCAATATTTAACTAAATAATAATAATATATTAGCCCTTTTTGACGTCCCACTGCTGGGCACGGGCCTCCCCTCAACATGAGGGGGATTCAGGCCATAATGCACCACGCTGTCCCAGTGCGGGTTGGCGGACTTCACATGTATTTCTAAAATTGGTTAGTTCTTCTAAGACATGCAGGTTTCCTCACGATGTTTTCCTTCACCGTAAGCAAGTGATAATTATATAGAAATTATGATTCGCACATAGATTTCGAAAAATCCAGAGGTGCGAGCCGGGATTTGAACCCAAGACCTGGTGCCCGCAAGACGCGTGCTTGAACCAATCGGCTATCACTGCTATATAAATAAAACTTTTTAATTTTTCTGCTTAGTAGGTACTTAATTTGGGTCATTTTCTAAATTTATTGTGAAAACATAGGTAGATATACAAAAATTAGGTCCGAATTTCGATTTAATTTTTCTACGACTCAAATCTGTGGCTGATACTCATCCAAACCCTCAAATATTATTTCAGGCTTTTGAAGCACCGTTTATATTTTTGTAACAAAGTTAATTAATCTAAGACCTAAGTAATCAGTTTTCGTAAATAACTGGTCCACTAAACAGATTTGTTAGCTTAGATAATACCAACATAAATCCTACATATTTTGTATTAGGTACCAATAAAATTTAGGCCAATCAAAAAACGTGTCTGCGTTTGCGTTTAGAGCAGATAACTATACGATTTCATACGAACAAAACAATATACCAAATCAACATTCATTTACATACAAAACAACAACAGTTATGGGAGCATTGCGTACGTAAGCTTTTGAATTTTATGTTTTCGTCGCTTGTCAGGAAAATATGTACAACAATCATTGGGATATCTTTTTATGTTTCCGATGAATCGAAACTCGAAATAACGGTTCAGGGTATAAATGTATGTAATATTCAAATTAGGTTATATTATTCAGGGAATATAGCCTCACTTTCGACACTCTACGTCGATAGGTATGGAGATGTTTATATCCGAAAGAAAAACAAAAAATAAAACAAACGAGTATTTAATCTGTTAAAAAAAGCAGTACAAATATTTTTTAGGGCATGTTACTTATCCCCAGCATGACTAGACAAATAATAGCTCAAATGTATAAAATGGCTCTTTGTTAGAGTTTGCCATTTGCATAGTATGCATGTCAAGCATCACTGGCAACCTTGCCAGTGCGCAGTGTGTACGGACCAGTCGACCTCCGACCGCCTGCCGATCCGATCGACAAGCAACGTCGGAATGAGGACACGATCTGTCCCACCTAATTGTACTCGTTTTGATTGCATTTAAACTTTATATCAAAGTAATTGATATTGATTGGGACACTGCATTAATGTACTAACAAATAATGGCATTCAGCCCTTTTTGATTTTTATGGGGCATTTTTTCTTTCAATAATATAAATGACTAGCTGTGCCCCACGACTTCATCCGCGTAGTATTGGATTATTGGGTTAAAAAGTATCCTATATGTTAATCCCGGTTATAATCTATCTATTCATCCAAATCCGTTCAGTAGTTTTTGCGTGAAGGAGTAACAAACATACATACATACATACATACATACATCCACACTCACAAACTTTCGCATTTATAATATTAGTAGGATAATAATTAATAATGGATCTCTTCACAGTAGATCGGCGTAAAGTAGCTATTATAGCTACATTTCGTACGACGAGTGAGGGAGCCGGAAACCCAACCCCACTCCCTTCCGCTCTCTTTGTCCCACTCCCCTTCGGTCGGCAACGTGCGAACAATGCCTTTGGTATTTACATCACTGATATTAACTACTTAACATCTAGCGGATCATATGAAAAATATAATCTAAAAATGTACTTATATAAAAACATAGGTAATATAAAAAAATAGGACGTCTTTTATAAACATTGTTATATAAAGAGGTTTCCACGATATCACTTCGGCATTCAGAAGCCACTAGGTACAATTCAGTCGTCCAAACATGTTTATCTTGTTTCTATGTTACCTACTGTAATATTTTCTACATACGAGGCTAACTAGATTGATTTATTATTGGTCGCTTAGTTGCTGGAAAAGACTTATTCGTTTAAAATTAGAACTAGTGCTATTAGTTCAATAAAGTATTGGTTTGTTTTAGGTATGAAAACTCGTGGAATGGCAAAGACTCAAATAACAAACACTTAATACTAATTAATACCTCAAGTATTAAAACATAACGGTTCTAATGCACCAGTTTATTTAACAGTAAGTACAGAAACGCAGACACTCCTCGACACCTTAGTAATGTCAAACAAAAAATAATATTACGGTATGAGCGGTAAATGGGAGCAAATTAAGTGTTGCTCGCTATTATAGCCCGAGCCGGCTTAGCCTGGATTAACTGGTGATAAATTCGCAATGCAGGAGACGTTTATTAAAACATTAAATGTTCAACTAAAATCACTTGCAAACTATTCATTAATCAGGCAGCGTTTTACGACCGATATTATACCTAATAACCACTGACAATTTTATTTTCACTCACAAATGATTTTCGTCGTTTCTTAATATAGGTACTTCTTTTAGTTTTTTTTTACTAAACTCTTCGTAATTAGGTAGGCACAGCAAGGTGAATATTTCAATACTAAAACGAATAGGTACCTACTAAGAACTATAAAAATCTAATAACTATTATACGATTGAATAAACTGTACTTACTACTTGCATACTAATTGATTTTCAATCAGTTTTCAGTGCAGTGCAGTATTCTGGAAATAAGGTTGCGGTTACCTAATTTTGTAAACAAGGTCGAAATGTAACAGGTATTCTGATTTCATAATACGTGTTTCAATCAAGTTCACGTGATTCATAACAAATGTGCTAATTCATTATTTCACACATTCAGTAAAATACTAGATACGTGACAAAATGATTTACTTACGTAAGAGCGATCCCCTCTTATAAAATACATACCTATTCATACGTATGTATGTATGTAGTATTCTATGGATCATGTTCTTTAAATTTCTGTAATTTTGTACGTACGTAAATTGGTAATAGGTATTGCATACTTCCCTAATTATTTATATCAATGTGGTGATACAAAAAAATATCGTTACCTACCATTCACAAAGTATGTCGTCAACGGATGAAATGATCGCTCCACGTGGCCGCAGAGAGCCCATAAAATATTACTGCATATGGAACATCCGAATTTTACCGCTACTTTAATCGACTCGATGAAAAACTATTCGATTAAATAAAGTGAAAACTTATTAAATAAATAACTGTTACCATGTAACATCACTGACCTTGTCTTGTGCCCCAGAATAGATTTGGATTTCGCATGCCGAACTTGACATTTTGTGAGGCTTGCGTGGGACATAGGTTCTATTAATCTTGTTTAGCTTTTCGCCGGGACTCGTCGTGGGTTGAACCGCGGCGTCACCGTTGGACACCATTGTCGGACCTGGTGTAGAGGTGGGAGTGTGTAGCGCGACTAGTCGCATAGAAAAAACAGCTACTGCAAGTTAAAGCGCTCTGTGTCTTGTGTTATAGGAAACCCTGTAAAGTCGATAACAAGTTGCCAAGCGTACAGGATGTCGATAACCCTAAATCCATGCGAGACGATAAATGCTAATAATACACTGCCCCTGTACTCATTCTTCACCATACTGTTCGAGATGACAAATCTCAATCAGCCAGATTATTTTATCTGACCTAGTAACTCGCTTGTCTAGATAACAATATTCATTCTCCGGTAATATCTAATCATTGTATTTTCAGTATTTTGTAGACTCCTCAAGTAAAGTAGCTTTTATAGATGCGTTTCGAACGATGAGTCAGAGAGCCAGAAGCCCAACCCCCTCTCCCTTCCGCTCTCTCCTTCCCCCTTCCCCTCAGGTCGGCTACGTGCGAGCAATGGCATAGGTATAGCAAACATCTATAGGTTACGGTAACTGCTTAATATCAGGCTGGTCGTCCACTTTTGTCGGACTTTGTAATAAAAAAAAATAAGAGTCAATGTGGCATTATGCGATGTAGAGACTTTTTGTTTATGTTTTTTGAGCCTTTGTTTAGCCGTGGACGTTTTCCAGCAAATGAATTAATGTGATAGCAAAAATAATGGACTTAATTTGCGATCGACAGGTGAAGCAATGTAGGATTTGTATTGGCAGTGTTGCTATCTGCGAACTTACTCGGTCTTGATCGGTTGATATTTTTAAACTGAATCCACGACATGGTCGCATGCATGGACTAAAGTAATAAAATTCGCTGTGTTCAGAATACGAGTAGTTATTTTAGAGTACGTTATGTGTGCCGTCTAGATACTTTATTTTAATTTCTACGTCTTATGCCGCTATTGACCTCATGATCACACACGATTTGGGTTGTCTATCTACATGATCACTAACGTATCTAATTACTTGTCAGGAAAGTTTTTTCGCGCTATTCATATAATATACTAGCTGACCCGACAGACGTGATCCTGTCTTTTAGGGGTATGAAAAATAGATGTTGACCGATTCTCAGACCTACCCGAAATGCATACAAAATTTCATGAAAATCGGTTGAGCCATTTCGGAGGAGTTTGGCAAAAAACACCGCGACACGAGAATTTTATATATTAGAGAGAAGATAAACCACTACGAAATCCTTGTTTACCACAGAAATTGGTCGCAATTTTCCCCCTAGGTATAATTACTCAAACGTTTTCAAAAGTGTTCAAATCTCTACGTCATTTTATTCTATGCTCGATACTCATTTATACCCCAAGTATTATATCTGACTTTCAGAAGACTGAAGACAATCAGACAATCTATGAGATAAAATCATGTATCCTTGACTTGCAAGAAATTGAGGGACAGTTTAAGAAAAACCCCGTGACTTTTATCACAACAATGGTATACATATTAAACTTCCACAGCAATCTCTCGAATGTATGTTGTTGAACAATGGGTTTATTCTTCTTTTTTTTCATTATTTATCACAAATTCTTGCGTGTGTTTCCTCCGTTATCGCTATTTTCGTTGTCAGTACGAGGGCGAGAGCGCGCGCGGTTGGACGCTTCCGTGACTCCGTAGTGCGAATTTTCCAGTCTTTCCCTTACGATACAAAGTTATTATAAACAGTGTTTTTTTGCTTGTTAACAAGTGGAAACGTTGTTATTGCACCGCCTAAGCACACATACATTATCCGTAAAGTAAGTTGACCTTACATTATATTATTTGTCCATAAGGAAACCTTAGCTGTGTCATTAGTGTGTCAGTTTTCTTTTAAGGTAGTATTACTATTTTTGTATGATTACAAATTATTTTAAGATATACGCATTCCGTTTTGTTTATTTTTATATTACACTATAACAAACGCGGAAAGCCGGAACACTAGGGGCACGACGTCGAACTTATTTTTGGCGCGAGATCTGACATGCAGTTTTTAACAAAGAAGCATCGATATAGTCAACACCAGTGAACGCAACTACCTATCGATAGTCGATATTTTGTTTAATATTATTTTACTCATCTTGAGAATGAATAACTAACATTGCGTACGGAAACTCCAGGCAAGCGTACCTACTACAATAAGTACCTATTATTATTTCAACAATAATTTGTAAACTGATATGCAAAATGAACCCATAATGGAGGCTATTGTTTACATAATTCACTCAATTAGTTTATTTCTTTGTTCTGACTGCCCTTTACTTTATTTGCCAACAGTATCAACGATGGTCTACAAACAGTCACGGTTTGTACTCATTTGTTTTCCGGATCCATTTGGTTTCCAGTCGCGGCTCGAACCGAGGACTCATTCCGCTTCTACTATTATATCCACGACAATTTGATTGTAAAACATTTGCATGCGCTGTGATACGAACAAACTATCGATTTCAAAATTATTGCCAACAATCATGGAAACAACAACCGTGGCGTAATGGCTCACAACAATACATATTACGCTTACTGCCTAGTACTAGTAAAATGCACATTAAGGCTAAAGCGCCCATCTAGCCCGCGAAGTTCAAATTTTTTGAGTTCTTTTAGAATTTTTTCAAAATCTGACAATAATAAAAGACAAATTTTGTAATTCGCGAAAAAGACCGTGTGCAGTGCATTTATTAATATATCCAACTTACTCTAAAACATTTCAAGAACGACAGCTATCCAGATAATCTGGCAATTTTTGTATATTTAGTGATTTACTAGTATCATATCCACCGTGATAATATTTAGAGTAAAATAAATGTATTAATAAACGCACTGCGTACTGTGTTTGTCGCAAATCACAAAATGTTGTCTTAAATGTTTTCAGATTTTGGATAAACTATAAAAATACTCGAAAATGTTGAATTTCGCGGGCTAGACAGGTCCCTTCACCTTAAGTCAAAACCTAGCTCATACCCCCTTAATAATAAACGTGGTATAGCGCGGGTGTAGTAATACGCCGATTGATCTATTTCTGACATCAGTAATATGACATTCGAAAGAAGAAGACAAAGCATGGTGTAACTATACAACCGCTAATCTACGTTTATTACTTAATAAGGGGTTCAAGGTTCCACTTTCCTTGTGTAATACATTCTTCAATCCCGGATTGAGTGTATTATGGCGCACAAGTTCATGTAAAAGACATTCATTTACCTCAGACCAACAAGTCTTACTACTAGTGCATTTCCCTGAAAATATGCTACTGTTCACGTTACAACAGGCCACTCGAACATCATTTGAATACTTAACCATGTCCCCATATCCTAAATTATGTAACTTACAGTCGAGTTATCCAACATACTAACCGACCGTTAGAGTAGTAAATGATTGTTACCAGTGAGTACATCAAACAATCGATATACGATATACCCAATAATGATGATGTAAAATTCACAGACGGAGTGTGGTTCGGACTCATGAACGTCCGACCTCTTATCTGCTAGCGATAACAGACGGACGTGTCATTCTATCATCTGACATCTTCTTGAACGCCATATCAAAACCAAAGAGAATATGACCACAACGTTATCGAAGCATTCGACAACAACAATTATATTTATACAAAAAATGTATTTTTGTGAACGATTTGTGTTGTAAAGACATAATTATTTTAATTAAACCATATTAGTGATGA
The DNA here is from genome assembly GCA_905147325.1 of Notodonta dromedarius. Classification (NCBI taxonomy): domain Eukaryota; kingdom Metazoa; phylum Arthropoda; class Insecta; order Lepidoptera; family Notodontidae; genus Notodonta; species Notodonta dromedarius. The sequence goes on along the minus strand of LR990159.1, from coordinate 10,501,364 downwards.
ATCTCAAGTTAAATAAAATAGTGTTTAAGTGTGAATTGTGAACCCCTTTGTTTATTGGTTCAGGTAATTAAGTTTTTCCATCAACACAAGAGTCTTAGTATAAATCATTACGTTTAAATCTATGACCGAGTAATTGCTGCAACATTATTAGATGAGTCTTGAGCTCCCAGAATCTATTCACAATGTATCGTACGATAAGATAGGTGTTTGAACTTGGGAGTGCAGTCAACATTATTTTGTGCAATCATTCATTGAAATGGATGATAAAATATGAAAGTGTTATAAATAGCTACCTTATCAGTTTGTTTTTGCTAGAAAGGTTACTTTCTTATACTCTTATCTATCAACATTGTGGACAAAGTCGAAGTTCATACCGCATTGTACTGCAAAATTGCAACAATAACTTGCGCTACTGTACTTGGCATAAGGTGTCTACTGCCTACGGTGAAGTTGGAAAATGTACCTGCTTGCTGCATTTAGATATATGCTTTCAATTCGCAGTTCTATTGTTGATTGTCTCTTAAAACTGATGTCTGTTCCACACGACAGATGTGGCCTGAACAATTATTGAGAAACCAATTGTGAAAAATGTTTTTTTGTATTTTCCATATCTCTTTTAATATTTTTTTACTAAATGTTTTGAAATTACTGCAAATAATTTATGAGTACTAGGCATTACATCAATCTTTGCTATTATTACAAAACGTAGTAACATCTAGTAAATAATACTAAAAATAACATTTTACGCAGTCTATCAAAACATTTTCTGTAGGTATTGAAGCCTCACATTTATTTTACAATTAGGTATTAAAATACACGTCTAATATCCATTCAATAAGTAAAGTTTATAGCCGTTATAAATTTCTAAACAGCTTATAACTTAAATACTCTATAAAATTTTATTGTTTCGTTATCTTTTATAGAGGATTGCATTGTAAGTGAATTAAGTACAGGCAATAAAATAAATCGTTCTGAAATCCTAATAATAGTCACTACAATTCTCACAGTTTCAGTCATTGATTCGAATGTGTTTACTGGTTTTGAGTGTGTTTTGAAGTTATAACCACCCACCACCCACCACCCACTCCTAATAGTTTCGCATTTGGAAATGGTAGCTCGAATGGTACAAGGAAATGTTTAGAGGAAATCCTCTAAATATTTTCTTGTACCTTGTAATCACTATAGGAGTCATATCGGTGTTAATTTGTATTCTCAGTATCTAAAAACACTTTTAATGTATGGTATGTTTGGTGTGTGTGGGTATATTATTGAGCACCACAGGCTTCCACACTGTTAATTTAATTGAGAATCTACTCCATCCTAAGGTTGCCTGGAAGATCCTGGTCTGGTGAATCCTTTCGCGGCTAGCGATAAGACAGCCCACTGGTACACTGTACCTATGAGTATATAATGCTTCACTACATAATATAAAACAAAGTCGCTTCCCGCCCTCTGTCTGTCCGTATGTATGCTTAGATCTTTAAAACTACGAACGGATTTTGATGCGGTTTTTTAATAGATAGAGTGATTCAAGGGGAAGGTTTATATCTATAATACATGCATAATATAGTAGAGAAACACCGATGAAAATACCCGTGCGAAGCCAGGGCGGGTCGGTAGTGTCCTACAAATGTGTCTGTAAAAATGGTGTGCAATACATAAACAGTTATCTATCTATCCATCTATCTATCTATCAGAGGCATGGTTGTAAGATACTTAAAGTCGATGTCAAGATAACTTCATCCTAATCATTATCGTGCGTATCGAACTTTCACATGGGACATCTACATGTGTACGATCAGCTCAAATTTTATGAATGTGTAAATGCACCGAAATTATTATCTTATCATTAAATCACTTATGTTACTTATGAACAGTTATCAATAACACCGATAGGTTGCGATAACATCGATCGATGGCAGTGTCTACTCTTCCGTCAAATAACTGGGCGAGTTATTTTAATATTGAAAAACTCTTATAAGTATTTGATGTCTTTTTCATATTTGGTCCTCCAAAAGGCTGTGGCCATTAAAAGCATAATACATAGTTTATTAAAGGCCTAGTTTGAACTATCTTTATAATAACTTAGATTTGTAAGTGAACTCCTTTCTCTTTTTTATATACCTTAAAAAGTCGGCTAACTCGCGTCCCGCCGGATGTTAAGCAGTTACCGTAGCCTATCGATGCTTACAATATCAAAGGCGTTCCTTGCAAGGGAGTGGTACAGAGGGAGAGCAAGGGGAAGCTTAATGTTACTTTGTCTGGAAATCGTTATTGAAAATATTGAAAGTCTGTGAAATTTTATAGTTATTCTAATTATGCAACAGTACCTACTATATCTTTTGCGATTACATACAACACTCACTGTCATCAAGTAATCGATACAGGGATTGTGTAGATAAGAAGATAAACTAACGTTTTAACCCAGTATCAAAGTTTCATTATCTACAAGTAATACGTATCATGTACTTAGATACTTGTTAAATACATTGCGTAGGTATCTGAATTAAATCAACGTCAAATTGAAACATTCCCAACATTTTTTTGTTAGATTATGGTAATTTACGAAAGAAAATGAATGTGATAAATAGTAGCTATCGTTTCATAGCGAGTGACAGGCAGTTTCCTTTCAAAGTAAAACATAAATACAGATACAGAGCCCCGCGGCGGCAGTCAGGCCCTCAATCATTAAGTTTGTGCGTGGTCACAAATAAATGCGGTCACCAGACTAAGAAATCTAAATTTATACTGTTACTAGCTTATGCTTGCAGATTCGCTACACTAGATTTTATTTTCTGAATGTCGATACGAGAGTCACCTACCGGGTCCAACTGTAACTAAGAACAACCTAGATGATCACATTAAAAAAAACATCAAAATCGGTCAAGCCGTTAAGGCGTAGAAAAGATTTTAAATTTAAATTTTATAGGTAGGTTTAGAAGAAGAAACAAATCCCATAATCTTAAGGCGTTATCAAAATCTTGGTCATGAAACGTTTCGTAGAATGTATCATCATACTCATGCCGTTTTGCAATAATACGTCATTAAATTATTTAAACACAATGCAATATGACCTTTTTTTGCAAACAAGTAAGGTATACAATGTACTTGCGAAACATGGCAATACGTGCGAAATTGGAATAAAGCTCGCTTGCCTCGGTACGCCGCTAGTCGCCACTGCAGTAATATTGCGGATAGGATTAGGTACTTTTTTATTTGAAAGCTACCACGGTTGCTGACTTTCGAGAAAGGTGGAAACTATTCCTACATTTGTTTATTTATATATCTCTTTGCCTCTATTTAGGGAGGTCTTACCTACACTATATTTGAAGTGCCATTGATGTAGAGATAAAAAATCATAACATATCAAAAATATCAAACATAACATAAGCCTTTTTATTAAAAACCTGTGCTTTGAAAGGCGTAAGATAGTTTTTCGTGATAAACTCATTGTGTTACCTACGTGAGGAACAGGATTTGCGGAATAGCACAATCCGTGTCTAACAAATAGTTGTTCAGAATTTTTATTTTCAATTTTGCATTTTGATGTAGTGGTTGGTAGTATTCTAAGCAATTATAGTAATCATTTATAACAATTTATTTGCTAGTACTGTATCCACTTTATGTTAATATTTGTTTGACATAGGGTTTATTTTACTGATATTTTTTATTTTGTTTCAGATTACTACCACGCATAAAAAGATGTTATGCATTTCCTGGGACGCATCGATATTTCTCACTGAAGTCTTAAACAGGAGATAGATGGGATCAGATAATGGTGTATGGCCATAGATAGAACTAATACCTATAGTTATTTCATTATTAATATTTTCTAAATTTCTTCCGCAATGTACGCTTCCTCAGGAGATTTTTAAATATAAATACATAATTAGTTTTTACAACTAACTGTTAAAAGTACAATCGAATAATTAGCTGATATTTAGTCATAACAATAATTTATAAGAGGAAATCAATAACATATCTTGCTGACAATATTCTAAAAATAACGTAAAAAGTATTTTTAATATTTAAGCCGACGGATTTTAAGAGACGGGATAAGATTTATTTATGTGAATCTTAGGAATTCATATCAAGGAAACTGCCTTAGTGACGGCGCATCCGAGTTAAAGAGAGTTATTTCATATTGGAACCCGAAGATGTCTCACGGCGGAGTGAAGAGCGTTAAGAACGGGAACGATGCGCAAGCGCCGACGTCCTCCAGGGAGGCATCGGCGAGCCCGGCGCCGCCTCCTGATGGGGGATGGGGATGGATGGTCGTCTTCGCATCCTTCATGATCCATGTTGTTAGTAAGTACTCTATTGATTTTATTTTACTTTTTACTTACATCTAAGGACATTCAAGTCCGACACACCTATATCCTTTGTAGGCAGCGACAGACCTAGTAATCCTTTTCTGGAGTGATGTGCTGTGTTCAAAAGGAACACGATATTGTTTTCTTGTATTTTGTCCTATATGACTGGACATACGCATCTCACTTAACGCGCCATAGCTCTTTTTCTTTACCAACACTCATATTCAGAACGTGACGTCAGCGTGATTAGGGTCCGCATTAATAAATCGATCCCAAGTCTGAGAGCGGTCTTATGTACGCTTTAGATATGTCATTTTATACCGGTATGACATAAGAATGTAATTTCCAAAATCGCTCTCAGACTTGAGATGGGACCCTTAGGCCTACCTTCGGCATCATAGGATTACTTTATATATTATCTACTGTGGAGATAGTAAATGCAGTTGAATACGGCGCACGTAACGCGTGGCTCGGAGGGGATGGGAATAAGTTTCGCGATTCGATCGATGAACTAAACCTAACCTATAGTGCTTATCTTTAAAAGTAAAATATAGGCTTGGCTTATTTCGCATATATTTTTTGGCAGTAACAATGACGGCATGACAGGCCAAAGTGCACGTGTTATCGCGGCGGCGCTGACAGTCGGACGAGCCCCGCTTTTGTGCGGTTATATAATTGTTTGACCACAAAAACGATTATGATAAAAGTGCGGAAATGGGATTATAGCGGGCTATTGTATACCATCTTTACGCCTGTATACCCCGAAAGGGCAGGCTGAGGTGCACTGCGATGTACCTCTATATCACAGAATACAGATTGTATTGCGGTCCCAATATGCAACTGAATGTGAGATCTTTCCTTGTTCTTGATAATTTCAGATGATATATGATTTCCCTTGCATTTTAAATTCCAGACAAAATAGGTAGCGTTATATCATATTTATCGGCTTATTTCTGTACTTTGCTAGACATTTTTCTCCTCCAATACGCGTCGCTATGAACTATGTCGCTATGAGACTTCAGCGCTCTGCTGCGGGGTGCTTTGCCTGCCTTATCTATCCCCAACCAAGAAGAAGCGAGAATGAAATGGTATTAACGTTACAGTCAAAGTCGGTCACCGCCGGGCCTGCTGATATTCGGGCGGCCACTTTGTAAATTTGTGGTTCATTCTGAGTCGGAAACCGTAATGCTAATCAAAAAAATTAATGAAGGCGAACGTTAAAAGCAACGAATGACTAAAACAATCCATTTATTTTCGTATCACGTCTCGTTGGTATAGTAGAACTCTTCACTCGCAAACCTCATCTAATCAAGCGTTTGTCGACTACTAGCGTGTTTACCATTTGGAAACTGATAAATAATACATGATATAAGTTCTATTATACTCATTTGTTACTTTAAGTAATGTAAAACCAGTGGAACCGTTCAACTTCTCCATTCATTGATTTGAAAACACAATTACCGTAGATACTTATTATACCTTAACATATTATTATCTCAATGCCAAACCTCTATCTCTAACAAGTACCACAACAACAAGTACATATATGTTTTGTATATTGTTCTTTTCAACCATAGTTCTGAAATCTTCGTCGCAATTTCACTGTATTCAGTATTTATTCAGTTGCTCATATTTTATGCAAAGAACAATTTACGTTAAGCATTTTATCTAGTGAGACCTTGTTTGATTTTCAATACTTATATCAACACTTACCTTTGTATTCTAGACTTAACACGTAGTACTATTCTATGAATTAAGCAAGCAATTTGATAACAACTTCAAATAGGTATTATAATTACAAACACGTGTACCATATTTAAACGTCTACAAGTAGAATCGCGGACAAAATTTGCTTAAATCCAAATCGTACCTAGAGGCAAAACACTAGATTTCTTACGTGTAGATATTACCTACATTAGACACTTACCCCCAATCATTTTGAAGGTTACAATGGCATAACAAAGACTTTTGTTTAGTAAAATACATTGTAGAGCCCTTGTAAATGGATTAAATTTGCTATACATTTCGGTTTGTATGAATAAGAAATGGTACAGTGCTTAAGTAACGGTGAAACAACCGCAATGGATGTGCTCCATTTATTAACTGTAGTGATCTCTACCACCGCCTGCCGCCGTCTCCCGGAGAGGGCTCAAATGCCCTTATCTCTACTGCCCTATTGGTAAAAAGGCTTTTCATTGTGAACGGTGGTTGACTTAAATGTATGTTTTAACTTTATTTTATTTAACGTAACGTTAAAAGGGAAGATAATAAGTTTAAAACATTCGTCTGAAATTCCGTAGCCTAAAAAAATATTACCGTTACCGCTGCGTTTGTTTTTCCTTGATATTATGTTGATTGGTTTGATGGACATCTGTATCTAATAACATTAACATCACTGAAATGACGTAAATTTACATTCGTGTTACCTAATATCTGATTATTTTTTTAAATATGAGAATTATCTACCTGAAATGGTTCAACATAATATCATGATAACAAACATACATTTTGATGTGCAAATAATCATTATGTACCTACGCGTGTCTTATTTCTAAATACTTAGTACAAATTACATAAAATCAACGCAGGGCATTCATGAACACAATTACCAATTGTAGCATATTCGAAACATCACAATATTCAATATATTGTAACATGGCTACATCTTTTGCGTGAACTTTAGTTTTTTTAAGTTGCTCAGAGGACTCACTACATTTCCCGAGATAAAGGGTATCTTATATAAACGTATCTAAGATGAAGGTAAGATGACCTTTCCTGACTTTTTCCTGGAAATGAGAAGGCTAAATTGGCGTACCCAAAAATACTATCTCATCGTGATCCTTCGCGTATGAAAATATTTTTTTTGGTTTAGTTATTTTTGACTTCCTAATTCCTAAATGCTAAAACTGATAATTGAAAATATGTGAAAGCTTCGTAAATTCATTTTAAAGTGGAACCTTGCTTTTGATTTATTTAGAGTGTTTCACAATAATATTTGAGGATTTGAATGAATATCGTAATTTAAAAACTTTTCATTTATCCGTCTTGACAAGTTTAAAAGTTGGCACACCTACTATCTTGAGAATAAATTTTAATGAAACTTATAAACAAACACTTACGATTAGTACTAGTACTTATGACCATAAAACTAAGCGTTGTATGAACGAACAAAAATTACGAAAATTTGAATTTGCTTTTACGTGGCAAGTCCATAGCCACACTGGTAGGTCCACTTTATAGATCCGCTGTTTTAGAATCCTAGCGCTACTTCCTCGATTTCCAGTTTATTTTGTAACACAAGCCGTGATGAGATCCATTACTGCGAATGAGTTTCGCGTGACGAGTAGCCCAGAATTACACGGACGTGTCAATGTTTGACGTCATATCCCGACAGGCCCGCGATAATGTGACTTATCAGGACATTAGACGGTCTTATGTCTAATCAAAGCTGGAAATTTGCGACGCTTTCTGGAAATAACTGAACAGACGCTGTATCAATTAAATATTTGTCATGTATAGATTGTTTGGGTACCGACCCCAGCAATAGCAATAGGACCTTTCCATTAAACTTTAGAGTCTAAAGTTTAATAGAAATTTAAAAGCACATATTTGATCTAATCTGAGGAAGAGATTAAAGTAGATCGTTATATGAAAACAAGGAAAGCCTTGCGTGGATAGGTAGGGACCTACATTTATATTAGATTAATATGAATTTTTCTTAATTCAATCCGGATATTTCCACACCCCTCCGCTCCTTTCCAGTCTCAAGAATCCATTACAGGATTATTATATCAAGTTTAATTCTATACACAATGAAGTAATGTTGGCATGAAATAATCTATACATTATATATTCTATATTCTATACAAATAAATAAAATTGGAGTGTCTGTTTGTAATATCAAAATAACACCTTTTCACTAAATGCATATGAAAGTACATACGACACCTATAAGAAAAACGCGAATTAAAAATGAATGTTTGTCTGTCTGTCTATCTGTCTGTCTGTCTGTCTGTCTGTCTGTCTGTCTGTCTGTCTGTGTGTTTGTTCCGGGTAATCTCCGAAACGGCTGGACCGATTTTAACTGGACTTTCGCTGGCAGATAGCTGATGTTTTAAGGAGTAACTTAGGCTACTTTAATTTTAGAAAAACAATTAGGGTTCCGCGTAAAAAAATAATAACACATGAAATCAAAGAGTATCTCGGAAACGGCTGGACCGATTTTGACGGGACTTTCACTGGTAGATAGCTGTTGTTATAACCAGTAACTTATGCTACTTTTATTTTAGAAAAACAAAATTTAAAAAATGGGTCCTGTCGCGCGGGTTCAGAACGCTGGAGCGGGCTTTTTTGTTAAGTTAAATTCCACGCGGACGAAGTCGCGGGCTCATAGTTTATAATTTAAGAACCTACTTTAAAATTTCCGTGAGGATATACTCTAAATCCGTATACTCATCATCCATAAATAAAATAAATGTCATACAAAACCCGTATGGGTGTTGTATAACATTGTATAATGTTATATCCTCAGCGTTTAGGTAAACAGTGAGGATGTAACAAAATGCGGGATAATTTTTACGTTTGTAGTACTTACTAATCGTATCTATTTAAAGATTCTTGGTAAATGCGTTTGGTACCAAAAATGTCACGAAACACCCAGAGGATATCTGCACCTTATTATTTTCACATTGATAGATATCGCACATAGTACCTGTCCATTCAAACTGCGGACACGTTATTTATTTACAACGTTTCATCTCACTAGCTCTACATATTGGACAGACCATCAATAGCAAAAAGTGTCGATACCTACATAGGTATCAAAGACACGGCTGGGCTATTGCCAACTGGTGCTATACCTAATCGTGTGTACAAGCGCCCACTTATCTTTATCACATATATTATTAGGTACATATAAAGGTAGTTCATCATATCACAACGTACATAAATCATTGATTTATTTTTATACGTGGTTTGTTCGTGATAATTTATTGGTCTGGCGCATTATATTTATAGATAAGCGAAGAGAATTTTCAACATAGTTTACTGCTCACTTCTTGTCTTTTACATATCTGTTCATGTTATATATATTATGATGTAGCTACCTTTTCTTCATTTCGTATTAAAGAAAGGGACCGAAGCAATAAAAATTCAGGAGTACCGTTCGCTCGCAGCTTTGATTTGTCTCGGCGACGTTCGTAAATCAGGACACGGATTTAAATTTAATTGACTCTTCAAGACACGAACAATTAAACTCTACATTAACTGAGAAAGCATTTGGTAAAGACCTCATAAAATCTAATCTATCTGCAATCCGAAAGCGATTTTTTCTTGAACTTGGTACTCTCAAACGTGACTATTCAATGCATAATTAATTAAGATACGGTGATATACTTGCAAATATTTCAAATTACGTAGCAAGGTTAGGCTTGGAACAATCATTCACACGATAATAACATGGCAGAGTGGTTGGATTAGACGTGAAATCGCACGACCGGCCACGAGTCGCAGGCGCATATGGCACGTGCCGGAGACGAACACGATTGGCGCACGAGGTACAATACAACACATCATGAAAAGGGGCGGGTTACACACAACATTCCAAATGATAAACACGTAAAAAGTAAAGTTAAAAAATGAAAAAACTCGACTCTTAGAAAGTGAACTTATAATATAAATAAAAAAAACAAATCTAATAGTTGGGACCCATTATTGGAAAGATTTAAGCCTGTCTAGAATTTTACCCTCTTTTGCGATGTGCAGTCGGGTAATATCACTAACAATAATGGAAGTGTGTGATGTTAGGGATAAGGAGAGTCAATAAAATGGATTACAAGGATATATTGACACCATGCAATCAGTACCTGATCCAAATGATACGAGTGTTATCGTGACTCAAATGAAAAAAAAATACAATATTAATTAATTATGAAATACATTTTAAACTTGCGCACAAAACGTTAAATACATCTACTGGCAATGTGACCTCCTCGATCTGCTGCCGATATCGATATAGACATTGGCCGGGACGACCCGAGCAGTCATAATTTATCAAAACAATAACACAGCAGTAATGACATTGCCGTTATGAGCGTATTTTTATACAACAATAGTAATAATTATGGCCAATTTATACTTAAACTAGCCACCCGCCCCGGCTTCGCACGGCTCTAAAATTATCAGTGTTTCTCTACTAGGTATACAGGTTGAAACAGAAAGGGTATACTTTTTTTTCAAAACTTTTCTTTGTAATTCATTAACTATGAGCTTTGGAGGAAACTTGAAAAACAAAAGGTGTTACAGGGATACAGCTGTTGACGGATTTCATAAATCTACAAAACCTTTAGTACTTCAACTGTCCTACAAAGCTGATAGTTTTAGATTTACAAGATAAAGTAGTATACCCTTTTTGTTTCACCTAGTATTATGCATGTATTACATATTATATAAACCTTCCTCTTGAATCACTCCATCTATTAAAAAAACCGCATCAAAATCCGTTGCGTAGTTTTAAAGATCTAAGCATACATAGGGACAGACAGACAGCGGGAAGCGACTTTACTATGTAGTGATAATTAAGTCAGTAGGTAGTATTAAATTAAATTTCTGGGTACATAGACACGTGAATTACATCATAAGTAACGGCACACAATTTTTGTTTGGTCTTTATTACTGTTTGGTTAGAGTTATCCTGAAACGATTGCAAGAAACTAATATACAAATAGGAATTTAAATTGAACTTAATTATCTTTTCACGAAATACCTATTCGTATTCAAATCAAAACAATGTTATTAGTAGTTTTGATCAATTGCCCACATACTTATCGCGAGGCAAGGCAGATAAGGGTACCTATATAGAAGCAATCAGTTTGACTTGTCACCTCGTAGACATTTAAGTCTATCCAGAGCAAGACAAAGCATGTTTCGCGTAGCTTCTTATTGTGGTCTGGATGTAGCCAATAAGTATGTTAGTACCTAAATAGAGCATTACTCAGAAATTTAAAATCAGAAACAATTGAAATATTTTGAAACATTTTTATTATAGGCCCTATCAACCAATTATTTACCACTAAGCGGACTTCATCAAATCATTTATGTACATACTTGCTACTTAACAGACAATAATAATAATCATAAAAAACGTTTATGTATGAAAAGGCACCTTCAGATTTAAAAAAAAGTATCAAATTTAAAATCACATTGCTATAGGTCTACCAGAATCTCATGGCAAATGGGGAAATAAAAATTTGTTGTGTGCAATACTGGGGAAATTGGATTAAACGATCTTGATACTGTTTAAGTTTTATTTATATCTTTAGTCATTAATTAACATGAAGTATACTAGGTATGTGTATGAAGAATGTTGTTATACATCGGGTTCTTAACATAGGAAAATATGACAAAGAAAATAAATCCAATCATATATTACTTTATGTACTAATTTATTATAATGTTACGTACACGTACAGGGGTAGGTACAATTAATGCCGTTAAACGTGTAAAAAGGGTTTATTTCGCTCTCCACAAACTCGACAAATACACAGCACTACACTAGTTACACACAACAAGCACCGTTCCGAATCAATTAGCAGACTCGCAGTATTCCAATATTATCGCTCAGGTCACTGGTATATTGCTCTTCGTTCGCTTACTTTAGTTCCGTACACTGTCGCTTCCAAGAAGTAACTAACTCGCTGCCCGTCGTCGACTTCTTATATATCGAATAAAGATGCGAGCTGGTGTTTTCCTGAACATTCTCGGAGGTATGTAAGTAATAATAATCGCAATCGAACGATCCCGAGACTCATTGTTGGCTTTCCTTTGTATTCGTTCGCGAGTAGGTATTCGCCGCCGTCGCGCCGATAACGCAAAGGCGTTCACCTTATACCTACAATCTCGAACATTCAATTTTTGAGACCTTTCATAATTAATCGATGGAGTACATCTAGACTAACAATGCGTTTTTGTATAAAGCTGATAAAATAAGGATCCTTCGAGATATTTGACCAAATAGTTTCTAGGTCGCAACAATAATATCGGTTAAAAGTTAATAACTCATTCAGAACTAGAAAATGATTCCAAGAACTCCACTTGCATTTCTTGTTCTTCATCAGATGATGAAGATAAAGAGGTATTTATTATAAATCGCTCTTCCAGCATTTCAATTATTTTATCTTTCTCGAAGAAATCGTTTTCAGTTTTCTTTACATGTTCACAACATTTTCGCCAATCCTCTGCACCGATTTGTGAGAAAGCTTCTTCTGTTAATAATTTAATGTCACTTGCAGGCCTATTAACATTTTTATCAGCAACTTTTTGCTTCATTATACCCCAAATCATTTCTATAGGATTCAATGTGCAATGATAAGGTGGGAGCCTTAAAACTTCGTGACCGTGCGATTTTAATACTTCATCTATCTCATATAAGGGCGCAGACATGTTTTGTTTCACTACTTCAAGTAGTTGACATTTACGCCAAAGATCATCATAATGTACATCATTTGCACGAAGCCATTCTTTTATATCAGCGATACGATTGGCTTGTGTGGGCGGTTTGTTCAAACGTACGGAATGATAACTAGCATTGTCCATAACGATTAGTGAAGGTCTTGTCAAATTTGGAATTAGCTTCTCTGTCACCCATTTTGTAAAATTGTCCTTATTCATGTCGTGGTGATAGTCAGCAGATACACTTGTTGACCTGTACACCAGACAACAATTTGGTACAAAGCCATTTTCTCCACCAGCGTTTACAATAATCCACCTCGTTCCAAGTGATATGCTTTTAGATGGACCTGCAATATCTTTGCTTTGCCAGCACTTGTTCACAGAACATGAACCATGAATATAAGTTTCATCTAAATAAATTACATCCAATTTATTTTGCTCTTCAGCTTCGCGGTTTTCCTTTATACGCTTCAAAAACTTATATCTTTGAAGTTTTATGTCATCTCTCTCCATCAAAATGATCCTTTTTGATTGGCATTTAACATATTCAAAACCTATCTCCTTAAGTATAAGTCTGTAAAAAATAATAAAATTTATCATGTTACTGAAACGATAGCTTAGCCAATCATCAACATCAACATCAGTCTATATACGTCCCACTGCAGGACACAAGCCTCATCTTACGAGTGAGAAGGATTATTACTTAATATTTTTCTTACCTCAAAGATTCTCTCCCACCGTTGAAATCAATTTCTTGTCGAAGAATTTGTAACAGTTTCATTACTGTTGGAATTTCCTTCCGAACTGTATAGAATTCATTTACTTTATTCTTTATCAACTGTAAATCGAAACTGTCCAAGTTGATTTTCTTCTTCCCCCCTCTCCTCTTTTTACCAGGCGTGGAAAATACACCATCGTTCGATGTGCCCTCACCTATGATTCGCCGTATAGTAGTACTGGAAACCCCTATAAAGAAGCTATAATTAAGTAAGAAAAATATAAAATAAACTAAAAGTATCAAAACAACTCAGTCCAACTTACCGGTCAACTCTACGACGCGCTTTAAAATCAAAGATTGAGTTTGATTTACGCCTTCTTCTTCCCTTATTTTACGATACACATTGAAAACAATATTTCTCGCTTGAGATCGAAGTGGCTTTTTCGACATTTTCACAAAAACAATAAATTGCCAAGAAGATATCACAAAATCTCAACAGCGGTTGACAAACCTTGTACTTTGATTTGGCAGGTGACAATGGACATTGCCATATGAAAGTCACATTTTTTTTATATTTTTTAATGCCATGAGATTCTGGTAGACCTATATCACATTTTTTATAAATGCAACTTATTTTATGCAAGACCTTTTTCTGAACTGCAAATTGGTTTTCGAAATAACATGAAATGAAGTTCTTGTACTATAAACAAATTCAATGGTTGCGAATTTGGTGTTGGCACCCCTCAAATACGTGGGCGCCGCGCTTTGGGAGATGTTCGGCTGATGGACGGATGGAACATCGGCAGGCCAAAATGCAGTGTATCGCTACCAACACGATCTATATTCAATCCCGAAATCGAATTATCTATAGTAGGCATAGCTATAAACGTCTAACGCCGTATAAGATCATAAGGTCATACTGCGAAAAACAAAACACGATCCCAAATGAATCGTTGCTCTTAGTTTATTTACTAGTAGGTATATTTTTACTAAGCGTAATGTAATTACAGCAAATAATTTATTGATATCAGGCATTACCAAACATTTTTTGAGTAAAAAATACTAAAAAGAATTCTCGTAACTATAAATATAATTTGTCAGTCGAGATTGGCTCCTGATAGTTGAACTTTGTTCGTTCCATCACTTATCTACTGTATACAGTGAATATGCATGAGTATGTTTGGTTAGAAGATAACTATATACGATACTAATCTAATCAAACGAATGATTGTTAGTCAATTCCGCTCAACCCATATTACACTGTTGAATATACAAACAGGCCTGGTAAATGGCAAGCATTTTTTTTCAAATAAGTAGTTCACATTATTCACATGTCCGTCCACATGAGGTAATGCGAAAATTTACTTTAATGTAGGTAGATATCAATAATTATATTGTGGCATCATATTTGATTGTCCGAGAAAATAAATATACTTGGGGTGCTACTCTTAGCAACGATAATCAATATATCGTGACATTTGTAGTGTCGAATCCTACTCTAAAATCGATATTTTTGCAGTCGTATCGATTACTGAACGAATAATACAAAATTATCGTTCGTTTCGACAATAAGTAAGTATACCTACGACGGGAAAAAAGATGGAATTTAGAGTAAGATTTGACACGACAAATGTCACGAAATATCGATTATCGTTGCTCAGAGTGGCGCCCCTGTTATATCTGTTTAATGTAGCTTGGCACACAAATATAAAGCTATTTACAATAGTGTTTTTCATTACTCATAGACAGTATTTTGAATCGAAATTTTACGGTTTTTCCGCCTAAACTTGACACCAATAATAAAGATTGCCGTCTTGCTCATTAATTGCGAGCAAGTGAAGGACGACAATATTGGTAGATTGGTCAAGTTTAACACGGACCGAAGTACCCTTGGACTCCGCACTAGGAATAACTAAAATTAGTACTAGGTACTAGTACTATTAGTATTAGTACTAAAATTAGTAATAGAAATTAGTACCTAGTACAAATTTCTATAAGTTCAGCTGCGACTTTTTCTTTAACACTATTTATTTACGAGGAAAGCCGCATTGAAATCGAAATGCTTAGTGCTTCAGTAAATAAAACAATTAAAGGACCCACGCTACCAGTAGTCAATTAATCTATATTTAATAGTATTATGACACGAAGATTAAACTGTGTAATCAGTGCATACGATATAGTATCGGTATTTCTATAAACCGATAACAGTTGCCTTGACTTCTGATTTGTCATAAGCTAATTAGACTCTTTGACTATACTCGTACCAATCTCTCTGATTAGACTTCATTTCTGAATAAGATAATCGATAAGAATTACTTAATTCACTCATAAATCATGAACAATGGAGCTGACAATTATTTGGTTGCTAATTAAGGAGGTACTTAATTTTGGAATAGTAACTAGACTTAGTTTTACTTCGGAAGGTATAGGTGTCGACTTGGCTCGTTAAACACGTGGACAAGCGTTGCAACTTGTGTCATAGTTAAGGTAAATGGATAATCGTCATTGATCATTACATATTTATATAGTTGCGATATCTAGTTAGATACTTCCTACCGTGTACCTACTTATATTCAAGGAAATGATATGCATCCCTTTTGTATTCTATGTAAACAACAGAACTTTTAATTACCTTGACAAATAGTCCACAGTTTGCGGAAAATAGTTGGCTGGAACCCTACGAAACGGGCGGCTTCCGCGGTCCGCTCTAATTCGAGACCGCTGCAAAATCACTGTCAGGAAATCAAGGTGAAGGCGATATTACAAACGTTTCTGGCTTTGCTTATTTATATCTGACCGCGGTTATAGAGCTAAAAAAATATTTTGCCGCAGGTTTGAGAAAGGTTCTACTTTTGATAATTATTATAATTATCGTCACAAACGCAGACGGTTGAGGGGACTGAAGCCAACCAAATCGGTGATGGTTTGACAATTTAGTCACCCTTGCGCGAAATAATTGGCCACAATTAGCACGGGATAGAGCCGAGAAGGCATTTGCTATAACATTGAATGGGCTTGCAAACATAAAAATCAATGACATCGACATTCAAACACCATATTATGTAGGCATGTACCAAAGTTAAACAATGCTACATTTAGATGTAATTATGAATGACAGGGTGTTGAACAATGATACATTTAGACGTTATTATGACGCAGTGAGGCGCAGATTTATAGCTTCTAATTGAACATGAAGCCATCACAGAGATGTAATGGGTTGTGAAGTGTAGTGCCTAACCGAGCACTTATGGCCGTACAGCATCAGTAACAAATCCCAGCGCTGGAAACGCTTTCAGGCACATTCCTTTTTAACTCGGAAATCGAGTGACGTATATACTTACGTATTGGAATACGCGATACGTCAGTTTTGTCGTATCGCAAGTCGAGTACGAGTCGAGCGAGATACCAGCGGTTAACATAGTTGGGCCCCTGGTCCCGTACGTGGGCAGTCGCGCAGGAATCTAATAAAATGATATAGGTAGGTACGTACCATTGGAACAAGCTGCGCCAATTGACATTATTTACATGGTGAAGGCCAACGACCTCGTATTCTCGTATTCTGTAATTACCTACTGACTGAGATTCTCGGTGCTTGTTTACGATACCTCTATTTCCACGAGTCGTTACGAAATTAGCGATGTTAATGTGAAGTGAATCCTTAAAGGAATAAATAAAGTTTAAAGCGTTTTGTATAAATATATTTTATGACATCGTTGCCGTCAACACAAGGTGACACGGGCTACATTTTGCAATGCGAAAAAATTATCGATGTCCTACTTTCAGTTTTGAATAACCTTGTGATAACAGATGTTACTTACAGACATGTCCACCATTGACTTACAAAATCAATAATGTGTACATTATTATACTTGGTTTTAGCACACGTATAGTCTATACAAATAAATAAAATTGGAGTGTCTGTTTGTAATATCAAAATAACACCTTTTCACTAAATGCATATGAATGTACATACGACACCTATAGCAAAAACTCGTTTTTTTTTTTGTCTGTCTGTCTGTGCGTTTGTTCCGGGTAATCTCCGAAACGGCTGGACCGCTTTTGACGGGACTTTCACTGGTAGATAGCTGATGTTATAAGCAGTAACTTAGGCTACTTTTATTTTAGAAAAACTAAATTTAAAAAAATGGGTCCTGTCGCGCGGGCTCAGAACGTGGAGCGGGCTTTTTTGTTAAGTTAAATTCCACGCAGACGAAGTCGCGGGCTCAGCTAGTCTATACAAATAAATAAAATTGGAGTGTCTGTTTGTAATATCAAAATAACACCTTTTCACTAAATGCATATGAAAGTACATACGACACCTATAGCAAAAACGCGATTTTAAAAATTTTTGTCTGTCTGTCTGTCTGTGTGTTTGTTCCGGGTAATCTCCGAAACGGCTGGACCGATTTTGACGAAACTTTCACTGGCAGATAGCTGATGTAATAGGGAGTAACTTAGGCTACTTTAATTTTAGAAAAACAATTAGGGTTCCGCGTAAAAAAATAAAAACACATGAAATCAAAGAGTATCTCCGAAACGGGTGCACCGATTTTGACGGGACTTTCACTGGTAGATAGCTGATGTTATAAGCAGTAACTTAGGCTACTTTTATTTTAGAAAAACTCAATTTAAAAAAATGGGTCCTATCGCGCGGGCTCAGAACGCGGGAGCGGGCTTTTTTGTTAAGTTAAATTCCACGCGGACAAAGTCGCGGGCTCAGCTAGTTATTAAATAAAATAGATCTACACAAGAGTGGCGACCAGAGACTTGAAATAAGTTTTACGCGGAGTTCCAATATCTCTGGTCACATCTTAGAAGTACCATTATTTGAATTAAATTATGTTCAAAGAAGTAAGATAAAATGTGGCCATCAGACTAGATTCATTTATCTTTTAAAAAGAAACCTGCGCGTTCGACAGTTCAAAGTGTCTCCAACAAACAAAATAAAAAATACATTCAAATTCAAAATTATTTTAAAGGTAGATAAACCTACTCAATTACGTAACTGCGAGTTATTCAAAGTAGAACGCTTGATAAATTAGGGATTCTTAGGGGCTTTTCATCAATATATACTGGGGCTTTTTAAAAAGCTTGTCTATGTAAGCATCGAAATTCTATTAGCACTCCCGACTTGTACTCAGTCCTAGCCCCGGGTGTAGGTACCTATGCATGTAAGCACTTCCTTCCATTGCTACCATTCTTATTAAATTACATTAGTTAACATTCTAGCTATTTCCTACTAATATTATAAATGCGAAAGTTTGTGAGTGTAGATGTATGTTTGTTACTCCTTCACGCAAAAACTACTGATCGGATTTGGAACACAGATAGTTTATAACCGGGATTAACACATAGGATACTTTTTATCCCGATAATCCCAAAATTTGTGTTAAGTTAAATACTACGCGGACGACGTCGTGGGCAGCAACTAGTGTAATAATAATTAATTTTCTTGACGTGATGATGATGTCTCGATGATGACGTCATTATTCCTTGTTATTGGTGATTTTCATCGCAACATCGCATGCATTGTATTCCTTAGAATGAAAAAATCTAATAATTCTTTCTCCCACTTTTATTTGTCAGGAATAAATATATAAATACTGCATTCAAACGGCCTTAAAAAAATATTACTTACATCATGTAGGTTGCATAAAGTCTTCCAAGCCCGCAACAACCTGTTAACGTTTCATTTCGTGATCCATTATGAAGACGCAAGCAAAAGTTGTGCCTGATACTCGATATCCACAAGTTTTATACCCACACATACTTATTACTTTGGAATCTAACTTGATCAAAGTTATCCCTGCGAAATACTTAATTGAATTTTTGGCGATAATTACAAACTTTGCCAATATTTAGCAGTTGGGCCGTGTTATTATTATTTAAAACCGCACGTTTGGTAACACATTGTTTTCACGATAATCATTGTTTATCGGAAACAATGCTGAATACCTAAAACCTAAGTACCTAGCACAAAATCTAGTAGCTCCGGAGTACCTATTTATTTTAGGGGACATATTAACACTGTTGTATGATATAGAAATTCGCTATTTTATTTCTAAAGCATAGCCCAGGCTAAAAGTGTGCCCTAGAAATGGCAAAAGTCTTGCCACCTTTATTAGGACCTTATCTTTACAGGGATTTTTATATTGTATGTAGAGGTGTGTTCACAATGACCACAAAAAGTTGCGCAGAGGAATACAATTTAGCGAAAGCACTTAAAACGAATATCCTATTCAATCTAGGAGCAAAGGTTTGATACGAATTTTTCGATTTAACTTTTTATGTACCTATTTAAGTACTTAGAATAATAAGAGCACAGCTGTGCAGTACTGACATAAACTAAAATATTGACTTTCTGTCTCTGCAAAAATATGCATAACATAGTGATTCCTATTCTCTTTTAGAATATGCTCTTATTTTAGGGTCTCTCATTTTGTTGAAGGCTTTTTCTCCACGTCATTGAACAGCAAAGGAAGCCACTTTGACGTCGGCTGTCCTATTGTCAGCGCGTGTCTTTGTTTCGTACCGACTGTTCTCTTCTCCCGTATGCCGCATCGATAGTATACCTACCTGTCTGGTGCCTGCATACGCCTATCATGTTAACCTACTTTGTAATGAAATGTGACGTTTGGTTCTCGATAAGAGAGGTCATGTGGGTGGCCGGTCCTAATTCTTGTAGACTAGATATAATATAAAATACTTTATTTAATTTATATGATAATATTTATTAGGTTCAATCATGGGATTGAAAGCTTTAAAGATGCTTAATAAAAAAAAGATTTTTGACGATTAAATCAATCAGCAGTTAAAACAAGTGGTTTCTGTGGATCACTTTTTAACAATCATTCGATTCATTTAACATCCTATTTCCATCGAACTTGGCATCAGAAAATGTTCTTTGAGATACACTTCAGATGTATATACGAACAAAGATTTTATTGGCGTATCTCCAACAACATAGAGATTATTTATAATAACTTTTTATATGTTTACAAATGACTAACCAGATGATTATCTTTCATTACAGCCGATGGCATGACCTATTCGTTCGGCGTGTTCTATGCAGAGTTCCTGACCTACTTTGAAGAGGGCAAAGGCAAGACCGCTTGGATCGTCTCTATCCTCGTCGGGGTCACACTCAGTTCTGGTAATGAATTTAACATAGCGATTGGCTATTTGCCTTTGAACATTAAACATGCGTGAAGTGGTGGTGTCATGGAATGAAAACATAGTAGAGTTTGCATAATAGTACGATCCGAGTGTTTACTTAGGGAAAATGGTTGAGTTTTTTTTAGTATAAGAAAGTCAGCAAACAGTCATACGACCCGCCTGATGTTAAGCACTAACCGTAGTCTATAGATGCTTGCAATACCAATGGCATTGCTCGCACGGCGCCGAACTGAAGGAGAGTGGGACGGGAATTTGATGTTCTGGCTCTTACACTCATCATACGAAATGCAGCTTTAATTATTATTTTACGCCTATCTTCTGTGAGAGAATGGTACTACCCGGTCGAGTCAGCCTATATGAGCTGTAGCACTGGTCTACCACCGTACATAAATAATTAATTATATTTAATCACAATTGTGCATTCATTATTGAATGAATTCTGTGTGGCAAACACATCTGTAGTTTATCTAATGAAACTGTTTGTCCGATGTATGAATAATTTTGCAATGATTCAACCGCTGATATGAATTGAACTCGGGTCACTCATAATGCAGAATACACGATAATACAACAAGCATACAAACTAAAAGCATTTATTTATTTCCGTTTCATTAGAACGGTCTAATTAGGACCAATTACACTCACAATACAAAATAACAACAATTATAATAAAATTAAAAATATAAATCGATCACGCACATTGCTGCCCGTCAAGCAGGGACATCAAAAAACGTATGTTGTCACCTAGCTTTTGAATTTGTGTTCCACCAAGTATTGCTAAAAGTAAAATTATAAGCAGTCGTTTGGTACGTATTCACGATGCACGCATCCTCGTAAGTTTCTAAGATATTTAGGAAGACGTGTGAGAATTCGAGTAACACGTGAAAGAAGTTCTCTCATACTTTTCAATATGTAAGTAGTAGTTCACTTCACGGGGCAATTAGCCCACAAACCTATGGTTGTAAAATTTAATTTCGACTTTGTTTTGGCGACCGCTTAGCGCAGTGGTTCGAGCGTCGGCTCATTGCAAATGGTGGTTGCGGGATCGATTCCCGCTGGGGTGAATTTCGGAAATGGCCTTTTCGTAATTTGCCCTGGTCTGGGTGTCACTGGGATTGCCCTCAGCCCATTGTACGGTACCCATAGTACAAGCGTTGCTTAGTTTGGGAACATACAGTTGGTGTGTTCGACTGGAGATAGTAATTATTTATTAATGTATTTATTTTATGTTATTACAGGTCCCATATCGAGTTCATTGGTGAATCGATGGGGTTGTCGCACGGTGACGGTAGCGGGCGCTCTGCTGTCGGCGGTGTGCGTGATCCTATCGTCGATGGCCGGTAACGTGCTCACTCTCATCTTCACCATCGGCGTCGGCGCTGGCTTCGGCTTCGGTCTTATCTACCTGCCGGCCATCGTCAGCGTTACCGTGTGGTTTGATAAACGCAGGAGTCTTGCCACTGGTAATTATAATTTATTCACGCTTTCACGTCAATTTAAAATTCGCTACATTAAAAAAAGATGCTATATACTTTAGCAAATATTTTTCAAATTTTTCAGGTATTGCAGTATGTGGATCAGGGCTGGGCACATTTTTATTTGCGCCAATAACTACGGCGTTGATCTCAGAGTACGGGTGGCGTGGTGCGATGGCGGTCATCGGTGCCTTCATAATGAATTGTGTACCATTAGGACTTATGTTCCGACCTGTACCTGAACCTCGTCGCACGCCGGCCATGGAACCGATGCTACCCAAACATGATAAAGCACCTTTAAAAAGATCTCAGAGCACAGAACACGTCCTACGGATTAATGGGAGCACCGAGGATGGTGATGTTTCAAGACTGACTCTTTCCCAGCCTGCTTTAAATAAGCCTCAGGACCAAAAAGCATCCCAGCCGCCCTCGCGGCAAGGCAGCGGCATCATGCAAAGACCTGACGTGTTGTATCAAGGAAGCACGACCAGTCTGGCCAAATTTCAAAGATCATCGTCTCCAGATAGAATACACGCGTTGAAAATAGAAAAAGAAGTAAAATGCGGATGGTTGCCATGCTCCTCAGAGTTCAAAGCGGCGTTATCGGAAATGCTGGATTTGACCATCCTAGTGGACCCTGTGTTTATTTTATTCGCTATTTCTAACTTTTTGACGAGTATAGGATTTTATATTCCATACGTATATACGGTACCATTGAGCAAAGCACTGGGAATAGAGAACCCTGAATATTTGGTCTCTATAATTGGAGGATCGAACCTGGTGGGAAGAATCGTTCTCGGTTACATTAGTGATAAGCCTTGGGTGGATCGCTTGCTGGCCTATAATGTGTGCCTTACTATAGCTGGCATTAGTGAGTATGATCATTATTTTTTTCAATAAGAACAATAACTAAACATCTCCATGACTAAATACCTAATGAGAGTTCTTAATTGTTAACAGGTACAGGATTGTCTATGGTGTGCTGGGAGTTCTGGGGCCTTGCCATGTACTGCACCGCTTTTGGCTTTACGATCGGCGCGTACGTCGGTCTAACGTCAGTGGTCCTGGTGGACCTGATCGGCCTGGAGAGACTTACAAATGCCTTCGGTCTCCTTTTATTATTCCAAGGAATTGCGTCCCTGATAGGCCCACCTTTTGCGGGTAGGCTTCTGAACATTTTTTATCTTTATTACATAGAGTGAAGTGGATTGATTTAATCAAACCCTTCATTTTCTTAATTCGAATTAATTTGTGCCAGTCCTGAGGTAATTTAAAATTTCCCCGAGACTCGCCGAGACTCAAACCTTGGCGGCTTCGTTGGACAAAATTGACAAACTTGGCTAACAGGAGTATCTGTGGTCTTACCTAGAATGTGTGAAAACTAATGTAATATAATATATTTTGTATATTGCTCTTTTTTCTCAGGGTGGTTGTCCGACACGTTCGACTCTTACGCACCAGGGTTCTATATGGGGGGCGGCGCCATGGCACTCAGTGGGGTAATTCTATACCTGATCCCCGTGGTGGAGAGGCGAAGCAAGATCCAGTGGCGCGACGAGACGGCCTTGCAGCAGATATAGCGGGCAGGTGGCGGCGCGGGGGGCTGTCCGCTCATCGTGCTCCACAGCCCCTCCACGCCCACCTCCACTGGTTCCACCGACGCAACCTACAGCAACAGGGTATACAAAACTACAATAATAGATGAGAATACTTTTTATTTAGACGAATACGACGATAGTTGTGAATATGTAGATATCGGGACGAATGAATGCGACGACATAATCGATGCGGATCGAGCCCATTCCAGGTGCAGTGTTGTAAGTGCGTTTGAGATGTATTAAACTGTTAGTTAGTTGTAACACAAAGGTGCAATTTGAATTTTAATTTTCGTCGTTATATCGATACGACTCATCTTAATTGTATCGACATTTCGGGGCTCTACGTTTTCTATGAACTGCAAGTTAAATATTTAAACAATATTATTGATAAGTAGTAAGCTGTATAGTGAAGATATATATAAATAAAAAATACAAACCTTCAACTTGTCGTAGCGAGAGTCGCAATTCATGGGAATCTGTAATCTATACGCTTAGTTCCTTAAGATGGGGCATGAATGGCGATTTTCCTAAAAGACTTGCCAGGATGACTATTGGATTTTGCAGTCTGGATTAGCCAAATAATAATTAATTTTCACGAGAATATTAATAACAGGAACTTTATAGTGTAAGCGTGTATTTTGCTCCGTGTATGGCCTTACTGTGGACCAATCGTGGGTAGAATGTGATGACATCCATAACATACCTAGCAAAGGCATAATATACCTATTGTGCTTTATGTACATGTATAAATAATGTTTCAGCCGTTTGATTTACTCTTCTATTGTAGTAATTAATGAAAAAAATTACTATTTACTTTTCAGTGAATTGTGATATCTTCCATGTTGTGTTCAATAGCATAATTTGTTTGTAGGAGTACCTGTTTAGTTTCTTCCTTGACTAACGTAAACATATAATGTAAATTTCGACTGAACTAGATAAACATACGATGTATCATACTTTACGACTGGACTGCGCTGATATTCTTCGTACAAATCTTTTTCTCTATGTATTATATTGTTGGCATTCTTGCGATCGTATCTAATACGATTTCACTGTACATTGTAATGTTACTATTATTGTACATCTACTATACATAATTAACAAATAATATTAAATTATATTCAATGAAATGTCGCTTTTATTGTTGTACTCGTATCTCTATACCTTAATTACAATACTATAAGGAAATAAACACAGGAAACGCGTGATCGATCACATATCTTCATAATTGCATTAGACCTTCATGCCTTTGTTAACGGTAAAACACTATTGCTACTCTGCGCAATAAGTGACAAATTATAAACACAAAGCTTTTTTGCACAAGTATTAAATTTCCTACCAATCTAAAATGTTTTTATTGAATTCTAGAATTAGACAACATACGAGTATATACATTTGTTTTCTAATCTTTCTTATCATCGTCAGGCTCCACATTTTCTTCATCATTGGACAGATCTAACATTTTGCACCGCACCCGATCGTCGACCGCGAACAGTGATATAGTAGTCAGCGCAGGCGCAACCTGTAACGAAAATGCAAATTGCTTATTAACCACCAGCATATTTTCCCAGACATTTGCGGGAAGTTGTTTCCTTCCCTAATTGACTTTATTTAAATATAATAATTATCAAGCAACGATCAATCAGAACAGACAGTAATCTTATGTTTGTTTCAATATATTTACTAGACAGTTTACATGTGGGTGCCATCTATCCCCTATTTCACATACGAAGTCCCGTAGCTGTAGTTGAATGTCGGCATTAATATTTTTAACTACTGTGTAAAATAAAACTATTTTACGGATTTTATCGCGTTTATTAAGTTTGTTATTTTCCCGACGTTTCGGCCGCTTTACAGCAACCATGGTCCGTAAAATAGTTTTATTTCAATGTGTAGTATTCGCGTAAATATAAGAAAACAATACTGTGTAAAATTTAGTTCCGTATTTTTCCGCGGGACTTCCTATGTGAAATAGACTGTACCATACCAACCGAACTCTATTCCCATCTAGATATACGAGTAGTATGCGAAAGAAAGACATTCAACATTTATTATTTAATTATTTATTACATAAAAATTAAACATCATAACTCGTATTGAACTCGAGTTTTTTTTTTGTGTAATAACACCGCGAATATTTTCATTTCGTTGAAAATGATCCGCTCGAAACTTTTATTGCATCTAAAATCAAACTTACTAAACGACAAATGCTAAAATAACTGTCATCTAAACATGCAGTGGAGCAATTTGTACGACAAGAGACTACTCTAGTTGCGCGTGAGTCACAGTGGGACCTACTTTTGCAAAATGGAACCAACCCACATGCTGTAGTTGAATGTCTGTAGACCAAAACCAACCTTGTGTTAGTGGTTCTAGGTTGGTTTCAGTTTGCAAAAGTGTGTGTGGGTTGGTTCCATTTTGCAAAAGTAGGTCCAGTTGGGATTGCATCTCGCGCGCTCCGATTCGTTCAATTCGCTTACGACACGATCTTGCGCAACAGCTGAACTGAACACATTAATTAGAGTATGTACTACTAGTAATTATGTAATTAAATAGATGCCCATCAAGCCCGATAATAGACGTGATTATTTATAATGTCACTTCAGAGTGCACGCATTAGGTTTAACTAATAGCGTATTATTTTTTTTCCTTTCCTACTCCTCGAACATATACTGCATCTACAAATCTAGACGAAGACAAGAAAATAGTACGTATCAAGAATCCAGCTAGTTCTCACATGATAAATATATAAAGTTCGGGAGTGTCAGGAACTAAGTGTGTTTGCATGCACAACATTTTTAGTTTTTCGATGTTGCACTATCCTACCACCTGAATAACTCACTTACGCCATCTAGTTCATTTTTGAGATAACTTTTTCACAAGGAAAAGGACGTAAGGGACCTTCCTTCTAAAAATATGAAAATGACATAATATAGTTGGTATTCACGAGGCTATTATTATTATTATATGAATTATTATTTCCAACTTTTGAAATAACCTGTAGTAGTATAGAAAACTGAAGCATACATACCCAATGTATCCACATGGCCCACTTGATGTATAACGCCGAAGTCAACGGCAATGGGTCGATATGCATCGCGTGTGAGAGCAACACCCACCCTCTGATCAGAGCGATGGGTGTCCAGCATATCAGGTTCACTATCGCTATTACTATAACACTCTGAAATAATTACCAATTTTTATCTCATCATGTTTATCCCATAAGCTAAACTAAACATTAAATTGCCGGGCCACAGGAGCTAAAGGGGGACGACCTGGTACCACCCTAGTCATCCCACAGACGGCTGAAATCGTTCAATAGGTGATGGGTCCCCCGATCCACCACCTGATTTCGGCTAGTACGGAGGTAGAAGGCGATCATATCGCCTCCTCCTCCAAACACGTCTACACCGGAGCGGACCTGCCAGGGGGTTTTCCTCAGTAGAAAAATCGCGACGCCACTATGCAACATGGCGACGCCACTATATGGAAACATGGCGACGCCATTATGGAAGCGTCGTGACGCTTTTGTTTTTTGAGATCGAGAGTCGCGATTTGCGGCACAACGCAGCACAAGCCTGGCACAAGTCAGCACAAAGCTTAGTTTTATTCAAAATCTAAATGGCCATGCTAACTTATCGGACTTCTAGATACTTACCTGAGTAATGTGGTTGTATTTTTTCATGGAACAAGAATGTTTGTTTTCTAATACGCGAGCCCATATCAGCATCATGATCCTAAAAATGGAATCAAATTTAAACATTCAGACATTCAAAATGTAACTACAAAAACAAATAACTGCCATTATTCAATGAAAAAGGATAATCATGCATGTAATAAATTGTACTCATTTGCTTTATATATCACTGCAGTGCATAATATGCGCGATGAAGTGTTAAACACACTAAAACAGATGCGACGTGATAAGTTTTTGATCAACTTCCCTAATATAAATGGTAAAAAATGTATTACTTATACTTATAAAACTTGGGTTGACTTACATGAGGATCGCCGGCTTTACACTCCGAAGCATAAAGGTGATTATAACGATGTATCTTTCCCAAGTTTCCGGCAGGACCATCTCATAGGTGCACGAGGTGCATTGGAAATCGAAACCATAGCGTCCAATGCCAAACAGCGGGGGTATAGAGTATACGCAGGAGAAGAAGAAACACAAACGCGGATATAAGGAGTAGTGGCTTTTATTAATCTGCCAACCTGAAAAAAGAGCATTAATAATAATGACGTCACAAAAATATGAAATAATGAACCACTCACCGTTAGTTATGTACTTCGCAACAACATATCTTTCAATGCAAACATGCGTTAGACACTCGACCTCGAACACTGCCAAAAACGTCTCAATGAAAGCAAAAACATCACAAGAGAACGCCTGGAATCCGTACCAACTGAAAAGTTTACACACATTCGTAATTTTATGAAATCGGTCTCATTAATAACTGACATTTAAAGATCATTATGCGAAATTAATTACTAGTCTAGACGGTGTGAATGTAATAATATATAAAAAATGTGATTTGATTAATGACTAGCTTTTAGCGCGGACTTATTATATCACTTATTTAGCTCACCTTTCAATGTATTTAACGAAAGTTAAATGAGACAGCACTGGGACAATACGTCTGATGCACGCTGTCATTGTAAAATTTGCCAAATTACGGTAACTATTATCGAATCTAAGATTTGTGAGTAAAAGTGTTGAAGTCAACCATGAACTAAGCATGACGGATAATATTCCTGAAAAGATTCACAAACCAAACTATAAATACTATATTGTAGAGAACGCTGAAACTTATTTGAGGCAAGAATTTTATTTTATTTTAAATAATGATTACGTAAATAGCACCTACCTGTAACTACAAATCCATCTTGTAAGATAATTCTTTCATCGTTATTAAATAATTCACTCCAGGTGCAAGTTTTGGAAAAATTTTGATCCAAATAATAATACATTGTCATTGTTAAAATTATATTTAAAACAAATTTCGAAGTTATATTTATCCTATAAGACTTTTACAAAAGACAGGAAACCTGTGTTTAAGGAGGATGTGGACGATACTGTTGGCTATCATCAAAATCCTGCAGTGGAACTACGATCTCAGGTTGCATCTTGAGTCTTCAACCACAACAATACCAGTTCAGTCATGCTCTGCTTAGCGTATTGTCTAACATTCATGTTACAAGAGTGTATAGGTACCTAAACAATTTGTACATACCATCCACTTTGTCATTTACAATTTTATTATTAAGCCTAGAGTTACATTCAAGAATTAAGTCCGAAGCCCATAACAGCATCAAAATTACTTACTTAATGCCTTTTCCAAAAAAAAAGTTCATTACAATTTTTACCGAATGATCCATAACCTATTAGCCTAAGGTCAATCTCCTACGATCAGTTATACATGTGTGTGTTGTTATACATCTTCGCACGCTCAGGTTGCAACAGGGCATAATTTTTTCGCATCCGACCGAGCAACGCAGCTCGAAGTCTCTCATCACCAGCTAGGTAACATAATACTGGAACACTTGTTGCCCCCTAAAAAAGATAATAGTACTCTCCGTCTAGTATGACTACCGCTTGGCGTAGTGGTTCGAGCGTAGGCCGCTCGGCTTACTGTACATGGTGGTTGCGGGTTCGATTCCCGCCAGGGTACATTTCGCAAATGGCCTTTTCGTACTTATTCCAGGTTTGGGTGTCACTGGGTTCGCCCCCAGTCCATTGTACGGTACCCATAGTACAAGCGTTGCTTAGTTTGGGACCATACAGTTTGTGTATCAGTCTGGCGATATATATTATTATAGCCAAATCCAATTATTGACAAATACGGTCTTACCTCCGAAGCAATTGGCGCTATCAAAGACAAAGCTGGTGGAATGTGTGGTCTGTAGTTGTTTGCAAGTAACGGAAGCCACTGCCAGCCTCCTAATATACCGGCAGGAATCCACAAGGCTAATGTAGCGACGCACAGGGCGTGAACACTCTGGAAAGCATTTTAAACTTGATAAACCTTTCGATTTGGGTTAATAGAATCCACTTATAAAAAAATAGTTTATAGAGTATTAGTTTATGAGTTATTTATAATTTCTTGATCCATATTATAGGGCACATATATACCTAATTGATTTAAAAACAATGTATTAATAATGTTTCAAGAGCTGGTGCTTTGATACTAAAATAGTAAGCATTCACCTGCGTTAGACAAGATTGTTCCTTTTGTTGTTCACCTTTGTAAAATATTCTCTCCAACCGAACGGCTTTACCCATGTAATAGAATCTAGAAATAAAAGGTGTTCACTGCATCTAATTCTCTTTTTGTGTATTACAAACTAGCTGTTGCCCGCGGCTAAATATGCATTTAGTAAAAAGCTGTTATTTTGACATTACAAACAGACTATAATTTTATTTATTTTTATAGTTAGATATATATATTTTACTCACACAGCGATGACTGGTGTTATCCCACAAACGAGTAAGTACGGTACGCTATAGCCAATTTGCTTAGCCCCCGAAGATAAGGATGGCCATAGGAAGGTACAAGACGTGCCAGTTGAGTCGCAAGAGTATACTCCATACCCAAACAATGGCGGTGTAGCAAATATAATTGAGTTGAGCCAACTTAGCCCAACTAGAGACCAATAAAATCGAACGGATAGATATTTTTCTGATGAAAAAAACAAATCATGAGTCAAGGTGCATTATAATGATTTAATGATTTAACCAGACATATCTTAATGGCCTACCTCTCCTGTAGTAATTTGCTAATAAATATCGCTCCAGAACTATAACAAATATTGCAGTCATTTGAAAAACACCAAAGAATAGATTTAAAAATGCAAATAGCTGACAGCACGCTGGACCGAAGAGCCATCTACAACATACAAACATTATTAATTATTTGAATTCTTACTTGAAAATTCCCACAAGCATATATCTGGTGGAAACATCCCAACCCTAACTAATAGTAAGGTTGGGTTACGGTTAGTATCGTAAGATAATTTTCCTAAAGCAAATAACGAAGAATAAGGTACTTGCTAAATCTTACTTTTTTCATGAAGTTAAACCGAAGAAGACTGTCTTTAGTCTCTACACTCTACTAAATAGTTTACAGCATTTCTGATGACGCAGCTTGTGACCAATCATTTACTCTAAATTTTCGTAGTGGATCATTATAGTAGCGTTTAAATATTCAGTGATTAAAGGTTGTCGAGAGCTAGGATTACATATTCACCTCTTTGCTAAAGCTGAAGATCCCGCCAAAGGGAAGCCCACCAGATTTCGGCCGAGAGATGCTGTGCATAGATTGAGTACCAGTATGTGGCTCCTGAATACGAGCAGGTGGCTGTGAATGAATGTGGCAAAAAGCCAACCGTTGAGCAGCACCCCGAACACACCTGTTAAATTATAACACAATGCAATAAATATAATGTATAATATACATTAACATTTCGGTTGCGAAAGTAAAATTTATGATTGCATTAATGATAGGAATCCTAATTATTATTGTCAATTAACGAATATAATTATATTTTTTGAGAGTAAAGTATCGAAGTAAGCAATGTAGTACAGCAATGCCTAAGCACGTGTTATGTTCTTTCCATTTTATAAACATCTAATTTTCATACCTATTCAGTTTTCTGCAACAAATCCCTTCAACGGTTTTGAATGTCTCTAACATACCTCTAGATAGTTGGGTTATTACTAATGCTTGTTACCTTGCATAATAGTTAGAACTGACCAAATATAAAAAGACAAGATCCCAGCAGCATTTTGTAGGAGCCATCGAAATAATACCACGGGCACTCATCTTCGACATTATCGTACAGCATTTGCATCTTTGCCAGCTCTCGGTCGATCACCGCACGTCAGGCACCTGGGGGGTAGTTGTCGACTTGATTGAACCACTTATTACGCATTTAGATTAATTTTCGACACACGAACGTCCGCGGAGTGCAAGTCACAGAGACTGGTCAGGTTGTCGAACCAGCGCGCGGGCGCCTGGTGGAACAAAGGCGAGGATAATGTTACACTCCCTGATGCCTCTGTGTTCTGCATCGGGGGCTTCAGCGTGGGGCATGTACCCACTGCCACGCTGGGCAGGCTGCTTGAAGAATAGTACCGAAGTAATATTTTATCTAATCCATATTTACGATTATAAAGAGTGTTTTTGGTGTGGTTGGATGTTTGACCATCTCGCAAAAGTTACTGAACCGATTTGTATACGATTTTCACTATTTGAAATTCTATAGTTAGATTTTAAACATAGGGTAACGCCTTGACCATTTGGGAGCAACAGCTAGTATGTACTAAACGAATGTGTCTACTTATGTATTAAGTTAAAAACATGAAAAATAGGTCGCCTGCTTCACTTTTAATCCGTTTTCCACATATTTTAATTTTAATCGCCCAATAAATTGGGCGCACGAAGCAAAATTACAATACGGCTATTCTATTTATTTATGTTTTGATTTTACTCGAGTTCCTCTCATTCATTCAGAGTTTTTTTTACTATAAAGTATATTAATAGGTGCAGTAGTCGTAAATATTTACGATATGATGACAGTAGGTATTCCAATTTTATTTAGGTAATCTGAGGTAGATAGAAGCACATATGTAGTCGCTTAGTTCAGTACTACCTATACTCATAATATACATACATATATCGTAGAAGATTAAACAACACGAATATTCTCGAAGATTTGTCCCAAGTTGATAGGTACTACCAACATTTATTTTTTTATTCACTAATTTTGTCAGTATTTTTTCCCAATTGTATTATTATATTAATAAACTAGCTGAGCCCGCGACATCGTCCGCGTGGAATTTCAAAAAATTAGGGATCCTTACTAAAACTCGAATAATGTAACCGCAATGTACCCGTGCGAAGCCGGGGCGGGCCGCTAGTTTTTAATATAGAACATGGTTTTTATGTTGGGAAAGGCTGTTCTATAATAAAGTAGGCATCGTGATATACTAGAGTATAATCTATGCCCGCGTTCTGAGCCCCCGCAACGGGACCCATTTAAAAAAAAATGTTTTTCTAAAATAAAAGTAGTCTAAGATACTGCTTATAACATCAGCTATCTATCAGTGAAAGTCCCGTCAAAATCGTTCCAACCGTTTCGGAGATACTGTTTGTTTTCATGTGTTTTTATTTTTTTACGCGGAACCCTAATTGTTTTTCTAAAATTAAAGTAGCCTAAGTTACTCCGTATAACATCAGCTATCTGCCAGTGAAAGTCCCGTCAAAATCGGTCTAGCCGTTTCGGAGATTACCCGGAACAAACACACAAACAGACAGACAGACAGACAGATGGACAGACAGACAAAAAAAAATTAAATCGCGTTTTTGCTATAGGTGTCGTATGTACTTTCATATGCATTTAGTGAAAAGGTGTTATTTTGATATTACAAACAGACACTCCAATTTTATTTAGTTGTATAGATAAACGGTGCCGCGGGAATTTTTATATGTTTAACCTGAGCACTGAGCCGCTAATATATTTTACTTCACACTGATTTAAAAATAGTCATCGACTCGACCTATATTTATATCATAGGTATTTGAATTTTTCCCAGATGTCACAGCTTCGTCTTTCACACGGTTTGTAGAACGGGCTCAGGTAACCGCTGAATTCGCGTACTCCGACACCGACGCGAGCGTCGAACGTGCGATATTTGTACGTAAATTACCTGATAATCTATACGTTATTGGCTTGGCAACGCCCGTGAGGAACACGTCAGGTACGTGTTCTCCACACGGCCGCCGAACGTCGACCGGTCTCAGTTCATTGCAGAGGAGATCGCGTTTGATTTTGGCTATGTGATACCCGTAACCGATCATCGCCTGGCTGTTATCAAACTCGCTGGATTTGTATATTCGCATTGAGCGTGCAGTGCAGTGCCGTCATCGGCCGAGTCGCGGCAGGATGTTGTCGTTGGAGCAATTGGCGCAAATGGTTAAGGAACACCTCGGACTGTGCGACTTTATCGACGATATACATCAAACGTGCAAATGGACGATTCGCGAATCCTCGCTGGGCGGTCGCGGGCTGGTGGCCACCGAAGACATATCAGCGGGAGAAGTGCTGTTTGTGGATCATCCCCTCGTCCGGGGGCCTCGCGCCGGGACTTTAATACTGCGAGGATGTACCGTCTGTGGCAAGTTAGACAGCGAAACATTTTTTAAGTGCTCGAAGTGTGCGCTGTTATTGTGTTCGGAACAGTGTCAGAATACTAATATGCATTACGATGACTGTGGTATCATTTCCCGTTGGAGGAACAAGACACCTATGAAGGAGGTCGATGATGTATTGTTGTCGCGTGCGCTGACCGCGATAAGAGCCTTGTTATTAAACAAAGACCAAAGGCATCTCCTGATTACCCTTCAAGCACATACTCTACCCCAGCATGGAAGCGAAATCAGAGACTTGGAATCATGTTTTGACATACCCGACGATGATAAGAAACTTATGAGCCTAGCGTGCTGTGTCCTCGACACTAACGCATTCCAAATAGCCACTCCATACGGCAAGAAGGAAATGAGCATGCGCGGTCTGTATCCCGTATCGGGATTGATGAATCACAATTGCGTATCAAATACAAGATACAGTTTTAATCGTGACTTTCAAATGACAGTGAAAGCAGCGAAACCTATAAGAGCGGGAAATGAAATCGTCACTTGCTATTCTGGAGTTCTATGGGGGACGCCGGCCCGCCGAGCGCACTTGTACAAAACAAAACATTTCCTGTGCAAATGTACCCGTTGTGCTGATCCGACGGAACGTGGAACACTACTGGGAGCGCTAAAATGCTTCTCGAGAGAATGCCAAGGATGTTTGCTGCCCATAGACCCCCTGAAGTCATCGAGTGTCTGGCGATGTCTGGAGTGTGGCATGCGAGTCCCCAACAACAACATCTGCGCCATACAGGGCGCGCTCGGAAGCCTCATGGGTACTCTGGACTTTGAAAACG
Organism: Notodonta dromedarius; assembly: GCA_905147325.1. Taxonomy (NCBI): domain Eukaryota; kingdom Metazoa; phylum Arthropoda; class Insecta; order Lepidoptera; family Notodontidae; genus Notodonta; species Notodonta dromedarius. The sequence goes on along the minus strand of LR990159.1, from coordinate 10,466,643 downwards.
TGGAAGAACTAGAGAAGTTCTTATTGCATCGAGTTACAAAGTATATTCCGAAGACAAATCAAATTATTGTCGATTTACAATGTCGTCTCATATGGGCATTCGGAGAGGTGGAAGGATTCCGTTGGCACGGTAAGCTTCATTACTGTCTTCAATGGATTGCTTGTTTACGAAATGCTACTAAACTACTAATTAATGGCTGTGAATAAAACCCACAAACACTTGGCCGTAGCGCAATATATTTCTACATACTGTTATTGTCATGTTAAGTGCCACAGCAGGTGCTATCAGCAAACAATTCCTGTGGTTAGATCACGTTTCATTTATCAAATCAATGGATATCTAGCTATCCATTTATCATCCTTATCTCAAATAACGTTTCAGCTGATACCTCATCCTATTCTACTCTTGGAATTTTTAACAAATACATATCTAATAGAATGCTGAGTGTGATAAAACCTATAATATTTCCTTTATGCACGTTTGATGATAATGCAAGAACATTGAAGCATGATAATGCATGCACAGCTAACAGAAATTAAATAGATCACTTAATTAAATAGTTTGCCTCTTTGAACAAAAAAATATTTTTACAAAATCAGTCATCTAAGGACCTACATTAAAAACACACAGATGAACATAGAATCTCCTCCTATTTTGGAAGTTGGTTAAAAATATGTTTTTTTATCAATCTAAAAATAGTCCAACACTTATCACATTGTACGTGATCTCCATACACCATTGTTTCCTGGTTATTAATGGCAACCTATAGCAACATATTCTGGATAGGTTACGTCGGTATAGATATTATGGCTTGTTATATATTATGGATTATATATATAAACGAAAATGCTTCAATCTAAAAAATCTACGTTTATGTATTATCTAGAGTCCCCATTCTACCGTGGTAGAGCCAAACTGTAGCGAATTGACTAGAGCTCATATACGGGCTGGGTCCGGGTAGTACCATCCTTTCACAGAAGATCAGCGAAAAATAGCTAATATAGCTGCGATTCGTACAATAAGTGACAGAGCACGTAGCCTTACCCGGCTCTCCTCTCCGTCCCTTTATCCCACTCCCTTTAGGTAATGCCTCAGCCTGCATTCTATTCAAGGTTTTTTTTCATACAAGTGTATCCTATATATGCTATATATAGTCGCAATACCAATTGGCTACGGTATCCTTAACGGTAATGCTTAACATCAGGCGGTTTATACGCGTGTTTGCCGTTTTATTGTTTAAAAATATACTACATCTAGCCTCTACTATAAAACCTTGAATAAAATCAGATAGGCTACACTTGTTTTCACGGTTGTCTTGAACCCAATCAGCGTATTATGATTATGACGTCAATTACCTCTTGACTGTTCCGTCAGCTGTGACAAAAAAGGCTCAATATCCTATTAATATTATAAATGCGAAAGTTTGTGAGTGTGGATGTATGTATGTATGTGTGTATGTATGTTTGTTACTCCTTCACGCAAAAACTACTGAACGGATTTGGATGAAATTTGGAAATTTGAAATTTGGATTAACATATAGGATACTTTTTAACCCGATAATCCCGAAATTTTTGCTAAGTTAAAATACTACGCGGATGAAGTCGCGGGGCACAGCTAGTATTATATAGATAACAGAGTCATATTCTCATGTATTTCATAACAGGTTACTAAAACGTTTTGTACTATGATTCATTGGGACATTTATTTCAATCAAAATGACTGACTGGACTGAATGCCTGGTCTCTGTGTCAACTGATGATTTTTATTAGTAAAGTAGGCTAAAAGTAGGCTAAAATATGACTTGTAGGTATATTGGTATAAGCTAAGCGAGCAAGCAACCAACCGAAACTAACATAAAGATAACACTAACATAAAGTATCAAAATCTCTACCTTACCACTCTAGAGTAGCCAACATTTTTTTGAACCTTCTTCTTAGGCAACTGATTCTCTTTTATTCGCATGATAAATACCAGTAAATATTTAGTATTCAGACCTTTTGCTCGCCACTGTACGTCATACTGATATCCCAACCCGCATTTATGAAACGACATATACATATCTTATATATAAAATTCTCGTGTCACAATGTTAGTTACCATACTCCTTTGAAACGGCTCGACCGATTTACATGAAATTTTGTGTGCGTATCGGGTAGGTCTGAAAATCGGCTACTATGTACTTTTCATACCCCTAAATGTTAAGGGTGGTCCACATACCACGCGGACGGAGTCGCGGGGCACAGCTAGTAAGTATATATAAAGTAGTTGATGTGTGTGTACCACTGAAGAAACCTCGTTTACCGCGTCATTTCCTACCGGCGTCACACTGAGTGAACTATTATTAGCGACTACGCCTACTATTGGTATTTAGGTAAAACTAAAGCATTGTTTTATTTGTTGCTGCATATACAACTATCTGGATTGGTTATATGTAGGTATCTCGAAGGGCAACATACTGGAGCTATCCTATTTACAAAAAATCCTACTCTTTGTATCTGTTTCTTATGAAAAGCTGGCGATTTAAAAAATATGTAAAATACAAGACCGCTGAGTTTCTTGCCGCAACTTCTCTATCGAGGTCGCATTTTGATCCTGTTGTATACTTACGGAAAAGATGTAAATTAAATAACAAGTTGTAAGTGCCTTCGTAGGCGTATAGAAAATAAGCGATTTGGCTGTGACTTTAGTACGTATATAAAATATCCCTACATGGACTACACTTATACCCTATTTCAACAAAGGCTCCTAAATAAAATCTTTAGTACAGAAGTGCCCCTTAGGCCCAGCGCACACCGCTGGAGGCGCGGCAGAGAGCAATTTAATTCAACAATCTATATATATATATGTATAACTCAAAGGTAACTGACTGACTGACTGACTGACTGACATAGTGATCTATCAACGCACAGCCCAAACCACTGGACGGATCGGGCTGAAATTTGGCATGCAGGTAGATGTTATGACGTAGGCATCCGCTAAGAAAGGATTTTGATTAATTTTACCCCTAAGGGGATAAAATAGGGGATGAAAGTTTGTATGAAACTTTGTCAATTAAATTCCACGCAGACGAAGTCGCGGGCACAGCTAGTTTAATATAAACCTTAACTATCTTGACACACGGTCGCTTGAATAAATTCACACGCGGTGCTCGGAGCGCCCTCATACATACCGTATGTCAAGGTAGTTAAGGTTTATATTAAATTGTTGTCTTCAATTGCTCTCCGCCGCGCCTCCAACGGTGTGCGCTGGGCCTTAGCGAGAACGCGACTCACCCTCACACTTGAATTGGAAACTTGAACGTAACGAACGTTTTCGTGAAAGGAGTTGGTGTGCCATCACATTCGTACAAAAGTACTAAAGTAAAAAGTAGGTATCCGGTATGCTAAATAGATAAACAGAACTAAATCAATGAATACAAGATAAATACCTACTGGGCGTCCGCGTGTTCGTCCGTAGTGTCTGTAGTGTTAGACTAGTTGTTGCGCCGCTATGTGTAAACATCCCGTTCTTAAATATCCTACTGTAGACGTGCGCCTGCGCGTTGTGTTGTCTACACGCAGCGGATTGACCTATTTAATCAAACAACCTATTCAAATCCTGGTAGCGCAATCTATTTCAGAATGTGTTTACAAGTTTTCAAAAATAATGTTAGTAAGTAGTTTTTAACCGACTTCAAAAAGGAGGAGGTTCTCAAGTCGGTTGTATTTTGTAACTCTGTCAATTCTATTTGAACTGATTTGATTTTTATTTACAACAAAGCCGGCACACAACCGTATGATCCGACTGATATTAAGCACTGTAGCATAGCGTTGCTTGCAATATTAAAGGTATCTGAACGGGAATGAGATAGTGGGAAGGGAAGAGACGGGAGGGGAGTTGGGTTTTCCGGCTCTCTCATTTATCGCACGAAACGCTGCTATAATAGCTTCTTTGCGCCGATCTTTTGTGAGAGGTTGGTACTACTCCGGTCTAGCCAGCCCGTATATGAGCTGTATTAGTCAATTGGCTACGACTTGGGTCTACCACCAACGGAATCCGTTTAATACTGAATTCCATCCAAAGACATATCGCGAGGCGAGATTGTGTAAATAAATTCGGTAATAGAAAGAAAGAAAGAAAGATAGAAAGAAAGAAAGAAAGAAAGAAAGAAAGAAAGAAAGAAAGAAAGAAGATAGAAAGGAAAACATTTATTCGACACAGACACATGCATGAGGTTACAGCGAAGAGAAATTAACACAAAAGGAAGTGGGCGACAATGTTTGGGACAAGCCTCAATAACCATTGTTTTGATCGAAAAAAGATAACATTATATTCAGGACTGCTATTATTAAAACTATGGAAAACTTACGCGAATTATATAATCTGCATTTTCCATAAATATTATTCTTTGATACCAGATGCCAGAAACTTTCCGCAGCATTGTTTAATGTATTGATGCGGTACAAGTGATTTTTTATTGCCAGTTAAACGAACTTACCGGCTTTTAGATCGCACACTACACTAGTAAACTAAACATAAATCGCGGGACCGACATACATTACGTCAGATTCGACACGTGAGCGGGCTGCCTCCATGGAACAGATGAGATTTATTATTTCCAGTGGCTATTTTCATAACGGGTCATGTAGATCGATGTCGGGAGGATTGGCGGCGTCAGTCAGCCGCGGCGCGCCTCAGGACCCACCATGGTCTCCAGCGCATTGCCACTCGAAAACCAACCGCGACATGACACGCCACTGCGACGAAGAAACAACTCTATTAACCAAGTACCTTGAAGACTCAGAATGCCCTAAGTGGGTTATCAAACCATCGGCCCTCGGGGGTAGAGGATTGTTCGCGGCCCAACCGATCAAGAAAGGCAGCCCCATATTCGCCAATAAGCCACTCGTGGTGGGACCAAGGGCAGACCAAGCTGGAAGGACATACTGTTCTGTATGTTTTCAGATAAGTAATTTCTGCCGCCCTTGTGACAGATGTTGCTTAATGATCTGCTCTGAAGAATGCAGCAAACATGAAGCCCATACCATAGAGTGTAATTTCATAACAGCTAACTGGAAATCTAAACCGGACTGTGAAAACCATTCAGAAGTTCTTGCTCAAATACAAATCTTTCTTCGATTTTTATTGTTGACAGATGAGCAAAAAGCTCTATTGTCTATATTCCAAAATTGCGCTAGTGATACGATCATTGAGGAGTTGAAATTATTGTGCTCCAAATACGTAATACCCGAGAAAGACGTTCAGTTCATTGAAACAGTTCACTCGATAATAAAAGTAAACTCCTTCAGGATTGCTAACGATATTCAAGAAAACAAAGTTCCTTTGAGGGGATTATATCCTTTATCAGCGTTTTTGAACCACAGCTGTGTACCGAATACAAGAAATGTGTTCAGAAAAGATTACACAATGGTTGTTTCTGCAACAAAAGATATCAATATAGGAGAGGAGATCTTGACGTGTTACACGGGACTCCTGTGGTGCACTCCCGCGCGGAGGTGTCAACTTTTCAAAACTAAAAGATTTTGGTGTCAATGTGAACGATGTAAAGATAGGACTGAATCGGGTACAAATTTATCAGCGCTGAAATGTTTTAACAAGGAATGTGTTGGAGTACTTCTCCCAGTGTCACCCTTGGATCCTCGAGGAGATTGGTTTTGTGACAACTGCGGATCTAAACCGTCGACATCCAAAATTAGCACAGTTCAGAGTGTTTTAGGAAGTTTGGTTGGAATATTGGATTTAGATGATCAGTTCCGCCTCGACACAGCCATTCTGGGAAGATTGGCGGAATTCATTCCATATTCAAGCCACATTTTTGTTGATTTGCGATTAAGATTAGCACTGCGAGTCGGATTTACTAAAGGATTAAAATTGAACGGTACCTATTTAAACTTTTATTGAAAAGTCTAATAAACTAACACTTACATTTTACTATAGTTGTATAAAAAAATCTAACATACATTTTAAAATAATCAAATAACACAAGTATAAGTACAATTGCATTTTAAAATTTACCTACCTATGTGATGTGATTGCGATTGTAACACAAAAAGGCTTACCTAATATAGGAACTTACATTAGGTATATAGGTTTTGGCCTATGATGTACAAAGTTTTATCTATTGCGCTAAAAATAAAATAAAACATGTAATTTTTCTGTAAACAAATGCGCATTTGTAAGCCAACTGTAGATGCCAAATTTCAATGGAAACGAGAAATGTTAACGTTATAGACGAATTTTAAAATATGCTTATACCTAAAAAATATTGACATTTATCAATTTCTCTAAAGCATCGCCTGGAATCCTTTATATAAATCATGATTTCAACCAGCCGAGCCGTATAACGTTTCTAGGACAGATTGTGGTATTTTACTGTGTCAAGGTAGGACGTTTTAACAATATGCAAGTTTCATAAAATCAAATTGAGATCACGGTGCGGTACTAAGTGACGAGTGAATTGTTCAATCAATTATTCCGAATGAAGTACTTCGAATACCTATTACAAAGAAAAGTAGGTGTAATGAGTGATGATTAAGTGGAGTGCGTGTTTAGGTACTTACTAAATATAGAAGCCTAAGTAGGTGTGTCGAAAAACGTCTTTGTTAAATTTCTTTGTTTTGAATTTACACTTATTATTCAAATTAAGACGCATATATTAGGTAGAGAGAGTGCTAAGGAATTTTCAGCTTTACCTACCTAATTTATGTTTGTTAATTTATAAAGGCAGAGTCAGAATGGTTCTTAATTTGGAATTATAAGTAAATCTCCATTGTTCATTTTGTTAATAAGTGCATGCATGCAAGATTGCTTTAGGTAAACACGATACGGCTGATGCATTTTTAGGTCGCAGCACTGCGATGTTAATGAAGAACTCATCGTCACAAATTGTGTTTTACATTTTATAATTGTAATTAACATTATACCTAGGTGCTTACTTCATAAAAATGCGATTAAGTATGATTAGACTGGCACACTTCATGTCCGTTCTTCAATTCGATGCAACTACTTGCAACATCTTTAAATATTCTATGAATGTGGTAGGTAAACATAATGATAAATGATGTAGGAAAAATGACAACCCATCATAGCAAAGATACGGTAAGGTAAAGAAGGAAGGTGATACAGAAGTTCCCCGAAACATGATCATGTGTATTGCAGCCAAGGTCGCAGCAAAGATGTGATAGTTTCACGTACCTACTTATAGCCCAGGAATTTAGTTTGAATTCTGACGACCAGGGGCTGACCCCTTTACCGTTAATTGATGTATTCGAAGCTCATAATAAAATACCAATAAACATCACAAGCAGTGGACTCGACAGAGCATTAATGTTTTTTATGGTTTCTGTTGAAGTAAATATCTAAAATTATATTCAGTGTGACCAAACTGGCGTAAATCGTTATAAGTAAGTCTCGTTCGTTTATATTTATTTGCGCATCATAACTGCGTCATTCCGTAAAAGCAAATGCGTAAAACTTTAAAGGCTTGTATAAATTGTGTAGTTAGTGCTGCAGTGTGAGTTCAGTAGCGTGTGGCGGCATACGAGGACTACGCAACAAGTGAATAAAATCGGAGACGATAATATCGTGAGGGCCAGTAGTACGATTGACCGCCGATTGACATGGGCGCCGCCGCGAGGAACGCGCGTCCTCACGTCGTGACCAGGTGGATCTGTCTGCCTGTACCGTTAGTACTTACTCATAATAAATACATATCACACGTTCCCCAATTAATTATCCGGTAATCACTGCCAGACCCGTGACAAAACGTTTGATACTTGGCGCGTTGAATATATAGTTTTTACATGAGTGTATTCCTATGTGTTCCTGGTACATGTGTTCTACTTGGTGGTGTTCTGATTTATGAACTTACCTACCTATGCACTTTTTGATCGGACATGACATCAAGCATAGTAGTGTAGTGCCCTCAATACTGCTAGTCAGCATTCGCGTCGTGTGTCGACTTGGCGTGTTGCCGTTACGCATAATCGATGAAGGTCCGCATTTTCTATACTGCCAACTATTTCTATTTCCTCTGAGCCAAGATTTGACGGATCGGGAATCAATTTGCCGGCTATCGTGATTTTAAACCAACTATTATAGGTCTACCAGAATCTCATGGCATTAAAAAAATATAAAAAAATATGATTTTCATATGGCAATGTCAATTGTCACCTGCCAAATCAAAGTACAAGGTTTGTCAACCGCTGTTGAGATTTTGTGATATCTTCTTGGCAATTCATTGTTTTTGTGAAAATGTCGAAAAAGCCACTTCGATCTCAAGCGAGAAATATTGTTTTCAATGTGTATCGTAAAATAAGGGAAGAAGAAGGCGTAAATCAAACTAAATCTTGGATTTTAAAGCGCGTCGTAGAGTTGACCGGTAAGTTGGACTGAGTTGTTTTGATACTTCTAGTTTATTTTATATTTTTCTTACTTAATTATAGCTTCTTTATAGGGGTTTCCAGTACTACTATACGGCGAATCATAGGTGAGGGCACATCGAACGATGGTGTATTTTCCACGCCTGGTAAAAAGAGGAGAGGGGGGATGAAGAAAATCAACTTGGACAGTTTCGATTTACAGTTGATTCCAAATTTGACAAGACCTTCACTAATCGTTATGGACAATGCTAGTTATCATTCCGTACGTTTGAACAAACCGCCCACACAATCCAATCGTATCCCTGATATAAAAGAATGGCTTCGTGCGAATGATGTACATTATGATGATCTTTGGCGTAAATGTCAACTACTTGAAGTAGTGAAACAAAACATGCCCTTATATGAGATAGATAAAGTATTAAAATCGCACGGTCACGAAGTTTTAAGGCTCCCACCTTATCATTGCACATTGAATCCTATAGAAATGATTTGGGGTATAATGAAGCAAAAAGTTGTCGATAAAAATGTTAATAGGCCTGCAAGTGACATTAAATTATTAACAGAAGAAGCTTTCTCACAAATTGGTGCAGAGGATTGGCGAAAATGTTGTGAACATGTAAAGAAAATTGAAAACGATTTCTTCGAGCAAGATAAAATAATTAAAATGCTGGAAGAGCAATTTATAATAAATACCTCTTTATCTTCATCATCTGATGAAGAACAAGAAATGCAAGTGGAGTTCTTGGAATCATTTTCTAGCTCTGAATGAGTTATTAACTTTTAAACGATATTATAATAAATTAGTACATAAAGTAATATATGATTGGCTTTATTTTTTTTGTCATATTTTCCTATGTTAAGAACCCGATGTATAACAACATTCTTCATACACATACCTAGTATACTTCATATTAATTAATGACTAAAGATATAAATAAAAATTAAACAGTATCAAGATCGTTTAATCCAATTTCCCCAGTATTGCACACAACAAATTTTTATTTCCCCATTTGCCATGAGATTCTGGTAGACCTATAACATAATTGTGGACTTATACGTTGTAACATTAATTGTAAATTGTTTTCATTTAATTGAGCACTTAGGTAGGTACGTTAAATGTAAATATCTTAATTCTAAATTCCATTCCTGATGAGAGTTGTACTGTCCCCAATTAATTTAATTTCAATTCTTTCGTAATGTTGAAGTAGGTAGGTCGTGAATATTTCATATGAATTTCGTTTATGTAATTAGAAGTCAGAGTACAATAGGTACCTACACTACAACATAAAACCCTCCATACTTTAAATTGTTTGTATCAAAATCCAGCAATTACATTGACTGTAGGTATTTACCGATTTACTTGTTAGGTACCTACTTAAGAACAAATAGTTTGAAATTACACTAACTACTTAGTGAATACTCATAATAACACATAATTGATTCTGTAAAATAACACCTGCTGAAAACCTGCGTAAAAAAAGAATAATTAGGTACTGTTACAACGGTACCAAGAAATTGCTGTTCAAGTAGGACTGTACCAATTACTTAATTAACAAAAAATATACAGGGTATTTTTCAATGTAGGACTTCAATATTTTCTTCTTCTATTTGATAATCTTTAATTCAGGTAGGTATATAAGTAACATGAAGCTGTCATTAGGGTTGAACAGCAGAATGAATCAGTGGTTGCGCAGTCAGTCGAACCGTTGGCATGGATTAGTTATGACATCGGTCTACCTCATATTACAGAGCTGTCGGAGTCCCGGCTGGCGCTGAAAGAGAGCCTGTGCCGCGGCACGCTGCGCACGGCGGCGGCGCTGGGCGTGGGCGACGCGCACCTGCGCGGCCTGCTGCTGTACCATCTCCACGCCGCGCTGGCAGAGCGCGCCAGGCGCTCGCCAGACCTGTATGAGGTAAACGACCTACCAATTTATCATTAACACTCAAAGCGATTTCTACTGTACCACAAACTTGTTAGCCCGGTACTCCCGGTAGCCTTAAAGAAAAGTCATATTTAGATTTAAACATTATTTCCACAGTTCGACGACCGCTTGTTGTAGTGTTTCGAGTGTAGGCCACTCAGCTCACTGCACCGAGCGGCTGCGGATTCGATTCCCGTCAGGGCAGACGGAAGTGGCTTTTTATTTAATTGCCCAGGAGGGATTTCACAATCGACATAAAGTTTCCGATGTCGGCAACGACAGCTTCCATCCTTCTTTTACAAATTAATTAGTAGAAGGATGGAAACTGTCGTTTCCGACATCGGAAACTTTCCGTCAGTTGAGAATATGGGGGCAGGTTTGGGTGTCACTTGGACTCAGTCAGTCCATTATACGGTATCTCTATCTAAGTACTTATAAATATTACTCAGGTAGAGAACACACAGTTGTTATATTAGTCAGGCGATATTCAGTTATTATACCTACCAATATTTGGCCTTTACCTACCTACTTATTTACTTAGATATCTTTCAATTGTTTCAGGAGTTAAAAGCTGAAATAGAGAGTACTATAGAACAAGCCTGTAATATTCTCCAAGGCGACTTATCCGCGCCACCAGACCTTGAACTAAGACGCCGTTACCTTGGCCCTGGCTGTGATAAACCTCAAGAAGAAAGGTTCTTCATCCTCGACGCTTGATACGTGTGGTGATATCGTGATAGTTTTAATTTTATAAGAGTAGGTAACTTTTTACCTACCTACCTAACTAACCTAACCTAATACCTACCGTAACATAGAATAATTTATATAAAAGTACGAAAATAAAATATACCTACATATTATACCTATTTTTATTTTCATTAGGTATATAAAAATATAATAAGTAAAATTTAATCAAGTAGCTGTGCTATGTTATTACCTACATAGGTTTCCTACTTAGACTATTAAGTAACATATTATCTCTGGTTTCCTATAATACTTAAGGCTAAAGCGCCCATCTAGCCCGCGAAGTTCAAATTTTTTGAGTTCTTTTAGAATTTTTTCAAAATCTGACAATAATAAAAGACAAATTTTGTAATTCGCGAAAAAGACCGTGTGCAGTGCATTTATTAATATATCCAACTTACTCTAAAACATTTCAAGAACGACAGCTATCCAGATAATCTGGCAATTTTTGTATATTTAGTGATTTACTAGTATCATATCCACCGTGATAATATTTAGAGTAAAATAAATGTATTAATAAATGCACTGCACACGGTCTTTTTCGCGAATTACAAAATTTGTCTTTTATTATTGTCAGATTTTGAAAAAAATCTAAAAGAACTCAAAAAATTTGAACTTCGCGGGCTAGACAGGCGCCTTCACCTTAAGTATATTCATCAGATATACAATTATGAACGCATGTTTTGTGTTAATTTTGCTGTCACTGTCGCCTGTCAGTCAACCCACAGTCACTCACTGCCAATGCTGGCGTCTAGCATCTTTCTCTGATGTCACTTGTCAGCTGTTTTTGTTATGAAAATTGCGTGTACATTGTGAAACAAAGCATAGGTTGACATTTTTGTATTGTATTTTTATTAATTGTTTGTTATTGCAATTCGCTAATCGACATTGGCAGAATCATATTGGGCCTGACCCAATTGTAAGAGGCCATAAATATAAAATAAAAAAAAAGCATTGGTTTATAGTTTATAGGACTTGTATTACGAGTTATCTAATCTCTACTTTTGTCACTGCCACTTCCATCTTGTTGGTAGGTAAATTCGCAATATCCTCAAGACCGGACCATACAAAGGGCAATACTCCTACTTTAAAAAAATGCAATCCAGTCGTAAAGCTCTATTACTTTCTTCATCAAGTTGCCACGGGTATTCTATGCTGGAATTTGCTAAAGATGAAATTTGCTCGTTTTTAAAAAAGTAAGTACTTACCTATATTACTATTCATGAAAATATTCACGCGTGAAGTACTTTGACCGCTCCAGACAATGTCCCACACATACCTACATGCAGTTCTAAGCGAGTCAAATTTGATTTTGACAGCGAGACCTACTTACCATCATTATTTTTACGGTATTTATTATACTTACCTATGTTTAATCTATTCTAATAACATGTTATTACAGAAATAATGTAACCAACTTGATATTTGTACCATATGCTCAAAACGACTTCAATGGCTACACAATGAAAGTCAAAGAAGTAATTGATACATGGGGATTTACAGTAACTGGCTTACATAGCTATCCAGACCCTGCAAATGCCATTAATTCATGCAAGGCAATCTTCATGGGTGGAGGAAACACATTCCTTCTATTAAAACGCTTGTATGAGAATAATTTAGTAAGTTTGATAAACAAAAGGGTCCATGAAGGTAATTTGATGTATATAGGAAGCAGCGCTGGTACAAATGTGGCCACTAAAAGTATTCATACCACAAATGATATGCCTATAATTTACCCTCCAACATTTGATGCCATTGGCATTGTGCCTTTCAATATTAATCCACATTACATAGATAAAGTGGAAAGTGAAACACACAAGGGTGAAACCAGAGAGCAAAGAATATGTGAGTACTTGGAAATGAGTCATGCAAGTCCTGTACTTGGCTTGAAGGAAGGATCCATTTTGCATGTTGAGGGCAACTCATTGATATTGAAAGGTGTTAATGGTGCTGTTTTATTTCAAAAGTAAGTGGATACTATAAATTGTTTTAAGAATATAATAAAGAATATGCAATAAACATCACAGATCTTAAATTTTCATCAGAATTTTAAAATGTATTGTTTATATCTTGTTTTAGGAATGAAAAGAAGACTGAATATGCTGTGGGGTCGGATGTGTCATTCCTTTGTGAGAACCAAACCAAGGGTACTTGTTAAAAGTTAGAGCATAGTACTTCTGTGCCTTTTTTAAAACTGAATAGCCTTAGGTACATATTAAGGAAATATGTACAATAAACATATTTTTTACATGTTTATGTATTATTTTAAATCCAATTTAAATCAACACTTATGAATAATTATATTGAAAAATAACAAAATATGTGGCAATAGAATTTTATTAACTTAAACAAATTATAAATGATATTGAAGTTGTTTTTAATAATAATATCTTGACTTTAACAGTTCACTTTAAACCATTAAAATTAATCAAATTTGAAACTCTAATAGAGGATACAAATATAATGATTGGACTGTTTCACTTCACATTTCATTGTGTCAATTAATCACTATAATCACTTATAAAACACATATAGCACTACCAACCATAATATTATAAGCTTGTTAATCAATCCACCACTATTGGGAATAAAATACCTTACCAATCACTTTAAACATTAATCCTGTTCATAGTTGCACTGCAAAGTTCAATTACTGTTTCCAGGCACAACTTTAGTATTAATCTTGGATTTAGGGTTTATGTCAGCCAGTTACCGGAGCATGCATTAAAAGCGCTCTGGCAGCATTGAACAAGGATGGCTGTGGAGTCACCCGAGTCTGCCCTGTTCGTTCCGCTGCAGGCAAATTACACAAGAACCGGCGCAGGGCCAGGTCCCGCCGTGCACTTAGACCTCGAGTTATCTCACAACCAGATCCAAAGAGTATAGCCCGCTGTCGCTTTCTCTTCTCAATAGCCACCTAAAAGATTAATAAAAAGTGACAATATATCGAGAATAGAGTAGATAATGTTATCAAAAGCGTCAAATTAAGTACCTGAATTGAAGCAACTGGGTGTAGTGAATTCACATCTGGTGGATGCTCAGGATTGCCTTCTTTTTCATGTGCTCCATTCTGATCTATACTATCTTTCTGCTCAGTTTCACTTTGTTTTTGTTTGATATTTTCTGCTTGTATGCTTTCCGCATTCTTATGTAGTATCTCTTGTACTACTTCCTTGCCAGCCATGTGTATAGACAAGCCGAGTCGTGCCAGCACACGCTCGGGTCTCCATCGATCACGGGCGCCGCCCGAAGACACGCTGGTTTGTTCCCGCCGACGCACATCCGCCACTAAACTTGCCCAATCTACTCCAAGAGCGTCACCAAGACCGGCTAAAAAAACGGCGAAATCAAATATTTTAAAGGCTTTTATGGTAATTCGATGGTCATATTTTATTTAATGTGAATCATTACCTCTCGTTCGCTCCTCTTCAAGTTCTCCATCGGATATTTCTTCAAAGTCAAGATTTGCAACATCCTCATCATCTTTGGCCTCTTGAGAGTCCTTCTCTTCACCTGCTCCACTTGTATCCTAAATTATTTGCACAATTATTTGTAGCTTAATTTGTATATACGTAATAACAAACAATATTTATTGTAGTTCTTTTATTGGTTTTCACATACCTGTGTAGACTCCTTCTCAGAACATTCAACTTTAGTCACCCCTTCATCATTTGGTAATGCAGTCTGGCTGTCTTCGTCCAAGGCTTGATCTGCCATCTTAAAACCAATTTAGACTTTTATAAGCTTATAATTATTAAAAAATCATCACGCCTGAGACGTATGCAGAAGAGCACTGTTTTACGGACATGGACTTGTTGCAGGTGCGCCAGATTGCTATTTTTAATGAAAATGTGCCACTTGTTCTGTGGATACACTAAATTTGACTAATCTGTGTTGTCATCGTCTCGTAACGAATGAGCAAAACGGCGACATTTTAGGTCTTGTCAAATTTAGTTTAGGCGTAATTATTACCTAAAAGAATTAAGTAAATAATAAATAAATCGCCAGACGAACACACCAACTGTATGGTCCCAAACTAAGCAAGGCTTGTACTATGGGTACCGTACAATGGACTGGGGGCGATCCCAGTGACACCCAGACCAGGTAAAATTACGAAAAGGCCATCTTCGAAATTTACCCTGACGGGAATCGAACCCGCAACCACCCGGTGTAGTGAGTCGCGCGGCCTACGCTCGAACCATTGCGCCAAGCGGTCGTCATTAACACCAATACACAAAAATTACTCACATCTTCTCTATTAAGTATATCATCAGGATCATCACTGATCTCACTGAGATCATCAGGTATTGGCTTATCATCAATTTCGGTGTCATGCCGCACTGGCGCTGGCGCCGCACTGACGGACTGTGTGGGAGGCGTATCTTTCGCAGTTTGCTCGGGCTCCTTTCGTGGCGGGCGGCGTTTGTTACCATCGCCACGGACAAGATCCATTCTCATTCCATGACCATAGTCATCTAAATAATAAAAAAATCATTAATTGTTCATCATACTAATATTATAAAGAGGAAAACTTCGTTTGTTTGATTGTAATGAATAGGCTCCGAAACTACTGAACCGATTTGAAAAATTATTTCACTGTTGGGAAGCTACACTATCCCCGGGTGACATAGACTATAACATATTTAAAAAAAAAATTGGGATCCTTACTAAAACTCGAATAATATAACCGCAATGTACCCGTGCGAAGCCGGGGCGGGCCGCTAGTTATTATTAAACAGGAATAAAAATATTAAAATTATATCCTGAAATATAAAGCGAAAAGAAATATTACACAATACTCTTACCACGCATTCGCCCACGGTGAGGACCGGGATGGCCCCTATGATGCCATGCATCCACATCTGCCTCTTTGTCACCCCACTCGTTCATCTAAAAATTAAAGTTGTTCAAATTGTACCCTTATGTTTAGAATACTGTAAACTGCGACTCGACACATAGTCTCTATACAAACTTTACCTTTAGGGGTTAAATTTCTAAGCTAAGGAAACATACATGTCTATATACAAGATATTGTGAGGTGCAAGTGGTACTTTAAATAAAGTAATACTATAATCAAAGATAAAATTTATATTCATTAAAATAAATATTAACATACCAAAATGAGGATATGGACAGCCAAGGAATATGTGGGAGAGAATAAGGCAAGGATTGATATGGTCTCTTTTACGATAGTCAATTGGTTCATTCCAATATAAGGTTTGGTAGTATAAGCTCACCTAGGGCAAAATGAGTGGAATAAAAAAATGGTTTTATGACGCCACAGATAATCATTTATATAAAAATATGCATAACTTTCAGATTTTAAATATTAATGTTTTTACCTGTGGGTCATGTATAGGCCAACGTCGCTCTCTGCCCCAATCTCCTGGGCGATAATCTTCATTATCCCACTCTTTATGAGGATGCATATATCCACGCTCGCGATCCATAGACCCAGAACGCCCCTCCCAAGAACGATCGCGATGAGGCCGACGGTCGTCGTAACCTCAAACATAAAAAATACACATAGACTAAAAGCAAGCTTTTTTTATAACCTAATAGTAAATAAACCTTACCCATATCAACACCTCTGTGATCACCCATGTGTTCACCATATAATCTGTCATCATCTTCAGGGTAACCTCTTGGTGGTCCAGACATATCATAACCTGAATCATAATGTCTGTCCCTACCCTGCATGTATCCTGGAGATCTATCATCTTCTCTTGGCACATCATCATAGCGATCATCCACTCTATCATAATGATCAATACCGCGATCATTGTCATACTGACGCTCCATTTCATAGTCCCCTTGATCTCTATCCATACTATCCAACCTATCTCTTTTTGTCGATCTATCTCTTTCAAGTCTGTCCTGCTTACGACCACCTCTTTCTGAATGTGTATCCTGTCTGTCTTTTGAAGTAGAAGAATTCTTATCAGCCTCCAGTGCTCTGTTTGAGATAGCGGCCAGGGCGGCTAGGCGCTCTTCAGGTCTTGGCAGAAGCCTCTCCATGGGTTTATTGGGTTTCTCTAATCCCTTATCAGAACCACTTCTGCCACCTAAACCTCTCTCACGGCCCCTCCTTTTACTGTCATCTCTTTTGCTATCCTTTGTTCTGTCACGCCCTCTGTCTTTCCTATCATGCCTATCTTTGTCATCATGTTTATCTTTCCTTCGTTCTAAAGATCTATCCTTATGATCACGTCCTCTATCCCTGCTTACAGATCTTTTTCTATGCCGTTCTGAGCTCCCTTCCCTTCTAGTTTGTTTTTTAGGCGAGACTGGTCGACTGCGTTCGGAACTCTCTTTTTTCCTTACATCCTTAGAATGAGATGTGTGCTGCCTGGGTGATCTAGATCGTCCTTTCCTAGGAGATCTACTACGAGCCCTGGCCCGATCTCGATCTTTCTCCTTTTCTTTATCACGTTCTTTCTCTCTTTCCTTTTCTTTAGTACGGTCTTTATCTTTTTCCTTATCCCTAATACTGTGAGGAGATGCACTTTTATTCCTTTCTCGTTTCTGGGGTGATTTTCCATGCTTAGGCGCTGTTTTAGTGAGACTTTTAGAGGTGATTGGCGGAGTTCCACCAGATTTTTTACCTGGTGATAATGATTTCTTTCCAATAGGGGGTTTTGTGACAGTTTTCTTTTTAGTATTGTCATTTTTCTTCAAAATCCTTTCATCTTTCTTAACATTTGTTTTCTTTGCTTCACCCTTATCTCTCTTTAATACATCATTCTTAACAAATTTCTTTTTAGATGGAGCATCACCATCAGAGGAAGGGCTAGAATTCCTTTTTAATTTTCCTTTCCTTCCCTTTCGTCTAGCTTCTCTGAAATGTAAGAGATAGATGTGTCATTAATATGTGGTACAGTTTAATAGTGCCTATTTGAGTATTAATTTTAATTGTACAAAAGCTTCTAATAAGATACCATGATAATTAAAACCAAGTCATTTATATACATTGCCTGCTTATATTTATTTAATTTCCCGAAAACTAACATACCTGCCAGAAGACGAAGACGACGAACTGTTATCAGATGATGATGACGAGACGCTCGAAGAACTAGAACTGCGTGATGACGAAGTGCTTGACACAGTTTTCTTTTTGTCTTTGCGCATGTCTTTACCTGAGTCCATTTTCAATTGCAACTCTAATTCTCGCTGCAGCTGCTGCCGCCTCTTCTCAAGGACGTCTGTATCTGCGTATTCTAAGTCATTCTGGTCCCAGTTGTCGATTTCACCATCTGGACTGCCGCGGCCTGACCGTACAACCACAGTTGAATGCAACCTACTTTTAGCATCATCTTTCACTGGACGTTTATTTTCACTGTCTTTGTTAGCTGCGCGTTGTTTAGAGGGACTGATTAAGGTATGGGTAGAAGCAAATTTACAACTTTTACCGTAAGCACAGCTGCCGTTTTGAGCCCACTGTCTGCAATGTTCAGTTGTTTTTTTTGCGCTGGAAGATTTCTTAGTACCGAGACGCTCAAACACACTAGGTCTATTAGATAGATCTTTTGATTTCGGTAACTCGACAGTAATTTTTCTTTTTCCCTGTTTTGACATTATAAAGGAAAAACATTGATCTAGTACAAATAAAAGCGATTAAAAATGTATAAAGAAATACACATCTACCGGCGCTTCTTTCGCCGCCATTGTTGTTTTGGCCAAAGAGTGCAAAGAGTATATACCTATTACGTTTCGTTTTTGGTTTATTTCTACTTTGAAGTTCGAATGAACTGTAAGTTCTCTCTCTCAATGTGGAAATCTCATGTGGAGTTTCATATTTTGATTGTCTTGTATTGTATCCACACCCAACTAGCGACGTTGTCGGCGAGCTAGGAAAGTCTGTGGGAATAAACGTAGTATACTTATTATTCACGTAGTAGGCCTTAGGGTCATACTATTACTTTGATAATAGGGCCACAAATCAGTAGAATATTTATATCGCTTACTATTTTAGCGCAAGACTATTTCTTCCAGAGTAAAAGAGATGGAATATTTGACTTGGCTTGAAACCTTGAAGAACATGGCTGTTTTGGGCTGGTTAATCTAAATACTTTGCGCTGTCTATGATGATATATTCTCTTTGATCTTAGTCTTTGATTGATTCATTCATTTATTTGCTTCATTCATTGAACCAATGAAAAATATTTATCTATGACATAACCTCAATGTTTATAGTTTGTACTCGACACTACCAAAAACTTAGTAGTCTCTTTGCTTGTTGTGTGAATATATTATTCTACAAAAAAAACATAAAAGTTCTGTTGATACCAGTCCCTTATTATAATTATTATTAAATATCTTACATCTACTACTCGTACCAAGATGCCTCTATTGGACGGAAAAGAAATTGATATATTTTTCGTAAGTAAACAATATTTTATTTGTAAAGCTTTTCTCTTATTTTATGATCATGTTAATATTACAAAGCTACAGCACTGTACCTACAGCAGGTACAGGCTAGTCTGCCAAGAGACACTGAGACAGCACCAATGAGTACTTTGTATGCCATCACTTTGAATCCATGTCCGTTAGGGTGCCTAGATTATGAGTGCATTGTAATATTTGTAATGTATTTTTTCTTGCTCCCCAGAGTGAAGAAGATCTACCATATGAGGAAGAAATTTTAAGAAATCCTTTTTCAGTGAAACATTGGCTTAGATACATTGAACATAAAAAAGCTGCACCTAAACATGAAATAAATATGATATATGAAAGAGCACTAAAAGAGTTGCCTGGCTCCTTTAAACTATGGTACAATTACCTTAAGCTGAGAAGGTCCCAAATCCGAGGAAAATGCATTACTGATCCATGCTATGAAGATGTAAATAACTGCTTTGAAAGATCTCTAGTGTTTATGCACAAAATGCCTAGATTATGGATGGATTATTGCTCTTTTTTGACTGATCAATGCAAAATAACAGTCACTAGAAAGGCTTTTGATAGTGCTTTGAGAGCTTTACCTATAACACAACACCACAGAATATGGCCTCTTTACTTGAGTTTTCTAAAGAAACATAATATTCCAGAAACTGCCCTTCGTGTATTCCGCAGGTATTTGAAGTTATGCCCGGAAGATACTGAAGAATATATTGATTATTTGATATCTATCAACAAATTAGATGAAGCTGCAATTAAATTGGCACAAATTGTCAATAACGAAAATTTCCAATCAAAACATGGTAAATCCAATCACCAGTTATGGAATGAATTATGTGAATTGATATCTAAAAATCCTGATCAGATTCACTCTTTGAATGTAGATGCAATCATTCGAGGTGGATTAAGGCGCTACACTGATCAGCTGGGGCATTTGTGGAACTCTCTCGCTGATTACTATGTAAGAAGTGGTTTGTTTGAAAGAGCCAGAGATATCTATGAGGAAGCTATACAAACAGTGACAACTGTCAGAGATTTCACACAAGTCTTTGATGCCTATGCACAATTTGAAGAACTCAGTTTGAGTAAAAAGATGGAGGAAATTGCAAAAAAAACTAATCCTACTGAAGATGAAGATGTTGATCTAGAACTTAGACTGGCTAGATTTGAATACCTAATGGAAAGAAGATTGCTGTTGCTTAATTCTGTGCTTTTACGACAAAACCCACATAATGTTGCTGAATGGCATAAGAGAGTTAAACTATATGAAGATAAACCTCATGAAATTATTGATACTTACACTGAAGCAGTTCAAACAGTAGATCCTAAATTAGCAGTTGGAAAATTATATACTTTATGGGTTGGCTTTGCCAAGTTTTATGAAAAGAATGAACAAATAGAAGATGCAAGGCTAATTTTTGAAAAGGCCACTCAAGTAAATTATGCTAAAGTTGATGATTTAGCTTCAGTTTGGTGTGAATGGGCAGAAATGGAGATTAGACATGAGAATTATGAAGAAGCTCTGAAGTTAATGCAAAGAGCCACTGTTTTACCCAGTAGAAAAGTGGCTTATCATGATGACACTGAAACTGTACAAATGAGATTATATAAATCATTAAAAGTGTGGTCTATGTATGCAGATTTAGAGGAGAGTTTTGGAACTTATAAATCATGTAAAGCTGTTTATGATCATATTATTGATTTGAAAATAGCAACACCCCAAATTATCATCAACTATGGTCTGTTTTTAGAAGAACACAATTATTTTGAGGAAGCATTTAGAGCATATGAAAAAGGCATAGCACTATTTAAATGGCCCAATGTGTATGACATTTGGAATACATATTTGACAAAGTTTCTGAAAAGATATGAAGGAACAAAACTTGAAAGAGCAAGAGATTTATTTGAACAATGTCTTGAACACTGTCCACCAGAATTTGCTAAATCCATTTTTCTTCTTTATGCAAAACTAGAAGAAGATCATGGTTTAGCAAGACATGCCATGGCTGTATATGAGAGAGCCACAACTTCCGTTCTCACCGAGCAAATGTTTGAAATGTTTAATATCTATATTAAAAAGGCCGCTGAAATTTACGGGGTTCCAAAAACTCGTCAAATATATGAAAAAGCTATTGAGACTCTGCCCGATGAAAAATCGAGAGAAATGTGCGTACGCTTTTCAGAAATGGAAACTCGCCTCGGCGAAATTGACAGGGCCCGCGCGATATACGCGCATTGTAGTCAAATGTGTGATCCGAGAATAACTGCTGAATTTTGGAACACATGGAAAGAATTCGAAGTTAGACATGGCAATGAAGATACAATGCGAGAAATGCTAAGGATTAAGAGAAGTGTCCAGGCAACTTATAACACCCAAGTAAATATGATGTCTGCCCAAATGTTGAGTTCAGCTGCCCAAGGCGCGGGCACTATTTCAGATTTAGCACCAGGTATGAAAGATGGTATGAGAATGTTAGAAGCAAAGGCTGCAGAAATGGCTGTTCAAAGTAAAGGTAATATTGCATTTGTACGTGGTGAAACACAAGGTCTTAAAGAAAATTCTGATAAGGTTGTCAATCCTGACGAAATTGACATTGATGAAGAATCACAAAGCAGTGATGAAGATGGAGAGGTTGCACCAGTACAGAAGAAAGAAATTCCAGCAGCTGTATTTGGTGGTCTTGGTGTTAAGGACAATGAATAAGTATTAGATATTCCAAGTTGTATGAACAATAAATAATCACTTAATTTAAGTAATAAATCAACTTTTAATTATTATATTGTTAGCTTAGTTACATTACACAATAAGCCATTATTATTTACAACAGAAATCACAGAACACATTTTTATTCATTCAATATTAGAAATGCAGATTTATTACATTGAATTGGATTAGATGACAGTGAAATGTTGCCACAACATAATAGCTGTTAAGTATTTTTTATTATGCCTTAATAAGTAAAACAAAACTATCAATTTTCAATTGATATTAAAAGCAAACAACAAATATTTTCTATAAATCTTTGAAGCATTTATGAATAAACTCATACTTTACATAGTAAAACAATTCCACATAGAAACAAGAATGCAAGAGGTTTGTAAAATCTCTTTTATATGATATCACGGGGTGGTGTAATAAAATGCAATGAATTTGAGTACATATTTTGATGTTCAGAGTAATTTAAAATACTGATATCATTATGAACACCTCCAAACATAATTAACTCCCCGTTACCTTTTACCAATGAATACATAACCAGTTCTTCAGGAGCCCCAGTCATCTCTCCTAGGCGGGGACAGAGCCATGATACATAATTGAGAGAACTTCCATTTAAAACAGTTGAGATATCCAGTACATGCATAGTCAGAGTATTCCTTTTAACTTTCTTCACTGCAGGCTGTCTTGGTTGAGGATTGGGGGGTGGCAGAGGTTCTCTTCTATTTTCTAAGTGAGCTATCTGCCTTTGATTGATGAGATCATTCTCTGGAGCTGTGTTATTTAAGGATGGGTCACATGCAAATGCTGCCATCCTGTATTTATTTGCTTCTTGTAATTGCCTAACTATTTTCATTCCTTTATTCTGAAATAAATGAAATGTAATTAGATATTGTCCTATTTATTCTTATAGTAGTGGCACGGTAACGTAAATGAGTAAAACATTAAAAGTGTGTGTTGATCCAAATTTATGTATCTATAACAACATGTGCAATTCATGGGCATGTTACTTGAATGCTTGCCCAGATGTAAATTTTACCTTCTGATTACACAACTTATCATAAAACTGACTAATGCTACCATCTACTAATGCGCAAGTTGTTCCTCATTGTCACAATGCATTCAAAATAATGTTATAATAAATATATAATATGTATATGAAAAACCATAATAAATTTACATACCTTATTATTCTTTGTCCTTCTCATGGCAAGATCTTTTTTGCTGGCATCAAAGCCATGACTTGGTTGTTGACTAGGTCCAGCAACCAACCCATTCTGATCAGAATTATTTTCATTATTCTCAACTGGGTTTAGAGGCCTTTGCTCGTTACTTGGACCTGGGACTGGTTCATTGCTGGGATCAACCTGCTCTGGTCTTGAAGCATTTGTAGATCGCCTTGGTAATACACCTCTTCTGCCATTTATATTCTGATCTCTGTCAAGAGGCCTTTGTAAGCTTTGCTCAATTCTAACCGCCACTGGGGCTCCCTCCGGTCTATTCATGGCTGACAACCGGACAGCTGATGTGACTAAAGGTTTAGCACTATTCCAGCCATTCCTACTTCTGCTTAAACTCACAACCTTGTCACCCACTTTACATGCAGGGTTACACCATATGTTAGCTGAGGCCCATTCCTTATTTTTTACAGCAAGTTCTTTCCATGTCCATATGGGACCCTTCATAGTTAATACCCAACAGTCACTGTACACAAAACGATTATGTAAAGTTTGAGCTCCTCCTAGAAGCATCAGTCTCTCAGAATCCAAGCAAATGAGGGACTGAGCGTATCGTGGAGACGGTCGCGGTTTAGTAGTGGCTTGTTTCCTCCAGGTGAGAGAAGGCACATCAAGCACCCAAACATCATTGGAACACTGTATTTGATAATTCTGTACAGTTGACATGACTAGTCCTCCAAACACAACCATTTCATCACCATTCATGCAAGCTGAATGTCCGGACATTGGAGGAGGGCTGTTGGTTGCATTTATTAAAATCCATTTATTTGTATTCACACAATAAAAATGTATTTCATTGAACATTGTTACGTTTTGATAATATTGAGACAGTGAGGGATATGTCCAACCTCCAAACACAATTAAGCAGTCTTTGTAATGAACCATTGAAGTATAAGCTTTTGGAACAGGGTAGGTGCCTGTGGCTAATGGTCTTACCCATTGTCGTTTAGACAAATCAAACCTCCACAGATCATTGAATGAAGTAGCATTGGTAGTACAGCCACCAAAAATGTACATATTATTTTCCAGAATACATGCTGCATGAGAAAACCTTTTTGTTATTGTTGGGACCATATCACTGGAAGCAACATTTTTCCATAGTATATTGAATTCTCCAACGGCTTTGACCAATCGTATTGTGGTTTTGCGTAAAACATCTGTGAATATAAATATGGTTTTAGGCAAACGTAAAGTTACGAGATACTTCAATATAATACGCACAGCACACTTACTTTGAGCACAATTATACCATCGCCTGCAAACTATCATACAATTCTGTAAATCTTTGTACGGAGGTAAAAACCCCAGAATGAATTCCAACACTTCATCGGGGAGATCTTCAATAGTGCTCTGCAAAGTTTGCTGCCTTAAAGATTGATGAATTACGTCCATATTTTAAACAATCTTAGGAGTATTATTATATTTTCATAACATGACATTAGACAGAATAATTATTAAAATTACAACTGTGTCCAAAATCGAAAACATTGGATGAGTATTTGGATTATTTCAGGAAACAATTTTTGATTGTTGGTTCAAGAAGTTGACAGATATTTGCTTGTCAAAATATGGAAGTTGACTTGACGTGCTTGACATTGAGTTTTATTTAATGTCACTTTCGTCACATTAACAAAAAACCATAGAAGGCAAAATGATTTTGATTGATTTCAAAGATCTTTTAGAAATTTTCGCTCTTTTACCTATTACACAATACGTGCTCAATATGTTATATATAATCTTCTTGGCTCAATACTTCCACTTCCTACCATAGATTACACGACTGACACATCCATCGTTGATTGATTGATAAGATTGATTGTATTTTATTGTGTCATAGAAATTGTCACAGCAGACAGATACAAAGAAAGCGCGAATATTTAAATGTTTGTCCTTGTGTGTTATGATTTTCTACAAATAAAATTGCTTTAAAGCTTAAAAAGCTTTCAATGCTTGTTGAAAATCTTAACAAATTTATCACCTATAGTAGTGGCAAAAGAGACTAGGTTAATTTTGACAGATAACCTAAAAATATTGTGATTATATCAGCATTGTAAATAATAGAAGAGTAAGTTATTATTGCAAGCAGTGCAATTAAATAAATATAAAATAATGCAGCTGTTGATTCAGGCAAGCCCGTTAATAGATAAATTGAAGCACTGGAACCGGGCAATATCATTCAATGAAGTGCAGCTAACAACATCACAAAAGGTTAATACTTTTATCACCCTAACTTACCTTTACATATTATCGTAATAATAAAAACGTAATTTTCTTACGCACCTACCTCTACACTGGTTTACAGGCAACAACAAATCTGAAACGTGAAGTGGGTTACCTACACAAATAAAATTTATAAAATGATTATCTATGTGTTACTGTCATTTCATTTCAGGTGGTATTATGGAGTATAGGGGTTGTGGGTACAAGTGCAGTGGTGGTAGGGGTGTTGTCTAGGTATCTAGCCCGCCGACGAGCAAAACCCATCATGAACCCCCGGATACAGAGGGCTATCAACAAAAGAATCTCAAGAATGAGGAGTCCAAATGGAGGTAAATAGGAGAATTATTTAACTTAATG
The DNA here is from genome assembly GCA_905147325.1 of Notodonta dromedarius. Taxonomy (NCBI): domain Eukaryota; kingdom Metazoa; phylum Arthropoda; class Insecta; order Lepidoptera; family Notodontidae; genus Notodonta; species Notodonta dromedarius. The sequence goes on along the minus strand of LR990159.1, from coordinate 10,440,671 downwards.
CCGTACTGTACCCAGGAATAAGAAATTAAAAAAGAGATAATTAATAATTATTACTATAATAAGAAGCTACATCAGGGCATCAGAAGGGGTTCCGAAAAAAAGGGCCAATTCTTTTCACCGGATAATCCTGGTTCCGTGGGAATAGGCTGAAAAAAGAAATATTTGTGATGCCCTATAAGGATTGGATTTGTTCACTATGAAGATTCAACCACACTAAGAGGCACTATTAGTGCAGCAGTGCAGCTCAACACCACACTAATTTATTAAGTCCCAGCCCCCCCGCCACATACTGTGTTTTATCTCAAATGAGTTCATACAGACAATAATAAAATTAGCAGCGAAGATTCGTGATGTACCACTGCAGTGCAGTTCCACTCATATCACGGTCGAACTTCCGCTGTAATTTTTTCGCATAAGATTCTACCTAATGGATTTTTTTTTATTACCTAGTGGTCTATAATGTTAACAGGAATGGGGTCAGTTGCCAGCAGTGGTGGACGAAGCAGTCCACTCGGGTTCAGTGAACGGCTTTCCTTAGCGTCAGGATCTATTGGCTCCGGAGCCGGCGATGCTGCGCCGCTGTCACCACAGCAACTTGGTGTTATGGGTGAGTACCGCTTACTTTTTAGTTTAAACAACGCCATCTAGCGGAGAGTGGAACTACATAATCTTTTGTTTACGAGTTGATGGTGATAAATTAAAAAATTAAGTTACCCCGTTGCAATATAAATATTTTTCTGACTTGAATGAGAGTGATTCTTGTTAAAAAGAAACAAAAAAAAATGAACTTCCTACGCGACAATTTTTTTGCAGCGCCATCTTTTGTCAAGTAGCGGTACTACGCAGTTATATTATTATAATTACTTTTATTTAATAACTACTACAATCAATAGATGTCACTATTTTAGACACTATATTTTTGCCCTAATTTGAGTAAAGTGGGTTTTTCTTTAGAAAACATAATTATAATAGACTTTACGTACCTACCTAAATTTATTATTTTCATTGCATAATATGTAAAATAGGTAGGTACGAATGATGATACATAAGCATCTCTTGATTTAAATCACCTTGCTGCACCCATCACGGTCATTTAAATTGACGTAATTTCATCAAGTTTCTCTTTATTTGTTGTTGGATGCACCAACCTACAACTAGAAAGGCGCCCTAAGTCGGTACCTATTAACCCAGGTTAAGTTTATTCGTTTCTTGTTAGTTATTTTACAGCAATTTCCTACTAGTTCGTTGTAGTAATAGGTACAATCCACCATGACATCTGTATTACTTACCTATTAAATATTATTGCACGCACGTTATTACTTCTAATACTGCATGTTATACCTAGGTACCTAGGTTATTAATATATGACCAGCCTGTATGTTAATGGATTCAAGGTAGCACAATCAAATTACTGATATTATTAATCGTTCACGACATGATCGGTGTAGGTATTCGCACAGTAGGTAGGTAGGTATCAATAATGCACGTTTTCTGATGTCAGCGGTAAACTAGGTACCTATCTACCTACCTAGGTATGCATCTTGAGCTGGGTGGTACTAGAACTTACATTTTGTAAGTAAGTAGGTACCTACTTGTGCAGTAAGTAGTAATAATAGGCTAGCGAATTCCTACCTATTACAATGTGTTATACTTACCTATACTCCATTTATTATAGCATTAGACAGAAGTTAAAAAAGGTTATTTTTAGTGTCCACTTTGTAATAAAAGTACAATTAACGAGTTACAGTTACGATTGACGTCGAATTTATTATAATCTATTTATATACCAGCTTGTCACACCTAACTGTAATAATATTAATTATTTCTCTTTTTAAATATAGTGCCTTTCATTTAAATAATTATAATTTCATTACAATTTAAAATTAGTGTCGATGCTAAAAACCTAAAAGAAGCAGGTGTGAACATACCGGGAACGTTTTTCTTTTCACTATAATCCTACCAAATCTAAAATGTTACCTAATCCCTTCAGAGGTTATGACAGCAGGGTATTTCTAATTTTGTCGGACTATGGTATCTATGAAATTGATGTACATAATGTGCTGTCAGTGTTTGTCATTAAGTCATTCGCCTGCACTCTAAGTTCCTGTGAATACCTTCTTTGTTATTGTTGTTGAATTTTCGTGATTTATCTATCAAAAGTTATGTTAAAACAATTGCAATGTCATGACTCTAAATAAAAGTTGTTTTGACTTGGAAATAAAATGTTTTGCATCCCTGCTTCTGCAAGCCTCTTATGTCTAATGTTATAATAAATGGAGTATAGTAAGTAGTAGTAACCTATTCATAGAGATACCTAATAGAATGCTAGTATAGATACAAGTAAGAGGGAATTACCTATTTTGGTAAGTACTTACTAATAAATAATCACCATTATCAATAGTCTAAACACAACCACTGATGTGATGTTATTGAAGCGTCAACTATCTGAATAGTGAATGAATAGGTAAGTACCTACCAACCTGGTAGGTATAAGGTTATTTTCTGGAGTACCTAGGTATAAATATAAGTTAAATCATTACATAGTATAAAACAAAGTCGCTTCCCGCTGTCTGTATGTCCCTATGTATGCTTAAATCTTTAAAACTACGCAACGGATTTCGATGGGGTTTTTTTAATATATAGATTGATTCATGAGGAAGGTTTATATGTATAATACATGCGTAATATAGTAAAGAAACACTGATAATTTATTGCACCCGTGCGAAGCCGGGGCGCGCGGGTCGCTAGTGTAGTATAAAACAAAGTCGCTTCCCGCTGTCTGTCTGTCCCTATGTATGCTTAGATCTTTAAAACTACGCAACGGATTTTGATACCGTTTTTTTTTATTAGGTAAATAGAGTGATTCAAGAGGAAGGTTTATATTGTATAATACCTACATGCATAATATAGTAGAGAAACACTGATAAAAAAATACCCGTGCGAAGCCGGGGCGGGTCGCTAGTATGGTATAATTGAATTGTAGGTAGTAGGTACTGAAGTAATTATACGTACATGAGACGATTTTATAGTTTTATTTAAATTGAACACCTACCTAAGTAGGTACTTATATCATTCGTTGTTTACGAAAAATCGTTAACATTATTTTGCTATGACCTATCAAGGTAATGGATCGAAAAATGTCGGACTATAGGTTAAGGCTTTACTGCTTATGTCATAATTACCTAGGTATAGGTATACGTCGTTAAAAAATAACAGCCTGGCACGATCACAACATTCGCCATTGAAAAGTGTGGCTCGTTGGTCTAGGGGTATGATTCTCGCTTTGGGTGCGAGAGGTCCCGGGTTCAAATCCCGGACGAGCCCGATTTTTGTTGTCGTTGAGTAGGTATTTTATTATTACGTTTAATTTGATAATTATTTTTACGTTTTCAACAATTTAGCTGCATTTATTTTTTTTATATGTATCAGCTTAATTCTTGTTATCAAAACCGCAATACTAGTCCAGCCTTCTAGATAAATAGGTAGGTAACTCAACTTTTTGCGTAATAGATAAATAATAGATGCAATTAGTTTAGTGAGGAGATACATGATACCTAGATTCCTTACTGGTTCCCGCCACTACACTAATACCTAGATATGGATTCTGACAAGTGCTCTGACGTTCGATTTAATATAACAAAACAATACAATTACTGTTGTCTTATTCTCTTCGCATACCTATCTCTCCCCAGCGTGTAGCTAGTGAAATTCTTGTTTGTTCTACCAATCTATTAATTTTATACCTATCTCTAATAAATAGTAAGGTGCGACGGTACCTACCTACATTTTATTTACATAATTGCTATCAGCGTAGCGTCAGCAACGTAATTAAATAACTTTAACCGCTACCCGTTTCGTAATTCCAATAACGTGCTGCTGCATCGTAAATAATTTATACATATTTACATTCTTATTATGCGTGCCGTCCTATATACCGACACCGCTAAGCTTCGAACAATAGCTGTAGCCTGTAATACCCCAGAGATGCGTCCTTTGCGGTCCCGGCACGCACCGAGCGACCCACTGACACCGGCTGGGATGACGCCTCTTGCGAGATAAGACGTGCCTATACTACCACCTATTATTTATCTATTGTTAACTGTCCTTTTTGCGAATGATGTGCCTTAGGGCTGTGCTTCTCTCTATTTACTCTGGAAATATAGAGTCCATTATTCGGAATTAGTAATCTTCCAAAATCATCGCAAGTCAAGTTTTACTATTGCACAATAGATGGCGCTGTATTGGAATTAGTTACAATGTGTGCAATCATCAATAATTTTGTTATATGTGTCTATCCTAGAGTAAATTGAAAACATTGTAATATATAACGTATGTACATAAATTAAAATTAATATTTAGTTTATGTTTTTCACATAGTAACTATAGAGTATTTTCGTTTGTAATGACAAGCGGCTCGTTGGTCTAGGGGTATGATTTTCGCTTAGGGTGCGAGAGGTCCCGGGTTCAAATCCCGGACGAGCCCAAATATTTTTGTTTATATTATGAAATATATAATTTTAATTCAGAAGTGAACAAAAAAAGTGTAGTTTGAAAATACGATTTTTTTGGCTTAAACTGTAGCATTTGACGACGTTGACATTTAAATAAATTAGGCAAATAATCTACTCACGTAACCTTACGTACATATCAAACTGATATAACGACTTACAGACGCACTCGGAATCCTTGTAGTTTTTTTTTTATCCTGGTGGCGTTGTCGAATAATTTGCGATACCTACTACATAACGTCTCGGACCAAGGATCCCTGGGGAAATCCTCTGTGATCCTTTGCGTTGTCCCGTTTCCCTTGCATGCGGAGAATAATTAAAGCGCCTAGACACAACCACCTTTGAGCGTGTCTCAGCTGAAATGTCTCCAGTCTCTCCACAAAGCGACTTGAAAGCGCCTGTTGTGAGAAGGAACATTTACCTATGCAACGGTTTCTTTACCTACCAGATGTTAGGTGTGCTCATATTTGAGGTTATTATTACAAGATAGGTACTTAAATAAAAAAGCAGTAATTGGAAGCAAGGTCCTGGGTTCAAGAGCCGTATCGCACCCCTGGGTTTTTCTAAATCTATGTACGAATCATAATTTCAATGCCATTGTTACTTGCTTACGGTGAAGATAAACGACGTGAGGAAACCAAGTATGTCCTAGGAAATCGAACCAATTTGCACTGGGCCAGCGTGGTGGATTATGGCCTGAATCCCCCTCGTATTGAGAGTGCCAGTACTACCCACTGGTAGTGGCCAGGAGTGGGATGGGACGTTAAAAGAGCTAAATTATATAATACCTACCTAGGTATGGTATTCTACTTGAGTGATGATTCATAGATATGGTATACTGTTTCCCAGCCATTAATAATTATTTAAGGGTTATTCCCAAGAAATTGTCTTACTGACGCATGATGACACTTTGCCAGCATTTATTACACCATTTAAGAAGAACCACGATTTGTTTAAAGTAACTAAGTACCTACTAACTACCTACCTAGGAGCTTTATAAAATTATACGTGCCTGTATTTGTTTCCGTATTGCGAACCCTTGAGTTTGATTTATGTGTCATTTCTGCCGCCGCCCGTTTTTGTCGTTGGTTACATCTGGCGCTTTAAGCAATACAAATTTGTATTCTATATTATAAATCTACGCACGTACAGTTTAACTTACCTTATTATAATAAATTTGTGTGTTGACCATGTGCATAGGTATTTATCAAACGGCTAAAAATCACGTGCGAACACATAAATAAATGAACAGCGTGCGAATTTTGATGTAACGTAGGCACTGTAATGTTTACATAGTCACTGATTAGAATCACGTGTGCCTTATTAAATTGGATTTAGGTCGAGCAAAATACAAATCGCTCGATAATGAAACTTGAATTTCAGCTTATTATTCAATGAGCTCGAACCTATAGCCTTTCTTTCGTACGTACATACCTACATGCATACCTATACGTGAGCTCAGGTTGCGTTCCGCAGCGAAACGGTCCCTTTATAGGGTGTCTGTCTACCATAAGCATACCGTGGAAGACGCACCTTACATTACCGAGAAATGCCAGTGCCATGAACTTTCAGACTGACGATATTTGCGTTTCCGTTGGTGTTTAGATTAGATAAACAGCTAAGTACACAAAATGTCAAGGGAAATAGGGACTTTGTTACCGGCGCGCTTGTAACACAAATTTAACTGCTAATTACATTAAGCTAATGTAATCAATAACTATTAAGCGGGTCGTTCGGCACCTACCTACTTTCTATACTTCCGTGGATAATATGGGACCGGTTATAAACTGACGCCAAAGAATTACCTACTTGTAGGTAGGTATTGGTTTTACGTCATGAAGTTAAAAATAGCCCACTTCGTCCTGATGAGTCATCCATCGGCCCGTACCCACTTGGAATTCGGAAATCTTTTTTATGGCGTTTAAGTCCGTTAAAAAGATTCTTCAAAATAAGTTCAAAGGTACGTAACTTGAAAATTTTGTTGACGTGTTTACATGTCTAAGACCCCTATTAACAAATCGATCTCAAGTCTGAGAGAGATCTTGAGTACGCCTTTGACATGTCATTTTGTACTGGAATGTCATAAGAATGACATTTCGAAGATCGCTCTCAGACTTGAGATCGATTTATTGATACAGTTTTAATTGTGCCGGGCTTTGAAGAAACTTGTCAGGAAATTTGCATTCTATTAGGTTTCATAGATATAGCCGTGCAAACAAACTCAGTACTTAATAGCAAACCCGTTAGAAAATGTCAACGGCCCTTTAGAGTTGGTGTTATTAAAATTCCGTATTTTTTATAATTTTTTAATGGTGTAAGCTCATTAATTTAAGTGGGATGAATAATGAACCCCGCCATTAATGAAGCGATATATTTTCGTCGCCCTTTACACTACACCATACTATAATATTTTGTAAATATTGTGGTTTTAAACTATCTAAATATATATACTTAACTCAAAGGTGACATAGTGATCTATCAACGCACAGCCCAAACCACTGGACGGATCGGGCTGACAGTGATCTATCAACGCACAGCCCAAACCACTGGACGGATCGGGCTGAAATTTGGCATGCAGGTAGATGTTATGACGTAGGCATCCGCTAAGAAAGGATTTTGATTAATTCTACCCCCAAGGGGATAAAATAGGGGATGGAAGTTTGTATGAAACTTTGTCAATTAAATTCTACGCGGACGAAGTCGCGGGCACAGCTAGTTAAATAATAAATATATCTATTCTCCCGGGACCTGTCTCGGCGTCACATGGATTTTTTTTACATGATTAGGTTCTGTAATTATTTGTTGGGATCTCATACACACCAAAGCTTCTCAGTAACATAGCCCAAGTGGTCAGAATACCTACTGTAATTTGAATAAATACCTAACTGATGGATCTTCTTGGGGCGCTGAAAATCATACTAATATTATAAAGAGGAAAACTTTGTTTGTTTGATTGTAATGAATAGGCTCCGAAACTAACTGAACCGATTTGAAAAATTCTTTCACTGTTGGGAAGCTACACTATCCCCGGGTGACATAGGCTATAATATATTTTCAAAAAAATTAGGGATCCTTACTAAAACTCGAATAATGTAACCGCAATGTACCCGTGCGAAGCCGGGGCGGGCCGCTAGTATAAAATAAAGCGTATAGTTTAAAAAGAAGTAATGCCTTTATTATTGTAATTTTTCCATTGTTAAATTAGACTGGAAATGTCTCCGATAAATTACTTACCTACCGATCTACTTATGTTTTTACTTACATACTAACACCAAAGAGTAGGTATTCATAGGCAAACAAAGAAATTATTTATCGCAGTGCAAAACATACCTACACACAATACTATTTTCAAGGAGTCATCCAGTATAAGTTGAGCTACCATCCTTTTATAAGTTGTTGTGTTGTATGAGTTGTCCTTTCAGTCTATTTCAAGGAAATAGTGTCAGAGTTCTTAGTAAATGGTGGAGCGATGACGCGGAGGCCTGGCGCCGATGACAGGACCTCTACTGGCGTCAATCAACACACTTTTAATTTAATTACTTATTCATCGTAGTAGGTTTATTTTTACGTTAAATAATTATTAATTGTGGTCATGTCGTTTCTCATCGGTGCTGTACCTATTATGGGTAGGTATAATAGCGACATAAATAAAACCACATGGGTACTTAACAGCTATCAGATTAATGACAAATTAACTTGCGTACCTACCTATAGGGAATCCCGTTGAATCGTTATAGGGATTTTCCAATTGGAAGTGGGTACTAGTGGGCTTAATTTTAGTGGGGTACCTAATTCGGTACTTACCTACCTACCTACTTTATAATTATGTTTTGGAAGTTAATGTCTAATGCGGGTGATCCATTGAAAAGTACCTACAACCGCAGGTACGCTAGCGAACCAGAGGTAGGGTGGATACGCGTAATTCCAGTCAGGAGGGGTCCTCCTAATGTCATTAATGAATCAATGACAGGACTCTTGATTAAGACGTCAATAGCCTAGTAGTTGGAGGGGCCGAGTACTGAGTGAGAGGTACCGGGTTCGATCCCCATTCTGGCCATTGACTATTGACGGGAGCACTCTCCTAACACAAGCAGTAACAAGCAAGCTTAGCTGGAAGCGCTTACGTGAATACTAGTAAAATCTAATCATCACTCTTACTACAATCTAGAATCCCATAATAGAATTTAGTAGGTGTTTAGAGAAGAGGGTAGGTCGGTTTACAGGGATGTGATGTGACCCCGCCCTCTTATGAAGAAGGCCCCGGAATGCTTGCATGGGGGAAGTACATATATGGCCCCGTATTACAAGAGTACGAACAAATTTTCTTTTTATGATCATATCAACGCTATCTCAACATTGTAAAGATAGGTACCGCGCTTGTCTATTCGTGGACGCTTTTGCGTTTATATTACAAGGCGAAAATAATACAAACTTTGGGAGAATATCATGGGTTTGCTTGAATTTACCATCAAGGATTAAAAAAATGTATCTGGATTGTAGCTAACTATTTGGTATTACTTTTGCTGGCTTCAATCACCAGTTTTACGCGCTCCGTCTAAGTTATTAATTTCGTCTGAGGTCTAAGATAAACAGTTAAGAGAAATAGCTAAAATCTACTAGATTCCGGTTCAGGAAAATATAAAATTAGGTAAGTAGTAAAATAATTTACAATTTAAATTAAACCTGTAATTTAAATACTTACCGTGCAACAGAACCAGGCTAGTGCAGTGCAGGAAGTTTTTGTAAATACCAGGTAGGTATCTTGTTCCTTATAATATTTACATAATAACAAGTAAAAACAATACTTACTATGCAAATTGCCATGTAATTAACTTGTATTTCCATTATTGAACGTTAATTACTAATATCAGTATCTTCATGATTATTATCGGTAAAAGACATTTCTTGGATAGGTATGTGGCGTTTTATGTTAAGTATACTTATTCTCGTTGATTTAATAGTACTGCTGCCCGTCATTACTTACTTTTAATACATAGTATACTTACTTATTTGTGAGCTACTAAAAATAACAAGAAATTAAAGGGCACCTATAGATAGGTACGATTGCTGAATTTATTTTCAGTGTTCACGGCCCGTTAAGCCATACAATGAGACCCATAGGCGCCGGCAGTGCCCCCTGGCAACAGTGTGCATTGTCGAGACGTCTCGGAATAGATGTCTGCTAATTTAAATAAAAATAGACACGAACATTTAGGGTTCCGTATCATTTATTATCTACAACTAAAGTCATAATATACAAGAAACAAAGTTGTATTTGATGTTGAATTCTGACTCTTAGTATTGAGTTGTTCAGAAACGAGGGACCACATTTGCTTTAACTTGGTCCGTTATAGCTCGTGATTTAGTGAACCCATAACTCTTGTAATAATAATCTTAATAGTAACATCATTGGAATTAAGAATATTATTGGAATCAAGTATAATCAGCTCACGAGTTTAGGTCCAATTAGTCAAATTACGTTACTTGTGGAACAAGATTTCATTTGACATAATCGCAGTGGTGACGTCACATTACTGAGTAAATTCATGAATTCATTTGCATACAGGTGCGGCAAGGTAATCGCGCTAGCTTGACGTTTAGATCATACATGTCGTATTTTATCAGAGACTTGCCATAATGGACCCGCCACGTATATATTTAGTCAAAGTATTTTATATAAATGTCCTTCTCTGATGACGACATTTATTTTGTCAATATTGAATATTGTATACTAGGTGAAACAAAAAGGGTATACTATTTTTTTTGCAACTTTACTTTGTAAATCTAAAACTATCGTCTTTGTGGGACAGTTGGAGTACTAAAAGTTTTGTAGACTTGTGAAATCTGTCAACAGCTGTATTCCTGTGACACCTTTTGTTTTCCAAGTTGCCTCCAAAGCTGATAGATTTAGACTTACAAAGTTAAGTTTTGAAAAAAAAGTACTTATACCCTTTATGTTTCAACCTGTATACTGGTACCCAATACGCGGATGCGTTCGTATCCGCGGCTCGGGTATATACGTTCACGTCCGCAGCAGCGCTGCGTTCCGCACCGCTCCGATACGCTTCCCAAGACGTGAATCGTTCTTAAAAGTTGTATTGTAGCATGCAGGTACGTACTTAACCGAGGCAACAAATGAAAACCACCACATTATTTCAGTTACACTTTAATTAATTCAAACGAAGTAAACTTACATGGAACATCACAATTATGCTTCGCAAAACGATGTGTATATAATGAGATTCATTGATGTAATGGCTACCCATTAGTTAGTGTAGTTCAGTTACATTTATGTATAACAATAGAACGAACATGCCTTAAACATCTATCTAACGTGAAATACAAGCAATTTATATTTCTAAAAACCATTAGACGACAATCAGACAAGATCAATTTATAGGTAGATAATTCGAAATAACCGGTGATATACACATAACTAATATCTACTCGTTTCGAAAATAAACGTATATTAACATCAATATCATAATAGAGGCGAAAACGTTTGACCGTAACTGAGGCGATGCCCAGTAGGTATACAATTATATTTTTATCCAATAAATGGTACGCTAGGTGGGACGTTGATCTACTTATTAACGTTAATTTATAATATTAGTATATGAACCAAGATACACCATTGTATTAAAACTAAAAATAAATTCGCATTTTGTGACAGACGATAGAGGCGTTCAAGTATTATATTAACATAATGTCAGTAACCAGTAAATATATCAATATTGAGAGGTGAAGACATCATTCTCTTACAATTAAGGCGGACACTTACGATCGATTTCAATTCATACAAAAATATCATCCACTTTCTTTACACATTGACGAAAATAGCTAAGCGTACTACTAATAAACGATTTCAATTCTAATATTATTGTAGTCTATTTTATTTAACTAAGAATTTACAAGAATAATGAATTCATTTGACGGAGGTACTACATATTGAATACTTGGACATTGTTTGTTTTTAATTGTGATAATACTATTATATTAATCATTTATATTACAGATATTCAAACATGTCATACACAATATACCTACGTGTATCTTTATAGTGTTATAATACGAACGAAGACATTAAAAGTAAAGTAATAAATAATCGTACTTATCAATAAATGATAAAACCTTAAAATAATAATATCTTGTATAATTCTGGATTTTAAACTCTTGTAACTTAAAATTAAAAATAACAATAAAAACCGAAAATACTAAAACAAAAGCACAGAATAATGACGGGTGTAATGATGCGGTCCGTACCTACTATTTCGCAAAAACATATTTATGAATGTATTTTGTCCGAGGTTTTATTACAAAATATAAATATTCAATCATATTTATAATATACCTATTTAATTAGAAGCAATAATCCGACTTTATGCGACTCTATGAAGCACAGTACACGGCGGCATTATTTTGTCAAATGGCAGCAACAGGGAAGAGCTTTGTTTAATTATATTTTTTATCATAATTTACTCAAAAGCGATGATTTAAATGACCTTCTTAAAAATGTAAGTCTACTGTTATTGAAATCTGTGAAGCTGTGCTATATTAAACATTAATTGAAATAACGTTTTAATCTTAAATTAAAGTATCCCTGACATTATTTTGTACATGTAATGTAGGTAAGTAAAGTAATCATGTTCTAAAAATCAAAAGGTCAGTTTGTTTGATGTGTTTATTATATTGTTAATATCTATTTCTGATATTGGTAACAGTGTCTATACTCCACGCGGTATCATTATCCCAACATTATCCCTATCTACGATGCCATCGTTGCCGTGACAACCTCCACTTGTCGCTCTGCGACTTCCGTATCAGTAACTATTTACACAGTATTTATTTACAGTTATGCGATTAATTTTGGCTCCTCAATTTACATATTGGAATGAAATCACAACAGGAATGTGAAGAAAACAAAATATTTATATGTACATAATTTAACCGAGATAAATTGTTGTTCGGCTCGGTCTATAAACAACAGCGTTAAGCTTAGTTGCCAACATGTATAAACAATAAAGCAACTATATTTAATGATATCTTTTTTAACTATACAGGATGTTTCAAAAGTCCGAAATACTTCTCTGGGATTTGGATACGTATGAGTATCGAACATAGAATTAAATGGTATGAAAAATTGATCGAAATTCGAACACAGTATTTAAACTCTTCTTACTACGAATAAAAAAACGAATGTCAAGTACAATATCTTTTTACAAACTTTCTCGAATATTAATAACTGCTACTTGTAAATATTGTACCTATACATATGTCTTCTAGTCTTCAGCTTAGGTTTTAAGGCCGCATCACGAAAGTTATGACATATAAGGCCCGTAAATCAGAAAATATGATAACTAGTTACGTATAGTCTGAGTTCACTAGACATCTACATAATAATTTACTGTATAAGTAAAATAATAGTAATAATAATATCATTATTATTGACGTCCAATAGGGAGAGATGGCGAGACATCGTGAGGCGAACAACATCTGCGCCGGAAAATAATACATGACGACCACGACCGCTCTGTCAAGAGCGTAACGACTTAGAAGAGAATATCATTATTATTATTTCGGACTTTTGAAAAAACCTGTATAATTTGAACTAATTTTTTATTTTAAAGTAAGAGTGCAAGCGTTGGGATTAACAATGTTATGCTGAAAATTCTCAGGCTCGCTCCGTTAGGATTGCTGCCGAGTCCACTAACCGCAGATTTTGTTATATCTTCTTTAGGTACTGGCACTTTATCTATTCCGCCGCCGTATTCATTTGATACGTCATTGTTGTCAATGTTGTCTGGTTTCCCTGGTTTCTGCATTAAAGCGGGGTCATTCTTTGCTGGTGGCGGCGGCACGATTTCTGGAGGAGGAATGGTTGTCGTCGTCGTTGTAGTTGTTGTTGTTGTTGTGGTGGTAGTGGTTGTCGGCACCAAGCTGTTGTTTGCTGCATAGTATATTTCACCGTATATAGCTTCTACTTCCAAAGTGTTCTCAATACGTATATCTTGAATTTGCCTCGACCGAGAACCATCGTTGTTATAGAAAGTTACCAATTTAGCAATGTACTGCGTATCTCGGTCGACGAGGTTGCCTCTGAACGTGACATTGCAAGCTGTTCCAGGTTCCAGATATCTTTCCAGTTTGTATAGGTTAGATCTCCTTTCCGTAACTGGGTTAGCCCACTGTATCAAAGAAAACGGAGTACCATCTGCCATTTCGATGGTGGTGTTTAGTCCAATAGCTATTCCGTGTCCATGACCCCATGATACTGTGTAGTTATAATCGTATTCTACTTCTGTGGTAACCGTAGCAGCGACTTCACCATCATTTCGCAATATACGCTCCTGAAATACTTCAGTTTCCCTCGGTTGCACATGTTCTGTTTCAAGTTGCATTACTACACCCTCCAATTTATAACTGATGGGTTCAATTTCCAACAAAATTTGGGTATTTTTTTCCGTCGGCATAATGTTATTTTCGTCATCTACAGCTAATAACTGGCCAAATGCGGGTCCATAAACAATTCTTCCTATGGAATGCGTATGACCATTTTGTGCTTCCTTGCGCCCTATGAAAACGGAATCCCTAGACGAGTCCACGACTACAGCGCCATTAGGTCTAAGGCTAAATTTACTCCAAGGACCCCAGTTGATTAAAGACGCGTTTTCAATGTTTTCAAGCACAAAAAATGTCGTATAACTTTTGACTGCAGACACAGCGCAAGCAGTATAGTTTGGAAGAAGCTGTCCGAGCATCATATCACCTTCATGGCGAGCTGTGCAGAGGAAGATAGCCCCTGCAAACAAATATAAATGTATTTGTATAGGTACTGCTGTTACAAACTTATAAGATTACGTTTTTTAACCAGCCATGTTTACCTTGTTCAGTTTCACCGCCAACTACATAGGTATTCACGGAGTCCTTCTTAAATGTGGTCCATTTAAGCGTATTGGAGGTGACGACCTGCTTCATCTTGGCGTTGTATAACCCAGCCCTAATCTCTGCGGCGGCTGTGACAGCTAATGTAGCCGTCAATAGGACCACCCACCAACCACTGAGGCAATTTCTGTTTTTCTTCATCGTATTTTCTGCAATAAAAATATAAACATAAATTACAGTGGTAGATGCACAAACTTTTTTTTCCAAATAATGCTCAAATTGTCAGGGGTTACTGTTTTATTTCATGCCCTTCAAAAATATGTAATTTCCATTAATCATACTAATATTATAGAGAGGAAAACTTTGTTTGTTTGATTGTAATGAATAGGCCCCGAAACTACTGAACCGATTAGAAAAATTATTTCACTGTTGGGAAGCTACACTATCCCCGGGTGACATAGGCTATATTATATTTAAAAAAAAATTAGGGATCCTTAGGGACTAAAACTCCAATAATGTAACCGTAATGTACCCGTGCGAAACCGGGGCGGGCCGCTATAATGTTATATAGGTGAGACAAAAGTACGTATGTGATAAGTATACTATAGCTATCAATATCCGTATTAAAAGAGTTATAGTATAAGTTAATCAATTTCCAACAATTTGAAATTATGATAATAGATATATCATTATTAATTATAAGTATATCACAATATCGATGTTACAAAGCAATAATATTATAATAATATTTCGGTTGATACAATGAATGTAATGTTACTTGTCACCTAAGTTAAACAAAAGAAAATTGAAGACGCTGACTGAGCCTTTGCTTGCGAGGCTTTTGCTCCATGGAAAGATATTTATAAAATACTAGCTGTGCCCCGCGACTTCATCCGCGTAGTATTGGATTATTGGGTTAAAAAGTATCCTATATGTTAATCCCGGTTATAATCTATCTGTGTTCCAAATTTCATCCAAATCCGTTCAGTAGTTTTTGCGTGAAGGAGTAACAAACATACATACATACATACATACATACATACATACATACATACATCCAGACTCACAAACTTTCGCATTTATAATATTAGTAGGATCTACACTGAATAAGTTATCAGAAATTCATATTTTGAGGTATAGATAAACCTAAAACTAATTTATGTAGTTTCTTTTTCTATTTTCCATAATTGCGTGAAGAGCTCTACCTAAGCCCCTGTTCAAAAATTTCGTAATATTCGCTTGACCCTTCTGTAATAAAATTTTGCCCCGACCCCTAAGTTAATCGAGATGCCTTGGTATATTATATATATAAGTCGTCGTTTTCCCCTGTTTATTTCGTTTTATAAATGACATTAAACAAGTTAGGTACGACTTTATTTTTATTTAACTTTGAATAACAATGCAAACATGATGCCGTCTAAACAAGCTGTGGCGGGGTGCTTCGATCGCTCGGAAACTCAATTTTCCTGGCAAAGTTACAGAGGGTTATTCGCTTCAAGTTATGTGGCTCTCGGCAGTGTTGATAGGCGAGATAGGTTCTTATATTAAATGTTGTTTATGCGCGTTTAAATCTTCTCATAATTGTATGTAGAAAAAAATAGTTCTTGAAAAATATTGACTATCATATATCATATATTAAAATGTACATAAAGTATATTTAAAAGCTTTTACAATTAAAATATGATAGGCAATATTTTCCAAAAACTATTTTTTATCTAAACTGGAGTTGCTTGACAGAAGGAACACGGCAGACAGTTGGGATGCATGGTTTTAAGACTTTAGACGCCTAGTGGCAATCGATAAAATACGGTGCAGGTGAAAACTATCATCACTGTGTCTACATACACATTGAACACAACAATTTTCCCTATGACACGACAAGGACGTGGCGGTATATACAACATACTATTTGGCAATGACCTCAATTTTGTTATATAGACAAAAATGCGAACATAGTCGTTATGTCATGTTTAATAGAAGCTAAATTACAAGTCCGTTCGTAACGTAGTACCAGTATAATCCAAGGCTAGCGAGTCTGTTTGTTAAGTATTTTATAATAATAGGCAGTCACCATGATGCCTTATAAGCTCCAAAAATAAATATAGGTACTTAAATGATTTTCTTATTATGTATGGATTGATACTGACACATTATTATTTTGTGTCTTTTAGATGCCTTAGTTGAGATTAAAGACTCAATTTGGACATATACAGGTTGAAACATAAAGGGTATACTTTTTTTTTTCAAAACTTTAGTTTGTAATTCTAAAACTATCAGCTTTGGAGGAAACTTGAACGACAAACGGTGTTATAGGACTACAGTTGTTGACAGATTTCACAAGTCTACAAAACCTTTAGTACTTCAACTGTCCCACAAAGCCGATAGTTTTAGATTCACAAAGTTTAGTTGCAAAAAAATAGTATACCCCTTATGTTTCATCTAGTACCTATTTTTAAATAAAATAAAATTGGGGATTATTTATCCATCACTTTACTTGCAGGCATCTTGATGTGGATACTCTAATGAAACATTATGATTTATTATTTGACTACGGTGTATAGGAACGAAATACCTTTTACCTACAGTTGAATCCCATTCCATTATTAACTCCAAAGCTACAAATTGACGTTATCTACTACTTAAGTATATATTTATACCTTATACGTACTTATTTTAAAACTACTACATATACTTAATGTTAATAAAGGGTGCAGTGCCATAGTTGACTTAACAATAAATCATTGTTAGGGCCGCTATAAATTCAGTAAATTCAATTAAATCAGTTCAATTGGAGTTTGACACGGTCAATTTTGTGTGACATAAATTCGAACACCCCATGCGTTTGTTATTTGATCAAGTTGTGATTTATCGTTTCTCAAATCGGGATGTAGAGTCATGGACAACCTTTATTTTGAGATGTGATACGCATTTTTTAATTAATTGAAGAATATACCTATTGGTTTTGAAATATTCTTAGAACTGAACCTGAATTTCTTAATTTATTAGAGTGTACACAACTCCTTGACAGAGCAAGCGATAATAATAAACAAAGTAGAATATTATTTTAAGGTCTTTAGAATTTAAAATATACTCCCCATTCATCATCATCATCATCATCACCTTGCCCTTATCCCACACTAGGTGGGGTCGGCGCAGCACGTTCTCTTCTTCCATTCAAGCCTATCATCCGTCATCTCTACACTCACTCCCTTTTCGGTCATACCCTCTTCCACGCAGTTCATCCACGTCTTTTTAGGACGTCCCCTACCCCGACTACCGCTCACTCTCATACTCATCGTCTTTTTGACCACATGATCATCCTCTTTTCGCATAACATGTCCATACCACGCTAACCTTCCGCTCTTTATTTTCTCTGTCACCGGCGCTACTTTCAGGCTTCCCCTTATATACTCATTTCTAATTTTATCCATCCTTGTTACACCACACATCCATTTCAACATTTTTACATATACTCCCCATTATCAAATGTTATATATTTATTTATTTTTCCAGCAGCTTCGTTAGAGTAGATATTATTTCTGGATGTCGACAACAGCGTTACCAACCGGGTCTAACTATACCTGAACCATCAAGATGACACAATGAGTAAAAAAAACATCAAAATCGGTAACGCTATATAGGAGGAGAATAATTACAAACGCATCCACAGGAATTTCATACGTAAAAATGAAAGATTAACTGTCAGTAAACCTAATGCTGAGTATACATATTAAAAATGTTTATTTGGATACAAAATACACATTATCCCTTATATCTCTCTAATAAATATAAAATATTTGACTTTGTTGCCATTTACGCTGCCGGTGCGGCTGAGCGAAACGAATCATGCCTTTGTGTCAGTGCACGCACCGTAACTGAACGAAACTTTTGTACCCGCCAATATGACACCTAACACAATTGATTAACAGATTTCACTATACATACACCATGCACGACGAACTAAGCTAGGCTTACAGAATTTATGCATACCCGTTTAGAAAAATATCAATGACGTCCAACCAATTTATAAAGTTGTCCAAAATTAGGAACATATTTATGGGTATTAGTGATGTAACGAATGTTGGATTTTTGACATTCGCGAATGCGAATGCGAATGCGAATATTTGGCTTCAACATTCGCGAATGCGAATGCGAATGCGAATGTTGACTTTTAAATAAAAAAACCCTAAATTGAAAATAAAAAAACTTTTTTTATATAAAAATAAAAAAAAATTTAAACGACTTCTTAAATTACAAAAGAGCTGATAATTTTCAAACGGTTGAATCGATTTTCGTGAAACATAGCTAAGAACACTCTCGATCAGAACACCTTTCTAAAAAAGAAACAAAATTAAAATCGGATCATTTGTTTGGGCGCTACGATGCCACAGACAGACACAAATACACATGTGAAACTTATAACACGCCTATTTCTCGGAGGTTAATAAAGAGCGCGCAAAACGTTAGACTGGATTGACATTTCGTGTCGGCCGAACATAGCCGAACCCATAGGTTGAAAGAACGAAGTTAGTCACATAAAGTTAATTCGAAGAGATTTGTTTTGATTTGAGGGTAGTTTAGTATTATTTCATTAATCAAATTTATTTTATATTCATATTTTATTGAGTTTAATATTTTAATTAGACTAACAAGAGCAATTACAAACTTAATTGAAAAAAAGACCTAGAGAATTGCAGGATGAATGAAAAGTAAAACAACATGGCGCGCCGTGAGTTTTTAGGGTTCCGTAGTCAAACTCGGAACCCTTATAGTTTCGGCACGTCCGTCTGCAATCACAGTAATTTTATACAGAGACTATTAGGGCAAAAATACTGCAAACTAGACAAAAAATTTAGTTTAGGTACCGCTAAATAACTGTTATTAAATTTTAAAAGCAAAGTTATTCCATTGTACCTCCCGTACTTAAGAAAGGGGAGTAAAGAAAAATGTTTACACACCCCCTCGATTGAGGTATTGTTCAGTAAGTATTTTAAAACTATTTGATGGTTTCATTGACAGTTTTTCAATATTCATTTCCGTTTACGAAATATTGAGCTTCATTGGCCTTTTTTACTTAAGTAGCAAGATTCATCCTTTAAATTAAAACCACATTATAAATGGTTTATTATAGGAAATAAATAGTTATTTACTATTCAAAATCAATAGGTATCAGTAATTAAAAAAAATCTAAATTGAGTCTCAAACCATGCACCACTGATTGTGCACCCAGTCTAATCACAACTTAATTATTTGAATTAAAAATCCTTATAAGAATTTTTATCAGTCCAATAAGAAAATATAAGTTTATGTCACTTTTGCTGAAGATGTCTATGATTTTTTTTTTTTTTTTTTTTTTTTTTTTTTTTTTTTTTTTTTTTTTGAATTGACTATATGTTGTTGGCCAGAGTGGCCATAACAACTTCACCCGGACAGAGGGCGAGCGCAAGTGCGCTCCAGCCAGAGGGGCAGGGGGGCAGCTAGCTCAAGGGCGCCACAAGGGACACGACCTCGGCTTGGGCCGCTGCCAGGAGAGGTGGCGAGGGTAAATCTACCACCGGATCGGAACGCGACCTCGACTGAGAAGATCGATGTCTATGATGCCGGTATCATAAATTTAGTAACAGAATTTCTTACTATTTTATTTAAAAAGGTGACTAATAGTTAATTAATTTCGCAGAAATTAGGTTACGTGAGCCGTCGTATTCGATGTTTCATTATCAATAAGAAAAACATCACTTTTATTTTATGAGTTCCGTAGTATCGAAAAGTGGCGGGATGTCTACAGAACTCTAGAGTATGCGTAGTCTGACATGCATTTGGATGGTTATATTTATCTATGGGTCTGGCAAAGCCGGTAACAATTATTATATTATTTGAAATATAATAAATCGAATGTTTATAATATGTTTTATTTACAATGAAATTGAATGTGAAAGAAATTTATTTAAATAGTTAATGTATTTATGTATAATATTTTAATAAACATCGTTTATTTGTTGTTTTAAATGTTTACTATTGTAAGGATAACTCTTTACTAAGATTTAAAAAAAATGTAAAGTCAATAGCTCTAGTGCGTAATAAGCTGCTTTATGAACTTAAAAGCGGTGCAATAAGGGCCACGCTATGAGCAAGTTTGTTTCAATAATATATAATTCCTACTAGTTGTTAAAATTCCACATCCGTCTATAGATAATTTCCTTTTTGTTTTTCAAAAACATTCGCCAAACATTCGCATAGATTCTTGCGAATGCGAATGCGAATGCGAATGTCAAAAAATATGCGAATATTCGCGAATGCGAATGCGAATGCGAATATTCGTAACATCACTAATGGGTATCTTCAATATTGAAATAGCAGTATATTCACTTTTGTTGGTAAAATTTACATTATCACACTTCCCCTCTAAAATTAAAGGTGATAAGGCGTGTGGAAGGGAAGCAGGAAGCTCAGACAATTACTCAGCGGGAGCTTTAATGAGTCGATTTAAACGCCCCATACGGTCCTTCCGACACAACACAATACCTTATCTCGGTGTGTTTTCTAACAAGTCTCGATGCGACGAGGGGAAGACAATGCTTCAAACATAACAAGGAAATCTCCCGTCTGAGTAATCGCACTTTGCTAAACTATTATCCTATTCACTCGTTTTGTTTGATAGTGGTATCTAGCGTAGAATTGCTTTTCATTACCAAATTCATGTTCTACGTATTTAAAATAAGTCTTCTGTATCAAATTAATTCTGGGTAACAAATTATCGTACGTCGTTATAGTAAAAGATTAGCACCGGTGGAACGTGTAAAATGGTTTTTGGCAATGATTTCGCAAATAAAATGTATTATATTTTAACGATGACATCACGTTGGTCAAAGGCAAACTTGTATTAGTATTGTGGGTAATCAAATTTTACGATTGGGTAACGTGACGACTGCTGCACCGTGCGAGGTCATATTCTATGAATACAACCGTATAACTACCATCATACCTAATTGTGAATGTACCTTCATCAATGTCAATGTTATTGGATCTGCAAGCGAGAAATATTCTCCCTCTTCACGAACTCTATTAACCCAATTTGGGGTTTTAAAAGGAATGAAATTGTATTTTCTTCCTTCAATATCTGTTCGTCTCCTGTTCGTGTGTAATTCTATTACCATATTTGAAAGAAACCTCTTGTTCCAGACTAATTGAGATATTGTGGGCTTGATCGTGCTTGTTTGTTTGATTGTGATGACATAATGCTTACAATTTTAATGTATTTCTTGTAAAGGTTGACATAGGTACCTAACCATTTCGAAAGAAATATAAAATATGTTGTCCTCTAAATAAAGTAATTTCTTGCCATAACACATTGTTTTGTCAAGGGCTTTTTACATTCTCAATTGAATCGTTGTAGGTTAAAAAATGCCGAGGCCAATTTAATTATTATTCTTAAAAAGTTAAAACTTAGCAAACATTTACAATCACTTAAACAGTTCATTAAATACAGATTGCGTTGAATCGCTCTCTACGTAATATTGTATCTATCAGTTAGCTACGTATGTACTTGAGATGGCACTTAGTTTATCTTTAGTTCCGACGATTCATTGTACCCACAGAGAACATTAATCAACGTACTATTAACTGCAAAAGGGTCACGAGGCTCAACTTTGTCTTTATGACTCATTTAAGTAAAAATAGCATCGTACTTAGATCTAAACGTTTATTATTAATAGGATATTTATTTACCTACAAATTTTATGAAAAGTTTAAGTATGCTAATAGCATACACAAAACAACCTCAGAGCTTTCAAATGAACAACAAAATAACAAATGTGTCAGTATTCAATCGCTTTATGTTCTTAACTTATTGCAAGTAGTAAAGCTGCTAGCAATAGCTTATACTCAGTAATCGCATTACCCACTTGCAATCGATAAAACTAGACAGGATTACTGTCGGTTACAGAAAATTGCTCTCTTTAACCTACATAGGATAGATAAATAAAATTGTAGTCGAAACCATTTAATAGAAGCGATTTATTTGTTTTGTTTATCTATTTTTTTACATTCAAAAGGAATACCTTAAAAGTATCTAGCTCTATTATAAGTTCGTGGAAAGTTATTTGTGTAAAGGTCGCTTAAGGTTACTGAACCTTGCACTCATTAATTTTAACCATGTTATTATTATATCTTCAATGGTATTGATTGAAGTACTGAAGCCGAAAATTGTATCGTGAAATATTTTAGGAATTGACGCATTAACGCGTATGCTCTAAACAAGCGTTATTTCCTATTGTTGAACTGACTGCGCGAAACAGCGTTAAGCTTTTAACCCACTTGTATGTTGCCGCTTACAATGCAAATATTCCGTTAACGTCATCACAAGCAGACGCAGGCTGTATCCGTATCGAACATCGTGCTAATTAAATTACTAAACTACCGTTCATACAGTTTACAATTTTCTGTAATTTCGCCGCTAACATTGAAGAAATTATTACTCTAACGGTGCATAAACTTAGGTATGTTACGAACTCTATCTTCATATAGCTTAACCACTGCACTGGAATTACCGTTAGACTATGAATGACGCCAACGTGAGCTTTGTAATTTGTAATCTTCCATAATGTAAAAAAAAAGTTTCTAGCGGACTTGAGATATTCTTATTAACTTTTCAATTTCGTCATGCGGTTCGCTCATATTTTCCATTAACCCAAAATAGCACAAAGCCGTTAACGATCCAATATTTTTACGAAATAAATGTCTATACATTAGACAGTACCTATGCGATGAGTACTATTTCCGCATTGGGCCTTTCACTTGTTATGATCTGTATCGTTTTAGTAAATAAAATACATATACGTGAATAATAATGAGCCAGTGAGAAGTTAGGCGGTTCTCTTTGGAAGCAATCATCTCGATAATAGCTTCGTTATCAGACGCTACTTGGAAATTAGGTCTGCTTATTATCAGATCGGTTGATTGCCTGTTAGTGAAAGTCAGCAAGTACCTAAACTATCAGTAGGTCACGTCTGATGCTGATACAGCCTTTTTATTATGTTCGTGTTACGTTCTACATTAACTGTACTCCATCATTGACACTTGATTGTCATCATCAATTTTGTAACGCGCTCTTCTAGTTTTTTTTGTTTTCTTGATCTTACTGTGGAAACGAAACTCGCTGGTTATATTTTTTTTTGTTTTAACGTGAAAGCTGCTTACTGTAAAACACCTTTACTAAAATTTATTCGATAAGTTAAGGACGGTAATTTTTAAATGTAAGTTAACGGCACATACTGAACAATGCGATGTACTCTGTCGGCGACCGGTGATATGAGTTTTTGCGGCGGCACAAATTGCTCTCCCGGGCGCCATAGTATCTCATGTACCGCTGCTCAATAAATCATTGTTAACTGTTCCCACTTTTCAGTGTTTCCGGGAATTGACCGTGGTATTCATAAGTTATTTTATTTCGTTGGCTATGTCCTGTGTTGAAATCTTGTCACATTGAGATACTATTATGCTTGTAAGATCGTTATCAATCGCCTGGCGTCTGCCTATCAGTGACTTGGCGGGTTTTGCGGGCCGCTGCGCGTGCGCGCTGTTGCATGAACCAGCTGATAGCGTGGGAACAACCTTATGCATAAAGACCGCGTTCCCCGTTTGTACACTATGACCACAGAAGTATATACCAGATAATATACTTCATGGCGCCTCTGATTTCAATCTAATAAGATATGCTATCATATTGAATTGGCTTTGAAAGTGAAGAAAAAGAGTATGATATTAAAATAAAATTGATAAACAATTTTCTTTTTTGTTACTAAGTTTTTTTTTAAGTTTCCTAGAATACCTAGTTTTTTTGTTTAAGTTTCCTAGAATACTAAATGATCGATTGAATAAATACCGAATATAACAAATTCCGATCAAACTATGGACTTTCGTATTGACAAAGCGCGCCTGTTCGCGAGTGGCGCCGCGGCTCTGACTCACAAACCAACACAAGGCAATACTCGTGCATCTCTTCAAAGCTCTAAAACAATAGGATGCGGGCCTCCGAGGCTTGTTGACGAAGTCGCCTTGAGCTCGTAGACGTAGTTGACAACACAATTAAGTGAGTATTGTTCAATGAGCGGCAATCAAATGGATCAAAACTCTTTTGCCATACGTAGACATAATATTTAGAACAAATACTTCTATATAAGCATTTTTGCCTAATAATAGCAAACGTCTTTCGTAACAGGTAGAGCTTTTATAAAAAATGTTGTTTTTTTTGTATGTAACTTTAGTTGTGGTTCTCTTTCTTATAGCACTGGGATATTTTCATAAATGGACCTTAATGCAGTTCATATTGCGTATATGAAAGAGGTTAATGATCCGTCTAGTAGAGTCGTTGCTACTACGGCTTGTTCACATTCGTCACGCGACGGCCTGATCGCGCCCTACATGCACCGCTCGTACATTCCATTACCTTTATAGAGGTCATTGAAAGTAGATACACTAACTGAATTGTGTTTTTTGCTCATAATAATGGTTCATGAAACAGTTAACTTCCGCCGGTTTCAATAATGAATGAGATAGTTCCGTTGCGCCGGACGGTGTTGTTCGCATTGGACAACTTAACGCCACAAAGCAAAAGCATGACGGTGTTGCGAAATGTTCGATGTTACGAGTAGAAGCGCCAAACATCATGTTTAATCATAATTATGGTTAAATCCAGGAAGTTATTTCCGTCTCCAGATTGTATAATTTGTAAAAAATGGAATTAACTCAATCTACCACGGCAGCTTCGCACGCAACCTATTTGCTATATTAAATTCCACTTTTTTTTTTTTCTTTTTTTTTGAATTGACTATAATGTTGTTGGCCAGAGTGGCAAGTGCGCTCCAGCCAGAGGGGCAGGGGGGCAGCTAGCTCAAGGGCGCCACAAGGGACACGAACTCGGCTTGGGCCGCTGCCAGGAGAGGTGGGTAAATCTACCACCGGATCGGTACGCACCACCGGATCGGAACGCGAAAAAAAAAAAAAAAAAAAAAAAAAACACTTTCCCTCGTTGATACATTTATTAAGTGGATACGCTTACTCGTACTATTTAGCACGTCATCGTCCGTAGTCGTCGTGAAAATAAATTAAGTACAGTTTATCCTAGACAAAGTTAGACCATAAATCAAGAGGCAAATGCTAATTAACACCATCTCCGATAGAGCGGGTACTCGGTATCATCGCGCCTCCCGCCAGGGCCGATGCTTAGAGGAAGGTAGCAATTTGCTATGTCTACTGTGGCTAAATAAACGAAACGAATGAAATATGTATTCTTCCAATAGCAAAATAGTGTAGTTGCAATCGGGAAGATTAGTTCTGGTCGTTATTATATAGTTTAGGTTTTAAAAGCCTTTTGAAATGTACTTACTTATCTATCGATAACTCACTTTGGACGTTTGTGTTGTGTGATGGTGTGACCAAAACTAAGCAAACATTGTTAAACGACAACTTTTAGAACACTCACATGTGTACGCTACGATGAAACCAGTTTCTTTACGTAATGTTTGAGCGGCAAATAGAAATAATTAGTCTTTGATGTTTTAACATGTTAAAAAGATCCTGCATTGAAACTAAAGGGTAGCAAAAAAGTCTATCCAAACTCTTTAAATCTGCGAGCATTAGAATGGATGAAAACCGACACCTCAATTGCTGATGATCATTCATATTGATTACAGCAATTTGTTGAGCCCGTGTGAGACAAGTCGTTGTCCATTTTAGAACGCGTTGCGGTCGACCGTCCGCAACACATTTATGTATTTGATCTCTGTAAGATATTATTATTCATAAAAAGAGTGATACAATCTGACTTGTATACGCACTTATTAAAAGTAAACAAGCGATATGAAAATATTTTTAATACTTTCAAAAATTTCTTATTTACATTTCCATAGCATCACACTGGCTATCAATGATGCCTATTCTCTAAACTAAAAGGTCAAATTGATTGGTTTCATGACGTCTATCAACCGTAAGCATCGATCACACCGATTTAACTAAACTGAGATTTCCTCAATATATATTCATTCTAACGAAGAAACTTGTCATAGTTGTGCAAAATAATGATTCACGACTGGGGGTATTATATAATGAAGTGCAAAAGGCGGATGCCGGAATGAAGGATGACAATCTGCGCCTCCCCACGATTTGCTCTACAACGAGCAACAAGGTCGCCGTCTGATTGTCAGTAATAGTCGCACTTATCATACGACGCATTGGCCCAATTTTAGTTGCACTTTTTGGATGTAGAAAATCCGAAATTTTCTGATCAACCAACAAGCGCCTCTTGCTAATTATAAAAATACTTGAAAATGTATTCTGTGTGAGGAAGGAATTAACGAAGCAATGCCTAGAAGGCAATACTGAGACAAGGAGGACATTTTTTCAGAAAAGCGTTCTGTAATTTCCCTATTAAAGATGTAAGGAACAATCCTGACGACAACGTTAGTCACGTAGCTCGCGATCCAGATCCGGCACTTGTTTGATACTGAGAGTTCAATTGTAATACGTCCTGACTCCTCACAGGATGGCTGTGGCAACACTCGAACATGCTCGTCGAAACTAAATTTAGAACGTTGACGGCATCGCCGAAACATTCCATTGAATTGACAATTTCGTTTGGTTTTTACGCTGAGTAAGTGCAGTCTTGGGCGTGAGGGAAAGATTGGGGCTTTATATAGCATAGTGTGATGTATTAATTAATACATGCATACATCGGTAGTCCGGTAATTTATGTATTGAAAACTCGACGTCAACCTTTTCGAATTGGGTTTGTAATATAATAATTACCTCTATTTTCAGAAGACTATTTTATGTCCCAGTTATGTAATAATTGGAGTTGTTGCACCAGTTCTGTAACAACGAGAAATTGTGTTATTACTTGGAAGTTTTGTGTTTTTTTTCAAATGTAGTTTCAAATGTATATACAAAGAGCGTATGTACGTAAAAATGTAGATACAAGGAGCTTCATTGTTGGTTGTTTTCGTTCATTCAATTCTGATGTAAGACTGCCCTCAATTACTTGTGTGTACGCAACAGACAATTTAAAAACGACGTCTTGTTAAACACTGTTAAGGTTATCAATAAATAAATACTATCGTTGCGAACATGAGCTTATCCATTCAACTACTATGAAATATACATTTTTTACAATAGTAGATATGTTTAATCTAATCGTGTCTTCAATAACTAACTGCACAAAATTACTCACACTCTCATCTAACACTACACTGTGGTACTGCTAGTTATTGGCAAGTATTTTACTTCGTAAAATAATAACGATCGTCGCTATAAAATAACGGCTATAACTGTAACGTTCTATGGTCACGAAGAAGGACTTATCTTTGCGATAAAAATAACTTTGTAAGTAATTGCAGTAAAGTAGAGACAGCTGCCTATCTATTATGCATTGTGTCTTTTTGCAACAGATGCAAGTGGAACAGCTGCTAACACTACTGCAGTATTCTTATTGTCATTACTACTGCCCAGATTAGTTACGATAACTGAATAAGTGTTCAAATGCCTATTCATAAATACCTCACTTCTTATTGACTAGCTGTAATATGCTAATGGTCGTAACCGCAAAGCCGTCAATAGTAAACACGCGGTTAACCATGACATTGAAGCAAAAATAAAGAGACGCCGGTGCCGGTCCTCAGTAGAATACATTAATGAGATTATCGCCATATTAACATTTTGGAAAAATCCTTGATTATGCTACAATCTGCAAGAATGAGTCATGTTGTATCTTCAAGTGCGTTTTATAATGCAGTTGTTATGCGGCGCTGGGTCGGCCTTCGCCACGGCAACGGTCCCATTGTCTGCGACTCCTACAATGAACACTTCGAAACCAGATACCAGCGTCTTGTGTCTCTTGTCTCCAGTTTAGTAATTACAGCGTGCGCAGGAAGTATTTAATTTATGCGGCAACGATAAACTATGGACATGACAGCGTTCAAGGCGTATGTGCCATGCGGTGATCCAAAACCTTTTGTGATCGATTTGCCAATTAATTTGGGGATTAGCTGACATCCGCAGGATGCGGCATTATAGGGTTCATTCATCCGTTAGGTATGCGAAACCAACATCCGAAATTTGTTTGGTTACTTGAAAAGCTTTTCCGTCAAACTTACGGACAACTAAATTTCTTATTATACTTTATTTGGAACTGGAAAGATTATCAGGGATTTAAATTTACTTTATTTAATACTACAAAGTAATAGGTATGTGGTTTACACTAGAACGATTTAACCAAATCATCCTAGGGTTTACACTATCGTTCTGCAAAATAGCTGAGTTAACCGCAAGAACGCACAAGGATGCTGGAATTTCCAATAGAGAGAGGGGACCCGATGGACAGGCAATTGTCTTGACAGGGGTCAAATAACCAAAGCGACAAGGGACCAGGTACACCATCACATTTATTTTCACAGCTACCAAATATAAGGTTTTGAAGCTAATTGTTAGCATTTGATTTTTTCCGAAAAATTCTTCTTTCGCTCCATATTTACTTACCATCTTTATTATAAACTTGTTACTTTACTATATTAAGTTGACACTTTGATCATTCTCATCTATTGGAGTATTTCGGTACTGCAAAATCATCTTGATATAGCGGCAATTTGTTGAACTGCTGTTTTTACATTTTATCTGACCCGCCTTTGTAATATATTTTATATCTTTTGACGTGCGATATGGCTGTTCTGCCAGCCCGCCCCTACACTCCCGATTCTAAATTGCCTGACAAAATCTCACATCCCTTTGTGCAATAGAGTTATTATTACGGGTCGTTGATTTGATGAGGATCCTTTTGAAGAATAATATTATATGTAACGATAGACCTTTAACCATAAAACTCGACAGCTAACCATAATAAAAAAAACATGAGATCTTCGAGATTTATCCATCAAAAAAGAAAAAATTTTGTTAAAGAACCTAAGAATTGGTACTTCGAAAGAATGTCTATAGATCAATGCCATAGATATTTCGTTATTTGTGTGTGTGTGTGTATAGAAAAAAATCAAAGAGCACCTATAAATAACAGCCTTATCCACTCTTGGCGAGCAGTAAATGCCGGGTCTGTATAGGTCGTTCCCAGATGAGGGTGGGGGTGTGTAACTGCGTAGTTTCCTCTGTTGCTATGGCGACGCCCCCCACGTGGCCCGACATTTTCGCAACCTGTCTCTGAATTAGCAGACTGAAAACATGGGCCATGATCTTATAAGCTATCCTCAAAAGCTATCGATTACAAAATACTGGGCGTTTTAAATCGCAGTGCAATAGGTACCTTTTACGTTCTACATTATAGTTTAAATCATCTCAGACGAGTGGGTGGTTAAATTGTTTCTTATGATATTATGAAATGTATTACATTTAAATTGATAATCGCACTTCCCCTATTTGTATCTCATACCATTAGGATATTTCATAATACTTTTATTTAAATGGTTCCTCTCGTGTGGGGTGCTACTGAGGTCGCACCCTAGTCTAATTGCATTTTATTTATTCAAGACATTATACTACTGCCGAGCGTTTACAAAGAAAAAAACATACGCGGGGGTGCGTTGATGGCTTTATGTTGCTCATTAGTTGTTCCTATGCAAAGGTTTGTGTAAGCAATGATACATTTAGGTAATAATACATACTAAAAATGCAATTAACAATTTTTTTTTTGTTGCGGTAGACCCTAGGATATGCCACACAGATTTATATACATAGTACCTACTTACAAAGTTTAGTATGTAAATTAAGTACCTACACATTGTTATAATATTTTTTCATATATACGCATGTTGTTATTGTCAACGAGAGTGTCGACTTTTAATTGATGTAATCCGACAGAGATTTCCGAAAAAGATTTCATTAATCTCTTCGCCAGCATTAAGGGCTCCCTGCGGATAAACTGCTCTGATGAACGATTAGAAAGCAATTCGGTTAGAGATTCAAATTGGATTCAATTTCCAGATAATCCCACTTTATGGTCTGATAGACACGGACACTGATTTCTCTGTTTTATCAGTATGATCACTGGTTACTGAATCGAGTGAACAAATAGATTATCTAATTTAAGCTTTTGATATCATAATATGAATTGGATTATTATATTTTCATTATTGACGTCAGCATTACCCATGATTTATTTTATTTTTGTGTCTGATGTAAACGTCGATAAATTGACCTATACTGAACCGAAATAAGTATTTATCAGCTTCCTTGCGCCAGACTCGGAATTTATCTGAATAGGCAGGTAATCGTATACTCAACAAGCTTGATAAAAGTCAGATGGTAACGATTTTTATGTAACAAATAGATGCTGATTTAAAATTCAATCGATATCTTTTACCTCCATATATATTTATTACAAACAGGGTTGCGGGAATGCTTGATGCGGGGGAAAATGTTAATGTTTTCAGTACTTCCCTGACAGCAGTAGGGTGTTCGTCTGATTTTATCATAATTGCTGATCACAGCGAAACTGTGCAGACATCGTAATGTCTAAGTAGATCCCTTATCTCTTGTACAACAATTTCATCGTCGTCTTCACCTTCTTTGCAATGTAATATTGAAATAGTGTCCGATAAATTATGTCTTACGGTTTTCCCAACGTGTTCTGAAAACTAATCAATGAGTACGAAGAATTCAAGCTTGTTCACAATGGTTCCGGTTATGTTAATATAAACGACCATGCTCGCTCTATGAATGTTAAATTTTAATATGTTATGTCTATATTTTTTTTGCGGTTCCTTTTGTAGCTTTATTTTGTGATATGATATCAATTATCGTTGCTTGCTAGATTCAGGACCTCCAATTGCACTCAAACACCAATTATTATTACTGTGCATAACATCAAGTTTGTATATAATACCCGATGGCTGTTAACTTTGCTTTTATATGGGCCGGGCTTTCAAACTTTGTATTAATTACTGCCGAGCAACTTCGCCCGCTCAACAAATGGTTCGGGTAATAAACATTGTGCAATAATCTCTCACTAATTAAGTTCCTTGAGTTAGGGCACGAACTTGTTTCAGATAGATGTATTTGTATACTCACTGAAATATATTATACTACCTATATTTTATAATTAACTTTCTGCGAAACATCGTAGGTATTCTGATTTGAATCGTAGACACATTCCATCGGATTGA
The DNA here is from genome assembly GCA_905147325.1 of Notodonta dromedarius. Taxonomy (NCBI): domain Eukaryota; kingdom Metazoa; phylum Arthropoda; class Insecta; order Lepidoptera; family Notodontidae; genus Notodonta; species Notodonta dromedarius. Next base: position 10,409,125 of record LR990159.1, on the reverse strand, counting down.
TGTCATTCCACTAAAACCTATCCTTTTTTAACTTCGGCACCGAATGGCATTTTATTCAGACTCAAATTACGGCAAATGGACCAAGTTTCGTTCCCCCAGTGACAAAGTTTTACGCTTTGTAAACAGACCGCGGCGGGGCGGCGCGGGCACAGTTTGCCGTTTGCATATGAAATGCTGTTAGCGGGCCGGTGCGGGGATTAAGTCATACGCGCGTTATACTTATATGAGTACTTTTATACGCACGTTTGTTGAGAGTAATGACTCATATAAGGTACATTAATGCAATTCGTGGTACCTACCAATAGTTACTACGAATTACTCACAAATCCAATGCGTCATTTCCCAATCTCTCTGTGAGTCAAAGTCTTGTTAAGATGAATGAATCAGTGGGTTTCGATCGAAATTGTTAATCAAAAGAGTTTATGGTTTATGCACTAAGGTGAAGCATAATACGCGTAGATGCATTGTCATTGATAATGATAACGGTTGTATTTATATGAAAGTGTCGGTTCGTTGACCGAAGCGCGATGTTGAGTCATCCGTCATTCTTGTGACATCTTCTGTTCTGCGTATACTTGCAAAAATCCGTTCCCAGTTGGCGTCGAGACGCGGTCAAGACGCAAATCAACCGACTCACTCCTCGGTCACGTACCTATGTGAGATAACGTTTTAAATTCTTGACGAATGCGCTGCTCACACGCAAACATACCTTGTTATTCTTTGTTTGGACACTCAACGTATTCCTCTCCAAAACTTGACGAATAGAGCTTAATTGTGCTCCGAGTTAAGTGCTCCAGTTATTAATCTCTATTCGGTAGGAAAGAAACAAAGCATGGTATTGAATATTCATTAATGAACGCCATAATAACGAAAGGATTCAAGGGCCCTGCATTCCATGCGGTGAGAGCGTTTAACAGCTTTGTTAGCCTCAGAGTGAATGGTTCCGGGGTCCGATAATTTACCGCAGGAGTCTAACCTTAAAACGAGCACTCGTAATAAATAAAGTAAGTATAAAGAGAATGAGTGTGGCTGCTCACGCGTTGAGTTCATTGCTTGCGTTTTTTGTTACACCAAAACTTGAATCTACTAAATTGAATAGCTTCGTGCGGTAACCAACTCTGATAATAGGTACAGAGCAAGTAGGTAGATGATTAAATAAAAATTACAAGTATAAATGCTTAAAACGTCTTGGTCACCTAGTTATTCAAAATACCCAGTTAACGCACATGGAAGTTGACTAGGAGGTCCTGACCTTTATCCAGGTTTCAAAGCGAGCATGTAGAAAATTTCCGTGATTATTTTTTGGCATTTTATTGATACTAACAGTCGTCGACAATACTCATAATTCTTAATATTGCATATGAAAATTAACTAGCTATGTTATTCGTTGACCCTGACGTGTATAAAATTCAGATCAATAAATATTTTGTTGTTCATGATTAATTATATTCCATATTAAAGCATCAAACAAAACCGTATGGACTTCTCGATGTTTATACAAATATAAATAGATTATTATTTTTCCTTTCATTAATTCTGAAATGACGTGTAAACGATTACGAAGCAAGGTCGCATTGTCATTAATTTCCGCGGTCATTTTAACGCAATGGGACCGGCATAACATGTTTGTATGAGTTCATATCTGTTGGATCGCAATAAAAAATAACAATATTACCTATCACGAAAAGAAAAATAATTCACTCTTCGCTTCGAATTCAATTAAGTAGGCAACTACATGTTGAGCGATATTTATATTAAAATCTACTTGACCAAATTACTCAAATCTTTAAAGCCCAACATAGGTTTACCGGGATTCCAAACCTTCTCATCCCTGAGAGGAGTAAAGGCTTGATTACAAAATTATTTTCTAGAACATAATGCAAAACAACTCTATTATTCAATTTAATAATAAACGTTGCGGTTAAAGTGAGATTAGGTAGTATGTATTTCAGGCCCAGTTACCTAGTTACATTTATGTAAGTATATCAGTAAACCACTTTTCTCCCCTAGATCTATACAATATATTACCTATACCTATTACAGCAGTAGATTTAATTTCCAGAAAGAAATATTTATTTGTATCGAATCTCACTGCGATGTCGATGCAGTCCCAGTAACTTGTCTACTCTTTGGGCAGGTGTGGTAATGGTAATAGAAGACGGATGATCGGTGGACCATGCACTAACGAGAGTCTCACTTCAAGTGCAACGGATATTTGATATATTGAAACCGAATATCTTCAATCTCATAGTATTGAATTTATTCGATAAATTGATACATACGCACGTCTATTTATAATTAGAGTGATTGCGTTTATATAAATAACAATATTGATATCAAAGGGCCGTAGTACGTATCATTATAAAAAGGTATGGCGTAATAATAATGCCAGTCGTAACAATAAAATCGTAGAGTTTATTGCGACCGACCGGCGGGCTGCGTGCAATCGGCTATCGAAGCTCAAGTGGACCATTTTTACGATCCCTACACCGTGTTTAAACAAATAAATCATTTCACCTACTTGGGGTTTCATAACAATTGTGATTGATGTCCTCATTGGCAACATGAACGGCAAAAGAGTTCTTCATACTACTAACAGACATCATAGATCGTGTTCTTTGTTTGAAAACAAAGGGTAAAGTTTACTGTTGTCTAGAGCATCCTCTTCTGAAGTAACATGCGGTAGCTTCAAGTACAAGTGTCGTCGAGTGCTTGTTCAACATGTCTCCCGTGAAGATGTTGCGACAAGACCTGCCACTTCTGTTTATCCTACTGCATGCGCATACGGACAAAGACGAGAATCAAAAACACCGCAATGTTTAAAGTGTGACAATTTAAATTCGCTTCTCATAACTTTGCATTGTTTTAGCAATTTTGGCCATGATACTAAACATGTCATAATACTTGTTTGGTTGGGAAAAAATAAATCCTACTAATATTATAAATGCGAAAGTTTGTGAGTGTGGATGTATGTATGTATGTATGTATGTATGTTTGTTACTCCTTCACGCAAAAACTACTGAACGGATTTGGATGAAATTTGGAACACAGATAGATTATAACCGGGATTAACATATAGGATACTTTTTAACCCAATAATCCAATACTACGCGGATGAAGTCGCGGGGCACAGCTAGTTGTTTATATTTTTGTAGTAGAAACTCTCAATTCAACTATTTCCAATCGTGGACGTAGGACTTTTTCGCCACTTTATTTATAAGGCACTAATTTTTGATTTGGGTATCATATTTATTCTTCCCTCGAAATTAATACCTATTATTATATTATTGTAAAATATGCTGATCGTGCGTGTAGCGTTCCGAGTTCGTGACTAGGGAATATAATAAATAAATACTCATGTAATCTTAACACGTCTACAATAACTATGTCGTCACTATTATTAATTTGTTCTTGAAATCTGTCACGGTTTACTCATATAGGTATGTTTTTCGTCCTCGCATATCTTGAATGTTTTATTCGGTGCTGGTAAATCTTTCCATCAACGTCGCTCAACACAATCACAATCAAGAGAGACCTCTTCGTAACGGAGCGAATTCAAAATCGTGTACCGTTATAGTTTAGTGTTCGCTGGCTGCAGGCTCCTGTTGAATATCTGAAAAGCTTTAAGCTAAAAACTTCGAGTGCTTTTGTTATATTAAACTACTCGCTTTTTATATCTGTTACGTGGAGTGACTCGTGAGTTTGGGGTTTTTTAAATTATTTTATCTTAAAATTGTACGTAACATTCGTTGCTTAAAGGAATTGATGGTAAATTTGCTGTTTTGATCCTCGACAGATTTACAGTTCTCTTGGTTTTTTTGGAATTGTTGCTCCTCATGTTGCAACGTCAGCAATGGGTAACGGAAGACCCCAGTTCTCACTTCATAATTAGTGCCTCGTACCGTTACACCGCCGTTGTCCGCTTCAATACTCTACCGGTTATTTTCCTTTGTGCATTCTTAATGGAAGCTTCTCAAATTGTTTGCTTTAATTTGATGTTCCACCAACATAATTGCACTGCAATCGTGTATTAATGTTTGTGTTCTCCAACGTGTTGGTAGTTAGGGTAAGACTGAAACTATACAGAATTTAACGCATATTTTTGAATTGAATATGTCCACTATGTCCAGCATTGAATGGTAAGTGCATTGTATGACAAGGGTATTATGCTATTATCCGCAGGTGCCCGACATAATTTGCTGGTTTGTGTGCAAGAAAGCTATGTCAAGTGGTAATGTAAACACAAGTTTCGACCTTAATAACTTGTAATTGCTATTAATTTGACATTAAGGGCTCCATTACACTAGTTTGTTTGAATATGTAATTGAATACAATGTTTAACCGTTAGTAAACGGTGCGCCCTCTAAAAGGGACCGCCGCGGCGGCGCCGGAAGTGTATCACTGTGAAACTGCATCGGCTTCCTGAATTTTAATTAAAGTTATTTCGCATTAGTTAAACTTTGGAAAGTTAATTTTAATGTTATCGCGTAATTTGTAAAAGAAGGACCTCCAGTTATTTAGTTTGCAGTAGCAATGCCAAAGCTCTTATACGCCAAGGTCATTTCAGTCGTTTGGCCGCCCGGGCGAGCCTGGCATTCAACCTTGAATAGGAATTTCCTAACTTTGCGCGGTGCCTTTTTTATTTATATATATTCATAAGATGGGCTGACATGAGATTATTATAAATCAATAAGAAAAGGAAATCTCATTGAAATCCATTAGAATCACATATATCTCTGTCTCCGAATTCTTTGTTTGGTATATATTTTGGTTCTTCGGTACAATATTATTAAACAAGAATGCTTAATTCACTCATAGGTGGATATTCAATGTCGTTACTAGTATCTCACCATATTCGACGATAATAATACACCATAATGTTTATTATAATGAAGCCGACATCCACGTGCGTATATTTCGGAATATTTGTTTCTGACTCGTTGATCTACAATCGTTAGAATTTCATACATAATGTTTTATTTATGTGAGTTGAAGATATATATTATCTTAAAACCATGATCAATCATTGAAATTCCAATCGCACGCATACCTTTATCATTTGCTTCTCCATCAAAAGTATGTGAGCTTGAATCATTTTAGACGTTTTGGAGATTTTGATGCTGGCTTCAATTTTGTTGTTATCCAAAATATGAATTGATATCAAAAACCTATCCATACAAAAGACTAGGTTTGCGTTGATATTTATTAATGAAGTATTCTTACGTGAAACAAATTATATACATACTACCTACTACAATTTGTTATGTAAAGTCAAAAACTTCTCAGCCAGCTATCGAAGGAAGTACTACAAGTTTCCTGTACATTTTCGTCATTGTCAAGGACATTACATTTGTGGTCTACCGAGGAAATGGGATTATTTTCGGGCGGATATTAAATTATAGCCCGTGAGTGCCGGATTACGCGGTGCGGGTTCTATTGTGGTCACCATTTTACGACCCAATTATCCATCATGAAGAATGAATTAAGGTTTAGTATCGGTGATATTAAAATGGACATACCGGCGTGCCTATAAAATTCTCAACCTTTCACTTATAAAGGAGCGAACAGCTATTAACATTTCCTTTCAATGTTGTAACAAGACAATAAAATACCCATTTCATTTGTAATTATGCGTGGACACAGCACGTGGATGCGCACGCGCCGGAAGCTCATGATGGTCGATACTTGCCTGACATTGTTTTGTCGTAGACACCTGCCGCGTCCAATCATGCGGAGAATTCATAATGGCTAGTTTAGGAGGTAGATACTTCCGAATATCCACTTGACAGTAAATTTTAACTAATATACGTATTTTAAGATTATTTACTTAACATCCCATTACAAATATACTCCAGTGCTATTAGAAAAGCTCAATAAGAAGCGTCCGCGCATGTTTATTTAATTTCCTCGCGGTGACCGCGCGCGATAACCGCTTGTTGGTTCAGTGTGAGTAATTAATTTTACCGAGGAACTTACTTAACGACTCTCGACATGTTCGCAATTACAGCCTGAATGATACTCGATGCAATAAACGCATCGCTCTCGGTGAAATTATTTGCATTTGTGCGTCACTCACGCGTCAATTAATGTTAAACAGCTATTTTTGGAACAAATAGGTACCTATATTATGATTTTAACACAGCAGCGTAAAAATAACGGAGACGCAGACCAAACAAAAATATTTTATTTTTGTGTCGTTTGTGAAGGTTACTAGCTAAACGTGTCTCACAGCTGACACCAGCGGTTCTATAAAAATCATTTGAATCGATGTCGGAACCGTATTCGGACATTTTTAATAGTACTTCACTGCCTTTAATCGGGTTATGTTTCAAAACAACTACCAGTAAAATAGGTAGGTAATTAATAGGTAAATAATTGTCAAAAATAAATAACAAGAAATTTTCGAATCCGTTTCCGATATCGATTCCAATGATTTTGAATAGCTCCGATGGTACCTACGCACGTTCAGAACTCGCTCACAAATCTCAGCGATCGATTGTTCCAGTGGCCGTGAACTCGAACCTCCTCTCGCACGACGTTTGAGTTTCACAGAAAGCACACGGCACAAGTCAAATAACATCACGTTCTGGCGTCGACGGAATCAATAACAATGAACACTTTTAAGCCTAAACCATTTACGCACTATTTATTGGTTATAGTGCAATCCGTGCGTAAAACATGTATTATGGACATAATAATATGAACCTGTGGCAAAATTACCACTATTCATGAAGTAGAAACCCACTGGAGCCGCATATGCCGCCGCCTTCGTCTGGCGCCTGGGGTAAAAGTTGTACACTCACTGAATGGGGACCACATTGCGTTTCACGTTGCGTCATATATGTTAGAGGCAGACGCATCTCGACCGCTTTTTACGCGGGTGAGAACTGTCTCGCACAACTTTCAACATCCGTAAGTAGGCAAACGTGGAGACACTAGCACCACTAGCATACAACTACTTTGTATTTGTTTTTCTCTTATCTTAATTTCAAGCCATGTTTATGAAACCTTATTATATTGATCAGCGATATCAAAGTTACCATATTGGCCGCTATTTGCGACCCAATATAACAAGGAATAGCTATGTTCCGAAAGAAAAGGAGCAGCTGCATCTGAGTCCCCTCGCTCTAATCATTGTTCGACCAAAGGGTCGTCTGAAATAGGGAGCAATAGCCGCGCTACAAAAAAGGCTATTATAAAAGAACGCATCCAGGTACCCCCCGCACGATTCCATACGCAACGTTATCCTATTGCCAGGTGATCGATTTTAGAAAGCATAGGTAGATGATTTGATCTCTGCGATGTGGATAATTCGGGATTCTTAAATACGAGATGGAAAGATGAAATAAATTTAACATTTTGTTTGAATATAAAAATATTACTAATTTACTTTATACTATCTTAACATATTTACTTCTAAAGTTAGCATAATGTTGTGTGATGATAAATTATGATCACAGATACATTTGGGTAGAGACCCAGCTGCTTCTATTCATCTGTCCCCGGGGGTCTTCTCATAACAAAGTTCACCGACAAATAATAATATCTCATAGCTGATATGTTGGTGAAAGCGGCGGGCATGCAATAACAGCAAATAACTCGCTATGCGAACAATGTTTGTGCAATGCGGACTTGTTCAACTATGACGATGACGTTACCGCAGTACTGTTCATCTGTTAATTGAAATTCATTGATTCATACCACAGACCTCAGGTACGTTTACGCTATCGAACTGAATTCGTTGTGAGCATTCACATTAAGCACTAGCTGTGTAAGCTAGTGCTAATTACTATTCGATGCCTGATTGATTGAAGCGTCGGAGTCATTATCTGCATAAATATTCCCATTAATTTTACTTTCATTTAGTTCATTTTCAACTTATCTATTACTACAATTGTTGCTTGTGGCAAGATGAGTTGTTGAACAAACAACAATAGGCAATACATTAAAGTTTATTTTTTGTAGATGGTACGCAAAGCGTCCACGTCCGTCTAATTAACATATTTAGATTACGCTTGTTGTTGCTGTGTTTGAATTTAAAAGTTGTTTATAACTACTTTTTTACTAGTTGATAAAACAGAATAACGTTGTATTAAAAAGTTGGATTGTACTGGTACCGCCACCAGTGAGTGTGCTTACTATATGTATCTAGTGAACCTATTATAAATTGTGATAGGTATATAAATGACAGAAGTAGATATCTCATGGATACCTAATACGTATATAATATGTATAATAAAATATAACCCCGTCAAGTAGATCAGTGTGTAGTTGGTCCCCTTGATGTCCGTCAGACAGCTATTGGAAGTGCATTAAGCTATTAGTAAACAGTTAGTGCGTTCCGAGCAAAAAGGGGGTTCTCCGATACGTGAGAGGCTTTGAAGCTCGAATTTACCACATATTTGGTTACAGTTTGCTTTCCTTTTACGTACATACTTGCACACAAGTAAATAGGATAAACAACATTGAAGTAAACAACTCAGGTCTCAATGTCGGGCGAGCATGGCATTGAACACCAACGCATTTTTGTGATGTTACCATTTACGGCGACGCATAAATCAAAATTAAGGTACTTCGACCTGTTAACAAGCCATAACACTAATTTATATTGTTAGCTATGACATAACTGCGGGTGAGTGATTACGTAACTTGCTCATGCGTATACTATTTGTGTCGATTTTAAGCACTATCTTTGGATTTGGTGACCATGTGCTAAGGTCATAGAGGTCATCATCGAGCTTGTTCCGCCAAGATCAGGGCCACGAGGTCGCCGGCCGAGCGTGTTTGTTCCACGCATCACTGATCGGTTTGTTCATGTCAACATTTTTTTTATTCACTCCCTTGGTCGTTTCTGGTGGTGATGTCATCTCCTTATCTTTAAAATATGTAGAGGAACTGCAGCAAATTTGGAATACTGCAGGTAAGTTGGAATACCTTGCATACCGAATTATTATAAGTGCCATCTGTGTTTTCTTCTTGTAAACTTATTTTCACACGCCATACGGAGCTAATGAGCTCTAAAAACCGACCGCCATCTTGACATTCCGGCTGCCAGCCGTGTCGTAGAAGCGACACGTCAAATTTCAAACTTTTTTCGGTAAGAAAGCAATCATTGATAATCATTTACTATATACATAAAATCTTTATTGTAATTATTTAAACTAATAAGCGACCTTTTTAGTTAATGGTTTTACTTTTATTTTGTTATTATTTCTGAAATTAAAAATGTGATATGAAATTTTAGGTTAGGCTGTCATGTTGTTAATTTGGAATACCGAAATTGAATATAATTTGGGATATTCCAAATTTTATGCACATTTTTGTAAGAAGATATCAATTCTTGTTTTTTTTTTAGAAATGTCTACATCCTACAAATACAGCAAAAGAAAGAAGTGGGAGAAGGAGGATATGTCCGCTGCGATTATCGCTGTTCGAGAAAAGAGAATGGGATACTTGAAGGCAGCTAAACACTTTAACGTTCCCAGGTCTACCCTCTTTAGATTTGTTAATGATAATGACTCCTCGACTGAATCTGTAATGAATAAAGTTATTGGTCGAAGGCCAGTTTTGGGTACAGATATTGAAAACATGCTGGTTGAGTACATATTAACAATGGAGAATAAATTTTATGGACTGACCAGAATGGATTTGCGTCGGTTGGCATATCAATTAGCTATAAAAAATAATATTCAAAACGCTTTTAAGGACGGATTTGCTGGAAGATACTGGCTGAAGGGATTTTTAAAACGACATAAGGAAATTTTGTCCATAAGACAGCCAACTGCAACTTCTCAAGCAAGGGCCAATGGATTCACTAAAGAAAGAGTGGACGAGTTCTACGATAATCTTGACAAAATCCAGGCTGATAAGCCTTTCCCTGCTGCGCGCATATTCAACGTTGATGAGAGTGGTCTCTCTATAGTTCAGAGTAAAATTCCAAAGATCATTGCGCGCAAAGGGAAAAAACAAATTGGAGCAATGACATCAGCAGAAAGAGGGTCTTTAATAACTATTGTCATCTGCATGAGTCCCGCAGGAATATTTGTCCCTCCTATGGTAATTTTCCCTCGAAAAAATATGTCGGAGGCTTTGATGAGGGGAGCTCCAGTTGGTTCCATAGGAAGAGCTCATCCATCTGGATGGATTCAAACTAATTTATTTACCCAATGGTTTCAACATTTCGTTGAATATGTAAAGCCGACAGAAGCATCACCAGCGCTTTGATTCTTGATGGCCATTATAGTCACACCAAAAATATAGAATTGATAGATCTAGCGAAACAGAATTATGTGACAATTCTATCTTTGCCACCTCATTGCACGCACAAAATTCAACCCCTTGATCGTACTTTCATGGGTCCTTTAAAATGTTACTACAGTGAAGAAGTCAGGGTGTTTCTCCGGGAACATAACAGACCTGTAACACCATATGATGTTGTTGAGCTATTTGGGAGAGCCTACATCAAGTGCCAAACCGCCGAAATTGCTGCAAATGGTTTTAAAATTGGTGGAATATATCCATTTAATAGAAATATATTTACTGAAGCTGATTTCATAGCCGCTGCTGCTGATGTTTCAGAGGATGAAAACCCTCAAACGAGTCCAAACCCGCTCGACTCACCCGTGGCCACTTTTCGGCGATTGGAGAATTTCGATGAAGCTCAACCAGGGCCATCAGGAATCCAATCAATAGTTACTCCCTCTCAAATTTCTCCCGTGCCAATAGTAAAAAAGAGAACGAGCAATAGAGGCCGTAAGCCAGCAAAATCCGCAATAAGTTCCCCTTATAAGAAAGACCTTGAGAATGCACAATTTAAAAAGTCGGGAAAGGCGAAGAAAGCACAGAAAAAAAATGTTAAAGGAAAAAGCAAGAAGAATGTAACAAAAACCACAAATGAGAGAAGTATTACAGAAAGTGAGTCATCAGATTCAAATCCTGTTATCTATGGAAATTATTCAGACTCATCCGACGATATAGCAATGAGAAATGAGTCTGCAGTCCCAACTGATGAGGATGCCGAGTGTTTTTTCTGTAATGGAAAATATAGTGAGGATAAAAGGGGTGAAGAATGGGTAAAGTGCTTAATTTGTGAATTGTGGGTTCACGGAGATTGTGGTGGTTATGAATCTGGTATTTATATATGTGATTACTGCAAGAATTAATGACTAATAAAAACAGTAATTTAAGTTCATATTTAACACTGATCTGTGATTATTGTGACTGATTATTACTTAATAATTATATTAGTATAAGCTATTTTGTTATAAAAATGATTAACAAGAGAACTGAAAACTATAAAACTGTTACAAAAATAAGAAATTTATTAGATAGTAAGGAAAAGTGTAAGCAATGTCAAAGAAAAAAAGGTGATCATAATTTGGAATACTATATTCCAAATTATCTGCACCATAAGTCAAATGAAGCTTTTGAAGTATTTTAGGTTAATTTAAATTTTGATAATGTTCTAAGTTTTCGTTTTGTTTTATTCTTTTTATTATTAAAGTTTAATAATTTTCTAACCATTTGATGTATTTTTTATTGGGCTAAGCCATTTTCTTCTCTACTTATTCCCGAAAAACAAACCAGTATTCCAAATTTGCTGCAGTTCCTCTACTCAATTCGCCCCGATGGTCCATTAATTAGAATTTCAAATTTTATTTCAGGCAACTTCCTTCTGTCGGTATTGATATCGTTGAATAAAAAATAGTTGCAAAGTACCTACCTACTTCCATCTATTACGTCAGTAGGTATAGGTACATACAACCAATATCTCCGGACATAGCTGTGTAATTGTTACGTGCTGGTAAAAGTATCTCCTACGTGTTTGCAGGCGACTTGAGTAGATTACACGGTTCGTTCGATTTAATAGTCGGAAAATAGCACCCTCTCAATATATTCCACCAGCATTTAATCGCAGTGTAATTCGCCGCTTCAACATCGCGAGCTCGATGTTTTCCCTCGGCACTGCAAACGGTTGGATACACCTCGTGTTTGCTAACCTATTTCGTAAGACGTAAGTTTCAAAGATATTCAATAAACTCAAGAAACGAAGAATTCAAGTATATTTGTTGTACCAGACTTTGTAAGTCGTACTCAGGGGTGGCGTCGCGCGGGCGCGTATCGATCGCGCCGCCACCGCGCGGCCTGCATACGAATACGAGAATCGCCCTCCGTTCAGCCCCTTATCAACCACTTCCACCGACTAGAACCCAAGCTCTTCGTTACCGTCGTGACCTCGTTAATTGCTGTCACTGCTCGGCCCAGGCCGTAGTTTATTTTTTTTAGTTTTTCTTCGAAAGGGTTAAGTTATTAAGGAATTTCAAAATGGTACTTATCAATAAGCCCGTACGTTAATCAACTAGAGCAGGTGGTAAAGAGATTTAAAATTCGATATCGGTGTTGTATGTTCCAACGCTAATTAAAAGTCTCCTAGTTTACCCTGCGAGTGGGTAACGTGACCTCATTCCGTTGAAATTGGATGAACAACGTTTGCTTAGACCCAACGATGAGGTCACGGCTACCCTAATACGCCTGAATCTCTTACAATAATGTACTTGTAATACTAAAGTCAGTAGATAAAGCATGATACGCATGTACTTACTTGGAGAGCGCTGTAAAATTGTTTATAAACAGCTTTTCGTTTATGTTCCATTTTTAGTTCGTCGCAGATGTTACCTACCTACCTATGTAACGCTACCTGGAGTTGCGAAATTCCATCCAGGAACCAAGATACCTACTTTATTTCTTTCAAAAATATAAAACCATCTATCTAATTTACATATTTTCCTTGTCCGTCTTATAATACTGTCGGTGTTTTTCGCTTTACTTTTGCAACACGTAAACTTATATTTTGCGAGAACACCTAGGTACATATTATACGATCTAGTTTAATCAAACTCTTAGAAACTGCATACGTACATAACGTTCGGACGCCATATTTTAGCTATAACGTCTGTTTGGTATTTTCCTTGTCTTGGCCATTTAACTGAGTATATTGACGGAGCGCTTACCTCCCTAAAAAATTTAGCAATTTTCCAGCCGAAAACTCACCTACTTATTGCGTCGCAAAATGTCTCCGTGACGCTTGCACCCACCCGCCTAAGTAGGCCAGTCATGATGGGGGGGTTCGTTGATTTATTCTTGTGTAAATTTCATAACAGGGGCTAGATGTCAATATTACATTGATACTAATATATTACCCTAAAACGTTAAATAACAAGGATATATTATTGTTATTAATACCTACTCTAAAATCTTAAAACTTTTTCTATCCTTATGACAGCATCGTTCCATTTATTGAGACAATCATTTCTAATGATGATTGATCATTCAAGTACGCACTTAATTAAATTGAAACTCGTGATTCAGTTATACCGAATTAGTGATCTGCTTGGCACTAGAAGCTTATTTCCTACAAGTTCAATGAACTCTTAGTTAATTAATAATCCGTATGTATTGTATCGACACAGAAGTAGCAAGTAGGCTGATCGAGTAAGCGGAAATGGCTAACTAGAAGCGGAGGCAACTCGATGAAGTTAATTTATCCAGTGTTCTCCCAGGGCGCGTCATGTTAATATTTCGCAAAATTATCCGTTATTAATAGTTCAATTAAAGGCCCTTAGCTACAGATGTCACTTCGAAAGGAGTATCTCCAAAGTTTAAGTAGTTATTTAAAAAAACTAGAAAAAACGGAATGAGAGCATTGCCTCAGATCCAGCTAAATTAGTGCGATAAGTGTAGATATAACCTACATGCAATGTTTATTTTAATATGTGGACGGACAGTGTCCCGGTGACTTTCTCGGTAGAATGGATTCGCAGATCGATACGCCGCCGCCAATTGGTCGGTGTCGCGCCAACAGAGGGTTCAACACTAGCATTTGAAAACTGTTGCTATGTTTACTATTGTTACGACCGTAGCGAACGAACTCACAGAATACGAATATTATGGACTTGTAAAATAAGTTTGTAACAATAAAGATATGCTTTAATTCACTCCAATACATGGTAAGAATGTTTTTGCCATATATTCTAAGAATTCCGCTTGCCGGATTGCAACACAATGTGAATTCCACAAATGTGTTGTATTGACATCACACGTGGAATCACAGCTGCAACTCACGAAAAAAAGTTGTGAGCATTTAAACAAATTTGTTATGTGTAACGTACTAGGATCGAAATCAAACGTGTAAATAGTTAATTTAAAGTTCTTCTTCCTTCTAATTTCTACTGCATCTTGGTAGGTTCAATCATTTAGATATTTCATTAAAATTACCAATATAATCTCTACCTAATCAATATCTAGTACCTTATTAATTACTGATCTTTCTTGTGTTATCATATTTCATAAGAAAATTCTCCCCATAAACATTCCTAAAGACCGTTTTATTAAATCATTTTCTTCTAAGTCAGGTAACGATAATACATCATACGCTGTAAAATTGTAAACGAAGCAGGCAACAATGTAAGATGGACGATCTTATGTTGAGTATCCTACCTAATCTTTTTTAATATTAGACATTGTTTTGTCGATTAAACTTACGATTACATAAGTGTATCCCAGTAAACCGGTTTAAGAAACGTGTCAGGAGGAGCCTCTCACGAGTGCTCAAGTTAGGTTGGTATAAACGTTTCAAACGCTTGCGGTATTGGTTCTACGAAATAAAATGTAAGAGTAAAGGTTTAAAGGTTGGCAAAGGTCAGGTGTATTTCCAAAATCTACTATGTAGGTAACCTGGGTGGCCCAAAAATATTCGCATGGTTTATACCTAAATTCTTAAAAAACTGAAGAAATAACATTTCGAATGCATGCTTATGGGTAGAAAATATTTAATAAATTAAATAGGTATACTTTACCTGTTGGAAAAATACAATAGTCGTCAATAAAACCTGGACGAGCTGTCAAGCCTCTAAGAAAATTCACAGAATTCGCGGTTTTTCGTACACATTACACTAAAACTTGGTTTCTCTCAGGCACTTCGGAGTTAATATCCGGGTATGAACTCCACGGTTAATTAATGAACAGTCGACAAGTGGGATAATATCGCTTCGGTTAAATGTAGTAAAGTGGCGGCACGGAGCTCTGGTAGGGATACCGCCGCAGTGCGGAGACTCCGATGGACTGACGGGTTCGTTCGTTCGGCGGGCGGAGGCCGGCGACCATGCTCGAATGACGCGCGGCGGCGCAGCGGCTGCGGCGCCCCGCTACAGCGTGGCTGTTCCACCGCCGGCCGCCGCCACCGCCGTCGCCGCCGGTCGCGGTGGCGGCGCACAACCGGAACGGGCGGACAGCGGCACGTTAGACTTGAAAAACAAAAGCTAACGCTTTGTATTGTAATTTTGCCATAATTGATTTGGGTTGTATAGCAAGGATTAAGGATGACGTTCCGACCTGTTGAAATTAATTGGAGTACCTACCTACCTAGGTGTAGACTAGGTGTGTGTACCCTTTAGGAGAATACACAAATCGTAATGAGTTACTCACTGCAAAATACATGTCAGACATGTAAGTTGCTTGGTAGGTACTAGGTAGGTACCTAATCTTTAAAATAGGATTCCCCATTGTACCTACCTATCATCTTAGAAATATTTATGTATAAAGAAGTTGAGGATCATATTATAGGGCAAGGAAAATAGAGATGTACTTATGTAGTGAGTAAGTAGATAGGTACCTAGTGAAGTATTTCGGAGGTAACCTACCTAAAACAAGTAATAAAGATAATTAAAATCTCTTTATGAATATTTAACGGCATTATTTCATAAAGTGTAGAGACCAAGGTTAGGATTTCATCGTTTCAGCTCATGTAAGGAATAAATTTATTCGTAACACTTTATTCATGAATTTAATTCCTAAATGAAATTCCTGCTAAAATAATTACTTTGGCGGCAGGCCGACACTCGCCACTCGGCCGCCCCGGGGCGGGACACGGATTGACATGTCACAATGTCGGCTTTACCAACCCATTTTTAATTTATGTTCCACTTAGGTCAGTTGTATTTAAGCATACCTACATACCAACTAGGAAGATACGACTGTACGATATATTAATACACAGGTAATAATTATTTTTTTTCTGATGAATTATGGGCGTAGGCGTTAGGACTACGAATAAAAGATACACGGAGAGTTTGAGTTAGCTACTCGACACTAGATGGCGAGAATCCTATTATAAATAACTAGCTGGCTTTTCTGTAACTCGCGCCATCTATTGGTTTTACCAAATATCGGTGGAACAGCAAATCTGCCTCTAGGAGACATACGTAATATCTACAGAATGAAAATATGTAGGTTTATAATAATCACTGTTATCTGAAAAAAAGTGATGTCACAGTGATCTGTCTAGAGATGAAATATCTTTCATAATCATCATTTTTAATCACAACATCATCGTCGAAACGCTTCCAAATTTTTGTCGGTTGTGCGTGACATAATGCGACGTACGTCAACATTATTCATATAAGGGCCGTAAATAATACGTTGATGATAAGCGTTAAAAACAGTTATGGTCGCAGAAAAATCGGAATCGTAGTGACAAGACAAAATCCCAGTGGTGTGATAAAGATAATCGGTGATTTTATTTATTGGAACTGGAACGGTACCTAGTCACATTGATGAATCCACTAAGGTACGTTACTACGGGCGCCATTACATGTCACATCGCTTGCTTTGTTCGATTGCTATTAGTCTTCTAATATTGACGATTACGAAGGAAATTACTTGTGTCAAATAAATAGCGCGCAAATTTAATTTTTACAGTGATCTAGGTACATATTGTACCGACTTATATTAAGGTAAGTAGGTGAACATAACTCAAAATATTATATTTCAATGCTATTCACACAAAAATATTTAGATAATAATTGATATTTTGTTTTAATTCGATACTTTTATTATTGTTTCTAATATAAAACTTAGTTTATTTGAACAATCAGATGGCACCACCTCGCCGGATCTTGCGGCAGCAGGTGGAGATCATGCTGGATGTGCTGGAGGAAAACAAAGAAATGGGCATAGGGCTGCAGCCCGGGCCGCCGGTGTCCCAGGAAGGCACGCGCGCGAAGTGGGCCAGACTCGGCAAGCAGCTCAATGCCGTACCTTCAGGCACTAAGAAAACACCTGACGAATGGAAAAAGGTTAGTACCTATATTAAGTATATCGGTATAAGTACTACCTACCGAATGAGATAATAGGATACAGGTACTTAAGTACTTAATAATATAATTATACCTATTGGTGACATTTATTATGTGAGTCTACAATTAAGTAACCATTTAATGAGTATAATGTAAACATTCTATTAAACTTCAGTGGGTACTTATACCTTGGTGTTGTTTACATTACTTTTTACACATTGCTAGTAACATACTTATAGTTTATGAACATTTGCATTACTCATCTATTATAAGGTAGTCAGTTATTACAAATTTGTGATTTTATTTTTTCAGTACTGGTTTGAATGGCGTCACCGGTGTAGAAAAAAAGTTGCAAATATCCAAAAATACAAAACAGCCTCAGGTGGTAGTCACACATCACTGCAGCTCAATGATCTAGAAGCGAGAGTTTTGGAGCTCAGTGGTAAAGCCTATGTGGAAGCAGGCATGCCTTCTGCGACTCAACTCCACAACTCCCTGGCTGAAGAATCAGATTCTGAGTTACTGGAGGACATCAAGACAAAATCTACACCGGTCAGAGTTAAAGTAAAGCGATCTGTTACAAGCACATCCAGATCACCTACAGGTAAATTATAATAATAATACTTTAGCAGATATATGCTCAGAGTAATATTCATAATTGTTTCTTAAAGATATTATTTGATGTACATACTATTTTAATATTTCTCAACTACATACCTAGTCCTACTATTACAATGTGGATAAAACCTATTTCCACCCAATAAAAATAATTCTAAAAATCTAATTTACCCTATAAAATATGTCCTACAAAGAGCATAGATAGGTGGCCATTTGTAGAAGACAAGATTTTTTTAAGTGAATATATTATCTCCCTTTTTTTAGGCGGAGATCAACGCGCTATTTCGCCGCCACCTAGTTGGGCATTAGAGCTCGAAGATCGTAGAATAGCTGCTGAAGAACGAATGGCGGATGCTTTAGAGTCCATGGCCACCATCATGAAAGCTCAGGATGAGAGGCGGGAGGCACTCGAGGATAGAATATCGGACGCGCTGACAGCCATCGCCGGGACAGTGCAGGACCTGAACAGCGGCATTCAGGAGGCTGTGAAGACTTTACAGCAGTTGAGACCGCCCCAAGCCAACAGAGCTGATATTGAACAGGAAATGGTGTTCTTATAGAGAGTGCAGCCTTGGGTACAAGGCTTTTGTTTATAAAGTTGTGCAATATTTGCACATTAGGACTGATTTTGTAAATATATTGCCTAGTTTTGCAAATTTACATTAAGTATGTATAATACAATTGAATAAAATTATTACAAATAGAAAATATTATTTTGATTTCAAGCATAAGAGTGATCTTATATTTAGATTGTAAATTTCTTCTTTCAGCCATTATTTATACACTGCTGGATACAGGCATACAGGAGATTGTTTTGTGTCATTTTGCCTATATTTTAGGAAAATCATTCTAAAGAAAGAAAAATAAAATAAACCAAGGGAAAGAATCTCCTGTTGTGACCTCCTCCCTCCTGTATCTGCGCCTGACTGGGTACAATCAGTGCAAAGAGGTCCTAAACCATGCATAAACGATGATAAATGTGATGTCGGGCAGGCATGGAGGCGCTGGAGACGAGTATAAACTACTGGGAGGACGCGCTGGCGGCGTTCTCGCTGGGCGCGCGCGGCGGCGTGGCCGGCACGCTGGCGCTCACCTCGCCCGAGGAGGCCGAGTTCTGCCGCGAGATACAGGACCTGCTGCAGGACGCCTACCTCTTGCAGGTATCTATATACACCCACTATATTTCGTATTGTCATCGTGTACTCTAGAGACCTGATGTCACTATTGACGTGTTTACCAATGTGATTCTTTCAGAAAGTGCTAACGTCGGATAACTATTGATGTTGACTGTACCTACTTTTTATATAGGATTGTAATTATATATGTATATACTGAACACAGTGCAGTTACAGATAGTAGTAGTTCTTCGGTAGATCCTCTTTTAATATACCTACAAAAATATTAAAATGGTTTAACCCACACTTCTAAATACTAGCAACTGTGGTTCGACACTGCTCGGCGCATCGCTTCTGGCCGCTGCGAACTGAGTATGAATACTTCTAAGGTTATCTATATCCGGTGCTAGCGTGCGTTGAAAAAAATGACGAACGAATATTATTTGTGCAGGAAAGGTGCGAGCTGCTGTTCCTGGACCAGCGGTCGGTGCTGTTCCGGTCGGAGAGCGGCGGGGGCGCGGGCGCGGGCGGGGGGGCGGCGGCGGGCGCGGGGGAGGGCGCGGGGGGCGCGCGGCGCCGGCTCGTGTCGCACTCCACGTCGTCGCACGCGCACACGCGCCGCGAGCACCACTCCAGCGCAGAGTCCTTCGCCTCCGCAGAAGACCAGGTACTGCCGGCCAACGACATAAAACATTTTTTTTTCTTTAAATCTGAGAAAACGGCGACATTTTTTAAGTACTCGCTCAATAGGCGATTAACACCTTGTCTCCTTACACTCTCCCAATTTACAAGTAACTATCAACCTAAACATACATATAGGCGGTTTGTCCAATATTTTTTATCGAATTTACTTTACTTGAAATTGTTTTGTAGATAGCAGACCTACGAGACTTCGACGAGTTGACGGAGACGTTCCCGGAATTAGAAAATTTAGAGTTGTATCAAGGTGCTGTGAAGCAGTTGGACAACGGTATACCATATAGGTAGGTTCTATATTTATTGAAAATGTATTACCTATACATAATATAACTACTTGCACAAAATGGCGGTGATAGACCTGAGCCGAATCTCGAGCAATAAATTAAAAAAAATAGGGAGTAATGATTTATTATTTCGTTGTTCTGCTGGTTGCTCAGTTTTGCCACTGCCCTAAGTAATTATTTGTAGGAACTAGGAAACTAGTACACCTACTCAAAAATGAGCTAGTAATAGCAAATGGACTGATGTAAAAGTGATTCGCCATTATTAACACAATTGTGTCTTGGTCTACTTTTGTGCTCTCACGACCTCAAATGTAGGTAATATTTATTTGTTTATCAACAAGGGAAGTTTCAGCCCTATTAACACATTTTCGCTTGAATGGTATATGTATAGTTGCCATACGAAAATGACCTTAAAGCTCTCCAGGCAGTAATGACGCTTATGATTTCCAGAACCCTACGTACAGAAGTAGTGCAATGCGGCTCTGACGCGGAGTTCCTGTGCAAGCTGCAGTGCCTGCGGCGCGCCTTCCCGCTGGTGTTCGCGGACGCGGCCGCGTGGGCCTGGTTCGTGGACGCGGGCCGGCAAGTGCTCACCGACCTGCTGCTCTTCGCTGACAAGGTACCTTTACATTACATAGGGAAGTTGTCCATTCGACACACAGGACCTACAACCCACGCGAAAAAAGGATCCAAACCGGTGTCCTAACTCGGTTATTGTGCGAGTATTTTAATCAAACCCAAAAAAAGTTATCCTCTCAGATAAAATTAAAAATAAAGTTCTATCTATGTCGTTGACTATTTTGTGCTGTCAACAAATAGAGACTAATTTCGGTGTCAATGTCACAATGCCTATCAGCTCTCCTACTTCTTAAAGATTTTGTAGATTAGGGAATTTTGAGGTGACGGTTGATACACGTGTCAGAAAAAAATTAATTTAATTTTCATCTATTTTTGTTGATTTATCCATCTGGGTGTGTTGTGGTTGTATCTGTGTGGTGTTGGGTGGTTGGTGAGTGTTTGTTTTGTTTTTATATGTAATACCATAATATGGGTATTGTTCCGCCTGTCCCTCCTGTCCCTCCTGATAAACCGGCTGATCTAAGCCTCCCAGGATCCTCGGAAATTCTTCCATCTAAGTCATCCTCAAAAAAAAGGCCCCATGATACCGATAAAGAAAATCCATCCGATCTTAAAAAATCTTCCACAGCTCCGTCTGCTTCAGTGCAGCAGGTTTTTTCCAACCCTGCATTCTACGATAACTCAAAATTAAAATATAATATAACTGACAATGGCCCTTTCTTGGTTCATGTAACTAGAATGGAGCCGGATCTTTCGGCAGGCTTTTCTATTCGTCCTATTAAGCTGGGTCAACTTCTTTATCAAAATTCTGTTCCCGGTATTAAATCTGATGGCATTAAATCGGTTGGCCGCAACCGTATTGCCATAGAATTTAAATCTGCTGATGACGCAAAAATTTTTCTCGAAAACCCTCTTCTTGGATTACATAAATTTGCTGCTGTAATCCCAAAATTTCATTTTACCCGTATGGGGATAATAAAGGATGTTCCGGTTGAATGGTCGATGGAAGAGCTCTTTTTTGCATTGGAGTGTCCCCAAAATTGTGGACCAATTATAAAAACAAGACGTCTCAATAGAAAGTCTTTCCAAGATAACTCTCCAGTATGGATTCCAACACAAACAGTTGTAATCACATTTCAGGGTCAAGTATTACCATCGAGAGTATTCTGTTTTAACACCTCCCTGCCCGTTAGTATTTACCAGCTCCCTACAATACAATGCTTGGCTTGCTGCCGCTTTGGCCATGTCAAGGTGCAATGTCGCTCGAAACCCCGTTGCTTTCGTTGTGCTCAACAGCATTCAGGAGACAACTGTGAGGTGCCAGAGGTGGAGGCTACCTGTCTCTTTTGCTCAGGCTCTCATTTTGCATCCAACAGGGTTTGTCCTGAACACTCAAGACAAAAGTCAATTAAGATGGTCATGTCAGAAGACAATATTTCGTACACTGAGGCTGCCCAAAGGTATCCTACGATTTCCCGTAGACCTTTCTCTGATGTTGCCAAATCACAACCCTGGTCTCAGCCATCAACTTTCGCCAACTCGCCAATAACTTCCTCTCCTTCTCGTCCTACTGTCGTCCCAAACTCCTCAACAAGTTCATACAGAAAAACTGTATTTTTTGATCGTCGTCCAAGACCCTCTCCGGGTGTTTCTTACAATCATGAAGCCCATAATCATATTTCATCTACCCCTTCCTCTTCAATGCCTAATGGCAGTGCTATACATCTTTCCCAAGATACTTCTCCCAATGATAGTCTTATTGTGCTTCTATCAGATCTGCTTATAAACATTGTATACAAATTTAATGATGCCATACCGTACACCGTTTTGCAAAAGCTTCAGGATATGATTTCCATTATTGATAAAAATGCCCATCCATTGTCTCCTTCAATGGAATGCTAAAAGTATTAACCATAAAAAACATGTTATTCCTACGCTTGTTAATAAATACAATCCATCCATCTGCGCCATCTCTGAAACATGGCTGAGACCTGGAGCCCATTTTAGGGTTTCTGGGTTCTCCTGTCTCCGGGATGACAGGGATGATGGTTATGGTGGCTGTGCCCTTCTTGTTAAAAGAAATTTGTCTTTTTCTCAACTCTCCTTTCCAACTCACAGCTCCAATTTTAACGTTGTAGCTGTTAATGTGAACAATATGACTATTCTTTCAATTTATATCCCTCATCCTAATGCTTCTATTATCTCTGAATTATCTTCAATTTTTTCCGCCCTTCCTAGACCTGTCATTATTTTAGGCGACTTCAATTGCCACCACCCTATGTGGGGCTCCCACCTCTCATCTCCTAATTCTGTGGCTTTAGTTGACTTATTTGATTCCGAAAACCTTTGCCTGTTAAATGATGGATCTCCAACCCGCAGGGTCTCCCCAATCCAAAATTCTAGCCATGTTGATTTATCACTAGCTTCACCAAATTTGGCTTCTCTCTTATCTTGGAGTATTTTGTCTGAATCATATGGTAGTGACCATCTCCCCATTTTAATTTCATTTCCTCATTCATCAATTCCCAACCCTACTCCCCCTCCTCTATTAAAATACAGATTGGATTTAGCTGATTGGAATAGATACTCACTACTAGTTGATGAAAAAATTTCTTCTCCTGCGCCAGTTAACAATCAAAATTTTATAAATTCATATTCAGAGTTGATTATTGCTCTTTCTTCGGCTGCAAATGCTGCTATTCCAATTAAAAACACTTCATGTAATAAATTACCTTCTCCTCCCTGGTGGGACTCTGAATGTACATCTATTGTAAAACAACGTAAGGAGGCTGAGGCCAATTACTGTAGTAATATGAGTATGGTTAACTTTCTCTTGTTTAAACAAATTTCAGCTAAGTGTAACAAACTTCTATCAAGTAAAAAAAAACAGGGTTGGAAAGATTTTTGTGAAAACCTTTCCCCTCGTACTAATTCTTCTACTGTTTGGAAGAACATCAAACGCTTTCGTAGTGGTACATCCGGGAATTACAATATCTCCTCTAATGACACTTCTGCATGGTTAGAATCCTTTATGGATAAGTTAGCTCCTCCGTATGCCCCCTTCCATGACTGTTTTCCATCCCCTATCCCTGTTCCCTCTTCCTCTGATGAAATGGATGTGTTATTTTCTTTCGATGAACTATCTTGCGTTTTAAATAATCTTCAGGACTCTGCTCCTGGTATTGATGGAATCCCATATTCATTTATCTGCAAGGCATCTGACTCGACAAAGCGTTTCTTTTTAGATATTTTAAATCAGATCTTTTGCTCTGGGACCTTCCCTGTTCCCTGGAAAAATCAAATAATAATTCCAATTCTTAAACCTGGAAAGGATCCTAAAGAATCCTCTTCTTACAGACCTATTGCTCTATCTTCAGTTATGGCAAAGATATTTGAATACTTATTAAAAAACCGTTTAGAATATATGGTAGAAAACCAAGGCATTCTATCTAAGTCTCAGTTTGGATTTAGACGTGGGATGGGAACCTTAGACAGTTTAGCGCTATTAACCACGGATATAAGACTTGCTTTCTCTAGAAATGAAAATGTTGTAGGTGTATTTTTAGATATCAGCTCAGCTTATGATTCGGTTAATCTTTCAATTCTCAGGCAAACATTGCTTCATCTGTGTATTCCTGCGAGAATATCTATCGTCATTTGTAATCTTCTTATGGCTCGGGTGATTTCTGTTCGTCACCTAGGCTCTCTCCTACCTCCCCGATCGATCTGGAAGGGACTCCCTCAAGGATCTGTTCTGAGCCCAATATTATACAGCCTTTATACTCATGATCTGGATAAATCGGTTGATTCATTTTGTGATATATTACAATATGCCGATGACATCGCATTGTATGCCTCTTCGCCCTCCTTTGCGGATGCTTCTATCCAACTTAACACCGCCTTATCGTACCTTCATAGTTGGTTATCGGTTCATGATCTTTATTTATCTGCTGAAAAGAGTAATGTAATAGTTTTTTCCAGGAAAAAGTTAATCCCAAATTTAGATATTTGTTTTGTCGATCAACTTCTGCCAGTTAAAGATCAAATAAAATTCCTCGGAGTTATCCTTGACTCAAAATTAACAGGAGTGCCACATCTCCATTACATAGCTGATAAATGTGAAAAGTATGTTAATGTATTAAGGGCACTTTCTGGTGTCTGGTGGGGCTCTCACCCTTACTGCCAGAAATTGCTCTATAATGCAATTATTAGAAGTCTCTTCGATTATGGGACTTTTTTACTTGAACCGTGTAGTAAACTTGCCCTAGACACATTGGTGAAAATTCAGTCAAAGTGTCTTCGCATTGTTTCTGGCGCAATGAAATCATCCCCGACAAACGCCCTGCAAGTAGAATGCGTAGACCCTCCTCTACATTTGCGCAGGCAATATCTCTCTGACCGCTTTCTATATAATGCAATGCAGCTCTCACACCATCCACTGTCTTTTAAACTTAATTCACTCTCCCAACTCATTCTCACTTCTAAATACTGGTCCCATAAGGAGCCTCCATGCCTCATTATTAGTCATAAAAGCTTCACTGATCTACCGTATCCTGTTATCCAATTTGCAATAAACCCTGTCTTTCTGATCAAGTTTTACGCTCTTTTTTTCACCCCTCGAATAATTTTTAACTTTGGAATAGGTAAGGACCATTCATGCGCGAATCAACTTTTTAACTGTATCCTTAATGACAAATGGAATGACTGGCTTACTATTTACACAGACGGCTCTAAGGCGTCGCCTTCAGACTGTGTTGGGGCGGCTGTTTGGATCCCAAAATTTAAGATAATTTTGAGTTTTAAAACTCCGCCTTCTTCGTCAATTTTTTCAGCTGAGGTAATTGCTCTTTATCAAGCAGTATCCTATGTTGAATCCCACAATCTCAACAAATCAATCATCTTTTCTGACTCCTTAAGTTGTCTTCAGGATATATCTAAATTCCCCCTCCGATCTAAAAATATTTCCCCTTTAAACCTCAAAACGAAAGAATCTTTATATAAATGTCACTGTAGAGGAGTAGAGGTGGTACTGGCATGGATTCCCAGTCATAATGGCATCAAGGGTAATGAAATGGCAGATCTTTGTGCAAAACAGGCTATTATAGGTCTACCAGAATCTCATGGCATTAAAAAAATATAAAAAAATGTGATTTTCATATGGCAATGTCAATTGTCACCTGCCAAATCAAAGTACAAGGTTTGTCAACCGCTGTTGAGATTTTGTGATATCTTCTTGGCAATTTATTGTTTTTGTGAAAATGTCGAAAAAGCCACTTTGATCTCAAGCGAGAAATATTGTTTTCAATGTGTATCGTAAAATAAGGGAAGAAGAAGGCGTAAATCAAACTCAATCTTTGATTTTAAAGCGCGTCGTAGAGTTGACCGGTAAGTTGGACTGAGTTGTTTTGATACTTTTAGTTTATTTTATATTTATCTTACTTAATTATAGCTTCTTTATAGGGTTTTTCAGTACTACTATACGGCGAATCATAGGTGAGGGCACATCGAACGATGGTGTATTTTCCACGCCTGGTAAAAAGAGGAGAGCGGGGAAGAAGAAAATCAACTTGGACAGTTTCGATTTACAGTTGATAAGGAATAAAGTAAATGAATTTTATACAGTTCGGAAGGAAATTCCAACAGTAATGAAACTGTTAAAAATTCTTCGACAAGAAATTGATTTCAACGGAGGGAGAGAATCTCTGAGGTAAGAAAAATATTAAGTAATAATCCTTCTCACTCGTAAGACGAGGCCTGTGCCCTGCAGTGGGACGTACGAGTATTTAGACTGATGTTGATGTTGATGATTGACTAAGCTATCGTTTCAGTAACATGATAAATTTTATTATTTTTTACAGACATATACTTAAGGAGACAGGTTTTGAATATTTTAAATGCCAATCAAAAAGGATCATTTTGATCATTTTGTGTACGGAACTCAAGTAAGCGAACGAAAAGCAATTATACCAGTGACCTGAGCGATAATATTGGAATACTGCGAGTCTGCTAAGTGATTCGGAACGGTGCTTGTTGTGTGTAACTAGTCTTAGTGAACTAGTGTACTAGTAGTGAACTAGTACTGTGTATTTGTCGAGTTTGTGGAGAGCGAAATAAACCCTTTTTACACGTTTAACGGCATTAATTGTACCTACCCCTGTACGTGTACGTAACATTATAATAAATTAGTACATAAAGTAATATATGATTGGATTTATTTTTTTTGTCATATTTTCCTATGTTAAGAACCCGATGCATAACAACAATTTCATACACATACCTAGTATACTTTATGTTAATTAATGACTAAATATATAAATAAAAATTAAACAGTATCAAGATCGTTTAATCCAATTTCCCCAGTATTGCACACAACAAATTTTTATTTCCCCATTTGCCATGAGATTCTGGTAGACCTATACAATAGGATGCCTTTCTCATCTTAACTATTATACAGCAGATCTTCGTTCTCTTGCTAAACCTCGTCTATTTAATAAATGGAACTCTGTATGGCAACGTTCCAAAGTTATAAAGGGTAAACACTATGGAAAAATTCAATCGGACATCCCTGTGAAACCTTGGTTCTTTAAATCCCGAAATACCAAGAAGTGGGTTACCTCAACCATCATTCGACTTCGTTTAGGGCATGTCTGTTCTCCCGTTTTTCTTGCCAAGATTAGGGTCAGGGACCACTCTTTATGTGAATGTGGGTTGGAAGACGGCTCTGTTGATCACTTGTTTTTCAACTGTCCTAAACTAATCTTTTCTCTTTATGATTTAATTCCTTCTTTTATTCCCCGTCCCTCGAATTCTAACTGCCTTTTAACTTATGTTTATTCTCCGTTCATTGAAACCTTATCCAAATTCATTCTTATAAATAACATTAAACTATAATTTATATGCTACTTTTTAATTTTTATTCATGATTAGTTTTAGTTTGCGTTTTCATAAATTACAAATGATATATGTAGGATTGTCTTGTAAATGGTATGTGTTTGTTGTGTATGGTGATTTTTCAACATCAATTCGTTATTTTGGTTTTTATTTCGCTGCACACTGGCCAAACTTCAGTGAATACCGTGTATTGACCTCACTCGACATTGGCAGAATTGTCCAAAAGGACAGGGCCATATAATAAAAAAAAAAAAAAAAAAAGATTTTGTAATATCATCGTCAGAAGTCACTATGACCTTGACATTGGTCCCCTGCTTTAGGTCCGGGCACTCTTGCGACCGTCCGAAATAGCTAAAATGATTTGTATTTTCATGTTTGACAGGAACCAAAAGAGTTTCTAGTGGCATACGAAGAAATGGTAACATGGGCAACAGATGGCGCCAATTGGAGTACAATAGAAAATGAACTGTCAGCCAAAGGGGTTAAGGTAAATATTTATTTATGCATATCAACTTTAATTTACATATTTTGTGAAGTAATTTGACGTGAGTTTTGAAATATTTTTAGGCATTATCCTTTTACGACGTCGTGCTCGACTATATCCTGCTCGACGCATTCGAGGACCTGGCGACGCCGCCCTCCTCGGTCCTGGCAGTCGTCCGCAATCGATGGCTCTCCGACGGTTTCAAAGAAAGTGTAAGTATTTATAATGGGTTTGTGTAAAACATTGATCTCGCTATGGGATCTATGCAAATGCTTACAACAAAGAACAGAATTTTAGTTTTCACGCATGTCGAAAAACCAGTATTATGTATGGTTATAAATGTATATACATTGTTTTTTCAGGCGCTAACGACAGCAGTGTGGTCGGTCATAAAAGCAAAACGGCGGTATCTACAGTATCCGGACGGATTTATGGCACACTTCTACTCTATATCGGAACATTTGCTGCCAGTTCTAGTGTGGGGGTTCTTAGGTCCGAACGAGCGTCTCCGCGACGTTTGTGAGAGTTTCCAATCAGAAATAGTGGGCTTCATCACCGACCTATTCTGCTTCCAAAAGTGTCGGTACACCACGATAGAGGACCTCTCTGCCGACATCATGCAACACGCTAGACTAAGATCCGCAAACATTACTGATAAACTAGCGGAAAGGAATTAAAAAGTTTGCCTCAATTACATGAGTATTAGGTACTAAGCCAGGCGCGACATTTATATGACGAAGGGGTAAGGTTTAGACTCGCAACAGCCATCTCTGTACAATCGCGCCTCATGTATGCATCGTAAGGGATTGCGCACATTAGGGATGGTCGCATGCCATTTTTTTTAAACTGCAATATAAGTATTGTACTTCAAAGGATTGACAGATCATCTTGGACGACCGCTTGGCGCAGTGGTTCGAGCGTAGATCGTGCGGCTCACTGCATATGGTGGTTGCGGGTTCGATTCCCGTTGGGGTAAATTACGGAAATTTTCGTTATTTGCTCTGGTCTGGGTGTCACTGGGATCGCCCCCAGTTCATTGTACGGTACCCACCCATAGTACAAGCGTTGCTTAGTTTGGGACCATACAGTTGGTGTGTCAGTCTGGCGATATTATTGTTATTATTATTATCTCAAGTGGATTGAAGTGTAAACACTTGTTATTTTATATCGCAGTTTTGCAAAAAAATATGTTATGCATTACAGTCCACCCAAATGTACGCTAGACTTTAGTTATCTTGTGAAAAGTGTTGATTTGCTAATGTTTTTGCTAACTGCTGATATGCGAATGTTAACCAAATTGATGCTAAAGCTAAAGAGGGTGAGTGTACTAATATAAATAGGACGTTAGGGAGTTATTTACGCAACATGTAACATTCCTGTGGTGCATGGGTATCGTTTTATGACTGAATCGCCATTATTTATCTAAGTTCAAATCAAAATGTACAGCTTTATACTTATTTAGTAGTAAGATTAAAATATATTTACACCTCCAAAACTTTGCCTTTTGATATTATGGATATTATTACTTTGTATAATTTATGATAAGTCACATTTACACTGATTCGAGACTCCCTAGATCTTAAAGTAAACAGCAATAATTATGTACCCATATGTATAGTTGTTCTGACCTTGTACTTCGTAATACTACTTGCTTATATTATACAATTAATGCATTCCATAATGGATGATTCTGTCACATAACAATGATAATGAGACAACACTAATATACTTCCAAGAAGCTTAGTAGGCCGACTAATACATTGTATTTAATTCGTATAACATATACATGTAGGTAGGTATATTTTAATTTATAAATAATATCAGTTATAGTATTAGCGCCTTTGTAAATATTATTATATAATAAATTGTTTCAATTAAGTTTAAGGCTTTCAATGCATAACTATTAAAACGGAGTATTCATGATTAGTTTACATTATAGTTCGAACAAATATATCTACTACGCGCCATAATATCAGTGATAAACTGAATGCATAGTACTCAAGGTTCTGAAATAAAACGCTTGTATATTAGAAAATTTAGTATATCAATTTTCACAATTATAGCCATACGTCTATGATATAAAAACAATTGTGTAAACATAAATCTTTAATTACAAATTCAACGATAATACTTCCCCAAGTAGTAAGCACCAATTAAGTTTTATTATTTTGTTATTTTTTTGAAGATATCATTTTGAACACTCACTAGCCGTTTTTACACAAGTGTTTCTCCATAGGTAGAAATCCCTGTAGGTACATTTTAGACAACGTTAGAACATTCTCTTGTGTAGAAGATGAGCAAGTGTCCACGTAATTCTCCTCCTATCGGTTCAACCGACATAACCGAGAATTTTCCGTTACATGAAAAGATTTATACCTTCGAATTGTATTTGAAATAGCCTACAGTTTTAGATAAGAAAGCCTGACAACCATAATATTTATATTAAGGTTCACTATAATAAATTATTTGGTTTAGTGCACAGCAAGTTTATTTAAAAGCTCTAATTAAACAACGAAACATCTTTAAATAACAATAATTACTTTTTTAAATAATAATATAAGTAATGAAAACAATATAATAATTATCTAATAATTTGATAAACATTAAATTAGTGATTGACAGGCTTCCTCTTTAAATAAAAGCTTACGATATAGTGAGAATCGAACATCTACTCGTCAGGACTAGACACTAGAAAGTCTGAAAATGAGTATACAAACACACGAAAGAAATGCATGCATTCTTCTTATTAATTATAATAAATGGAATCACTCTATGATATCCGAAACTAACAGTCAAAATATATACAACAAAATAATTGATGACAAAATCAATATTGGTTTATCAGGATATTTATATTATCTGAAGAATTACTTATTTAGAGTGCTCATGTAAAACTTCTCAATTCCAAAAAAAGCTATGATGGGAGATCAACCTAACACTGTGGATTTATGCAAAATAACATGCATCATGTACCTACGTGCGTAGTGTTTTATCACAAATTATGATTTTTTCACATTCAGATCCACAGTTAATTTACGTAAAAAAAAACCTCACAAAAGTGAGATACAGCTATTTCACCGCTAAAAAAATATTTTGGTGTGATAATACTTTAAAAAAACTAAGTCCGCTAAATTAGAGTTGCCATGTGAAAAAGCTTACTAAAATTAAATTGGCGGACGGCTAAACAGAACGAGGCGGTCTCACATCACCTCGCATCTCCGCGGACCGCGGTCGCGTCCGCAGCGGCACAGACAGCTGCCACGACGTGCATCATGGAAGAGTTCGCTCGCGTGAGTGTATTGCATACTTGCATAGCATCTTAACGTGCATAAATTACCTACATTAAATAAAGGAAGGAATAATTTGGAGTATCGTGTGGTATGCGAAGGGTGCGTGCGAGGCGAGCGAACCGGTGGCGCGGGCGCCGGGAGGCGAGTATTACTCGGGCTCGGGCGAGTCGGGCGCGTCTACGGCGACCGTCGTGCCGGCCGCTGCACGCACCTTCTTCAAGTAGCTGGCGCTGTCGAACTCCAGGCAACTCTGTCGACACGATAGTACATTTATCGACAGGAGACTTGCAACTTACATTTCGAGTGCCATTCCTAATTTTATTATTGGATGTGTGTGTGTTAGTAATGTTTTTTGTAAGCATTTGCATGTTCGTGGTGGTAATATATTAACACCGATCACCTCATTCGGTATAAAGCGTGAGTGCAGGATAGAATTAGCATAATTGTTAGGAAGGAAAGCAGAAGAACAGGCAAAAGACGATGATATTTTTTAAATTTTTATATTTGAAAATCATAAATTGACAATCTTAAGGACACAACACTGGTAATTTGAAATACCTATTTTAATAAAATTAATAACAATAAATCAACATCTTACGACATAATATCAAGAGTAAAAATTTTGAACTTCTCTGAAAGGCGAACAGTCTACCTGTAGCGAACCCCTCTCGAATACCCGTTCTGTCCGAGCAGCGTGAACATAAATTTTATATTAATAAATCCGTAGGTAGGTTACTCTAGTAAACATTTAATAAATACTTTCAAAACTACTATTCTATGTAAATAACGTAAAAGATTTAACAATATTCAACACCTATATGTAGATACTACTAAAAAATTATTTCATTAATCCAATAATGAAAAATATTTTTTCTCTAAAACGATGATAATTTTCAGCTAAATGAATGTCATAGATGGGAATTATTTTAATCTATCAGTCTTTAGTTTGACTATTACGATCGAGAGAGTCATGATTAGTCACAATATAATTTAATGCAATGGCAACATTGGTTATAATCGAAATCTTATTTTTATATATCTATATATTAGCACTCGGCAGCTCCGAGCTCTCGGTCGTCATTCATATAACACTAGCGTCAGTCTTATCAATTAACTTAGAGCTTATGCTACTGAGATCAAATTAACTCCTAATATAATAATCGCTTAAAATTCAATACTTAGCATTACGCTTAATCAGCTAAGACCGAGACGAGAGCCAGGAAGCGACCGATAGAGATCATCGCGACTATAGTTTTAAGTCAGTTTCACTAGGACGGAACCGTTTTAAGATCGGCCTGAACAGGGCCTTCGAAAAACATCACGGCACAAGAAAGAGTTAAAAAGCGAGCTCGTGCACTACAAAGGCATAATCTACTCATCGCGCTCGGTGTCACGGTGAACTCCGGCGCAGGCGGGACCGCCGCTGGGCGATAACGACGATCAGTGTCAAATCAGCAATTTGCATTTTTCATTTACGAAAAATGTTCTTGACAGCGTTTCAGTGATAACCCAACGGGGCGCTCAGTTGACGGTCTCCTACCCGACCGGAGCTCGCGGTTCGCGAGCGCGACGGTACCTCGCGGACGAGGCTCGCGCCGCCGAGGTCCGACAAAAAACAAATCTTAAACAAAAGCTCAACTTTTCTCCAGGATCACGTCGGAGCGCGGCGGCGCGGCGTGGCAGGAGAGGGGGGGGGGGGGGAGAGAGGTTCCGAGCGGGATGGAGGGCGCTCAGTAGAAGTTGCGGCAAAGCAGCGCCGCGAGGTAATTGGGGTGATGCAGCGGCGCCCACACGCGGAAGGGCGTCAGCACGCGCGGGCCCGCGGCGGGCGCGCGCCGCGCCGCGCTCAGCGTTACCTTGCGCGCCAGCTCCGGCGGGAAGGCGGCCAGCCCGCTCGGCGGCAGCTTGCTCAGCGGCGAGTCGGCGTACTGCACCAGCGTCTCGTACGTGTACGTCTGCCGCGCGCCGCCCGCGCCCGCGCCCGCGCCGCCTGCAACGTGCCGCGTCGCACTCGTCACTCGAGCCCGCGCCCGCGCCCGCCTCCCACTCCGCCGGATCCTATCCTCCGAACGAATCGAACCCACCGAGTGCTAAATATATTATATTCGTTCGTATCGCTCGGATAGGAGGATCCGGCAGCGACTCGTTAATCTGTTGCGAGTATTCATGGTGCCATTGCACTCGAGCGACGATTTTTTTTTTACTGCGCTCTTTAAAGCACTGCCTTGCAACAGCATTGCACCACAAAACTGGATTGGAAACGGAATCTTAGGAAAAGTCATAAATGGAGATACATTTATGAACTTAACGACTTAATGAGAAAACACGTAAAAATCAAGAAGGGTGATATACATATCAATTCCAACACCACTCAAATGCTTGCCTTGTAATAGACCAAACGCATGAGAATTAACGGGTCTCAACAAAAATGAAGATTAAACCAAAGCCGAATCACTTATATATGCGTTCACAGAATTGTTCTGAGTCCATATAAGCTCATCATATTTGTTCGTCCAGTCACCGTCAACTCTCTTTAGCTTAATCTTGTACAAGGTCTAAGGGGAGCACAACATTCATACAGTTCTTAGCTGATAGTGCCGCAAGATTAGATCATAAGTAAGTATATTTTGAGCCAGCTGCTTGACGCCGTTTAAATCTATGCGCAAGTGCGATTAAACTCGTATTCATTCAAAGCAAGAGCAATTAAGTCACGCGCCGATAGTAATGAAGCTTTTGCACAATGCAAGATATTAGAGGTGCATTGTTAATTTAAAAAACAAATAGGTAGTTGTTAATATTTTTGCTTAAGCGGAGTGCCGACTGTTTTTGACTGACTGCTGCATTTTAAAAGACATGAAAGTGAAATAGCTGAAAGTGTCAACTAATAAATAAAATAATATTAACAACAAATAACAACACAGGTGATTGGGTAAGAACTTTAACAAATGCACCGACGTGGATGATATATTATATATACACCGTAACAAAAATAGGTACATCGAATGACGGATTAGTTACTATATCACACATTATATACAATCTGAAAACGTCTGTGAAGAACATAAATGTTTATTACATGTTAATAACGTGGTGTGGGGATTTGGATTGAGTTGTTACAAAAAAGTTGATTCATTGCAGTAAAAAATTTCATCAAATCTCAATTTGTGTCTTGTATTTTTACTTTTGTTATTATTTTGATGTCGATAGGCGTTTTTACAAGCGCGCATACGTTTCCCGTATCGTACGCATTGTTTAGGTTTTTCTTGTATTACATGGGATCGCTAATCCGGATACGTTATCTTTTCTAACCTAGTTTCTATTAGCCGAAACAAATCAATGAACGGATTCAACGTGAACAGGTGCTGCTACTGGGACTAGCGTACGATACGGTATGACCGTTCGCGAGCATGACTTTAATATATAAGGTCGTATTTTAAAAATGCACGATATCTTGAATGGCTAATGCTAATGATTTAAAAAAATGTTATTTCTAACAGATTATATTTTAAATCACTCGTTCCCATTACTAAGGCGCCGTCCAAATTATCGTGCATAATTTAAATAATTCCTTATCAATTATCCAATGGAGGGATCGCGCGTGCGGCCGCTGCGCCACTTATCAAGGAGAACTATGGTGGGTGAAGGGTGTGTGTGTGTGTGTGTGTGTGTGTGTGTGTGTGTGTGTGTGTGTGTGTGTGTGTGTGTGTGTGTGTGTGTGTGTGTGTGTGTGTGTGTGTGTGTGTGTGTGTGTGTGTGTGTGTGTGTGGGAGGTGGGGGGCGGCAGGTTTACCTTGGTTCTTGTCAGTGCTGGTGGCGCGCGAGAAGCGCGGGCGGCGCGGCGTGGCGTCCGCCTCCCCCGCCGCTGCACACAACGCCAGTTACACGCACACACCGACCACGGCCGTACGTACACCCAACCTCTATACGGAAGCAACTCTTCACCTTTGACACCGCTCCGCCCGACGACGCGGAACGCGCCCGTTTACCAGCAGAATTTTAGGGAAATGGGTGTTTGAGACTCCCGAACGAACGAACTTTGGATGAGTCGTTGAATACGTTTAATTCAGAAGGAAAAATGTTCGGAACCAAATTTAACGTGTTTGCGCAGTTCGATTTGACTGATGCAATGATTATTGAAGAAAAATATTAAGTGGACGATTTAATGGATTCACATGGGTTGTGCGGGAGTCGATTCCCAGATAGAAACTGACGAGTACTGTTCTGCTAGGTACCAATTTTGGTAAGAATATTTTTTCGTCATCATAAAAGCAGTGAAACAGGCAAGGCGAATAGGAATAAATGGACTGGATTAAGCCGGAAAAAGTTGCTTCTGTATAGAATATTTTTGGGTTAGTTTTAACATTATGGCAGGTAGAAGTGATTACTAATGATTTTTTGTTATTAATGTTATATGAACAGTGCCCAAAATTTTGAAGATACGCTGCCACAACCGTGGATCGATGTGTTTCCAAGAAAAATACAAAAATATGAATGACATAACATTAAATAGATTACTTAAATAAATCATAATACATAAATATAGATGTCTGATAAATGTTCGTTCTAATATTTCCAACTACCAAAAAAAAAATTAATCTAAAAACATGGTGTCGGGAAAACATAATGTCTTCATAAAATGTTATGAGAATGTAGAGCTATAATTTTTAATAGCCGATAGTTTACATGCTTCAGTCAGTCTCAACCTGTCCAAAACAAACCCTAATTTTATTATTCAAAATATCACACACCATTGTTGTAAATGCAAAAGTTCATGCTTCGAAATCAATAGCATCTCTTATTCTAACTACTTATTCATGCTCTTTAAAAATTATATTATAAACATACCTATAAGTTCCAGATTGTACTTCGTTATCGACAATTTTAATTAAAAAAAGAAATAATAAGAACTGGTAATACAATACGAAAAATCCTGGCACGGCAAGCGGCTGGGATATTTAAAAAATTGACATCGTCGGTTATCCGAAGTCTAACACGTTTTATGGTAAAAAATAAACTAAATTGTTAATATTAGTTCGCTCGTCTCCGAAGTCGCGAGATATGCGAGTACACGCCGACACCCATCCCTACGCCTAGTCAGGGGCGGCCCGGGCGGCACGGGCGGCCCGGGCGGCAGCGGCGGCGGCACGTACCGGGCGCGTCCTGGTCGGGCGG
Source organism: Notodonta dromedarius (assembly GCA_905147325.1). Classification (NCBI taxonomy): domain Eukaryota; kingdom Metazoa; phylum Arthropoda; class Insecta; order Lepidoptera; family Notodontidae; genus Notodonta; species Notodonta dromedarius. Next base: position 10,372,861 of record LR990159.1, on the reverse strand, counting down.
CACGAACACGTCGTCGTCGGCGCCGTTGAGCGCGGCGTCGTCGCGCAGCAGCAGCGCGGCCGCGGGCCGCTGCGACAGCGTGAAGAAGTCGCCCGACCCCGCGCCCATCGCCTCCAGCGCGCCCGCGCTCTCGAAGTACTCGTCCAGCACCAGCTTAGCAGTCTGCGCACCGAATGATATATTCATATAGTATCCGCATGTGATTGGTGAACGTCTTTCGGCATAGCTCGATGGGCCCGGCACGGAAAGCAAAGAAAATAAAGCAAAAGAAAAAATCACCTTCACGAGATCCAAATTATTGCCCGTGATCTTAATGGAATGTTGCCCAAAAGTCACAGTGTACTTGTATTCCCCCAGTGCGGCGTCATTAGTCGAGAAGCTATGAAGTAGAGCCCGGGAGTTGTGGGGGGATTTCTGAAAGAATAAAAAGTAGTTAAACGCAGGAACGAGCTGCGTGACAGGTTTAAGTTCAGTGAACCTGTTGTGATAGTGCATAATGTAGTGTGTGTGTGTGTGCGTATATGTGTGCGTGTGTGTGTGTGTGCGTGTGTGTGTGTGTGTGTGTGTGTGTGTGTGTGTGTGTTTGCGCGTGTGTGTGTGCGCGCCTACCTCCCGGGCGCGCGGCGCGTCGTCGGAGCCGGCGGAGTCGAGCGAAGCGCGGGAGCCGGCGCGCGGCTCCAGCGCCGGCTCCAGCCGCACCGGCGACGCGTTGCGCCGGATCGTGTCGCCGATCAGGTGCTTCGCGTGGCTAAAGCACGACACATCGTTCACGTCACCGGTTGCACACAATTAACCCCTAGAGTGTCACGAGCACCTATGCCGATATAGGTGCTATATATAAGATTTGAATGCTTCAAGTGCGAGCGGCAAATGCTTGTTTATTTGCTAACCTAACCTAAAACGTCAAAAGGGTTTCATAGATAGATTATGTCAAAGCCTATCTGTTTTTAGTATCGATTTTTGTAAAAACAATTACTGATCGGAACGAAAAAAAACAAAAATTCATACTGCCGCCATATTGCGACATTTGAGGAAGAGGGCGCTTGATATCGCTCATAGTCAGCTAAATAGTGCTAAAATTGTGAAGAAGACAATTCAACCGTTAATTTTACTTTTCAGACATTACTTTGGCCATTTATTTGCAATGAAGTAATTGGCAGTAAATCGATCAAGTTACTACATAGAGCATCGTTCGATCGATTGGCGTAACACGGTCATTGCCGTCAGTGGCGTTTACCGAGTAAGTATTCTGATGCCATACAGAAGTATACAGAGAGATATACGAAAAACGGGCAACCGAGTTGATTCCCTCGTTCATACGAGGAAACCATTTTTACATTGTCACGCATCAGATCAGGCATCAAATCGCGCATCAGATCTTACAGTCTGTATACTAAATTTATGCAATAAATATCAGTTTGCATAGTGTTATAGTACTTAATTCAGGTGCAGAGTACTCACTTGACATTCTCCTCATTGGGTCCGGTGATTTGGACGAGACGCTCCTTTGCACCGGGACTCACTGAAAATCAGCATCAACTCAGCGTTCACACTTACGACAACTGTGTTCTATTAGTATCGGTTATTTGTTAAGCTCAAAGCTAAATGCGATTAATAGGCGGTGACATGATTTCAGAATTAAACCTTCCTATAAACCATTCCCAAACACTGCTTATGGATACAAATCATTAGTAGGCAATAATAATATGGTATCTAATGAACATGTATTATATGCGATTTTATTTGCATTTTCCTAGTCATAAAGAATTCACGTGACATGAGACAAGGATTATTTGAAGACGATTTGTGTTAAAAATGAATAGGGATAGAAGATATAGTAGAGATTAAGATAAGGAGAGGGGAAGAGCCCGCCACACCATGCGCAAGCGCCTGACAGCCGGCACCGTGCGTTCATACCTCGCTGAAACGATATAATCGTGTCACTTAGCTCCTCGATCATGTGCACCCTCCTGCCCTTGATACCCATCACTGGAACACCACAATACAACTTCAGACACGCCGCTACGGTAGCGCGCCTACCGCAATCGCCCAAGCTTCTTGGTGTCAACATTATCAATAGTCCCAGACAACCGATCAAAGATTCACGTAACGTCTTAAAATTATTATAGGACACAGCCAAAACAAAAAAAACGTATATTATGTTGATATCAAGATTATGAGACTTTCTAGAGATTGAAGTAAAGCATACATTTTATTTGAGTATACATTTCTTTATCGTGATTCAAAGTTGTAGCTTTCCCTTGTAAACATGCACCACTGAAATCGACCAAGTATGCAAAACAAAACTCATCTAAACAATACTAGAAATAGATAAGCGTCAAATTGACTTTGGTCATGCAATGTTTCCCCTGTTACAGGCAAAGATGCAATCCAATTTATTCAAAAGTCCAAAAAGTTTGAATAAATGAAGGCCTAAATAATGTTGCCTCATTTCTGTTCTATAGTGAGTATAGACCTCAAAAAAAATACCACTGACGATGGACATACAGTCAAGGGCAAAGATATGTATACAAGTATTGTTATTAAAAATATGTAGTCATAATAAGATGCACAAAATTGTACTCATCCAAATGCTCATAAATATGTACACATTACTCAACCCATAAATATGTACACTTAGCAAGCAATAGTTTTGTATATGTAATTTTTTACAGATATTTTCACAAACCAACCCACAATAGAATGTCCGATGTCCGACATACCTGAAAATTATATTTTCAAAATATTTTTAGTGTGGCAGCTCTAAAGGCCAGTAATCAATATGACTCGATATTATCAATAAATACTCTTTACAATTAAGTGGCTGGCTACTTGGAAATGATGGATTGCCGCACATCTTGTCGCCTTTAATGATGTATATATATTTATGAATTATATGGTGTATTTAAATTTATGCGTTGATAGATAAGGGCATAATATTGCACCTTTTGATGTGCACTAATTTATGATGTCACTGATGACGCTATTTTTTGAGATTTTGTGGTGTATACATATCTTTGACCTTGACTGTACAAGTATATCACCTAACATGCATCCCGATAAGTATCGTACGCGTATTATATACCAAGATTACCTTTCCCGGAGTCGGCGTTCCTGATGACAACCTCGTCCTTGGAGTAGTTTTTGCCGGGTATCTTGGTGGGCTTGGGGAACTTGCCCGAGGGCTTGATGATCTCGCCGGGCGCGAGCAGGGCGGGCGGCTCGGCCGGCGCAGCCAGCGTGGGGGACGCCGAGCCGCCCGCGCCCGGGCCCTCCATCGTCGGCACCAGCAGTGGCTGCGCGCGACACACAACAACCCATAACTTTTACCATATATAAGTGCGACAAACTTTTAATTGCAGTAAATTTATTTCACCAGATTGTAAATGTGTACTCAATGTGAATCGTACATTAGTGTATTCTCAGTATGCCAATTAACAAATATTTGAACAAATATTTGCGTTATTATGTCAAACCAAGATAACCCGTAACTTGCACAAGTGTAAGTTTGTTTTGTTTTGGGTGAAATATGCAAACATATTTATAGATTCGCCATATAAGTGAGAGTATTACACATTTGCGAACCGGACATGGTTGATAAATAGGCACTGTCGCTAAAGTGTCGTGATTAAAAATAAAAAGTATTAGCAAATATCCAAAACTGTTGGCTAGATTAAATTAGAACAGTGAGTTTAATAATTATTTACGTAACATTATAAACGTCTGCATAGTGCAAGTTTGAACTTTTTATTAACATGGTTAGAGCAGTTTTCGGATGCGTATTATTAGTTAAACTGGGTTAGTAGTGTGCGCGTTTAACGGAAACTAAAATTGCGCATCATTTAAGTTTTTGCCAGGCGTCGGTAGAAATAATAGGATCAGTAAATCAGTATTGTGCAATTGATGTGTCCAGTATGCCTAGCTGTTTGTGGACGAACATTGGCTAATTAACAACTATAAATGAGGAACTTTGTTGGCCTGACATGCCTTGAATGGACCAATCAAAATTCCCCGTGTTCCCAGAAACCCCACCAACTTTTGCACAATTGCTTTCTCATACAAGAGTGGACGTAAGTTGAGTCTATGGCTTATTGGTCACCGAGATGGAATTACCTCAGCATGCGTGCCACGGTGCCTGTAGTACTGACTCATGTAGTCGGAGCCCTGCCACAATTTGGCGCGCAGCTCAATAAGCTCAAGAAGATGAAGTCTAGTTTTCTTGTCAAGTCGTTCATCCTGTGAACCATTGCGGAACACAACAAAGTACCTGAAAAAAAAGGCCAACTTTTGTAATACACTAAAGTAATTCATCTACCTACATAAATAAATGATCTTGCAGAGAACATTATACTTAAAACTCATTGTTTATAAAAATCTTCTGTTATATCATGTTAAATTAAAATTATAGTTAATTAAAAAAAGGCGAAAACAACTCTGATTTATCCAACAGATTAACTTATAAAAACTCCATATTTATAACAAATATACATACCTATCAAGAAAATCTTTATAGAGTGCTTCGAGCTGTGCGCCGTAAAGCTTCAGATTAGAGTACATAGTGGCCACATTGCTTTGAAGCGCACGGTCATAGTTACCCTGCATCATTTGGTACGCCACCGCTTCTGTCAATACTATCAGGTCATCGACTGCAAAGATAAATATAAAAATGAATGATTTCAAAATAGCCAATAAGTGATATTTCAAATAATTTAATCATTGTAATAGAATCCAGATTTGGTATTAAAACATATCATGCAATTTTATCGTTCTCTTAGAAGTAGTCCTTTCCACACAGGTAATAAAAGCTAATTACAGAATCTAGGTCACATACCGTTTGCACAAAACGAGATAAGAAAGTTTTCTTTTGTACATTCATAATTTTAAAGGTAGATATGTAATAAATACCATTTAGTATTTCATGAAGTTACCTCAGTGTGTATAATTAACTCCACCTTCAAACCAGAATTCAAACTTGGTGCGTTTTGAATGTAATAAAATACTAACCAGATGAACAAATACATAGGATGTTAGCACCCTCAGCAGTAACATGTTGCATTACTGGTACATGTATGCAAACATTAGGTTGGTATTTGTTTGTTTATGTTGAAATATCTCGCAGAATAAATAACAGTTGAAACTAGTAAGAAAAAATGGTTAAAAAACCAAGATGCTTACCAGAGTTTATTTTGACATCCAACACAGAGTTGCGGTTGTGTGCGGAACTGGTCGTCGATTTCAGGGGTCTGGGCACCTCCAGTTTTTTAACCGTGCGGGTCATTTTCGTTAGGGTCGACATGGTGCTGCCAAAATAAACAAAGTCAACATAATAAACATTCTAAATTGTCTTGCGGTTCGTCAGTTGGTCGTTTGCCGACAGCGCTCATGACGAACAATGATTGTCACATTTTGCTGGAGGATATGAGTAACCTTGTCATAGTTTCTATGCGTAAATATCTACACAACCAAATATCTGGAAACTCACTCATCCATGGCGACTGCGCCTCAGTGCACACTTGAACCACTATTATAGCAAATCGTGTAAAAAGTGAAAGTGATGACAATGATCCTATCGAATAAATTCGGAACAAATCCAATACGTGTTCATTACTCGTACTATTGGTTTTTCGTGTAATAAAAACGGATTAGCTGAAAAAATTTTGACTTTATAGAAGAGTAAATATTTTGTTCGATGAAAAACATTTAGACAAAACAATTGAAAACTATGGAACACTATGAAATAAGAAATAAACAAGAAAACTCACCTGGCTACGCCATTAATTCGCAATAAAAATAAATTTGTGCTAGTGAGGCCCTATAAAAAATAGATATTTAAAATATTTTGTGCTCACATACTTCTAAATAGTATTGATTCACACTGCGCAATATACATAAAATAAAAACCAATAAAATAAGTAAATTAAAAATTGTTGCTTAATTTTCTTATTTTGTAAAAACCGATAGTAAACCGGTTGAGAAGACTCTTCACTACACAATTCTAACTATAGTCTCTGGTCTAATCTGGAAAAGAACTTATTTTTGCACTTACATTACTAACACAACAGAACTGAGAACTGAAACTGAGATCCAATGACTGTAGTTCTGCGAAGGGGTAGTTCAAATCCTCTTCTTAGGGTAGTTCTACCAATGGGATTTTTTTTTTAATGGAGGAAGTATACTCAACAGTGGCAACCAAGAAGATTAGTTATATATAATCTTCTTGGTGGCAACCCTCTAAACTTTTTAGAAGTCTTTGCCTGTTTATATACAGGAAACAGCTGTCGCCTGAATGCTGTCAACGCTGTCAATTCACACATACTGTCACTTTATTTGTCATTTATTAGCACTCGGCAGACTGTCAGATGGTTTCGGGGTGGTTTTCTGTGCGGAGTGTTTGGTGTTGTGATTTTATTTCCTGAATAATATTGTAATGTGAAATGTTCGAATGTATAATCCAGCAAAAAGGCATTTGGGACTCATCTTTGTAGTGATGGTGTATAAATGAAATGACCTGATAATTTAGTGGTTATTGTTAACTGGTAAGCATTTGTTTTATTTGTATAAGTAATTTTACTTTTAATAATGCCGACTTGTAAAATAATTATTTTTGTTTATCCTTGTACTTATTTTATGTACATCAGTACTGAAATAATATTTATTTCTTGTATACCTATTACTGCCGATCTATTTCAGTACCTATTACTGAATATTATAATGGGGGTAGGTTGTACCGGCGATTCATTTTATATTACCTAGGTTCTCCGTCTGGGATATCTCGCCGGATTTAACCAATAGCATAGAAGATATTAGGTAGGTATATATACATGCTCCTATCATTGTGTAGGTATATAATGCATTTGTTTTTAATTCATAACCATGTTGGGGATGATCAGGTGCTCAAATGATTTTAGGGTTCTTGAAGTTAAAACATGTATCTAGTGCTTGTTAGGTTATGGGATATAGGTATTATATAAATTGAAGTTATTACAGTGTTTTTCTGATTTGTAGATAGGTCTATTTGTATTTGTTTGAAATGCCCAATAATAAATAATGACAGTAAATAGATACTCCTACTTAATTTTCTCTAATAAGATTGCTGAAGTTTTAAATTTACAGGTGAAATTCTACCTTTATGTTTAAGAAGTTTATTTCATGTAGGTATTAAAATATTGTTCTAAGATTGTTAACTCTATTTGTTTTTATTTTGCAGTTCAAAAATGACTAAGTACTACTTTTGTCTGTTACTGGTGAGGTTTGTCCTACCAGTTGGACTCCTGCTTAGTAAGTACCAATTTAATATCATATTTTTTAGACTCAAATAGGGTAGGTACCTAATATTTTTATTTTATTTTAGTCAATAATGCAAGCAAAGCCCACTTTGTTACTTTAAAAAACATAGGATACTTTATGGCTATAACTTGTAGGTATCTATCTATCTATAAGCATCAGGTTTTGCAATCATTTATTTATATTACAAAATAAAATCCTGGAGAATGTCTGTCAAATCAAAATGTATGAAATAGATTTTTTTCTAGTTGGAACTTTGAGTAATGTACTTGCCCAGGTTAATTACTTCAGATAATAGCCAAGGCCCTGAAGAACAACAAAAGCAACAAGTTAAATAAGTATTGCCAATTACAACACACAACATATGTATTTTGAATTTGGGGTTGGAAGGGGAATGTGCCCCATATAATGGCTATAGGCTCACCCCTATTATATTGGGACCAAAAACACTGTTCCTCTTCAGGGATTATAGGTGTGTTGGTTGATACCTTTTATTACTTGCTAGAAGTAATTAAGTACCTTCTTACCTAGTACCTGCTTTAGTACCTACTATATCTATATGACAGATATATATCCTCAAACACTCATTTATTGATAGACAAGAGCTAATATTAAGAAAACTTATTAATGTTCTACATAATTATAGAGCTACTACTTATTAGGTATTTACTATTGCCAAAACAAAAATGAAACTTACTTACTACCTACTTAACCTGGTTAAAAATTAAGCATTATTATTAGTATGACACGTGTGATCCTTTAACACGACCGGAACCGGCCGGCGCGCGGCGTCCATGGCGTCACCTCCACCGCGAGTCTCGCCGCTCCTTTATACCTAATGATAATGCATTAACATCGCCGAAATATAAGTATCTTACGTCATCGTTACGCCAGATAAATCGTTCCTTAAAACTTTTTTATAGCTGCCACAGATATGACAGCTAATAATAAACATATTGAAGCATGTACCTATAGGTACGCTGGTAAACTGCGACACTTGCCAGGCGGGGGGGGGGGGGGGGGGGATATTCACAGTTGATGGGAAGTTTACCATATCGGAAACTACAGCTACAGTAAAAGTAGGATCGAAGCTGTCGTTTCTGACATGGGAAACTTTCCGTCACATGTGAATACCCCCCCCCCTGAATCCTGTTATCCTCTTTTTCGCTTTTATGGTCTATCTAGACACGAGTCGTCGCATTGCGGGAAGGAGCAATGTACTCATATCCTCCCTCCCGCTGGGCGCGCCGTCTGATTCGGGGTGCGTCCTCGCAATTCGTACTCTGACCCGTTAACCGACTTGCCATGGCCTTGCCGAAGGGCTCTTTGATAGGTGTATGGTATCACGAAATTTGCATGTATTAGCGACACGCAATGCTGGGGGCTTAATCTAGGCCCGAATTCACGCATCAACAACTGCAAGGCTCATGTTACTGTTACTCAATAACATAAACTCATAGAAAAGTAACGACTATTCAGTTACAAAACGTAGTGGTGATGGTAGTCAATATCTTAATGAAAATCTATAAATATTTCCATAACTAAAAGAGACAATGTTGTATATACAATTCCCTACATATTATAACCTACCTACCTATTCGGTATAAGTAGCAATTTCCATGTATGTAAAGGCAAACACGCGTCATAGTCGTAAAGGACACACTCCTGACCCTAATTCTCACACGGCCTAATAAATCCACCTATTTGGAGCATTACCGGCCCACCCTCTGTTTACACGTCCACCTATCATATCAAATTTGCGCGCACGCACTCACGTGCACCAAAAATTCACTGATTTTGTCAGTCAATGCTTGTTTCGAAATAAGTACAAATATAGCGTGGTTGTTACGAGAGCGAAAGGTCATAGGTAGGTATATTTAATACGTTGTGTTGGGTGCCTTAATTGCAGACTCGATCCATAATCTGAAATTGCTTAAATAAATGATAATGAACCTTATATTTGCATTATTACCTTTGGTTCACTAATATAACACCTGCAGCTGCCCACCCATGCCTACCCTTCGTGGACTACACTATATAAACACTTGCTAAAGTGCCTTCTGGGACATTGTGTACATTGCTAGCATAATATTCATTAGGGTTATGTTCACATGTGCAATATTGTTGCTACATTTTGGGGTCACGATAGGCCAGATATGGTAGAATGATTATTTTAGAGATAAACGTCGGAAGTGCAATGATAAACTGTCATAAAAGTGTTTTGTAAGTCTACATGTGAGCAGAGTAGACAATGTCGTGAGCCGGTTGTTTGCACAACTAATGGGCCACACCCGCTTTCACAAAACGTTATTAATTAAAATCTCTGCCCTTTGGAAGTTGTTTTTTTCCATCATGTGATTGTATGAAGTGTAAGAAGATCAATTACTGATAATCTGCTGTTACTGTATCTACTCCCCAGCTCCCTTATCAACGTGTTATTTTAAATGAGCATGTAGCTTCTTCGTTCGCTTTCTTAATTTCCGTGTGGATCAATAAATTGTCAATTACGTGCCTATACAATATACGCCTACGTAAGCGTTATAATCGAATATCTTGTTAAGATATGAACAGCCCACAGACACGCCAGACTGTTTATCATTGACCTTTGTTAATGATTCATTGTCCTGGATGTGCGTCAAATATACTTAGTACCTATATTGCTATAAAGTGTTTAGATTCTGCTGGAAAAATGCCGCATTAGCTACCTACTTAGCAGTCAGTAAGGCGTTAAATGATATTGAACATACTTAAATTGTCATAATTATGGTAATAATGTAGGTTTTGTTATATTAATTTTGTAGATAATTGTTTTATGATTTGCCTGAAGTAAGTCTTCACGAGTGCAGGTGGTCGGACACCCGGGCCAGATGGTTAGGTGTCTCATTGTGCACTGGTGTTGATGCTGCTCCCGTAACTTCATCTGCTTAGACCCTCATTGGTAAGATAGAATTAGTCTATTCAGACTTTTCTAGTAAACCATGTCTCCTTACGGTTTATGCAGTTGTTTATCTGTAGATAAACCAAACAGTATATTTGAACACACCCCGCGAGGGTGGATTCATGTTACATTTCACGCATAAGCCTCCCCACCTCCTCCACCCCGTCATATCCACCACTTGGTCATTTAATTACACATGATACAAGCATTCCGGACAGCACTTAAGCTTATTAAAATACAAAATCTAATTCCGCACGAACAATATAACCTGACATTTGCACACCATGGGTGTTGGCTTATTTTTAATTAACAAAAACACTAATTACTATAAATCTGGTGTTCTATTTGTTATGAGTAATAATAAAGAGTATAAGGTGTATACTCGTTATTATTAGGGTGATTATTTTACTGATGGTGTCATACAGGGAAAACTAGGGTGCGAAGGTACACCGATCCCAGTTAATGCTCGATTTAAGCTCGAATAAGTGTGCAATTATCGGTACATTACGGGTACATACCTACGCTGTTTATTATGCTGCACTATGTTATGTGTTGTTACTTGGCAGGCACGCGGTTGGGCAACATAGGTATTCGGCGCCCGGCCCGGCGTTACCATATCTGAGCGTCTGATTCACAAGGTCACAACACAGTTCAACTGCTAACTGGCAACCTACATTAACTGTGATCTCATCTGCACTCGAACCCGTTGGACTTTTAACTCGTTATTGGCGATTACAATAATTTTACGCAGATATAATCAACCTTTATCAAATAACTAGCTGTGCCCCGCGACTTCATCCGCGTAGTATTGGATTATAGGGTTAAAAAGTATCCTATATGTTAGTCCCGGTTATAATCTATCTGTATTCCAAATTTCATCCAAATCCGTTCAGTAGTTTTTGCGTGAAGGAGTAACAAACATACATACATACATACATACATAAATCCACACTCACAAACTTTCGCATTTTAATATTAGTAGGATTGTTCTGTTGGATTAAAATTTAATTGTTCCATGTAATATTCACACCAATGCTGGCAACTGTGGGATTATGTAACTGGTTGGCATTGAAGGACAATTAATAGTTTGGTATTTTAAGTACCGTAGCAAGGCCACCCGAGCTCCTTAACCAACCACGCCAACCACTTTCTTTTTGACGACAGGTTGATAGAATATATAAAACTTAAAAATAAATACTATAACAATGATATATAGTAGTAAGTATTGTATGTTAAATGTAATAATCTCCGCCTCCGACGCTCGACGTACTAAAACACATCCGTTGTTAGAACATGTTGTTCTAACTGTGAGATTGCACTAGCGCAACATTTAAAGCGATTTATGTTGTTTTTTCTATATACCTATTGAGTTTGCAAATAGAGATAACATAAATCGGTGTGAATGTTTTGTCAGTGCTAACTCACGGTATCAACTATTTGTAAGTTCTGAATGTTCCAAATTTATGGCTTTTTGCTGAGAACAGTCTCACACTAGAGTCGTGGGACAACGCTACAAGTCTTTATGCGTTTAGAATGAACTGTAGCAGATTGGCTGACTAAAGCACTGTTGATAGGAGAATGGAGAAAATGAGTTGTTTAATTTTACTGACTTCATGTTATTCTTACGCATGGCATACGTTACCTACGTACCTACTCTTGATGTTATTATGTTTATTTAAACACATGCCAGATTTAGAATCTGTATGAATTTTAAATGCAGCTTCTAAAACTGGCACATCACGGGAAATCCAGTGTGATGAAAATTGTATAAGCTATTACAAAAGTGAATCAGAAATCGCAACATATTAATGCAGCGTTCAGCATGTAGGTATATAATTAGGCTGCCATCAGAATGTTTCTCGTGTTTAAATTTCCAGTCTTATTTTTAACTTGGCTCGTATTTGTGTCAGTGAAAACTGTATGTACTGTTGCAGATACATAATTTAGAAGTTTAGGTTGAATAGGTTCTTTTGACAGGTTGCAGTGATTTCACGGCACGATGATTTCATTATTGCTCTCGTGCTGTTTGCACTTTGGAACTATTAAGTGATAATTCATCAATACCTGGAACTTTACATGTAGACAGAAAGAATCACGTCTATGTTGTCGAAGTAAACTTCGTCATCAGTGTTTGGGTTATTATAAGAAACAGACTTCGCGTCGCGTCACCAGCCAGCCAGCTCGGAAGTTCCCGCGTCCGCGCGGGGGTCAAAGCTCCGTTACATGTTTCATAATTACCTATCTAAAATGCTCTCGAGTAGTCTCGAGATTCATCCCACGTGCGTGTCCGTCCACGTATCTATAACATCAAGTTTTTGCATTATTATAGGACTATAAGACAAATACCACTTTCGAGGGGGCTATAATTTTAAAGATTTAGTTTTTGTTCTTTCAAGTTTTTTAGTTCTGATACCTAATGTTAATGTTCTGATTATTATATCTCATTATCAGAAGCTTCTATTGAACCCATTTCATAAAAAATGCACTTGATATCGGTGAACTGATTAGATAGCATATTTACATACCCAAAACGTTAGTACACAACAACTTTTATTGCATCCTATTGTTCCTATCCTACTTTCTCTTTGATTCTAGTTTATTTAATGTATAAACCCGAAAACTAAATATGTATACCAATGTTCGGAAATTTCATACATTATTGGAAGATTCGATATGCGATAACTTTTCCTAGCAATTTCTGTATAAAACTTTTTTGAAGGTTTTAAATAGACATAGATATTAAAGTAATCTATGAAGCCAGATATATTAATCATGCTATTACGTTAAAATTATACTAGGTTTTAATTATCGGAGGAGTTTCATCCAGGCGCAGAACACGTACCATATTGAGTAATATTTATTAAATAAGGGATAGTTTTATTCTTATTGCTTTCTAAATACAGGATCTGGCTGTCATATCTGGATATTTAAGTAATTATTTGCGACTAGCGGCCCGCCCCGGCTTCGCACGGGCACATTACGGTTACATTATTGGAGTTTTAGTAAGGATCCCTAATTTTTAAAAAAATATAATATAGCCTATGTCACCCGGGGATAGTGTATCATCCCAACAGTGAAAGAATTTTTCAAATCGGTTCAGTAGTTTCGGAGCCTATTCATTACAATCAAACAAACAAAGTTTTCCTCTTTTTAATATTAGTATGATAAAATTTTATAATAATTAGCTACAGGCGGCTAGCGTGTTCTATGATTGTGATGTATGCAATAGACTCTTTCTTTTTAACCGAACCTGTAGTATTCTCTTTTTACGTACAATTATGGTAACAGCAATATTAAACAAAGTTTATCGTTGCCATCTACATGACATGTTGCATTTGTGTAATGAAAATGTTTATTTACTTTATATATGAACCCTGACAGTTATCTATCTGATCGGTAGTCTACCTACGTGATTATACTTATTTGCATGACACTTTTCATTAGAATTTTAATAAAATGAATCAAGTTGTTAGCTTGTCAAGGTGTGCCGCATGAAAGCTAACATAGCCGTTAGTTTTTGTATCTTTATTACGTTGGTAATTTAACAAAGGGCAATAATAACATTTCTGTTGTGAGTCTTTGGGCGAATATACCTACTGTAAAGAAATTAATTCTGCTAGGTACTAAGTACTCTCTACGCCCCTCAAAAGATACAATTTTTTAAAGTAGATATACATTAAAAATTATTTCAGCTACTAATGTTCTGCCATTCCACAATGTTCTGTTCTTATCTTTAAGCAACTCCTCGCTTATTATTTTTCATTGCCAAAAATTCCACTGAAAATCTTGTTTTTCGTCCCTGTCTGCGTGACGTAAATTAAAGAACAGTTTGGGCAAGTCTTTTGTATGTTATTGTGATGTTGGAGGTCAAACGGTCTTGTTATTTTGAGTCAGGAGCGTAAACAATTTTGAAGGGAAAGACTTGACTTGAATATCTATTATATTACCGATTGTGACCGCGATGTTAGTGAAATTCTCATATCATTTCTCACCCACAGTTTTTTTTTCTGATACCTTATGTTTTTTTCTAGTAGATCTCTGAGTAATTACCTCTACTTTTGGGTCTAGCGTTGTTTCCATAGGTTTTTAACTGTTTACAAATTTAATTTATCAATTTGCATCTAGTTGCTACTCACTTTTTTGTGCACCCTTGTGTCAATTGAATATCACAGGCACAGGTGTCAACCGCGCGCCGCGCTGCGATAATATCAATAGTGGCATTTTTTGTGACGCCTTATTTGTCTTTACAAATTCATTGATTGTACGATTGCTCATTCATGCTTCATTGTCTTTATTATGTAATGTTTCTTTTTTATCCTCCTTATATGTGTACGCTTATAAAAGGAAAACTCTGTCAATTGAGGTTCATGTATGATGTCTCAAGTAAAGAAATTTAGGCAAACAAATAATAATTGGGTTTCATGATAACTTCCATCAATTAATGCGAACGTTTTAAAATTTCCAAACTGACTATGTTGCAAATATAATAATGATTATTTCCAAAAAAGGTAAACATGCCAAGGTAAGAAGATATCGAGTCTTCATTAGAACGAAAGTAATTACGCTGGGTTGTTATGACAGTGGTGGGCCGCGGAGAAATGGGGCAAGGTATAAAACGAACTGGAACAAATTCTAAATGTTACTGTGGCATTTGGGACACCTATAGCGGTGCCAAGCAACTGTGTTTCTCTTGCTGCTATAGCTATATGGGTTCATGTATTTTTAAATGAATAATACCCACTATGGTTAGCGAATTGATGCAAATCATTAACAAGGTGAATCTAAGAGTCGTCTATAGTCTTCTGTGAGTACGTCTACTTATTTTCTGCTAAAAATAGTCAATTTGGAGTATGAGCTGCTGATACTGATGGGTATAAATATTGCCCTATCAACGCAGATCGTAAAACACTTTTTGAATAAACATCTTTTAATGTTCCGATGTTCCATATAAAAAGTCAGTTCAATATCACTATTTCTAGCTACACATTTCAGCGCCGTATTTGATATAAGATTTTGGTGTAAGTGAGTCATTGTTGTATTGTGTTGTTTGCATATTATCACTAACACAATATGCTTAGTTATCGTAAGTTATTATTTAAATACGGTATATGTACTATGTACACTTTTGTATTTAAATCAGACAACTGTTTAAGAACTGAAGCATTACTACTACCTACTACTACTACTACTATAAAACAAACATTACAATATGTAAGAGCTTGGTCAAAATCCTGTCAATAATTTCGAAACAGTTCTATGCTAGAAAGGCCAGAATGACCTGAACGTCCTATTGGCGGCCGGGGCGCCGTGCTGCCCGTGATTTATAGTGTCTGCGACTTTCCATTTATTGCGTTTCCTTTCGTGCTTACGCATGTTCTACGTTTTCTTTTCATTTCGCTTAGTTTCAATTTCTTATTGCCTAAACCTTTGTTTCGTGGAATGAAAAACTATCTATATAATATAACATGTCGTTCAAACAATGTTTATGTTTTATTATTATTCATGTACTATCTCCTACATAGGTATATTTATAATGGTGTATCATTTATTTAATGTGTTTAGAGAACTGCGAATTTCTCAAAATTCTAAGATTATGTGATAAATCTTGAATCTGGTGATTTCATTGTGTATTTACTGTCTTCATTACAATAATTTATGATTGTTTTTTATAGGCATAGCACTCCGACCGTTCGGCCTCTCGTTTATATACCTGCTGCTGTACCTGTTGGCACCATTAACACAAGTACCAGATACGCAGACATTCAATGGTGAGTAACAAACTGAGTTATGTTGTTGATTTTTACCTGCAGTTAGGTGCGCAAGCTAATTCTATTTGATATAATAATATAATGAAAAACAAACTGGACAGATTTATAATCTCTAAATAAATACCTTAGACCTTACTTGTGCTAGAAAGAAGCTATCGTTGCAATCGGTCGGTATTAAGGCCGCGCTTATACGTGATTGCTTATCTCTGGTGTACACTGTACCCTATGCCAGTATTTAGGTTTATATGCTTTTAGGACGTGGCTAGTTGGAGAAAACCATTGCATTCAAGCATTAAAAAGCACAATTACATTAAGTACTTATTTTTACGCTCCTTTTCACTTGATTGATATTATTATCGGTGGTGGATTTACCAGCAGGCTGAGTAGACTGGAGCCTAGGGCGGCAGATTTTTCGGGCGGTAAATTTGGGGACCGATTTTTTTTTACGTTTACCGAATCTACATTATTGTGGAAGTAGCGTATATTACCCCGCCTTTATTAATCGTACACGATTGAGCTTGGATTACCTCAAAAATAAGCCCAAAAATTATTTAACGTGCAATATCAACGAAATTTTTGGACTGTAAAAATAATCTAGGATATGACAATTGTAGAGACAAGGGCGGCAAAAACTTTACAGCCTATACCTTGGAAATTTGTAAATCCGCCACTAAATATTATTGATAATTTTCATGTTTCCAGGTTGGCGAGGGAAGTACCTGCTGTTGAATTTAGTTCTATCGTTATTTCTGCTGCTGGTACACGCAGCATGGCACAGCGTGTTGGCTGGGTTCGTGCCCTACTGCTCCCTGCTCGAAGACTACCCGATTGTGCAGAAGATCGGACACAATCTCGGATTGGTGTGCTATGCAAAAATAGAACCTCTTATGGCCGTACACTATTTGGCACCTGAGGTAGGTATTTAATTGGAAACATGTTTGATTTGGTTACCTACTCCTATTTATTTTGAGGACATGACATGTATGACGTTTATGAATTTGGATTGTAATCGTTTTCAGCTTGTGATGAGTTCTACATCGATAGTTGTCTATATAGTAGTGAAAAAACTAGTATCCGGCACCACTTCAGACTTACCGAAGAAAGATTCGAAACATCAACGATACCCGCTTCTTACAAGTGCAGGTACGTAATACATCATATTGATAACTCTGCCAGAGACACGTTACAACAATATACTGTCGTGATTGGTTTTCCAAAGTGGATGGTCACATTATTGTTTTGTATTGATATTAAATATTTGTTAATGCTATTTGCTACTTGATTTGGGTGGGCCATATTTTAAAGAGATCAGAAGACATTAGGAACCTTAGCTAGCCGTTTCCGATTTCGAGACATTAGGCAGGTCGTTGCAAGTCTAGGGGAAAACTCAATTCGTTTTGAGCTTAGTCCAGATCAATTAAATAAATAGCGACTCTTGCTACGACGCAATAAAGTTTATTAAGCTCGCACAACGCTGCATGCGTAAAATTGTATTCACCTACAAGGGTCTCCCTTTCTATCGCGTAACTGTTATGTGGGTCCACCAAGGAGAACCCGCCGATGTACTTGTAGCTTCATACGTAAAGTTCAGTGTACGCCAGGCCTAGTCCTGGTAATGGGTTTGTTGCGCTTATGTTTTGTACGTTGTTGTTTTACCCACCAAGGTGTCCAAAACGTCTCATCATCGCCATATTGAGCCCGAAATTAATAATAATTCCTGATCCAATGTTTGCTTATTAAAATTTATATTACAATCCTTCACCGTGAAGGAAAACATCGTGAGAAAACTTGCATGTCTTAGAAAGTCTATAACCAACTAGCTGTGCCCCGCGACTCCGTCCGCGTGGAATGTGGACCACCCTTAACATTTTTCCTGAATTTTCTTTGCTATAAACCTCACGGAGCCCGAGACCTTTCCAACGAATGCAAAACCGTGGAAATCGGTTCGTGCGTTCTGGAGTTATAGCGTCAGGAAGGAAAACCCGACTTATTTTTATATAGTAGATTTTAGACTGTCATATGAAATCCGCCTCCCAGCACTGGCCTAGCGTCATGTATTGCGTCTGATCAATCCACAATCCACCACAGATTATGGACTGATTCCCCATTGCATTGAGAGGAGGACCGTGCCCGTGCGGGACATTAAAAAATCTAACATGCTAAGCTTGCGAATGTTCCATTTTAGATTAAGTTCGCGGTGACACGAAGAGAATATTGAGCGTTGGTATCCCTCAACGTCGCCGACCGTCCTCCATTACGTTAACATTGATTTAAATTTTCAGGTAAATACATCTGTCTATTCCTAATAATGTTCTCCGGCATAATGCGTCCGAGCGTCACGTCGGGGCTGTACTTCCTGGTGTTCATGGGCGCGGCGACGGCGTGGGCGCTGGGCCGCTCGCTGGAGCGCGGCTTCGCCGTGGTGGGCCGCTGCGTCATGGCCATCATGGCGGCGCACGTGTTGCTGCTGCTGGCCTACCAGTGCTCCTGGCTCATCACTATATACCCGCCCGAGATGAACTTCGCCAGGTGAGAGCAATTCCGCAGGTGCCATCGAAATCATACCGTTATATTATGTCAATACAATGTTCGAAATGTTTTGCCGTCTGTCAACCCAAAACTACTGTGTGATTTTTAATGCAATTTGCTTGCTAATCTTTGTGGTAATTTTCGTTCAGGAAAATATAAGTTTTAGCTATAGATAAAGGGAAAGAAGTCGTGGGTTCGGCACACGTTTTAAAAGGTTTTAATAATTGTTTCCCTACAGATATTTCGGATTAACAAAACTGGTGATTATAAACGAAACGATCCCAAACAGTTTTGTTTATGAAGTCACAGACGATCACATGTGGGCCACACTGGCGTCTCCTCTAGTCATTCTCTTCACTTATTACGTCCTCGCCGTGGAGACACGGGAGTTATTCAAACCGAAGGTATGTGCATTCTACTTTAGTTTCTCCTGCATTATGATAGGATTGATTATGGATTATTTCATGACTAACCCATTGATTACCACCACCTGTCTGCTTATTCAAATATTTTTTGAATTGGAACCTAGCAAATATAAACAAATAATATGCCTTCAAGTTACGCGTCTAATGCTGCATCGTAGTTTTCGATTAAACGGATAACTGGTGTATAACGGTGCCAGATAACCTTTGAATACTGGTAAAAACAATTCATAGAACCTTTGAGATCTGCGTCAACATCTCCTTGAAACTAAATTGTTTGGAGTACTTAATTAGGTACACTTGTCGAAATAAAACTTGTTTTTACTAGTAAACGAAAGTGCGAATTTCCCTCGAACGCTTTGGATTAGAAGCATTTATGAGAATTTAGTGATTTCCATCTCTTGTGCTATCAATCTGGGAGCTTAGGCGAGAAAAAAGAGCGCCTTAACCGGGATAGAAGCGGGGAAGTTGAACGGGTCCCTGGTACGGGGCGTGTCCTTCCACCGCGGCAGCCGCCACGCCGCCAAGGACAAATGGATGAATGCCACTAAAAAAGTTCGAGTAAGCTTATGCGAGTAGCTCAAGTGTCCTAGTAGCTCGTTATTGCACATCTCCTCACTACATCTGCCGTGTAGCTACGACCGTACGCGACAGTTACCTCATCTCGATACACGTCGATCGATCCTTAACACAAGTGCGTGTTATAATAGGCGTTAATATATTATTCAATTATAAACTTATTAATAATCAATTTAGATTTTGTATGATGGTTCTAACTTGTACCTAATATCACGTTTCGAGCACATTGGTTATTTATTTTTAGAATAGTGTTACGTAATGTAAATATCATTATTATTTGAAATCCATTTTAATTTACTTAGGCAGGACACTTGAAATTCTTAGCAGATACATTTTATTGCTGCTGCATAATTTGATTAGTGTTTTCATACCGTATCTTCCGCATGATTTAGTCTTGTAGATAATATTTTGTATATAACCTTGCATTCTACACACGGATTTTTCTTGGACCAGGCACTCAAAGGATGGCATGGTCGCTTGTGCTAACCACAGGAGACGGGATAGTTTCATTTATTTTGATTTTGAACGCTTATCTAAATTGTTCGATTTTATTTTTGCAACCGGCTTTCGTTCTCTTATAGGTTGTATATTCATACATAAGTTCGAGCGCACTCCGCGGGGATCCCAGTGAGAGTGCACCTGTATGTATCCCGTTTTTATCTTTGTTGTTCTGTGTTTTAACTATATCGTTACGTATCAAGAAACACTTTGATAATTACGTTTATGATGGGTAGAATTTCAAGCAAGGGGCCATCCATAAATTACGTCACACGAATTTTTATGATTTTATGACCCCTCCCCCGTCCTTGTCACAGCTGGTCACATTGTGAGACCCCCCTACCTAGTGTGACGTCACATATTTTGCAATTTTACATTTAGAAATTAAAACTGCAGTTCCGAAATTATCTTTATTTCCATTTAAATTATTTATCAATAGTTCATTTGAACGTCAAAAAAATGTGATGTCACAAAATTTGGGACCCCTCCCCACCCCCTTGTCACACAATGTCATCTTCGTCGACCCCCTCCCTCCCCCTTAACGTGTGACGTAATTTATGGATGGCCCCCAATGTGATTTTGGTCAATTTTCAAGTGTTTTTTGGTTCAGGGAAAATTGAAACCTTGTGATGACTGGGACACGATTCAATGTTAAAAATCTTTGATGCTTGGGTCTTGACTTTAAAACTACGCTCCTTTAACTGAACATAACATGCGTGTCAGGCACACCGCACCACTAATATTATGTGTAGCGTCCGTATTTAGCAGTATTGACATTGTTAATGTGTAATGCATTGTGTGTTTGTATGTCCAGTATTATTAGTAAGCCTTTACAAAGTAAGTACCTGTGTTACCTGTGGACTTTTTAATTTATATTTTTAAATAGTATGTCAAATAAGTTTTCTTACTGACCCATGCCATATTTAAAGTATTAATTGTATACTGGTGAATGTCCGAGTAGCTAAATGGGTTTAATGTTATATATCAATTTACTTGAAGAATCTTTTGATAGTATACTCAATAAAATTACTTGTTGGAAACACTATATTGAAAATGTCTTAAGAACAGTAGTATATAATGTTGGGTGTACGTCCAGCTTATGCGCAACGTCAGCCCCAGCAAGCGCTGGTCGAGCGTGCGGGCCACCTCTGTTACGCGGAACCTTCATCAAGACTCCACCGGGTCCGTCGTGGTGCCGGACGATGGTTGGTATCGCCATTTTAAATAAATAAATATCGCCAGACTGACACACCAACTGTATGGTCCCAAACTAAGCAACGCTTGTACTATGGGTACCGTACAATGGACTGGGGGCGATCCCAGTGACACCTAGACCTGGGCAAATTACGAAAAGGCCATTTCCGAAATTTGCCCCGGCCGGAATCGAACCCGCAACTACCATGTGCAGTGTTCCGAGCAGCCTACGCTCGAACCACTGCGCCAAGCGGTCGTCACACTTATGCATGAGCGGTTTTACACTAATCCATTTTGTGATCAGTCCTATTTTTACACTTATGAAGACCAGTTTCACTTTCAGTTAACTATGGTCGCTTTCCTTATGACTTATGTAAGGACGCAACATATAACTTTCACTTGAGTCTTGTGCTGGGCTCATGCAATATTTTCTTTCACATAGTAGATAGGGTTACAGTTTTACAATTGCTAGTATCTCTTTCAGAATCAATGATAATGGAAGAAGAGGAGCCTACTCTGATGGACGACATACTTGCGGCGGTTGTGGACTTCTTCCAAGTTTTGGTGAGGTGAGTTATCTGAACGGATCAAAATTAGATCATTGGTTATCTACAAATAACAATTATGCTCCTTGTAATGACTTGATTTGAACACCGTTGCGGAGAAATTGTCGCAAGATATAACACATAAGAGAGTCGTATTGAGAATAAATAGGGAAAGCATTTGCCCAGGAAAGAGTGGAATTTCACTAACGCGTGACAAAGGGGTAGATAACTCATATTTAATTTAGTACTGGATTTATATTAAATCAAAAGTATCAATTATTTTTTGACACACCAATTTGCATGCAATGAAATAATTTTACAAAATTTAAAAAATGTAGGTACAAAGGTAATTGCTATTAAAGTTTGCCAAAAATAGCTATTACCACCCGTATTAGCTTTCCTAGCCAACTTTAATAGCGATTACCTTTGAACCTACATTTTTAAAATTTTAATAGTCAACCTTTTAAATTCTGTATATTGGCATATTTTAAAGTTATATCACTGGTTACTACCAGTCTTAAGTCATACTTTTACCTAAAATTTTTGTAATGAAATATAGTCATCATCCGTATTTTAAATGGTTTGCCAGATCATCGTACATAGCGACAACAATAACGATGATGGCCTGGAGTATAATGTTCCACTCGTGGCTGACGTTCGTGTTCCTGATGTGGGCGAACATCGTGTGGCTGTGCCAGGACCAGCGCTCGTTCATGCTGAGGACCAGCCCGATCCTCGTGTGCTACGCGATGCTGCTGCTCATGGCGGAGTACATCTACGGCATGAATCTCACCGAAGCTGAATTACCTTCAAATATCACGGTGAGCACTGGCCCTAATATTATCGTTTCTATTATGGGTCCTAATTCTGTACATAGACAAACTAAATTTATCGAACCAGAATGTCTCTGTTCCTCTCCAGGTCATTATGTATCAGAAAGACAACAATAGTATTCAATTTTGTTTTATTCGTAATGCTAAAATCGATTCCAAATGTATTTGAATATATCTCTGATACAAAACTCTTAAAAATAGCTTGCTCGTATGTCGTCAACAAATTAGCAGTGTTTATGTAAACATCATTTGCGGTGACCCCTGTTAAATGTTAATTAGGCATTAAAATGATTTAATTTATATAGCTGCATGAGTCCACGCTATGGTAGATTGGTAGGATCGTAAATCGTATATTTCCAATATTATCTGCGTATCATGGAAAATTTATACTGAGAAAGACTGCACGGAAATAACTTATTTACCGGAAGAAAAATATTTAACCGACATAGTCCGTCATGAAAGTCATTTTTATTCCATAATGTTTAATGGCCTTCTATCGTTTCTGTTATATTATAAATTAATGAGTAGGTGGTATATTGTGTATTATTTTTCTTTAGATCCTCTCCATCCTAAGGTTGCCTGGTAGAGATCACTTTTAGTGATAAGGCCGCCCATTTTCCACTTTCTGTGTAAATTATTTAATAATTTGTAAAAATTCTGTCTTCTAGTGGTGGACTAATAAAGAGTTATCTAATCTAATCTAATCTATCTATATTGTGGATTTCGCATAAATGTTTCTGACCTTTCACCACCAGGAGGTGAATCTCCGTCAGATAGGGCTGGGTCGCGCGGAGGGCGAGCCGTGCGTGCCGCTGCTGATCAAGTCGCTGTTCACCTTCATGTTCTGGGTGACGCTGCGCCAGCGCATCCAGGACATCCGCCAGAGGCGCCAGTCCACCATCATTACCGACATGGCGGCGCCTTTACAGCTGACCGTCTCGACCGCCGCCAGCGGTAAATGCGATTTGATTATAGATTTGCTGATGATTTTAAAAAAATTGGTCCCCAAAACTTTTTTCCCGTAGACCACGTGCCGATTTTTCCGGCTTTAGGGAGATTGGCCGAGTGATTCGAACGTAGGTCACTCAGCTCACTGCACCCGGTGGATGCGGGTTCGATTCCCGGCATGGTAAAATTCCGAAAATGCCTTTTCGTAATTTGCCCTGTTCTGGGCGTCACTGGGATCGCCCCCAGTCCATTGTACGGTACCCATAGTACAAGCGTTGCTTAGTTTGGGACCATACAGTTGGTGTGTTCGTCTGGCGATATATTTGAACTGTCTATCAACCCCCTACATAAAAGAGTATTCAATACCTAGATTTTTTTATTTATATTACATAAATTGGAATACATAAATTCAGACAAAATGGAATCCAGTCTAATGTGTTAAGCCCAATTTAATTTTCTGTCATGGATCCCTTGGCTTCTCGGCAGCGCCCATGGGGTAGCCAATATACCTTTTGGAATAACTGATCTATTTTAGCCAATGCAGGTATCCTATTAATAATATGTCAATTTTACTTCACTACCGCGGCAGGTCTGGTGAACGGTAATCTGTGACGAAAACCCTTTTGTTCCAATCACCCCTTCATTACAATTTCAGCCAAAAATATCTACGACTGCTTCCACTTCTATATACACTCTGATCATTTATTTTGCTTATCTATGAGTTGTTGGCGTACCGAATTATTTTGTTGTTAATCAAATAATAGAAAAAAACAATATTTTCTCTATATTAATCTTCCCCACTGTAAATAAAGAGTCTCGCATACAGTAGCGGTCGCGGTAGTGTATAAATTCCAATAAGAGCGGACAAAGTGGCAAATATTTGTCGTCACCGCGTCTTTTATCGCCATCGCGTCTGTTTGCGAAACCTCATAATATGACTGCATAATTTAAAAATGTGCAACTTTTTTAATCGAGTTCTTGCTGACGACATCTTGCCCGGTTCGGGCGTAGGCCGCTCGGCTCACTGCACATGGTGGTTGCGGGTTCGATTCCAACCGGGGCAAATTTCACAAATGGCCTTTTCGTAATTGGCCCTGGTCTGGGTGTGACTGGGATCGCCCCCAGTCCATTTTACGGTACCCATAGTACAAGCATTGCTTTGTTTGGGACCATACAGTTGGTGTGTCAATCTGGCGATATTTATTTATATGTATATAGTTACTAGCTGGGTCCGCGTGGAATAGTGTCTTTGGGTAGCATTTTTAATGATTTAGGCTAATTATTTTACAAATAAGACATACGTTTAAATACTTTAATGAGCTATTTGCAGTGTTTCACTGAAAATTGCTCATTATCTTTTTAATGCGAAAAAAGGGATGTAAGGGGTTCCTTACAACCCTTTTTTCGCATTAAAAAGTACCCTATGTCCTTTCTCAGGCTCTAGACTATCTACCATCCAATTTCATTTAAATCGGTTTAGTAATTTTGGCGTGAAAGCGCGACAGACTTTCGCATTTATAATATTAGTACAGATTATTTGAGCAGTCGGCCGGAGAGATGTCGGTGGTGTAAGCTTGCTTAGTGTCCGTGTGTGTGTGCACTGTCAGCGCTGGACGCGCGGCGCCCGGCGGCGCGGCGCTCGCGGCTGCTGGGCGCGCTGGGCGCGGGGCTGCGCGCCGCGTGCGCGCGCTACTGGATCTACGTGGTCGTCATCATGCTGTTCGTCATCGGCATCACCGGCGACCGGATGACCATCTTCAGGATCATATACATGTTCCTCTTCCTCTCGTTCATACTCATGTTCCAGGTACGATTACGGTTTATATCTCCCTTCCACTTTAACTGTACCTGCTATTTTATTTCGGGAATTATGATCACGATGATTGATGCGAAAGGAGAATATATACATTGAAATAAAACTATTTTTCGGATTTTATCGCGTTTATTAACTTAAACTTATTAAAAATAGTTTTATTTCAATGTGTAGTATTCGCGTAAATATAAGAAAACAATATGAGAATATATACATTATGAAAAGCTTATGCCCAGTACGACAATTCGCGAAAAAATGTGGTCACGGTGGAACGCGTAATCTCGCACTTATGTTATCAGTCGAAAGATGTATAAAGTGGAACGGCCTGGTAGACTATGGCCTTAAAACCCCCCCATATTGACAGAAGACCGTAGGGACTTAACAAAATAATTAATATATGTTAGTATCGCTTCTCGTTGGCCGTGGTAAAAGCATTAACTATTCGCTACTAAGAAGATGAAATCGATTAATCAAGTACCATTTTTTTGTTTTAGATAAGTTGGTACTGGTGGCGCCGCTTGATGTACATTTTCTGGATAATAGTGATAATTTACTCGATGATAAACTTGATTCTCATATACATATACCAGTTCGATAACTTCTCAAAAACTATTGAAAAATATCTACTGATCAACGACAAACTGTGAGTTCAATATAATTTAATTTGTTGATACACTAATTGAATCTTGTGCATGATGTGATAAGTACAGTGGGGAAAGTTTATGTAGCTTTTACACGGTCTGGCTCGACCGGCCCGGCCCAAGCCGAGGTCGTGTCCCTTGTGGCGCCCTTGAGCTAGCTGCCCCCCTGCCCCTCTGGCTGGAGCGCACTCGCGCTCGCTCTCTGTCCGGGTGAAGTTGTTATGGCCACTCTGGCCAACAACATATAGTCATATCAAAAAAAAAAAAAGCTCGACCGGGTAGTACCACTCTCTTACAAAAGATCGGGGTGAAGAAGTAATTACAGCAGCGTTTCGTACGATGAGTGAGAGATCCGGGAGTCTAGAAGGGAGGGGCTTCTCCTCCCCTCCGTCCCGGTCATGCAGCGAAAAAGAGATTGAGATTATTTCGTATACAATCAATAACTTTGCTTGCATCTAAACTAAACCGACTGAGTTTTCAATGCGACCTGTGATTGGTCGATAAACACTCATAGTGGTCTTTGTCTGCAATATCCACAAATTCTGTTTAATGTCATTGCGCCTGGTTGCGGTTTCTACCCTAAACTAAACCGCCTTAGGGTGTCCTGCCAAGAACCTAGAGTCTAAAGCCCCGTTGGAGTTTACTTCTATGCTGGCCCACTGGGCCAATTACCTAGCGAGTATCCATATGCTTTATGATTCATGTGACAAATTGATATTGTTCTACAGGCAACATGATCTGGGTTTAGAACCGTACCTTCCGGCGGATTTGTTCGTGAAGCTACTGACACCCACTCTGTTCCTCATAATCACCATCATGCAAGTCCATTACTTCCATAAAGATTTCATGGCGCTATCGGATCCGCATACAAGGTGAGACATTTCTAATTACACTTATCTTTTACTACACCTTCAATCAAAGTGCAATAAGGGCTACAATGCATTGTCTTATATGTTGTTCCAGGACAAACAGTATATTCAAAGATGAAACAAGCCGGCCGAGTCAAGCCAATGCGTCAACAATGAAAGACGATGTAAGTTTTACATGAAATGTATTAAGTTAGTGATCAATATCATTAAGACAATCATTTTAGACTTATAATATAGGTCTTGTAGTTTACTGAGTCATATTTGCGTGGTGCGAGAAGGGGAGGGAAGGAAATTGCGGATTCGTTACTCCGTTCATCTTGAAAGCGAATCAAGATATGACATTTTATTTTTGTAACTCCTAATTAGTTTGGTATTATACATATTTTTAATGTTATAAAATGCCGATGAATTTGGTTCCTTTATTTACCCTATTAAATAAAACAATATTTTGAGTTAAAAAAATATAATTGCTAACACTATTGTTTCCAACATGGCAATGTATTGACGTTGAGCGATGTACAGTAATTAATACACTTAATACACTACCTATAAAATATTGTTTACTAGTTGCCACCCTTGCCTTCTGAAGACCAACCATCCTCACTAGAGGGCAGTGCCACGGAAGCAGAACACTCCATCGAGATGTCCTCCGTGCAAACTGGTGTCAAGCCCCAAAGGTGAGAATTAGCTGTAGAAGTAATTATAGCTATAAGACATGGTGCCAGTACCTGGCCTGTTTGTAATGTTGGGTTAGGTTAAATAGGACACATTTTAAGTATATAGTTATAGTTTATAGTTTGTGAATTATGGTCATATTTTGAGTGAAAAAAGTAGGTGAAACCTTGTGATACAATAGGTTAAAAAATATCTGTAAATTAAATATTTCGCCTCGCCGCTCACAGATATGATTTATAAGTTCGCACATCTCATAACGAATCACCAGTGCAATGATGCTAAATGTGTATTAACTGCTGCGTCCTGGGGCTTTATTGGATATTGAAAAAAAAAGTAGAAAGAAAAAATGATGATTATGAAATGTCCATCAGTGGGGGGAGCGTCTACAGGCAGGTAAAAACTGGGGCAAAAAACAATTATTTTAGCGCGTCAGATTATCAGAGGGGATGTTTAGTGAACTCAAAAGGGGCTTCTATTATAGATTATTGAAATGCAGCATGTAATTAACCCACTATACCTTAATCTGACTCGCTCGAGTATTTCTACCGGGCTCATGTATGGTGGAGGTACTCAACAGGGTGAAAGGAAACCCCTTATGTTAATCTGCCGCGTTTGAGTTAATCATGACCTCCTTCTACGGCTCCCCTACGACTCTGATCACAGTAAGTTGTCGCGCGCGCGGCTGGCGGACGCGGGCGCGGGCGCGGGCGCGGGCGAGAGCGCGGAGGCGGAGGCGGAGGCGGGGGCGGCGCGGGGCGCGTGGGGCGGGCTGGCGGCGCTGGCGGCGCGCGCGGTGCCGGCCGCGCGCCGCGCGCTGGCGCAGTGCACCGACAAGCTCTTCCTCTACCTCGACATACACCTCGTCAAGATCATATTCATCGCGCTCATGCTGCTCTGCATCATGAATGTGAGTACCATCTGCATGTATTCTTTCTATCATTTATTATTACTGATTCGATTATTTCTTTTAGTAAAGCCGTTTTGACGGAATTGTATTAGAGTAATTTTCCGGTATAGTGCTAATAAAAGAAGTTGCTCGGTCGTATTTCTGGTAGCCTAGTTAAGAACAAGTGTGTACACTGCCAGTACACCACAGATTCTAATTCAATGTATTAGTGTTATTCAATATATAGTATAATTATTTTACTGCCTCTTCTGTATTTTTTTTTACAATATAATTATTATACCACCTGTCGTTTTCGAGATTTTCCATAAAGAGACAGGGTCGCCCGGCTCACTATTCTGCTGACGATATCTATGAGGTACTTAAACAACTTCACGATTTAGGCGATATCTCCAAATAGTACGTTCGTTTAAGTCAATATAAAACAAGCCGCAATCCACGTCCGTCTGTTTGTTCGCATAGTTCGTTTAAACTACGCACCCACGTTTGATGCGATTTTCGCTTTCATTAAAAAAATAATAATTAAATTTGAAATTAATAGAGGAAAGCCGTGCGAAGGTGGGTTGGGTCAACATGAAAGTAATGCGACATTTGTTTCAGGTATGCGCAATGCACGTGCCCATAATGCTGATAATCTGCCCGGCGCTGTGGGTCGCCTCGCGCAAGCAGCGCGTGTGCGTGCTCTTCATATCCACGCTCATCAGCATCTACTTCATGGCCAAAATGGTCTATCAGATAGACTACATCAAACATAGCATATTTGATGTCAATTGTACTGTAAGTATAAATACTGTTTTCACGTAAACGGGCGGGGCGACGACGATTTGTAGGAAGCTTAGCAACGAGCATTGGTGGAAATTTACATCCTGCAGTAGACAGCAATGGCGATAATGGGTATGATGACTAATATTGAATTTAGTATATTTTTTATATTTAATCATAAGTACCGATACTTTTATAACGTAAGGTGAAATATTTTTTCAAAAACAATAAATAAACAAAGACATTCAAGTGCTACATTAAACTTTGCTTATATTCAGTTATGACGTCATATACAAGCTATTACGGTTTTCTAAACTTTAAACGTCTGTAATTTGGCCATATAACTATGCAATAAAAATACAATTAGTCATCATGCCCATTATTTTTATAATATTCACAGCAGCTACCTTAGCGGCAATTTTTTTTTCCAGATTGACAACAATGCAACACATATAGAATCCTACAATAATGCCGAATGGGTAGGATTCTACAAAGCGTCAAAAGATAAACCGCTAGTAGTCATACTGAAAGGCTACATTGCTCTGATAGCTGTGTTTACTTTTTACTCTTTAGTCACATATAGACAACAGGCAATCAGGTTTGACATTTATTGTTGATATCTAAGGTTTATTTTTCTATGATTCGTGGTTACAACAATTAAATTTATAAATTATTTTACAGAGACATGGGGTTGTTACCAAGAGATAAAGAGAAAGTAATGTTCCCAGAAGTCACACGTAAAGAAGCTGATATAGATATGATACACTGCATAAAATATTTTGTCAATTATGGCTTCTATAAGTTTGGAGTTGAGGTTAGTTTATTCTTGTCTTAATAGTGATATAAATAGTATTTCCGTATGTTTTACTGAAAAGCTGAAGAGGGGAAGTGTCTATCACTTTGACATACTCTACTATCGATCGATGAGAGCCAAAATCATTGAAAATGAAAATGAAAAATAATTTATTTCCATAGGACACAAGGTGTTACAAAAGATAAAGTAAAAAAATA
This sequence comes from Notodonta dromedarius, assembly GCA_905147325.1. NCBI lineage: Eukaryota > Metazoa > Arthropoda > Insecta > Lepidoptera > Notodontidae > Notodonta > Notodonta dromedarius. Next base: position 10,342,648 of record LR990159.1, on the reverse strand, counting down.
ACAAATTTGTACTATGTGGTAGTTTTACAATTAAATCATTGTCTGTGGATCTCACACTAGGCCTAGCCTGTATCGTGGGGTCCGAAGAAAGTAGGTTTACCAGCAGTTTTAGCGGTCGGCAGAAAAGTAAGAACTTAATGATTAGATACAAAATAATAATTTGGTAATAAAAAAAAAAAAAAAGTTACAAAATAGAAACAATAAAAGGCTAAAAATAAAATAATAATATAATAATATGCCTGCGAATCTTTGTCTGAGTGGATGTGTGTGGGGTTGTGTGTTAGTGTGTCATTGAGTAGGGGTGTGTGGGTGTGTAGGTGTGTGTGTGTGTAGGGGTGTGTGTGGATGTGTAGTATGATGTATATTATGGTTCTGGATTAGATTATAGTATAAACAATTAGACAGGTTTTAGTTAAATTTGGCAAATAGCTTGTAATGTAAGGTATACTACAAGGTGCGTTATTCATGTAAAAATAAAAGGGATATTCATAAGGTGAGATCGCTGAGCTGTCAATAATTAAAGAAAGACGAAAGTCCGGTAACAATGTTTTCATGTTTTTGAGAACCGCTTGGCGCAGTGGTTTGGGCTTAGGCTGCTCGGCACACTACACCGGGTGGTTGCGGGTTCCATTCCCGTCGGGGAAAATTTCGGAAGTGTTTTTTTTTGTAATTTACCCAGTAATAAGTCCACTGTACGGTATCCATAGTACAAGAGTTGCTTAGACTGGGGCCATACAGTTGGTGTGTCAGTCTGGCGATAATGATAATAATTCCAGATAACCCTAATATGCCTGGTGGGTGTGATCGGGTCCCGCATGGACGTGTACGCGGTGCTGTACGCGGGCTGGCTGCTGGCGCTGGTGTCGCTGAAGCGCGTCAGCCAGGCGCGCGTGTGGCCCGCCTTCACCGCGTGCGTCACCATCCTGATCCCCATACAGTACATGATCGCCGTCGGATTCTTGCCGCAGTTCTGTATCAGTTATCCCTGGAAGGGTGATGACGATGTGAGCAAATTTTTTTTGTCTATTTATCTTCGTAGTTAGCACTCTAAACTATCGACCGTCCATCGATGATCGATCGTTGCTGTTGCCGTTATCTAGAAACTGTCTCGGCTCATCTCATTCTATCGTCGTTTTTGGATCGATGTATAGATGGCTGGTGGTGATGACACCTGGAACGAACGAACGGCGTTGGTAATCTCAAACGGCAACACACTGGAGCTATTATGTTTATATAAATATCTACAACCCTTTGTAATGATTAATTGTATAAGTAACTGGCGATTTAAAAAAATATAGTATTACAAAATGCAAAAAGTCAAGTTACCGCTGAGTTTCTTGCCGGATCTTTTCAGCCGAGGTCGCGTTCCGATCCGGTTGTAGATGTAAGAAAAATAAATAAAAAACACAATTTGTAAGTGCCCCCGTAGCCGTAAACAAAATAAACACTTTGACTCGGGGGCTTTAATTTCGTTCCCAACATTTCCAGAGCATTAATTGTAATATTAAAAGTGAGCAGGCGCAGTGATCATTGACTCTTGCAACCGTGTCTCTTAGCGCATAAAGCACGCGCGCACGTGGCTGTTCCTGCCGTACGCGCGGCAGCCGCCGCACGCCACGAAGCTGATCTTCGACTTCTTCCTGCTGGTGTTCGCGGCGCGGCAGCTGCGCGGGTTCCGCACGGAGCGCGCGCGCGGCGCGCAGTACGCGGGCGGCTGCAACAGCGAGGACATCGCGCGCGACTGGGAGACGCCGCACTTCACCAACCCCGTGCCCGACTTCCTCAGCAACGTCAGGTGACCGGTGGCTCGACTCTGATTACCGCTCGCATCTCGCTCCACTCGGAATACGTCAGTTTTGACACAGTACATAGAATGACCGTCAAAACTGACCTATTCAGGTTACGCGATAGTTTACTTTTGACGTTTTTGCTCTGCTACAGAACTAAGTCATAACAGTAATCACACTTTATACAAACCGGGAATCGAGCTGGAGACGTTATGAGATACTTGGAACTTGGCCTCCGTTTGTCGTCACTGGCCGCGGTGATATCTATATCGCGTTGTTGCCTTAAACCTCAAGTAATCAGCAGTCCGAACGAGTGAACCCACTCATATCTTAACACACAACTACAAATTTCGTTCCAGTACGTGGCTGGACGTGATCAAGCGCATGGTGTTCCTGGGCATGCTGTGGGTGACGCTCGCCATCATGTTCATGACAGGCACCAACCGCGTGAATCTGTTCTCTATGGGCTACCTAATCGGCTCGTTCATTTTCCTGTGGCAAGGAACTGACTTTTATCTGCGCCCCAAAGATGCTATTTTACGATGGTAAGTGTTTTGTTTTCCTTATTCCGTTCCATTTGTAATTCTTGCGTCGTAACCATTGACACACATCGTGTGAGTTCTGGAGTGAGCTCGGGTGGCGCACGTTAAAGAAAATACATTACACTACATTTAACTTTGTAGCCTATAAAAATCGGTAAACAATAATATTGCATTTATATTTATTTGCTTTTAGGAAGATTACATACAGACAAATCACATAAATAAGTTTGTGTATGGTACATAATCCAATGCTGAATACAAATCTTCACCAAATAAACAGTAGAACAGTAAACAATAGCAATAATAGTACACTCTCAATTCAATTAAGATATTAGGCCCCACGGAAGACAAGCAGGTTTCGTCACGATGTTTTCTTACCTAAAATAGAGGGGGAGGGGAGAAAAAAAGTAAGAATGAAATATTGATTGAGTGCAAGAAGTAAACGAGTAAGTAAGGGTATGTAAAAGTACGAGTAATGGTAATGCATGGTATGCGCAGGTGGTCGTGGCTGGTGCGGTACAACGTGTCGGTGGTGGTGGTGAAGACGCTGCTGCAGGTGCCGGGCTGCATGTTCAGCGCGGTGATGCAGGAGCACGCCTGCTGGCTCGTGCAGCTGCTCGGCGTCGGCTGCGTCGACAAGTTCGCCGGCGGGAACATCGCGCACTTCATCAAGATGGACTACGATAAAGGGGTACTGTCTCTTTTGAAAATTTCATATGTGCATTTTGACATTTAACACTTTTTGCCGAAATAACTTTGTACAAATATATCCAAATACTAGGTCAAATAAACAATGTCGTCATGATAAAAAAATAATTCGTATGTACATTGTAAACACTAATTTGAATTCAAATCTTGCTAAATTAAACAATTTATTCAGAAGCCCAGCCCCTCTTTCTGTCCCAATCCCCTTCAGGTCAGCAACATGCAATGCAAGCATCTATAGGCTACGTTGACTGCTTAACTTCAGGCAGGTGGTACGCTAGATTGCCGACTTCTCTATATATAAAAATGAATGTTTGTCTGTATGCCCTTTATAGAATCGTAAACTATGCATTTGATCTTGTCATGATCTTCAGCAAAGTGTTGTGCATGAGCTCACGAAGGTTTCTGAGTTGGTACGACCTATCTTTGCCAGCGTAGCAACGCGCGCAGGGTACAGCTAGTTGTTCTATAAACAAATAATTCAAATGTCTACTCGACGTTGTTACAATGGCAAGTTTCTGTTTTGTGCAGCAAGAGGCAGTGTGCTCGGTGCCGCAAGAGGACATCGGGCTGGCCTGGGACGGCGTGTGCTTCGCCTTCCTCATCCTGCAGCGGCGGCTCTTCTACAGCTACTACTTCTACAGGGTCATTGACGAGAGCAAAGCCACCACTGTGCTCGCCTCAAGGTATAAGCCATATCAATTCTCTTTTTTAAGCCTATATCTCACTGCTGCCGGCAAAGGCCTCCTATATCCGTATACTCAAGTCTCTATTCTGGGCTTATTGTGGCCGCAATTTAGCCCCAAAGGTGTCCAAATCGTCTCACCATTTCAGTAAAAACAAATTATTTGGTTAAAAACGATTTTTGACGGTAATTCGAGGATTGAAAAGCGAGCAATAAATACGTTATCATATATGTAGAGGTGCAGAACTTATAGAGGAGCTCCGTCAGAAGCAAATGAAATTGCAAGAGGAACAAGAGAAGAAGATCTTGGAGAAGATCAAAGTGAAGATGGAGAGGATAAAAGCGAACCAGAAGAAGATACAGGGCGCGCTCACTAAGGAGCCTGCACACCACGATGCAGGTACATTGATTATTACGTTTATTATTTTCGTTAGGAGCATAATGTTCCCGCACCAACATGAGTGTGGTGTCCCCGAATAACTATTCTGGATCTATTTGATGAATGATTCTTCATCTGTAACCCGGAAGATCTCCATAGGATCACTAACGATGCAGTTTCGGTAGCGATTTTCTGGGTATGAATCGTATACCATGATTTCGAAGAGAAGACAATGGAGATAATAATATATTATTGTACTTAGATAATATTTTGTGGATGTAAAATAAAAATAATTGAAGTTTTATCTATATCTACTGTACGATTTAACATACCACCAAAAAAAATCGTAAGTTTCGAGAGTTTTTGTGTTCACTCATCTGTTGGTGGTTTTAACTCGGGCTAGCGCAGTGGTGATGCGAGATATCAAACACTTGAAAGGGCTGTTCGCGTCCACAGTGGTGCGAGCGATAAGCGAGCGTCTGAAGCTATGTAGGCGTGGTATTTTCAAATCCACCATCTAGCGCGCACATCACGTACTACACGGATGAGAAAAAAAAAATTGGTATCATCGCCAGAAGTTCGTGCCTGTCACCGCATTGGTACCAGTGCTAGTAACTGCGCGGTTTAGGACCCCAAGATGTTGTCGAATCTGGGTGCTAATTTATTGAGATCGTTTCTCACGCTGCTTCCGCGGAGTAGAGGAGGATTCGGAGACGCAATGCGTGTCGTCGGAGCGCGTGCCCTTGGTGCGGGGCGAGTCGGGTGAGCAGAGCGGGATCAGCGAGCGGGGCGGGGCCAGCGAGCCGGGCGGGGCCAGTGAGCGGGGCGAGGCCGGCGAGCGGGGCGGGGCCGGCGAGCGGGGTGGGGCTGGCGAGTTGGGTGGGGCGGGCGAGGACGGCAGGGTGGTCGAGGAGGCAGGGGTGGTCGAGCGGGGCGCGGCTCGCGGCTGGCATACACCTGACAGCCCCGTGTCGCCGCGCGGCTTCCACACGCCGCTGTCGGAGCCGTCGCGCGCGGCGTCGCCGGTCGCGCTAGCCGCGCCGCTGGCGTCGCTGGGCGGGCCGCCGTCGCCGTCGTCGGCGCTGATGACGGTGTCGCTGGACGCGTACCTGGAGCCGCGGCGCATCTCGTTCTCGTCGCCGGCGTCGTCGGAGCGCGCGGCGCGCGCGCGCAGCCCGGAGGAGTCGTACCCGGTGTTCTCTCCGCCGCCGGTGCGGCGCCGCCACACGCTGGCTAGCCCCAGCGTCCAGCCGCGCCTGTCGCTCGTGTCGCAGTCGAGCCGCGCCGACCCGCTGTCGCATCACACGTGTAATTTCTCGTCTCTCGGCACTGTTGTGTTTCGTTCGCTAAGAGTTCCGGTCGGTCCTCTCGAGGCGACCGGAACGTCCACCGATTTTCACACCGTGTATATATTGTACAGCAAATATTCTCAGTGTTCTGTGTGATATAAGTTTTTAATTCATATTAAAATTTTTCCTCGTCCAGGAAGTGAGTCATGTCCCCCCGGTAGGCGCCGAGTGTTCTCGAAGCGACACGAAGGTAATTGAACGTGACGCTAGAGCGGTTGTGGGAGGTGTCTTTTTTGTCGCACTGTCACTTTTCGCAGGTCGTTTGAATTTTAAAAAGACAATATGTTTAGAGTGGATAACGATTACATTCTTGTTATATTCTACAATTTATTTTTATAACAACGTATGTATAGAAACATACCTACGATCTCCTCTTCAATGCACAATAAACTTGTGTGCACGTGTTTACTTGAAATTAAAATGTTTGAATACCTTAAGCGTATCATCTCTGGATCAGCAGTGACCTCTAATTGTACCGACCGAATATAATTAAAGTTACGCTTAATTAATCATAATTTTCCCTTAGTTTTGGGTGGAGTTTATAACCGCTGCGAGTATGTCTTTTAATACTTACACGTAAGTGCTATAACCCCCCATTAATCTGGTGTGAGAGCTGTCGTTGAGTTGTGCTTTTCTCTTATAGTGCGCGACAGGCCGTCGTATAAGCCGCCGGCGACCCATCCGAAGGGTAATGTTCTCGAACAACGCTCGCTATGACCTTGTACTGGCGTTACTAACCTCTCCTCAGCTTTTCCATGACAGTATTTAGGCGAGCTGTATCGCAATGGCGGGGCTGTCTTAATTATGCAAATAACTATATCGATAATTGTATATTATGTAAAAAATATGTTCAATGTTGTAAATATATGCTAAGGCAGAATACGCTGGTTTGTTTGGCTCCGTTTGTGTTCGCTTGCCTTTGTCACAGAATCTGCATGTTACTGCGATGGTGTTAATTGTCCATGTTCTATTTATATATGCTATGTATACATATGTCTGGGAAACTAACCACTTATTGTAATTTTAGTATATCGACTTTATATAAAACAAATAGTCACCTTTTTGTTACTTTGTAGATGAAAATATTATTTCAAGTGCATGTAAATATAAATACAGGAAGCTTAAGCCAAAATATCAATACATTTCAATGCTTTATAATGCAACATTATTGAACGGGCGTAACTGGAACCTCATGATCAATGCAAATTGCGATTGTGTGCTCAAAACAGACCAATGATTAATATCCAATGCAATTCCTCACATAGTTTCATAACTATGATTTAATTTCCAGATACGCCTCATGTGAATAGGTAAGTATTTCAATATGTGTTTGTATTTCACAGCCGTACGATCTGGTGATTACTACATGTTCGACGAGTTTGACGACACCGATATTCACTTGAAGGATGACGAAAGTAGCTCGGACGAGGACGCGCCCAAGGACATGGGCATCGGAAAGGTACAACACTTTGAGCTTACATAGTGAGGGAGAACAGTGGTCTAGTAGGCAAGATACTGCAAAGGATGCATGAAATAATGCTTACTCTTAAGTATCGATCTCATGATTCATAGATATTCATAATATACACGCGCTATGAAACGCAGTAGACGTAGACTTTATGCATTTGAGAATAAAGACGTATATTTCCTAAGCACATCTTGCTTCCTAGTAAACACCTGGGATTTTGTGGGTGCAGGTGTATGTTGTTTTGTGGGTTGTACGGTATGGCGATGACGTCAATGGTCGTGCTTACTCAGTATCTGATGACAGCACAGGAATGTGCACCAAAGCGAACCTTTTGGATTTTTGTAGCGTTTTAATTATTATTCAAAATGCCAAATTCTAGGAACAAGGGACAACATCTCTAACACAGATATAGGATACTGGGAAAGAATAATTATCACGACTTCATATTGAAACAGCATGCTTGAACAAATTCCTATGTATTTTTGTATAAGTCCGCCAAATTGACTTATTCATAAATCGAGTCCTGGGTGTTCTGCATGCGCGCTTTCCCAGAGTAATTAGTAAACAGAAGCGGAATGACGAGCTATTCATGTTAGTTTAGTATGGAAGGATCGGGATCCGTCCGTGGTTCTATGCCACCTCAGCGCTTTAGGTGACTAACATCAATGTTCCGTAATAACATGCACAGCCGTACTCCTCGAAACGGCACACGTTGCTATTTTGTAATAATAATAAAACAAGTATTCATGTGGACCACGGAGGCCGTCGACTATCTACATGAATGTCGATACATGAGGCAAAGGTCATGTGAAACCTGCGAGTGGTAGGATCAGTGGAGGTAGTGTGGGTAATAGCGACGTGTGCCGTCGTGGAGTTGAGCGTGTGGCGCGGCAGCTGCTGTCGACGGCGATCAAGACGGACCTGCGCCGCGCCGTGTCGCTGCGCCGCGCCTCCGCGCCCAACGTGCGCTCCGCGCGGCTCTCGCTCGCCAGCTACCCGCACTCCTACCCGCGCGAGGTAACCACACACGCGTTGCACAATACATACACCGGGGAAATATGTACTAGCCACCTGTACTAAAGCCAAACCCTATATGAAATGTTTAATATATATCACTCATTGGCTAGGTATTAATGACAATTGGCAATCTGTTGCAATATTATACTAAATCAAACACAATTAAAAATACCAACAATAATGACAATAACAACAAAAATCTTGTAAAAAATTGTTGATCAAAATTCATGTAGAATTTGGCTTGAGTAAAAAGATATACGGGGTGGGTGAGTGACAAGGTTAGTGCGGCTGTGAAGGGGCACGCAGCAACAAGGTTGGCTATCCTATGGTACGCTCAAAATTCTTTGAACTTTTATCCGCCTCCCGTTGGAACGAATTTTACTTTCATTTCCTATAACTTTAGCGTCCTAGGGGGGCCTTATCGACATCAGGAGGAGTGATGTGGCCCTTTACAGCGACATCGAGCGAGATGGTGAATACTAGTGGGTGCATTAGTTCCGATTAGAAGGATGTAATTGCTTTGGGCCTCTTAACAGAGACGGAACTTTAATATTATACGACTGATTTAATAAGGCCTGCCTGCGTATCGATAGTGGCACGTCTACAGAAATAGCTCCATAAAAGTCCAACGGAATAGTACATTGTTACACGAGTGGTGAAAGTGACTTATTTAGTCCCGAGACGGGGTTTGGCAGCTGTCAGTTGAAAGCGATTCTCCCGGGCCGGAAAAGTATTACTTTCAACCCGCTCCTCAGGCAACTTCAGACCTACTTTCAGAGTATGAGTAATGAAATGGGTTTTTTCTTTATATCCCCTGAGTGATAAAAGCCATGAAAATATACGCAATTTACTTAGAGGAACGAAAATCACTTGACATTGCTTATCACCATTTACTTTAGAGTAGGTATTTATTACTCACTTTTATAGGCAATGAAACTGCGCTGAGGTAAGTGTAGTACATAAATTGTGCAGTTATTATTTGGTAACACCCTGGTGCATGCAACTTTTGGTTTGGCTTTCGCTTTCAATGTTATGTTTTGCTGTCTGTTTTTATTTATGGTTCTTTATATTAATAAAAGTTAAATAACTTGTGTTATCTTGTATTTTTCGTATAATAAAAATAAAATGTCCCGGTTCTTGAAAATTAACTACGATACCTAATCATTGCTAACAATAACTATTACTTTTAGGTGTTAAAAAAGTAGAAGCAGAATAATAAGATCATGTAAAGTGTAATAGCAATACAAATGGTATCAGATACATACGCTTTTTTCTTTAATTTAGCTTCATTAATTTGCCTCCTTATTTCTTAATACACGAAATGTATTCTCCATCAACGTGTAGCAATAATAATGGTACACAGCAATGTATCGCGCAGGAGCGGCGCGGGGCGGCGCGCGGCAGCGACGTGCGCCTGGCGCTGTCCGAGCCCGAGCGCGAGGGGCCCTCCGATATCGATGACTACGCACCCTTGACCGGTCAGTTATACGATAACAACATTATTCTCATTAATTTTAATTGTAAATAAAGAATCCCTGCTTTATAAGTATCTCCGAGATGTCAGAATAAACCCTTAAAAAGTATTGAAACGATCACAATGGGACGACAGCGCCATCTGTAGGCGTGGACGAAGTTCACTTACGATAGCTGTGTCGGTGGTACGCATGGAAATGATTGCTACTTTCAATTCATTATCATTACGTGAAATATTTTTTTTCTTTCACTGTTATTTCACCTGTGATTTTTCACAGTCAATGATTTTATTCATAGTGTATTTTCACTAAGACACGTAATCCTATGAAGTCACTGGTCAATGAATTAACATAATAACCGTGTAAGTACCGAACGCTTTGCAATTAATTAGCAATGATTTTAACAGTTTCTACCTAAGTCGGTAGCAAGTACTGCCTATGAAAACCTATACATATAATATGATGACACGCTACATGTGAAATGTTCCATTACTAGTCGGTGGTGAGTGAGCGCAGTATGATTTGGACCGTCGAACAATCAACACATCGTGCCATTTAGATCGTTTGGGACAACGTTGAATACCTACATAACGCCCACAAAACGAGAAAGGAGACGATAATTCATCCTTTTCTTTCCCTGTCAAGTACAAAATGACCAGTGCCGTTTTTCGCATTATAGCCACACATGTACACGGCGACTTTTTTACGCCATATTTACCCAAACTCGCGCAAGACATGCATGAAAAGTTGTCATGTGCATAGTCCCTTACACTGGGAAACTGTTTGAATGTTTGTGTACCTAATAGAAGCCGAGGAGACCCTAGTGGACAAGCTGAAGCGTTACATGGAGACGGCGTGGGCGTTCATATCGAGCTTCCTGGTGTCGCTCACGCGATGCCTGATGAAGTACTCGCGCGACTATAGATACGTATCACGCACGCTGTCTATGGAAAAGAAAATATTAAAGGTGCGTGCATAATTGTGTTCATTGACATCATTTACTCATCATGACATGGGTGATATATATATACATTTATTATACAGATCTGATAGCCTCACTTTCACATTCTTTAAATGTCTCATTCCTAGGCTAGGGGAGATTTCAATTTTCCCACGCGACATTTTTAATTTATATAACAAAGTCGAAAAACAAGAATACGATCCGCCTGATGTTAAGCAGTTATCGTAGCCTTAGATGCTTGCAATACCAAAGGCATTGCTCGCACGTTGCCGACTAGAAGGGGAGTGGGACAGAGAGAAGAGAAGATGAAGAAGAGAAGGATGGAGGGCTCTCTCACTCATCGTACCATACGCAACTATAATAGCTACTTTACGCCGATCGTCTGTGAGTGGGTGGTACTACCCCGGTCGAGCCAGCCCATACATATGAGCTTTAATCCAGCTTAGCTCTATCACCATCGGCTTTATCTTGGACAATTTTTTACCAAGATGTTTCTGTAAAGATGTTCAAATCATGTATGTTATCATGTATCATTAAAGTAAATCATGTTTCATTTGTCGGTGATCGCCATTAGACGCCCAGTTAAAAAGATTTACTTCAAAACTTCTCTTGGGACCGATTTAAGATTATGTTTGTTCACAGGAGAAAGAAGGCTTCGGTATTGGTTTACGGGAAGGCTCGCAGATGATATGGGAGCCGCTGCCCGAGAACCTCCTTCTGCATCAGTGAGTCATGTTATATTATGCTTTTGAAACAATTGCAACTTCCATTATTTAGTCGATTCGCCTATATATTAGATGAAAGATTCCCGAAGAGTCTTATTCCTTATCGTGCTTTGTTATATTACCTAGGTTACTCGTAGATAGTGAATTGTTAATTAAAGGTACCATTCTTAGGAGCGTGCTTACTGCATGTATTAGAGAGTAGTAATTAAATAATATATTATAAGTAAAGATTGATAAATATTAAATAAGCGTTGTTTAAAGCTACTCGTAAATACAATATTATATTATATATTGTAGACCATTTTCCTTCAATCATGCATAAGATGTATCTCATAATTTAAACAACGTTTAATATTTTAAACAATGTCATCATCTAGTTCAATTATGTAGTTTACCTAGTGTTAGTTTAGTAAGTAGTGTTTTGGTTGCATGCTGCCTAGATCCCATAGCGAAGTGGATTGCATTGACGGAAATCTACTCGCGCCAATGGTTGAGATGGGGTTTGTATTATTGCTATATTATTGTGTGGATCAGTATATTTAGTATTTCATTGTTAACGTAGGCAAGTAGAGTAGATGATCACGATATATTATCCCATTACCATCGCCAGCACAAATATGGAAATAATCTCATTTTTGAAGGATTTAATATAGGAAAGTGTACCCCTAAAAACTGGGAGCGGACAAGGTTTTGTTCGGTTATCGATGGATGCAGATGCTAACGATAGAAGTCGTCTTAGGAAAAGTTAAGTAGCAGAGCAAGTCTTCCAAAAGAGGAGGGTGAATGTGGTGCGATATTTCCAGCCGTAAGTTAAGCGAGATAAGCGTGCCCGAGATACGCATCCTGGCGCCCAGCATGGAGCGCGGGCTGGACGCGTCGCCGCCCGCCCCCCGCGCCGCCCCCGCCCTCCGCGCGCCCCCCGCGCCGCCCGCCCCCCGCGCTGTCCCCGCGCCCCCCGCGCCCGCCGCCAGCCCGCGGCTCATCGACGAGGACGACACCTCCGAACACGAGAGCGCGTTTAGTTTGCAGACTACCGAGAGGTGGAGTGGCCCGCTTTGAACGTGCACTTGTACTGTCAACGTACTTTTTGTATGCACATTGTAACCGTAAGGGCCGAAGCATAAAAGCAGCATTTCAATGGACGATACACCAACGCAAGTGGTTTAGCGAGAAGCTCGTGGTTCGAGCGGGTTTTTCCGGTGGATCTTGAACCGTCGGCTAATAAGGCTGAATTGCTGGCTATAAATTATTGCTGTTATTTTTGAACGTGAGCAAAGTTACAATAGTGAAGTAGAGCCAAGAGTAGTCATTTGAAGCCAATACAGTACAAGTTTCGTTCGTTATATGTCGTCGCTTGCGATGGGCTTTAGTTGTTTCTAAAACGTTTCTATAAATTTCGGTCTTCTTTTAATCTTTCACTTATATAAATTAAGCAGCACAACATGGCAGACGACTTAGTTATTATTTTCCTTATTACATTCCTTATGGTTAAAGATTACGAAAGGAGTATTCTTGTGGTTTACCATAATATTCAATAAAATGTTAAAGCATGTATAAATCTATTTCAATGTGTAGTATTCGCGTAAATATAAGAAAACAAAATCTATTTTTATGCGAATTTATGTCCTGTTATATTACCTACTGTTTAGGGAACTGTATATATTTTTTACCTAAAGGCATGAGAAAATATCCGCACAAACGTACTTAAAAAAATGTATTCTTGCATGAAATTCATATTGTGGTCACTTTTGACCACATAACTTTTATGATTAATCATATTTTCCGAGAAATTATACTAATTCGTTTCGTACTATTTATACATGCATTGTAAATATTTTTGGCCGTATCTCTGAATTAAATTATGATATGCTGTAGTCTAACACGAAATAACGACTGCAAGCAGACCGGGCTCACTTGGACAAAACACCTACGGCGGAGCGCCCCCTCGCGGGCATTTGAATCCGTCGAGTTTACACCTTATTGCCGGGGCGGAAGAGTAGCTTTTATTGGTTTATGTATTTGCAGAGTGATTGTATGTAGTACTAATAATCTGTGGTGTAAGGTCGGAGTCTACTCTGAGTTACAACTTGGACGTTGTCTACTACGGAGTAACAGGTTTCTAACGATGTGACTTGTAACTGTTAATTGCAGCAAAGACGTGACCACACTGGAGGAGCAAGACGACTCGATGTTCAAGCAGGACAGGTCACCGTTCGTACATCTCGGCTACGCGCTGTGGTACACCGTGCTCGCGCACACTGACGTCGTCTGCTACATCATGGTTTTTATTAATCAGGTAATACGGTCGTCATTCCTTCACCAATTTATGAGTATACCAACTGTGCCCCGCGACTTCATCCGCGTAGTATTGGATTATTGGGTTAAAAAGTCCTATATGTTAATCCCGGTTATAATCTATCTGTGTTCCAAATCCGTTCAGTAGTTTTTGCGTGAAGGAGTAACAAACATACATACATACATCCACACTCACAAACTTTCGCATTTATAATATTAGTAGGAAGTCAATGTTGAGGGTGAAATTGCATTTATTGGCCTATCTTGATGCGTGATCCTGCGTGTAGGCACCAAAGGAGATTTCGATTACAACACTAAGTAACATAAAAACATCCCCTGTTTTCTATCATAGAAGCAATAAAATAAAATATAAAATATATTATTCCACATAATACGCTGGTAGTTACGTTTTTATCATGATTATGTTGCATTAACACAGCGTCTCATATCAAGTTGGCCATTGAGTTAAATTTCACCCTGTATGGTACACTTGTTCATACATTTACACTGTAATCATTTTCCAGATACAATCGGCGACGATATTGTCGATACCACTGCCGCTCATGGTGTTCCTGTGGGGAACGCTCACGATACCGCGCCCTACCAAGACATTCTGGGTTACACTCATCGCTTATACTGAGGTAATGTCGACCCGGCACTTGCGTCCGCGGGCGAAATGTTTAAATATGACGAATTGCAAATAGTGTGTGAAATGGGAAGAGCACTCAAATACTAGCACCTTTATCGATATTGATTTATCGATGCTCGCAATACCAAAGACATTGGTCACACGTTTCCAAACTAAAGTTGAGTGGGATATAAGGAGGGAAGAGTTAGGCTTCCATCTTTTATCATACGAAACGCTGCTTTAAAAGTTACTTTACGCCGAACTTCTGAAGCCTTATGAAGGTGCTTAGTACTACCCCGGTCGACCCAGCCACTATATAACCTGTAGTCAGTCGGCTACAGTTTGGCTCTACCACCGTCACTTATTTGTATATTTCCTCATCCACAGGTGATCGTCCTCATAAAGAGTATGTTCCAATTCGAGATCCTGCCGTGGAACCAGAAGGTCATCCCGGCCAATATGCCGTTCACGGCGCCTCGCATCATCGGCATCGAGAGGAAGTTCAACTACGCGCTCTACGACCTGCTGCTACTGCTCATCATATTTTTACACAGGTAAACGTCAAGGTTAGGCGTCAATAGCCTGGTGGTTAGGGGAACCGCTCTCGTAACTGAGATATTCCGGGTTCGATTTTCATTCTGGCCATTGGACTATTGACGTGGGCCCACTCCTAATACAAGCATTAGCTTAGCTGGAGGTGGTAATGGGAATACTAGTAATGTGATAAACTTATATTGCTAGTAATGTTAAAAAATACTCTTTCCTAGGGTAAATGTTTGGTAGGGTGAGGGCTCTGCTCTCGTGACAAGGGTCGGTAGCCCAGAGGGAATGGCCATGGCTTGTGTTCTTAAAGTCGTCGGTTAAAAATTTAATTAAAATAGACAAGAACATGGAGTGGGATAAAAAAACCTTTCCTCCAAGCATTTTTTATCCAATTTACTGACATCGGCGCAGTCGCCGACCTCAGATAATGGGCAAAGGTAAGGCAGATGATGGTGATGACTGCTGCGTAAATTACCGGTATTTATAAGAGCCGATGTAGCACAGCACATAACCGGTCTTTGTGGAAACCTTTGAGGCAGGCCTATGTCCCGCAGTGGAAGTCTTTCGGCTGAAATGATGATGAGGATGATGACACCAGCCGATTGCCGTCTTAATGACAGCTAATGGGACCACTGGTTACGTTGGGGTTCGACGAGGAACGTCTACTTTTCACAACCACCGGCCTTGCACCGCTCGTATCCAACTGTCTGCCGCGACATTTGATCTTATTGAAATACAATTGGTGCAGGTTCATGTTGAAGTCGCTCGGGCTGTGGAAGGAGTCGAGTCCGGAGATCGAGCTGCACGAGGACATGGAGTACCAGCTGACGCCGGAGGACACGCAGATGGTGGTGGACGGCCGCGCCAGCGAGGTGGGGAAGAAGTACGCCCTCATACACGATCGGACGAGCCCGTGAGTATCTAATTTTTACTCTCTATACCATATCACTATACTATTTTTTGTGTTTTTCATCGTTTTTCATACAGTAGTTTTATTAACCTACTACGTCGTCCCACAGCTGGACAAAGGTTCATTCACCTCCATTGACTGGCTGATGAATTGACTAATTTTCTTCAACGACTTTTTGCCAGTCCTTGTCGAAGGCCGTCAAAATCGTCACGCAAACCCACTTTAAATTTTAGCTCATTTGTCCGGCGCCATTCTGTTTGCATGACCAGCCCATTTCCAGTCTTGAAGTCCACATCCAGTATTTTTTTAGGAGAATACCTAATTTATAAGCAGCTATTATTCTATTATATTAAGTATACTATTGACGATGTACGGCGTGATCGTTTCGACCGCTAAGTGAAGTCGGACGACATTGGTACTTTCCAGAGTGGTCCAATCCCGAACGACATTTTTTCCTATTTGATTTGATATTGAGTCATAGCGCTCCGTACTGCGGAATCCATAAATGAAAACAAATAACTATCGCCACCCGCCAACAAACTAGAACTACGTCTGATCGAGCGCCCCCGCTAGGCGGGACACGACCACGCTTACGGGGGGTCGCGGATAGTAGAGTTTGTGGGTTGCGGCTCAGACAGTCTCCACCGGCTGGTGGACCGGCTGTACCACGTGCAGGCCGCCATCGCGGCCGCCATGCGCGAGCTGGGCGCGGCGCGCGACGACCCGCGCGTGGCGCGCCTGGTGTGGCAGCAGCTCACGCAGCGCCAGCAGCGCCGCCACCGCCGCCGCGAGCGAGCCCGCTCCCGCTCCCACTCCCACTTCCGCTCCCACTCCCACTCCCACGCGCACGCGCGCGCCCGCCTGCAGCCCGCCGCCGACGGACGCGACCGCCGACACGACGCTCGGTACATCACGACACCACGGTTACCTTTGCAGCGCCGCCGCCGTAGAACTCATAACAGACGTACAATTGAGATCGGCGCTGACCATCCGGAATGGAGCCAGTTCATTATAAAACAAAAAATATTAATATCGCCTGGCTCTACTTTCCTTATATCTGTGTCGCTCTTCGGTCGGGTCAGACTGTCCGAACATCTATTAGGGTCGTAAACGCGAACCCTTTAATAGACCCGATCAGCCGGTCTTATGCCGGCTGACCATATACCAGCCGTCGCTTATCTCTAACGTCGAGGTCCTCGCTTACGGCGGCGGTAAAGCTATAGTTAGTTTAATATAGAAGGTATTTCTAGTGTACATTTGAGGAAAGCTTCAGTGTAGTATCTGTATTTGAAGCTGTATTTGGTTTGTGATATTATAGTAGTAGGCTAATATAGTCGTAGGAAAAATGTGCAAACATAACCTTTATTTGTGAGCGAGAAAATAATTTGTGTAGTGGGTATAAAATATGTGTGTAATAAAATACAATTAAACTTTTGTGGATAGAAGGGAAATATTCCAATGAATTAATGTAGAAAAACATGAAACATGTTTTTAAATAGATTGTAATTAGTAATTGGCGGCTCACTGTAGGGCCGAGGACGGCGACGAGCGGCCGCCGACCAGGGACTCCAACTACGAGGAGAGCGAGCGGCTGGACGACGAGCAGCTGCACGAGGCGGGGCCCTCCAGGGCAGAGGACGACCATTACAAGTAAGGGGAGATTATCTTTTAAAGGAGGGCTTAGACCAAATCAACAAACAGCTAGAGAAGGAATATCACTGCCATTTCTTTCCTTTTTATCTCTACGAACAAAGATAGAAAAACGAAAAACAGTGCCGTCTATGGACGCCCGAAAGAAGCGAAGGGTATAAAGCGTAGGGCGCCGCAGCTGCCACTCTGTATACCTATATATATCGTGTACGACGTCATCGTGCAACGCTACTGACGCTTAGCACGGATAGAGTGGCCGCGCAGCGAGCGTCCCCAAAGCCCGTATAGAAGCTTCGCTTCAAAAAATACTTTGTCTTTGTTTACACAAAGAGACTTTGATAGCGGCCCCACCGTTGTCCTCGGCTTAGAGTCATTGGAAGGGAAGACTTCGGAGAAGTTCGCTACAGTACAGGGTTGTACCTAACGGCAGTGATTTTAATACATATCCGTTATTTAGTTTCAAAAGAACAAAATTATATGATGTTTTTATTTTCAGCGTCAATGATGACCAGGAGCCAATAATCGCAGTGACTACGACATTGGAAGAAACCTATAACCATTACCCGCAAGTGATGCTTTTGTCGTAAGTTGCATTTCACAACTTGTTTTTAAATATGACGACCGCTTGGCGCAGTGGTTCGAGCGTAGGCCGCTCGGCTCACTGCACATGGTGGTTGCGGGTTCGATTCCCGCCAGGGCAAATTTCGGAAATGGCCTTTTCGTAATTTGCCCAGGTCTGGGTGTCACTGGGATCGCCCCCAGTCCATTGTACGGTACCCATAGTACAAGCTTTGCTTAGTTTGGGACCGTACAGTTGGTGTGTCGGTCTGGCGATATTTATTATTATTATTATTAAATATGAATCATTATTCATTCATTAATCGTATGAGCTAGTTGCCAACTCTGGTGTCGGAGTTTTTGGGCCATGCCAGTCAGGTGTTTACCGCCTCGAGCGCTTCTGTTTTAGAAACCTATGTGCATATAGATTTTTTCGCGAGAAAAGTTCACTGATGCACGTCCGCTAGCGGGATTTGAACCGACGACTTTCGGAACAAGCCATTCGGGCCTTTCACACTGGACGGCTACCACGACAAAGTTATCAGTGGCATGTGGTATTGACGACCGCTTGGCGCAGTGGTTTGAGCGTGGGCCGCTCGACTCACTGCACAGGGTGGTTGCGGGTTCGTTTCCCGCCAGGGCTAATTTCGGAAATGGCCTTTTCGTAATTTGCCCACGTCTGGGTTTCACTGGGATCGCCCCCAGTCCATTCTACAGTACCCATAGTACAAGCGTTGCTAAGTTTGGGACCATACAGTTGGTGTGTACTTTGTTTGCAGCATAAAGCGCTACCTCCGGCCCACGCAGCGGTTCTTCAAGCGGATGCTGGCGCCCGGCGCGCGCGTCACCGCCGACATCTACGCCTACATGTTCCTGTGCGATTTCTTCAACTTCCTAGTCGTCATATTTGGTTTCGCCGCGTTCGGTGTATGTATACTTAGCCCATATATTAGGAGATAGCAAATAGCATTTTAATCATAATATCATATAAATCATAATCCTCAAACACGTGATCTTGGAAATCACAAAGAAAGTATACTGGTTTATACTGGACCTGTAGACTTGCCTTTTGTAGCTAGTTTACGTATGTTTGGTATTAACAACATTCAAACATATTTAGGTCCATATTATATACAATGTGCATATACAATGTGTGTACAAGCTGTGATAACCGATTGGTTAAAGCACGCGTCTTGCGGCCACCAGGTCTTGGGTTCAAACCCCGGCTCGCACCTCTGGATTTTTCAAAATCTATGTGCGAATCATAATTTCTATATGATTTTCACTAGCTTACGGTGAAGGAAAACATCGTGAGGAAACCTGCATGTCTTAGAAGATCTAACCAATTTTCGAAAGTCATGTGAAATCCGCCAAGCCGCACTGGGCCAGCGTGGTGGATTACGGCCTGAATCCTCCTCGTGTTGAGGGGAGGCCCGTGCCCAGGACTGGGACGTCAAAAGGGCTAAATTATTATTATATATTATTATTATATATACAATGTTTTAGTACTTTCACAAAGTTTTGTAAAGAAATTGATTTCTTTTAGCACTCTAAGGTACGTATTAATAAATCGATCTCAAGTCCGAGAGCGATCTTGGAAATGTCATTCTTTTGTCATACCAGTACAAAATGACATGTCAGAAGCGTATTCAAGACCGCTCTCTAACTTGAGATCGATTTATTAATACGGACCTAAATATACAATTTAAAATATTATCAAAGATTTAAGTATCAAATTAATGAATATCAGTGTCTATAACTTTTTTGCTCTCGTGTACATAACATAACCGGCCTCTGGTTTGCTCAACACAGACGCACCAAGGCGACGGCGGCGTGACCGCGTACTTGGAGGAGAACAAGGTGCCGATCCCGTTCCTGGTGATGCTGATCCTGCAGTTCGCGCTGATCGTGATCGACCGCGCGCTCTACCTGCGCAAGTTCATGCTCGGCAAGATACTGTTCCAGTACGCGCTCATCATCGGCGTCCACGTTTGGATGTTCTTCGTGCTGCCCTTCATCACTGAGAGGTACGTGGCTATGTGGCTCGGTCAGCCCGCCCTAGGCCGTGCAGTGTGCCATACATTGATTTATCGCTCGGTGAAGCATCATTATGCAACGTCTTAAGGCATTCAATGGCACTTAAATATTGATATATATTTATTATATCACACATTATTCATTTAAATATTTCATTCATTTCATTATTTATATACTTAACTATACGTTCACTTTCGAACGAAATTATGGTGGCATCCGTATCCAATAGTGATGAAACGAATATTCGCATTCGCGAATATTCGCATATTTTTTGACATTCGCATTCGCATTCGCAAGAATCTATGCGAATGTTTAGCGAATGTTTTTTTAAAAACAAAAAGGAAATTATGTATAGATGGATATGGTTTTAATACAACTAGTAAGAATTATATATTTTTTCAACAAACTTGCTTGTAGAGTGGCCCTTTTTGCACCGCTTTTAGGTTCATAAAGCAGTTTATTACGCACTAGTGATTTTGAATTAACATTTTTTTAATCTTAGTAAAGAGTTATCCTAAAAATAGTAAGCATGTTTATAAAATAAATAAACAATGTTTATTAAAATATTATACATAGATACATTAATTATTTAAATACATTTATTTCTTAATTTTATTATTATAAACATTCGATTTATTATATTTCAAATAATATAATAATTGTTAGGGGCCTTGCCAGACCCATAGATAAATATAACTGGCCAAATGCAAGTCAGACTACGCATACTATAGGGTTCCGTAGACATCCCGCCCCTTTTCGATAATATGGAACCCTAAAAATAAAGTAATGTCTTTTTTATTGATAAGAAACATCTCAACCGATTAATTTCTGCGAAATAAATAAACTATTGGCAACCTTATGAATAAAATATTAAGAAATTCTGTTACTAAATTTATTAAACCGGCATTCAAAGACATCTTAAGCAAAGTGACATAAACCTTTATTTTCTTTTTCGACTGATGAAAAGTTCTTATAAGGGCTTTTTAATTCAAATAATTAAGTTGTTATTAGTTGCACAATCAGTGGCGCGTAGGTTTGAGACTCAGTCCAAACTATCGATATTTTTTTTTAATAAAATTAATTATATTTCTTTTTAAAAGAATAGAACTATTTATTTCCTATAATAAACCATTTATAATGTGGTTCTAAGTTAAACGATGAATCTCGCTAGTCACGAAAAAAAACCACCTTGTAGCTCAATATTTCATAAACGGGAATTAATATTTAAAAAACTGTCAAAGAAACCTTCAAATTATTTTAAAATACCTACTGAACAATACCTCACTCGAGGGGGTGAGTAAACATTTTTTCACTCCCCTTTCGTATGTACGTGAGGTAGAATGAAATAACTTTGCTTTCAAAATTGAAATACACAGTTTTGTAGCGGTACAGAAACACTATTATTTTTGCCAATTTGCAGTATAACAGTCTCTGAATAAAATTACTGCGACGTCAGAGGGACGGGTAGACGGACAGACGGACGTGGCGAAACGATAAGGGTTCCGAGTTTGACTACGGAACTCTAAAAACTTACGGCGCGCCATTTTCTTTGAATTTTCATTCATCCTGCAATTCTCTAGGTCTTAAACAAATTCGTGAACTGTGTTTTTTTTCAATTAAGATTGTAATATTTTAAATATTTTTTACTCGCGTGTTGTAAAATGTCGTATGAAACGCGTGAACATTGTTCATTACACACATTGGCTCCATCACAGCCCTGGCGTTAGTCTAGGGCTGCAAACTAGCTTCGATCGTAATGTGATTATCAACTTAGCTCACATGTACATAATGCACTTATTCACTTATTTACTTATATTTGAATAAAAAAAATATGGAACTGTCTTGAGGTAGGCAACTAAATTATGAATAGGATCTTTCCCTATTGTTCTTGTTAGTCTAATTTAAATATTAACAAACCAAATAAAATTTGAATATCAATTAAATTTGATTTATGCAATAATACAAAGCTACCCTGAAATCAAAACAAATCTCTTCATATTAACTTTATGTGACTAACTTCGTTCTTTCAACCTATATGGTTTGGCTTTATTCAGAACCGTTATCAAGTCCATAGCACGTTGAATACATTGGTTCTCGTCCGATCACCGAAGTTAAGCAACGTCGGGCGCGGTCAGTACTAAGATGGGTGACCGCTTGATGACACGCGAAATTGTGAAGTATTCTAAATTTTTAGATATATTGAAATTATTACCAACTAGCTGAGCCCGCGACTTCGTCCGCGTGGAATTTAACTTAACAAAAAAGCCCGATCCCGCGTTCTGAGCCCGCACGACAGGACCCATTTTTCATTTTTTTAAATTTTGTTTTTCTAAAATAAAAGTATCCTGAATTTCTGCTTATAATATCAGCTATCTAACAATGAAAGTCCCGTCAAAATCGGTCCACCCGTTTCGGAGATACTCTTTGATTTCAAGTTTTTTTATTTTTTTACGCGGAACCCTAATTGTTTTTCTAAAATTAAAGTAGCCTAAGTTACTCCCTATAACATCAGCTATCTGCCAGTGAAAGTCCCGTCAAAATCGGTCCAGCCGTTTCGGAGATTACCCGGAACAAACACACAGACAGACAGACAGACAAAATTTTTTTAAATCGCGTTTTTGCTATATGTGTCGTATGTACTTTCATATGCATTTACTGAAAAGGTCTAATTTTGATATTTCAAACAGACACTCCAATTTTATTTATTTGTATAGATTCTATCTAACCTTCAAGTCATATTTAGTATAAAGTTTAGGGCGCCGCAGCTCTGACGTCATCGTGTAACGCGTAACGCGTAACGCTTTTCACCGTTTTAGTGCCCGGGCAGCGAGCGCCCCGAACGTCCATAAAGAAGCTTCGCTTCAACAGAGGGATGTTATAAGTTTAACATGTGTGTCTATGTGTCTGTCTGTGGCATCGTAGCGCTCAAGCGGATGATCCGATTTTTTTTTTTGTTGTTAGAAAAGTTTTCTGATCGAGAGTGTTCTTAGCTATGCTTTATGAAAATTGGTTCAGCCGTTTAAAAATTATGAGCTCTTTTTTAGTTTAAAAAGTCGTCGCATCGGGATTTCTTTAAATTTTCAATTTTAGTTATTTGAAAGTCAACATTCGCATTCGCATTCGCATTCGCGAATGTTGAAGCCAAATATTCGCATTCGCATTCGCGAATGTCAAAATCCAACATTCGTACATCACTAGTATCCAATAGCGGATGCCACCATAATGTCTTACTCATTAACAAAACGAGAAAAAAATGAAAATGTTATATCTTTTCTAAACTGAGAACAACTCATTTTTTTTTTTTAAAAGGCCTTGTATTACCAGCCGCCCCCTTCTCAGCTCATCGATAACTAAGACGTATAATATGACTCAACTTTCTTGCCAGCTCTTATTAATATCAGTTCAGAAGTTAGGTGGTGAAGAAGTAAGAAAAATCGAACTATAAAAACATTTTAGCCACAATTAGCCGCCCCTAATATCTGGCCGCTCTTGGCCTGAGTCTAGTCCGCCTTAAGGAAAATCCGCTATTGCTCGGTCATGCTGATGCCGCGGATCAGCTAGGGCGGTGAACGAGTAAGCCATATAGCCAAGCTGTAGCCAATTGACTAATAATATATTAATTGACTATATGGGCTCGCTTGACTGGGTTAGACCACCCTCTCACAAAAGATGGGCATAAAGTAGGTTATTTTTCATGATGAATATTTAAATACGAGGTGAAACCAAAAGGTTATACTATTTTTATTGCTACTTAACTTTGTAAATCTAAAACGATCGGCTTTGTGGGACAATTGAAGTACTAAAGTTTTTGTAGACTTGTGAAATCTGTCAACAGCTGTATCCCTGTGACCCATTTTTTTCAAGTTTCCTCCAAAGCTGATAGTTTTAGAATTACAAAGTTAAGTTTGAAAAAAAATGTATACCCTTTCTGTTTCAACCTGTATATTGCTAATATTTAGATCTGTTAAAGTTCACCAACGTTCTTGAAAGAAAGTTCCAAGAAGTATAACCGATTTAAAAAATATAATATTCCCGCTGAACATGCCATAATCGTACCATGTCCCCGGCGCGGGCGCCCCCCGGCAGGACGTTCAACGCGCTGCTGCCGCCGCCGATGTGGTACATGGTGAAGTGCGTGTACCTGCTGCTGTCCGCGTACCAGATCCGCTGCGGGTACCCGCGCCGCATCATCGGCAACTTCCTCTGCAAGTCGTACCACTTCCTCAACATGCTCTGCTTCAGAGGGTAACATTGTATTATGTACTTTTTTAACCGACTTCAAAAAAGGAGGAGGTTCTCAATTCGGTTGTATTTTTTTTAAAATGTTTTTACCTCCGAACTCCGTCATTTATACACCGATGTGATTTTTTTATTTTTATTTGGAAGGATGTACTTCTAAATTGGTCGCACAAAATGGTCGGTGCCAATTCAAGTAAGTACACGTGTGTAGGTATCTAAGAAGTTGTCCTAACAGCAAGTGTTAAGATGGTGACGCCAACTCCAAATTAAATAAATTATTAGTTCCCTAGTTATTTGTAGCTTTTAGTGCACCCGGTTTTTTGAAGTCTGTTCAATTTTTTTTTTTTTAATAAACACTATCACTCCCGGTACTGTAAGAGTACATGAGACTCTATTGTACACATATATATAAATGTTAACGCCGCAGATTTATGGCGGTGCCGTTCCTGTTCGAGCTGCGCACGCTCATGGACTGGATATGGACCGAGTCCTCCATGACGCTCATGGACTGGCTCAAAATGGAGGACATATTCGCGAGCGTCTTTCTGCTAAAGGTATTCATTTCACCTCACACATAACTGGGGCCGTTTTAATAAATCAATTACGCGAGACGAACACACCAAGTGTCTGGTCCTAAATTAAGCACGCTGATACTATGGTTTTGGGACGATTCCAATGGCAAATTACTAAAATTTCACAAGCAGTTTGAGTATATCGCGGGCGGAGATGTGATTGCTAAGTGTATTTAAATAGGATTCACATTCATTTGCACTTACAAAAGCCCTTGCCGTGCCCTACCGCCTACCGTTTATTTCACATACGAAGTCTCGTAGACACGGCGCTGTAGTCGCGTGTCTGCAATACAATTACACTAAGTAGAACTTAGCTCCGTATTTTTCCACGGGACTTATTATCGCCAGACTGACAGACCAACTGCACGGTCCCAAACTAAGCAAAGCTTGTACTATGGGTATCGTACAATGGTCTGGGGGCGAGCCCGGTGACACCCAGACCCGGGCAAATTACGAAAAGGCCATTTCCGAAATTTGCCCCGGCGGGAATCGAACCCGCAACCACCATGTGCAGTGAGCCGAGCGGCCTACGCTCGAACCACTGCGCCAAGCGGTCGTCGACTTATTATTTAAAATAGATTGTTTAATGTGTTCCCTTTCGGCAGTGCTCTCGGTACATAGAGGACGAGTTCCCGCAGCCGCGCGGCGTCAAGAAGTCCAACGCGTCCAAGTACCTGCTCGGGGGGGGCGTGCTCGCATTCGTCATCGCCATCATATGGTTCCCGTTGGTATTCTTCGCGTTCGGCAATTCTGTAAGTTAACTATGTTCATATTTGTTAAAACTTTAATGCCTCCTGCGAATCCGTACTTTGTAATGGTATAAGTTTGTCCTCAAATTGATCCAGTCGGTGTAAATATCGCCAGACTGACACACCAACTGGTCCCAAGGAAAGCTTTTACTATGGGGTACAAGCGTACCGGGGCAAATTAAGAAAAGGCCATCTCCGAAATTTTTCCCGTCCGGAATCGAACTCGCAACCACCCCGTGCAGTGAGACGAGTGGCCTACACTCGAACCACTGCGCCAAGCGGTCGTCATGATGATGAAAGAAACCAGAGTCTTCGATATTTTTACGGTATCATCTACAAATATATTTTGTTATCTTATATCGATCATTATTATAGGTTGGCCAACCAAATCCACCGACCGATGTGACAGTGAAGATACGAATCGGTCCCTTCCTACCAGTTTACCAGATGTCGGCACAGTCCCACAATATTGACATGTGAGTTGCCTGAACATTTATATATTATACTTTATTTTGTTTTATATGTGCATTTTTTAGCAAAAGGATGTTTTAAAATTATTAAAAGTTCATATTATATATTAATCAGCAATTGGCGTTTTAAAAAATAATACAGTTGACCCGCGGTAATCCGACAATCGTTTGGCAAGGCGGTGTCGGATTATCAAATTTGTTAGATACTGCCATATACCGCCAAAACTCCGGAACTTTTTGAAAAAGAGCCCCTTGTAATCCGACAACGTTGTTGACACAACGCATTCGTGAATGTGTTGTGTTATGTCATGTCTGATTACAGGGAGGGGCGGGTTACCGGGGTTCCACTATATTATAAATAGACAAATTCGCTTAATTTCTTGCCGGATCTTCTCAGGTCCTGTTGCTCGAAAGTCGGTTACTTTAAATGAAGGGTAAAGTTATGGTTATAGTAAAATTAACCGGCGGACTAATTTAAAAAGCGTTGTTGAAGCAACGGTTACTTTAACGAGGGGTTAAATCTCAGGTTTGACGGCGGTTAAAATAACCGATGGGGTGGGGGCCGTTTAAATTTTGACGTTAGTAGAATTGTAGTAATCGTTTACCGATTTTAGGTTACTTTTAATATTTCTTGGCGAGTACAGTTATTAAAATGGGATCAGAGCGTTTTGTTATGGATTTAATTAATGAAGATAGTTCCTCTGATGATGATTTCATATTTGATCAAGTATTCCCACAAAGACAGAGGAATTTTTGACCACGAACTGATTATTTTCTATGAGAGGAAATGGATTTTAGAGCACGCTTCAGAGATTGATGGCGGCACAGCTGATGCTGATTGCTACATCAAAAATATTGTGGCAAGATGGCCCAGAGGAAGTCACGATAGTCACATATTTGATTCAAGTAACATCAGAGGCAGAATGGAAGATGGAGAATTTGGTGATACATGGCTATTGATATTGTTGATGAAACGGCTACTAATAATCAAGACAGTACAAGAGGTGAATTAATATCATCAAATTTTGATAGATTAGCTCTTTAAATTCAATGTAAAAGTTTAAATAAAACGGATTTACTTTAATCAATCTCTTTAATTTCAATTTATTATGGAGAAAATAAATAAAGGAACAAAAGTAAAAAAGAACATAAAATAAGAACTTAAATTATAGGTACATGTATCTTCTCCATATAAATTTCCCATTCACATAGGTATTAGAAACATTATGACGCTATAGACAGACAACATAACATAAAAATAGAAGCTGAATAGAACGCTGAGGGATGTCTCTCTGTATTACGAAAATTAAACACAAAAATACTTTATTAATTTAAAAGCCCCACAACGATTTTTAATTTACTTAATCACCCAAACCTCTATATTATAATACTCTTTGCACCTAAACGTCACAAACAAAAGTACTCTGTGGTCACAAGTCAGATCAAACAATGCCAATATGACAGCTAATACAGTGTTGGCAGCCGAAAGAAAAGTTCCCTATCAAAAATGAAGGGAAACAAAATGGAATTGCACTGACAACTCTTTTAACCCTCGTCTAATTTAACCGCCGCGAAAATTATCTTTGGGCAACTAAATACGAAGATAACCGATGTAACATTTTTTACCAAGGTCAATATTAACAATAGTTAAGTTTTAACTATTACCTTACTGTATTGTACGAGCAACCGGACCTCAGTCGCGTAAGCGTTAAGTAAAAATGACAAGTGGACCGCAGCAGGCCTAAACAAAAAATCTTTTCGAATTTATCTAAAGTGTTCTAAATCTCTTCAATTGTTTGGAACGTCACTTACTTTCGAGGGTTAGAATGGTGACGTCACGCATGTAATTTCAGTTTCACCGAGCAAGACTACACGCAGCTGAGCAACATGTACGCGCGCGACCGCACCGCGCAGACGTTCCTGTCCAACTACATGTACAACGACATCGCCGTCATCACCATCAACCCCAACTCCACCATGAAGTGGGAGATCTCGCCGCCCGAGCTCGAGCGGCTCGAGAGGGAAGCGGTCTCTAGTGAGTCACACTACTGAATGTAGACAGACATTGTCTTCTAAGAAAATCACAGCGTCAGTACCGGATATCAACTTTTTTACCGCATCTAAAAGGTTTTACTTTGACTATTACTAGCAATGAAGAATGGCCGTTAATCACTCAGTTGTCAGCAATGGGTAGCTTAGGTAGGTATTGAAAAGTGAAATGCGCTCTTCAATCGGCCGCTTCCGCCCCGAGACCTAACTCTACACGGTCTATTTACAAAAATAGCATTGTCCATCCGGGATGGTGGCATATGCACTGCCTCATCTTGCCTTAATACCTTAGGAAGTGCATTTCAGAGTTTACTTTCGTAATAGTGATGCCAACTAGACAGTACCGTTTTGAATGCATATACGACAACTAACAAGTAATACAATGTAGCAAATGTAATCGATTACAGACGCGACGCTGCTGGTGAAGTTCACATTCGTGATCACGCACCCCACCAACGCCGTGCCCAACCCGCCCACCATCGAAGACCACCGCGAGGTTCCCCTCCCCGCCTTCACCGGCGACCCCCCCCAGCCCAGCCCGCAGCGCCAGGCGCTGCTGCGCCTGCTCGCCGGCACCGCCGCGCCCGACACCTGGTCAGTGCCCCGGGACATAGCCCCAACCCATACACCTTGTTGTTCTGCAAACATAAAAAATTTGTTAAATTGGTCATTTTATAACTATTTTCAAATCTTACTTACCAATACTGCTGGTCGGCTGCTCCCGCTGCTTTTCAGTGCTGTGGCGCTGAAAATTTCATTTCTGAAAAAATTTAATTAATTAAAGTTCGAAATTTTTACACGTTTTTTGGCAATAACTCTAAATTTTTCTTCCAAATTCTGACGCAATTTTTTCGCCCCGCTCTCCCCTCGTCGCCCCGCGTCCAACGACGTATCGCTCGAGGGTGTAGACCCACTAAAAAACGAAAAAGTTGCTAACCTAACCTAACCTAAGGGACATAGGCGAATTTCTATTGAAATCCACCTAAGCTCTGACAATTTGCATACATTTCGTTGTTCTGCAAACATAAAAAATTTGTTAAATTGGTCATTTTATAACTATTTTCAAATCTTACTTACCAATACTGCTGGTCGGCTGCTCCCGCTGCTTTTCAGTGCTGTGGCGCTGAAAATTTCATTTCTGAAAAAATTTAATTAATTAAAGTTCGAAATTTTTACACGTTTTTTGGCAATAACTCTAAATTTTTCTTCCAAATTCTGACGCAATTTTTTCGCCCCGCTCTCCCCTCGTCGCCCCGCGTCCAACGACGTATCGCTCGAGGGTGTAGACCCACTAAAAAACGAAAAAGTTGCTAACCTAACCTAACCTAAGGGACATAGGCGAATTTCTATTGAAATCCACCTAAGCTCTGACAATTTGCATACATTTCGTTGTTCTGCAAACATAAAAAATTTGTTAAATTGGTCATTTTATAACTATTTTCAAATCTTACTTACCAATACTGCTGGTCGGCTGCTCCCGCTGCTTTTCAGTGCTGTGGCGCTGAAAATTTCATTTCTGAAAAAATTTAATTAATTAAAGTTCGAAATTTTTACACGTTTTTTGGCAATAACTCTAAATTTTTCTTCCAAATTCTGACGCAATTTTTTCGCCCCGCTCTCCCCTCGTCGCCCCGCGTCCAACGACGTATCGCTCGAGGGTGTAGACCCACTAAAAAACGAAAAAATCGCCCCCCCACCCACCCACTTGTGACTCACTACGTTAAATTCGTGGTGAACAATCCATCATCCACATATCCCAAAACAAAATTAAAAAATCAAAACGTTTTGTCAGCACAACTGTGTATGGGAGTTCATTTCTGACGGCGAGCTCTGCAATTATTTTAAACTACAGCCCGCAGAACAACTTAGTTTTTAAGTTATCCTAAAATTGTCCAGCGACAAAATTTGGTCAAACCAAAAAATTTTTCCAGACAAATTCGACAATCGTCATCGACGACGAAAATACATAACCCGAGCTATAAAACATAGCGGAAAAATTCAATGACAAATTGGACAATCGTCGTAGACGATCGGTATTTACATTTTTATTTAGGATTAAGAATTGACTTTTAAAAAACCTTTTTTACAAATTTACAATTTACAATTTTAACAATTATTTACACTTTAAATTATATACAATATATACACATTTACATTTTATACACAATTTTTAAATTAATCATACTAACAAATCTAAACTAATCATAATCATAAAAAACTAGTCATTTTTATAAATCAATAAATAAACTAATTTTAACTTAAGTTTTAAAATGTTTGGTCACCGTACCCCCATCAAGCGATCCTCCGTCCAGACCTCGAAGGATGAGGTCCCCCCTCACACGTCAGGACTTCCAAACCGTGCCCTGGGCAAGAGAATCTCCTCCTCCCCGGATAAAGCCAAACAGGCCGGACCGGCTCCTGCCTCTAAAGCCAGGAGGAGCATAGGGGAGTGGGAGTCAGGCAAAACTGACCTCCCACAGAACCCGAAATGCTCCGGGTCAGGGACCTCGGTGGCCCCCCCGAAGCAGAAACCTGGGACGACACTCTCCAATGAGAGCACACCGTTCCCAGGTGGATCGTCTACGGACGCTTCTGGGAGCCCGCCACCAAAACCCGTTTATGTTTCTAGAGTTTCCGAGGCGAGAGCATGCCTAAATAAGGCAAAGCTGCACCTCGGTAACTCTAGAAACCTAAAAACAGACATAAAAAATGAGGTGACCCTGGCCATTGAAAGGCTTTACCAGCTCGTGAAGGAAGCTGAAGCGGGGAAAGGAGGGAAAGGACCAGAGAAAGAGCTGAAAGGAAGGGGCACGGAAAGTGAACAGGAAAAAGGACAGGAAAAGGAAGAGGCATGGAAGCTAAAGATAGCTGAAAACTGTGCACTGCTGAGGGAGAACTCTACGCTTCTAAAAGAAGCGATCCAGACCCAGCAAAGGGCCATGGAGGAGCACAGGCTTGAACATGGAGGTGCCAGCGGAGACAACCACGACGAGCTGATGACCGAAGTCTTGGGTCTTAGAAAGGCGACCGAAGAAATAAGTGGACAGATTTCTGCTATGAAGGAGGACACCCCCTCATATGCAGAAATACTGTCTAGAAGAGCGCCGAAGGCCCAGACCGAGCGTCCTAAGCATTCGGTGATTGTCTCCTCTGGTGACTCCATGGATACCAGCAGCGAGGTGGTGGACAGAGTCCGGGTGGCACTCGACGCCAAAACAAGCGGGCTCCGAATTAGCCGAGTACGCAAAATCAAGGACCAGAAGGTCGTCCTTAGCTGCAATAGCAAGGGCGACCTGGATAGGTTGGCGGAAAGGCTAAAGATGGATAAGAAGCTTACGGTCGAGGCAGCTAAAAATAAAGACCCGCTGGTCATGATCAAGGACCTCATGACATACAACTCGGACGCTGACATCATAACGTCCCTCAAGACACAGAATGCAGATCTGTTTGGAGATCTGCCAGCCGACGACTTCAGAGCAGTGGTGAGATACCGCAGAAGGGCAAGAAACCCCCACGAAAACCACGTGGTTCTGCAGGTATCTCCCACAATGTGGCAGAGGATGACGTCGGCGGAGGGTCTCCACATAGATCTGCAGTATGTGCCAGCTCAGGACCAGTCCCCGTTGGTGCAGTGCACCAAGTGTCTCGGTTACGGGCATGGCCGCAAAAACTGCAAAGATCTTGTTGATCTTTGCAGCTTTTGCGGCGAACAACACCTGCGCGCAGATTGCCCACGATTTCTCGAGGGCGAAACGCCAATCTGCCTAAATTGTAAAGCAGCCAAAAACCGGGACACTGGCCACGCTGCTTTCGACGGGGTTTGTCCTATCCGGCAAAAATGGGACGCACTGGCGAGGTCCAGCGTGGCGTATTCCTAGCCTCGGGAATACCCGCTGGGGGGAAAATTCGAAAATCAACAATTTCAAACACGACTGGTACCCAAATATATCCTATACAAATAAAAAAGCAGAACACGGAGATTTCAGGCGCGACCTGGAATCTCTACAAACATGAAGTTTGTCCGCAACATCCTCAAAAATGTTGGTCTGGCGAGAACTCAGACCGCGCCTGAAAGCTCCGTATAAAACTAAAAGCAAATTTAAAATAGAACCCAGCAACCGTAAGGCATTGCCGAGTCCTATTAAACCAAAACCACACCATACCATATACAACCATAGCATAAACAAAACCTAAAACATATAAAAACACAAAAAAATCAGTCGTGATCAAACTAAACAATAAATATTCTATATACAACCGAAATATAACAAAAGAAGGAAATAAAATAGTGAACCAAACATAAAAAAAAATAAAAAAAAAAAATTAAAACTTAAAGAGCAATTAAACATTAATTATTAATCAATATACTAATACACATATGACTAACAAGAATGATTCAAAAATATAATATCTGAACTTCTATCGAAAAATAACAACAGCCACATTAAAGCAAATTAACAGCCGCTTCAGAGATCTTTAAACAAAATAACAATTAATAGAAAATCTTAAATAGTAAAAACAATAGTTATTCAAATTAAATAATAAAGTAAAACAATTGTTTAAAAAATTAGGCATTTCCACAATTCTTATGAACTTAATAAGACAAAAAAGTTAAAAACAAGACAAGGTTTCTGATTATGTCAGAAGAGAAGTGGCGGATTGTGCACATAAAGTGCACAATCAAATTTAAAAAAAAAAAAAAAAAAAACCCATACACCTTCACCGGCGACCCCCCCCAGCCCAGCCCGCAGCGCCAGGCGCTGCTGCGCCTGCTCGCCGGCACCGCCGCGCCCGACACCTGGTCAGTGCCCCGGGACATAGCCCCAACCCATACACCTTCACCGGCGACCCCCCCCAGCCCAGCCCGCAGCGCCAGGCGCTGCTGCGCCTGCTCGCCGGCACCGCCGCGCCCGACACCTGGTCAGTGCCCCGGGACATAGCCCCAACCCATACACCTTCACCGGCGACCCCCCCCAGCCCAGCCCGCAGCGCCAGGCGCTGCTGCGCCTGCTCGCCGGCACCGCCGCGCCCGACACCTGGTCAGTGCCCCGGGACATAGCCCCAACCCATACACCTTCACCGGCGCCCCCCCCCAGCCCAGCCCGCAGCGCCAGGCGCTGCTGCGCCTGCTCGCCGGCACCGCCGCGCCCGACACCTGGTCAGTGCCCCGGGACATAGCCCCAACCCATACACCTTCACCGGCGACCCCCCCAGCCCAGCCCGCAGCGCCAGGCGCTGCTGCGCCTGCTCGCCGGCACCGCCGCGCCCGACACCTGGTCAGTGCCCCGGGACATAGCCCCAACCCATACACCTTCACCGGCGACCCCCCCCAGCCCAGCCCGCAGCGCCAGGCGCTGCTGCGCCTGCTCGCCGGCACCGCCGCGCCCGACACCTGGTCAGTGCCCCGGGACATAGCCCCAACACATACACCTTCACCGGCGACCCCCCCCAGCCCAGCCCGCAGCGCCAGGCGCTGCTGCGCCTGCTCGCCGGCACCGCCGCGCCCGACACCTGGTCAGTGCCCCGGGACATAGCCCCAACCCATACACCTTCACCGGCGACCCGAGCCCGCAGCGCCGGGGGTGCTACTCTTAGCAACGATAATTTTGTATCTTTCGATCAGTAACCGATATGACGGCAAAAAATATGGAATTTAGAGTAGGATTCGAGAAGACAATTGTCAGGATATATCGATTATCGTTGCTAAAAGTAGCAACCCAGGCCTCCTCGCCGGCATCGCCGCGCCGTAAACAATATAATTAATGTTTTTGTCATGGGAACCAAGCGATAATGATAACTATTCTTGCAATAAGTAATAGTTACGTACTATATTTTTTACAGGTTAAATGTGAAGACTTTATTCCCGAAATTCGTCAAAGTTTTTAATAAGGGGACAGCCAAAGCCGCTTACCAATTGATGAGTCAGAATTCTGAGGCCGGTAAGTCTGACTAATATAATTATATTTCTTACGAACTGAACTTAATACAAGAGTTAACTGTATAATTAAATGCGCATCGTCATCATCAATTGCTTTGTATGCTGTTTTAGTCGTGTTGGAAATACAATATTGTTAAACCTTAGAGAAAAAAAAAAACTTTGCGGTTAGAACTATTGAGTAAAGCTAGCGAAAGCTTTCTTTATTAGATTTGCTTATGTTTTTATACATTATTTTATGTCATTCGGCGCGTTCCGATCCGGTGGTAGATTTACCCTCGCCACCTCTCCTGGCAGCGGCCCAAGCCGAGGTCGTGTCCCTTGTGGCGCCCTTGAGCTAGCTGCCCCCCTGCCCCTCTGGCTGGAGCGCACTTACGCTCGCCCTCTGTCCGGGTGAAGTTGTTACGGCCACTCTGGCCAACACCATATAGTCAATTCAAAAAAAAAAAAATGACATTCGGCTTACGCTCCTGATCGCAGGTCAGGAACAGCGATCAGCAAATTAAAAAAATACCTACTGGCTTCACTCACTGCTTCTAAACGTAACTTATTTTCTTCGTCTGAGTACTAAACTAATACCTTTATATTTTATAGATGAGGACGCCCGTTTGTACCGTGATGTACAACTTCGGCTAGAAAGAGACGGCGACGTTATGTACTGGCGCGTTCGAGAGTCGTGTCAATCGCGGGTTGATTACCATTATTTTATCACGCTAGTACTAGCAGTCCATGTGTGCTTATATGAGGTTAATAATTGAATTTACCATTGCAGGATCCGCTAAACTCTATCCCTCTAAACAACTGCGACATGCTCGTGATGTACACGTTTAATGATAAATTATTCCCGGAAACCCTAAACTTCATATCCGGAAGCGGGTAAGTGTTGACATGTATTTGCATGATATCCAATAATATGATCAGAGTATATATTATTATGCTCAATAAATATATTTAGGTACCTACAATGTCATAATTACGTGTACCAATTTATCTCACAGAATCATCGGATTGTATACCACGTTCGTATTCCTGGCGTCGCGAGTGCTGCGGGGATTCTTCTCTGGCATCTACACGAAGATTATGTTCGATGACCTTCCGAATGTAGATAGGGTTCTACAACTATGTCTTGACATTTATCTGGTAAGTTGATTTATCTTTTCATGTTAAAGCCGATATTTTTAATGATAAACAAATACCTGTGTTAAATTACAAAACGCTCACAATGATCTTACGTTGTTCCTATTTTAGGTGCGCGAAGCGCTAGAATTAGCCTTGGAAGAAGACCTATTTGCAAAACTTGTGTTCCTTTACCGGTCGCCTGAAACTATGATAAAGTGGAGTCGACCGAAAGAAGAAGAAAATGAAGAACAACGAGCTTTACCACCGTCACGCTGATTTTTGATACATTGATTAGCGCTTATCAGACTATGATTATATGATAGAATCAATTTAAAAGTACATGGTAGCTTTGGTATCCCATTTTCAATTGATTAATATATGATATGAGTGTGCTTAGTATCCATGTACTTTATATATTATTAGAAATCTGGTGTATCTGGCATGAGTTTCTTGTTCAGATTTCCTCACAGATATTAAAGACAATCATCCAAAGTTTAGAAGTGTTACCAATCAGGTATGGTATAAAAGTATCGGATTTTACCTACCTGTGTTATTTTATAAAACGTTCGTCCATGTATCATATACATATATTATTTATAATTTTTCCATGACTAAATTGCAATATGTCATGAACAACCTCTATACAATAATTACATCGATAAATAGATACGTAAGTTGTACAGTAAGAATACTAATTTAAGAGTAACATATACGGTGCATAACATAAAATCATCGGAAAGAAATTTTCAAATGCTTTGCAATCAATTACTATTAGTATAATTATCGACTATATTCGTCTGAAATGAAAAGGAGTATGTGCTTATTCGGTGCGGAATA
Source organism: Notodonta dromedarius (assembly GCA_905147325.1). Classification (NCBI taxonomy): domain Eukaryota; kingdom Metazoa; phylum Arthropoda; class Insecta; order Lepidoptera; family Notodontidae; genus Notodonta; species Notodonta dromedarius. The sequence continues at coordinate 10,306,967 of LR990159.1, read as the reverse complement.
ATTTTCGAGGATTTTTTGCACTAGTACGGTTAAACGCACGGATTGAAAACTCGAATCTAGTGTACTTAAAAAAATATTTTCATTCGTAGAGATTAAGATGAACGCTCTCTTATAACATTTTTTTGAGGAACTGATAATATGAATTATTACTAAAGCTTATAAAACTTTTCGCGCAATGTTTATGAATTGACTAGCGCGCGATGTAATCGCGCCCTGTTAGAATTAGAACACCTATAAGACACCTGTATGGTAAGTCGCGGGTGGTGATATAATTCTTGGAGTTATACCTAAGGCATGCACAAAGCTAGTAATATAGGTAATGTGCAAAATGTCGTGCAATATCGATTTATTATTCTAAATGTACACAAAACTTCTACTTGCTTATTAATAGTCTATTTATTGAATTGCACTTTTATTGTAAATATGTATTTACGTTCTTCCATTTCTTGAATGTATTCAAGTACTTCCATTGGGTGGACAAGTTTATTTATACCTCAATTACTGTTGAACATTGCATTTTATATCACTTAAATTATTAAATTATGGGAGTAAGGTTTATATTGTACACTTTTGTATGATGTGTTAAGCTGCATTTAATGTTGTCGATTTGTGATAATAAAATTCATATGAAACGTTTAAATTATTTTTATTGTAGATAATATCAAATTTTCGACGTTACATTTTATAATGATAATCTTTAACATCATATTCCATAGCTTATATTTATGAAGGGTGTTTACTGAACAAATAATGAACCTAATTTACTACCATTAATCTTGGTGCAATATTCATTGACATTAGTTCCTGGAACAGTAATTTAGCGGCATAGGGTAGGCGAACCTGTGAGATTTGAGTTTTGTTTTTGCATCCTTTACATTCAAAGGTATGGTTCCGCAAGTTCGCAATGGCTATCAATCCACAGAAATTGCAAACATGTATGCGGTATGGATCGGATACCTCGAAGAGCCGTTCACGTAGGAATTGCGCCGCGCCATGAGCAATTTGACAATCACGTTCCATTTCACCAAAACGTAACCCTCCATCTCTGGCTCTGCCCTCCATAGGTTGTCTGACTAAGATTTGAACTGGCCCTCTAGCCCTAGAATGTATTTTGTCGTCTACCATATGCTTCAGACGCTGGTAATATGTAGGCCCTAAGAAAACTTGAGCGTTAATCTTTCTCCCTGTGTGACCATTGTACATGACTTCATTTCCACGAAGATGATAACCATATTCTTGTAACAAAGACGAGATTTTTTGTACGTTTACAGCGTCATTAAAAGGTGTTGCATCACCAATTTCTCCCTTGTTTGATGAAACTTTTCCTTGAATACACTCAATCAAGTGACCAATGGTCATTCGAGACGGGATAGCATGGGGGTTAATGATGATGTCGGGAGTTATTCCTTCACATGTAAATGGCATATCTTCTTGCCTGTACTGAATTCCACAAGTACCTTTCTGCCCGTGGCGCGAAGCAAACTTGTCTCCAATTTGTGGAATACGCACAGATCTCACTCGAATCTTGCAAAATTTGTATCCTTCACTGTTTAATGTCAACATGACTTGGTCAACAATACCAGTTTCACTATTACGTAAAAATGTTGATGCATCTCTTTTTGTATAGCGTCTTGTAGTTCCTTCTAATTCATCATCATTTTCAGGCAAAGTAATTGTTTTACCTATAACTACATCATCACCCGATACTCTAATTCCGGGTGCAATAATTCCGTCATCATCTAATTTATCATATAAAGCATTTCTCATACCCTGACATGTTTGTCTGGTGGGCTTCTCAAATTGTTCTTCTTGATCTCCAATCCTTTTAGATTCAGAATCTTTATAAGATCGATAAAACACTGATCTAAAGAATCCTCTTTCCACAGCAGAAGCATTCAAAATAACACTGTCTTCTTGATTGTATCCTGTATAGCAGAGAATAGCAACTATGGAATTAATACCTGCTGGCAATTCTCTAAATCTTAGGTATTCCATAGATCTAGTAGTCACCAAAGGTTTGTGTGGATAATACAATACATGTGCAAGAGTATCCATCCTTACGTGAAAGTTTGTAATATAAACACCCATAGCTTGTTTGCCCATAGCACTTTGATAGGTATTCCTAGGGCTCTGGTTGTGATCAGGAAATGGAATAATAGAAGCACAAACACCTAATATCATAGCAGGATGAATCTCACAGTGAGTGTATGTACTACAATAGGCATATTCTTTTACTTGGGCCAAATCATCAGGGCTCATAGCAATCATTACTGTTTCCTCTTCTAAAGTGTCTATATATTCCACAACTCCACTTGCTACCAAATTTTGCCATCCATAGTTGTTATAGTCCCTCTCTTTCAGGTCATCAATATGCTTCTTTTTGAGTAATAAAGCTCCATTTTCAACTATCAATAATGGTCGGCAAATTCTTCCAGCATCTGTGTATATTCTAATTTCTCGGTCCCTGATGTCACGAATCATACTGACTTCAGATACAATAATATCCATCTGACGTCTAAGTTTCCTCAATGTAGCCATTAATTGTTCAGGATCACGATGAATACCTACCCAACATCCATTGACGAATATCTTTGTAGCATCTACTATAGCAGATGGAGCAATTTCTTCCAAATTTTCCATGGACCATTCTTCCAAAAACTCCAAAATTGGAGATGGCTGGCTACCTACAGAGATATAGGCCATCAAAGCTAGGTTTTTTACCAAGCCTACAGCAGCACCTTCAGGAGTTTCTGCAGGACAGATCATACCCCACAAGGTATTATGCAGCTGTCGTGGCCTAGCCAATTTACCATCACGACCTATAGGAGAGTTCACACGCCTCAAATGTGATAATGTTGATGCAAATGTCAATCTATTTAATACCTGTGAAACTCCAGCCCTGGCTTGATGAGCTTTCTTTTGATCACCCCAATTTCCAGTAGCAAGGGAGTACCGTAGGCCATCAGTGATAATTTTAGTCTTAATAGCTAATTCAAGGTTGAAATCTTTTCCTCTATCAATGAATTTCTGGGCATACATGCGGACCTCTTTTAAAAGGTTTTTAAACAGACCTCTGAATAAAAACGCAAGTAATGGCCCGGCTAAGTCCAATCTTTTATTTCCATAATGATCCCTGTCATCAAGTTCACGTCGGCCCAAAGCTGCTAGTAGTAACCTGTGTACCATGTATCCCAAAAAGTAGGCCTTTTTAGTTTCACAAAAATCTGAAACTCCCACATGTGGTAACATTTCTTTCTGTAAAATTTCTCTAGCATATTTGATACGCTTTTCTTTGGTTACACCAGGTCTAGCTCCACGGGCACCAATAAAATTGAGTGCTACATTCTGCTCTTGAATAACAAAGGCTTCATCCAATGAGGGTTTAACCATTTCCATCATTTCAGGATCATCAAAATCATAAATGATATGTTCCAGAATGTCTCTATCAGCCACAAAACCTAGCGCTCTAAATACAATCATGATTGGGATTTCTTGCTTAATGTAAGGCACAATTGCTATAATTCTTTGTCCAATAGCAGATTTTTTAATGTTTTGTCCACCCCTTGCCATCATATTTACCCACAGTGTTGATGTGGGTCTTGAACTATGTTCAAGGCAGGACCTAATCTCTGTTTTGTAAGCAAATTTGCCATCTTTCATGCTAAATACATAAACAGTGTTTGTTGCCATCTTCTCTTGGGCAATTAATACCTTTTCTGAGCCATTGATAATAAAATAACCACCCGGATCAAGTGGACATTCATTCAATTCAGATAAATCTCTGTCAGTCAAATTGTTCAATAAACAATAAGTCGATCTAAGCATAATAGGAATTTTTCCAATGAAAGTTTTCTGATGTTGTGTTTCAACAGGATCATCATGCTCTTTCACGATTTTCTTTGTTATATCCACGTAGAGGGGGGCCGAATATGTTAAATTGCGCAGACGAGCTTCATTGGGCATCATAGGCGATGGAGCTCCATCTTTTTCCCAATGTGTAGGTTTAGATAGGTAGATTTGATCAAACTTTAGAATATACCTCGGGGGTGTTTCGATTTCACCGGAGGAATGCTGAGCCTCAGCTTGTAGCTCAATAGGTGGAGAGTCTTCGACGATTCTCTGGACAGACATTTGAATGAATTCATCGAAGCTATCTAATTGCTGGCGCACTAACCCTTTCTCATCAAAATAGGCATTTATTACAATCCAGCATGCTTCCTGCCAGAGTTCCGAAGAAATCTCTTCCGCGTCAACTTCTTCGTATATATCTTCTTCAGTATCGTACATGATGGAGTAACTGGAGAACTAAGTTCTCCCTGAAGATTTCGACACAGTTATTAGCACTTTATTATATCTTTATTCTCTTCACAAACAATCATCAGCCACAATAAAATCAAACAACAATTTTCAAAATGGCGATCGACTCTCTCTACCAAAAAGTTTCGACTCAGTGTCAGTGTTCCCAACCCTAAGCAATTTTTTTCCCCATCATTTATTTTCCCTAAAAATCCTGAAATCATATAAAAGAAATATAAAAAAAATTATTTGTGATGTACTAGCTCCTAAGTCATTTGTAAAATAAAAAAAATCCCCTGTGTATATTTAAATTCCCTAAATTTTGGCATAAAATCCCCTAATTGTCACCCAATAGATTGACTGGTCGTGATTGGCTATTGGCTTGCTTGGCAATCATAGAGAAAGAAAAAATGTTTTTTTTTGCAGATAAGTTTGCTGGAAATATTATCATGGATCACTCATGAACAGCACTGCTGTATATTATGGGTTGTGAGCAGAGAGATGTTAACTTTGTGATCTGCCATGCAGGGCGGGAGGCAAACGCGAGCATTTCTCTCACTCATATATGTATTTATCAAAGGGATGGGAAGTCGATCCATGGTACCTTCCTTTTTCTCATGACCTTTTTAGGGTTCCATAGTATGAGGAACCCTTATTAGATCATCCAGTCCGCCGCGTCTATCCGTATTTCCAAGTCTGTCACACTCACAGTGTCAGAAGTTATTCTACTGTTTTTGACGGAACATGATGATATTTGGTACCGAGATTTTGGTAACTTAATATTAGATTCAATTCCAAAGATTTAAAATATTTTATAAATTCCTTTTTCGAGGTATCTCCCCTTAAATGCATAAAGGTTTTTTTTAGGTACCCCCATCGTGTGGAGTAGTGATGTAACGAATATTCGCATTCGCATTCGCGAATATTCGCATATTTTTTGACATTCGCATTCGCATTCGCAAAAATCTATGCGAATGTTTAGCGAATGTTTTTGAAAAGCAAAAAGGAAATTATGTATAGAACATATAAGAATTATATATTATTTCAACAAACTTGCTCGTAGGGTGGCCCTTATTGCACCGCTTTTAGGTTCATAAAGCAGCTTATTACGCACAAGTGCTTTTGAGTTTACATTTTTTTTAATCTTAGTAAAGAGATATCCTAAAAGAAGTTAACGATTTTATAAAATAAATAAACAATGTATATTAAAATATTATAAATAAATACGTTAATTATTTTAACAAATATATTTCGCTTTAATATCATTGTTAATAAAATATAATTATAAACATGTAATTTATTATATTTCAAATATTATATATTAATTTCTGCGACATTGATAAATTACTGGCTACCGTATGAATAAAATTGTAAGAAATTCTGGTACTAAATTTATTAAACCGGCATTCATAGACATCTTAAGCAAAAGTTACATAAACAATTAATTTCTTTTTGGACTAATGAAAAGTTCTTATAAGAAGTTTTAATTCAAATAATTAAGTTGTAATTAGACTGGGTGCACAATCAGTGGTGCGTGGGTTTGAGAATTAGTCCAAACTTTAGACTTTTTTAAATTTATATATTTATTTGTAAAAGTAAAGAACTATATATTTCCTATAATACAACATTTAAAATGTGGTTCTAAGTAAAGGAGGAATCTTGCTTTGCTACTCACGTTAAAACGTGAAAAAGGCCACTTTGAAGCTCAATATTTCGTAAACGGAAATTAATATTGAAAAACTGTCAAAGAAACCTTCAAATTATTTTAAAATACCTACCGAACAATAGCTCACTCGACAGGGCGAGTAAACATTTTTTTAACTCCCCTTTCTTAAGTACGTGAGGAACAATGGAATAACTTTGCTTTCAAAATTTTAATACACAGTTTTGTAGCGGTACATAAAATCTTTTTTTTTGCCAAATTTGCAATATTTAGCCTGAATAAAATTACTGTGATGTCCGTGGGACGGCCAGACGGACGTGGCCAAACTATAAGGATTCCGTGTTTGACTACGGAACCCTAAAAACTTACGGCGCGCCATCTTGTTTTATTTTTCATTTATCCTGCAATTCTATAGGTCTTAAACAAATTCATGAATTGTGATTTTTTTCAATTAAGATTGTAATATTTTAAATATTTTTTACTCGCAAGTGTGTTGTAAAATGTCGTATGAAACGCGTGAGCATCGTTCATTACACACCTTGGCTCCATCACAGTCCTCGCGTTAGTCTCGGGCTGCAAACCAGCCTCAATCGTAATGTTATTATCAACTTAGCTCACTTGTACATAATGCACTTATTTACTTATATTTACATAAAAAAAATATGGAACTGTCTTGAGAAAAAATATGGATCGTTCTCTATTGTTCTTGTTAGTCTAATTTAAATATTAACAAACTCAATTAAATTTGATGAATGCAAAAATACTAAACTAACCTCAAATCAAAACAAATCCCTTCGAATTAACTTTATGTGACTAACTTCGTTCTTTCAACCTATATGGGTTTGGCTATGTTCGGCTGACACTAAATGTCAAAGAGTCTAACACTTTGCGCGCTTTTTATTAACCCCGACTAAAAAAGAGGGGTGTTATAAGTTTAACATGTCATTGTGTATCTGTGTGTTTGTCTGTGGCATCGTAGCGCCCAAGCGGATGTTCCGATTATAAATTTGGTTATTTTTGTTAGAAAGGTATTCTGATCGAGAGTGTTCTTAGTTATGTTTCATGAAAGGTTCAGCCATTTGAAAATTGTCAGCTCTTTTGAAGATTAAAAAGCCGTCGCATTGGGGTTTTTTTTAATTTTCAATTTAGAGTTAGTTGAAAGTAAACATTGGCATTCGCATTCGCATTCGCGAATGTTGGAGCCAAATAATCGCATTCGCATTCGCGAATGTCAAAAATCCAACATTCGTTACATCACTAGTGTAGAGTATCGTAAAAAGAATTTTCATATAAAATAGTGTTGTCTTACAAAATTTTATTATCACTAATGCATTAGTGTTTTTTTTTGGTTTTTCATAATGTGTGTAGGTGAGGTAAGACTACTTATGTTTTAGTTTTCTATAACCATAACAACCAAAAAGCTAGCTAAAAAGAAGTTTTTGGTATTCAAATAGCTACGGCACCCTACAATTTGCATGGCCCGACGCACTTGGCCTGTTTTTTTGACAGATCGGTCGGTACTGGCAATACTGCGAGGGAAGTGGGAATGGATGAATGTTTTGTTTGATTGAGAGTCGAATATATATGGTTATATTCTCTCTCTTTGGAGTCGAATTTGACGATTTTTGAGATGATTCATTCAGTTTGCAATACTTTGAAGTGAAGTAAATAATTATTGACGGCATTTATCGCAGAATATTATGGATTCTTCAAGAAGGAACAACAAAGACGAACAACGCTGCATCATAGGGCTTCAAGATTTGAAAATATCTAACAAAGTAGAGGATGCTAGTGAGCAAGCGCACGGCGCTGTAACATCGACCGCAAGTACCAAAACACGGCCCGTAGGTGCTATAGAGAGCTTCGTTTTAGATAATACCCAAACAAACCGCCAGGATTATAGTTTTTATGAACGTTCAAATGTAATAGCTGCTTCAAAATTTGCTACGCCTAAACGAGTAGAGACAATAGCCTCGATAAATAAACGCGATATAAACACAGCAGCTTTACCGTCAAGCCCTACGCGCTCCCTGGATTCCATATCGCAGCGGTCGCTCAGCTATCAAACGGACGACCTATACGAAATCCCGGCTAATCCAAACGCTCAATTTCCGCCTCCGGTTTACGAAAATATAGATTATTACGGTGAGCAGCGTTCACCCCAGCCGCCCTACTATCACCAGCTGTACCAGCAGGCGCCGCCGCCGCCACCGCCCGTCTCCGACGGCTACTACGACACACGCTACAGCAAAGCCCAGCCACAGGTGCCAGTTAATTCCAAGACTAAACTGAACCCTTCAGTGTATGAAAACATGCTTTGTTCTGATAGTGAAAAGGATGAACATTACAAACCTCAACAAATTCATGACCAACGTTTTATACAACAGGGATCAGTTCCAGGCCCGCAGGTTGCAATCAGCAGTGTCAATAGAAATATGTCTCAAATGTTAATGACTGACAAAGTAAAAGTAGACAAAGCAACACCCCTCTCTCCTCACAGCACATCACAGGACCACTCTAGCGGTGACTACACTGTCATGAAGTCTGCTCCACCAAAATACACTGATGTCACTGCACTATTGAAGAATGAAAATACTGTTAATTTTGATGATAAAGTTTTAACTATACCTTCTACAGCTATCTATGCATCTATAGCTCCGAGTGCTCAGAGACCTAAGGCCAATATTGCTACAGAAGTACAAACAGCAACTGCAACCCCAAAGTTCTTTCATCCTAAACCAAATATTGTTAACAATCTAGGGAAGGATAAGCCACCATTGATTAATGGAGGATTTAGCGCAAAGCCATCTATTGGCAATAGAATGCAAATAGTGGAAGATACAAATGGTTCGGACTATGTGTGCATGACAGGAGGGCCCGCCTCGGCGGCCACTGCAGTTGCTGTCAGTAGAGACAATGTATCAATAGCTTCTGAATCAATCGGGTCTAGAAATTTGGCATCTGGGTTAACATCTTTATGTTCTCCCGCTCAATCTCCAGCACCTAGTCCTACACCTAGTTCAGTATCACAGGTTTCGGGAGGTTCAAGAGGCTCTGGTGGCAGGGGGAAGAGCCTGTTGCCATACAGCATTACCCCACCCCGACCACCTGGGCCCAGTGAGGCTCAGCGGAAAATTGAAGAACTCACTAGGCAACTTGAAGAAGAAATGGAAAGGCAGGACGAAGAAGGCGAATATTTCGGTAAGATAATACCAAAGTTAAGAATTCGAGAAGTTACCTGTTATGTTACTTAATTATATACCCATAATTGAGTAAAAATATTATATGTTAGTTTGACTGGGCATCACACAAAAACAGCTGAATAGATTTAAATTAAGCTCTGGTATAACAAAATATAGGGTACCAACATTAGTTTTAAATCCAAATACATACATTACTCACACCAACCAAACAAATATGTTTATCTTAGTCTATAATCAATTTAGTATATTTACTGACTTATTTGACCTTTGCTCTATTTCTAATAGATATGTGTTTTGGTCACAAGAGATTTGTTGACTGTTGGGTTTGCTAACCATTTTCATTCTATCTGGTATAAACCAGCATGAATACTTGACTATCAACCAAATAGGTAAGGAAGATAAAAAAGTTGATTAGTTTTGCCTTTATTTACAAAATCATGTTCTCCTGATCCAGGTATCTGTCACACGTGCGGTGCCGGCGTCACGGGGGCGGGCCAGGCGTGCCAGGCGATGGGGAACCTGTACCACACCAACTGCTTCATCTGCTGCTCCTGTGGCCGGGCATTACGCGGAAAAGCCTTCTACAATGTGCATGGCAAAGTCTATTGCGAGGAAGATTACTTGGTTGGCTATTGTTTGCTATTCAATGTAACATTTTGGTATTAATTGTATAATTTAAGAATGATTTCTGTTTCCAGTACTCTGGATTTCAACAAACAGCAGAGAAATGTGCTATATGTGGACATTTGATCATGGAAATGGTAAGTAAATATAACAAAGGCTGTTGTCTTGTTTTCTAATAAACCTCAAGCGTTTCCCACAAGATTTTCATAGGCTATAACCACATTTCCTCTTGCAGATTTTACAAGCGATGGGCAAGTCATATCACCCTGGATGTTTCCGCTGTTGTGTGTGCAACGAATGTCTCGATGGAGTGCCATTTACAGTGGATGTGGATAATAAGATATACTGTGTTAATGATTATCATCGGATGTTCGCACCAAAGTGCGCCAGCTGCGGAAAAGGTGATGTTTCTTTATAAACACAAAAATCTCATAATTTGGAAATTGGCAAAGCTTTAAAGAAAAAATAAAATAATGATATCATACGTGTAAAGTGTCTCGCATTCCTAGTTCTTATCAGAATTTCTGTAAAAATAGATAAGATATTGCATGAGCAACAGTTCTTGATCATATCACAAATGATGTAGTATAATAGCATGCAAAGCTTGTGATAATGTTATGTTGTATTTGTTTATAGGTATAACACCGGTGGAGGGCACTGACGAGACAGTGCGGGTAGTGTCCATGGACCGGGACTACCATGTGGATTGCTACATGTGTTGTGTGTGCGGGATGCAACTGACCGATGAACCAGACAAGCGATGCTATCCGTTAGCAGGTGAGCATTTCTGTTTGTCTATAATTACTACTATTATAGCCAAATATGAACCGGTGACATTGTGTAAAAATAAATGTAGTTTTCTTAGAAACAACCGGAATAATATTATTATAATAATAATACACATATATTTTATAAATAATAAATTACGGTTCCGAGAGGTATAAACTCGAGTTATTTAATTACAATAATTATATTAAGAATGTCAACTACACATACTTAAGTGAAAAAAATAACATGGTATACATGGTGATAAAAATAAATATACAAAGTATGACGATTCCTTACTAAATCAACCATTTAAGGGCTTTTTATTTTTATATAAAAATAGCACATTGGGAATTATGTAAAAAAATTACAGTAGGTTATTTATTTATTCACCTATATAAGTTTTATCTTCCCGAGAAAGTGCCCTATTATAGTAAGTTTTTTTAATGGTTGGAATATAATATGGAATCACCATATCATAGGATAGAACATATTCCCGTATAGTGCTAAATTACGAAAAATATTGTAATAGACATGTATTATTTCAGGCAAATTAATGTGTCGCGCGTGCCACCTGGCCACGATCGGCGCGGCGTCAGGGCCTGGTCTGTCGCCGGCGCCGCACTTGTCTCCGGCGTCTTATCAGTACATGGGTTGAATTACTTTTCCTGTGTTATAAAAGAAACATTTTACTTCAATAGGAATTAGACCAGCAACAGATTCTGTTAAAAGCGTTCAAAGTATTTATGTGCTCAAAACTGAAACTGTAGCTTGCGTACAACGTCAAATTAGCTTTTAAAGTTATGTATAGCTTTAAAATTATAATAATATTAAGTCAATATAAACAGACAAGTGTCTGTTAGTTATAAGTTAATTAAGCCTAAATTAAATAACTTGGAATAGTGATTGTAGGTGGAATCATGACATCAGTGTATCGCTTTGACATGTACTGTGCCCAACTGATCAGTGTACAGTTGTCTAGTAAATATGATCATGCCATGGTTTTATAATAATGATTAGAAGACATTAGCATATGACATAATGACAAAAAGATAATTATTACAATGTTTATGACTTATAAGAGGGTTTCATTGAGATGTATGAACAAACAAGGGAGATTTAGGTTACATGCTTTATGAGCCTCTGTTGTAGTTAGGTAATTAAACAACATTTATGTGATTTACTTGAACCATCAACAGGTTTGCCTAATTTTGTGATATCAATAGTTTTAAAACTGATTCAACTAATATCAAAAATTATTATTGGAATTGATTTAGGTATGCTACGGAGTATGGATTCATGCCATTATTAAAATTTGGTCCATAGAAATTAACAACTGCATTGTTAGTGTGTATGTAGAGTGGTGTACAAGAAAATTAAAAAACCCCAAGTATTATGGCCGCTAGTTATTTGCCATTGACATAAAATGCATTTACTAATTATATAAACTGGACTTGACAGCACTCCTGGCTGGTGGGCATGCATGGTGTGAATTGGCTGCTGATAAAGCACCTGTTTATTTATCTTTGTCACAAACTTAGACTGTTAGTATGAAGGACACAATAAAACATTCCAGACATGTGCTGTCTTGTTTTGTACTTACATAGCTTAGGTTGTTTTTATATTATGTACATTTTGATGGAAAACAATGTGATTATTTTGTATTTAGGCATTTTATATAAAATAAACATGATTTTGTTAAGTATTTAGTACTTTATATTTAAATAAAAAATATTAGAAAATTCATAACCATCTATAATTTACTATCTTATAATCGAGAGCCTATTCCATAGATATCCATTTCAGTTTCATGGGTTAGTTACCTACAGTGTAAAAATTTGTAAGTTGGAACACAGATATATGTGAGACGTCATTGATTTTCTATTGTCTGTGATTGCAGCATGCTAGTGGGTACATATTACATTCAGAGTGCCAGAAGTACATACTCACCCGGTACACTTAGAACACACCACAATTTCGATTTAGAAAGTTTATTAGTATAAATTAATCATGCATTAGGTTTTTACATTTTTTTCACCTTATTTTTCATGTTACGCATTTCTGATTTGTAACGTTTCATTTCATCCATCACTTGGCTACGTTTTGTCTTCATCTGTATTTGATAGTGATTTTTACTCTCATTGAAGCGATCTTGAAGATTTTCCTTTTGCTCTTGAATTATTTCCTTGATCCGCTCACGAGAAGGTACAGGCTTAAGCCAACCTACATAGGTTAACTTTTTAATAGCATAGGTTGTTCCTCCTGAAAGTTAATGTATAGATCTTATTTATAATCAATTTTTTTTTTTTTTATGTGAATCATTGATTCATGATTACATATTTATATTTTAATACATCAAGAAATAGATTACAGATATATTTACCTACAGTAACTGCATACCGCAAAGGTGTTACCATCTTATACAATGCAAATGTGAGAGCAAAGTACCCGGCACTTGAATCTTTTAATGGAGCAACAAATGTTTCACTGACTCCTAATGATTGCAGTAAACCTATAATATCTACACCACTGAAACAAACAAATATATTTTGAGCAAAGCTGTTTAAATCGGAATTACCTAATTAAAATTGTAAAAGCAGAATGGTTTTACCTACTCTTACCTTCTTACTGCATAGTATAAACTTCCGAACCAGACGGTAGACGTTGCCATGTGTACAGGCAGTAGTACATACCAATAATCCCTGTACATCTGCTTAAACCTCTGTATCAGCCCTAGTTTTTTCTCCTCGGGTGCATGAGGTGGTTTGTTTATATTTTCATTGCCAGTCGAAGAGTATTGCCGTAGGGATTGAAACAATAAGTTCACTTCTTTACTTTGAATTATAGGTTTGTTAGTGTATACATTTTTATAGCAAATTCCACTTGCCAAAACTCTTGCTGGATATATTTTTCCAAGACTCCATTTCACCGGTTGGGTTATACTATGCACGTAATAACAATTCTTATATAATGTCCTATATGTCAGAGCCATGTTAGTATCTTTTTTGGTAGTACTAAATTCTTAATAACTAGGTATGCATTTTTTTTGATAATTATTGAAAAAATGTGTGGTTTTTGTTGATGACAAAATAGTGATTGACTTGATGAAAATGAATGAAATTATGAATAGAAAGTGTCAGTCAGTCAGTTGTCAGTCAACTGACAAGTAAAAAGTTACGTGACATTACTAGAGATGACCTACATACAAATTAAATTATAGTTTAGTAAAGAGGCCCCGCTACGATCCGACGCGCTACGCTTCGATCGAACTGGAGAAAATGGTAACAAGCATTAGATCAATTCAATTTTTCCGCTCATACACGAAGTGACCGATCATCGCGATTGAGCGATAAAGATGGAATGAAAATAACACGTGGCATCATAGAACCCAAATAATTCAGATTGTCAGACTGAGACAAAAATGGAATCACCGATCATAAAGAGCCATACACACTGTCGATTTATTGGTACAATGTTCAAGATTGTATGGGTTTGTTGTGATCTCCAGTAAATCGTTAACGATAGTTTCAATATCGATACGGAACGCATCGTATCGTATATAAGGTTTACTAACGTAGTAACCGATAAAACATGCTCAATATACAGTGGTCCTTGCGAAATATTATTATTCCTTGCGAAATAAGTACCTAAGTAAGTATGTGTGTATTGAAAAAAATACGATTTATATAAACGGGGTGTACTTACCACTACACCTCGGTGGGACGTAGGTACTAAAAAGCTATATGTAACTAGGGACCCTGTAATTTATTTTATTTGGAGTCGGTGCCAATTCAAGTACTTAATGTGTAAAGATTCACAATTGACGGGGTAATCGGTGAACATGTGAACTTACATAAAAACATAAACAGACGAATATAGAGAACCTTCTCCTTTTTGGAAGTTGGTTATAAATACTTGGGTGGGTGTACTAAGGATCGATCTCTTGTTTGATAGCAGCCTTGAGTACCTACACTTTTGACATATTATTATGTTATGTCTTGATCGTACGCTCACTATTACCCTGTAAGTAGTTGTGGGATCAATTCCCATTGGAGTAAATTTCGGAAAAGGCCTTTTCGTAATTTTCTCTGATCTTGGGTGTCACTGGGATCGCCCTAGCTAATCCGTTGTACTGTAGCGTTTGCTTATTTTGTTTTAAAATTGTTAGTCTGGTGATATTTAGATTTATTTACTTACCTCTACTTTGTATTGCTTTGTCAGGCCCAACTGGGCACCGAAGACGCGTAGACGGACCTACCTACCTACTTGTAGGCACACTCACTTGGCAGCACGCAGGTATTTTGTAATAATTCACAGTAGGAATGTATAAAAAGTAATACAATAGGTATGTGATTTAAAATATGTATATATTATTCACAAAAACAATACATCTTAATTAAGTTATTGTTAACACAGTGACTTTGGTTTCGGTAAAGATTCAGACGGCTCACAGTGTCGGACACAACTACCCACGTTCGTGTATCGCGGATAAGAGTGCCATCAAATACTGCACCACCTGGAGCAGTTTTTATAGTCACGGTATATGTTTTTTCTCGTTTGTTGTTCTTGACAACAGAACAATACAATACAGACAATAATTTTAATTTACGACATTGCGGGTAGTGCCCTAACAAGTTATTAATGTGCTGTACTAGATGGTTCGCTGCTGTTGCCCTCGCCTTGGTACCAATTTTTAATTGGACTCCTTTATAACACGTACACCAATGCTCACCAATACCTAATGATTTACATGTTCTCCTTTCAGATACAGGTAAAAATAAGGTGGATGCACTGCTAATTGAATCGTATGATGTAGATCTTTCCATTATTTTGTAATCGGTTATTGACTTAAGATCCAAGAGGTCTAGAAATGTTTGATAAATATCGAATGGCGTAGTGAGCCGTTGGGTGTTGATTAGAAAGTTGTTGTAAGCTAATTTGTAATTCGTTCGAAATTCGAAAGGAAATAAAATACCCATAAGCGGCAGGCGTTCTTCTAATCGTCCTTGCTCCGTTAGTACTATGTCACCCCGTTGCATACCGTGGTCACTTAAAAATATTAATATAGTCTTATCTAAATAATAATCTGCTTCTAAATTATTAAGTAGGTTGTAATACTCCTCATCCATTATGTGTGCATTATTAACATCTTCTTGATGAGTGACAGATTCTTCCCAAAATATACCAAATAGTCTAACTAATTTTAATTTAATAGTTAATTCGTAAATGTAATTTAATAATACTCTGTAGGAGAACTTAGAACCGAGGCACTGATGGTAGTCGTAATCTTTTATTTTGTACAGATTGATTGCTTGTGAAAAGAATGGTTGCAAATAAAAATCTGTTGGAATATATTGGAAACTGGATTCGTATGTTCCAAATAACCCAGCAGGGCTGTCCGAACCGAGTCCAGTATAATATCCCGCCTTCTTGAACTTGTCCCAGATGAATGCGCTCAGATAAATTTTATTTCTTTGATAAGTCTTTTTAATATCTTTAAAAGAAAGGCCGGTGAATACAGGGAACAAGTTAGGGAACGAGTTATCTCCTAATTTGTTGTAACCAAACAATTGGAGAAATCCTTTGTTTCGTAGAAACCTTGACGTCATAGGCATGGTGCGATGGAAATTCATTCGTGACATATTCTCCACACCCAGTATGAGAATGTTGTATGAATTCCTATCGTCACCTGTTGATATGTTTATCGTTTCCTTAGAAGGGAATACAAAGAAGTCGTCATAAATTTTGTCGTCAAAATAGTAACATTCAATTCGGACATACTCATGTTCTGCCGGTATAATTGATGAAAAATACTTACAATTTCCATACACAACGTTATTAGGCTTAATTGCTGCTGAAAAATGTCTATAGCAGCAGTAGAATTCACTTTCTGACAATATATCCAATGACGGGAATTCTTCTTTAATAACCCAGATATGTGATGAATTAGAAGTTACGAGATGTTCCTTATCAGAACAATTGATTTTTGTCTTCGGAGGTCCCACTAAGTTCTTTATTCTGTCACTTACTATCGGATATCCAGGGATTGTGCAACCTGCCGTGAATACGTTAAAAATTTTGGTCCTGTTATTTGCGACTACATAAGAGATTATTATTAACAGACAATAACACAAGTTGTAAGCACCAGTCATCATAATTACTTGATACTTCAATTTTGTTAGATAGAAAATTATGAGGAGTGTTAAATTCAAACAAAACCTTTTCTACGCTATATAGGTAAGCTTCAATCATGTTAGGTAGGTCTAGGTAGTAAGCATTTCGGTTACTTATTTTACAAGAACCATGTTGTACTACTACCTAACTGTGTTTACCAAACATTTCGATTGTATTTGATTTTGACGGGGTATAGGTAGGTACCTACTATATGTAGATATGTTTGAATTTATTTGTACATATACCAGTAAGTACAGAAATGATTAAACATTACTTATAGTAGGTACCTACCTACTTATTGTATTGTCACATTTAATAAATATCAAATCAAAAGAAATACCACCTAGGTACCTAGCTAGATATGAAAGTAGGTAGGTACATACGCGTAATGAGTATCTAGCAGTGTCAGCATCTCGAACTGCTATATTGCTCTTACTAAAAGGCAGTAAACTGGCAGTAAAGGCAACTGCTATAGGTATTGCTCTTAGCAACAGTCTTAAGCTAGGTTATATCGCACAATTATTGAAGTACCTACCTACTCACATATGACCTGCTTACTTAAGCTAGAGACAGTAGGGGCTCGTCACTCGATCAACTAATTTGAACTAAAATTGTGTATGTGCTCTACAAATAGACGATTCATGGCCTACCCCGAACGCGTATACAGGATATTTCAAGAGTATAGGTATATAAATACCTAATGAAACATATTTTTTTAATTGGCAGGAAAAAAAATTGATTGACAAAATGTATTTGGGTCAAATCACTTAATTCTGGGTCAAACCAGCAAGTATTTCCTCGTACTTCTGAAACACGCTTACGATGGGTTGGTACCAAATAATTTGTAATATTTAATAGATTGGTACGAAATGCATAATCATGAACCGGCTTGCTAGGGAAATGCAACAATACCTCCAAATATTTATCTAACTCGATTTCATCTGATACCGTAAAAGGATAGGTTAGTACTTACAATAAGCTTTGTTATTATTTTTGGGGAACTCTTAAAAAAGGTTATGAGACAAAAAATACATGAATAACAATAACGCGTTAACTTTATTCGAAGTAAAAAAATAAAGCCTTAAATCAAGCTTAACTTCAAGGATATGTAAACTAATTAGGTTTATTTTCAACTTAATCACCAATATTTACAACAAAAATACTAATACTCTACTAAGACCTACCTATCGGTTCTTAACTTAACTTTTATGTATAGGTATACAAAAGAAAATGATTTACCAAATTCCGACCAGTGTAACTATTCATTGAAATTGTCTAAAATTTAGACTCTAAATCTATCCACATTATTAACACTAGGTATATAAATATTTCTAAAAACTTTACTAAGTAGGTACCATACGTTGATAAGATGTCGTTGTGATATGTAACTATTCTCAAAGCTATTATATCTTCACCGCTACAATCAGATTTGGCACATGACTACCTATTACCTAATTAATTAAACTACTTAAAAATTACTTCAACATTTACTAAATACAGCGTACTGATAGAATCACCACAAGCTACTTCATGATTACTGTAAACGTGAAAAATAACTTTTTACAGATATGTTTACAATGATATAATGTAATGTGCATAATATACTTACATACGCAAGTAGATAGTTTTCTTAGAAACAATACATTTAAAAATCATTTTATATAATAAGTTATAATTAATAATAAGTTTTTAGATCCATTTATTCTTATGACAATGTTCTTTGTATTCACACACAATGGCACAATGTTTACCGTTAGTGAGTGTGGGATTTCCACGGAAGCATAGCTTTTGAGGAAGGTTTTGAGTATAAACCCTGGCTACACGGCCAATTTGGTAGGTCAATCCTACACTGAGTTAAAATTCCTACAGTAAAATTACCGACTCCACAACACATGGTTTGCACCAGTAATCGCGACGGAGTACTTCTGCATGTAGAACGACGGCAAAAAAAAAAATTGAGTACCTATACAGTCACTTTAAGGAATGTTGTATTATTGGCAATAGCAGTATAGTTTGAGTTGGTGGTGGTGCACGCAGTGGCTCTGGCTGCCGTAGAGGTTGAGGCGGCTGACGGAGCCGGCCAGCGACCAGCGCGCGGGCGCGGAGTGGCGCACGGTGCCCTCGAACACGCCGCCGCCCGGCGCCGTGCGCACCACCGCCATGAACTCGCGCCAGTCGTCCACCTCCTCGTCCCCCAGCGGCCGGCCCACCTTCATCTCGCGCACCTCCAGCACCTCCATCAGCCGCAGTTGCGCGCACTGCGGTTGCTGCGTTAGGTACGAGTTCAAATGTTCCACTAGCTGCGAAGCCGCCTCCCGCGCCTCGATGCTCTCCGTCGACATGTTGGTGCCGCTGTTGCACGTGCAGAAGTGGTCCGCGATTCCTGCCGATTGGCACGTGCGATTCCTGGGTATCGGCAGGAACAGACTGATGCTTCTGCTGTGAGCGTAACTTGTTTCGAGCCTTGATGTTATTTGTTTGTCACTTATCGTATCTATATCGCTCAAGTCCGATAGAGTCGCATAAATGTCAAACGGCGTAGTTAGGCGTCCGCTGTTTAGTTGTAAGTTTTTGTAAGCGAATTTGTGCTTTCTTTGAAAAGATTCCGGCAATAGTATGTGTACGAAGGGCAGGCGCTCCTCCAGCCGCCCCTGTTTAGTGAATCTGATACCACCCCATCGGATTCCGTGATCGCTTAATAATATCAAGACAGTATTATTTAAATAACTATCAGTATCGAGATTCTCCAGAAACCTGTGATAGCTTTCATCCATGGCCATGGGGTAATTTACGTAGTCGTGGCTCATGGTTACTTCCCAAAAAAATCCAAAAAGTTTGGAGTCCTTCAAAACGGAAGTCAAATCTGTAATATAATCTAAAAGTGTTTTATAAAAATATTTGTTTCCCATACAAAGTAATGAATTAACGTCTTTATTATTGCCAACTTTCATCTCAGCTTCGTGAACAAACGTGTACATGTAGTAATCTGTGGGAGTCTTAATAAAACCACTCCTCTCGTAGTTAAAAGTGCCTAGAGTGGCACTATCTTCTCCCAGCGCCGTATAATACCCGGCATCTTTATACCATTGCCAAATAAACGGACAATTATCAAAGTTGTCATCAATGTGGGGCAAGCATGTCTTCTTCAAATCATTCTCCTCGATGCCCATTAGCATAGGGATTAAATTCGGAAATGTGTTGTCGCCTACTTTGTTGTAACCCATTAATTCTATAGCACCTTTCTTTCTAAGGTAGGCCAATGTTTTAGGCATAGTTCTATAAAAGTTTAGCCTTGAGACTGTGTCTATGCCCATAACGATCACATTATAATATTTTTTATGATTTTCCTGTTCACTCCACGATTCTTTGGAGTTCAATGGTTTTTTAACTGCGAATATAAAATACTGTTCATAAAACATTTTTCCTCGATAGGCACAAGAGATCGTTACAAACTCATCTGTGATTCCAATAATATCATTAAAATAATTGCATGATTCATATTCGACTCTGGCATCCACTTGTATAGAATTAACGTCCTGGACTGCGGCAGGTCTGGAAAAAGACCTATAACAACACGAAACAGTGACGTTAATCGGTAGATGATAATATTCCAACATGTTCGTATCGATCCAAATATGCGTTTCGTTGTATATCAGTAGCGAATAGTTCGCATTGGGGCATTGTTTCAACTGCGTGGGCGGTTGGTTAAACTCCTTTACACTATCGTCTAAAGGTTGTAAGCTGGGTATCGTGCAGCCCTCAGTTTTGATCGTATAACTTGCTTCTGGCTGAATTATTTCGTAACGATGCACATCCAAAGATGAGATTGGCTGTTCGTTGGTGAGGAACAGTATCTCCGTGGTGTTCGTGACTGACATTATGAGGAAGCTGCTGCCGCATACCGTCGCCAGGAGGAGCAAATATCTAAAGCGAACTCGAACGGAAAGTGTCCTTCCGCTGCTCTTCATCAATTGTGACATACTGAAAGCGAAAAGATAAATTGACTGTTGAGTGAGTACTTTGACTTGAGAATGGTTTCCACGATTCAATTGGAAGGCGCCTACGTAGGCGAGTCTCATTTGCACGAAGGATTAAATCAAAAGAATTTAACAATATAGAGTGGGCCATATTTGTAAAGAAAGAAGAAGAATGGTGTTATTTTGGCGGGAGGAACTTGGTAAACACTCTTAAAACTATCAACCAGCAACAACAACAGCACCAACCAACCAATCATTACTATCAGGTTTGTTATTGGTATGAATTATACCGTATAGGTACGTATGATTGATGTGCATATGCCATGCAGGCGTTACAATAGAAAATCTATCGTTACTAGGGAATTACTAGTGATCCATTCATAAGGTAGTCCAAGTTCCGTTAACGAGATGTCCATTATTAGGTACTTATAATGCCTAATTTCGGTCATAGTAACGTCTTCTAGTAAAGAAAAATATAGAACTCATTGAATATTCACAGCAATCTTTTGCCTAATCTACTTAGCTAAATTAATATTAGGTAATTCATTGAAATTAAGATAGAATAGAATAGAATAGAATAACTCTTTATTGTAAGTAGACCATATTTCTACAAAAATAAAAAAAAAATATTTGATTTTGAAATTTAACTCTTTTTAAATTCTTAAACTCACAATAACTTTATTGACATTACTTTTATTTTTACAGATTGGATTCTGTTGTATATCTACCTAATAATAATTCAAGGCGATTTCGCTTACCTTGTAATCGAAGTTATTTAACGTCCAACATTACATGGCATTTATATTGTGTAAATTATTGTCGTCATTGAAAACATAGCGAAACTTATCACGTTTTTAGGGATCCCACTCCCAGACACATTTAGATGATTTGCAAATAATAATATTTACATTCGCACACATCTTAATACATTGATTTAACTCGATGTTGTGGTCCGAAGTTTGGAAAGGGCTTGCACATGCTTCATTGAGCTGGCATCGCGGGGTTCTGGGATTCCTACGCCCGGTACCAGTACCAACTGACGGTTACTGACTGCTAAGTCATTTATTATTATGGAACATGTAAGCAGGATAGAACACTAAAATATCACATTGAGAGACCTATTGGGATGGAGGGTTGGACTGGAGGCTGCGCGCATGCGCTCGTGACGCGAGGGGAGAGCTGCGGCCGGCGGCCCTCGCCACGACGACTCCTTGTCAAAACAATAATTGTTCTTGTTACCAAGTAAGATATCATTAACAATGTAAATTTCTAATACTTTTTTCTACTTGTTTGTTTGGTAAGATATTATTATTTAGATAGATCTACGCCACGTAGAAGGTAGAAGTACCTACCTAATAATTATAGAAAAAATAATATGTTTTTTGGACTTTTTGGCGGGAAGTGTAATAGTCATGTGGGTGGTCATATTTGTTTTAATTTCCAAAACTTGCGGGTCTTTGAATTATCTATACATCTATACAAATAAATAAAATTAGAGTGTCTGTTTGTAATATCAAAATAACACCTTTTCACTAAATGCATATGAAAGTACATACGGTACCTATAGCAAAAACGTGATTTAAAAAAAATTTGTCTGTCTGTCTGTCTGTCTGTCTGTCTGTCTGTCTGTCTGTGTGTTTGTTCCGGGTAATCTCCAAAACGGCTGGACCGATTTTGACGGGACTTTCACTGGCAGATAGCTGATGTAATAGGGAGTAACTTAGGCTACTTTAATTTTTGAAAAACAATTAGGGTTCCGCGTAAAAAAATAAAAACACTTGAAATCAAAGAGTATCTCCGAAACGGGTGGACCGATTTTGACGGGACTTTCACTGGTAGATAGCTGATGTTATAAGCAGAAACTTAGGCTACTTTTATTATAGAAAAACAAAATTAAAAATATTAAAAAATGGGTTCTGTCGTGCGGGCTCAGAACGCGGGAGCGGGCTTTTTTGTTAAGTTAAATTCCACGCGGACAAAGTCGCGGGCTCAGCTAGTGTGTAAATAATGTTGGTGGAATATTAACCATTATAGTACCACATTACCTATCATTCATAAATTAATTCAAATTAATTTAATGTTCATAATTTTTTGTGAGATTAGACAACTGGAGCAAAACTGATGAAAAATGTGTTTTGCGGTTTCCCCAAGAACCCATTGTATAATTGGTCTGAAAGGGCCTTGGTGTGCTTGCCTCACAGAGCAGACTTTGAAAATATTATTTCACTTTAAACTGGGTAAATACGAAAAGCGAAGCCAAAAGGGCAAGAAAGATGGTTTGAATACCTAACTGTTCGACGCAGCTACATTGAAACGCTACGCGAAGCCAACAACTCTCCAATCTGACCCTACTAGTATATATTTCATTAGCTCCGATGATTTGTTCCAGGTCGAGTTGAAAACAGTCTTGGATAATTGTTATTAAATTATTTATCGAATAAGGATAGTTATGTACGTACCTATTAGAATATATCTTGCGCACCTGCCGTAATAACTGAATAAAAAAAATCTGTATTGTATGAATTGAATAACCGAAACTTATTTAACTGCCAGATTAATTTAGCGCAGTATGATCCATTCTCATTGGATTATTTAAACTCAATGGTATTTGTGACTGACATTATGAGGAAGTCGCCAGGAGGAAAATAGTTCTAAAGCTAACTAGATCGGATATATAAATTGGCTATTGATGAGGTAATTACTTAATATTGATTTTGTACTCCAAAAAGGTGCAGATTCACAGTATATTTCTGCAATCAGCGCATTGCATCCCACTTGCATAGAGGGTTGCAACTTGCAATTCAAAAGTTCAACAACGAACAATGTACCTAATCATCAGTTTACTGTATAGAAACATTGAAAACACACGAACCATTACCAACCAGGGGAACACATAAACAACAGAAGACCAATTAACATTAGCTACAGAGAACCACCCAGACTACTAAAATCAATCAAACATTACT
The DNA here is from genome assembly GCA_905147325.1 of Notodonta dromedarius. Taxonomy (NCBI): domain Eukaryota; kingdom Metazoa; phylum Arthropoda; class Insecta; order Lepidoptera; family Notodontidae; genus Notodonta; species Notodonta dromedarius. The sequence goes on along the minus strand of LR990159.1, from coordinate 10,283,299 downwards.
ATTTTAATCTGCTATTTGAAGCTGATCCAATGAAATAGGTATCTACGGTAGCCCTCACTGTGAATCAGATAACGAACTTACCTAAATCGAACTAAGTAGTCTTCATATAAGGTATTGTGGAAAAACTTATTTGAATAAACATAACAATATTGTGTATTGTATACAGCTTTAGGTATTGTCATAACATTTTTTATTTATTTAATTAGTTCTGTACCTACGGAAAAATAATCTCATAAAAGCCAATAATGATGGAATAACCAAGCATGTTAAGGGAAAAACCGTTATTCATGATAAACAACACTTTATTGATATTATTAAAGTTGAGTTCTTTGGATAATTGAGGTGATTTCGCTTACCTATTTTCAACTATTTCCCCCTGCAACAAGTAATGACAATATCTATACATCACTATCCTACTAATATTATAAATGTGAAAGTTTGTGAGTGTGGATGTATGTATGTATGTATGTATGTATGTATGTATGTATGTATGTATGTATGTATGTATGTATGTGTGTTACTCCTTCACGCAAAAACTACTGAACGGATTTGGATGTGGTTTTTTTAATAGATAGAGATTTAGATACATGCATAATATAATAAAGAAACACTGATAAAAAATACCCGTGTGAAGCTGGGCGGGTCACTAATCCTACTATATATATATTGCGAAAGTTTGTGAGTGTGGATGTATGTTTGTTACTCTTTCACGCAAAAACTACTGAACGGATGTGGATGAAATTTGGAACACACATAGTTTATAACCTGGATTAACACATAGAATACTTTACTTAAGTCTACGCGGACGAAGTCGCGGGCAGCAACTAGGAATCTATATTATAGTACAATTGTACGATCACTCTTGTTAGAAAGGGTCAACGTTCAGTAAGGTGGTAAGCACTGTATCTCTCTATCTCTGCACACTTCTACAGACTAGGGCTTATTCCCAGTTAAACGTTGTACTTACTAATTCCATTTATCTACTACTTAATACATTATTTAAACTGAAGTAAAACTTTGTCACTGATATCGCGTGCGTGACCATTGCGTTACCTATATGTCCCTACGGGAAAATGGACCTTGGTTACTAGGAAAATGGACTAGGCCACTTTGTTAGTCATAGGGTACGAGTGTATCTAAATATGTATGATATGAAATATTTTAAAAATAGTTTATTTCTGATTCTCCAAGTAATTATTGTTTGGATAGGTACGCCAACATAATCCAATCATATTGAAAATTCAATATTTACAGTAACAATATGGTTTTAATAATTGATCGACGCAGCTGCTCTGTGAGGCAGAGGGGTTCAGGCGCTTCACGGCGCCGACCACCGCCCAGATTCCGTTATGGAATCGCAACATTGCCTGGAACATGCCACCGCCTGGTGTCATGCGCACCAATAGCGCAAATTCACGCCACTCCAAATCTTTAGCGTAACTTGGTGACATTTCCTTCGCTTCAATTACTTCGTCCACGTAGAGTTCTAAACAGTCTTGGTGAAATGTAATGAAAGTATTCAGATACCGCGTTAAAAAATCAACAGCCCGTTCAATCATTGAAGAAGCGGTGTGCAATTTATAATGTTTATAACAAGTACACCAAACTTTATCAATTCCGGCCATTTGACATGTTCTATTGCGTGGGATCGGCAAAAAAAGACTTATTCCTCTATCGTGTGCGTAGAACTCTCTACTTCTGTTTAGTATTACGTTTGTACTTATTGCATCCAGGTCGACCAAATCGATTAAAGTATTGTGTAAATCAAAAGGCGTCGTCAGTTTTCTTCTGTTTGCTTTGAGATTGTTATAAGCTGATTTGAAATTTTGGCGAAAAGATGGAGGGACTAAAAAATACATAAAGGGAAGCCTTTGCTCTAACCGCCCTCGCTTTGTTTGTATAATATCGTCCGAGCCCATGCCGTGATCACTTAATAAAATCAGTATCGTATCATTTAAATAGCCGGACTGGTTAAATTTTCTGATCAATTTAGCGTAGTCGTGATCCATTCTCATTGGATAACTTAATTCTTCGCGACTCATAGACGTTTCCCAGAATAAGCCGAATAGTCTTGAGTTCCTCAGTGTTTGAGTGAGGCTTTCTACATAATCTAAGAGGACGTTGAAGTAGTATTTGTCGCCCATGCATAAGGACGACGTGTTTCGAGTCATCGGTCCAGAACTTACGTTGTTGGTACTGTTGTACATAGTTTCAGCTTCGTTAATAAACGGGCGTATGTAGTAGTCTGTAGGGCTGCCTCTAAAACCAAACTTATCTTGATTAAACATTCCCAATTTAGCAGAATCTTCAAGAAATGCGGTGTAATAACCAACATCTTTAAATCTTTCCCAAATAAAAGGACAACCATCAAACGTTGTTAATGCGTTCGGCCAGCATGTGCTATTTAGTTCCAGCTTGTTCAAACCAACAAGAGCAGATATCATGCTTTGAAATGTATCATCTGCTACTGTATTATATCCTTTTATATCCACGGCGCCGTAATGTTTAAGTAATTGCGCAGTATACGGCATAGTTCTATGGAAATTTAATCTGGACATGGAGCCTAAACCCATCATTATAATATTGTAGGCGGCGTGATTTTTCGAAGTGATAAACGGGTTGTGTCTGTGCGATGTGAATGGTTTTTTGGGCGTGAATACAAAGAACTGATTGTATACAATCATCTCGTTGTGGAAACAAGTCACTTTGACGAATTCATTATGTACTTCTATAATATCATTAAACATAACACAATCTAGATAAGTGATTCTATTATCTAAGTATTTACGAGACATTCCTGATGAAGTGGTCGGCCGATGGAATGATTTGTAACAGCATTGTAAATCTATTTTACTCTCGATGTTATAATATTGGTAATTGCCCTGTACGGTCCATATATGAGTTTGGTTATTAGCAAGCAAGCGCTCGTGGCTACTTAGACACGAAGATGTGAGGATCTTCGGCCGATGAAAGAATTTTTTCATCCATTGATAGTTATTTATCTCTGCGTCAGGAATAGTACAACCCTCGGTTTTTATCGTAAAATGTTCCATTTCACTGCTCTGATTTTCGTTTGATTCATGTGAAGTGGTGTTCGGTTCTTGCAGGAATAAAATATTCGTTTTATATCTCGTTGAGACGGTAAGTTTTCCTAACGTAATGCCCACGGCGAAGAAAATTTCAATAGTTTTTTGCAATTTAAGCCAAATCATATTATTCGAATAGCTTTATATGTTGTGGATCATATATTTAGTATTTAGAGTGTGTTCATTTATTTAGGAGATATTAGAAACTCAATCATACACATTTTGAAATCGGATCTTATTAATTGGAATCTCCGATTGCAAGTGTTTTATCAACAATCCAATCTGTTGAATAACTTGTCCAATGTGTTTACGGAAGCATCTACTGCAATACAATTGATGGTGAGAATTTTAATTCATCCAGGTTTTGTGATCATCATTGAATTAAGCGATACTGTAAGCTTATTATCTCGACAACATGATGAGCAAGATCAACATATTAGTCGCATGCGCACAAATTTTGAATGTAGGTAATGTATGAAACTGTATGTGGGATTTATTTATTGTTCACTAGATGTGCTTTATTTGGTAACTACTGAATACTGACTGACCTGCTTGCGGAGTGAATCTCCTTATCAGGTCAGGTAACGCGTGAAACGTGCCCGCCGCGAGAACGCCACTGCCTCTAAAACTGTTATCAAACAATCTTTGTTTTGACCTGTTAATTGTTGTTTAATTGGTTTGTTAGTGTGCACAAACTGTACTTGTCGCATGTTAGCGTTTTTTAAACTAACACAAAACACGTTTACAATTTGATTGCACTGGTCGTAGCGCTGCGGTGCACTACTTGCACTACACACGTAGCTCAAACTATTTTTACTCTTTTTAAGGTTCCGTAGTCAGACTGAAAATCCCCTATAGTTTTTGCATGGCCGTCTGACTCTCTGTAAATCGCAGCTATTATATTTGGAGACTATTAGGACTATATGGCTGAAATTTATAAGGCACACTTATAAATTATATTTGTTACCTATCGCAAACATTACTAACCTACCTACTGCTAACAACTGAAAAATAGGTGAATGTAATTTACCTACTCTAATTTTAGGAATAAAAATGTTTTTGAGTACAACAAAAGTGGGGGTGAAAACATATTGAAACATACTACCCAAAGTCGTTGTCGTTGACCACCTATTCAATATTTGATTTGAACAAATGATTTGTAACATTTTAAAATAGGTACCTATTTATTTTAAGATCATTACGAGGTATATTGTCAGTTTTTTTAATAGAAAATGTTGGATATTAAATGATTTAATACACATTGAGCCGACCGCATTTATAATGCGGTAAATTAAATTGTAGTGTATTTTATACAGTCATTTTTTGTAAGTTCAAGATCTTCCTCCATGTAGAAAAATCTAGAATATAATCAGGATACTAACTAGCACTGTATACGAAATTACTTTAAAAATTATAACACAAGTTTAGGGGTTATGGTTTAGGGATTAGCCAACCAAATGAAAACAAAGTTGATCGTTTATGAACAACCTATTGAGGATTCACTATTGAGTGAATGTTATACAAATCAACCCCAAATACAACTTTGTTTCATGTATTGCACTATTTTTAAGTACAAATAGACAATCGAATATGGTGCGGCCGAACTACGAATGCGGTCCGTTCTCGGACTATATTTATTCGCGCCACATGACCGCACCGCTTCACAGATTGTCCAGTCGTTTCTGTGCTAGCAGTGCGTGGTAACATGATGCCTCCAAAATACTCTGTGTGTACGAAGGCAAAAGGGCGACTGAAGTGACGAACGGTTCGGTGAATTATTCACACGAGTGGATCTGTTCGGCACCGCGCCGAATTCTATGTGCAAGCGATCGAACTGGTAATAATAATAATATTGTTCAGAATACTGTGCGCTACTCTATCGTAGTTCGCCCGCACCATATTCGATAGTCTATTTGCAGTTATAGATACGACAAGTTATTGCAATGACAGAACCCTACATTATACGTGGTCCAACACGCACTTAGCCGCTTTTCTTTCTGATAAGCTACTGCACAGTTCTTAAGTACAGCCTTCGACTATGAACACGAAAGCCGTCTAATGAACTAGGGGACTTGGCATGGCGCTTTTTATAATTGATAGTAATTAGGTCATGCTTTCGTTTGGTATTTCAAGAATGGTATCTAACGTTACTGCGATTTATGTTATATGTAATAGGTATGCCGTCAAAGAAAACGGAACGATACATAGGGTCTCTACACAAGTTGCAAAAGGTATTTAAACACATCGTCGCCATCCAATGCCGAATAGGTACCAGAGAGACTACCTAATTGGCTTGCGCACAGCAAGTATTAGAAAACTAGTTACTTAAGTACAATTAGATAACAGTGTTTTAGTTTGCGTATTTATATCCCTCATGGTAAGAATCCGAGACTGTAATATAAATTATGTAATAGGTACCTTCTGACGGTGAATCAGATTAATTGGAGTCTGTAGCGCACTGACACTTGTAGCAGTCGGTTTGAGATATGAAGTGATAGACGCGGCAGCGCTGTAGCGGATCGCGTTTTACGGAAAAACTTCCTGTGTTTAACTTATCTAAGTTATTTCATCATCGGTAAATTGAATTAAACATACAGTTTAAATATTTCCGGTTTAGTTTTTTAGGTGGTAGAGGCAAACTGTAGCCATTGACTACAGCTCATACACTGGCTGGCTCGACCAACTGGCTGGATAGTACCAACCTGTCACAGAAGATCAGCGTAGTAAAGTAAATTGTTATGGACACGAAAAATATTTAAAATATACTTATGATGAATTATACTTATATATGTGCCCAGGAGTGGGACGTCATAAGGGCTAAAATTATTTATTATTTTTATTTACTTATAAGTTATAAGGCCCAAATACCTGATCTCGATTCTAGAAATGTGACTAATATAATTGGCATTGAATTTAAATAATAATATTTAACTTCCGGTATCCACTGAGATAAAAAGGACGCCGCCCACCCAAATTATAAATACGTGATAATGTTCTGTGGTTCGGCATAGTACTATCCATTTAAGGCCCAAACATAGTCGCATTTTGATAAAATGCCCTTCGGAAACGTACCGTTTTTATTACATTCTGTGTGTCACAAAATAATTGATGAGTAAGGTACACTCGTCGCACACAATGGCGGAAGACAGCCGCGCCAATGTTAAGTCGACAACCACTAATTAGGTACGTACTTAATATTTAGTTAAGTAGGTACATGGTTTAAAAGATACACGAAACAACATACATACACTCATACCTCCTCGTGCCTCCCTATACATAGTCTCAGTATAATCTGATCCCACGTGTGACATGATGCTTTTGGAACGATTCCACTATTATCCTTAAAGAATATTCAAACATGTTCATTTGACATCTAGATTGAATCATCATCATTTGCCATACCTTTTCCCATTATCTGGGGTCAGCGCAGTATGTCTTTTCCTTCCATTTATCGCACTTTCCTGTCATACTCACATCCACTCCAACCTCGTTCATATCACTCTGAATACAATCCATCCATCTTTTCTTGTTCCTTCCTCTCGAACTGTATCCATCCACGTCCGTATTCATCACTCTTTTAGTCACCTGCTTCTCATCCCTTCTCATCACGTGCCCAATCCATTCCAACCTCCTACCTCTTACTTTATCTGTTATTGGCGCAACCTTGACACTACTCCTTAGATTAAATATAAGTAATTACAAAATATACTGATAAAGGATATTGAACCCTTTTCCTAACGGATTAACGAATATACAAATCACATGCCTATTATGCTTGTAAGAGTTGTAAGTTATTAAAGTTCCCCTACCTACGTTATAACGTTAAGCATACACCGGTAACTTTGGTGGTATAGTTAAGTAGTAATTACAATTCCGAGTTTCTACGGCGAGGGGTGGCCGGTTTATCGGGGCGCATGCGCCAACCACCGGCCATGGTAACGCACTTACAGGATCCTTCGACCGTAATTATCTTGTAAAACACGTCTAAAAAGTTTCATTCATCATTTGCCGCATAAAAGATATGAATGAGGACCACTTCGTTTTCCCTCGAGGTAAGAGATCGTACCTATTCTAAATTGACACTAAGGTTAGGAGCCCAATGCTCGAAAATCGATAGTTAAATAACACAAGCATAACCTGAAAAGCATAATCTCTTCGTGTACGATTTTTAATTATTTAATACAGTATCGATGTGTATCCGGATAATTGGCAATAATTGGTGGAGCCTGAACTACGGTATAAATGAAGTGGTGGAACGTTTGTTTTGTTCAACAGCATAATGTATTCGGTTAAGTGGTCCGCTATAAGTACATAAGTAATTATAAACCCTGTTCTTAACAAGCACACGGAAGTCAAGAGGAACACAACATATTTTTATAAGTGTGTATGCTAGGTACTTAATAGTTTGCGAAATTATTTATTGTCCTATTTTTTTAAGCTCTCATATTACAGTATGGGCACATTAGAAATAGTACCTACCCTACCCACCTACTTACTACTGCCGTATATATTGATAAAATTGTGGTCTTATATTTCATAAAAATATAATATTTATGGGTAGGTAAATCGCCGATTAGATTATTGGTAACTAGCTGTGCCCCGCGACTTCACCCGCGTAGTATTGGATTATTGGGTTAAAAAGTATCCTATATGTTAATCCCGGTTATAATCTATCTGTGTTCCAAATTTAATCCAAATCCGTTCAGTAGTTTTTGCGTGAAGGAGTAACAAACATACATACATACATACATCCACACTCACAAACTTTCGCATTTATAATATTAGTAGGATCTCCATGTCCTGATTTCATTGATAATATTTTGTAAGATCTACCAACAATTATGTTTAACTCGTACTCTTTTCAGGTCCTGGCCCTTCTCTTTCTCACTCTGATCCCGTGGCCGGGGCCCTCAGTCTTCAAAATCACTTGTTCTCGTGACAACTCCAAAATCGTAAGAAAAGTCATACAGAACAAATGGCTCCCTGTATTGGATCGATTTCAGGTGAGAACTAAACATAAGTAAGGTAGTTTCTCTGAGAAATGGCCTGTAGAATGTCTTACATTATTATGTGCTGCAAATGTAGATCTGTTCGTTTTCGTAAGCTGGAATCAAGCTTAGGTACTGATGAACCTACCTTTTTATCAAAGCCATTAGGTGTTTTTACGACCTCTCATCATAACTTCAGTGTGGGACTTTAGGTTCCATTGCGGGTACAGGAAAATAACACCAGGCTCCTAAATGTTCACATATTCTAGTCAACAACTGTACACTCAAAAATTCCAGGTGAAGCTGCCACTCGAGTGCCCGTTCCATCCGGCGCGCGACATCTTCGCGCCGCAGCATGCCGCCAAGCTGCAGCACCGGCCCTCGCAGTGGACCTGCGCTTTCTGCGGCAAGTCCTTCTACGAGGAGCGACACCTAGACACGCACTTCGACCAGCGACACAAGAACCAGATTAACAAAGTAACTATATGACTATTGACCCTCGATCACACAAGAAAGGATATCCTCATGCTAAACAAACCTAAGAGAAAGGAAACAAACACGAGACGGGTGAGAATAACTGTGAAAACATTGACTGACAACAGACTTCGATTGTGTTAGGTACTACGGCCGTAATGCCAATGAATCCAAGTAATACATAGTTGATCTGCGCTCAGTCCAGTTGTTTTATTATCAAAGTTCGTACTCCAAAAGCAGACTTCGTTTATTTGGTTTTCTTTCAAGTTCACAAAACATTCCTGAAACTCAAATTACTGAAGCAAAACCAACTTCGTGCGGTCACTATTTTATAAAAGCATACTTTACTTACTATACGTTCGATTGGTGACAATTTAAGTGAAAATTTATCCGACTTCAAAAACAACCTGGGTGCAATAAAGCTAGAAATAACTAGGGACCTTATAATTTCATTCATTTGGAGTCGGTGTCAATTCAAGTAAGGGTAAGTAGGTGCCTACCTAAGTAGTATTCCTAAAGATGCACCGACTCCAAATGGAAGATAAAAAAAAAGATGAACATATAACTGCCTCCTTTTTTGGAAGTCTGTTAAAATAGTGTGATATGCCGTTGCAGGCCGAGGACGCGGTATGTCTGGCCGACTACTGCGACATAATGCGATGCCAAGTGCTGGTCGCTCACGGGCTGCTCAGCGGCGGCGGCGGGCCCGGCACTGACATCGAAGTGAGTATTGAATATCCTGGTTGACTGGAGGGTATTATACCGTCTGCAATATCACAAGTATTGTGCGTAACACAGCTAAGAATCTTCATAAAGGCTACGCAGATTGTGCAGCTGTGTAGGTATCGGTTCTTCTTTAAAGTCATATAGCGAAATATCAGGGACGATGTCCACGTAAAAGGTCTCTTTACCAAGAATATCTTCTTCTTATTGAATGGTTCTTAATGTTGAAGTCTCTACAGCAGCATTTACATTAAACATGTGTTGATGACTTATTTTACATAGGTACCGGTGTAACCCAATCTTCTATCCTGAACTTATGATAGTGCATAGATAATAAGAATAACATGATGTTAGGTGTGGCAAGACGTGGAGGCGGTGAAGAAGGCGCTGGCGCCTGCCGCTCCGCGTGGAGTAGCGCGCGCGCCGCCCCGCCGCCGGCCGCGACCGCGAGCCGCGCCGCCGCCGCTCGCCGACTGCCCCAGACCCGACCCCGACGACAGACAACCCGGTGGGTATCTCACCTAGCATTACCTATTCTAAGGCCGGGGCCGCACCGCAAGGAGATTGCTATGCAACAACGATTTCATTATAATTAAAACAGCCCTCATGAACTTATGGCGGCGGCCGCATGAAATCAGCGAAAAAGTAATTTCAAAAAATTCCTTTATCTAAGCGCACTTTATTTCTACCAGTGCTTTTTAAAAATTACTTAGCTTGCAGATAATAATGTATTTGCAAATGATAGAACATATAAGAAAGTTCAGTGATGACACAAGTATTTATTATTAATTATCGGTGTTTTTTTATTTTATTATTCATAGATGGCGTTGGCGTCAAACTAACTCCCGCAATCGTTTCTTTCAGAACTTTGTACAAGTATTTTTTCCTTGGGATCTTGGGTTTTATTCCGCTAACTATTCGTTCTTCGAGCCGGATTTGAACCAGCGACCTATGGATGATTCAACTGATATCCTGCTTCTCTCTACTTGTTTTTTTGTCGAGATTATGTTTGCCGAGTCTGTTCTTAAATTAGTAGACATTCTGAGCTGATATCAAATCATCTGTGAGCTCGTTTCAGGCTCAACCACTCTGTTGCAATAATTTTAATTGAATAATTCCTCCGCTATCCTTATTATTTGCAGAAGCCGATGAGAAAAGGACTGAAGACACTGACGGTGACATGAATCAAACGGCAGAGCTTTGCGACGCTGACACAGTAGAGTCGTCTCTACCCCCAGACAGTCGGCAGAAAAGGTTGGCAGATCTGCAGGCAGAGCGAGCCGCGTGTGACCCTACTCGATTGCAAACCCTTAAGGTACGATTTATCTGATCTGACGATCAGACGATCTATAGAAATGAATGAGTAATATCATTGAACCTTTTATTTGTCTCTCCGTAGACACTTTTGATAGGCGAGCTTTGGAACAAGATTTAATACCTTTGGTAGTAAAATCGATTTATAATTTGCAGATTCGCTGCGAGAGGATAGTGCATTCCTGTATAGCAACACTACTCTTGCACCTCACCCAACACCAGTTCACCGAACTTGAAGGTTTATCAAGACTCATTATTTATTTTCATGGGAGTACCAAAGGTCAGGAGGGGTCGGCGGCTCCCTCTTGGACTGATTTGAGCCTCCCCGGCTCCTCCCCATTAGGCTAACATGGGTACACTCATGCTTATGTTGTTCATATCATCTTACATATTTCCCTGCATCTTCGGAATATATCGACAATCAGATCCACCGCAGTACACAAAGCCCTAAATAAAATATGACTTCTTGATTTTCAACTTCCACTGATGCTAAGGTATCTTCTAGAATCGGTGGTGGTATTGGTGGTATTGTTGACGCGGTGCATTGTCGACAGAGGAGATGCAGCGCGCCGTGTGCTGGTACCTGAGCTGCGACCGCTACTGGGAGGACACGGCGCCGACGGCGCGAGTCTTCCCCTGGCCGCTGCTATTGGCTCTAGCTACGGGCTTAGCACTCGCACTCTGCATGTGCTACTACATTATCTGGATAGTTTTTGAGTGAGTTTATCGATTTCAGTTAAACCCACGGAACTTTTCTTTCGTTCCTCTTTCTGGTGGTTGGTACCCTCACCGAATGTCTGATGAATGATTATATTACTTTCAGATGAAAGGTATGGCAGATTTACTTACTTTCCAGGGGTGCTACTCTTAGCAACGATAATGGATATAATATCGTGTCATTTTTAGTGTCAAACCCTACTCTAAATTCTATATTTTTTGCCGTCGTATCGCTTACTGAACGAAGGATACAAAATTATCATTCGTTCAGACGATATATGACGGCAAAAAAGATGGAATTTAGAGTAGGATTCGATGCAACAAATTTCACGATATATCGATTATCGTTGCTAAGAGTAGCACCTCTGATTTGCTACGAAATATTTTTGATTCTCCTAGCTAGAGCATTTCACGTTTGCTAGGCAGCTCTTCTTTTATATTTATATTTTATAAGCAGTTCAGAGGAAGGCAGCATCGCCGGCAGTGGATCGGTTTCCATGACGACGCAGTCGTCGCCCACGCGGGGCGAGCGCCTGGCGGCCGAGCAGGCGCTGCTGGACGACCCCGACCACGACGACCACTACATATACGTCACCTACCCGCCAGAGCTCAAGCGCAGGCTGCTCGAGAGGTACGCAGCCAACAAACTTACTCTTATCATACTCACTCCTTTTATAAGGCAGACGCGAGTAGACTGAGTCGGCAACACATCAGTCTCTTCATCTATCATCTATCATCTCGATGACGTATTACGATCAGTGGTCGTCACACTTTTTTGTTCAAGGGCCACATAGGACAATGTGGGGTGTCATTGCGGGCCGCACAGATGATTTGGATATTCTTAAATTAGCAACAAAGGTAGCATTATGTGAATAGGTGTGAAAAGTTAACTTCGTATGCAAAATTATATTAGTTTTGATGGTAATTGTCTACTAAAATTGTTTGCTATATCGCGGGCCGCAGTTTGACGACCACGGTATTAGATGCTATTAGACTTATTCGTGAATGGCCAACACCTATATAACTAGATTTTGTAGTCAGGTTTCATTAGTACACAAATAGAATATTTGAAATTACTTTACCGGCACAAACACTTTTATTTGGAGTAATTGCACTACTAATCGTATATTTCGTTTTAAAATAAAAATGGACTACCATACTTAGTACCTTATACACATGAAATTGCTTAATCTTAGAGAAAAAAGTGGTTAATGTCATATCTCCTAGACCTTTTTAGAACCTGGTCCATACTTAGTTGCACTTGTGTCAAGCGGTTGGCGTGAGTAGCCTGTTGACTCGTCAAAAAAATTGAAAACTTTTCCGGAGTTACTAACTACCTCGCGCCAACCCGTGTTATTCTAGTTTGGAAGGGTTGAACTAATTAAATGTTTATTGTTTTAGCTGCTACAATAGAACGACTCGCCTCTGAGACCCGGGTCCATCCCATTGCGTCGCGCATGCATACTTTGTACCACTACAAGTAGATTTAAAGTTTAGACATAGAGGCAATCTGAAGACAGTCTTAGTCAAATGTACTTTGTAATCTGCGCCTAACGTAGACATCACTAGCGGGTTCGACTCCTTGTGGCCGAGCAGCCGATGATGGCCACGTTAGGTGCGGTTTACAACGATCATTATTTTCTGAACCTTATATCGACCACAAGTGACATACAATTATTTTAATTTAAAAAATAATGAAAAATGTAAAATCACTCTATTTCCACAGGCTGGGCCTTGCGATGGATTTATTTGCGCTTCTGAAAAAAACTGCGTGTTTCAGTATTCTGAATTCGACGTACTGTTAGCTAACATTTTCTGGATTGGTGGATAATGTTTTTACGATGAAGGGCTCTGGTTATTCAAATTTATTAAATATAGCCTTAATAAAATATAATTATTTAAATTGTTATCAGAATATAACGCTAGGTTACCGCACTTTCTAAAATGGCTTTTCTTAACAAAGTGTATATGTCATGTCGATATAAGGGGCAGAACTGAGTAGGTACTTATCAACAATTATTTTCACAAATACTTAGATAATTATTGGAACAAAGTGTTATTAATGGAATCTCCTGTTTTGGTATATGCAATACCTATTACCTTTTAGTTTAACTCTCCCTTTTAGTAGGTAATTATGTAGATGTAGATCGCTTCAAACGATTGGTGCCCACACATTTTAATTTAAATATAAATAAGTATAGTTTTATAAAACAAACGTGTTCATACACATCCGTAGGTAGCTCCTCGTGTATCGGCATAAGAGACATTGTAAATAACAAAACACATAAAATACCGACTTCAATATTTTTTTGAATGTAAAAGTCACATGCGTAATAGGATAAACCGTACGCTAAGGCCCGGATTCACAAAGAGTACTATGAGGTTGTCAAACTTTCGACAAAGTTGATCCCGACAAGTATTGTTTGTGAATGCGGCCGTAAGTCAATAAAGACGATGAATAACTTTCTTTCTACCGTATTTATAAATCAATCTCAAGTCTGTGAACTGTCATTGTTATGTCATACCAGTGCAAAATGACATGTTAAAAGCGTTTTTAAGATCGCTCTCGCCAGTCAATCTATATCATCATCATCATCATCATCATCGTCTAACTATTATTTATTTTGGCTCCATTTTGGTTTTCCAAAATGGCCGGTCACATTTTTGTATTATATTGTTATTGATTGTGTTTGTTATTGCTATTTGTTAGTCGACATTGGCAGAATCACATTGGGCCTGACCCAATGGAAAGAGGCCATTATTATAAAAAAAAAGTTCGCTCTCACACATGACATCGATTTATTAATACGGTCCTTTAAGGCTAAAGCGCCCACCTAGCCCGCGAAGTTAAAATTTTTTGAGTTCTTTTATAAATTTTTCAAAATCTGACAATAATAAAAGACAAATTTTGTAATTCGCGAAAAAGACCGTGTGCAGTGCATTTATTAATTTATCCAACTTACTCTAAAACATTTCAAGAACGACAGCTATCCAGATAATCTGTCAATTTTTGTATATTTAGTGATTTACTAGTATCATATCCACCGTGATAATATTAAGAGTAAAATAAATGTATTAATAAATGCACTGCACACGGTCTTTTTCGCGAATTAGAAAATTTGTCTTTTATTATTGTCAGATTTTGAAAAATTTCTAAAAGAACTCAAAAAATTGAACTTCGCGGGCTAGACAGGCTCCTTCAAGGCTAAAGCGCCCATCTAGCCCGCGAAGTTCAAATTTTTTGAGGTTTTATAGAAATCTTTCAAAATCTGACATAATAAAAGGCACATTTTGTAATTCGCGAAAAAGACCGTGTGCAGTGCATTTATCCAACTTACTCTAAAACATTTCAAGAACGACAGATATCCAGATAATCTGGCAATTTTTGTATATTTAGTGATTTACTAGTATCATATCCACCGTGATAATATGTAGAGTAAAATAAATGTATTAATAAACGCACTGCATACTGTGTTTGTCGCAAATCACAAAATGTCGTCTTAAATGTTTTCAGATTTTGGATAAACTATAAAAATACTCGAAAATTTTGAATTTCGCGGGCTAGACAGGCGCCTTCACCTTTACACATTATGTGCTCTTCACGTGAGCATAACCAAACAGTGATATTAATGTTCAATACGTCATAGTGGTGAATTGGAACTTACTAATATATTTCATGTATGTCTGAATCTGAATATACAACATAGAACATTTATATTCGTTATATGGCTATGCGTTTTTGTTTTTGATCGTACAAAATAAAACATAATTTATAAATAGAAAGTGTGAATAAGATCATTATTTATTGTTTAAATAATAAGTACGTACATTATATAACTTGTTTATGAATATACGTATGAATGTACGTATGAATGTACGTACATTATATAACTTGTTTATGGGTAGACATACAACTGTATAAAACTACTGCTTCTCATCTACCTAATATATGTGTAAATAAATGCTTTAAATAATAATAAATTAATACTCACAAATATTTATTATTAATTGCGCGCACTGTTCGGTTTTGTTTTTAAATTGCAATATGAATAGATTGTTAAATAAAATTCTTAATAAAAATTGTGCACTTATTTATTACGTATAAATCGCCAGTCTTCATATTTTATTACAATATATTATAAGAAATATACATATAATATACAAACCTAACGCGAAATATTCGCGTATTTATGATAAAGAAAGCAAACACCGTGTTTGTCATTTAAAATTAATATCTACAAATCAACATTTACATGATAAAAATGCTATTAAATGTTAAATTAGTTACTTACAAATAACTCCTAAATACAATTTATAAATAATAGGAAGTTACCTTAAACTTCAGACGTATTTGACGCCCTTCCACACGGAGTTGCCTTCCATGACGCATTTACAGCCGCATCCAGTCGGACACGTATCGTGTTGTGAGAACCTGAGAAAAAAAGTTTAACATGAAATTATAGGCTACAAAATAGTTCAATACGGCATTCTCTATGCAACTCACATCGGCTTCAGATATGATGCGCTCTCATTAGCGAGATGTCACGACGGATTGCGTGCAAACGGCGCAGCGCAGCGAGGGTAGGTACCACAGATATAGATTTACATAGATAACGCAGATGCATGTACTTCGCGTGTCCGAACCCCGACCAAGCGTCAAGGTTAGGTCGCAGCTAACTTGTGAGCGAGCGGGACCACAGATATAAAAAAATGAGTATGAGCGAGATAATCACTCGAGAGAATCGTAGCGGGCGGAGGGGCATCGGCGGCATCGGTGTCTTTGAATTGGTTCTGATTTCCCGTCACTAAATTTCGGCTGTGACGTCACAGTGGGTGTTAAAAATTCATTAAAAAGTCGGCACGCTTGGTTTCAATATAAGTCGTGATACTTGCGTTATCTATGTAAATCTATATCTGTGGTAGGTACTCACCAGTGCATCATGTGCGCGGCGTGGCCGGCGTGCGCGCAGTAGTGGCAGGCGGCGGCGAGCCCCCGCACGGGGCGCGCGCACACGGCGCAGCGCAGCGGGGCTAGGTACCTACTCACCAGTGCATCATGTGCGCGGCGTGGCCGGCGTGCGCGCAGTAGTGGCAGGCGGCGGCGAGCCCCCGCACGGGGCGCGCGCACACGGCGCAGCGCAGCGGGGCTAGGTACCTACTCACCAGTGCATCATGTGCGCGGCGTGGCCGGCGTGCGCGCAGTAGTGGCAGGCGGCGGCGAGCCCCCGCACGGGGCGCGCGCACACGGCGCAGCGCAGCGGGGCTAGGTACCTACTCACCAGTGCATCATGTGCGCGGCGTGGCCGGCGTGCGCGCAGTAGTGGCAGGCGGCGGCGAGCCCCCGCACGGGGCGCGCGCACACGGCGCAGCGCAGCGGGGCTAGGTACCTACTCACCAGTGCATCATGTGCGCGGCGTGGCCGGCGTGCGCGCAGTAGTGGCAGGCGGCGGCGAGCCCCCGCACGGGGCGCGCGCACACGGCGCAGCGCAGCGGGGCTAGGTACCTACTCACCAGTGCATCATGTGCGCGGCGTGGCCGGCGTGCGCGCAGTAGTGGCAGGCGGCGGCGAGCCCCCGCACGGGGCGCGCGCACACGGCGCAGCGCAGCGGGGCTAGGTACCTACTCACCAGTGCATCATGTGCGCGGCGTGGCCGGCGTGCGCGCAGTAGTGGCAGGCGGCGGCGAGCCCCCGCACGGGGCGCGCGCACACGGCGCAGCGCAGCGGGGCTAGGTACCTACTCACCAGTGCATCATGTGCGCGGCGTGGCCGGCGTGCGCGCAGTAGTGGCAGGCGGCGGCGAGCCCCCGCACGGGGCGCGCGCACACGGCGCAGCGCAGCGGGGCTAGGTACCTACTCACCAGTGCATCATGTGCGCGGCGTGGCCGGCGTGCGCGCAGTAGTGGCAGGCGGCGGCGAGCCCCCGCACGGGGCGCGCGCACACGGCGCAGCGCAGCGGGGCTAGGTACCTACTCACCAGTGCATCATGTGCGCGGCGTGGCCGGCGTGCGCGCAGTAGTGGCAGGCGGCGGCGAGCCCCCGCACGGGGCGCGCGCACACGGCGCAGCGCAGCGGGGCTAGGTACCTACTCACCAGTGCATCATGTGCGCGGCGTGGCCGGCGTGCGCGCAGTAGTGGCAGGCGGCGGCGAGCCCCCGCACGGGGCGCGCGCACACGGCGCAGCGCAGCGGGGCTAGGTACCTACTCACCAGTGCATCATGTGCGCGGCGTGGCCGGCGTGCGCGCAGTAGTGGCAGGCGGCGGCGAGCCCCCGCACGGGGCGCGCGCACACGGCGCAGCGCAGCGGGGCTAGGTACCTACTCACCAGTGCATCATGTGCGCGGCGTGGCCGGCGTGCGCGCAGTAGTGGCAGGCGGCGGCGAGCCCCCGCACGGGGCGCGCGCACACGGCGCAGCGCAGCGGGGCTAGGTACCTACTCACCAGTGCATCATGTGCGCGGCGTGGCCGGCGTGCGCGCAGTAGTGGCAGGCGGCGGCGAGCCCCCGCACGGGGCGCGCGCACACGGCGCAGCGCAGCGGGGCTAGGTACCTACTCACCAGTGCATCATGTGCGCGGCGTGGCCGGCGTGCGCGCAGTAGTGGCAGGCGGCGGCGAGCCCCCGCACGGGGCGCGCGCACACGGCGCAGCGCAGCGGGGCTAGGTACCTACTCACCAGTGCATCATGTGCGCGGCGTGGCCGGCGTGCGCGCAGTAGTGGCAGGCGGCGGCGAGCCCCCGCACGGGGCGCGCGCACACGGCGCAGCGCAGCGGGGCTAGGTACCTACTCACCAGTGCATCATGTGCGCGGCGTGGCCGGCGTGCGCGCAGTAGTGGCAGGCGGCGGCGAGCCCCCGCACGGGGCGCGCGCACACGGCGCAGCGCAGCGGGGCTAGGTACCTACTCACCAGTGCATCATGTGCGCGGCGTGGCCGGCGTGCGCGCAGTAGTGGCAGGCGGCGGCGAGCCCCCGCACGGGGCGCGCGCACACGGCGCAGCGCAGCGGGGCTAGGTACCTACTCACCAGTGCATCATGTGCGCGGCGTGGCCGGCGTGCGCGCAGTAGTGGCAGGCGGCGGCGAGCCCCCGCACGGGGCGCGCGCACACGGCGCAGCGCAGCGGGGCTAGGTACCTACTCACCAGTGCATCATGTGCGCGGCGTGGCCGGCGTGCGCGCAGTAGTGGCAGGCGGCGGCGAGCCCCCGCACGGGGCGCGCGCACACGGCGCAGCGCAGCGGGGCTAGGTACCTACTCACCAGTGCATCATGTGCGCGGCGTGGCCGGCGTGCGCGCAGTAGTGGCAGGCGGCGGCGAGCCCCCGCACGGGGCGCGCGCACACGGCGCAGCGCAGCGGGGCTAGGTACCTACTCACCAGTGCATCATGTGCGCGGCGTGGCCGGCGTGCGCGCAGTAGTGGCAGGCGGCGGCGAGCCCCCGCACGGGGCGCGCGCACACGGCGCAGCGCAGCGGGGCTAGGTACCTACTCACCAGTGCATCATGTGCGCGGCGTGGCCGGCGTGCGCGCAGTAGTGGCAGGCGGCGGCGAGCCCCCGCACGGGGCGCGCGCACACGGCGCAGCGCAGCGGGGCTAGGTACCTACTCACCAGTGCATCATGTGCGCGGCGTGGCCGGCGTGCGCGCAGTAGTGGCAGGCGGCGGCGAGCCCCCGCACGGGGCGCGCGCACACGGCGCAGCGCAGCGGGGCTAGGTACCTACTCACCAGTGCATCATGTGCGCGGCGTGGCCGGCGTGCGCGCAGTAGTGGCAGGCGGCGGCGAGCCCCCGCACGGGGCGCGCGCACACGGCGCAGCGCAGCGGGGCTAGGTACCTACTCACCAGTGCATCATGTGCGCGGCGTGGCCGGCGTGCGCGCAGTAGTGGCAGGCGGCGGCGAGCCCCCGCACGGGGCGCGCGCACACGGCGCAGCGCAGCGCGGCGCGTCCGCACGCGGCGCAGCGCGGGCCGCGACTGGCGGCGCCGCAGCGCGCGCACTCCGCCGCCAGCTCGGGGCCCAGCCACCGCTCCGCGCCAGCGCCGCTGCGCACCATTTTTAAAACCTAGACAATATAAACGTACAGTATAGAGATGTGAATCGGACCCTTGAAATTGTTGAATCACGCAAAGTCCCTTCCCCTCAGCTTTTATGATTAAATGCTCAATTCGTCCCGCAAGCAAACGTTTATAATGAAAGCGGAGTCCCTTCCGAGATCGGTTATTTTGCTCATAAAATGCA
This sequence comes from Notodonta dromedarius, assembly GCA_905147325.1. NCBI lineage: Eukaryota > Metazoa > Arthropoda > Insecta > Lepidoptera > Notodontidae > Notodonta > Notodonta dromedarius. The sequence continues at coordinate 10,263,769 of LR990159.1, read as the reverse complement.
TATCACGCGACGCGACACTCACCTCTGTCTTTTTATATATCAACTGCCAGCGATGTAATATGTCAGCGTAGACCCGCTTGAAGCAGTGGTACAGATGCACCGTGGCATCGTCGAGCACGCACGAGGAGCTCCGTTCCGGTTTCGACGCCGTCGAATCCGTGTAGAAGTTCTCCGCTTCCGAGCACGAGTTGCTTCGAAGAACGATCGGTAGAGTCCATCCGTCGGCGCTTATTTCGCTGTACTGGTTCACTGTGCTGTACGGTGATGTGCCGTTACCCTATAATGAAACAAACCGTATTTATCTACACATTAGGTTCCATATGTCAAATCGAACTATTTTGTTCACAAAGTAGGTATTTAATTCATACGGCAGGCGAAAAAAGGACAATTACTCGAAACTTTAGCTAAATGTTGGCGTTATTTAATAGTTTCACTAAACTGCTAGTGTCATACCAGTATACAACAAAATAAAATTAAAGGTCTAACCTTTGGCTGAGCATACGAGATTTTCAAACGCTTTACTAAAAACGATACGTATCACTATCCATACATTTATCTAACGCTTACGCTTCTGACAGCGTTTCATAAGCCGCTCCATCTATCCTGTAGGATAGATGGAGCGGCGCGTATATCAAAAAGGGTGATAATCCGGACGGTACGCTCAAAGGTCATAGACCCTTTTCGTCTTCTAAAGGAACAGACTTAAATTATTGTAATGCCCCACTCACATAACTGGATGTGCTAATCGTGGATTGTGAACTGGAGTTGCTAGTGTCGTTGAAAACGGAGAACGCGCACGCTAGCATCGCCGCCATTTGGAGATTGGACGCTTTAGCGTAATGTGATATTCTGTAATAAAAGATTAACTAAGGAGGCTGAACATGTAATTGATATTAAGGTAAATAGCATGTATAAAAGTGTAACATGGAAGTATTTTCTTCCAACTCCTTTTATTATTTCTTTCGATTAAATTCGAACGGGTTCCAAGACAATTTTACTTTTCCCCGGAACTCGTCGAGGGTCAAACCCCGACGTCATTATTGGTCACCATTGTCGATCCTGGCTTACAGGAGTTACAGTGGTGGGAGTGGGGCGGGACTTGTCCCATTAAAAAAAAAAGTGTATCATACAGCGACTGCAGCAGGTTGCAGCAGAGCGGGTGGCCGACCCAGCCCATGCTCTCCTCGCTGGAGGCGAGGTGGTCGCAGATGGAGTCGCGGGGCACAGCTAGTAGAATGTATAAAAGTGTAACGTACAGCGACTGCAGCAGGTTGCAGCAGAGCGGGTGGCCGACCCAGCCCATGCTCTCCTCGCTGGAGGCGAGGTGGTCGCAGATGGAGTCGCGGGGCACAGCTAGTAGAATGTATAAAAGTGTAACGTACAGCGACTGCAGCAGGTTGCAGCAGAGCGGGTGGCCGACCCAGCCCATGCTCTCCTCGCTGGAGGCGAGGTGGTCGCAGATGGAGTCGCGGGGCACAGCTAGTAGAATGTATAAAAGTGTAACGTACAGCGACTGCAGCAGGTTGCAGCAGAGCGGGTGGCCGACCCAGCCCATGCTCTCCTCGCTGGAGGCGAGGTGGTCGCAGATGGAGTCGCGGGGCACAGCTAGTAGAATGTATAAAAGTGTAACGTACAGCGACTGCAGCAGGTTGCAGCAGAGCGGGTGGCCGACCCAGCCCATGCTCTCCTCGCTGGAGGCGAGGTGGTCGCAGATGGAGTCGCGGGGCACAGCTAGTAGAATGTATAAAAGTGTAACGTACAGCGACTGCAGCAGGTTGCAGCAGAGCGGGTGGCCGACCCAGCCCATGCTCTCCTCGCTGGAGGCGAGGTGGTCGCAGATGGAGTCGCGGGGCACAGCTAGTAGAATGTATAAAAGTGTAACGTACAGCGACTGCAGCAGGTTGCAGCAGAGCGGGTGGCCGACCCAGCCCATGCTCTCCTCGCTGGAGGCGAGGTGGTCGCAGATGGAGTCGCGGGGCACAGCTAGTAGAATGTATAAAAGTGTAACGTACAGCGACTGCAGCAGGTTGCAGCAGAGCGGGTGGCCGACCCAGCCCATGCTCTCCTCGCTGGAGGCGAGGTGGTCGCAGATGGAGTCGCGGGGCACAGCTAGTAGAATGTATAAAAGTGTAACGTACAGCGACTGCAGCAGGTTGCAGCAGAGCGGGTGGCCGACCCAGCCCATGCTCTCCTCGCTGGAGGCGAGGTGGTCGCAGATGGAGTCGCGGGGCACAGCTAGTAGAATGTATAAAAGTGTAACGTACAGCGACTGCAGCAGGTTGCAGCAGAGCGGGTGGCCGACCCAGCCCATGCTCTCCTCGCTGGAGGCGAGGTGGTCGCAGATGGAGTCGCGGGGCACAGCTAGTAGAATGTATAAAAGTGTAACGTACAGCGACTGCAGCAGGTTGCAGCAGAGCGGGTGGCCGACCCAGCCCATGCTCTCCTCGCTGGAGGCGAGGTGGTCGCAGATGGAGTCGCGGGGCACAGCTAGTAGAATGTATAAAAGTGTAACGTACAGCGACTGCAGCAGGTTGCAGCAGAGCGGGTGGCCGACCCAGCCCATGCTCTCCTCGCTGGAGGCGAGGTGGTCGCAGATGGAGTCGCGGGGCACAGCTAGTAGAATGTATAAAAGTGTAACGTACAGCGACTGCAGCAGGTTGCAGCAGAGCGGGTGGCCGACCCAGCCCATGCTCTCCTCGCTGGAGGCGAGGTGGTCGCAGATGGAGTCGCGGGGCACAGCTAGTAGAATGTATAAAAGTGTAACGTACAGCGACTGCAGCAGGTTGCAGCAGAGCGGGTGGCCGACCCAGCCCATGCTCTCCTCGCTGGAGGCGAGGTGGTCGCAGATGGAGTCGCGGGGCACAGCTAGTAGAATGTATAAAAGTGTAACGTACAGCGACTGCAGCAGGTTGCAGCAGAGCGGGTGGCCGACCCAGCCCATGCTCTCCTCGCTGGAGGCGAGGTGGTCGCAGATGGAGTCGCGGGGCACAGCTAGTAGAATGTATAAAAGTGTAACGTACAGCGACTGCAGCAGGTTGCAGCAGAGCGGGTGGCCGACCCAGCCCATGCTCTCCTCGCTGGAGGCGAGGTGGTCGCAGATGGAGTCGCGGGGCACAGCTAGTAGAATGTATAAAAGTGTAACGTACAGCGACTGCAGCAGGTTGCAGCAGAGCGGGTGGCCGACCCAGCCCATGCTCTCCTCGCTGGAGGCGAGGTGGTCGCAGATGGAGTCGCGGGGCACAGCTAGTAGAATGTATAAAAGTGTAACGTACAGCGACTGCAGCAGGTTGCAGCAGAGCGGGTGGCCGACCCAGCCCATGCTCTCCTCGCTGGAGGCGAGGTGGTCGCAGATGGAGTCGCGGGGCACAGCTAGTAGAATGTATAAAAGTGTAACGTACAGCGACTGCAGCAGGTTGCAGCAGAGCGGGTGGCCGACCCAGCCCATGCTCTCCTCGCTGGAGGCGAGGTGGTCGCAGATGGAGTCGCGGGGCACAGCTAGTAGAATGTATAAAAGTGTAACGTACAGCGACTGCAGCAGGTTGCAGCAGAGCGGGTGGCCGACCCAGCCCATGCTCTCCTCGCTGGAGGCGAGGTGGTCGACGATACGCGCTCGCAGCGAGCGCGCCGTCAGCGCGGCCAGGCTCCACGCGTGCGCCAGGTCACTCTCGCCTTCCTCCGTCGCCAACTTAGCATTCTTCTCGCACATTTCTTTTTTTGGGGATAACAAAACAGTCATTACAATCTATTTCACATCCGAAGTCCCGAACATGCGGCGCTGTAGTCGCGTTTCGGCAATATCATTTACACTGTATACAATATAGTTCCATATTTTTCCGTGGGACTTCCCACTAAAACTTTTTTCAATACTAACAATAATTTGACATCATTTTTAGATTGGAAGGTGATATTATATTATTTCGTTGTTCCCGGTAATACTGACCGACGGGATCGTCAGGGTTGATGATGTATTTCTCGGCGAGGTCGCGATGGAGCGGGAACAGGTTGGCGGCGGCGTACAACACGACGCGCGGCGGCGCGCAGCCCGATATACTGCCGCGGCTGCGCATGCTGCCGGCGCGACGCCCCTGCGCCTTCTGAAGTCAAAGTCAAATTCAAAGCGCTTATTCTGCATAGGCCTACGGGGGCACTTACAAATTGTCATTTTTACATCTTTTCTTAAATCTACAACCGGAGCGGAACGCGACTACTGAGAAGATCCGGCAAAAAATCAGAGGGCTTGTCTTTTTACATTGTTTAATATTTTTTTCTGACAAAAACACCAACTAACTATTGCAACCATATTAGTCTCCTCAACTGATAACTATAGATTTATGGTTATACTGAATACACAATAATCAAATTGATCAAATTGACATCGGCACTAATCTGATGGGAGTACACGAACAATTTTTTTGTATAACTAAGTCGGCAAACACGCGTACGACCTGACAGATGTTAAGCAGTTACCGTAGCTAAAGATGCTTGCAATACCAAAGGCATCACTCGCACGTTGCCGACTTAAAAGTTGAGTGGGACAGAGTAAAGAGAAGGGAGGGCTCCCGGCTCTCTCACTCATCGTAATGCAGCTATAATAGTTACTTTGCGCCGATGTTCTGTGAGAGGGTGGTACTACCCGGGGTGAGTCAGTCTGTATATGAGCTGTAGTCACTTGGCTACAGCTTGGCTCTACCACCTTTAATAACTCCTACATATGAGCATTTTAAAATTTTTAACTTTCATACAAATCATGCCCTTAACTCCCTTATAAATCCTTTCTTAGTGCCATTGTCGCAAATTGTCGCAAACATACCGTTCGTTAGATGACGTATTCAGTTGATTCCTTCCTAGTGTCGAATTTCTAGTTTTAACTGCAGACAACCGCAGTGTGTCATGACATAAGGAGGTTGTAACTCTACAATACACTATAGTAACTCACCCATCTATCTTGAAAATAGAATGTCGTTATCGAATTCGACTGGTGCCGGTGGTGCAGCTGCGGGAATCCGGAGGCGTTGGTCGGCGACGGCGTCGTGGTCGCGTGCGGGGACACGGAGCTGTACCCCGCCGCGACCAGGCCCGGCGCGAGCGACAGCGACGACATGGACCGCGGGGTCCCGGTCTCGTGCTTCAGGGACAGGCGGCGCGTGTTCAGCGGCCGGTTGAACACGACCAGCGTGCTGACCCCGCACCACTTGGCGCCGCAAGTCCGCGGGAAGGGTACGCACGAGTCGCCTGCGTTCTCGCTCTCCGATTGGCTGCGTTGACTGGACTTCATTGAGTCCGTGTCGTCGCTGGACTTGACCGGTATCTACATGTTGAGTGCTATGTCAATTTTCTGTCTATACAATCTATAGAAATAAATAAAATTGACGTGTCTATTTGTAATGGTAAATAAAAAATAAAAATGTCTCTCCGTTTGTGCCAGCCCATCTCAGAAACGGCTGGACCAATTATTCGAGACTTTCACTTTTCTTTTCGAGACTTTCAGATAGCTGATATTATAAGGAGTAACTTAGGCTACTTTTATTTTATATCGATTTACCACGCGGGCGCAGACGCGGACTACAGATAACAATAATATAAAATAGTAAAACTTTCATATGAAGGAGAGTCATACATTACCTCGTCAATAGATGTTGCAAGGGTTTTCAAACAATACAACAGACACCTGTGTCCTTCCTTTTTCTTCCGATGAGCTGTCCTATTGATAGACTGTAGTATTTTAATAGTAGTGGCACTGTCTACATTGGTTCCTAGTAACCATGAGAATTTTGGTATAGTTTGCTCGGTAACATTTCGTGGGAACATCACTTGTAAATTGGCGACATAGCCATTGCGTTCCGAATGTATCTGACACGTTCTTGTTTCAATATTCATATCAGTAACTTCGATGTTAGCCATTTCACGTATAGATTCGAATTCCTCATCAATAGACGTATTTGTTTTGTGTGGCAATTTGTTCTGAAAGAATAAGTACTATGTGTTACAACACCAATAGATCAACAAGTTATTGATCCATTGTTCGATGGTAAAAAGAGTTGAGTCAGTGTCGAGCGACAGTTTCATGGTAGAGCAACATTCGATTGATCATCGATTAACGGTTGACGATCTATCTATCAATGGTAGAATAGATGATTGGTGTGAAATAACCCGACGCACTTTGTGATTGGTGAAAAATTTCAGATTCAATCAATTATGCTTACCATTAGAATGTCATGCTTGTTGTCAGATACATCATTTGTTGAACCAGCTGTTGAGGCATAGCTAACATCTGGAACATATTTCAAAGATGTAAAAATTTCCCAAAGATTATAACAAATAAGACACAGGAAAGTTACTCACTGTCACTATTATTATCATCATCATTTTCACCATCATCTGGTAGATAGTGATTGCACTTTTTTAGTAGTGATGGGTGCATTGCCCAAACCCTGAGTGACTGATCCCTACCCCATGTTACTAATTGATAATTGGATGGTGAAGTATTCGGTCTCCAAACCATTGTTTGAATGCTATCAGTGTGCCCAACAAGCCTGTGTGTTAATGTACCTCCTACCCAGATGCCGATAACACCCGCCTGTTCAACCCTCGGCATGCCGCCCCAGCCGACTCCTATAGTCAGCAACCCACTACCGAATGGCGTATATATTGCACGCCACACAGGAAAGTTCGCCATAATAACATTCTCAGGTCTTCTTGCATTGTTAATGTCAAAGTATTTTATGCTGCCATCATGACTTGATGTCACAAGCTGGTAATCATGATGTGGACTCCAGTCAACACCATGTATCTTGCACAAATGTGCAGATATGTAGTGTATGGGAGATGAGTGTTTGCGATAATCCCAGATTTTAATGTCACCATCGTGGGCAGTTGCAACAATGTGTGTGGCAACTTTATTCCATTGCACTTGGGATGCACCAGCTGAAATCATGACAAAAGTAGTTAGCAATATTGTCTGGTCCATATTTGATTGCCATCAATTGTAGATCATTATATTTTCCTTGATAGTGACATTTAGATTGGAAACAGCTGAATTAATTTACTTAATGTTTGGATACATAAACTTACCCACAGCACACAATGAGAGAACAGGTTTCCTTGCATCTCTCAAATCCCATAAATGTGTGAATGTATCAATGGAGCATGTGGCAATAAGATTATAGTCCTGGCGGTGGAAGTGTGTGTCGCTGACGACACGGGTGTGCCCGCGGAGGGAACTGATGCATGTCAAGTCATTACCACTTCGCCATTCATACACATCCACACGTTGATTACTCTGAAATGAGTCTGCCAACATTAACCATGATAATATGTTTGGAAGTGTCTATTACCCCTAACTGGACGAACAAAACTTCCACCCATGAAATCCTATATGTTAAAGGATTATATTATTATACTTTTTATGACCACCCATTGGTAGATTTCACAGGAGCACACTCACTATGACAGTTTATCAACCAATAATATTAATAAGTGTATTAGTCATGCATTCAGCAGATGGCTAGCATCAGCCAATATAGTAGGTATTCATGTATTTTAGATACTTCTAATTTTGTTCATAAATTGCCTGGGTACTAACCGCTATCGCGCATAATTTCTGTCCGTGATACGACTGGCACCACTCTGCGCCGGCGGCGTCGTATTTGCTGTGTCGGGGATACTTCTTAACTATATCTCCCGTGTCCTCATCTTGGGTTATCTGCTTGATCGCTAGCCATCTCCGGCCCGCCAGCAGCACGTTGTTCCCCGAATAGTCTACGGACATCGCCGTCGCCTGGAGGTCGCGGTACTCCCATTTCAGAATTTCGGAGCTCCAGTGCATAGACATTTTTGGTTTGAATTAAGTTATTATTATTAGTATGAATCAATTAATGAAGCTAATTTATTTATGGATATTTGTTCACCGTTTTTGAAATAATAATACACTTGTGCATCTCGTTTTTTTTTTTACAATAACAAATTTCGACAGTAATCATGGTTAAAAATGACAGTTGATCAGCTGTCCCTAGAACTGGGGCAGCTGTCTGACTGGTAGCGTTTAATTATTCGGTTATTTTTATTTTCTCCTGGGACCGCTAGGCTAATTAAATTGATTTCTTAAAAATAACTTATTTCTGTAGTTGTATATGTATAAGTAGGTAAATATGTACTGTGTACTGGATAATCATTTTAGATTTATGAAAATATTCCTTCCTTTATTTGGTACATTGCATGAACAAAACGCACATAACTTTCGTCGAATTCTTATTTGTCAAACAAAGTTCAACGCCCTCCGCCAGTCAGTCAACAAACAAACAAAAATACAAAGCAAGAGAAAGAGGATTCGAATTTTGAGGTGACGGTTGATACACGTGTCAGAAAAAATTAATTTAATTTTCATCTATTTTTGTTGATTTATCCATCTGGGTGTGTTGTGGTTGTATCTGTGTGGTGTTGGGTGGTTGGTGAGTGTTTGTTTTGTTTTTATATGTAATACCATAATATGGGTATTGTTCCGCCTGTCCCTCCTGTCCCTCCTGATAAACCGGCTGATCTAAGCCTCCCAGGATCCTCGGAAATTCTTCCATCTAAGTCATCCTCAAAAAAAAGGCCCCATGATACCGATAAAGAAAATCCATCCGATCTTAAAAAATCTTCCACAGCTCCGTCTGCTTCAGTGCAGCAGGTTTTTTCCAACCCTGCATTCGACGATAACTCAAAATTAAAATATAATATAACTGACAATGGCCCTTTCTTGGTTCATGTAACTAGAATGGAGCCGGATCTTTCGGCAGGCTATTCTATTCGTCCTATTAAGCTGGGTCAACTTCTTTATCAAAATTCTGTTCCCGGTATTAAATCTGATGGCATTAAATCGGTTGGCCGCAACCGTATTGCCATAGAATTAAAATCTGCTGATGACGCAAACACTTTTCTCGAAAACCCTCTTCTTGGATTACATAAATTTGCTGCTGTAATCCCAAAATTTCATGTTACCCGTATGGGGATAATAAAGGATGTTCCGGTTGAATGGTCGATGGAAGAGCTCTTTTGTGCATTGGAGTGTCCCCAAAATTGTGGACCAATTATAAAAACAAGACGTCTCAATAGAAAGTCTTTCCAAGATAACTCACCAGTATGGATTCCAACACAAACAGTTGTAATCACATTTCAGGGTCAAGTATTACCATCAAGAGTATTCTGTTTTAACACCTCCCTGCCCGTTAGTATTTACCAGCTCCCTACAATACAATGCTTGGCTTGCTGCCGCTTTGGCCATGTCAAGGTGCAATGTCGCTCGAAACCTCGTTGCTTTCGTTGTGCTCAACAGCATTCAGGAGACAACTGTGAGGTGCCAGAGGTGGAGGCTACCTGTCTCTTTTGCTCAGGCTCTCATTTTGCATCCAACAGGGTTTGTCCTGAACACTCAAGACAAAAGTCAATTAAGATGGTCATGTCAGAAGACAATATTTCGTACACTGAGGCTGCCCAAAGGTATCCTACGATTTCCCGTAGACCTTTCTCTGATGTTGCCAAATCACAACCCTGGTCTCAGCGATCAACTTTCGCCAACTCGCCAATAACTTCCTCTCCTTCTCGTCCTACTGTCGTCCCAAACTCCTCAACAAGTTCATACAGAAAAACTGTATTTTTTGATCGTCGTCCAAGACCCTCTCCGGGTGTTTCTTACAATCATGAAGCCCATAATCATATTACATCTACCCCTTCCTCTTCAATGCCTAATGGCAGTGCTATACCTCTTTCCCAAGATACTTCTCCCAATGATAGTCTTATTGTGCTTCTATCAGATCTGCTTATAAACATTGTATACAAATTTAATGATGCCATACCGTACACCGTTTTGCAAAAGCTTCAGGATATGATTTCCATTATTGATAAAAATGGCCATCCATTGTCTCCTTCAATGGAATGCTAAAAGTATTAACCATAAAAAACATGTTATTCCTACGCTTGTTAATAAATACAATCCATCCATCTGCGCCATCTCTGAAACATGGCTGAGACCTGGAGCCCATTTTAGGGTTTCTGGGTTCTCCTGTCTCCGGGATGACAGGGATGATGGTTATGGTGGCTGTGCCCTTCTTGTTAAAAGAAATTTGTCTTTTTCTCAACTCTCCCTTCCAACTCACAGCTCCAATTTTAACGTTGTAGCTGTTAATGTGAACAATATGACTATTCTTTCAATTTATATCCCTCATCCTAATGCTTCTATTATCTCTGAATTATCTTCAATTTTTTCCGCCCTTCCTAGACCTGTCATTATTTTAGGCGACTTCAATTGCCACCACCCTATGTGGGGCTCCCATCTCTCATCTCCTAATTCTGTGGCTTTAGTTGACTTATTTGATTCCGAAAACCTTTGCCTGTTAAATGATGGATCTCCAACCCGCAGGGTCTCCCCAATCCAAAATTCTAGCCATGTTGATTTATCACTAGCTTCACCAAATTTGGCTTCTCTCTTATCTTGGAGTATTTTGTCTGAATCATATGGTAGTGACCATCTCCCCATTTTAATTTCATTTCCTCATTCATCAATTCCCAACCCTACTCCCCCTCCTCTATTAAAATACAGATTGGATTTAGCTGATTGGAATAGATACTCACTACTAGTTGATGAAAAAATTTCTTCTCTTGCGCCAGTTAACAATCAAAATTTTATAAATTCATACTCAGAGTTGATTATTGCTCTTTCTTCGGCTGCAAATGTTGCTATTCCAATTAAAAACACTTCATGTAATAAATTACCTTCTCCTCCCTGGTGGGACTCTGAATGTACTTCTATTGTAAAACAACGTAAGGAGGCTGAGGCCAATTACTGTAGTAATATGAGTATGGTTAACTTTCTCTTGTTTAAACAAATTTCAGCTAAGTGTAACAAACTTCTATCAAGTAAAAAAAAACAGGGTTGGAAAGATTTTTGTGAAAACCTTTCCCCTCGTACTAATTCTTCTACTGTTTGGAAGAACATCAAACGCTTTCGTAGTGGTACGTCCGGGAATTACAATATCTCCTCAAATGACACTTCTGCATGGTTAGAATCCTTTATGGATAAGTTAGCTCCTCCGTATGCCCCCTTCCATGACTGTTTTCCATCCCCTATCCCTGTTCCCTCTTCCCCTCATGAAATGGATGTATTATTTTCTTTCGATGAACTATCTTGCGTTTTAAATAATCTTCAGGACTCTGCTCCTGGTATTGATGGAATCCCATATTCATTTATCTGCAAGGCATCTGACTCGACAAAGCGTTTCTTTTTAGATATTTTAAATCAGATCTTTTGCTCTGGGACCTTCCCTGTTCCCTGGAAAAATCAAATAATAATTCCAATTCTTAAACCTGGAAAGGATCCTAAAGAATCCTCTTCTTACAGACCTATTGCTCTATCTTCAGTTATGGCAAAGATATTTGAATACTTATTAAAAAACCGTTTAGAATATATGGTAGAAAACCAAGGCATTCTATCTAAGTCTCAGTTTGGATTTAGACGTGGGATGGGAACCTTAGACAGTTTAGCGCTATTAACCACGGATATAAGACTTGCTTTCTCCAGAAATGAAAATGTTGTAGGTGTATTTTTAGATATCAGCTCAGCTTATGATTCGGTTAATCTTTCAATTCTCAGGCAAAAATTGCTTCATCTGTGTATTCCTGCGAGAATATCTATCGTCATTTGTAATCTTCTTATGGCTCGGGTGATTTCTGTTCGTCACCTAGGCTCTCTCCTACCTCCCCGATCGATCTGGAAGGGACTCCCTCAAGGATCTGTTCTGAGCCCAATATTATACAGCCTTTATACTCATGATCTGGATAAATCAGTTGATTCATTTTGTGATATATTACAATATGCCGATGACATCGCATTGTATGCCTCTTCGCCCTCCTTTGCGGATGCTTCTATCCAACTTAACACCGCCTTATCGTACCTTCATAGTTGGTTATCGGTTCATGATCTTTATTTATCTGCTGAAAAGAGTAATGTAATAGTTTTTTCCAGGAAAAAGTTAATCCCAAATTTAGATATTTGTTTTGTCGATCAAAGTCTGCCAGTTAAAGATCAAATAAAATTCCTCGGAGTTATCCTTGACTCAAAATTAACAGGAGTGCCACATCTCTATTACATAGCTGATAAGTGTGAAAAGTATGTTAATGTGTTAAGGGCACTTTCTGGTGTCTGGTGGGGCTCTCACCCTTACTGCCAGAAATTGCTCTATAATGCAATTATTAGAAGTCTCTTCGATTATGGGACTTTTTTACTTGAACCGTGTAGTAAACTTGCCCTAGACAAATTGGTGAAAATTCAATCAAAGTGTCTTCGCATTGTTTCTGGCGCAATGAAATCATCCCCGACAAACGCCCTGCAAGTAGAATGCGTAGACCCTCCTCTACATTTGCGCAGGCAATATCTCTCTGACCGCTTTCTATATAATGCAATGCAGCTCTCACACCATCCACTGTCTTTTAAACTTAATTCACTCTCCCAACTCATTCTCACTTCTAAATACTGGTCCCATAAGGAGCCTCCATGCCTCATTATTAGTTATAAAAGCTTCACTGATCTACCGTATCCTGTTATCCAATTTGCAATAAACCCTGTCTTTCTGATCAAGTTTTACGCTCTTTTTTTCACCCCTCGAATAATTTTTAACTTTGGAATAGGTAAGGACCATTCATGCGCGAATCAACTTTTTAACAGTATCCTTAATGACAAATGGAATGACTGGCTTGCTATCTACACAGACGGCTCTAAGACCTCGCCTTCAGACTGTGTTGGGGCGGCTGTTTGGATCCCAAAATTTAAGATAATTTTGAGTTTTAAAACTCCGCCTTCTTCGTCAATTTTTTCAGCTGAGGCAATTGCTCTTTATGAAGCAGTATCCTATGTTGAATCCCACAATCTCAACAAATCAATCATCTTTTCTGACTCCTTAAGTTGTCTTCAGGATATATCTAAATTCCCCCTCCGATCTAAAAATATTTCCCCTTTAAACCTCAAAACGAAAGAATCTTTATATAAATGTCACTGTAGAGGTGTAGAGGTGGTACTGGCATGGATTCCCAGTCATAATGGCATCAAAGGTAATGAAATGGCAGATCTTTGTGCAAAACAGGCTATTACAATAGGATGCCTTTCTCATCTTAACTATTATACAGCAGATCTTCGTTCTCTTGCTAAACCTCGTCTATTTAATAAATGGAACTCTGTATGGCAACGTTCCAAAGTTATAAAGGGTAAACACTATGGAAAAATTCAATCGGACATCCCTGTGAAACCTTGGTTCTTTAAATCCCGAAATGCCAAGAAGTGGGTTACCTCAACCATCATTCGACTTCGTTTAGGGCATGTCTGTTCTCCCGTTTTTCTTGCCAAGATTAGGGTAAGGGACCACTCTTTATGTGAATGTGGGTTGGAAGACGGCTCTGTTGATCACTTGTTTTTCAACTGTCCTAAACTAATCTTTTCTCTTTATGATTTAATTCCTTCTTTTATTCCCCGTCCCTCGAATTCTAACTGCCTTTTAACTTATGTTTATTCTCCGTTCATTGAAACCTTATCCAAATTCATTCTTATAAATAACATTAAACTATAATTTATATGCTACTTTTTAATTTTTATTCATGATTAGTTTTAGTTTGCGTTTTCATAAATTACAAATGATATATGTAGGATTGTCTTGTTAATGGTATGTGTTTGTTGTGTATGGTGATTTTTCAACATCAATTCGTTATTTTGGTTTTTATTTCGCTGCACACTGGCCAAACTTCAGTGAATACCGTGTATTGACCTCACTCGACATTGGCAGAATTGTCCAAAAGGACAGGGCCATATAATAAAAAAAAAAAAAAAGCAAGAGAAATCATTGTAATGCTGTAATTCTCTTTGATGCTGTACTAATTATTTATATTAGTTTCGATGACCACTATTTGCATACAAATTATGTATATCTTGGCATCTGTGGCAGGGCGTTCTATGTAATATTATGACTTTATTTTTACGAAGGTGCCGGCGTAATTTTTTTTTTAATACAATACCCCAATTTATCTTGGGTCTTATATTTATTTATATCTATTGTGAATATCTCATCTATTATGTTACACAGATACAGGTAAGAGATAAAACATTATCCTCAAATCGTAGAGAGTCAGAGTAGTTATTTACTTTCTCATGTACTTTTATATTTTCAGTGTGGTTGGCCATCACTTAGCCAAGAGTCTGTTGGATCTGAACCAGTGTATGCTATGGTGATAGCTGATACTCACTTGCTAGGGTCTCGAAATGGCCATTGGTTGGATAAGTGGCGTCGAGAGTGGCAAATGCACCGCGCCTTTCAAACTGCTATGACTCTGCATAGACCTGAGATCGTATTTGTTTTAGGTGGGCATTATTCATTAGTATTCTTGAAGTTTGAAAAATTGATACATCAACAACTTTCCATGCCAAGCTTAGGATAATTACTTTAATTGGTTGCCATTGGTGTAACTTTTGGGCGAGTTTTTTCCTTTAGATTGCAGTGTGGTCATGAGAAGTCAGTAACACCGAAATTCCACATAGTAGATATGAAGCCCAGACTACCAGAGAATCAGAATATGAATCCTAGTTATACTGATGGTTGAATAAAACAGGCATTTATGATTGCAGGTGACCTGTTTGATGAGGGCAAATGGTGTCCTCATAAAGAATTCAATGATTATGTTGAGAGATTCCACAAGTTGTTCAAGGTTCCTGATGGTACTACCATGTATGCTGTTGCAGGGAACCACGATATTGGATTTCATTACAGGTATTGATATGTTTAAACTGATCAACTATGAACTCAATTTTATGTATATCAATTTAATTTATTTTATTTTGAAGTAAGAAGCTAGAAAGAGAAGTGAGGATTGGTGGACCAATAAAAAGTGATGGGTTTCGTAGGTAACTTGTAAAGTTTGATTAATCATTTAACATATAATTTGTAAGGTCATAGTTTAATTAAAGGACTCTGCCTACTACAATGCATCCTACAAGACCATAATTGTAGGAGTGTGTCAGGTATTTTTTGTTTAGAAAAGTATGAGACTACAATTACTAGATCGCGAGAATTTTTCGTCAGTGCGGATGCGGATGCCAATGATACGTTGAAGTGGGCAAAGTTCTTAAAGCGTCTCACAGACAGCCACACTCATAGTAGCTATCTGCAGTGCAGGTGGCGGCTTGCACGGTGATATTATAAGTAGTTAGTAGTGTAGGGATGTTTATATAAGTGTGGATAAGCACTTACTATCACTGCCGTATGCGCTGCAGCAACCCCATTTGTCTGTGAGATACGTTAGATTTATACTCCTTATAGAAGTCAATAAAAAGTATTAATTAAGTTTATAAATTAAAGTCTGTTTGTCCACCCGGTTTCGTGTATACCTACGCAATGGATTTGGATGCGGTCACCATCATTTAGAGCAATTCTCCCAGAAAGTTTATAATGTAAAATGCATTCTTATTTGAATTTATGAATAGTAGAGAAAAGGGGTGGTAGTAGTTTAGAGTAAATTAAATTATAACATATAAGGAAATTTATTTATTTATTTATGAGAGTGGTCCATATTTTAGCAATAGTTAGTAGTACTTGCTTAGTTATCCAACATAAGCCTGACTCAACATAGATAGCATGTTGCAAGGATAACGCCGCACCTCGCGCAGCGGTTCGAGAGCGGTCTGGGCGCGCCGCCCGTGCGGCTCGTCAGCGTGCGCGGGAACCACTTCGTGCTCGTCAACTCCATGGCGATGGAGGGCGACGGCTGCACGCTGTGCTCCCGAGCCGTCGACGAGATTGATAATATAGCAAGTAAGGACTTCTCCGTTTCACTTGCGACTTCGATATCCAACCTTTTCATACATTACCAATGAAGCTGCAAAGTGCTTCCCGAGCTTTCTTCGAGCATAAATGAATAATAATAATATAAAAAAATATTTACAGTAAAAAGTTTATATACCTACAAAGTTCTTGCAAGTTCGTTATAGGTTCTTATAAACTAAGTAATAGAAAATGAAAGATGCATATTCTAATTACTCACGGCATCCACACTAGATAGGTAAACACCTGTTTCGTGGAAGCCAGTTCTAAATAATTACCACAAAGACATACGTTGTCCGGATATAAACACGCGTGCCTTTAAAGTCTGTAGGTCTGACTGTCTGTCTAATGATTAGCATTTAACTGTTAAGAGTGGGTGAGTTACCGAAGTTGAGCATTTTCTCAGTATAGTTTAGTATGTATGAAACCATACTTACAAAAAAATATGAAATATGCCGAGTATCCTTCAGACTTATTATTAGTATTCTACAGATCACGATAATTGCTATACTGCGATAGATTGGGGATCCCTAATTATCTTAATGCACGTATCATCCTATTACGAGTGTAACTGTTTCTGTAGAATACCTATTTACTAACTTGTTGTAATATTAGAGAAATTTGCGGATCTAAAATAACATATAATGTGGTAGGTACCTAACTACCTACCGATAAACTTGGCCGATAATTCGGTGCTCGTGAGTTCGGTTAAAAGTTATCACGAGTAAAAATACCATTGTCATGCTGTCTGTCTGCCATTGACTGCTGTTGTGAACAGGGTCAGGTGTCAGTAAACGGTCACGTATTCAACCCATGCATGGCCCGAAAACTGAATGCTTGATAGCGGTCATGAAATGATTTTCGCACACCGCCGCTTATTGTACGATCTACTCGAGGTAAAGCTTCGACTATATTTAATTGCTGTATTGTCGCAATTACAAAATATTGATAACGGAAATGTTTTTTTTATCGAATAAAATAAATTTGAACTTTGGCAGATTTATTAAAATGCAGCAGTGGGTCGAGTTTATGCAAAGGAAAAGCGAGATTGGCTCGATACAGTCGACCAATAATTTTGCAGGTAATCATTCTAAGTACGTAACGAAATGATTTCTCCCTGTACTTAAGGGTTGAGGTTTTAAGGCCCGTAATAATAAATCGATCTCAAGTCTGAGAGCGATCTTGGAAATGCCATTCATATGTCATACCAGTACAAAATGTCGTGTCAAAAGCGTAACCAAGATCGTCAGACTTGTGATCGATATATTAATACGGGCCTAAATCAGATACAACTTATTCAAATACGCGTCACGTGGCCATAAATTGACACGCACTGTGCTGTAAACATGAATCCTTCTTTTTTCAGCACTACCCTCTATACAGAGAGTCAGACAGCGTTTGTACAGAGCCTGACGCGGCGCCGCTGCCCGAAAGGAACAGTCTCTTCGAAGAACGTTGGGACTGCCTCTCGAAGGAGTCCACCGAGTATTTAGTGGAGAGCTTGCTCCCCCGCGCCGCCCTCGGCGCGCACACGCATCACAGCTGCGTGGTCCGACACAGCTTCGTACCAACCTCCGATCATAAGATAGAGTTCATTGAGTATACCGTTCCGTCATTTTCGTGGAGGAATAGACTGGATCCTAAGTATTATTTGGTGAGGTCAACTTGATTACATAGGTTTTAGATAACGCTGTGGGTTTTAGTAAGTTTTAATTATCTAAACCACAATTATAATAATTTGAAATTATAATAATGTTGCTATGTTATATTATATCGTAACTTTATTTGTAACTCTCCCGCCAGAGCTCCCATCCCACAAAGCAAATGGAAATCACCCATAGACGTGTTAATTCTGCCCACCCGCATCCAGGCAGTGTGGGGTCCATACCACACATAGATATAGAAGAATACTTGACAAAATATGTTAACAAACAACAAAAACCGTTTTTACCGGTGTCAATCAATCAGAAACAGTAGGTAACGATACTTGTAATCTGCCTCAGATTTATTATTATGGAATAATAATTAACGCACTGATGATAGTGATATCCAGAACTTTCGGTCGTATGAAGCCACAATGATTCGGTGTTACAATAACAATGTTATCTTGTTTCCAGTTGACAATAACGCCGGATGAATTAAAGGTGTCGAAGTGCGGCCTGCCGCGGGAGGGCGCCATGCAGCTCACCGCGCTGCTCATGGCCGTGGCGCTCGTCGTCTACCTGCGATACTTCAACACCAACATCAATTTATTGGGCTATAAGTATTTGTTAGTATCTCCTATATTAACAAAATTTGAACACTGACTGACCGACAACGAATAAGGGCCTGTGCACACCGCGTTTTATAAACGCGCCGTCGACTCGCGTTTTAGAAACGAGTGGCGACGGCGCGCTTTTATCGTACAGAGCAGTTTGTTGTCGTCTGTATCGCTACAAACGCGCGTCGACGGCGCGTTTAAAAAACGTGGTGTGCATAGGCCCTAAACTTAACCGACTAGAAGCATGAAATTTCGCGCAGGTGCTTATATAACGTAGGTGAGTACTAAGAACAGATTTTTGAAAATTCATACCATAAGGGAATTAAATAAGGGATACCAATTTGTATGGGAGTGGTCGGGTTAGTCTTTATTTCTTTATAATGTTATTTAAATTTAGACTTTAATGTTGTACATTAAAATGTACTTCATTTAGATTGATCCCAACAACGCGCTCTTTCTATAGTAATTGGTGAAATAGAAAAAAAATATAGATCGTGGGGTGTGTTTTAAAAAATCTGGCTGGATTTGAACGGGCATAGTTCAGTCCTAAAACATACTCGTATATAAATACTAGCTGTGCCCCGCGACTTCATCCGCGTAGTATTGGATTATTGGGTTAAAAAATATCCTATATGTTAATCCCGGTTATAATCTATCTGTGTTCCAAATTTCATCCAAATCCGTTCAGTAGTTTTTGCGTGAAGGAGTCACAAACATACATACATACATACATACATACATACATACATACATCCACACTCACAAACTTTCGCATTTATAATATTAGTAGGATATATTGTGTTCTACCTATCTATGTGATTTGTGTTCAAGGACTATTGAAGTTTTTGTAGGCGCTCTAGGAGAAGGTATTGTGTTTACATAGCATGGTCCCTGTAGCCCTTGAAATGGTTCACGTCATTTAAATAGTGGCGAAGTGTCAACTAGCGATCTTGCTTCAGTTGAACCTCTTTGACTTCTAGGTTATATTGTCGCTTTACACACTTCAACAAAAATGGAAGCCTATGAATTAGATATTCTCAGGCCAAACCATATACTTCAATAAATCATATATTTCTCTTTTTGTCTTAGGTCCGGGAAGAAAGTGTAGATATCAACAGCAGGAAGATGTTATTATACATTAAATATTGTTGAGTTTCAAAAGCCTTGGTGGAAGGTATGTGTAGTTATAATCTGCATTTAATTAACTTAAAGCAAGTGATTCCGTCTTTACTCGTTGCTAGTCGTGCTATAATCAATACTATTTTTTACGACACTAGATAGGTACCTACATAATAGGTACATAATAGGTATATACCTACATTTTGTAACATAATGGATATTATGTAATTAAAAGACAATTAAATTACATTATGTGTTGTTTATCTAAATTTATTACTCTCATTATAGACTAAGTGCATTGTGCATTTATCAGTGAGTAGAGTCCAGCAGTTATTGTATTAAGAGTTATGGGTTTTTTTACTCATGTAGGTACCAACCTGCATGTGTAAAAAACCCATAAAAGTACGTACTGAACATTATAAAGTTTAAAGTTGTTATCGCTCACAGCCACATCCGCCAGTCCATTATCTTCGCATAATTAACAATAAAATTTAATAAATGGTGACCTATGTATTATGGTATCTTCATATGGCTTATTATAGTATCTTGGCGAGATCACGCATACCTAAGAGGTCTGCCTCGCATGGGGCATGTGGTACCGTAGTCAGGGGTTTGCCATTTATTACGTGAACTCAAAAGAGTGTGGGGTGGTCGAGTAAAATCTCATAAAATCTCATTTAAACTGAGAGGGGTAACATTTAAAATCTCACGTTACCTTTTGAAGAATAATTCTTTTACTTTTTTTGAAGTGCCTCATTTTGCCAGCTGAAAAAATGTCAAGGTAATTAAAAATATTTACGTCGAGAATAAATTGTAGTCTTTTAACAACTATAGCGTAAATCTTACGTGAGGTGGGTCCCACTAAATCTCACCAAGGGGGGCAGGGGATTTAAATTAAACCAGCTCACGTAATTGTGAAAAGGATGCTCCTTGTGAGACTGCGGGCGGACAATTAAACCCTAAAATTGTTGTTGAGTTCGGAAATTATCACGATATTACCGAATGAAATGTTAAATAAAATGTCGGTCTAGAGGTGCGGTTCGCGTGTCGATAACACTAGTAATTAGGAGGTTTCGGAAGATGGCGATAACAATACGACACTAATTAATTGAAACTTTTATTTAATTGTTATTAATTAAAATGTAATGCACAATAGGAACATAATAAGGGTTCCTAGTAGGGACTACGGAACCCTGAAAAGCAACAGCAAATCCAGGAAATACATATTTACATGTTGTTCAGTTAATACTGGATTATATCTAGGCACACAATACAAACAAGTATAAGTAAATCAAACTCGTACAAATACCAGTAGTATCTGCATTTTTAGTAGTAGGTAGTTATAGGTATACTTAAACTGAGGTGAACGAACTGTCTACCATGATGCGTCTAAACTAAATATGTGCTATTAAATTAAATATTAGAATTATTTTATTGTTAAATGCAAAACACGATAAATACTAAAAAAACATCCACCACATAGCAACATCTCGTTAACGCGAGTGGAATGTTCAGGTCACATTAGTTAAGTACGTTTTCACACGACTCTGCTTATCAAAGCATACACGTCATTGACTGAGGTTAACAGTAGCAATAATT
The DNA here is from genome assembly GCA_905147325.1 of Notodonta dromedarius. Taxonomy (NCBI): domain Eukaryota; kingdom Metazoa; phylum Arthropoda; class Insecta; order Lepidoptera; family Notodontidae; genus Notodonta; species Notodonta dromedarius. The sequence continues at coordinate 10,242,958 of LR990159.1, read as the reverse complement.
TCAAAGTACATTTACTCGGATAAGCAAGTCATGTTTATTCAGTTAAATTATCTTATTAATAACCCCTATTCTAATAGTTTTAGATTAACTTTAAACATAATATAGAACTCGTATCTGATGCATACACCTATAAAGCACAAATATAATATTTTTTAACTTAGAAAATTAATAATCCAATACCACTTAAATACAGTTAAATCGTTTGTACTTAATAGGCAGTGAATTTACATCTGCGTGTGATAAATTGAATTAAGTTTATAATTATTTGATCTCTGTCAAGGGTCGTACATTAACGCAGTCATAAAGTTATTATTAATATCCAGAGGTTGAAACAGTTATGTCGACATAACCAAAACCTAAGAACGATTTTGTTGGAGGTAGAATGCCACGCAGCAGCAACACGGCTACGTTTTTCCAGTTAAATGCAGAGCAAAATTCAGAAAAAATATATTTTCGTAATTTATTCTCCTCTGGGTGTGATTGGGATAGTCCTCCGTCTATTATGTAGTAGGTAGCGCATAAAAGCGGTGCATAGTAGGATCGTGAATTATATGCGTAGTGTTTTTGTCAATAAATAACTTTAAACTAAGCCCCTCTCTGCGTTGCGTGGGGGCATAAAAATATTCGTAATAGTTGTAAGTTGTGTTATTCTGGTATGTCACTGAGGCGTATGCCCCCGGGCCGCCGGTACATGCGCTCGTGCAGGGGCAGCTCCCCGACCAGGAAGCGCTCCAAGGCCTTGGCGGCGGTGCGCGAGTGGCCGGAGCTCCGGAAGGCAGTGCTCGCGTCCCCGCCGGCGTACTCGAGCATTATGTCCGCTCCGCCGGGATGCTGGGACAGATAAATGTTCAATTAATTACAGTTATTTCTTCTAAAAATCGGGGGAAAAAAAGAAGAATGCAGTCGAAAACAAATAAGAAAAATCTAAAAAGAAGTTAAAGGATTATTTAGTTGGTTTCCCCTTTTTTTAATGGCTTGAGTTTTATATATTTTTCAGGGTATTGAAAAATAGGTAATTATCTCGATCGAACTCTCGTTGAACTTACTTCATCTAAGAACGTAGAAATATCGTAGACGCGATCGTAGATCACCACCCAGCAGTCTCGAGGAGTGTCGTGGAGGCTGACCTCTGCCAGCGTGATCACGCGTTCCTTAGCTTCGGGCGATCCAGGTATGATCTGGTCCTGCCATTTACTAGGCTTGGTCTCTACGGACCAAGGGTTCACTAAACGTAGAGCTGCTACCGTGAGCGCTACCAGGTCCAAATCGGATTGTTCCTGCTGGACAGGCAGCGGCGCCGGCAGGCCCATCTCTGGAGCAGTCTGTACGGTAGCCATCTTCATCCAATAAGCTTCAATACTGTATCTTGTCAAATTTGCTGCTTCTCTTCAGCACGTTTGTCGGTTCAGCCGCACAGAATACGATTGAACGATCGGAGATTTGTCACTGCAAAGGAATTATGAAACCATGTAAGTGTCCGCATTTTCACTTTGTCGTCAGGGTTGCGGGTTAATTGCGACAAAAATATTGTACTCGATAATGTTGATGAGTTATAATTGTATCGTTTTCTTATTGATTGGAGGTCATTTTTATCCTGATAGCGATGAATTAATTGTCCTCTTATCGCTGCGTGTAAGGCTATGCAATGAGTAATGTGCGGTGGCAGCCCTGACCGGAGGCATCAGAGCGTAATGGATTAACATACGATACTGTTACCGGGATCGGTTTACACGCCTAGACAATCCACCACCAGGCAATTTGCAACACTCGCGTCTGGGTATTTAAGTGCAAGTGCGTCAAATAAGCCTTCATATCCGATAGATCTTTGTGAGTACACACTATTAAACTTGGTTACTTTGTTTTTAAACTAAGATAAAAGGTTGTTTTTTTTAACAAAAGAAGCTCGCAAATCTTACCACCAGAAGCAAGTTATCTTTTTTATTGACGTACTTAAAAAAATGTTACGATAATAATCAATGCCACTTCTTGACCTTTATTGTTTAAAAAATTATGATATTGTTATGTTTGCAATATCTTTTTTGTAATGTTTCCGTCGAATGGTTATAAATCTGACCTTCGGGACGTATTAATAAATCTATCTCATAAATCTATCTCTTATCAGTACAAAATTACACGTCAAAAGCTTACTCAAGACCGTTCTCAGACTTGAGATTGATTTATTAATAGGACCCTTAGTTATTTAGAGTAGGCACTGGGTAAGAAGTTAGATGGTTCCGTTTCATCGATATCTTGATAGTTAGTATACTATCGCCGCGTAGCATAATATTTATAATTTCACAAATAAACACTTCTAATTGCCATTTAAATATGGTGTATGCAAAACAAATAATATTTACCTTTTAATCAGTGCACGCGATCTAATGGGCTTGGGTTATCTCTGCTGATGCTCGAATCGCGGGGAATGACTGTCACACCAATTGTCACTATGCCACAGTTGTTCGTATTTCAGTTTATTATTCACGATTTTAGGATAATGCATGAGAGCGTAGAACATTGCCACAAATTAATATAGTCCTGTCATCTATCACTTCTGATTCGTGAATGAACCGGCGATGGCGGCGCGGCCGTTTATATAGGTCGGTCGGTAGCACGCGCCAACGCCAACGCGGCCTGATGTAATTAGCCGCTTATCTTGCGGCGCGCGCGCAGCGGCAATGTCCCCTCCGGCCACGCGGCGCGGCTTGGAATGAAACCCACCGTGAAAGCTTTGAGCTCCTCCACCTTTTGCCCGTAATCGAACCGACGAACAATTTCAATAACTTTAAACTCAAAATCGGGATCCTTAATATCCGTACCCGATAAAATTGTAGAATGTTATATGTACAAGCGTGTTGGTTTTAAAACTTCACGTGGTTTGTTTCTACGTCGGACACACCTTTTGTGCCGCGCAGCTGCCTCAAGACTCCCGAACCGATTCAGTTAAGCGGTAGGACTGTACAATTAACCACTTCTCTATTTCCCATTTTGTTTTGAAGTCGGCTTTCAGTCAACCCTTATATGTTTAAATGGAGCGTCATCCGTCTGACCTCTGAAACTATTAAGTAGGTAGGACTACTAGACCCGTCATTTCATAATGGTACCTATCACATATGAATTACATTTCATGATGGGTCTCAAACTTGAGACCCATTTATTAATAGGGATCCTAGAAACCTAATGATAAGACTAGTTTTCAATAACTGTACAAATTTTTGCGCGAGCTGGTTGCTAGTTCCTAAATAAGATATTTTTTTGAAAAATTATTTTTATCCGTGGAAATAACAATGTACCATACATTTTGAACGTAGACTCTAGAGACTACCTATAAACTCATGGTAGATTTCTGATATATAGAGAATTTGACTTCACTCTGGTAGAGTAATTGATGTTTTTACGCTTCGCACTGTTTAACGACATTTTTTGTGGACTATCGAACATCCCGGCGGTATACAAGGTGACACATAATGGGTATACTATTTTTTTCAAAACTTAACTTTGTAATTCTAAAACCATCAGCTTTGGAGGGAACTTGAAAAACAAAAGGTGTTATAGGAATACAGCTGTTGACCGATTTCACAAGTCTACAAAACCTTTAGTACTTCAACTGTCCCACAAAGCCGATAGTTTGAGATTTACAAAGTTAAGTTGCAAAAAAAATAGTATACCCATTTTGTATCACCTAGTATATATTACAGACATAAAGTAATTACAAAACCATAACTTATTTTAAGATTTTGAAATAGTTATACCCTAAAATCCCTAAAGTCTATAAGTTTGCATTGATGACAAAATGTACGTACGTGTGTCTTTACTTACAAATTATTTAAACATCTAACAAAAGTTAATTTAATTGCCAGTACCACAAACACCTAGTCCTCAATCGGCTGTAACTGTTATTTTCGCCTCCCGCTTTGCAACGGAGAGTAGTCGATAATTTTCTTCCACCTCCTATTCTATCTTTCGTTTAAATTCGTGTAGGTTCCAAGATAATTTCACTTTTCTCCAGGACTCTTCGCGGGTATCAGCGTCATGTCATCATTAGACAACATTGACGATCCTAGCATACAGGGAGTAAGTGGTGGGAGTGTGTGTAAAAAAAGTGCTACAAACAATTAGGGATGTGGGTTTTACCATAATTAATTGCTGTTATTTATTTTGATTGTAGTCATTTTGTTTTGTTATAGTGTAACAGCTATGACGTAGGCGTGTGACGTAGCACGTGGAGGATCGTACGACACACACTCCCGCAAACAAAATTGTCGTATCACGTAATTTGTTATCTACGCTTCCATGACTTCTTTAAAAAATAATAAAGCCAAAAACATCACAGCCATTGTTTGTAAATGTTAGTAAGTACCTACCTAATTAATTCATACAAAATCTATACAAATAAATAAAATTGGAGTGTCTGTTTGTAATATCAAAATAACACCTTTTCACTAAATGCATATGAAAGTACATACGACACCTGTAGCGAAAACGCGATTTATAAAATTTTTGTCTGTCTGTCTATCTGTCTGTCTGTCTGTCTATCTATCTGTGTGTTTGTTCCGGGTAATGTCCGAAACGGCTGGACCGATTTTGACGGGACTTTCACTGGCAGATAGCTGATGTTATAGGGAGTAACTTAGGCTACTTTAATTTTAGAAAAACAATTAGGGTTCCGCGTAAAAAAATAAAAACACATGAAATCAAAGAGTATCTCCGAAACGGCTGGACCGATTTTGATGGGACTTTCACTGGTAGATAGCTGATGTTATAAGCAGTAACTTAGGCTACTTTTATTTTAGAAAAAACAAAATTTAAATAATGGGTCCTGTCGCGCGGGTTCAGAACGCGGGAGCGGGCTGTTAAATTCAACGCGGACGAAGTCGCGGGCTCAGCTAGTATAAAATAAATACCCCTATGTATGAAGGAGTCACAATAATTGATAACTGCGTACCTATCTAATTACCCACATTTAGTATCCGTATACAGAAGGCTTTTCCGAAATGTATCCTCGTCGCGGTGTTACCGGGATCGCCCCACTCCATAGATGACACCCATCATAATACAATCGCTGCTTAGTTTTGGACCATACGATTGGTGTTTATTCGGCGATATTTATTTATATTAAAATAATTTTTATAAGGTTTTTGTACCTACCTATTTTTTGTTTCTTATTTATGTAAATATATATAACTCAAAAGTGACTGACTGACTGACTGACTGACTGATTGATTGACATAGTGATCTATCAACGCACAGCCCAACCCACTGGACGGATCGGGCTGAAATTTGGCATGCAGGTAGATGTTATGACGTAGGCAGCCGCTAAGAAAGGATTTTGATTAATTCTACCCCCAAGGGGATAAAATAGGGGATGAAAGTTTGTATGAAACTTTGTCAATTAAATTCCACGCGGACGAAGTCGCGGGCACAGCTAGTACAAAATAATAGGACTTGAGATGGACGTCAGTAGTAGTAGAACCTTAGTATTGTCGACGTAACACATGTGTGTATTTACAGGTCCGCGGTTACATGATTGAATCTTGATTGGTACAAGGTAAAAATAAATAAAAAACAAGCAAGTAGGTATCCACTTTCAAAATTATCTAGTGGGTATGTACATCCGTGATATTTGCATAAATATTTAATATGAAATCATTTCAAAATCTCTGTGTATCAATAAATGTTCACAAATCTTTACTAATTGTTTGGCTATATGTATTGAATTGTTAATTTCCAATGGTCTATGGAGGTATGGTAGATACATATCGTTATTTTTATCATCATGCCGGTATATGACGTCAATTGTTAATACATATTCAATAATATTATGCTTTAAAGTATCTATTAATTAAATATCGGACGAAAAATTCGTTTTATGGGGTAGGTACCTACTTGATTAGAAATATCACGGGGGCGTAATGTACGCTGCGCAGTGATATTTCGTAACAATATTCTAACAATTTATTACATAAGTACCTAATATAGTTAAAAATGCGCATATTTTGTGTATTATGTCTGACGAAAAATGTTTGCGCTATTTCTAGTGTTGGAAAATATAATAGTCTCCAACAAGTTACATTCCTACCAACAAGTTTTTTTGATGATTACAAGCAATGATGCAATAGTCCAATTTGTTGCTCGTTTTATTTATTACTAGCGGCCCGCCCCGGCTTCGCACGGGTACATTGCGGTTACATTATTCGAGTTTTAGTAAGAATCCCAAATTTTTTTGAAAATATATTATAGCCTATGTCACCCGGGGATAGTGTAGTTTCCCAACAGTGAAAGAAATTTTCAAATCGGTTCAGTTGTTTCGGAGCCAGTTCATTACAATCAAACAAACAAAGTTTTCCTCTTTATAATATTAGTATGATATCTATCATCATTAGATAATCGGTAGGTAGGTGTGGGAACGCAATTAGACTGGATGAGAATTTAATATTAAACTTCTAAATTATACCTACAGTTCCTAAGTGAATACAGCTGGAGATACCTACCTACTTATTGCTACTTGCCCAATAATCAAATCGAGAGTAAAAAAAGTGTTATTACACATATATATACCTATTATTATACTTAGGTATTATATTACTTAAATTTTCGTAGAATTTTGTACGTAACGGTTACTCTAAATATGGGAATCGGCATAGCGGTTAATCAACTCAACGGTACCTACTTAATTTGAGTGAGTGCTTAAATATCAATAGTAAAATGTTTTTTGCTCATGCATAATTTATTAAACACTTTTCAGAACTATGTACCTAGGTACCTACGCTGCTGTGTGGGCGCAGAATTCCGGTTTTCAAAAGATCTATCATACAATACTTACCTACTGATGACAAGGATGTACCAAGATGGCTGTAAAAAATATGTACCTAAATTCGTAAGGTACCTGTACATATACATGATTCAATTTTAGATATAAACATGTGTTTGTGTGTGTGTGAGGTTGAACGTGAACCAAAAACCATAAATAAAAGCAATTTTTTTGTTAGTGACAAGAAGGAAGGTAATTCATAGGTTATCGACATCGCCACTACTTTTTTACACGTAGGTTCAAAGTAAGCAATAAGTAAGAATATTGCATCTACTACCGATGCGAGGACACTACTAAGACACTGTAAGGTAACTTTATCGCTGTTCCAAATACTTACGTTTTGCCATTATAGGTAGGCATTCAGTTAAATGTTCAGTTAAACGTACCTAACCCAATTTGCTTAATAACCGACTCACCTAATCTATCTATACATCTATACAAATAAATAAAATTGGAGTGTCTGTTTGTAATATCAAAATAAGACGTTTTCACTAAATGCATATGAAAGTACATACGACACCTATAGCAAAAACGCGATTTAAAAGATTTTTGTCTGTCTGTCTGTCTGTCTGTCTGTGTGTTTGTTCCGGGTAATCTCCGAAACGGCTGGACCGATTTTGACGGGACTTTCACTGACAGATAGCTGATGTTATAGGGAGTAATTTAGGCTACTTTTATTTTAGAAAAACAATTAGGGTTCCGCGTAAAAAAATAAAAACACATGAAATCAAAGAGTATCTCCGAAACGGGTGGACCGATTTAGCCAGGACTTTCACTGGTAGATAGCTGATGTAATAAGCAGTAATTTAGGCTACTTTTATTTTAGGAAAACATAATTTAAAAAAATGAAAAAATGGGTCATGTTGTGCGGGCTCAGAACGCGGGAGCGGGCTTTTTTGTTAAGTTAAATTCCACGCGGACGAAGTCGCGGGCTCAGCTAGTCAGATATATAGTAATAACATACAAATCAAATAACGTATTATCGAAGCCATGATATAGCCTTTCTGTTTCAGCTTGTATATATAGATAGGTATTATCTAAAAAAATATTACACTCTTTTTAAGAGTCATAGTGATTATTCGTTTTTAATTTTTAAATAAATTAAACATGTTAAGTACGGTCGGTGACATAAGTCGCTGAACTCTAAAGACTCTAAACAATATTTGTATAATATGTAAGTACCTAATACGTATTTGGTTCTGTCTGACAATGTTCATCTACGAATGTAAATTAAAAGTACTAAAACGACTACTTACCTATCTATGACCGATTTGAAAGAATTATGTCGCTGACTGTACCTACCTAACAAGATATTTAATACATTAAATAATAGCCTATGCGCCGTACTGTAATATTTTAGTATAATAATGATAATAATTTAGTATAGGTAAACTTTCGCAATAAAGCTCCGTTCGTTGCTATCCATGACCTTTTTGTAAAAAGCAAGTCTTATAAAAATAGTTGATCTTGACTGCCTATTCGGATGTCGCTAAACTGATTGTACGTAGAAAACGATACTGCCTATAAATAAATAGGCCTCTCGACTCCTATACAATAAAAAAGTGTCACTTTAAATAGCTTGGTACAAATAACTTTTCCAACTGTACCTTTTGTCGCTAAGTTGTTAACATTGAACCATAGAGAGTATTCGCAGCCACTCTCAAGATCAAGGCTATCAATCAGCGTTTTATTACTTTAATGATAGGTATTTTTTTGTTTTTGTTTCCTCGGTCTGATAATTACACTGAAGAAAATACGTTGCGTTAGGCATTCTTATTTTGATTCAAAAATATGTGTTGTAATTATCTTTATAAAATAACATTCTGGTGTGCGTGTGTTCATAATTCTTCTCCTTCTAAACGGCTTGACCGATTTTGATGATTTTTATACTTATGGGGTGACCCGGATGGTTCTTAGCTATAGTTGTACCTGGTAGGTGGCGCTGTTGGCGACATCTAGAAATTACGCTAGTGAAAAAGGTGGGCAAAAGCTAGTGTAGGTCTAGTAAAGTACTACCTACCTACTCATCTAAATATATATAACTCAAAGGTGACTGACTGACTGCCTGCCTGACATAGTGATCTATCAACGCACAGCCCAAACCACTGGACGGATCGGGCTGAAATTTGGCATGCAGGTAGATGTTATGACGTAGGCATCCGCTAAGGATTTTGATTAATGTTAAATTCCACGCGGACGAAGTCGCGGGGCTCAGCTAGTCTAGTATAATTATGTTTTATTTCGGCCATCGAGCGTACCACTCGCCTGATATTAAGCTGTCCGCAGCCTATATCCTAGGAGCTTACAATAACAAAGGCGTTACCGACCTTAAGGGAAATAACACAGAGGGGTTGGGAGAGGGGTTGCGATTCCGGCTCTCTTACTTATCGTGCGAAACACAGAATAGCTACTTTACGTCGATCTTCTGTGAGAATTTGGTAGAGTCAGCCCGTATTACCTATAAGCTGTAATGAGTTGGCTACAGTTTGATTCTACCACTGTTAACCACCACCGCTCTGGTGTGGGATGTGTCCATTAGTCTGTAAAGTATTTAAGGGTATGGAAGGTTAACACTCGTGAATTAATTTAATCAAGATTAAAATAACGCTTCCAATTAGCCAAGTCATTTGGGCAACATAAGATAAGAGATGCGTTAACATTTACGTCACTACTGTTTTAATATGTGTTTTTAACAAATGGGTACTTTAGTGCTATAACCTGTTATGTTTAATGTTACACCATGATTTATTTTCTCAACGCTAGGTAAGGTGTAGGTGTAGGTATGTGTAAGGTGTATCTCATTTGGAGTTCATTAACTGAAAATATTATTATAATGATTATTTTAAATGAGTTTTTGTATCCTTATAACAATAGCAATTGCAAATATATAAGTTCGGTGATTGGTTGGTTCTATCCATGAGGATTTTTTCACGTACCTATAACGATCCTCACTTATATTTATACAATCGGGCCAATAGGTATATATTTTAAGTACCTAGTAACACATTGTTATTTCCTCGGGTGACTGATAGGGGCGCTGCACAATTAACCATAAGTTCTAAATTTATATTTTAGATGCCTAGCTGTGGAGTTAAAAACTCAGATTATACTAGTATTATAGATGAGATTATACAGATTATACTCTTTAAGGAGGATTGGATTTTGCAGCAGCAGAATGGATTATAAACCCTTCACCAAAACATTGTCAATGTGATTGATTTGACCATTGTGTGAGTATCTAATTGATTAACGAAATCGATTGTGTATCTCATAGCTGGCTAACTCATGAGTTAGTACCGTTCCAGAGTAAATATCTACCTATTTAATTTAATACCACCCACACACAAAGTTACCTGTTGAACATTTGAAATTTCGTTCACCACTATGTCTTTTGCGTCTCCGTCTTTGAAATAATAAAGTTCGCTTCTCCTGTATACATATTGAGTTGATTAAGGTGAAGGCGCCTGTCTAGCCCGCGAAGTTCAAATTTTTTGAGTTCTTTTAGAATTTTTTCAAAATCGGACTATAATAAAAGACAAATTTTGTAATTCGCGAAAAAGACCGTGTGCAGTACATTTATTAATACATTTATTTTACTCTAAATATTATCACGGTGGATATGATACTAGTAAATCACTAAATATACAAAAATTGCCAGATTATCTGGATAGCTGTCGTTCTTGAAATGTTTTAGAGTAAGTTGGATATTGAAATAAAACTATTTTTCGGATTTTATCGCGTTTATTAACTTTATGTTCCCGACGTTTCGGTTGCTTTACAGCAGCCATGGTCACGGGGGGACTGAGGTGTTAGACGTCCTGATGTTATAGTTAGTAACTGGGTACCCTCATATTTAGTTGTTGTTTGCGGTCCGATCCACGCAGAAAGTGCTCACAGTGTCTCGAGGTCTTGCAATGGTACACTTGGTTTTGGATTTAATTATATTAATTACTGGATCCCAAGTTGGTGGTAGCACCCAGCCATCTTCCCTATTAAAATTAGGATGTTTTTTAATTTCAATGGCCTCACGTATCATCCTTGGTCGGAATCGGTTCGAAACGTCGGGAACATAAAGTTAATAAACGCGATAAAATCCGAAAAATAGTTTTATTTCAATGTGTAGTATTCGCGTAAATATAAGAAAACAATATAAGTTGGATATATTAATAAATGCACTGCACACGGTCTTTTTCGCGAATTACAAAATTTGTCTTTTATTATTGTCAGATTTTAAATAAATTCTAAAAGAACTCAAAAAAATTGAACTTCGCGGGCTAGATGGGCGCTTTAGCCTTAACGAAATAAATCTTGCAAATCAATGCCGTCCGATTCGATCTTTCAATGAAGTGATCGGGTGTGATCCGGATGAAATTGGAGCGGTATATCGGAGGGTGACACGGGTCAGGAGGCGACCTACGTTGCGTCCGCGCCGATATAGGCGATGACGTCATTTTTACGTCTTACCATTCTGAAAAAGTAGATGACAGTTACACAAAGTTCAATCATTTTAGTCAAAAATATTCTATTTATTTACCTATTAATAAAAAAAACTGAAAGCAGTTTTTAAATAATCAAAAACTAAATTTAGGTCGTTACTTAGAAAACTCAATAGTAGCCTTTTGACTGCAACTTCGCTAGCGTAGATTTACCTGGATGTTGACAACAGCGACACCTACCGGGCCCAGCTACAGCTAAGAACCATTCAGATGACCCCATAAGTCCATAAAAATAATTACTAACACATGGGTTAGTTATTTCAGAACAACAAACAATCCGTGTGTGCACGCACACCGAAATTTTTACCATAATCATGATAAATAATATATTATAATGATACTTAATATAATCTGCTGCCAAATTTGTTGAAGTGAGGGTAAAGAAATGGTATCAGATTAACTTACTGCTGAAACAGTTTTAAAATAGGTAGACGAGATAAACCTTTACACGACTGATGTAATGCACCGTTCAATGTCGTGGCTCTGAACTTGATGATTTCTGAGTTGTCGCTTGCGCAAATGTAGGCAGCCAACTAGCGATATTTTTGTACGCAGGTACGCCATTGATTTGTGACTACAGGTATTCGAAGTACGGAGTGCGAGCAGGCATTTTATGATTTTAAAATAAATAGGTGCATAAAATAGCACGACCTGGGAGTCGATTGCACGGGCTTATGATACTTAACACACTGGAGCTATTTTTTACGATACCTATAAGCTAATGGCGATATAAACGAATTGATGCTTACTGTAGAGTCAGTAAGATACTTGCTTACTTGTAGTAGATTAAGGAAACATATTTTAATAATTATAATTACGCCCGTTGGTCTAAACAAAATAAATAATTTATATATTTGTAACATAATACGTTTAACGTAACAGAGCCATATTTTCTCCTAGATTTATAAGTATACGCAAACTGTATTCAAAAAGCAATGATTTAAATCTTGTTATTGAATTTAGTGGTCTAGACAGGTAGGTAGATTGGTGTGGCATAAGACAGGGGCACCTTTAGATATATAGAAACCAGATTGAGCTAATACGTATTCTTTTACACTCTTTAGGCAGGCGCCGCACCGGTAGTGCGTTGCGATGCGACGGCGATATATAAACACACAAATGATCGCTAATGATGCGGCATGCGGCCATTTAATGCTTTATTTTAACGAAGTAGCTTTCGCATCGCAATCGCCTTATCGGTGCGGCCCCGGCCGATGACACTAATGTCATCGACTAAATATTTAAAACTAGATTTTTCTTGCCGAAACTAGTTAGTTATGGAAGAACCTGTTTAACACAAAAAAGAAGTCTCATCCAGATATGAAAAATGTTGATTCAAGGTCTGATGTTCTTGTGAACTTCGATAGATATTTATTCATATTTTTATAATCATTGGTCATTACCCCATCCGTAATATCTAAACGAGGGTAGGTCCTATGAAAAATTACCCTATTTTGTTGTAGTTTGCCTTTATAATTTTAACGAAGTATCTGCATGCCCATTTAGCTAACAGCCCCATATGAAGGAATACTCATTTTGAGACATCTCCATTGTGATAACTGATAATATTGAGAAATCCCCATATGCTCCAAAAGTATACATTCACATTTCTTATGTGCAGGCCACTCCACTCTGTGCCGCCCCTCCCTCCTTCCTACCCATCTTAATCACTCACTTGTAAGTAGTAGGCAGGTTAAAGGTACCTATTAAAGTTAAAAGCCGTTTGAAATCTATCTCTCTAGGCCTCAGCCCGCAGCCTACGAAGCCTATATACAAATTCAGCACAGCATACCACAAAAAAAATAGCTATTATAATTCCATAGGTTAAATTACCCTCGTATTGAAGGGAGACCCGTCCCCAAGAATGGGACGTTGAGAGGGCTATATTTAGGTAGATAAGTACTTATTTCGCTTTATAATTCTAATTAAACTTTACTGAAAGTGTGCAACAGAGTCGGTGGCTGATGGCTGATGCAAGGCGTACGGTGGTATCGTAAGAAGTGTTTGGCACTTGTCTGGCACGCGGCCAGGCGTCACCTACGCAAAGGTGCGTGCGCGCGCGCCGGTGCGGTGTTGGGGCGCACTTCAAACCGATAGTTACGCTACAACATTCGAATTAGATGACACTCGTTTATAAAAACTTGCATCAGCCGGTTTCACCAACCGAAGTAAAAAAAAAATTTTGATTGTGAAGAAATAATAATGTACCTACTTACATATAACTCGTGACAAATAATATACCTAGCTGTTTTCTATTGCTAATGAACATAATATATGTACCTATAGTAATATAATAAACATACTCCGCGATGCCTTCAGGCGATATTTTCTAAGTAAGTAGGTGTTGGCGCTATTTTTTATTCGCGTAGGTATACTAGGTATATATATATGTACCTACCTACTTATATACCCATGTAAATAGATCGTCACAAGATATAACTGTTTTAATTTCTAGTCGATAATTAGAATATCTGGTTGTATCCGCTTATAACGACTGCTATTTAATATAATATGCTAGATGAATACAAAGTTCATAGATGACTAATATCTTAATAACATAGGTAAGTATGTAGTTGGGCAGGTATTTGGAGTTTATTTATTTATTCGTATGGCATTCTTACAGTTGTTCACAATAAATTAAAAACAAAATTATAAAGATATTCAATATTTTAATTGCTCAATCCATGGGATAGCGTCGTTTTCTAGAGAGAACAGGTCAGTTGGGCAGCCGTGGTACCTTGTGAGCGGGCAGTCTCTCGCTATATGCTCAACATCCTGGACAGCAGCTCCACACTCACACTCCGGTGATTCCCTCCACCCGCACATGGACATAAAGGCATTGCTTCGCCCGCATCCAGTTCGTACCCTATTCAGTTGGCACCATTCCCTTCTTGGGAGCGCAAAACCAGCAGGTTTAAGTTTAGGGTTGATGGTAACTGCCATGCTATCAGGGGGTTTTGCGTTCCATTCCTGCAACCACTCAGCAGATGTGTTAAATCCGCCGGAAGCGAGTTCACATGCGGTCTGGTATGGTGGGTCAGTAAACTCCGCGTGAGCTGGCAGGTTGGGATTTCCGTATATCTTCTGGGCCTCTCGTAGTAGTATTTGTTGTCTTCTCAAATGGGATGGGTGTATATGGCCTAGCACGGGGAGCCACTGGAGGTGGGTACATTTTAAGGTTCCAGATATGCATCTCATGGTCTGGTTCAGCTGGGTGTCCACATGTAGCACATGTGCACTATTTGACCATACTGGTGCACAGTACTCTGCTGCTGAGTACACCAAACTGAGAGCGGTTGTACGCAGCACATCGGCGCTGGCCCCCCAAGTGGTGCCCGCTAGCCTGTGCAAGATGTTGTTTCTGGTCTGGAGCTTTTTGGATAATTTGTCCATGTGCGGAGCATACGTGAGACTCCGATCGAGAGTCACGCCCAGGTATTTCGGCGTGGGGTTGTAGTGTAACATGGCTCCAGCAAACTCAACAGTGGGCTCGTATTTTGCCATTTGGTTAGCCAAGTGAAACGCAGTCACTTCGGTTTTGGCAGTGTTTGGTACTAGTCTCCATTTCCTAAAGTATTTGTCTAGTATGCTTAAGTCCTCGTTAAGGATACCTTCGGATGGTTTGAAGGTTTCGTGTTGGGAAGCTAGTGCTATGTCATCAGCATACATACATTTGCGACTCTGCGTTTCAGGTATATCATGTAAGTAAAGATTGAAGAGCAGCGGAGCCAAGACTGAACCCTGTGGTAATCCATTGTTCAGCTTTTTGGTACGACTTTCATTGTCGCCAAGGAAAACCATGAACTCACGGTTGCTAAGCATGCTATTTAACAGCCCCACCATTTTTCTGCATGGTACCGCTTTCATGAGCTTGTAGACCAGTCCTTGCCGCCAAACTGTGTCGTATGCCGCTGACAGGTCTATTAAAACAGCAACCGTCTTTAGTTTCTTTTGAAACCCTGCTTCAATGTGGGTTGTGAGGGACAACACCTGGTCGGTACAGTTGCAGCCACATCGGAAGCCAGCTTGTTCCACTGGAACCACTTTATCAATGAGAGGCATAATGCGGTTGTAGATTAGTCTCTCCAGAAGTTTGTAGACACAGCTCAGAAGGGCGATAGGACGGTAGCTTTTAGGATCGTCTGCAGGTTTTTGGGGTTTCAGTATAGCAATAATCTTCGATCTATTGAAGTCGCGAAGCTATTTGTTATGTAACAGGATATCTGAGAAGAACTCTTTCAGCCATTTCCTGCATTTCGGGCCCAGGTGCTTTAGAAACTCATTGTAGACTCCATCAATACCAGCTGCCTTAGTAGGGGGCAATAGTTTTAAGGCGCGATCGGTTTCATCTTGGGAGAATTTTCGTGACAGCTGGTAGTCAATTGGTAGCGACTTCTTGAGCTGTTTAGCGCACTGTCGTATCGCCCGGGTATCATCTTTCCTACCTTTAACTCGGGACACCTCCACTATTATGTTTGCAATCGCGTTGGCTAGTGGAGCAGTTCCACCACGGGAGTTTGTTCCAGTCTTGCCTGCCAACCCATTGAGCACTCTCCAAGCCTTCCTGCTGGAAGTCTTAAAATCCATTGACTCCACGGTATCGAGCCACCTATTTCGTCGCCCTTCGTCGAGAGACTTCAGAAGGTCATCACCTATTTCATGGTTACCCGTGCGCGTGTACTCATCAAATAGTTTTTCGCTTTCTTCCGACCAGCAAGGGATGTACGCCTTGCGGTAGCCTCGGGGAATGCTCTTTTTTGCTTTTCTTTGAAGTTTAATATTGTTGGCTTTCTTTTTTATGTAGAAATAAGTTGGTACGTACGTATGTAAGTATAAATCTTTTAAAATATTCATATCCATCAAAGTTGGTTCAAAATAATTTTAAACTACATAATTAATTATACTAACATCACATTAGATTGGTATTGTGAGAAACGAATTAAAACAAACAATAGTTGTCCGCTAATGATTTGTGTGTATAAAAAAACCACCAAAAGCATAATTAAAAGGCCACTGTTATTTATTTAAGTGATAATAATTCGCATTGTTATAAGTTAAAATTTTATTACAGCATATATATTTGTGTGTTATTGTTTAGTGATTAATAATGAATAGCACATTGTTTTTATTCGATAAGTAGATATGGGTTCTACAAAAAACCCACTTTGTACTTATCTTATGACGCAAGGCAGATTCCAGTCATTGTTTTTTTCAGTTGATATAATTTAGTTTGACTTTACCTTTTTCCTCAACTTCTATCCATTTAAAAGCTCAACTGAAACTATTTAATTTTACTATAGGTTGCTAAACTTTACTATAGGTGGCAGTGATGTTTCGATTCGGATGGGCTCACCTAAAGCGGCTCTCCTATTATATCTTCTTTCAAATTCTCGATATATTCGACTCGATTGTCCAAATTTGGTTAAAAGTCGATTCACCAAATTTGTTCAACTGTTTGGAAATTTAAGCAGGCTACCCATCTGACCACCTCTTCTAAGTTAGCTTATGAAGTTTTGTAGGTACTTAAACTAAAATCTGACACTGAAGATCCATTATTATTGATATTTTTCTCAATATAATTGTTGTACCAAGGCTATCTATTGACGTCAAATTTACTCGCCAATGTTTTTAACATTAGCCTGTTATAGTTCATCGGTCGGGTCGTATTTTCTATGTAATTCATGTGTCAATTACCCCTTCCGTTGATAAACACCAATCAGAATTAATTAGAAAATAAAAACAACACAATATTACTATGGGAAGAAGGCAATGTTAATAAATTCGATTGTATATCTACTTACCTTCTTACCACGTACATATATAAATACGTACCTACCTATTCCGTATATACTTGCATAATACCAATAAAAAAAAATATTGCAATAGTAGTGATGTAACGAATGTTGGATTTTTGACATTCGCGAATGCGACTGCGAATGCGAATGTTGACTTTCAAATAACTCTAAATTGAAAATCATAAAAAACCCCGATGCGACGACTTTTTAAACTACAAAAGAGCTGATAATTTTCAACGGGCTGAACCGATTTTCGTGAAACTTTGCTAAGAATACTTTCGATCAGAATACCTTTCTAAAAAAAAGAAAATTAAAAACTTATAACACCCCTCTTTTTTCGTCAGGGGTTAATAAAGAGCGCGCAAAATGTTAGACTGGTTTGACATTTTGTCTCGGCCGAACATAGCCGAACCCATACAGGTTGAAAGAACGAAGTTAGTCACATAAAGTTAGTTCGAAGAGATTTTTTTTATTTGAGGGTAGTTTAGTATTATTGCAGCAATCAAATTTATTTGCTATTCAATTTTTATTGACTTTGTTAATATTTTAATTAGACTAACAAGAACAACAGAGAAAGATCCTATTTATAATTTAGTTGCCTACTTCAAGGCAGTTGCAATTTTTAAAAAATCAAATATAAGTTAATAAGTGCTTTATGTGCAAGAGAGCTAAGTTACGATCGAGGTTGGTTTGCAGCCAGAGACTAACACGAGGGCTGTGATGGAGCCTAGGTGTGTAATTAACAATGCTCACGCGTTTCATACGACATTTTACAACTTACCTGCAAGAAAAAATATTAAAAATATTACAAAC
The DNA here is from genome assembly GCA_905147325.1 of Notodonta dromedarius. NCBI lineage: Eukaryota > Metazoa > Arthropoda > Insecta > Lepidoptera > Notodontidae > Notodonta > Notodonta dromedarius. Next base: position 10,225,046 of record LR990159.1, on the reverse strand, counting down.
TTCATTTTAAAAAATCACAATTCATGAATTTGTTTGACGTAGAGAATTACAGAATGAATGAAAAATAAAACTAAATGGCGCGCCGTAAGTTTTTAGGGTTCCGTAGTTAAACTTATAGGTTTGTCACGTCCGTCTGTCCGTCTGCCCGTCCCTCTGACATCACAGTAATTTTATTCAGAGACTATTAGGGCTAATAAATTGATTTAAATAATTAATGTATTTATTTATAATATTTTAATAAACATTGTTTTTTTTAATGTTTACTATTTTTACTTTTGAAGAAAAGATAAAGTAAGATTGGAAAAAATTAAAAATGTTACTAAATTTAAAGATGTCAATAAAGTATGCAAAACACTTAAATGGAAATGGGTAGGCCATATGCTAAGAGAGAAACATGAAAAATAGACTAAAATAATAACTGAATGGTACCCCAGAGATGGAAAAAGAAGCAAAGGTCGACAAACGAAACGTTGGGAAGATGACCTCAAAAGAGCTTCTGGTCCAGAATGGATCAGGATTGCACGCGACAGAGATAGGTGGAAATCTATGGAGGAGGCCTTTGTCGAAAGACAAGCTGTTGTTGGAAAACCGATCGCCAGTGATAAAATGTATTGAATATTTAAACTATTGTAAAACAGCAATAAAGGCTTATTTTATTTTATTTTTATTTTTACTCTTTACTAAGATAAAATAATGTAAAGTCAAAAGCACTAGTGCGTAATAAGCTGCTTTATGAATCTAAAGCGGTGCAATAAGGGTCTCCCTATAAGCAAGTTTGTTTTAAAAATATATAATTGTTACTAGTTCTAGTAACATTCCATATCCATCTATACATAATTTCCTTTTTGTTTTTCAATAACATTCGCCAAACATTCGCATAGATTCTTGCGAACCCGAATGCGAATGTCAAAAAATATGCGAATATTCGCGAATGCGAATGCGAATATTAGTTACATCACTAATACCTATGTACTTACCATCCTAGTATTTATTTACCCATGTACCTACCTGGGTTATGTCGGTACTGCAGGTAGGTAGGTAGTTAATTGAAGTGGAAACAATTCCTCGGATCTAAATTAATATCTTGTATACCTACATGAGATGAAGGAAAGGCTGATTACTTAATTGGAGGGTAATTCAACATATATCTCACTGCAATAATTTTCTCAGCTATCAGTTTAAGTTTAAAAACTTGCTCATTGTTCTATGTTAGGCGTTTTGAGCTCGCTTTCTTGCTCCGCTTACCCACCGCCGCCATGTCTGCTAAGTGCAATTGAAACTGTCTCAAGGAAAAATAAAACATACATACTTTTAAGTATCTAGATAACAATATATTTTTGTCATCAACGACAAACTTAACAACAGACTACAACATAGATCTTCTCAACTAAACACCTGCGCGAAGTATAAACTTTTGCGTAAATCCAGTGAAATGTTTACCAACACATCGAGGGCTAGCTAAGGTCGATTAAATAGAGTCAAAAATCCGCATTAACCTCATACCGTTAGAGGATCAATTAAACGCAACATAAATGGACGGCTCTCATTAATTAGGATATAAACAAGTCGCCAGTGAAAGGCCCGCGGGTCGCGAAGCGACTAACTATTATACACAGACTCGATCTAGAAACTCTACAAGCAAGCTGTTGGTAAACAGATCTCGACGATAGACCAGCAGTTACGCGAGAACATACAAACCATTATACGCGGAACCTAATGTAGTTGTTGTTAAAGTAATCTCTTATCACTACATTTAAATTGCTTTTGGTTTGACGTGTTTCCATACGTACATAAACGAATTGACTCAAACAGAAGGCCGGCTCAGCTAGCCGCACCTGTCTTTACATAGGTACAATATTATATCCACTTAAGTGTAATCATATAAACTTATAAGTATATTACTTTAAAATACATATAATTAGGTACAGGTAAGTTAAAAATTAACTATAATTAGGTACTCGTAAAAATATAAATAGTTGTTTCAGTGCACACTCGGTAAATTTAATATTTTTAACGTTTAAAATACATGGTAATAAGTTCAGGAGAGGCGGATGTCCATACATATTTGTGACCCAGGTTTGAATTCTTCACAAGTGCACTCAAATAATAGACAAATTATTTCTACTGAATGTTTTCTGTAGGGGAAACAATGCGCTCGTGTACTTTACAAAGTGAAAATTTTAAATTCATATATGTATAAAATATCCAGTGTTCGGCGATTATACAATTAAATAGGAACGCTTATCATACCAAATCCTAATATAAACTAAAAGCGTATGATTGAGATTATTAATCGACAAATTTCAATAGGCTGTGGATAAATTTTTTCACGTAGCAGAGGTTACTGACCTCCGCAGATACCTCTCTGTATTACCTTAGACCTTAGTACCTACTGTACACACGTATCTCGGGGAATCGGAAAATGCATTTGGCACTAACTTCAATAAATATTTATAGTTTAATAATTTTATATTACATACAATACATTCAAATTCGATATTTACATCTTATGAGTAAATAGATGCGATACAGTTATATATATTTACAAAGGTCGCTTGTTCAGTTAATAAGGATTAATGAGGTTCAGTTATAGCATGTTACATTTTTACACAAGTATAATATATTATAAGTACCTAATGCATGTATTAGAACGTGTACAATATCTACTGCTGTATGTATGTTATATTATCAAAAGCTCTACAAGGAGAAGAAAAATTACGACAACAAATTAGTTTTTGTAGGTCCCACTATTGTTTTTAGTAAGAACCTATAGTTTACTAAACGTTTTATAATTAGGTACGAAAAAGTTTAGTAAAAAAATGGGTAGGTACTGTGAACTACAACAATCATTCGTTGTCGTTATTTTATTCTCAGTGCAGCATCACGCACATGGCTACGTGGGTGGATCACTTTATACGTAAATATTAATCACTTGCGGTTCTGTCCGTTCAACAATCTGGACATTTACTTCGATGGTCGTACACAACGACATTTGGACACCGCATATGTATCGACCTAATAAAACATTTATGCCAAAAACTGTTTATTGATTTCTAACAACTAACATAACATTTGATTATATTGCACACATTCACTTAAAAACTATGTATTTATATAATAAAAGAGTGGGCTAAAATCCCTCTCCGCCAAAATTTCGTAAACTCACCGTTTTTCTACCTGATGGAATGACATGTTTGACGCGCCTTTCTACGTGACACTCGCTAAGCAAACTGAACAAAGCTATTACCAGTTATGAATCAGATTTATAGATGTTTATTGTGTACCTATATAGGTGTTTGATCTATAGCACCTACGAATTTCATACAGCAAATCAATAATGGCTGCAATCGCCACCAACCAATCGTAGCCGGTGGCAAGATCCTATGTATAGACAGTGATTGCACACACGCAACATCTACCGATGTTAATCGAGTTTCGGAGAAGACTGCGTGTGAGTCATAATATGTATCTAAGGGCCCGATCTTGGAAATGTCATTCTTATGTGAGTACAAAATGACTTCTCAAAAGCGTACGTAGGTTGGCTCTCACGTTTGAGATAATATATTTATGAATACGGGCCTAAGTGACGTGAGCCCTGCCACCGGTGACAGTGGTTGGTGTATTTCGTTTCGTGTGACGAAACGTTGCAGTAAGATGGTGCGATGTAATGTAAAGCTTGCTTAGGAGTGGGCCGCCGCGAGCCGCGCTGTAGCAGCCGCGACGCCCCGCCGCCGCCGCGAGGCGAGCTGCGCCCAACTCAACAACACTAGCCTGACGGATGGTGAAGATATTGGCAAACAGTTTTTAAAGACAATTTAGAAATTATTAGGTGTGACCATTTCGAAGACCACCATCCTTTAATGAACTCCTTTGAAAACTGTTTCACATTATTATCACCACCTCTCCGGCCGTATGGGATGCTATGAACTGCACGCGCCGATCGGAAGCACTCTAATCTTTCACTAGTGACAACTACTGATGTGAACATGACTCGAAGACGATACGTTAGTTGATACATGACATCTTCTCGTAGCACCATTGCCGATTGATTGAATTTTAAGTAGCACGATACCAAAATGAACTTCATAAGATCTACGTTATCATCATCTCTTTACAACTCTAGTCCTATTAAATTAGTTACGGAAATGATCGACCTCATCTACCTGCTTATTAAACTCGTGATCTTTAAACTCGTGAATTTTAAGATGAACTTACCGTAAACTGTAAAAGTAGGAGAATGTCATTTATAAAATTCAGTCGCTGACTACTGGTAAAATCGGTAATCGCTACATCACTAGAAAACAATTTACAAAATTTCAGAGCACCCGAGGCGTCCTGCGGGAGCCGCGGGACGAGACAGATCGGTCGCGAGCAATATCGTCTAGAACCTCCCGGGGCGGTGCGCATCGTTTCTAATCTTCCGTGGCGACTCGTCCAGATGTGTAGATCGATAGCCTCCCATGTGCCAAGAGTCCGTGCAGCCTACCGGTTACCTGCGGCGCGGGGGGCGCGGGCGGCGCGGGGGCGCGGGCGTGCGGCGCGGCGCCCTAGAAGAGCATGTGGCAGCGCAGGTTGGAGTTGGCTATTCCGTGGTGTGCGCGGTGAGGGCGGCCCGCCGAGTCGCGCTGCCCAGCGCGGCCGGCGGGTCGCTGGCGGGGAGGGACAGTAGATGTTAGGCCTCCAGGAATATTAGCGCGGTCGGCTTCGGCTCCAGGTTCGACTTCTTCGCCTCCACCACTAGGAACTCGATCTCCTGCGACCGTTTAGCGATGATTACTTACGACGAATACATTGTTCACTGCTCAGAGGAAGTTCGATAGTAGACGAATTCACATTCCGCCGCCGCCACCGCAACCCTTGATCGACTATTATTTCAGTGCGATGTGGAACGCGATGGTGGCGATGCGGATACAGAACCTAAGGGATAGTTACAGTTTACATTCTTATAATTGTGTTCTTACAAATTGTGAATTAACACATACACCTTTAAATACATTAGTCTAGTTGGTCTCATTCTTCTATACGGAACGCGTGTTACGGATATCTAGTTTGCTATAAATCTAAATATATATAACTCAAAGGTGACTGACTGACTGACATAGTGATCTATCAACGCACAGCCCAATCTACTGGACGGATCGGGCTAAAATTTGGCATGCAGGTAGATGTTATGACGTAGGCATCCGCTAAGAAAGGATTTTGATTAATTCTACCCCCAAGGGGATAAAATAGGGGATGAAAGTTTGTATGAAACTTTGTCAATTAAATTCCACGCGGACGAAGTCGCGGGTACAGCTAGTATTATATAAGACTAGAAATCGCCAATAGGAATAGGAACCCATACGAAGCAACACAATATGTAACTATTCTGTTTATAGATTTGATTCCTTATAATTGGACGCATATAATAAAGTGACAATCTGCGGTAGCCCGGTAGGATGTGACATGGTCAAAATTCATAAATATAGGTATGTGAACAATATGAAAATTTATCTGAGTAAATAAAAATGTCTACTACATATTGAGTGTTAGAAGACTGACCGGCTTATCCCTCTGCGCGAACGACTCTGCGATGAGTCGCGCGACCTCCTGGTGCTGCAAGCCCTCCACGCGGTGGCCGTCCACCGCCAGGATCAGCTGCCCCACTTCCAGCCCGCCCGCCTCGTACGCCGCGCCGTGCTCCTAACAATATGTGCGAAACAAAGTTTACAGTACCCATACCTAAAGAGTTAGCGTACAATTATAGTAATCCGCATGGGCGTATTGAGGGGGGGACGAAGGGCTGCCCCTCTCCTGCCTCTGATTTACCCTCCCGTCACGTCAAAGGCTAGGTAATCGGCATTAAACCCTTGAACAACTATCTTCAACCTGTATGGTGTCAAATGTAAAACTAAGAATCGTGGTGAATCAAATGCAGTACGCTGATATGCAGAGAGAATTTGAATAGAATCAAGTCACTTGAATCACAATGTTCAATTAGAATTAGGACTGCATGACGTATAATTAGATTAAATTAATGATGTTTTACAATAAGTTGACAAACTTTTATCACAAAATGGTGCAACGGTTTATTGCGCTAGCTATTATGTATTGGCAATCCTCAACTCGGACGACAGTTACGAAAACTGAGGGAATTTGATAAAGTTTCTCCACTATTACAATTGCTTATCATCGTCCGATCAGAGCTAAGTGTAGCTGGTAATTCTTAAAACTCATTTTATGCTTTAAAGGCAGTCACAACCTTGGATTTGCTAAGGTTAAAATACATTTAGAAGGCATTATTAAATGTAGAGAGAATAAAGGTAACACTTCTTGATACTAATACGTATTGCTCACTTCAAGGCAGTGTCAAAGCATTTTCCTGATTTAAATGATTAGGTATTGATGAGCTTACGTGTATGTTGATAATCCTAGGCAGCGGATGTCTCGTGTTGGCCCCGCCTTCGATCGCGATACCGAGTATCGGTTTCGTTTTCTTGACGGTGATGTGTAGGTTGCCGTGGTGGTCGGACACGACGCGCGCCGCGCGGCCGTCGTCCGGTGCCGGCTCGCCGTGCTGCAGCCGCTGCATGGACTGGTGCCGCCGGATGCCGCCCCGCTCCTCCAGCAACGCGCCGCCGTCTTCCTTCATATCGAAACTCCGAGACATCTTGTGCGCTAACTCCTGGGGAAATTCATGTTCGTTTGATAAGGTAGGATCAACTTAGCTATGTCCCGCAATACAATCTTTACCTTTTAAAATAATAATAGTATTCTAATACCTACACATTATGATGTAAAACATACTCAAGTAGGTACATATAGGTAGTTCGATTCCTAAGTCCTAAATATCTAAATATACACATCCATACTAAAAATTGTAACGCTACTATGCTAATAAATAGCTAAGTCAATTCAGCCTCTAAGTACAAGTAGGTGCTATAAAATTGAGGAGACGTGTAGCTGGGCGGCAGAGGGCAGTAGCTCGGCGACGTGTTGCGGCCGGGCGGCGCGGGCGGCGGGAACCTCCCGTGGACGCAGGGTCACTTGCTTTACGACCTTGTGCCTCTCAGTTACATAATGTATAGTGATAATTATACGTCGAATGTATTGAGAAGCTGTAAGTGAGATGTGTGCTAGAGGCTCGGATTCATGCGTTTCGATCACTCGGTGGCGTGGTTCAAAGTGGGTATATTTTACAAGTGTCAAAATGTTATTATGAAAAGAGTTATTATCCCTTTCACCTACTTAGGTAGATAAATTGTATGATAGCAAGAAATGCAGCAGTTATGAAGCGAAAAATATAAATAACGTAATTACCTAAGTCGTATAAAAAGCTACACGTAAATACCAAAATAAATAGAAAATAAGACTTAAAACGACCTTTGTTCCATAAATAGGCTTTGATGCCACCATGCTCTAGTTTTGTTTGATCGATATTTAAAACATGATGATGGCAACGAAGAAATCAAATAAATAGTACGTACTTACGTTAAAACTACAACGAAATATTTAATGATAATGTTGTTTTTCTTTATGATAACCAATTAGTAAGTACCTACTGTCATGCAGCACGTTAGCTCGATCAATTCAAGACAATAGAATTACTTCTACTGACTAATGATATAAGAACCGCGGGATGGCAAATATAAATAATAAACTCACAGAATGTGCGTCACTACAAAAAAAATTATGGGTCAAATAAAAATGTTATACTCACTAAATAAAATCAACACCGAAATGAAGTGCAACGATAAGGAAGTGAAAACATACAATTTGAGTAACTTTCTCTAACACCAAGCAATTGGTTTAAATTTCAAAAGCAAGAATTTCCAATAAAAAACCAGTATTTTTTAAAATTTTCGTGCAAATGTATAAGAATTGTCAATGTGCTAGGACAGATCGCTGGTCATTCCGGCGGCGAGAGGCCGAGCCACTTACTATAGGTCGTCCCCAGTACCATGATTTTACTTTCTGCGTCCAGCCACCGAGTGATGAGCGCAGCCCCTCGAGATAGCCGCACTGAAACATCACACTCACTCAGGACCAGAAGCCTTCATTCTCCGATCGGTTTATGTCGCGGCGCCTAACACCCTGAGTCTCGCCACATACCCAGCCGCTCGTGTTCTTTGTTTTGTGAACATGTTATAGTGACTGTCAAGCATCTAGCATAACTCTAGCTGTAGGAAGGTACGCTATGGGTCGCATCCTACAGTTAATTCGGAAGAATTCAAACTACGAAGTATGACCACAAATGGGTAGGTACTTAAGTCTAATATTCTTAAGACGTAAAACATAGGTATTCAAAAACGTTATAATCAGGAAATTTAGCAGATTCTAACTACTGTTTCTAGCTCTCTATAAATACTCAGTTAATTATGAAAAGGCAAAACTGCTTGCTAAGCCTTATTTATATTGTTTACTAACCCTTTACTGTTATAATACGACTGTAACAGTCTAGTACACCATACGCTGTTTAATAAAAATAAGTAAGTAGGTAGATATTAAAAATAGTGGCAATTTTACTAAATAGGTGTTTACATACCTGGTCCTGTGTTTAAGTTCGTCAGAAGGCATGGAATAAAAAGTATGCATCATAATTTATTGTGCTGTTACAACATACATCTACACAACCATGAAAGCGGTTGCTAACTTTCAAGTCATGCAACAATATTCGTCCTATTGTGTTATTAGTCTGTCTTGCCGTCGCGTTAACTTTCCATCAATTGTGCTGTCTGTTTCGGGTCTGTCAACAAATTCAGCACTTATTTGTAGAAAAGTCGGCGTTATTTCCTAAAGATACTTCTATTGTTTGTTTTGCACTATGTACTCCCTATGTTACAGGATAAATTGGTCATATTATCGCGTGTTTAAATATAATAATTATTTTATATTGCGAACCGAGGTCACACATTTATTTGTCATGGAATAATGGTGTCCATCTTGGATGGATCCAGAAAGCCGTGTGAGACGCTGCGTCTCGTTAGTGTATTCTATAAACAATGAGATAACATCGACATGTCGTTCGACACCGACACGCACCCGGACCGCTCCCAATGCGATATTATACGACTTTGCCGCCCTGTAACTACAAGGTATCTTACAACTTATGTCTAATTTGGTACCATACATTCCATATTAAATTTTATATTATTATGTATTAATTACATTACTTATCTACCTTATATAATTACGAAACATACACATAGGTACCTACAATAAATATATAGTAACTTAAAACAGCGTAAAACCAACGATCATACCTACTGTGTTATTAAATAACTTTGACTCCCACCAACTAAGAACAAATATTAACTGTATCTGCGACAATAGAGGAATAAGTGTTATGGACTCATTGTAAAGTTGAACAACCGTTAACTTATAAACTCGAAAGATAACTTCGGCTATCGCATCTAACGCTGTGTAGTAGTATAACGATGGTTTCTCAATTATAATAATGAAACTTTCATACATTTTATCTATGTTCCAAATCGCAATATCCGTACGTACTTTTAAGCTAGGTTGCTACTATGATTTTAACAAAATGAACTTTACACATACACTCAATAGAGTAATTTTAAATGCTTGATTTCTGGATACTGTTGGCGATGTGCCAATTAAAGAAAAGTCCCAATTTTTTATTATCGTCCCTGGCCGTGACTTCGTCCGCGTGGACTTAAGTAGAGTATCCTATGTGTTAATCCAGGTTATAAACTATCTGTGTGCCAAACTTCATCCGTTTAACCGTTTTTGTGTGAGTATTAAACATCTAAGCATACAAACTTTCACATTTATAATATTAGTAGGATTTTGTATGGTTCCCATATGCCGTGAAGTAAGGAACGTGTAATCAAGTGAAATCAACAGGAGGCGAAGGTAAACCCTGCAAGTGAAATCTGCTCCAATATGCTATCAAACAAAGCCGCCATTAATTTCACTTTTACCAACCACCGCGGTGCACGCCTCACTAATCGTTAAGAACAGCTCGATTGATTAAATTACAGCCTTTCTGTCCGTGAAATATGATATTATGTATGCGCCATCTGATCGCTAATTAAATAAATGAGGTACTCCAGGTATACACATCTATTTTGTTTGTGATTGAAGTGAACATTACGCAATTTTGATACACCTATTTTTAAGTAGATATTAGTAGTATACCTACTTAACAACGAACGATCTGAAAAAGTTACCTAGGAAATGTATAAGAATTGATGAGTTCACTTTTGCAGTGACAAATAAACATGTTTTAATGTTATAAAATTAAATTTTATAACATAATAGTATTAGGTTTTATAGCTCACGCAATTTGGACAAAAAATCATGTAAATTCAAAATATTTTTCAAAGGAAAATTGAAAAAACTTATTGATAAATACCATAACTACTTTAAAATACACATTATAGGTACGTGAAAGAAACGAACACTCGACTTGGCGATGCATTTACAGAACACGCAACACTTTTCACTTTCATCCCAAAATCCTTTTAACTAACTTAACATAACAATCGGGTAATGGATGCAGTATGTAACAAAAACTTGTGAATTTACTTCGCCTTATATTCATTACTAGCTGAGCCCGCGACTTCGTCCGCGTGGAATTTAACTTAACAAAAAAGCCCGCTCCCGCGTTCTAAGCCCGCGCGACAGGACCCATTTTTATAAATTTTGTTTTTCTAAAATAAAAGTAGCCTAAGTTACTGCTTATAACAACAGCTATCTACGAGTGAAAGTCTCGTCAAAATCGGTCCAGCCGTTTCGGAGATACTCTTTGATTTCATGTGTTTTTATTGTTTTACGCGGAACTCTAATTGTTTTTCTAAACTTAAAGTAGCCTAAGTTACTCCTTAAAACATCAGCTATCTGCCAGTGAAAGTCCCGTCAAAATCGGTCCAGCCGTTTCGGAGATTACTCGGAATAAACACACAGACAGATAGACAGACATTTTTTTTTTTAATCGCGTTTTTGCTATAGGTTACGTTTGTACTTTCATATGCATATAGTGAAAAGGTGTTATTTTGATATTACAAACAGACACTCCAATTTTATTTATTTGTATAGATATTCATTTTCAACTGTCTTGTTGTGGTTCTTGTAGATCTTGAGGTTGAAAGAGCAATTTGCAGAGTTCGTGGGGTCATACAAAGTGTTGCAATAATTTTCTGGTACTGTTTTTCAAGTAACAGCCCTGTCTGGAGCCCGATAATTACCATTGGGAAAATATAGACGCTTAACATCATCCGTATGTTTGAATGTAACAAGTGAAGTGATAATTTCTAAAAGGTTTTTGATAACAACATGTAGATGCACTCCAGCATAGGAGAAATACTTAATTTTTAATATTTATTTATAGTAGTCACATAACTTTATATTATTTCCGTTAAAGTTGCAAGAAAATCATAGAGAAACTTAATCAAAATAAAATTTTACTAAGGCGGCACGATTGAAGTTATACAAAAATTAAATAGTCTCTGAGAGATAGGAATCGCAGGTGCTTGGGTTGATAATTTCCGGTTTATCCAGTTTCGGACTGATGTCCGTGTCGTGGGAACTAACGGTGCGGGATGAGGTGTAGGTAGATTTGTTCATTACGTTCATATTGTATTGGTTTAAGATGTTAAACTTGTTATTGGTTCTTGAATCACGGTATATGTCTTTGTTGATGATATGAAAATTCTCACAAGTTTTGTTGCTTCTTGCCAGGATCGACAATTGTGTATCACTGTCGAAGTCACTGATTGACCAATGTATGATGTGAATGTATGAGAATTAACCAATGTATGAGATGAACTACAGTTAAAAGATAACTTTCACTGTGTCAAGTCCTAACAAATACAGAAAACAGCTGTAACTGAAAACAGTAATTTCGATATTTGTGCTTAATTTTTGTTTTATCTTACCTTAACCACCTAAACTATAGATATTTATTGGCTTAAAAGTTGATTAATAGGATATCTGACGGATCAGTGTTTTATCCGTGGTCGGAAGTGGCTGTAATGTATTTGTGGGTGGCCATATTCGTTCCCTGTGGCTTACAACCGATTATACCTCAAGTCGACGCTTACGTAGCTAGTTATTGAGTGCCGAGTGAACTCGATTCGCACACCGCACCAGGTAAACCAAGCTCTCGCTCTACTGTCGGCAGTGTCGGCCAGTCTCGCTCGAAGCGCCGACGCATGTGCACGTTTTGTGAATCACATCTGACGTGTTTACAATTAGGAGGCAGTGTTATCTAGCTGTCAACAGGATAATCGTGACAGGTAAGTTAAACTACAAATGTAGGTCAATGTTCCGAATACGCTCGTAGCACCTAGTTGCTCATCGACGCTTAAACTTTATAAACAAAACAATGGTCAACTTTTGTTTTCGGTCATTAGACATTATTATGTGCATGGTATATACAATAACATCATTGTGTATTATGAGTTAGTCTGTTCATATCATATGGGAAATGTTTATAGACTGTCTCAGATTCATATATTAATTGAATTTGCCTCCTCAGTGGTCGAATCACTATGCCCTTTGGTAGAGGACCAGTCCAACCTTTGCCATCTTACTCGTTATTGGGCAATTCTAGTCCATGTACATTCAGCTGCTGTTGTGCCATATCTCATTGTGCCATCTAAAGACTGTCGTCGTCGTGTGTTATTCAATTTTTTTATGTATTTATGTACCTACCTAAAACTAGGAATTATATAAGTATTCAGTTATCGGAGAGAGATTTCCCACCACATGGTTATAGTTAGGTTACGTTTTGTTTTAAAATATGTATTATGTTAATCAACGACAATAACTACCTAAGTACTTTGCAGAACTAAGTAGTTCTGCTTTGTTTTATATCCGTCGCTGTATTGCGTAACAAGTAAAACTGCATGAGAAGAATGGAAGAAGGTGCAACTTTTCGTTATTCAGAGCACATACATAAGCAAGTTTGGCTACATTGGGCCGGTTCTTTTTGGGCCATGGGCAGAAAAACATGGTCCTTGTTTTACTTTGTTGCAGGTTTATGTGCCGTTCACAACTTTTGAATAAGTAACATTTTAAGGTTACCTACATCTTAAGGCCACAATTACTCATATTTATTTTTGTAACTTACTCAGTGCGTGTCGATGAAAGTTCCATTACAACACCGTAGTGCATGAGTACTAAGTATAATATATTCGTATCTATTATGTACTTTGTACGTCCTATACTATACGGATGGGAGCAGGTCCTAGTTAGATTAGCTTTTGAATTTGAAACTATAGAATATGAACATACCTGGTTACTCGCAACGTTACATTACAGAAGCAATATTAGATAACAACTAAATTATGGTGGCTAAAATACCATTCAATAATGAACTATTATTTTCTTATTATTTCTAATGGTGACACGTTGCCTGCAACAAGGACATAACTAGACGCAGAAGGCCTTCAAGGGATGTCTGTTTGCTATTGTGTTATTGTAAATTATACACTTTTTTACTCACCGACAACACAATCAGCGAAGCTCCATGACACGCTTTCTACGATCGGAGTGGAACACTATTGCTTAGTATACCTACACCATTTTGCTAGATGAGAATCGGAACTTGTATCTGATAGATCGCTATCGAATACTATTGAAATTGGATTGGATTGGACTGCTGCATTAGGCTCTCAGACGCTGAGTAGTTCTAAGTACTAGCTCTACTACTCTAGCTAGAGACCTATATATTGCGCACTCACACTTTCATTATTTTCGTGATATGTACGTAAATATAAAAAAAACAATATATGTATAATCTTAAATTTATTTTTTTGTTACAGTAGGTACTTTCGTACACTTGGGATGGGGTATTTAAATAAGAACTTATATAAGTCTTGCGATATAAAATTGTAGCGGAGCATCAAGTGTACTATGTTGCCACAAAGATATACGTATGTTTCTAATTTCTATTGTGCTGCCGCTCACGAGATTGTAGTACCGCACAAGAAACATTGTCGAGATCACGAGCCGGAGCCGTGGCTCGCAAAGGGGTTAATGTTACAGTACACCTTCCATAAACAGTTTGTCTGGGGCGACCGTCTGTTAGCCGGCCCTTCGAGAAAGAACCATTCACATGTATTTAAATCTTTAGCAAAGTAGTTTATAGAAACTCTCACAATTACTTTAAAAATGATAACTCAACGAATTATTCACCTATTATGTGAAAACCTTTTTACGTAATAGAACACCATAAAGCTGTAGATAAGCGGGGATAGTAAGGAATTGTTCTACAAACTATTATCTTGCTTTGTATGCAGGTACGCCAAAGTAGTGTAGACATAGATTACTGGCTGACCCACGGGTTAAACAACACACGACTATCCAACCGAAGACACTACGTCGGGACCCTCTAACTATATACCCACGCCACCCGGAACAATATTCGACCTTATTTACCTATTTCCTTCGTGACTGAAACTAGAAAGTTGTTATTAAAAATCCATAAAAGATGACGTCCGACAACGCTGAGTAATAAATTGCCTGCAAACGAGCATACAGCACTGAGCAAGTATCGAGTGGCCAAACAGAGCTGGCAATTAGCGTGGTGGCGTGGGAGAGTGTCGTGATCGTTCATGACGTCGCCGGTCCCGCTAGGCAAACAAAGCGGACGTTCACCGCCTCGTGCGGCTGTCAGACTTGAAATATACAACCCTTGAAGGGCTTAAACTATCGATGTCCAGTTGGTACCTACTGCTCCTTATTTGAACTCTATAACTGTGAGAACGAGAACTACTAAATTGGTAAAAAGTTTCGGTTTTGATTATTACAATAACGTATGAATCATAGTACTAGCGGTTGCGTAATTTTGAACAATACTGCAATAAATAAACGAGGAATTCAACAAAATCTCGCAAAAATATTAACCGTCAACAATTTAAAGTATTTCCAGAAACATTGATGTAGAAAGTGGCGCGACGAGTTTACGGGACAAGCAAGTGATAACAGGAACCATTTAAGGGTCAGACGTTACTAACCAAGCATACCCGGGTCTTCCTGTTCCGCTCAATATTTCCAAGTGCGGTCAGTGCAATGAAAATTAGGTTTACGATATATTTCTTCCGCCTGTAATATTCTTATTGCACTCAACGGTTATTTTATAAAAGCATCATCATACTACCGTGTATTTATTTACGTAACAATATAACTACTTACATTTATTGTTTCTTTATTTAGCTTGCACAAAGAACTTTGAGCAGGTTTTTTAAGATTTCGATTGTTTTTTCGACTTGTGACTCGAATTGAGTAGTGGTGTACACACTTTAAAATTTATCAATGATTTGTTGTAATTGTATTAATTCATCAACAGGTGGTATATTATGTTAGACAATTAGAGATTAGAGGTTGTCGAATCCTCTAAGATGTTAAGCGGTCACTATATTTATTCTTGCAAAAACATATCTAATTTGTTTGCTCCCTCAGAGACTCCCGTTTTTAGTCTGTTACATTTGTCTGCAAAAAAATAATTTAAGTAGAACATTTGTTTATTATCACAAATTATATCAAGTAGTAACGGTATGACATCGTCGTGACAGGTACATTACGTATGGGGCTCCAGATACATATAACACACTTACCTAAATGTACCTGTTTGTTTTGGTACGGCGATGTCAATTTGTAGAGTCGCGAATATTTCTCTGGCGAGAGCGTTGCTCTCGTTAGAGCCTTACGATAAGTATAGGCCTAAAGTTAGATTCTTGAAATACCTAATTATTTAATATTTACAAGAGTTCAATAAGAGTTATCTACTAACATGTTTCCACTAGCTAGACGCGCGTGCAATGCGTTTGTGATTACACGGCTAGTTTGTTCAAATAATTTTAGCTTAATTGACCAGTCACGGAGACTAGTTTCGAGTCAATGCTACTTATTTTAAAATCCAATGTGACGTACCGACCTGTCGCACTCAAAGAGAAAGTGCCATATACATAATTGTGAGCCCAATCAGTTTACTTACGACGACGTCACGTTCAAAAGCAATTTGGAACGTACTCATAATGTCTTACTGTCTAACCATTACCTATACTGCCTGCCTTAGGTATGTCACCTTTCTATTAATTTTCATTTGGAACCCAAAATTGTAGTGTTATGTTTTTCATGTCGGTAACAATGTCCCTAACTATAGTTAGTTAACAATCAATCATCTGTTATGTAAATTATTTTTATAATAGAAACTTTCCATTATTTACTTGAACAATTTATTATCTCCGCATAAACGACAAAAAGTGTGGGCAATGCGCACGCGCCGTCCTACTTCCGGCAAGACTCCTCTCCCCTCAAGCGGAACACACAATGATATTATTTATTAACTATATTTATATGTATCTGGATGGGTGCCGAGTTAAGAAGAACAAAATCAGCGATCAGATTATGCAAAAGGGATACTAGAAATTCAGATTATAAGTTGATCTGGCACAATTTCAATATTTTCTAATATTATACCGGCAATTTGCGTGAAGCTTGCGTTTTTCGCAATCGCTAATCACAACAGGTACCTATGAGCGAAAGTAACAACGCGATTGTCGTGCTCGCACAGTATCAGCGATGAATCTTAATAAATCCGCGAATTGTAGAAATGTTTGAGTAGTAATTATAACATTATAATGAAGGTTGCAGCGACTAATCAATGACCGACCAATCACGTGACCTAGATGTCCGGGAAGAAAATATTCGGTATTATTGTACCACTAGCTGTGCCCCGCGACTTCATCCGCGTAGTATTGGATTATTGGGTTAAAAAGTATCCTATATGTTAATCCCGGTTATAATCTATCTGTGTTCCAAATTTCATCCAAATCCGTTCAGTAGTTTTTGCGTGAAGGAGTAACAAACATACATACATACATACATACATACATACATACATACATACATACATACATCCACACTCACAAACTTTCGCATTTATAATATTAGTAGGAAGTAGGATAGAGCTTTTTGGATCCGGACTACCTACTGTGCGTCCATCGTCTATTAGTCGCGTATCATCTATAAAGGCTCATACCAACCAAGTAAATAAAGATGTTCATAAATTACGGCCGATGTTTTTTTTATAATTATTGACTAATTTATTCATGGTGGTCTGCAAGATTCATCGTCTGTTACTTGTAAGTTGTTCATTTTGCTAGAACAATCAAATTTAGTTTGATTCAAGTTTCATTACTCTACGATCTATTCGGTTTCTGCGGATATAACTAATTAATTATTTATTTTGACATCGCGTTCAACGCTGAGTCACAGTAAATTAATTCTCGGAAAACTCCTTCGATATCCGTTGGTGTCGCGTCGAATCGCGCCCACGATACTGAGTCACAGACTCTACTAACTGCCGGACCTGTAAATGTTGTTATCATGTTGTTGTTCACTGCACTGGCCTGCTTTCTCAGACATCTCGATCATAACGACGACAGTCACATGTACATTACATTACAGCGCAATGCAGGTAATATGCTTCAAGAATTGTTTCTATTTACCTACTTATTTATTTTTACGAAATCCCAACTGGGTATACATTATAACATTTGAAAGATATATATAAACAAAATTAATATTCTAAAAGTTACCCTAATGACAGGAAGCCACAGCCTACGCCAAAAAAATAAACAAAGCAAAATAAAGTAAAACAAAACTAGTTCAATTTACTAAAACTACACTTATAAAATACTAGCTGAGCCCGCGACCTCGTCCGCGTGGAATTTAACTTAACAAAAAAGCCCGCTCCCGCGTTCTGAGCCCGCACGACGGAACCCATTTTTTCATTTTTTTAAATTTTGTTTTTCTAAAATAAAAGTAGCCTAAGTTACTGCTTATTACATCAGCTATCTGCCAGTGAAAGTCCCGTCAAAATCGGTCCAGCCGTTTTGGAGATTACCCGGAACAAACACACAGACAGACAGACAGACAAAAATTTTTTAAATCGCGGATTTGCTATAGGTGTCGTTTGTATTTTCATATGCATTTAGTGAAAAGGTGTTATTTTGATATTACAAACAACTCCTATTTTATTTATTTGTATAAAAAACAAAATTAGGATTAATATTGAATGGAATTTGGTATTATAACAATAATTGACCCTTTTATTGTCCCACTAAAGACAACGTAATGTTATTACAATTTCTTTAGCTACACTTCTTTGGTATTCAGATTCAGGCCAAAACCCACCACGCTGGCC
This sequence comes from Notodonta dromedarius, assembly GCA_905147325.1. Taxonomy (NCBI): domain Eukaryota; kingdom Metazoa; phylum Arthropoda; class Insecta; order Lepidoptera; family Notodontidae; genus Notodonta; species Notodonta dromedarius. The sequence continues at coordinate 10,206,889 of LR990159.1, read as the reverse complement.
CAGTGCGGGTTGGCTGATTACACACGTATTTGTCTTTCGAAAATTGGTTAGATTATTATAGACATACAGGTTTCCTCACGATGTTTTCTTTCACCATAAGCAAGTGATGATGAAATAGATTTCGAAAACCCCAGATATGCGAGTCGGGGTTTGGACCCAGAACCTTGTGCACACAAGATCTCTGCTTAACTACTACTGTTACTGTTGTTATTCGGGCATAATGTCAAAGCTAATAAGTTACGATACGTAAACTATGTGACTTTAGTAATTTAATATGATGATGAAAATTGTCTAATTTGAATATGATAAATCTCATGACATTAATCATGAAGCTGTTAATAAGCGAGCAAATCGCATTTGAAAGCGTCAAACGGAAGAAATAATGCCACCGCGTTTAGAGACACTTTCGCTGGAGAAAGCCATTCGTAAGCATTCGTGCAATAAAATACCTTTGTATTAGCGTTTAAGATGCGCGTAACAACAGATGTATAATTAATTACTCCTGTTATACGATAAACGGTATTGTTTTTGTATACGTAACTGCAAATGTACAAATATTAACAACTAGTGTCTGCCCGCGACTTCGTCCGCGTAGCCTTAAGTAAAGTATTATATGTGTTAATTCAGGTTATAAACTACCTCTGTTCCAAATTTCGTCCAAATCCGTACAGTAGTTTTTGCGTGAAGGTGTAACAAACATAAATCTACACTCACAAACTTTCGCATTTATTATATTAGTAGGATTTTGTTTCTACAATTGTTATATAATTATTATTATTAATATTTTAAACATAGTCAGATTCTTTACATAAAAACACATAATATGCTTATGAAATCATTATTGTATGTTAGCTAAGTAGCCTTGTGTTTCGATATATACCTATATCATACAAAATAGTTGGCGTAATAATTTCGAAATTGGTTCGTGTTGCTTTACTATAAATCTCGACATCACCTGACATTGGCACCCACGGCTGGCGCCCAGACGAAACTGCGTTTATTTACGAAGTGAGTTTCGCCATTCCCCGCTGGACCATCGTTATGACTTGCACAACCTGTCTATTGGCCAATTGCACTCAACTAAAGCAGTGCCTGCCACCATTTTTTGCACACTTGAATTCACCAGATCAGACACGATCGGATCTGTTTCAATTAATAACAATCCAAGGTTTCCTAGTTGCAATATGTCTCACAATATATCAAAAATATGCCAATCTGACTTAGGCACTTATTATCTAATAAATAAGAACTATAAAGCAAAAGTTACCATAACATATTGTTTATTTTTTCCAGGTTAATAATACCTACAGCCGCTAACAATGGAGAGCTGGTTGGATGATGTCAAACGCGTCAGGATTCCCCGACCGAAATTTGGAAGCAAATATCCAATCGAACCACCGAAAGATTATTTAGAAGATTGCGGCGGGGAGTTTGGCAGCAAGCAACGGCGACGCGATAAAGACCTGACTAAGGCAACGGAGGAGCTCCGTCGGACACTGCAAGAGAAACTATGACCTCCCTCCCAAGCACTAAGACTTATTTAGCTTTAAATTTAGCCTTACGACATAACCGCCCTACACTCGGCCGATTAAGCGATTACATAAGCGACTCGACGTAGGTTCATTGTTTGAAACAAATGAACATGATTTGCGAAATGTATTTAAGTGTTACAGACACGTGTTCGTCATGCTAATCGCTCGAGTAATTGTTATCGTATCGTGTTGTTAATTATGTTTTATCTTTTAAGTACTTATACTGTGTAACAGATTTAGTTTTAAAATAAACTTCGCATAGGTATTTGCCTACGACAGAATTTTACAGTTTTGAATACGTTTGAACTTTAATCTTATGTTGTCCGCTTCGTGACATCACAGTTCAAATCATACCCATGCAGAATATAATAATTATTCACAGGTTAGTTTATGTACTCACTGTTGCTTGAAGTACACACTTCCAAACGATTACACATATTAATTAAACGAGTTATATCTAGATTTAATCTTACTTAAAACTGGCGAAATGTAACAAAACAAGACTATACCGGTGATAAATGTCATTTATGCCTGATACATCTATTTCAGTATTATTCTTGTACATAAATATAGTGCATACATTATTCCAGATTCGGTTTATAAATTGAAATTACTTCTTATGTTAATTTGATTGTACTGCCTTACTTGCCACAGTGCAAAACATTCCTAGAAACGAAACTCAATAAAAAACGCGTTGTATCGAATTATGTAGCTTCCATTAGGCATAGTTTATTAGACTGACATTATTATAGAATAAGATTTGAATCTCTTATAGTAGATTGTAATACATTTCTGAATTAAATATATAACTTAATGTGTTTTTTCGTACGCTTCGTTATTTTTTTAATCATGTTTATTGCTCTGATAATGAATAAAATTATCATGTTCCTCCATCCCAATGATCTCTATTATCATTAAAATGTATTATTGGTACATTTATATTTTAACCTAATTTCGTGAAAAATAATACTTATTAATAAAAGTGGAATAGCGCGGGAATAGTTATACACCAATTTATCGCTTTCTGTCATCAATAATTTGACATTCGAAATACGAAGACAAAGCATGGTTTAACTATACAACCACTAAACCAAGTTTATTAATAAGTGGGATTAAGATTACTTTATAAATTCATATTGTACATTCGGGTCTGGATGTTCCTGTAATATGGACATTACTGTGTCCGATTACAAGTCTGCTAAGTGGCACGCACCGTGCCTTACTATTCGGTTACAAATTTTAGCGAGTAGCGACTTTAACCCCTCAGACAAAGTCTCATAGGAACTCAACAGCTTTTTCTAAAGAAACTGCTAAACTAGGAATTGGGAAGAAAATAGCATCATTTACCTACTTTATAAGCGCCAAATGTTTACATGCAGGTAGGATTGTTTTAATACGAATCGATTTGCGTAAGAGTTAAGTAGTTTTGTATCTTAGTGGTCTGTAATTTCAACATGTATTATTAAATGTAAATTAAATTTTCTTCGCGCTTTGCAACTTTTAAACGCCTAATTGACCGTTTAGTGAATTTGAAAGTTTATTATTAAAAATTATAGATAGTTTTAATATCCCATCGCATGCCCCTTTCCCCCGCGTATCATACCTACCTTGATGCCACTCGAGCAATTCACAAGCACTATTTTAATGTTAATATATTTGGAATAAAATAAATCATCTAGAGGCTACTTACAGCGTCATCGTAGTGTTGCGTGTGTAACGCGGTGCTGCTGCCCTCTCTCGAGTTGCACGGAGAAGAGTGCCGCCGTGATCGCCGTCCCTCCTCTTCGTACTCCTGCACAATAACAAGTTTTTAAGTTAGATAAAAATCGTAGCACCACGCACGACTATGGACCTAGCTCGTGAGTAAATTAAGATCAAATTATATGTAGAAGAAACACGATACGGCACAATATCAAAACATGCATCACATATTGCACGCAAGAAAGAAATTGACAAGCATCAAAACTACGTAACTATACACCGCGTTCACGATCAACTTTCATGTCCAGTTCCGTTGGAAATTACTTATTCATTTTAGTAATTATATAAAGGGATGTGAAACAACGAAGAACCGCCGTCACACTGCAGGGTGAGGGATGACCACGGACTGCCTCAGCGTTGCAATTGATTTTTCACGCTATTTTTGCATGTTGGCACAGTTTCGACTAGCACGCTGTGCGGAAGAGTTTCTATTATTCTAGGTAGCACATATAACTAAACGTGCAAGATTAATGAGAAATCAAATACCGACTGTACAACACCAATTGCCTAAATAAATGCTCATCTACATTTTTAAACATATATGTTATTGATATGATACCGTGTATGTACCTACTATGTAGGTATATTAGGAATGTAGCCAGAAACTCAATCTCCTCCCGAAAGTAAGATCAAATAACGATTTCAGGAATGGATGTAGGTTTTCTTTTGGAAATATTCATTACGTATTGGTATGTATTTTTGCCATATCATAATCTCATATTGGCCCGGGGCTAGACCGATATGATTTGTTATTTATATTCCACGAATGCGCAATTTTGCCGCCTCCGTGCTCCATGGTTCTGTCGAGATTTCTGTCACTGTTGCTGTTAAAATACTTGTTCAAAGCAGGTGTGGGCCTACAAAGCGTGTGGACACTTGCGTGTTAACTATCGAATCGAACTCGTACACTGTTATCGCATTTACTCAGCCATTTAACGCAATAGTTATTATATTTTATTTGACTCTTACTAGTCACGCAAAATATTAAAAAAACTAGGGTTGACCCCGAAATTAAAATCAAAGCACAACGTTTTCGTGGATTTTTTTAAATCCACAGCATTTTTGGAAGCAATTATATCTATAGTCAGATATAACTATTCAAATATAACAAATATTAACGGCGTACTTTACTGATTATTAATCAAACAAAATTAGAAGTTCGTCGGTCGAACTAGTTATTTTGGATTACAAAAGTTTAACCACCTTATCTTCAATGTATATGTAATTATTTTTTTATCTTACAAACAAATAGATTCTATAGAGTTGGGATAAAGAAAATTATTCGTATTTAAATGTTTATAAAACTGCTCGCCATTACCTAATGTTAGGTACTTAATTAAAACTAAATACCACTTGCCTACATGTCATGGACACTTTAGGAATTTCAAAGATTTTTTAACTTTCATTATTAAGTAATTAGTATCCATAACTATTAAAATATATCACTATTAAATGAATAAAAGTTTGTTGTGATGATAGGTATATTTTAAAATATTATAATTTTAGAATTCAGTTATCTCAGGAGGACAAACATTGAAAATACCAGACCGAAGTCAAGTCGCTGAAGGGTACCTTGGCCATAGCGCGCACGTCCATAGGCACGTAGTCGCGGAAGGCGACGCGGCGCCGCCGGCGCGACGTCATATCGCCCGCCCAGCGCGCCGCGCACTGAATCGAGGCCCGCCTGAAACCGCCCCACGCCCGCGCCGCCCTCCACGCGCCCGCCCTAACTACGCCGCTGCTACGCCACCGTATAGTTATGATAGCTACATATTTGGCTACGAATTATTTGACTTACACACTGAAAATATAATGAGGTTCTAAATAATCTCCTAATTTACACATTTTTCAAAAATATACGACCAATTGTTTATATTGCCACAAGAGCATAATATTTAATAATAGGTAAGCGTGGTATTTCCAGATTTTTAACACTAATCAATTAAGTTCGCTGCCAGTTCGGTATATGCCCATTGTATAAATGTTGCTTAGTTTGGGACATACAGTCGGTGTTTTGGTCTGCCAATATTTATATATTTTTTAACTTTTCTGGCCTCTGTGTAGGAAGCCTTTTAGATCCCTGTTTAACTTGAGAAATTTTACGACGCTCCCGCGGCAAATACGCGGTTCTTTTATTTTTTTTGTATGAGAAATACAAGAACGGTAAATTTTAGAAGCCATTTAACCGTTACGTGGCAAAAGTTAAATTTGTTTAAAAGGTACTTCATGATAATATGTTCGTGCTGAAAGGCAAGAATACATTGGATAATCAAGTGTATGATCATATGGCTGTTCAACTTTGTAGTGTTCCGCAAGGCCACTACGGAACCTGCCTACCTTACCCACAGTACTAATGACAACTGTTTATTCACGTGCGCTCGAGGGAGGACAAACATGAGTTTGCCTAACAACATCCCTTCGGACTCATTTCCTTGTCAGTGGTTGAATATCTTGTTATACATTCATGTACATGTACGGTGCCAATATCTTTGCGTTTTAATGATACTAAGTAAGGACTCTTTTGTCTGAAAACAATAGCAAACTCGGAGATTGCAAATCACTAATAATGTATATCATAAAGTGCCACAAATACGAACCGGTTTTACAATTTTTATTTCACGTTCATAGCTAAGCTCGCTTCGGCTTGATACTAATTATTTTTCGCTGATGTACCGACCGTAGTTATAAGAAAAAGACGTTCGTTAGCCAGCGACATCGCTCCCGTTATCTTTATGAAGTATCAGAATGGGGCTTGCCACGACCTACCGACGTCACAATTTTAATATTATGGCGGCCGAAACCTTCTTTATTTCAGATAAAATACTCATTAATTTTAACAAAACGCAGGCGTGGCATGTTTGAATACCTACACTATTTATATTAAATGGGTGGGTACTATAGTAAACGGAGGTTAATTAAAGTCATTATTATGATAGGAAAACTTTATTTAACCGGCGATACTTACTTTGCTCAAGCCTTTGTAGAGCAGGGTAGTATCTTATCGCTTGCGATGTGGACCACACGGTGTGAATCATGTCAATGTGAGATAAAATAATATTAACCTGGCCTACACAAGTGGATTATTATTATTATTACGCATGGCCGATGTCATCTATAGAGAAGATAGCACAGCACGATGAACTAAACTTCATTGATCGGAAAATTTCATGGCGAAGTTGCCCGATGCTCATTTGAAACAGTCCAAACCGCGTTTTGTCCCCCATGTCACCCGATAAATGCAAACAATGGTTTATAATTGAACAGGAATAAATAACTTAGGGTTAGGAGTCTCGTGTGTGTATATTATATAAATTAAAATTATGCTTCTTTTAAGTAATTTTTAGTTTTGTAACAATAAATAATATAAGACGGAGTAATTTAATTACTATAAAATCCATTATTTCATGAGTTTATGGCAAGACAACGAATTTATCAAAAGCAATGTAAATAATCAATGTTTTATAAAATATACCTATCAATTTTAGGCTATCATAAACCTAGATCTAAAAGAGTTCACATGAGTCCCCACTGTACTAACCAGTCCTACCCTATTTTTACGACTTTTCGGTAAAACTATTTTTTTTATAAAAGTATGTACTTTTTATCATAAATATATTGTTAAAAAACCGAAATGCATATCCTAAAGTTTGAATAATTGAATGTACAAAAAGTTATTATTGGGCTCGTCCGGGATTTGAACCCGGGACCTCTCGCACCCGAAGCGAGAATCATACCCCTAGACCAACGAGCCGATATTCATACGTGCAAAAACTCTCATCTAAACAAACTCTCCGTACTACTACGTAATCAATGACGTCATAATTAGTGTGAAAAATTAATCTTAGTTATATTTTCCTTGTAGTAAGCATGGACTGGCTTTTACGTTTCTCACATAGAAACTGTAAAACCGCTATCCGCTTAGTAGGTATTTATTTTATGGAAAAATATTGTTTTGGGAAGCATCACACAACGGCATAATAATTATCAAAATATTTCAAGAGAAAATACGTACTACGTGAATCTATACTATTCTAATAGAGACGAAAAGAATAACTGGCCGCTATTACCGATCACATATCGAGATGATAAACCGCCAATGCTCCCAACATACCGCTTCTAAGTTGAAAAATAATAAATTAAATTTTGCCAGATTTACCCATCGAGGACAATAAAAAGGAAATAACGGCCATAATCGATAGCTGTGATAAGGTCTACTCGCTAGCCCGTCATCGACTCATGCAAAAAACTGTGAAATATAGAGTGGTGGTGCCGAGGTGCCACTCCAGCTAATCAGCTACGAAATTAAGCTCAATTTGCAGTACGAGCAAATTTGAAAGAAAACGCTTTTGATATGTGAAGATTTAGATACATGGAAATGTGATAGTTGCACAGGTATGCGTGCGCATCTTAATCGTTGTTTCAAGGCGCCTATCACTAAAATAGAACAAGCTTGAAAGTAAAATGCTAATCTGAGCTAGAGCTGTTAGAAAGATTTAATTGTGTTAACTAAGGACAGTGTGTATGGTTACCGCAAGTGACACCCAGGACACCGCTATAAACAAGGCGTAGAGTAGTGAATGTGATCGACAATAGATTGGTACGTGTAGAAGGTAATTCTGGCAAAATCACCTCGTGCGGTGGCTCCAGGTCGTCGTCTTGCGGAGGCGCGTCGGCGGCCCGCCACGCGCGCCCGCCCCTGCCCCACACACAACACCACCGTCACTCAAGTAAGTTAACGAATGCTCGCCGATGTAGGTAAGCTATGCGGTACACCGCCTCGTGGGCCCGCTGGCTAGATCCACATAGGGAGGAAATTAAACTGACACAATTCTAAGTCACCAACCCCTCCGTGCTTAACAAATTGATTTTATTTTATACATGCCTATCTAAATTTCGATAATACAGAGCATATTTTTCTCAATTTAATTTTAATGTTCTCCATGCGAGTCGTGAGTTCATCAACATAATATGGTAACCAATCTGTTTGCTTTCACCATCAATATTTTCACCAACATTAATGACTGAATTACCTACGCGTTTAAGCTGAAATGTCAATTGCAGTCGTATTTTACTAGCAGTAAATTTAAAACAACCCTCACGGATGCAGGACAATAGCAGTAAACCGCCGGTGACGATAAATGTGAATGTTTATGCCGCCATAAAACAATCGATTCCGATACTGAATAAAAGTGGAAGTGTTTGGCGACTAGCCAATGAGATGCTCGGTTCACGCGACAAGGGCCTGGGAAAAACGGTGGGTTATTTTCGCTGTGAGATGTAAAAGAGCGGACGAAGGCGAACGCTCAACGAGGGCTCATCCTTTGCTTTCGCACTTTAATGGTGCTTTAGCGGTTAAGCGCCTTTATAAGAGGCACCGCCGACGCGAGGGATTTACGCCTTGCTCATTAGAGCGGTCTCTCTGCTCACCGCTCTAATGACACAGCTTCCGCTGAGTAGGTACGAGTTAATCTTTGTGGATTCGTTAAGCTAAGATGATAAAGGTCTGCTTTAATATCTGTAGCGTAGCGGCGGTGTGAAAGTGTTCAACATGTTGGTATCACCTGTAAGCATGGTCATGCGGCGGCAGGCCCAGGCCGGAGTCCTCGGAGGGCGAGCGGTGGTCGGCCAAGAGAGGAGCCTCCGCCGGAGCCTCCTATAACAATAACCCTGAACCTCACCCGACTGCCCCAATACCTTCAATCTAATATCACGCAAGAATATCTACCGCACCAATTTTGTTCTGACGGACTGTTAATAAATTCATGTAATTCCTAATTAACTACTAATAACATTCATTGAAACCACTTTTTATACTTATTCAATTGCAGGAAAGAAGGTCTGTTTAGAGTAGGTAAATAAATTTAATCCCACCATTTCATTATGAATTGAGAGGTAAATTCACATTTATAACTTATTAATTGTATTGTGTTACGTTTCAGGCCTTTGTTTACTAAAATTAATATGAAACTTAATACATATATGAACCATTTATAAACCAAGCTCGAACTACTATAGAAAGCAATCAAACTATGAGACATCGATGGATCATGCAATGACAAGGGCGTACACAGCGATCTCTAAATTCTATCGTAGCTGTAATTTATTATTTATAAGACAATAATTATGTTGTAGTTTATTATATATTTGAAAAGGTTTAAGACACGGCCTAGAAACAGACAGGGAGTTCCGTGTTCTGCGTTGTTTGTAATCATGAGGTTTCTTAGTGTCCGCGTAAGTATGGTTTTCACAAAGGTTCATCAATGTACAAAGGTAAATCAGTTCTTGCTCGAGACTGCACGCCATAAAAAGCCAGAAGTCTAAACAAACGCCAATAAAATCAATAATTACGTAAGTAAATCTGAAGCGATGCTAATATTTGGCGAATATTAGAGTTATTTCATAGGCTACGGACCGGAACTTCTCTGGACCCACACCCTCCTCGGGCCCCTCTTATATAACGTCCGCGGCAGACGGTCATCAACCCATATATTACATAGAACGCGGAACGTACGCCCTGACTGTTTAGATTTGAAATGAATCATTGATAGACTCTCGTTCTGTATACGCTCCCGTGTGAGGACGAAGGAACAATGCAGCGTGTGCACTTACCGGGTCGTGCAACTCATGCATCGTCGAGGATGGCAGCATGTGCCGCTCGGGCCCGCGCTACAGACAAACCGAAGCCTCCACTAATTACGTGTTCAAATGAGTTTGCTCTTCAGACGACCTAAATTGATTTAATAATCCCTGTTCTGTGGTGCAATGTCATTTTGCGTCTAGCTAAACTGGTGTAACATAACATTATCTCTAGGTATAGATACATGTGCAACATTCCCTGTTCCGAATAAAATAGTTTTAGTAAGCACAGAGAAAATTTGTGGTAAAGCTCTGTGGCTTCAATTACTAAATACGTAATAAGCTTTAGACAAATGTAAATTAATAACACTGTGTGTATTAATAAAGATATATGGTTCAATTTCGCTTAGTGTTTTATGCAGGGAGAAGCGAAGCAATGCGATATATTTTTCCCAGTAATTAGATAATTTTGAGGGCGGTTGTGCTCATAGTCAAGTAGAACAGAAGCTACATTGTTAAAATTCGCTCTCCTGTAATATTATTCGAGGAAAGCATCGGCGAATTGAGTCAGTAAATCAGGGCAATCTGGCGAGAGGGAATTAATCCTAATTAATACTTACAGGGAGAGAGCATCATTCTAAAATGGAACGCTCTTGTAATGAACTAGAGAGTTTTTTTGTCTTGAAATGAATAAATTAAATGTAAAGTGGTAGTAACTACAGTCGCTGTTCATTATTAGTAAAATTAAGGGTATAGGTTGTTAAGAAGATATACCGTTAAACCTGTAAAACTGTAAGGGCATAAGTAAGTACTTATAAAAAAATATTGTACGAAGAAAGGAAAATATACCTTAAGGTGATGGTCGACGGGCTCCTCCCCGCGCCTGTACACCAGCTCGTCGAACCTCGCCCTGTCCTCCGGCAACATGAATTCCCTAATTTCAGTTAGGAGGGTGTACTGCAACAAAATTGGCACAATTATCTGGTTGGTCTTGTGGTAGTCTGCGCGACCTTCTTAAAAAGAGATCCTGCTGTATTCGTTTTTCAGGTCGCCATATAAAAAATAAATAAAATAAATATCGCCAAACTGACACACCAATTATATGGTCCCAAACAAAGCAACGCTTGTACTGTGTGTACCGTAGAAAGGACTGGGGGCGATCCCAGTGACACCCGGACGAAGGCAAATTACGAAAAGGCCATTTCCGAAATCTGTCCCGGCGGGAATAGAACCCGCAACCACCATGTGCATTGCGCCGAGCGGCCTACGCTCGAACCACTGCGCCAAGCGGTCATCGTATTCAATGTTATATGAATTAAACTCTTTGAATTTTAACTCGGCTACACGTCCGCCTCTTTGGCGTCTTTGATTTTTAAACATTTTATAAGGGTAGACTTGGGGCAGACTTTCTAACTTCCTTGGGGAAAACAAATAGAAAATAATATTAGTTGAAAATGGCATGGATATGTTAAAGAACGCAGATCAATAATAATTATTTATGACATAAAAAGTTTACACATTATTATGTCTACCTAGTAGACACGCTGAACCCCGCACCATTAATATTTTGCAAATGATTGATGACGATGTACCGATATTTCGCTTTTATGTTTAACAACAGGGTAAAAACGATTTTAATCCAATAAAAAGGAATTGCGACGCGTGCCGTAAAAAGGGTGGAGATAAATTCGTGTGTAATGTCGTTTTGTGGAATAAAATTGCGATGTAGGAATACTGAATATATGAACTGTTTTGACCCAGTACCAAGCGTGGTATTTTCTCTTATACGGCGGTGCAGTGATCCGTATCTGTGATTACCTTCTGCGGCGTGTCGAGCAAGTCCCTGAGCACGGTGAGGAAGGCGTCGGGCGTGAGGCGGCGCGCCGCGTACTCCTCCATGTAGTACGCGATGGCGGGCAGGTCGCTCTGCGGCAGCAGCGAGCGCGCCTTCTGCTCCACCGCCACCGCCGCCGCGCCGCGCCGCTTGCCCCACCCGCTTATTCTACGACAATGGAGAATATCGATGGATCGAAAAATCGGTTCAAACTTTGCGACTATGAGATTTTAATGACTAGAAATTTGATTATGTACTCAACTACGGCAATGCTAGGGTAATGTTTTTTATTAAATTATTTGGATTGAGGGTTGTGGAAGAAGACATCGCAACAGCTACAATTTTTGCCAAATAAATAAGCTGTGATCGAGGTATAGCGTGTATACGTTACAGGGTAACTAAAGTTGTATACTTCACTAACGGGTGTACAATTGGACAGGATGAAAATTCTAATACTAATGAGCATGTTTGGTACCTGGGTGCGGCGTCTCGTTCTCCGTAGGCGGTGCACGCGTGCGGCACCTTGCCCACGTCCCGCACGAGCAGCGACATGCGCTTGTGGTACTTGAGCTGCGCCACCGCCTCGTCGTGCGTCACGTTCACGAACGACTGCGCGTTCACCTCCAGAATCTGATCACCGACCTGGTGAACAACATTTCCACTTAGGGCCGTATTAAATAAATCTATCTTAAGTCCGAGAGCGATCTTGAATACGCTTTTGTCTTGTCATTTTGTACTGGCATTACGTTAGAATGACATCTCAGACTTGAGATTAAGTAAGGAATGTTTTCACTAACTCTTCGGTCATTACAGTTGCGATGTTACGTAGATTCCTAATTAATTCTAAAAGGGATATTTTGAGAATATGTTTGTGAAGGCAAAAATAAAAATATGAATATATTTATTAACCAAAATCACAAACAAACATTCTTTTGAGATAAACGATAAGATCAAAACACTGAAAATTCATAAACATTATTTAACTAAACATTTTAGAAAAAAATATCTGATAAATAACAAGCAAAAATGTCCTTTTCACGTTCGATATAAGATAGATTATGGGACAACGAATATTTTACTGACAGTGGCTGGTTTAAAATACTTCGCACATTGTTTGCGGCAAAACTTTTAAATGTAAGTTATGAGATTCGGACGTGGCGTGCAGAAGGCACTGGGCGGGGTAAGTCTGAAGCTCAAACACTATAAATTTCAACCACACCTCGCCGTGGTGCTTGCCAAAAGAGAATTTAATTTATTGCAGCACTTTAAGAACATACTAAGCATTAGATTTTCTTTTTACTTACCTGTTTTTATTTACCTCTAAAGAAACCTGCTGGAAAGTTTAATTGAAAACACATACATCATTTGCATCTTTATGAGGCAGCCCTAACTTTAAAAGTTTGAGGCAATTCCGTTTCGTGAGCGTCTCTTCCCTGGCGCCTCCCACAAGTTTCTCGAGACTTGGTAATCGCGTTAGTTCAGAACGAATTGCACCAAACTACGCGAAAGAAATTGTTTTAGATTCACATTCGTCTGCACTATTTCTGATGCATAAAATAAAACTAATTTTCAGATACCTAAATAATATTTTTATCCCGTTGTTGCTAAAAACCAATTTTCTCCCAACTTCAAAATGAAAATATAATTACCATAAGTCCGGCTCGGTCTGCGACGGAGTCTTTGTCGACTCCCGTAATATAGATGCCGAGGTTGTACTCCAGCCCGCCTCTGATCATTAGCCCTAACGACTGACCCGGCTCTATACAAAGGTCTACCTGCACAAAAAATACAAGCGGTTAATTCATTATAGATATTTCCTTATCATTTTTACGACGCAATCAAACAAATTTTATTACGTACCAATAGCTGATTGTTAGCTAAGTGTAACCATAATATAATAGAACGAAAAGTGGCCGGTATAAAGGCCCTGAACATGCAACGTGATTGCTCGTAGAAGGCAATAAACAAGTTATTCGTATTACGAGCTCAAGAATGGCTCCATTCACTAATACGTGTTTCATTAAGGGTATGGGAACTGATGCGCGCAGGGCGGTCCAGCGTCATTACAGCTGATAACGACGCGGCTCACTCGCCAGCTCGCTGCGATTAGCATACCGTAGGCCATGACCTCCACTCTACCCCATCCTCTATACATTTGCATCGAGTACTTACGACCACGGAATTGGTCATAAAAACAATTATGATGTCATAAATTAATTTGGGCATTTAGATGAAAGTTCCTCATTCGTGATGATTGTCCTCGGAATATGGTTGCACATACCTACGTAGCTACGTTTAGATAATTATAGCAAACGTTGGAAGACTTTATTTTGAAACCATAATTTTAGGGAGATATTTGTTACAAATTCTACAGATGGAATGGCTTTGTGCTCGCAATATATTTAATTAGGCAGTAACGTAGCTGTTGTAACAATGTCGGAATTGATTTCATTAATCCCACATGCTGTCAAAAATTCATATTGTCTATTGAAATTTATTGAAACAGAGAAGAGGTAACTCCATAAAATTAAATTATTGAAACAAATTGATTTCACCAGTTACGTGGCGTCACAGTAGGTCCTTAGGCGTATTTCTTCAAGTCACTAGTGTAAAACTCTCACCCTTCGCACAGAGCGGTCCTTGCTGGCGGAGCGCGGAGGCCGCAGCGGCGGCGGGGACGCCGGGCGCCCGTACCGGTCCATCCAGGAGCAAGAGGCGCGGCCCACCAGCGCGCCCGCCGTCCGCACCGTCATCGTCAGCTGACGGCACGACTTCAGCATCTAACAATAAAAACAAGTTTACCGTAAAATATTATAGTGACTATTTTATTACTCAGGACATGTTTCGAAGTCCTCAAATAAAGTTTATTCTTCAAATTAGTTTGACGTCTTGACGTTTATATGGAAAGCCTTCAATCTTAAACTTTATAAAATACTTACGATAATATTTGGAGAATAAATTTTATCTGAGGATTGTGAAACAAACCTTTACCTACATTACATACCTACTATTACAAGCGATTCAGATGTGCACATTTTTAATTATTTTACAGATTATAAGATAGAAAAGGCTCGGATTGAAGCTCTCTAATGGCAGTCAGACAGTCTGTTATCTAAAGTCTAAACGCGTAAACGAGTAAAGCCAAACATCAGGCTTGTAGTACACCGAAGAAGTATAAATTATGGACTGAAATGAGCAGACTACATTAATATTATCAATAAAAGCTCCCGCCAATTTGCCCGAGCCTAATATCACGCTGGCTGGTGAGTAGTGGGCCAAGGGGAGAGACGACGGGACGCGCCCTGGCGACATTCGGCCAGTCGGCGCGGCGGGCGGCGACGGCCGAGCCCGGGGAATCCTTACCAATACACACACACATAGGTTAAAGGTATATTATTTCTCTTTGTTTTTTTATTTATATAAAACCAAGAGAGAAAACAGCATTTTAAATATCTAGATACCTTCGAGAAAATGTATGTTACTATTATCTTTAATCCGTATATACCTAGAACTAAATTCAGAATCGATTGTTATGAATCACAACTTGTTTTTATCTGCAATCGCGTCTTACTATGTCTAAACGTTAACATTGTACACTTATATTCTTTGCATAATAAAAGGGTCGTGTTTTACAATAGTGAATGACAGGAAGCGACATCGCGTAAATCAAGCGATATCTCCGAGAACGGACGGAAGAGTCGCGCCGTGCGCAAAAACAGTGCCGCTTACCTGACCCACCAGCCCCACCGCTTTTGACATTTAAAGAGAGTTATTCCTAAGGTTATAGCTATATATTTAGATGTTTTGTCACATCTAGATATAAATAGTACATGGGTACTTACTAAATAAGTACGTAACTGCTAAAAAAATTGCCCGAAATGAACCGTCGTATCAAATGATACTAGGCATCTGATACCAACTTTAGTTACTGAGAAAACAGACATTAAGAAAACTTTCCCAAAAGAAATGAAGCCTGTTGTAGACTAGTAACTTTTGTCTTTGTTCTTATAGAAATGAAGGCACACACTGAAACACAGGGACGCGTGCTTAACTTTATATTTCCAAAGCCAATATTGTTTTACTAATATTCTACATGTAGATACCTGAAGTGAATTACTATAATTATATATGTGTAATCAATTTACATCTATATTGTACGCGTATAATAACCGTAGTTTATTGTGGGCATTTACACGTTCGAATGCAGGAGCGCCAGTTATCGTTAACCTTTGAACGGAACGAAAATATCAAACGGAAAAGCGCCGTCCGATTCTTGTTACCTTTCCTTTAACGCTGTTCTTTCTAGTATAATAACAAGAAGGGATTTCAATTTAAATTAAATATTTTTAATGGGCTATGTGGATGAAGACATTACTAGAACAAATACCTACTACCTATTTACCTACCAAATGAAAATACATTTATGCTGTTGAGACATCGGCATATTCTTTACGTTATCTATTAAAAAAAACATGTTATCAAAATTTAAACCACAAATATTTACTTACTGTTACACCTTAGATGACACTTTACCTACAATAGAACCCAACATACTATATTTAGAACGTATATACCTTGTCATATTATTAAAAATAATATTTCAGGCACTGAGTGGGAGTGTATCCGGTACCTGGTATAATTATTATTACAATCGGATATGATAGTGGACGGCATATTTGCAACAGGTAGGGTATAGCACCGGCTATACAAACATTTGGCAGAAAATAACAAACGATTTGAAACAAGTTCTAACACCAAACGGCGCGGTAGGTGACGGCTGTTTGGCGCACTACGGCTTGTGTCATTTGGCCCATGGTCAGAAAAGCCTGCCAGCGGCAACAGGTCTGCTACTTCGTCATTCATTCTACCTAATTACCAGCTAACTTAAGAAAACATTTGCTAATAGTTTTAACCAGATTATATATAGGTAGGTAATATTAGCAAGATAATGTTTATTTGGGTTGACAATTTGTTTTATATTCTTAATAAAATAATCTGATATATCCTATGGAATCTGTACTTAGCGATGGAAACCAATAGACAAAGTCTAATCTGAAATTATTATTATATTTTAGATTGATTCAAGCGCGCCTTGATGCGAGCATCAAGCAAGCTAGGAACACGATCAAGCAGGCTTGACTCAAGCCATAATCTTCGTGCTTGGTGTAAGTCAACCCGGCTTACCGTGCCCGAGGCCGTTCGATTCGATTGACAAAAAGAGTTCAAGGCATCTTTAATGACCTGATTATGGTAATGATGATTACAAGATAACGACGACGCGGGAGTCCCCAAGTGCAAATCCCAGCGCGGGCCAGGCGCCAAGATTGAAGATTATTGAGACGAATTTATGGGACGAGAATATAGGACGGTTAAGGCTACGACCGAAAAAGCAGGTTCGCTGCCTCGCTGGGTAATTTATGAGCACATTACGCTTAGCTCAGTAGCTATGGTTAGTTACTCAGCTGAACGAACCTAATTTACTCAATAAATAATATGCTAGAATGCTGAACCGAGCACATAAATTAGAAACAATACATTATACTCTTTAAAAAAATGAATAAGTTGATAGAATAGAGTCAAATCCGATATAGGTAGATTTTTTTTGTCAACAAAACTTGTTTTGTTTTTAGGTTTTCCTTAAATAAATACATGTTTTGTAGGTACCTACCTACATTCCAGAAAGCGCTGAGGATGTCAAATTTTAATAAATTACTCGGAAATGGTGATTATAATTACTAACTTAAGATTATCTATAATTCATAATTAAGGTAAAAAACAATCAAATCCTTAACTTGGTTTGTAAATAAACATCCTACCTATATCGAATTCGAAGTTTATTTTTTACGAAATTTATTAATAAATGTGTTATCATTATTTACCTTAAGAGCATCTTCGTGGGAGATCCCGGAAAAAGGAGTCCCGTTGACTTGTAATATAGAGTCGCCAGGGCGCAGCCCCGCGCGCTCCGCCACCGAACCTTCTTCTACCCTGGATATATACACTCCAACCCCTGGGCAAATAAGGACTTCAAAACAAAATAATTAAAACAGCCAAAATTATATAGGTACACACCGCAAACAGTTTTCAGAATTTATTCAAAAATAATATATGAAATTCGAACTTTACGGACTATAGTGGCGCCATTTTGTTTGCTCAATGTTTTTTTCTGTCCGTCAGCACTCAGAACTAGCCCTACTACTACTGTTACCTATCCCTCCTTAGTAATAGTAAGTAATACTTTTTAATTGCACTAGTCCCGCCACACACTTCCATCACTGTAACTCCTAGGTATATGCCAGGATCGACAATGGTGCCCAATGATTACACCGTTGTTTTAATCTCGACGAGTCGCCCATAGTACATAAGTACTTTACAAAGTTATAAGTTTACCTACTTATAAAAATTGAATTAACTTAGAAAGGAGACTTATTACAATTATTCAAATTAACAATACATTAAAAATAATAATGGCCAAGAATGCTGAAAGAATATTATGCCATTTATCCTTTTAAAAATAATTGGGTATTTTAGTTTTAATAGCACAAATGGCCGTCATATTTTTTACATATTGAAGCCAGCATTATATAAGGTTAGATATGCAATAAAATACTAAGTACCTAAGCAAAGAGTTTACCCGAGAGACTCATTTCTCTTCCGAAACTTTTGTATGAAAACTCTTGGCTTCGTATTTTTAACCCCCGACGAAAAAAGAGGGGTGTTATAAGTTCAACATGTGTATCTGTGTATCTGTGTGTCTGTGTATCTGTGTATCTGTGTATCTGTGTATCTGTGTATCTGTGTGTCTGTCTGTGGCAACGTAGCGCCCAAGCTGATGAACCGATTTCAATTGTGTTTCTTTTGTTAGATAGGTATTCTGATCGAGAGTGTTCTTAGCTATGTTTCATGAAAATCGGTTCAGCCGTTTGAAGATCATCAGCTCTTTTGTAGGTTAAAAAGCCACATTCACGGCCAAAACCAACTTCCACGGCTCGAATCCAATCGAAATTTGAGATTATTGGATTTAGATTTATTATATTTTTAAATGATCATAATAGTCTGAACTGGCTTTTTACAATATTATAAATATGAAAAGTTTCCCTGATTCTGGAAAAAAAAAATATTTTATCAATTTTTATATGAGATTTGTGTATGAACTAAAGACGTTCCATAAGTCACGTGTCAAATGAGGGATACGCGCATGCGTTAAACTTTGTTTGTTTTGTTAATGGTCATGGAATATTACGTTATAATAATTCTAGAGGGCGCTGCTCCATCATTGAGAAAAAATATAAGAAAACAAATCTAATTTAAAATAATTTTAGCGTCATTGAAAATTCTTCCCCTGGGCTGCTCCCATCCACCTCAACCAGAGTTATTACATGAAATTGAATCATACTTGATAATATTTTACAAGGAATTAAACCTCCGTGGCATCAATATTTAGATTCGTTGTCTATTCTAATGTCAATTATTATAATGTCATAACAAAATAATGACTCATACTTTTACGCAGATTTTCTGTTGATTATTGTATACATTTGATGAAAAAGTCGTTGCATCGGGGGTTTTTAAATTTTCAATTTAGAGTTATCCTGTTGAACTTGTAATAAGGAGGCGTAGTATATCATAAGAGTAGTTACGCTGCTTACCACCGCGCCTCCGCTAAGCAGGAGGATTATAGTTGTCACAAGCGCCGCGCGCCGGTCTTGCTCGGTTAATAATAAAAGTTGTGTATGTATCTACGTTCTTTTATTTTATACTGTATTTTGTATACATAGCTTTTGATGAGCCGTTTAACTAAACGCTATCATTGCAATGCTAGTTAAAATCATTAACAAAAAGCACTAAGGCAATTGACTAGAAAAAGTATGTTTAAAATATTTCTACACGTTATATAAATCAATAATTTCAGATTTAATTACTTGAATTGTATTAGTTAGTAGTTTAAGAACAAACTTGACTTCTTCTAAAATAATAGGCACCTACGTCAATAGTTGGGTATGATCACCAAATATCTGGCGCCATAATCAAGAAAAAAATAATCCACTCAAACATAACGTATAGATTAATAAATCACATCACATCACATCATCAGCCTATGCTTGTCCACTGCTGGACATAGGCCTCCTCTAATGAGCGCCATAGCGCCCTGTCTTCAGCTTGCCGCATCCAGCATCTGCCTGCAGTCTTTCGCAGGTCGTCATCCCACCTGGTCGGAGGGCGTCCTACACTACGCTTGCCGAGTGAGACCTCGATTAATAAATACCTACCCCAAAAACCTATTAATACAACTCATATAAGAATAGCACAATGTCCTAGATAACAATAGATAGAATATCAATCATTCAATACAAAAGGATTATCGACGAAGATAGTAATAATACAAAAAGATGGCTGAAATGGATCACAAATAGGTTCGGTCGTTCATTGTTTATTTGGCTTTTTGTTTAGGCTCTGTCTGAACTGGGGGCTATTTAAGTGCGCGTCCCACATGGCCTCGTATCTAGTCCACAGAGTACTTTGTATATCTAGTTCGTTGGCGCGTGCTGTGTTATGAGACTGGAACTTGCAATAATTCACGCGTCTTCGTGAAATGAACAAAATATTCTCGATAAGACATCCTCAACCGCTGGGCACCTACAAGCCGAGACTAACCTTAAAATGGTTTCCTAATTTTTCTCTCTGAACATATGAGTTTGAATGAGCTTGTGAGACGATGAACAAATGTTTTAAGTTTAGAATAGGTTCAATGTGTAATTTTTAATTGTTGTCCGCCATTTTCTTTCGCGGTTTTTGGCATAGAGTAGTTTAGAGTATCTCTTATGGGACTTGTCCCGTCCCACACACTCCCACCACTGTTACTCCTATGAACCAGGATCGACAATGGTGACCAATAATGAAGTCGAGGTTTGACCCTCGACGAGTCACAGGGAAAAGTCAAATTGTCGTGGAACCCGCACGAATTTAATCGAAAAAATTCATAGGAGTTGGAAGAAAATATTTCCACTTCCCTCCGGTGCAAAGCGGGAGACAAAAATAGCTTGTATGGGCTGATTGCCATAGAAGCAAGACTGTTATAGCTGATTGAAGACCAGTTGTAGTTTAGAGTAGTAGAGTAGTGTAGTAATTGGCTTACTTTCTATTAAATGGCTTTTACTTTTGTTGTTTATAAGAACACTGGTGGTGATAAAGCAACGCTCTCAAATATAAAACTTTAAAAAAATATAGGAAAACACAGAAAAACACAATAATTCAAGTAATTTTGCCATCTAGGTATGTGCCTACGTAAGCTATCGTAAGCTAGTTACTTGAATGGTACAAACCTGCTTCCTTCCCGCCCTTAACGCAGATGCCGAAGCCGTGCGAGTCGGCGGGGTCGCGGCTCATGGTGACGGTGCGCGTGGCGGGCTCCGCCGGCGGCGGCGGCGCGCCGCCCGACGAGTACGGCCGCTCCCGCTCCCGCTCCCGCTCCCGCTCCCGGTCCGCACCGCGGTATATTGCCTAGTAGGTAACAGAACTATGGCAACAAATACTTCTCCTTATAAAAAGTCTTATTTTAATAATGCACTATATTTTGTTTGGCACCTTAGGAAATGATAAAAATAATGTAGTTCTCACAAAAAAAAAAATATTTTGATTAAATCACTCGCTATCGATCAGCTTGATTAACCAAAAGAAAATATTTATTTATACTATCAGCCAAACCTTAAGTAATACCTAGCTCTTCGTACATTCACATAATACTTTGTATAGAACGTTCCCACACGTGTGCGTTGATTTCAAATGCATTAATTTCCATGACTCTTCTTCTACTCGTGTCATATTATACTTACCTAACTTAAGGCACCTAAAGAGATAGAGGTGCTTATTTACTTTAAAAAAATCATGCAGCAGAATAAATCAATGTTGCTTTTGTATTAACACCTCTAGAGTATGGTGCCTCTTTTATTTTATTCAAATAAACATTGCGTTGGAGCAATTTGTTTGGGTAGGCGTGGAGTAGGTTTAAGATCTTTACTATTGAGGTCGAAACGGTTCATGAGTGCATTATGCAAAGAACGGAGTGTAAAATCGTTCCTTTGAGTCTGGACTCTGGGCATAAAATCGACCTGCGACCTCGCGTTGACCGCGCGTTCGTTTATGTACCGCACTGTATCGGGTTACAGTTCTCGCATTTATTATTTTTTCACCGAGTGACGTGTTTCCTATACATTACGACGTGACCTAGAGGGTTTCAGTGTCGTTTTCCGTGATAACATTCAAAATACATGCGGCTGCGTGTGTAAAAGCAATAAAATGTCTAATCCTTTAGAAGCCTTTACACTTCAATAAGATGGAATGCAATATAGGAGTAGATAAATACGAAAGCTAGCGTGTTTTGGGTGTCTTTTGTTAAAGAATTGTTCCCGATATTGCCCTCGAATAAGCAATAAAATACGAAATGGTAAATCCCTCGTTTGGGTAAACATCGTATCTCGGCGAACTTTTTACATCTCAAAGAACTTGTAGAGGCGAGTTGCCCACAACTCTCGGAATTGCGCCGCCGCGCCGTCTTCAACTGCGGGTCTTTTGATATTTCTTTTACTTGGCCTATAGTGGTTCAAACGTAGGCCACTCTTCACCGGGTGGTTGTGGGTTCGTTTATCGTCGAGGCAATTTGCGATAATGCAATTTTCGTAATTTACCCTGGTCTAGGTATCACTGTGGACGATTCCATTCCATTGTCCGGTACCCATTGGTACAAGCGTGATTCAGTTTGGGACCATACAGTTGGTGTATAATTCTAGCGATGTTTGTTTACATGACTAATTAGGTACACTGATTTAAAGAAAATTCAAATTCAAAGCGTTTATTTTGTTTAGGCCTACGGGGGCACTTACAAATTGTCAATTTTACATTTTTTTTTCTTATATCTACAACCGGATCAGAACGCGACCTCGACTGAGAAGATCCGGCAAGAATGAAACAACGGCAAAGAAACTACGACCATGTTGATAATAACGTAATTATTCGATCACTGTTTAATTATGTAATCCCAGTTAACTAAACTGACAGACCAGCCAACATCGCAGCAAGAAATGATCGTCTTTGATTGTCTACTCACTTCCTTAGAGCTTTGCTAATAGCCGCTATACCTATATACTTTAATTAATTAAGTAACTTTCAGCTTCGTCTCGAGTTTGCGGACGTTCCATCAAGATAGTTTTATCATAGATACTTTAATGAAAATAGCGACAATAAAACTAAGGTAAGTACTTCCAATGTAATAAAATGATAAAAGTTACCTCATGATTCCCAACGGTATCCAATTTGAAACTTTTAAAGACACGACGTCACTGAATCGCACTACACTATGAAACATTACGCACAATTTAGTTTTATTATTTTTACGTTGTCATTCTCTTACATTAAATAGGTACCTACTATTCAGTTTTAATAAGCCTTCAAGCACAAACCAAGTTTATTTGTATTATATATATGTACTCGTTACAGTGTCCCAGAACTCAGTTGAATAAACACTTTCATTCAATTTCATTTCTGCCGACCAACCAAATCATTTACGAGCAATTTACAGAGTCGTCGCGCGTCGGTCGCTCTGAAGCCCTCAAATTGAAATATTTGTCGTGCCAACGATGAAAAAACAGTGTAATTGGGTCAGACTGCACGACACCACCCGGTTATGTTTAGATAAGGTTGTGAAACGATTGCAAAAAACACTTTAATTGTAACAGACAAACGTCATGTACAATGTAGACAGCGCAGTCAGCCGCCGCGGACTGAATGTGACGATGCCGCCCCGACCGCTGTTGACCATGACATGGTGAGCGTTGTGTGGACACTCCTATATTACCCACGCAATCATAATTTTTCACTGAAACCTCACGATAAATTATTTTCATTGACGTTGAATATTTTGTTCAAACGCAACATGGTAATGTTTTCAATGTGTTGTAGCTATAATTAATAGACTGTTACCCATATACACAAATGGTTCAGCTTTTTAATAAATTGGTTGTGTGATCATGTCCATATTTGTCAGAACCTAAACGGTCGCCGCTGTGGTCATGAATAAAGTAGTGTTATCGACTGGCGAGTGCGGCCTCACCCTAGAATAATTTACACACAAGACACCCCCGAACACCCCGCGGTGCGCGCTGTTCGTCTCATATTTAGCTATTTTTGGAATACCAATTCACTGGGTGTCATCCTTGACGCCATTCGTAATGATTAACTGAATGTTTTAGTGCATTTAAGTAATGCAATTTCAACACCTGCAAGTTCAAGTATTTTTGTTACGTCATAACGTCATACTTATAATATATTAGTAATAATATGTAGTTTAAAGGTACGAAATTAAATAGCGGCTGCAATTCTAAGACTTCTAAGACCATGGTACTCTTATTTTTATGAAGTTGCGGATAGAAGAATATCTTCGGCAGTCAAGTTTTTGGAAGTGATCGAGTATGTACTCACATGATGCGTAGTGCTACTAGGGCTGCTAGCAGGTGAATGTCGCCTGGCGGGCAGGGGCGCGGGCAGGGGCGCGGGCGGGTGCGAGGGCGGCAGCGCCTTGCCTAGCGCCGCGGAGCCGCCCTGCCCGAAGAGGCGCAGCACCTGCTCCGGAGATATCGGCCGTTTCTTGCCGTTCGCCGCGCTCAGGTGGTTCGTGCTGTTTCTCAAACTCGTTGCGCCTGCTGCAGGAGGTATGAGATGAGAATATTGATGCGTCTCTACCTAGTTCAAAGCTTGGCTCTGAAATTAGCAGAAGCTTACGTCTATTGTATTATTAAAAGTTTGGTAGTCTTATATCAAATCTTAAAAATCACTGATTATAAATTAATAATTCACTTAGGTACTAAATATGACCGCAGAATCTGTTGCGTTCATCTCAATACTTTGTGATGAGACTTTTTTAAAAATAATCTCTTAAAGTACTTTCAGTAAAACTACTAAATAATTTCGTACTAAGGTGAACCGATAACCTCACATTCGACGCAGAAATCACGACGAAGAACCAGTGACGCCTTGGGCTCTTGGATGGATAGAAGGGCTACAAAAACATAGTTTACCTGCGCTATTCGCTATATTGCTTGATCCTAGATAGGGCGCCCTGGACAGCTTGCCCGCGTAATGATGCGAGTATGAAGTGTGGTGGCCGTGGGAGGAAGCTGGCCTTTCCACGATGGTGTACGAAGTGCCCGGCGGCGAGTAGTAGACGCCGCCGCGCGCGCGCGCCCGCGCGTCCTCCGCCTCGTAACTAGTGTGTCGGTTGTCCTGCAACCACTGGTTACATCAAAGATTACCTCTACACATCATCACCCTCGACGCGACGCAATGAGGGCTGTAACTGTTTCGGTTGGAAGCAGTTCCATTCGCAAACAATTTAAGCTCCCTAGAACGTGTAATCTACGCTCACGTATTCCCATTTCAATTTCGATGGATTCTGTCTATTAAAGGTTACTTATGTATGTGAAATTATTAAGATAAAATAATACAGATGTTAAGTCTCTACTAATTAGTATAAACAGCTGGTAGTAGGAAAGTAATCAGTAGTGAATCGTACCTGGTGCGATCTGGAATGCCTGGCGAGGTGGTGCGCGGGCGGGTGCTGCGGAGTGGCGGAGCGCGTCCAGCCGTAGCCCTGGTTGTAGGGCGGCGGCCAGCGCGCGCCGAACTCCGCCAGCTCCGAGCCCTCCCCCGCCTCCCCCGACCTCATGCCGGGGGTCACGATGCACTCTGGATAATACAAAAAAAAAATTAGTGGATTTATATTTCTACTCGGATGATTTCATGAGGCGTATCCAAGTTACGTAAATAATAATAAAGGTCCTTTGGCTATTTTTTCTCAGTTCAACAATATTTCAGTAGGCACCTACTTACCTACTACATATTATTTTTACGAAAAACTGTGCTAACCCAAAACAATAGTACATTGTTACACGAGTGGTGAAAGTGACTTATTTAGTCCCGAAACGGGGTTTGGCGCTCGAGCGTAGCGAGGGCGCTAATAGTTCGAGGGACAAAATAAGTCTTTCACCCGAGGTAAACACTGTGCTTTTCATTACGAATACAAGGAAAGTAAAAATAAAAACAGGAATTGGCTAAAGAAATTATACAAGGAGGTATGAACAATACTCTACAACTCGAAAAAAAAAGATCGGATTGCCGCCTATTTTGTTTTTTTTTTCGTTGGCCGGCTTTAACTTCATTATTTAGCCATTATTTTTCATTTTCGTCTTTAAATATTTTGCCCAAATCTATGATATTTTAAAGAAATTGTTGAAACTAAATTATAATTAAGTCATTTAAAAATATTTATTCTTTAATTAATACTTAACTTTATGTTATTTCAATTTTACAATGTGCTGTAATTGAGTGTCTGTAGAAAAAGTTTTAACATGGTTCCATAGAAATATGAAAATGGAACTAGTTTTTTTTTTATAATATGACAGCTGTCAGTTGAAAGCGATTCTCCCGGGCCGGAAAAGTATTACTTTCAACCCGCTCCTCAGGCAACTTCAGACCTACTTTCAGAGTATGAGTAATGAAAAAGTGTATTTCCACGCACTTCTAGGATAGCTACTGATATTTTGTGCCAAAAGAAGAAAACGTATTGCGTATGTAGAATAAAAAAAAACCGATTCTCATGTTAAAATGTGTTTTAAATAAATAAATTGGTGAATAAGTTTGCGTGGTTAGACTTAAATCATCTTAAACATTACGCTTCTTGGCGATAGAAAATTACCGTCGTAGCGTGTCAGACTAAAATGAGAAGGGAAAACATAATTTAAAACGGCCACAAGTTCCTTGGAAGGCGTAAAAAGTGTGAGGCAGCGCATAACTTGTGTTTAACGGCGCCTCCTCCGTACTAGGCAATTTAGCGTGGGAAGTTGTAAGCCCAACACCTGGGTGCGGCCCAATATATGGGAACGTCGACTCCAGCTTCGATCGCGAACCACAACACACATTTATTATGATATTCATTGTTTTAAAATAGATATTTACGCGCGGTTGGCACTTGTTCTGCTTATCATAGAGTTTAATGATCAGTCGTGTTGCCAACAAATGCTATAAACAAATACCCACATGAAAACTTTATCTCGTAATGCGTTTAATGTCCATACAGACAATAATATTATTAATAGCTGTATAGTTCTCAGTTAGCACTGCTATGCTATCTATAGCATACATTTATTTTACGAAGTTTTAAAGCAGATAATAAACAAACTAATCCGTATTCCTTTGCTAAGCTGTGATAAAGTAGTTAATAAGGGCCTAACTACGAATTAAGCTTCCGGGCCACAGCCACAGCGACCTCCGGCGGTGGCCCGCGACTTCCGGTCACCGCGGCCCTTTCCGACCACGCTTGTTTATGGAGGACGGTCTGAATACTTCACGAAGTCTTTAACGTAGGCCTACGCCCACAAAAACTACTTATTGTGCGGAAAACGGCTCACACGTGTGAGGGGAAGCAGCGGTGGAAGTCCCATTGAACCACCCCAAATACAGACTCTCTAATAAGGTCTTATTATTAATAATACATGCATGCCATCTCGCACCTCTAGAGTTTTAGTCCGTAAAAGTACAATCAGATGAAAATTTAATGAAATAAAGACTAGAAAATTTTATTTTATTAAATGTTTATGCAAGAGCTGCTATAACCATGAAGTTGATAGTCATATATATAGATGGAATTCCCTATTTTATTTTCAAATGTACATTTCCTCATATTTCATTCAATAATATGCTGAATATACCTATGCTCAACACGTGATCGCGGTGACGTCAACGTGAGCCGGGGAACGCGACTTCCATTGGTCGGTTTAGCAGCCAATACTTACCAGCCTCCCACCTAGATCACGTCTACTTGATGAGGCGGAGCTCTATCCTATCTAGGAGTTGCATAACGACTGCACTGCGGTCAAATTGTTACTGGCTAATTTAATAAAGTATATGTGCTTAGGTACGTACAACCGTGTGTACCGATCCAAACCTTGCCTTGGAACGATATCAGCTATTTTAAATAGCGCTCTGTATACTTTTTAGATATTAATTTTGTTGTTGGTATCTTGTTTTGCAATAGAAATCAAATACCTCAGTACCTAAATAAAAAGTATAAGCGATATACGAAAACGGCATACTGAATAAATGAACCGATTATATGGATGAAGGTAGAATAAGCATCTTAAATCAATGCAACAGTTGACAATATTAAAAATCGCTTTGAAGTAAGTAGGTATTATTGAAAGAAATTGTTCAAATGGATCCAATTTGTTTGTGATAATTTATCTCGCAGAGCTCAAAGGACGGACTGATGGGCGGCTGGCGCGCCGCCAGGACCTGGGCCCGGCGGCGCCCGACCGAATCGCATCCTACAACTTTATATCACTTTTACGTTGTGCCACTTCATGACTCATACAATTTTGATGCCGAAGGAATATTTCAGGCTCTAAAATTTCTAACAGAATATCTTGACTTCACGACACGAGGCATTTACCTAAACAGAGGTAGATAGAGAAATATTTTACTTGAGAGTTAGAACATACGTAATTTTTTATCTCCTGCAATCTACGTGTAGATACTTAGGTATACGATGCGGACCAAGGCACTTGGAGAAAATGTGTAGCGAAGAGAATCTATACAAATAAATAAAATTGGAGTGTCTGTTTGTAATATCAAAATAACACCTTTTCACTAAATGCATATGAAAGTACATACGACACCTATAGCAAAAACGCGATTTAAATTATTGTTGTCTGTCTGTCTGTCTGTCTGTCTGTGTGTTTGTTCCGGGTAATCTCCGAAACGGCTGGACCGATTTTGACGGGACTTTCACTGGCAGATAGCTGATGTTATAGGGAGTAACTTAGGCTACTTTAATTTTAGAAAAACAATTAGGGTTCCGCGTGATAAAATAAAAACACATGAAATCAAAGAGTATCTCCGAAACGGGTGGACCGATTTTGACGGGACTTTCACTGGTAGATAGCTGATGTTATAAGCAGTAACTTAGGCTATTTTTATTTTAGAAAAACTAAATAATTAAAAAATGGGTCCTGTCGTGCGGGCTCAGAACGCGGGAGCGGGCTTTTTTGTTAAGTTAAATAGCACGCGGACGAAGTCGCGGGCTCAGGTAGTATTATATAATATAGGTCCGAATTAATGAGAAACGGAGCAAAACATCAGAGTACCTACCATACTTTACCGCTGTAATTGCATTTATGTGCCATACGTAACTTAATAAAAAACCTTTTACATTCGTCCAAAGAACTGCCGTAAAATCGGCTTCCACCCATTTAAGAAATGCTCGCCGCGCTCTTGGGAGCAGGCAGGTAATTATATTTACTCTTGCTTCATTAATCTAATTTTGTATTCGCTCTCCTGATAATAATTAAGTTATCCTGTTGAGGATATTTATAATTCATTAACAAAAAATAATTTAAATAAACATATAATGGGTATTGAAGAAATTTACAAACCAAATTACTACCTACCTACATAATATAGATAGGTATATTTGAAACTAGTCTAAACTATACTAAACTTATCATCCACCGTAAACCTTACGGTTTTAGAAAGTTTGACACGAGCTAATGTCAAGAAACTTTTTTCCCTCAGGCATATATTTTTTTACCAAATAACTTAATAATTTTCGATGAGCACTTGTACTTTCGTGCTATTTAGGTTACGTACATAGTAAATTATGTAGCCAAATAGGCAACTGTAAGTAGTTTTAAACAGCTCTTTCTCAACATATAGCTACTTAACTTAGCGAATATTAATGAGATTTCCATAATGATGCAAGTGCCAACTAAACATTGCAAGTTAAATAAAAGCTTGTAAAGAGTGAAGGTTCTATTTTTATTTTAATCGTAAATACCTACACCGTAAGTACTACGTTTTATATTGGATGTTTTCACAGCAACGAATTTGTGCGAACCAGTGGTTTGGAAAACGAGCGCCAACCACAGACAACCAAACGGAAAATTTGCCTACAACCGCCACGGAGCGCTAATGAACTGGACTGGACATCTGTCCTTTATTTCCTTGTTTACAATCTAGATATTTCTTTAGGGTGCCCACAAAAAAATTGCAGCGATTTATCATTTTAGTTTTACTTGGTAGTTTATTACTCCCTCGCGCTCAAATCGTCTGATTATTGTAATGCACACTTTTCAGCATGTGCAATTAACCTATAATTTCTACCTAGCGATTTTATTTTACTATTCTGATCAGCTTCCCTATACGTGCGATACTATGTAGAGAGCTCATGTATGCTGGAGGTACTCAACAGGGTGCAAGGTATCCCCCTTATGTTAATCTGCCGCGTTTGAGTAAATCCCGGTATCCCTTCTACGGTGATTAACAATCCATGTTTGTTTCTTGTAACCTATATATATGTATTTAGTCTATAGGTAATAAATAAATAAATGTCTGGTGACTAAAATTGAGGAACGTACCAAGTTAAATAAACTTTGCGCGCCCACCTACAACTCTTTAGTTTCGTTTTATATTTTGTCTAGAAACTCTATTAATTAATTGACACCTATTTTGTGAGTGGCGGGCAAAAGCCACATTTCCATAAAAACCCTGTAATGCTGAATAACATACATCTGTTAAAAAACTGCTGACAAAGTTGCGGCTTTGTGACTGACTTCATTTATACGACGGCATGGGTGTGTTGATGTGAACCGACGACGTCTCCTACCCGTCATTGTGCGTTCTGGTTTGTCATACCTTTTTAATCCCATTTCACAGAGAGTGTACTTTTTGCCGAGTCCAATAACACTTTTCAGAGGAAAAAACACCATAGATATAGGTATAACCAAGAACTTTATACATAACACGGTATAACTGTGCAGAGTCGGCGTTTTCTATCGAATTCTATAAGATATGAAAAGAAAATCAAACGGCGGCGTACGCGCTTGGGGAGCAACACAAATCCTACTTAAAAGACAATGATTGCGGAGGGCATTTATGACGTCACGGGAGCGTGCGGGTGGGGCACGAGGGGGGAGGAGTAGGGGTTCAAGGGCGGGAATGTAGGGCAATGGGACACGGACGAAGTTGGGCTACCGGGGTTACTACGTACAGTTGCCCGCGGACCGCTTACTTCCTGATTAGTTTAGTCATACCATTACACTGTTACATGCGAGTGTGCACGCTACTATTGTACGCCATTTCATAAAAACTTAGTCCCGTATTAATAAATCGATCTCAAGTCTGAGAACGAAATAAGTACGCTTTTGACATGTAACTTTGTACCTACTGGTATGACATAGGAAACACATTTCTAAGATCGCTCTCAGACTTGAGATCGCTCTCAGACCGAGCGTAGCGAGGGCGCTAATAGTTCGAGGGACAAAATAAGTCTTTCACCCGAGGTAAACACTGTGCTTTTCATTACGAATACAAGGAAAATAAAAATAAAAACAGGAATTGGCTAAAGAAATAATACAAGGAAGCATGAACAATACTCAACAACTCGAAAAAAAAAAAGATCGGATTGCCGCCTATTTTGTTTTTTTTCGTTGGCCGGCCAACTTCATTATTTAGCCAGTATTTTTAATTTTCATTTTTAAATATTTTGACCAAATATATGTTATTTTAAAGAAATTGTTGAAACTAAATTATAATTAAGTCATTTAAAAGTATATATTCTTTATTTAATACTCAACTTTATGTTATTTCAATTTTACATCGTGCTGTAATTGAGTGACTTTAGAAAAAGTTTGAACATGGTCCCATAGAAATGGAACTAGTTTTTTTTTTATAATTTGACAGCTGTCAGTTGAAAGTGATTCTCCCGGGCCAGAAAAGTATTACTTTCAACCCGCTCCTCAGGCAACTTCAGACCTACTTTCAGAGTATGAGTAATGAAATAGTACATTGTTACACGAGTGGTGAAAGTGACTTATTTTTCCCGAGACGGGGTTTGGCGCCCGAGCGTAGCGAGGGCGCTAATAGTTCGAGGGACAAAATAAGTCTTTCACCCGAGGTAAACACTGTGCTTTTCATTACGAATACAAGGAAAGTAAAAATAAAAACAGGAATTGGCTAAAGAAATACTACAAGGAAGCATGAACAATACTCTACAACTCGAAAAAAAAAGATCGGATTGCCGCCTATTTTGTTTTTTTTTCGTTGGCCGGCCAACTTCATTATTTAGCCAGTATTTTTAATTTTCATTTTTAAATATTTTGACCAAATCTATGTTATTTTAAAGAAATTGTTGAAACTAAATTATAATTAAGTCATTTGAAAATATATATTCTTTAATTAATACTTAACTTTATGTTATTTCAATTTTACATCGTGCTGTCATTGAGTGACTGTAGAAAAAGTTTGAACATGGTTCCATAGAAATGGAACTAGTTTTTTTTTTTTATAATTTGACAGCTGTCAGTTGAAAGTGATTCTCCCGGGCCAGAAAAGTATTACTTTCAGTGTATGAGTAATGAAAAAATATTTACCTTCGTGTAACATTCTGTGGGAGGCAGTCTTTCCTTCTATGCAGGGACGTACTTATTTCCTAGGAAACTAAATAAAATCCGAGGATTTTCTTGATTAAAAATATCCTTACATAAAAAAAGCTTGCTTTATAAGCATTGTAAACGCGCATAATCTACGTGTGATTTCCTGCTGGCGTGCCCAATTATTTTCACAAAATATAATATTATTATTTGACCAAACCGGCGGCGCCACGCCTTCTGCATGCCATTTGACCTGCCGTAATAAACTTGATAAAATACGAAACCAATCTTATAGCTTGATAAGTACAGTGCACATATATTTTGATGATTTTCATTAGAGTTAATTTGAAAATTGGTGCCCACAACTCGAGTTATTCGGCCTAAGTTATCATACTAATCAAGAGCAATTTACGTAAAAAAAATATTATTTGGAAATCTTTATAAATCTAGACCCTTTTTGTTCTAAAAATACCAGTCCTCAATACCTATGTTTTATCTCTGGCTATTTATTCCTGTTGTGAATGGGGATCATTTTTCATAAGAAGCACCGCGTTTGCTGCCTTGAGACCGGATGAGAAGCCTTTTATTACAGATACTGTTCAGTTATTTATAGTTTCAAGGTTTTACATGTTTTCTTGTCATGTTCCAGTTACTTATAAGAGCTTACTACAACAATGAAAACCTGAAGTGAAAACATAAAACCTACACGTGTAATAGCTAGATTGCCCACGGGCACAACAAGTAGGTAGTTCGCATGATCGTAAATCAACCTCTAACCTAGGAGTCGTTGTTTTCTGTTGTTACAGGCTACTGAACAAGTTACCGCTACTTATGTACGAATACCTATTCTAGATACAGGCTACCTTATGGTTAATCCG
The DNA here is from genome assembly GCA_905147325.1 of Notodonta dromedarius. NCBI lineage: Eukaryota > Metazoa > Arthropoda > Insecta > Lepidoptera > Notodontidae > Notodonta > Notodonta dromedarius. The sequence goes on along the minus strand of LR990159.1, from coordinate 10,173,834 downwards.
TCTACTGAAACCGATAAACAACAATATGGTTTCACCAAAGGCCGTTGTACTACCGATGCCGGTGTAACCTTGATTAAGCATATCTTTGACGCATGGGAAAACTCACAGGATGCAATTGGTATCTTTTGTGACCTCTCAAAGGCATTCGATTGCGTCATTTATGAAATACTTTTGCTGAAATTGGAACATTACGGTGTTAGAAATGGAGCACTCCAACTTGTAAAATCATATTTAGAGGACAGAAGGCAAAATGTTCAAATAAATGGTGTTAAATCTTTAGGCTCTATAGTAAAAATGGGTGTTCCTCAAGGATCAATTCTAGGCCCTTTCTTATTTTTAGTATATATTAATGACCTACCGCAGATAATACAGAGAAGGGCAGAAATAGTGTTATTTGCTGATGATACCTCTTTGATTTTTAAAGTAGGTAGACATGTAAATAACTTGGACGACGTGAATAATGCTATTGTTCAAGTCCATAACTGGTTCACTACTAATAATTTGGTATTAAACAGTAAAAAAACTAAATGTGTAAGATTCTCATTACCTAATGTAAGAAGTAGTGAATGCGATGTAGTATTAAATACAGAAAAACTTGAATTTATTAATGACACTGTTTTCTTAGGTATAACGCTTGACTCTAAATTACAGTGGGGCCCACATATAACAGCTTTAGTTAAGCGGCTCAGCTCCGCCGCCTACGCTGTCAGAAAAATCAGACAGCTATCCGATGTCGAAACTGCAAGAATAGTTTATTTCAGTTATTTTCATAGTGTCATGTCGTATGGTATACTATTGTGGGGCAGAGCAGCTGACATCGAATCGGTTTTTATTTTACAAAAGAGGGCCGTTAGGGCCATCTATAATTTAGGAAGTCGCGATTCGCTGAGGGAACTGTTTAAGGAAATAAATGTTATGACTGTTCCATGTCAATATATCTATGAGAACATAATGTATACCAGAAAAAACTTACATCTATTTAAAAAGCTGGGTAATAGTCATCGTTATAATACTAGAAATAAGGACAAATTGGATCAACCACACTTTCGGCTAGCAAAAATTCACACATCTTTCATGGGATACTGTGTTAAGTTCTATAATAAAATACCGTTAAGCATTATCAGTCTTAGTGAATCCAAATTCAAAACGTGTGTAAAACGTACGCTATGCAGGAAGGCTTACTACACACTAGACGATTATTTGAAAGATAAAGATGCTTGGCTAGGTGCTGGTCCAGCTCCACCGGAACGGGAATAACTAGAATCTTTTGTTATGGTTCATTCCTATATTTTCCCTCTTCCTTCTCTTAATCTAGCACTGTTGACATATTTGATACAAATGTTTCCTTTTAAAATATGGGCATCATGTAGCCACTTTAAATATAATTTTAACAAAGTAATATTTATGTCTAATTGTAGCGGGTCTTGCCTCATGCTTATTATCCTTTCTGAACTGTTGTCTCTGAGGTGAGGTGTTGGTCATGCTCATTTCAATGTCCTTGTTTGCGGTGGCTTTGTGGAGCGGGTCACCCTCTTCCCTCTATTATGGTTGAGGAGAGTGATGCCGCTTTTCAAGTCATGCTCGTGCGCGGGCGCTGCTTGCGGGGATTGGTCCACTCACTTTCCTCTTAACAACATTGTCGTTAAATACTATTTATTTACTTAGCATGGAAGGCATCACACCAAAGCAATTATCATAATATCCACCCCTGTTTTATCAATTATTATTTGGTTCGTAAACGTTTCATTTGATGTAAGTATGAGTAGGTATGCACATCACACTAAACTAGCATTCTCATTTGATTTACATTATTACATATATGATTATTATTTACTATTAGCTATTTAGTGGCAATGGTGTTGCCTGCTCATATTTTTTTTTTATGCTGTTCCTGAGAATGTACACTATCTTTCATTCATTGAAAAGAGTAACCATTGAGTTTCTTGCCGGCTCTTCTCAGTGGAAGCAGCATTCCGAACCGGTGGTAGATTCTGACTATTCATAAATGCTTTGTTGGCTTACATGAATAAAAACAATTTTGAATTTTGAATTTTTTTTTGAATTTTGATATGTACATATTTGTAAACTGGATAAAACTAGGTAGGTACCACGTGAATTTAATTATTTAATTTTGTAGTAATATCGGTACCTTTACCGCCCCCTTTCCAACGTATTTTTTCATCTTCTTCTCTTCTCTTCTCTATTACATAAAACAAAGTGGCTATGCTCGTCTTATCGCGCGTTGTTTGTCCGCTTAGTTTTTGAACTACGCAACACGGAAATTTCGATGCGGATTTACTATAATTTAAAGAATTTCTTTCGGAAGGTTTATATCATTAATACATTCTAATTAAATTTATAAGTACAGCCTGTAGTAAAAGGCCATGCGATGTTGGATCGAGTTGCTGGTTTAATAATAAAATTAAATAGGCGCATGGTGTGACTGTTTGTAATCGGGGACATTGAAAATGCTACAAAACGCTGCGCAATATCAAACACAAAACCAAAGGCCGGTAGTAATAAATACTCCTTTACCCATATTCACATCCGAATCGGAAAGTCCGTTAGCATACAAATTGACTAATTTGTTTGGAGCCGGCGGAACAACCCAAAATAACCTTTTCGTTTCACAGAGAACGACGTGACACGGGACAATGGAAAGCTGGATACAATCGATAGCGCTTCTGTTTATAGTAATATGAACAAATATATTTTGTTAAACAAAACTATAGAATAAAAGGGAAACAAATTATGCAAGAAACACGCTTATGCGGCAACGTTATACTTTATCGACAGTTGCCTTGTGCTAATCAGAAGCTTCTTTGAGAATACAATACCATTTTTTTTAAACTATAATCCGACTTTGCAATCACACGAATTATATTATATATTCAGAAAAGCCGATAGATAGTATAAAATTGTTTAAATACCCCTTGGTCATCCGAAAAATTTCAGAGTAGGTACTAGAGTAGGTCATATTGATTTTGTTCATATTATATGTACCCTTGGTTACCCGGACCATAATTACGAATCGATTGACACCTCATTCATCAAAATCGGATGGGTAGTTTAGGCTCTACGGTGGAACATAAAAATTATACATAGACTGCTCAAAACATAACACTTCCTTTGGCCTTGCCTTAGGCGGGTAAAAAGAGTTTGCATGGCATATAAACGATCACACGCACACTTCAGAGAACTTTAATTAGAATCATACTATTGACGTGTTTAAAATTGTGATTTTTTAGACATTTCAGAGTAAGTATATCCAAAATAATAAATTCAATTATTCACCTTCTATTGAGCAATCATATTCACCAGACTATACACAAATAATTGCATCCATCAATTCTGTGAAAAACAAGCTCTCAATGGAATCTAGTGCGAGAGTGGGCGGAAACTGACAGCGGACCAGTGAAGTTGAGCGAGAGTTCCCAAGCGCGCTACTGCTGGCATTGTCCGTGGGCGCTGAGCGCTCGCCCGCCTCGCTCCACATCGTCTAGGGAGCCATCAGCTAATACTAGCACGTACTTAAGTCAAATGCACTCTTGCGGTAGAATGAAAAGCTAACCTTCAGTAATGATGAGATCCATCAGGATCGGCCGTTAATTCTGATAAAGCTAAGCGTTGACAAATAAATATATTTCGCAACGGTACTACTGTATTCATCGTCGCCTTGATGATTCATACCTTTAACTATTATTTCGCATTTATATATACGATTTTGATTGTTCATTCGGAACTAAACTTTGTAGACTATGATTATTGTACCGGCTAGACTTGGTTTACGGACTAGCTCTACAGAACATACATATAATATGTAGGAACTCAAAAGCTGTGCGATTGTTACGGTTGTCAGATGATTCATTTTTTGCTAAATAGTTAAGCTGAAAATATGTCTTCGATGTTTTAAAGGTCTTATAAACAACAGCGTGGTAACCCTTACCTATAAATAGCGATGAAACGTTGTATAGAAAACTAAATCATTAGCAGAAAAACAAATTCGGTATAAAATACTATTCTGTTGTAGGTATGTAAATACCATATAAGACCTACACCTATTTAGGATGTAATTAGACTTTTTTTAAAGTGGAAACTCGGTATTCTGTTTTGATGGCAAGTTTCTACTCAATACACCAGAAAATATATCAAACTCATTTCTATAATAGCGGGTTATTGTTCGTTTACAGCGGATACAAAAGCTGTATTCCAAATAAGCACGTTTAACGCCATGATTTACGATCTAAGCCCTTCAGCGGAACGCCATTGCTTATTCAATTACCCACCCGTTAAAGATTTAACAATGCTGCTCATTGTGGGGCGAGACAGAGCTACTACTACTGGGTATGTGAACCTTTAAAATAGATAGTAGCGAGCGAATCTATTATTAAATACTAGCTGAGCCCGCGACTTCGTCCGCGTGGAATTTAACTTAACAAAAAAGCCCGCTCCCGCGTTCTGAGCCCGCGCGACAGGACTCATTTTTTTCACATCAGCTATCTACCAGTGAAAGTCCCGTCAAAATCGGTCCACCCGTTTCGGAGATACTCTTTGATTTCATGTGTTTTTATTTTTTTACGCGGAACCCTAATTACTTTTCCAAAATTAAAGTAGCCTAAGTTACTCCTTTTATCATCAGCTATCTGCCAGTGAAAGTCCCGTCAAAATCGGTCCAGCCGTTTCGGAGATTACCCGGAACAAACACACAGACAGACAGACAGACAGACAAAAAAAAAAAATCGCGTTTTTGCTATAGGTGTCGTATGTACTTTGATATGCACTTAGTGAAAAGGTGTTATTTTGATATTACAAACAGACATTCCAATTTTATTTATTTGTAATAGATTACATATAACATAAACAAAGACTATTTGATACGTGTAAATTGAATTGTAACCGAATTCTCGATAATCTGGTATAGCCGGAGTTTCATTAGAATATAGTTCCCTGAACTTAGTTACCAATCAAGTACCTACGTATATTGGGAGCCAGCAAATAATTGGGCGTTTGATTATCCAATTAAGATGCATCTCTTTGTGTCATGGAATCTCATTGGTATTCTTTACACGATCCAAATTCCGTCTCTCCGCGCTGAATTCGGTTACAGGCACGCTGCTGGCATTAGGTATGGAGAATGCCAAACATCTATACTTAACTGCAATACCCAACCTTACGTAGAGTCTAGTAAAGTCCGCCAACAAACAAAAGGATGCTGACAGAATTATTTTTTCATCCCATCTATTCGAAAAGGACGACTTGGTTCGCCTTTAAGTGCACCCAAAGGTGGTGTTTTCTATAAGAAACTTTTAGCGGGCAGTAATGAGTTTTTAATCCTCTTTATACTCGTAAGTGCGCCGCAATTATCTTTGCCGCGCACTTTTTGAATTTGGAACAAAGTGTTCAGCGCGAAAGGCGAAAGTGTCTCAAACGTAAATATAAGTTTTTGGTTGTTTTATTTTATTATCAGATACTATTTAATTTCAATTTAGTTGTTACTCTATGTCTTATTAAATAATAATGTTAGAATAAAATATGAGGCGCCTTTTATTTTCTCATAGTGGGTGATGAAAAGTAGAGTGTATCTCTCGGGCGCAAATATATTTTTGGCTCGGGCGACGTACTTTGAATCCCTCTGGATTCAAAAAAGCGCCCTCGCCGTAAAAATATTATTTTGCACCCTTATGATACAATCTACTATTTACTACTCAACTGCACTGTTTATGTTAACCAGAACGATAAAAATGAATTAAAAAACGATATTTATAATATTATAATAATAATACCTACTACATATTATTTTGTAAGATCTCACTATGTTATTACTTTCAGAGGGAACTACCGACCAGAGCATAAGTTTCCCTGAAGTTCCTCTACGCTCTTAGTACGTGTAGGTACGTATTACTTGTACATCACATTAATAAACGAGGCTACACTGAATACGAAATGAGTTTGCGTGCCAAAATACCTTTAAATATTTCCGTTTAAAGTTATGTTTTTATTGCTTTCATGTATACTCAAATATTAGGTAAGTAAATGTATAATTGTTTTCTAGATTTAATTTAATATAACAAAAACGTGCATAGATACCGATTGCTTCAGACAATTTGAAATTAAAAACTATTAAATTATTGTATACTATAAGTAAGTAGATAATGTAATAATGTATTGTAATCTCTCGCAATCTTGAGTGGAGACCTCGACTCGGCAAGCGTAGTGTAGGACGCCCTCCGACCAGGTGGGATGACGATCTGCGAAAGACTGCAGGCAGATGCTGGATGCGGCAAGCTGAAGACAGGGCGCTATGGCGCTCATTAGAGGAGGCCTATGTCCAGCAGTGGACAAGCATAGGCTAATGATGTGATGATGTGATGTGAATCTCTCGCAACTCCAATTTGCAATCTCCTACTTATGTGGCAAATAACGACTATCCAGTAGTTAGTTGTTGTAATTAAACATATACATAAATATAACTAACGTTAAGAAATTATTATTTTGACTTCCTAGTAGGTATCTCTATTTCATATTTTTACTACTTTAACGATTTGTAATCGCGCCAAGTTATTTATGAATACGAGGCATGAAATATGTACATACATATTTATTGTAATTACAAAACGTTTACCTTTTACAAAATAACTTAAAATAATAGATACATAATAGGAACAAAAATAATTTGCTATCGTTATTTTTTGCTCAGTGTTTTAGCTTCGTACCTACCAACAAACTACAAATGTAGAGAGGTGGCCGGACTTTCCAACGGTAACATAATTTATCTACACGTGTTTGACGAAACCCTTCGTCTCTTTTCATAACATCAGTGAATATGTATGTGTGTGACACATGACATAGCCGCAGTGGCTCCGAGAGAGAAGCCTCGAGTGAACATGAAAATCCTCTTTGGCTGAGCAGGCGAATGTCCCGGTTTACAGCGGGTGCACATTCCCGGCCCGTCGTAAAGGAGCCCGACGGTAATAGCCAGTAAATTTTTACAACTCGAACACAAAGCACATAAAAAGTCAAATAACGCTGTCTCAATAGTTTATAGTCTAAGAAATTACACTAGAAACCTAATTCCCTTTCGATTTACTGTACAATGATATAAATTTATGAAGCTCATTTGGAGAAAGAGTAGCTACTATATTTTTCAAAATTTGTACAATATGTATTTGTACCTTTGATTAGATGACTACATAAAGTTGTTTATAAAATACTACGGTACTACAGCGTATCGCAGACCTCAGGCATTTGAGTTAATAGTGTTATTACTCTGCAACAATAAAATTTAGTTCTAGAAAATGTTATTCGTAGACCTAACTGTTTAACCGTAAAATCTAAATCACTTTATAGAACATACTATATCCTGGTCTAAGTTATAATTATTCGATATAAATCTTTATTTTACGCAAACATAAACGGAAATAACTAATTTCCTTTTCCCGTGAATTCAGATGAGCCGAAGTGCCAAGGGTTGTCTAGGATTATCATATCCACCATTATCCTATTTGTATGCCTAATCTAATAAGATAAATAAATAATGCACAAATAGAATATAGCTATTTAAAAAAAGGATGCAACTAAATTGAGAACCTCCTTCTTTATTTAAGTCAGGTAAAAATTACTGTAAAGACACATGTCTCTTAGCAAAGTATTACCTAAACGTACATTTACTTTATGTATCAACCTATGAGTAAACTCACGTCAGTTCCGTAGGTATATCCAGTTTTAAATTCTGTTATTGTCGTCCTTCTATCGTTATTTATTCTGAAAAGAACATAAATCATACAGCGCCTTTTATACATTATGTATCAGTTCGTAGACGTTCCTAGCTAGCATACCAGTTTTGCTTACACATAAAATATTTATTGTTTCTTGGAATTAAATAGGTATGGTGGTAAATTCATAGCGGATATAAATTGCCTCATAAAGCGTCTAGGAGTATTTTAGTTTTTGTGGATTCCAAGCAGAAGATTCGAATCCGACTTCTTCTTATAGGTATTTCAGGCTAAGGTAAAGTTAATTTAGTGAAACCAGCTGCCCAATGCTAGGTAGGTACCTCTGCTTCACTGTACATATCCTTTTGATGGATACTAACACTTATTTTCATGACGAACATTTCTGAACTCGCTATTCGCGAGACAGGAACTCTAAAACTGAATTTATACAGTTTCAAAACATACTAAAACTAATTTAGTGCGATGCCCTAACTTGAAATCGGATCGACAAGCATTAGCTCTCTGCTTTTGTGAGCTACTTACTTCAGTATCAAAATAGTATGGTTGGAGTTCATTCGAGAACAACGTCCAGTTCTGACTTGGAATTGAAACGTAATGTTTGTATAAAAATTCAAAAAAAAAATTCAAAATTCAAAATTGTTTTTATTCATGTAAGCCAACAAAGCATTTATGAATAGTCAGAATCTACCACCGGTTCGGAATGCTGCTTCCACTGAGAAGAGCCGGCAAGAAACTCAATGGTTATATCTTTTGACGAAGTGCAATTATTGGAAAAACTTGTATACTGGCGTAAGTTTGGAAGGAATTGAAAGTACAAAAACTATTAGACTCTTGGTTCCAGGAATACCCGACGGCATCTTAGCTCACCTGCGGTGTGGTTGACATCATGAAATATCAACTCATGTTCTTTCGAGGCTTCGGCGTAAAATAGGCTACATTGAATGTGGATTTCAAACTTTGTATTAATTAGTAGTCCTTTTCGCAGATTGCGCGGCTCGATGTAAATAAAATGCGAGGACTGAGTTATTGCACCGTTTTACAGGAGTTGCGTGTACGCCGCGCCCCGGTTATGCTGCCCTGCCCACGACAAAACCGCTCCGATAAGATTAAATAATAAGCTTTGTGAAACGCTATAACCCTAAATTTGATTTAAAATTCATATTTCCTATCTGTAATCAATAAAACCAGGTATGTTTGACCTACTGACTCTTTAGACAATATCATAATATATACCTACTTACACATTTTGTAGCCATACTATTGTCCCTTACATAACATCATTCACATTAACAATTCATGTTTATATACAACTATGTATTATTTAAATAGGTGGAACCTAAATTCAAGTCGATATTAAAAACCATCCAAGTAGTGCGAACATAAAAAGAGCTCAAACAAAACATATAAATATTTATATATTCTCACAGTACATAATGAAAATATATCCTTGAAGTAAACTAATAAAGCATGGATTATTACTTATTTGCCTTTATGTACAACAAATTGAAACCAACAGTTATATAGGAAGTGCTACGCGCTACAACGAGCTGCTACGAAACTGCTACGAGGTAACTATCATTTATTAAATAGATATCATATCAGTCTAATGGTATAAAAGGTGTCCCAATTAATTAGTCTGCCTAACGGTATCAGAGTTCAGGATGAATAATATACTTGTATAAATAAAATATATTGTACTTCAGTGGGTGTGCCATAATCAGATTGCGGCAGTCGTAGAGCTTCGCGCGCTACGGCGGCGGACTCCGGCCGCTCCCACCATACGAACCTGGTTCGATAATGTCAACTTGCAGGCCTATCTCTTAATACGATCGAGATGCGATCTGGCCATAATCTAATAAATGAACTTTGACCTTGCGAGTGCAATGCTATTTATATCTTATACATGGAAAGGTGAAAGTTCATCTTTGTCACAAGTAACTTTGACAATAGAGATTAATTATGCTTCGAACTGTAAACAAAATTTTCGAGACGAAGCGAACACAAGCCATTTATTAAACCGTACGTAGGCTGAACTCATCAGGCGGCGATGTCAATCAAAATAAACGCTCTAAAGGCTTACCTTATTATTTCATTTTGCGCGTATCTCCGCGGCACCGCATGCCGATCGCCAGCACCGTCAAAAAGGCTTTGTTTTTCACATGTCTGCCCAGCGGGGGGCACGTGGCACGAGCACTGCACTGGCACGCGGTACTCGACTTAACACGGTTCGAGTGAGAGAAGGTCGCGCGTATGTTGTTGTTGTGAGACGGTGTCGGCACCGCGAGGTCGTCACAGAGCGAGTGTCGGCGAAGAGTGGCGAGCGTGCGAGGCGCTCGGGCGGGCGGCGCGGTGCGACTGCGCGCCTTCGCTCGCCGGCCCTCGCTCAATAAGCTGGCCATGAAATTTTCAGCCGAGCCACTGACAACCGGTGGCAGCACGCAGGTGCCGCGGACACCAGACCTGCCGCGCCGAACGACCAGTCACGTAGCTTTATGACAGAACTGTAAATCACATATTTTGTACCTATAGGTACTTCTAAAATACATATTTTTTTAAGTGGATATGTATAGTGTTACAAAAGCAATCATCCGAAACTATAATATTTTTAGTACAACTTTATCTATACCAATGTATCTATACTTTACAGGTTAAATTTTAATTGGTCATGTTAAATCTCAAGCAGTTGTAATTACATTCTATGAATCGGAATAGTAAGAAACTTTAACCCAAATATTATAATAATCGAAGCGGAAACCACCACAGCTGGAGTCGAAAAAGTGTTAGCATGTGACTGATAGGTGGCACTCTATACCTACCAAAACATTACATATTAATTTTATTCATAGATTTCACTAAATGTTTTAACTCTCATTGATGGTGCTAGAGGGTTTAGTCAAAAAAAAAGATAACTTCTATGGTTGAGCCGTCTAACGTGATGTTACCGACCGATCCGAAAGAAAAATAATAACGCGAATCATTATTCTGAGCTTGCACCCTTTTCTATCTACGCCTTGGCTTTCAAACCAGAAACGGTGTATCAAAACTATATTTGATGGATAATTCATTGAAACTATATAAAGAAAGGTTTCGTTAACTTTTATTATACGAATATTTAAAAACATGTTACATCGACACTGGTGGAAAACTACAAAATTACAGTTTATTTAGATACAGATATTTACAAAAAATATTACGAATGTCATACCGAGCGCTCAATGCATATGGCAGGTAACATGTACAATTACACAATAATAAGTAGGTTCATACTATAGATACGGGTAAAATATTATGACCAAGATTTAAACACTTTTATATTTTAGGCACACCGTGTTTGTTAGTGCACTTAATATAGCGCGTTATTTGAGAAGTATTGTCGGCGAATATAATTTTGTTCCCCCAGCTTATACATACATATATGTATCGTTCAAATATGACCGAGTAAGAACTTCGTTATAACACTGGATTTATAGTTACTTATATATTTCTTTGCAACATCCAAATATTCTAATTTATAACACCCAATGTTCCAAATAAATTTCAATAGGTACATGAACAAGTATGTCTAAGTACATCTTAAATTCTTCATCTAGATCGTACGCGGTAGCAGTCTAATAAATATTTCTAATGTTTTGAAACAAAACTAAAAGACTTTCCGGGCTTCTTGCCCCATTCAGACATTTAAACACGTATATATTCTACGAAATTCGATTTATTAAGACATGATTATTTAAAGCTTCTAAAAAGTTATACAAAAGTGGTACAGCACCTTGCTATTAGACACAATGCCTTTGGCTCAGTATTATACTACAATATCATGAGATTCTTATTTACAAAACATTATATACAAATATATTTCACATAGGTACATACATAGAACGAGTGTTAATTTATACTACACTAGAGGTGGCATTAGGTTAACATATTTACATGAGTACAAACAATATAGACACCGCGAAATGCACATTAGAGTAAATAGTGAACACCGCCGACGTGTCAGTTCCGCTAATAATTAGCGTAATTGGACATACAGTCGGAATATAAGTAACCAAAGGAACTTCAAAACTTGTACAAGACTTGTTTTACATTTCAAGTTAAAGTAGTAGACAATCCGCAATGACATACAATGTTTTTTATGATCTTTACCATTAAAAACACTGATGATCTTAATTGAATTAAATGTGTTCTCCCGTGTTGTGATTTTCTTAGAACAAAATCACACTTTGAAATGAAATCAATAGCAACTTAAACTTATTATGGCCAATATACTCCATGATGAGGAAGCGAAATTGAAGAAAAACACTGTTTGAGAACAAAAAACAGAGTTTGATGAAGACAATAATATAGTGTCTTCCATTGACTTTTCTTCTTGTATAATTTGATATTTAACAAAACAAAAAACGAGTGACAGCGATAATTCGTATGATTAGAAAACAACTTTACAGCTTGAGATCTTTCAAATCAGTTTTCTAATAGCGCATCTAATAATAGGAGATAAAGATAGATTGTGAGTGTTTCAATCAAGCTTCGTTAACATATCGGATCTATCTAGAACATCAAACATGAGTAAGTTCGCAGTCAAGGCCGCTTCCCGCGCGCTTTGCCGTTGAGCAAGGGCTCGGGTTGAGCGGCCTTGCGCGGGCGCAGGATAAAGTTGAGGTTGTAGGCCGTGTTCACAGCGTAGTACACGTTCGCGTTTGCGGGGAGTAACATTTCTGTAACAATACAAATAGTATTGATTATTACGTATAATTAGTCATTTCAATCGCTACAACAATACCAATAATATATCTTGGATCCACTTATTTTAACTCAAATACAGATTGACTAATAAACGCATAGCCCGGTGGGTCTATAAGCATGATATTTTGCACATGAGTTATAATAACATAAGCGAGGGCAAAGAAAGGCTTCTTAAAAATTCATCCCATACTGGGGTTAAGTAGCGCATAGATGTCTGTATGGAAGATCGTCATCCTAGCGGGCACTCGGCTAGTTTAATATAATATACAAATACACATAAACCATACCTTTTTCGGGCAGAACTTGAGCTAATGTATATCCATCAGGATCACCATCGAGATTCAGCTTGAGCATGGCGTTGCGGATCACCTGCGGCGTCCGCTCGTTGTTGCATAGCATTATGGATTTATACAGGACTACGCCCTCCGTCTCAGCACAGTCAGACTCATATGTTACGCGTATTATGTAGAAGTCGGGCCCACTTTTCATGGTGGCGTGCGCCGGGCTGGTGCCACCGGCCTTGCCGTTCGCCGGCTTCTGACCGCTGTTCCCGCTCGACAACGAAATGTCCAGCGAGGGCAGCGACGACGACGACGAGCCGTGGGAGAGCCGCGTGGGCGACACTCGGCGCTCCAAGCTATCCCGCTTCCACGCATTCCCCACCCCATCGGTCTCGCAATAAAACTGTGAACTATTACTAGAACTAGTACTCGCAATCGAGTCGTTCTTCCTGTGACCCTGACTATTTGAATCGTTTATTTTCTTCGGTCTTCTTTCTTTAGGTGGATTAGTCGCCGGTTCTATCTGACACGACAGCTGAAACGCCTCTCTATCATCGAGCACTATAACCGAGTCGAACCACCTGTCAAACATGGGATCGCAAGGCAGATGATAGGCGTTCGCGGCGCCCTGTAGCAGTTTTATTTGGGCGAGAACTTCGAATTCTTTCCGTCTCTTATCAAAATTTATCAAACCGTCCGCTACTGTATCCGGGATAGCGGTATCAATCATCGTGAGATCCGTTAAGAATGTGCCGAGATACGGTATCGTTCCGTGACTGACTCCGGGTGAACCCCGCTCGTGGAACAGCTTCTGAAGCTGTCGGTCGTTCTCACCGACAGTGTCGGCAAACTTTGCGGTACCCTCGCGCATCAGCAACTCTCTCTGCGCCCAACGATTATTATCTTCGCTGAATATACGAGCGAGTTCATCGAATAACTCGGATTTCTCTTTAGCTAGTATTGCCCAGGTTTTTCGCAGTCTATACACGGGATTACTCTGAAGTCCGGAAATGATCGCTTTCAACGATGAAAAGTTTTTTAACACTCTCAGTTCACGCGCGATATCGAGCCACGCGGAGAGAATGTCAGCGCGCTCGAGTGGCCTCAGGTTGGGTTCAACCAGGACCGTGGAGATGACGCGGAAGGAGACCGCGTTGAACTGGTTGACCGTAGCCAGGACGGTGGCGGCGTCGTGGGAGCGGTCCTTGTCTCTGCGGGACCACACGGCGCCGAGGCACTGGTGAGGCACGAGTTTCTTGAACAGTTCCATGTCCATGCGGGTGAGCTGCTCGGCGAAGTGTCGGTGCGGCACGTGCGGCAGGCGGTAGGCGCTGGTGTGGTGCGCGGGCAGCCGCATGCCCGGCGCCAGGCACACGCCGCCCATGCCGGTGCCGCCATTTCGCTCCGCACTGAATATAGCTAGCTTCTGTAATACCTGGAAACAGCATTATTTTTTTATAATCTATTTGATTGGAGTCACCGTTTCTCTGAACAAGCCTCGCATGAACAAGTCCACGTACCTTCGAATGTAGCTCGGTGCCAGGCAAGTGGAGCTGAGTGAAGGCGAGTAGCTGTTGCAGTGCGGGATGGTACGGAGGCTGCCGAAAGTCCTCCGGGTACGTGTCCAACCACACGTGGAGACACGCAACCAAGGTTCTGAAATATACACATGTATTTTTTTATAACAATCAATACTTGATTTCTCCAATTTATTATTGACGAACTGTATTGGTTTCATACGGGTTTAGAATTGGTAATCCCAAAGAATTAGCCTACCCAGATACATATGTGGTAAAAGCTGTAGCAAAATCTGTTTGTATTCTCCAAGATTGGTTAAAACAAGTAACAAGACCCGAGATCGGAGGACAGTAGTTAACTAGCACGGTATACCAGGGCCTTAAACGAGCATTTATGGACAGCAAATCATCACGAAAAGCATGCACTCCAAACAATCCAACAATGGCGGTATAACTTACTTTCGGTGTTGCTGTGACGTGTCCACAGCTGTCGGAAGCACCTCCTCCGATGCCAACGCTTCATATCGTCGCAGAAGGAGGTCCAGCACCCGACTGCATTCCGCAAATGAACTGGAAATGACCAAGACATGCATGTTCACATTTGATATAAAACTAACGTTACTTGATTTCAAGATTAGAAACTTTTAAAACTCTGTCTCATTTAATATTCCTCTGAGTAAAAGATTAGTCCGAGAGAATGTTGCCCAGCAGAGGGACGAATTAGGACAATTAAAACAAAAAATGTTGGCTACTGTTTGACAAAGGAAAGAGTAACGAGTGCCTCACCGATATGTTGCGAGAAATACGTTAACGTATGTGGACTCGAGCTCGCCATCGTCGGTGGCGAGCGCCTCCACAAGCCGCTCGACGGTGCCGGCCTTCACGAAGCGCACGCGCACCGTCTCCCACTCCAGGTGAGAGATCTCGTCGTCAGACTCCTGGAACGCAACAAATAAACATAAGAACAGTGCCGTCTAGGGACTCCAGAATGAAGCGAAACTTTATAGTATAAAGCGTAGGGCGCCGCAGCTGCCACTCATACCTATATATATCGTGTAACGCTACTGATGATGACTGGCTTAGCACGGATAGGGTGGCCACGCGGCGAGCGCCCCGAACGTTCGTATAGAAGTTTGGTTTCAATAAGGTTATAATATTAACATATCTAGTACTAAAACTCATATAAAAAAAAAAAAATTCTAACTTATATTCAAGTGTTTGAAATTTCTGACTAACTCCGAGGATTCTGGTTGTGGCGATTCATCTTTATTTTTAGTTATCCTTTTTACATAAATAATAATATGATACAATATTATTTATGTAAAACAGAATCAAACAATGGCATACACTGTGTAATTTAATACAATTTAGACGTCGAGCCATTGTAAGATGAAGGTGTGTGCTAAGTTAAAGGTATAATGACTGTACACCTAGTGACTACGGATTCCCACAACTGGCATTGCACTTATTTATGTACCTACGCTCCGAGCAGACAAACAAGTACTTATCCATTGTTTGAATGTAATCATTACTTATTCATTCATTATTTGGTAATTATTTATTTTAATTATTGACGCACATAATATTTTTTCTATTAAACCGGCCTGTAAACTTCGATACCAGAGTTGGCCAACTCTGACTAATACAAAAAGAAGAAGAAAAATATTTACCAATATCAATTTATATAAATTACTAGCCACTAAAGTTTTATAGTTTGTGGCTTAAATAGTATTGGATGTTGGAATGATTTGGGCATGTGTAGGGATTTGACTAAAAGGGTGATGATTATGAATGTGCATGGATGCCGAGCGGGAGGAAGGCGCGAGCAAAGATGGCTCGTATTTAGAGCGATATGAAGTACATTGGGGATGGACGTGAGCATTTAAAGAAAAGACGTACAGCGCCGACTTCAGATAATGGGAAAAGGCAGATGATGAGGTAACAATAATTGAGTATACGGACACATCAATGCCAGCTGAATTATAAAACCCGCCATTAACAGAATAGATTATCATTGTTATAATTTTCGCAATTCATTGAGCCACTGTCAGCTATGCACACAGGATTGCTTACCTAAACAGAATATGATATAAGTTGGCTACATTTCGCAAGCATTCAACAACCTCTTGAGAATGTGGATGATTGTTAACAAGACCCAAACAACGTTTTATTTCATTATACAGTATGAATATTTATAATTTATCAATCATGTAATCTTGAAATAGAAATTTAGAAATCGCTGGACCGCTATAAAATCTCTATAAGGAAGTGATTATTTCGATGTAAGGCGATTTATTACAGAACTAGCTTCTTCCCGCTACCTCGTTCGCGGTTATAAACTATCCGTACCTATGCCAAATAATGTCCAAATCTGCGTTTAGCCGTTTTTGCGTTTTTGAGTAACAAACATACAAAAATACAAATTTTCACATTAATAATATTAGTAGGATGGATATCTCATGTCTGCGGCGATGGCCACACCAGCTGCTGTTCCGCTGTTCTCCATCCAATCTTGATGAGACGTAAATTTTGCAGATCGTTGATACGGATTTTATACTTCTTGGTGATTAAAAAATATGCGTACTAAAACTAGTTAATCTACTGTAGTGTCAGTCTGTTCTCCATGGATCGTTTGCTAGGGTGTTGCTCTTCATCCTACGCGAGTATCTTATTATTTCCCTTAACCTCTCTGGTAATTTGGTCGGACCCAACCCTTTCGGGGCTGCAGTCATACGAACACCACCCCTCACAGCCACGCCACCTAACGGTCACGACACAACATTCAGTCGTATCTAAAACCCGTATTCATAAATCGATCTCAAGTCTGAGACCGATCTTGGGTATTACGTAAGAATGGCATTCTCATTCGTATGTCATATCAGTACAAAATGGCATGTCAATAGTATACTCAAGAGCGCTCTCAGCCTTGAGATTGATTTACTAATACGGGCCTATATGACTTTTTACAGATTCCTCTACTTTTCTGTGGTAAACAAATAAATAAACAGCGTTGCATGACTTCAATTAAACAGCACCCATAACTACAGCTAATGGAAGAGCGCTAACAAAGCCATACACGAAATTACATTCAGTAATCGCGACAAGGTTGTGTGGTGTTGTCATCCATCCGGGATGTAATAATGCAGTTAACACAAACACAACACGTTTATAGGTGCTCTATATATTCTACTGTATCACCATAGAACAATAACAAAATATCACTGTTGTACCTATGTATAGTGCTGCCTTACTAAGTTATTCAGTATACAGGGTAACTGGTATTTAGCGTGGGTATTGCTTGCAGGGTATAATATAGGAGCAAATTTAAAATAAATCCAACCCCTTATATGTTCCGTAAAATGTAGTAATATTGTGTACCAAAATTATAATAAGTATTATTTGTGATATTCGAAAATGTTAAAACTATGGTCTGTTGGTTATTTTTGAAATTGCATAAGATTTTAGTTATCTCGAAAACTACTTACTACATTTCGCGAAACGTATAATACCTCACTTGGTCAGACAGTTGAGTTGCATTTTAGGTTCTCTATAACAAACCGCAAGGAAAACTAACTTTGAATTACCAGTAACCCTGTATAGTAGGTACATTTTAGAAGTCAAGAGCCTGGAAAATGGGTCGAGTGCTTCGCATATCTGATAAATAATAATTGAAATATTGATTGCTGCTCCACTATTAGGTAGCCATATACGTATGATAGTATATAGTAGCGTTATATTATATAAGTACCTGCGTTGGTACTTGATCTATAGCATCATTATTTAGAGGATAACAGTAGGTAAGTTCTTAAAAATAGAGATTATTTTGCTTTGTTTATTTCAAGCGTCCGGTACCCTGTAATCAACTACTTCTCATCATAATCTTCCTAGAATTCTACTAGTACCTATGTCCCAACGTTCTTCGTTATTAATTAAAGTGAAAACAATGTTTATAACCATAGTTTTATATGTATTGTACAAATGGGTACTATAATACAAAACAACATAATAAACTCACCTAAGTAAATGAACACAAAAAATAAAACAATTTCGCAAATGATGACACGTGGCAACATTTCCACACGGTTTTAATGGCTGCCATCATTTATGCTCCACAAAATGTTATCGTGTCTCGTAAATCGGAACGGCGTACTCTACACAATCGAACACAATGGAAAGAAAACACTAATAAAAAATGTAAACTTGATATGCGTGAAATTTGAAAAAAAAAATTAAAACCGCGGTTGGACAACGATTCTAAACAAACAGTGCTTGATGTGCGCTACTGTTGAGTCACTCACAACACAACACTCGTAAGTAAACAACAAATGCATGAACAAATTACACATTCTTGTGTACTTCCCCTGATTGGTCACCAATGACTTTATGTATTTACTGGATACTAGTAACCTACATGTAAAAAGTCCCTAATCATCCCTTTATTCTAATTTAAACAATACACAATATTTTGCATTAGGTACCTAACCCAAAAAAACATATTGACTTTTCTATTAGTTGGTCCAGCCAGTTGGTAGCGAGGGATTTTGTCAAAGATCAGCCTTCAGGATGAAACCTATAAGGTTATTTTTTGTGGTAGGTAAATCTTTTGCATTTGGGTACTAACTACTTAGGCGGCATGCCAAATATCGTGCACTATTAAAATAGGACCTGAATATCTACTACGTTGTTTCATAATACTGATAATAATCAGTAGTATGCCCATAATCCAGGCTGAAAATATACTATTGTTTATGCTAGCATTATAGGTACTTACCATCAAAAGAATAAGCAAGCAGCGGGTTAGGTAGGTATTACTTTACTGTACTTTGGTAATTTTACTTAATAGGTAGATACATAAGTTTGTAATGGAAAATAATGTCATACTTACACTGGATGCACTGCGCGTGGGCCTGTGATAGCGCACTTTCTTGAGGTAAACGGTGTAGATGGCGCCGTCGACGCGCTCCTCGCCCCACAACCGCCATGTCGGCTGCTGGAACACACCACCAACAGGTCAACACAATAGCCCAACATAACATAGACGAACACACAGACACTTCAACATACACTCTGCAACCTACATCGTCACCATTCAAACTAGAAAATCTTAAGAGTTTAACGCTGTTGTCTACATCTGAGCTGCTCAGTGAGCTGAGGGATGAATATATCGACTTCTTTAAAAGAAAATAATTCGAGATAGACGACATATTCGTCAGCTGTCCACTAAGCGCGGCAACTGTTTACGCTTTCAGCATCAACCGATTACAAAAGCGTATTTAGCTGTAAAGATAAGGAGTGTGTCATAATTAGTTGTGTTAAGGTATTACTATAATTGTTTCGTGTAATCGTACAGCTCTTACATAATCGTCATCTACGTTATGTGCGAACAGCACGGGCTCGGCCTTACTGACGCCGCATATCTTCCACATGGCCCATGTCCGTGACGTCACGGCAGCTCAGCTGAGCGTCTCCCGCATCACGCTCACTTTCACTGGCGCACCGCGCACCGCAATGCTACATCCACATGCGAATCCAATAATTCTGTAATTGGATCAATCAACTGCGAGAGGCTTACGAGTGTGCGAGCAGCTTGGACGTGCGTGTCGCCGGTGAAATCGCAACTAGCTCGGACGTCGGCACACTTGTCCACGTCGGTATCCGGCTCGAGCTCGACGCTCCGAAACTTTAATCGCAGGAAGGCTTTATCTTCCACTGTCACCTTTTAATCACAGACTGTCGTTATCGTTAAATGATCCGAAACCGACTCTCCCTCGGTACTAACAAGTTTTCTATAATTTCATCGGTAGGAGCTATTAAACTGTGTAATTATCGTCACAATTTATATCACTAACGATGTTATGAAATCGTGTATTCAGCGTCATATACATGGACATCGTATAGCAGCATAATCTGCACAATTCCATCTAAAACTTTCACACCACCACCGTGAGAATCGAGAACGTTATACGCTGACCTCTAGCGAACTTTCAGAAGCGATTGCACAATCGTACGTTAATTATCACAATTAACTTTATTGGACGAAAATGTGTTTGGATGTAATAGAAGCGCTTATGTAGCGGCGCGGGCGCGGAGCGACTGTTCTCTTTGCGGAGAGATCGCGTGAAAAACTCCGATAGAGCTCGTCAACACGACGCGCCGCTGCACCGCGGTCCGCGCGCCTCGTGCAGCCCAGGTGCTAACTTCACAACACAACATGCCACCACGTGTGTGTGGGTGAGCCACATTAATAGGCAGGTGATATGTGAAACATGAGTAATGGCTAGCTTCATATATTAAAAAACCCTTTTGGTCATAGACTCTACCTGCTACACTTTAATGTAGAGTCCATTGTGTTAACGCGTAAGTAGCATGCTATAGGTCCTGATTTTTAGGTAACCAGTCTGGAATTTGCTGGATTCGCTGTCGGCATTCAACAGGGAACTGTCTCTGAAGTTGTAACGGCGTTATAAATTCATACGCTTACGTCATTCTCCACTTGTTTTATAAGTAAATATTTGCAAACATTGCACGACGAGAAGCGATATGCCCGTGCACACCCAATGAAGCGATTACTAACGTGCCCGCTCGAGTACATAAGCTGTTACGTACGATTGAATATTGTTATCAAAACCTTATTGACTTTTTTGCAGATACTAAGTTAGGTACTAAGTTAGCTAATGTATAAAACAGTATCAAAATTTTATATGCTTAAAAATAGAAGAAAAACAAATTTAAATCCACACCGAGCATTTATGAACATTGTAGCACATTTGTGATTACTTTGAATCTTTTGTTGTTATCTTTTGATTGAAGGAATGTTCGCGACTTCATTATTGTTCCGTTTAGTAAAATTCTAAAAGTCAAAATGCTCAAAATTCGGCTAATTCTATTAACCGCTTACATATAGGTAATTTTGCAAACTCTTTAACATTAACCAAAATATAACATAATAAATAAATACCTTCCACTCAGATGCAGAGACGATCTTAATTGAATCATTAATGAGTGCAACGTATGTATGACTTACTAGCTGACCCGATACATAGTCCTGTCTTTTAGGGGTAGGAAAAATAGATGTTGACCGATTCTCAGACCTACCCGATATGCACACAAAATTTCATGAAAATCGGTTGAGCCATTTCGGAGGAGTTTGGCAACAAACACCGCGTCACGAGAATTGTATATATGTATTAAAAAAAGAAAGATGTATATTTATTTAGATAAGCCCTCACTTGGAAGTTTGCAGAAGCTAAGTAACCTATAACTTATAGACCAAATAAGGGAACAAAAATACCATGGTAATGGCGGATCTAGAAGATTTCGGTTTTACGAGTTGACATAGCGCCAGAAGCCGTGGCGCCCCGACGACGTTTGGCCTCTTATGACCCAACGCTACTACGGACAATATAAGTAGGTAGGTATACAACACAAATCATCGTTGTTAATCTATATAAGTAATAAACATTTTTATCGAATAGATTAAGTGACGACAAAAAACCTCTTGTTCCTCTGGTAAAAAATGTACCATCACAAAAAATGACGACATATCTAGATAGCTTTGTATAACCACTTATACACTGTGTTTATCGATCGATTCTTTGTAGAAAATTCCTTGTGTCGATGAAAAAGTAACAATAGTCAATTGATGTGGTAGTAGACAGTCGCTCGACCTACGCGTAGCCAAGTACCAATGAACAATCGTTAGATAAAGTGAAACGAGAATTCAATAATCTCGGACCAAATTGTACTATTGAATGCTTCCATTGTATTGATTACAGTAACCATACAATCAGTTGCAAATCAATACCTAGATATTTCTTCGAGTGACTACTTTGGCTGAACAAATCTAGCAAGAAGGTAACACCGTCACACACTAATATTATGCAAATAAATAGAACAAGTTATTATCTAGTGTAGGTAGTAACAAGGCTGATAGAAATTTCTTTACAGGTACCTACTGTATCGATCGAGCATGCAACGGCAACTCGCTTGTCTAAATATGGTAGATGGCACGAGAAGGCTATGCGACTTGATTCCTCCCCCTTGCACTTCCACCTGTGACCTGCCTCCTTGTATCATTATGATTCCCTGTCGTTCTAATGTTCGGTTTCATCTAGTCGTGGTTTCAAAATCGATACTTCATTTATATTTAGTTGCTTATGAAAGCGATGGTATCTTGACGATGAAAATTAGTTTTATCAAATGTTAATGTATTTGGATTAAATGAATATTTTACAAAATCATTTTACATTCCGACTCGTTAGAGATGTATAAATCAAGTGGTAGTTAAGTACTAATAATGTTTGTAGTCACTTGTCATAGATTATTATTAACACCACCTTAATGTTCCCATTAATTCTCAAAAACAATAGCAATTGCCTATAACAGGAACAGAAGGAACAAAAGTAATTTAATTAATCTAGCTTGCTACGATCTACCAGAACTGTCTAGGTACCTTGTAGATCGCAGGAAGCTGGAAAAAAAACATTGTATTATTGACCGGGAAGCATTTTTATGCTTCAGGAATTGCGCACCTAAATAATAAAGACTCTAGAGGCTTGTAAACTGAACATCTCACCAATCCCGGGTCTGAAATCGATTTCATGTAATTTTAGGGGTTACCAATAACCTTAACACTCATCGGAACGTCCAAGCAAGTCTAAAAGGAAAGAATAGTGTCACAGGCCGAATTAATCTGAAGGAACTCCTATTGTACGCATCTTGCAAATGCCGATTATACAGGTATGAAGAAAAACCAAATACTTAGGTTTATAAATATTTTTAGTCTAGGATCCCAGACTGGGATAAAAGTGCAAAAAGGTACATTAATATGTTAGGTATTACAAAGATATTTGATTGGTGTCCTGTTAAAAGATATAAGTAATACATGTAGCGATGAGTTGCTCTCCCGAATGACGCACTCAGCCTACCTACCTAGTTATATTTTATGAGATGACGTAGGGCGCTACCCCGACACCTGACGTGTACAGAAGAAAAGCAAGCTGAATTTCAACTCAATATTATTGCCAAATAATATTATTATTTTCTTTTCTCATAGTAAATCTGTGATTTTAAATAACATATATTATTTTAGAGAATGTACTTTGAAGTAATTTAATTAGAACAAATAATACATACGTGTGCCTACTCTCTGTGTAACTATTATGCAGTTTTTATCAGTTCAGGTTAATAAAATATGCCAATTGCCAGCATAGCGCTTTTGTAAGTAAGTACGTTTTCTTACTGCCTGCCTTTGATACCTCAGCCCGTACGTACCTACGAGTGTAACCGGCTTTTTGACACGCACCACGTCTTCTCGACACCTTTCAATATGAACAGTAAGTTAACTCACATTGACACGATACACACATAGCCACATCGACTGGCCTGATATATTATGCCTTAATCTATCTCGGTTCGCTCGCTCCAAATGGCACTACTCCGCTTTTGAAAGGGGATATACAAACTAAAGGTTTAATGTAAACCACGCCTCTACCACGAACTGAGTAAGCACTTTGATGACCACGTTAAACCTTTGCAAACTTATTAAACATTCATCTCTCTCGCTCACTAAACTTACGTGTGGCGGTCGTTCATCATACATACATTTGTTGTAAGTTAACCAGCGTTCTATATCGCGTCTTGACATAAGGAAAGGTCTTTAACTATTTACATAGCTGTTAAACAAAGGGCAGTAGCAGTGGAGGCGGAGGGCATTGTGCGGCGCGGCGGCCGCTCGGCGTGACGGACGCGCTTGGCCGACGGCACGCCCTCCTGCGCCTGCGGCGATACCCGGAACAAACACACAACTATTGGGCAAGACGGTGCTATCGTTGACCCTATGCAAACCACAAAGAAATGTTTCATTAGAAGCTACGAATGATTTGACGGCAAAAGCTCTTCGCTATCACTCATCTCTGGTTTAATTATGGACCCACTCACTTTGTCACCACAGATGGCGGCCCTTACATTTTAAGCAAAAGCTGGCATACAGTTTTCCAGGAAGTCGGTCATGCCCATACCAGTGTACACCCGCCACACCCGGGTTTTCATTTCACAGTGAAGCAACGCATAAAGGCTAGTGCTCACCTCCTTTCCCTATTTGAAAAACATCACGCAGCGCTATTTCTTACTTTCCACATTCGTCTCCACGTAAACACTGCAGTTTACATACTAAGCAGCAAACACCGAGCAGGTTTTTAAGGAGAAATCTTTGAAGTTTTTTGACGCACTTTACGCAGAGATGTTTGAAGGTAAACAAGTGATCGGACCAACAAAGGATCAAAGTGATCATTATTCTGAAATATACCCCGTGCATCACAGTGAGTAGTGTTCTTTGGTCTTTTGCAATGTTAACACCGGCTCAGTTACACACGTAAACTCTTACTGAGGTAAGTATCTAGGTATGTCTAGCTATAACTTTGATTGTAGGTACAATACAAGTCATTCGCTTATTGCGTGTCACCTCGATTTGTTGATCGTGACCACCACCCTATGTGTTTGACACGTTTGTTATGTGACACACGTGTGTTTCACACTGAACTCCTCCTAAACAGCTGGACTGATTTTCATGCTTCTTTCGTGTTTTTGAGTGGATCCCTTAATGGTTTAGAATCACAATGGAACCCGGTTCGTGGCGCTGCCATCGGAGTCTAGGTACGGCAGGACAGCGTCTGCCCGGCCCGCTAGTCTTTTATATAATAGGTATCTAATAGTATATTATGGCCATCATCAGCGATGTTAGTAGCATTAACTTTATTCATAATATAATTAAGTACGTACTTAATACAATATTAGATCATAACATCTAATTGCTCCAAAATTGCAAAACATTTTTTCCAGTAACTAGAAAGGTAATGATAAGATATTAAATGGAATAAAGCTGTGTAAACTAAAACTGAAGACAGAGAGGTAAAATAAACATGCCTGTTGAGGTTCGTCGACACCTCTGCAATCGATACGTATCGAGCATCGGACCGAATAGTCTCGGCGACAACGACCTTAGACACGATGACCCACTGGGTTACCATTCATAGTACAACCTGCTGGACTTATAATTTTTTTTAAAGCTAACTTAGTATATTATAACACGAATTAACATGCCTAAAGTTATAATAATCTAGTTTTTTGCTCTAATTACAATGAGCACATAATAAATGATTTCATGTAATTCTAAATAACTGTGACTAAAATTCGATCAGCTTAGTACAAAGGATTCGTCACTAATGATTCATACCCTTGTACTCGTACCCACAAACAAGCAGGCAGTCACTAATTTGCTAATACCATTAGCTAGCATACGTCTACGCTTTTGTTAAATTATACTACGACCAACGAGAAGCGATACGAAATTGTAATGATTCTCGAGTTCAAGTCGGTCATCGCTGGCCTCGCCAACATTCGGGCGACCATTTTATAAATTTCTGGTTCATTCAGTGTTGGGATCCGCGTTAATTACAACAAATTTAATAAAATAAAACTATAAATTTATCGCACCGTTTCTAATTGGTCGTTTGGTGTACGTCACATTTGGGCCTCGTCACTACCAATATTCGCAAAATAACTGTGACTGTGAATAAACATTGCTCCGATAGGGATCTAGTTTGGCGGTTTTTATTTTTGGTGGCTGGCTCATAAGATCAAAACGTAAAGTAGATATCAAAAATATCTTGAAAATAAACAATTATTTTGTAGTCTAGCAAAACATTTTAAAATTATAAGAAGAAAATGAGGAATGTTGACGATTATACTAAAGGAAACCTAATCAAGGACGTCCTTCACAAAACCTCGAGCCCGCCCCGTGCCCTATTTGTTATCTCACGTCCTGATTTCTCCCTATAAACTGATTACTTTTACAAGTCTGTGGATTACGTATAAACAGAATCTTTTCAAGGAAATGAAAACCTGATTTTGTTTGCCGAAACACTCCCTTCTGTACATCAATTCAATCACTGTACATCAAACATCAATTCTGTATATTTGTATAAGTACCTATCAATTCTGAACAAAACAATGCCTGAAATTCATAATTATTTATTACAACAAAAAAAATATATATTGACAGTCGGCTTCACTAATATAATATACATGAGCGATATTAATTAAACTGGAAAATTGCCAAAAACCTTACGAAATCGGCGGGGTGAATTCAGACGAAGTCAACGACCTTCAAATCTGCTTAACTTTCTAGAGAGGGCAGTGACCGTATATCTCGTTTATTAGAATGACATTTTAGATTGAAGATTTTATTGGTGTCTGTCGGTGGGCGTTGTGAAATATTTTCGAACTGCGGTATACCTTGGTTCGTGTATCGAGGACTCGCACAGGTTCATGCCGCATTCTCGGACGCAAGCCGCGTACATTCCTAAGCGCGTGCACCGTCACTGACGCTCACATAACTCAAGCCTTGACCTGCATCGCTAACGAAGCCTGCAGACGAACACCCGATAAGACGATTCACTGACACCGTTTGCAAACTTAACAAATATCAAAACAAAGCGAAGCAAAAAAAAATACTTTAAAAAATCTTAAGTAGATAAGAAATTAAGCGAAAGACTGGATGATCATTCGCAGTTCCGACACTGACTGCCAACGGAATTCGAAATGGTTTCAACAATTGATTAGTATTGCAAACAAATAAATCTAAACAACGCTGTCGTCATTGAATCATACATTGTGGTTATGATGACCAATTAATCGACTTACTTACTTAGTGTAACGATTTGTTAAAATAGTACAAATGGACACAAACAGAAAAACAATTTATAGGTATTCAATTTCAAAATTCTGGTTCAGTATTGATTTGTTAAAGCCATTAAACATATTATACTTATATAATTACACTAGCTGACCCAACAGACGTTGTCCTGTCTTAGGGGTATAAAAAAGAAATAGTAGCCGATTCTCAGACCTACTGAATATGCATATAACATTTCCTAAAAATCGGACAAGCCGTTTCGGAGGAGTATGGTAACTAACATTGTGACACGAGAATTTTATATATAAGATATTGTTCTCACAAGTACGTACATATACGTATAAGACATAAGTCATTACCACGAAGATTATGTATGAGGTATGAGTCAACACATCGTCATTTGTCATGTAAATTGTAAATATCATGGAACCCATTGATTCATTCTCGTTTAGATGATTTGTAACAACGTCAATATCCGGTGCGTAACACAACATCCTGTTTCAAGTATTGTCGCCCCGCACCATCAACAGAAAGAAAATAGAAAAGTGTGTTGTTGGTTCATTTCATTTCCTCCATAGTCGCGTTTCATTCAGTTACAACAATCGCACGCACGTTACTGTGAGTAAATCGTATTGTGAGTTTGTGAGTAACGGACGACTTCCTCTTGCGCTGTGAAAACCTTCCGTTGAAAATTTCATTTTCTTATTAATTAATTTTAAGGCGTCAATAGCTTAGTAGTTAGAGGGGCCGCTCTCGTAGCTGAGAGGTTCTGGATTCGATCCCCATCCTGGGCAATAAACTATTGACGTGGGCCCGTTCCTAACACAAGCATTCGCTTAGAGGGGCTAACGGAAATACTAGTAATGTCATATACTCAAGTTGCTAATAACCTTAAAAACAAAAATTGACAAAATGTACCTAAGATGTAATGTGAGTTTCAATAACACCCAAAGGTAAACTAGCAAGTTTGGGTATTAGAATCTCTTAACTCCTAATTAGAAATCCCCATCCTTACACAATCCATTACGTCAATGCATCGAACGGCACAAATTCCTTCTCTAGCAAGAGAGTCAACCAGCAAGGACACGATGCTAGAAACGATCGTTGCACTCATCGATTTAGGAATGAAGCGAAAATTTCTAAAAGGCCTTCGATAGCAGTTACCACTTACTAGGGTCGATGCCAAAACCTCTACCCGTGAACCATCTCGTATACATTACGATCATAGTCATGTAACGATGACACCACGAAGTGGAAGGGGGGTCCGAGTGCAACTTACTTTGACGTACCACCGCGTCTGCGACTTGCGGTGCCTGGTGCGGCGGCGCTCGCAGCTGCGCTGGTCGGCGCGCGCAGGCGAGCGCAGCGCGTGGCAATGCGCGGCCAGCGCTTTGGTCCGCTCCGCCAAAGAGTGCCGCAGCTCGCCCCCTATACAGCTCCGCACTAACATTCTCAACCCTTCCCGAAAACCTCCACTTGCTTCATAACACCATCGTCCTCAACGACACCACACATCGCGGATTTATCGATTGTTTTAGCGGTATTCACTGGTTTATACCTCCTGCTGTTTATATGCGAGCGTGCTAGATTATAATATTTTGTTTAAAACCTAAATTTATTATTGTCAAGTTAATAGAGGTCAAAACAGTGCGAGATTTGAGAGTAATTTTCCCGTCTTAAATCCATGAGTCGAATAATTAAAAAATAAAACCTTGTGGAGACACTCACAAATCGCTGTGCCTAAAAATAAACACGAGATCTAAAGTATTTCAGATTAAATGAACGAGACGAGGCTCCAAGGTCTAGGTCGGAAGATAAGGTCGCGCGTTCAATGAGCTATGCTATGTATTATCATTCGCTGTGTGTAAAATTAATCCATTTCGTACTGCGCTGGTATAATTATTTATTTCTAATATACGAGTATATAAATAGATTAAGTAAGATATGTAAACAAGAGACAGATATACAGTAGTAATAGCCGACGTAGTTGCGATGTGTGTGACCGATATTTGTGTTCCTGCTCCAGTATTATGTATGAAATTGTTTAACCAGCAACATTAGTTTCTCATTAAAGTAAATTACTTGACATAAAGAGACAATGACCCGGGCGAATGTTTTTCTTTTCTTACGTATAGTTGTTTTCATATAAATGAAATCAACAATCAAAACACTTAAATCTTTAGAACAGGTTTCATTGTGAATTATCATCGACGTACATATATATATATTAAAAGAATATGTAGATAAACTTGCCCATAGCGAGCTGGATGGATTGTAGCAGCAACAATGTGGCGTGTGGGAACAATACGAATGATAAGAGTCAGATAAAATCTGTAGATATATACGATTGTTAAGAACCTGTTTACATACGCTGCCACTTAGAATGTAAGCATTTAAAAATACACTTAAAATATTAAAACAAAGTCCGCATATCAAATGCACGAGTTTATTATAGTGAACATGAAATCAACTTTGGCAGGCCATACTACGGCACAGATTCAAATGACAAATAAGATATTTTCACACGTAACTGTTTTCTCCACATGAATTTAAATTAAATGTTGTACCGAACCCAACTGTCAGTAAGTACACGCCATCGCTTGTAGTTACGACAGTGTTTGATGAGGTAAACAGATGTTTGCAGACTAGGTCGATATCTGACGAGGAAATTGGATAATTGAGGAAGGGAACGGTCGACAACGAGAACTTGCTACGCACTATCTGTGTACTGTGAGTACTTGCTGCATGTGTGCTATGTGCACTTTAATTTTTAAGACATGCCTAAATCACAACTGGTAAGGAAAAATACAGTTTCACTAAACTACACTCCATATTTTTCCATAGGGTAAAATATAGGCACCTACTAGTACCTACGTTAGTATAATGCATTAATGACCGCAATGAATTACTGAATAAAATATAGAACACTGTTTAGGGTTCCGTTGTCCCTACCAGTAACCCTTATAAGATCATCCAGTCCATCCCAGTCTGTCACAGTGCCATACCTAACATCTACAGTTTTTTTTTTCCCCTTATGAATCGTGCAGGTAAGTATTAACGAGCTATGTCTTATTTAATTATAGAAGACTCGTATAGAAGACTCTATATTTTTATCAGTTGATTTATATCATAATGATTGAATCTATGTAATGTAAAACAATCAACTGTTAGGTTAAGTATTCACCGTGCTGTTAGACCAGGTGGTCGAGCCAAGCATATAGCAGGTGCGTGGTAAGGTAACCAGGCAATATTTTACCCCTTAAACCCGACCTTAATTCAGTGGAACAGGACAGTCCCACCAAATTCAAGCGAAAATGACAGGTGGTGAACGAAATGTGTACAGCCGACACCCGCCAGGTGCACGTCTCGTGTACAAAGAAATTAAAAAGATTTAAAAAATCCTACCTGTACCATGTTGGACTTGGACCCTTATCGTGTGCACTGTTCCGCAAATATGTAAGATACCAACATCTTTCTCATTGCCGTCAATTCTATACTTTATCAAGAACATATAAGTTCCATATTTCCATGAACAGTAAACGGTGCATAATACACTTTTATATGAAAGTGTTGCGGCACTCATAAATTGCAAGTTTTTGCGTGTGTGCGCGTACGCGGCTTTGCATTTGCACTTATTATCAAAGCAGTAACCTGGCTTATTATCAGTGAATGAAAGAATTGCGCTATCGTACATAATAGTAGGTACCTACTTACTTAGTTTTAGCATTTCACGACCTCACAACTGTGTTGTTACAATAATGAAAATAATTGAATACTTAAAGATACTTAGTATCCAATTCTTAGAAGCCTAATCAGTTCGCAAAAATGAATGAAAAATGAATAGGTACCTGGCTTAACACTTTTATCGTCTATTGTGCAATTTCAATCAATATATTATAGCTACCTATTAAATAACTGATTAATATAGGGGCGGCTATTTAATCCACGTCGATATCTTACTATAAACCCTAAAGTCTCTGACCTAATATGGTTTTAAAAATGAATTAAGTATTAAGTATTAGTTATTTACCCTATGAATATCTAACTAAACTCGAATCAACAACACAAATGTACAGTCATACACACAACAATATAAACATTAGCAACCATCAGAAATTAATCTTGGTTATTTCAATAAGGTACTTGATATAAGTTAGGTACTCAAATTGACCAATCTACTACGTATCAAAACTGAGAGATATGTATACGTTTACATAATTTATTAGAATAATGCTGGCATAAAAATATCAGCGACAAATTCGGTACTTGTCAGATAAACGATAACGGTATATAAACATATTATAATATGACAAATTTTATAAACGGGAATCTTTATTAATCATTGATTATCTTATTTATTATCTACCTTAGTCAAATATACCTAGTTCTGTATTGTACGGGAATAGCCTGATCTGCTAGCAAAACGTACTACTTCTCGAGTTATCTCGAGTTTCTCCATTCTATTTTTATTCCACTGATGGAATTATTTAATTTAACAATAAGGCCTCTTTTTAACCTCCGACACAACGGCAACAATGGGTGTTACGAGTTTCACCCCTTTGTCTGTCTGTCTGTGGAATCGTAGCTGCCGAACGGAAGGACCGATTGTAACGCTTTTACTCTTTTTTTTATTGTACTCAGATGTTTCTCATACAGCTATTTGAACGAAATCGTCTCAGCCGTTTTAAAGACACGTGAATTTTTGACTTATTAACTTGACAATAACAAAGTAAATACATACCCTGATTACGACCAAATTGATATACCGTTTAATTACCATGCAAATTACACTTGAATTCAAAACACCGGTAACACAACAATAACGTTTCTATCACTGGCGTCACATCTAGGTAACGATAATACACGATGCGAAATAATCATGACACTCTTCATTATTTAAAGTTTAACTGTATTTGAGCAAAGCAAGATACATCGAAAGTGTTCTGTGTCACTGAATATAAACTGTGTACCCGATGACAAGTGATGCCCTTCCGCACTCGTCGCTCGGCGCGAGACGTCTGAGCCCGCGGCGAGCTCCGTCCACAGCGCCGAGGACTACCGACGCGACAAGGAAACTACCACGCATGTGCAGGCTTTTCTTGATTTTCCCGAAACGATACGATGGTGACGTCGTCGCGCACGACGTCATGAAATGATAAGCTGAGCTGTAGCTCGAGTACAATCCCTTTATATATAACTAGCCTGCTATAGTTGTTGCTAATGATTAGGTATAATATTTTATTTGGGATTTTGAATCCCCACCTTGTGATTATTATGTAAGGATTAAGGCTAATTATATTACCAACTATATTAAATAAAAATTCGATATGGAATGTTTGTAAACCAAACCTTGTTTTGTTTTAGTTATTACTAAGTAATTATGTATATATTTGGTGGATAAAGTTGGTCAATGGATGAATACGCTGGGAAAGTATTGTTTAATCGTCGGTACTTATAACTGAGAAAGAGCGATAATATGACAATACTAGTGTCTGCCCGCGACGTCATCCGCGTAGACTTAAGTAAAGCATTCTATGTGTTAATCCCGGTTATAAACTATCTGTGTTCCAAATGTCATCCAAATCCGTTCAGTAGTTTTTGCGTGAAGGAGTAACAAACATACATCCACACTCACAAACTTTCGCATTTATAATATTAGTAGGATATTAATAATTAATCTTGCTTACGTCACAGATTGAATTAATAACAGTGAGATACGAAGTTTAATAACAGTATACGAATCATGGAAACAGTTTGTACTAAAAATACGAAAGATTAAGCTACGGGCACCTGAGTACGGGATAAATATAGCTGGCTCAATTTTGACAGCAATGCAAAGTTATATGTGCCGTGAAGGGCCGAGGCCATCAAATTGAAGATGAATTTAGATTATGGATTCAGTTTTGTTAAACATTGGCTGCGTGCGTGGCATGTTTTATTTCGAACAATCGATCTTAGGATAGGGAGCTAAATATTTCCGAATGCTGTAACCACTAAAAGTAGCCTACAAGAACTTAATTATTGCTCTTTTTTTTAAAGAAAAAATTTGGTATGCCCACCCATATTCTCATTAAATACGTCACTCAAATATAGGCATAAATGCCATTAATGATAATTTTAATTAGGATGCTAGCTCAGTGAGGTGTGCTGGCGCCAACTGCCAGTTATAAGAGGGCTTCCATCCTGGTAGCTGAGGTGTATGATTATATAGTGAAAGTTTACAGCATCAAGGTTATAAAAAAAATAACTTTTCTGGTTTTATACGAGCAGTTAAATACAATTTTCTGTAAGTACTGCTACTGAATAATATTACTGACCCTGTCAATAGATCAAGCTCGACCTATTTTTAAAAGCAAGTATCTAGCTACCTACATGTGTCGCACAACAAAATTGAATTGGTATTTTAGCTAAACTCCCAATATTGACAAAATTTGTTAAGGATTTTGGCAAACTAATAAAAATATGTTATACATAGATTATTTTTCAACATTAGTGTGTTGGAGGATTATCGTTGCTACATAATAATTTACGTTAGGTACGTTATATTGTTTACACACTGGCGCAACACTTGTTTTAAGCTGTTGTCTCTAGTTTTGAGCTGTCAAAAAATAGAGACGCCTACATAAATCAATACAAGTCTGGCATCAGTATAAACGAGTTGTTAGTTATGAGTAGACATAAAAGCTCAGGTCATGAGATATCATCATCCTTTACATGCCAGCAACCCAATAAAATAAAAAGTACAATATACATTGAGCTTTCTGTACTCCAAAATGAACTTTGTATTGGAGTGTATAAAAGATTTCAACGCGCGATATTTATGAACATAATATATTTCACACAATAGGTCCAATATACTTTTTTGTAGGTATAACACTGAGGTATTTGATTTATGGGCATTACTTAGTTAGCGAAATAAATTACATATTTGGAATAATTATAAGTATTTCTGAGTTGTTTAATGATAAAATTTCATTACAATACGGTATAGATACAAAATGCAGGCATGTAGATATAAATAAGTCTATATTCTTTACAGGTGTTATATTTAAGTTTACAAGGTATACGTAACCTATTCTGCAAAAGCAAGCAAAGCGAATTACACAAACTGTTACCTAAAGTTCTTTAGAATTCAGTGTGACGTGAAAGTGTTAGGCGAAGGTCCGGCAGTTTCACTTTCTACGGAAAAATGCGATTGTCGAAGCGTACGCGCACCGATGCTAAATGTTGAGAACAAACAAGTTGAACAAATATAACAAGATTTCGCGTCTATGGCATCAGAATTCTGAACACTGAATGGAGAACGAATTCATAACACCGACGAGTCTCAAATCGTATCTGAGTTTCAAGCTTTTCCCCGGGATTCGTTGGGGTCAAACGATATTACCGTTGTAGACCACTGCTCTAGAACCTGGTTTATAGTACCTACTCATCTGCTTTAGTACTCCAAGCAAGTCCATTCAAACTTTCATTAAAAGTTTATTCATTCACGACAAGTCTATTTATCATAGAACAGAGGGAAACCTGAAAGTTAACAATGGAACAGAAACTGGAGCGAGTATGCGTGTGGTAAGCCGCTGCGGTCCCACGAATACTTTCGACATAAGTATAGTAACAAACAAATGTTGCAATTAGCCTCCGTTTCATACAGTTATTCGCAAATAAATATTAATAGTCGACCGTGAATAGTGGCACCAGAACAGGTAGGTTCGGTTAGGTTCCAACTACTAATGAACGGGGATTTTACTCCCTTAAGTACTAATTTCGGAAAAGGCTCTCTCGTAATTTGCAATACCTAATCTACTACCTATCATTATTGCTGAAATAAGCAAGGCCTGGCACACACTGAAATTTAGGTACGAAGCTAAAAGTAAATTTTCAGCTTCGCCTTGGTGGACCCACACAATACGTTGACGCGTGTCGGAAAAGATAAGAGTTACGCGATAGAAAGAGAGTCCCTTGTAGGTGACATTAGAACTTTACGCATGCAGCGCTGTGCGAGCAGATTTATTTTAAAAAACTGATCCTGTGAATGAAGTTTTCTGGAGATATTGGGGTGTGTTATATGGCCATGTAGAGTTCAGCAAGTCTTCATTAAATAGAGTTCTGGAGCTGTTACTGTATTGAGATCGCTGTGTAGAATAATTTGAATAGGTACAGTAGAAAATAATATTTAAGTAATGATTCTTCTAACAAATACCTAAAAAGGTACCTTTGTAGAGAAGTCAATAAAGTCAACAAACCTAAGGATACTCTAAGGCAGACAATTATTTTGATAAATTCTTTTCAGGTAATCGGCTCAGTGGGCGGTGTCTGATCCCACGCACTGAATCATCATGTTGTTCAACCAAATCGAATATGAATGAATAAGGTTAACCTAAAAGTAATACCTTACTAAACCTATGAGACGTACTAAAGGTATCATAATATAACCTCTATTTATTGTTCTGTCTGATATGAAAATTAACAATAAGTTTACAATCAACAATGGTAAATGCCTAAAATAAACTCAACGTTTTCCTGATTTTAAAGGTACCTATTCGATGGACAATCAGCATGGTTACTCGGTAATTATTATAATATATACCTACCAACCTAATATCTATGCTTACCTACTATTTATAAATTATATTATTATTGCCTACGTAAATGAATTCTCGAAAATGTTATTGACTCGCAATCCAAGCAGAATCTACTTAACTAGCCTTGAACGTCTGATGTAGATATACACGTGATATAGCTAAGTTTACTCTCCATAATATCATCATTAAAAATAGCCAAACTGTGAAATCGCCTCTGCAATTTTCTCAATAGCGATTCTATACGGATTTTGTCAGTAGACTTTAGACACTGGGCTAGACGAGCAACTCCCGTCATTTCTCAAACGAGAAAAGTTGTTGTGTTAGGTATTTAATTATGAGTGTCTGGTGTTTAATTAGTTATATGTGGAACTATAAAAATGATATTACCAAGCTCTCAGCATCCTGGCTCATCTTTTTCCACGCATGGTTCCCGTGGAGGAACCGCGCTCTGGCGGCGTGGCTGCTAGAGACCAGGTAATCCAAGACACTGCACCATCGCACGTCACCATAACAACACGCCACATTCCATCACTGCATCCGCGTCCAACATATGATCGCCGCGGCCGGCCTGTCTGACGTCACGCGCTTTCTCACAACTTCACAAGGTTGTAGTGCACTGAGTGCCCGTAGATCCTGTGCACCACTTTACTGAGCACAAAGCGATAATTTGGTCAGCGTTACAAATTGATCAGTTGCGCTTCGTCGTGTCGAGGGAATAAAGTTCGCGTGTGGGGAAATGGTATCGTGTGACGCAGGTAACGACTTTCGCGCACGAACTGAGTGAAGCACGTCCGCGTCGTGGCACCGCCGCGCTGCCGCCGCCGCGCCGTCGCACGCGCACCACGTAACGGCACCGAGGCCCCCGCCCGCGCCGCCCCTGCGCCGCGCACCGCCACCGCCGCCGGCCCGGGCTCCTCCGGACCTGCCCTGTCTCACTATCGCTGCGCTAATGCCTGCCTACCAGTTTCACTTGCTAACACAATATATAAACTACTTTACCAGTTTACATTGAGCAACAGACGACATGCGTGACCTAAGTAGGTACCTACTTCTATATTCAGCGAAGCAAGAACTACAGGAATTAGTACCAATTACTTGCTGAATACTTTAAATGTTACTCAAATAGGTGGGTACCTACTTTATAGGTACCTATAGACTTTATAAGTACCTACCTACCTAACCTACTCACATAAAAAGTTCCATGATTTTATTATTTAAGTGAGACAAATAGCTGCACGGGATCTGAATCGTGGAGAAAGCGAAAGCCTATTTATTGGGTAAAATCCTCTGCCCAACAGTGGAAGATTATAGTGCCTTAACTTAACTTAACCTTATTGAATCGGATTAGTTAGACTCTACTCACTGAACTAGATGTTCTCTTCTGATGTTGGCTACCTCAGGTACAGACTAACACACCAAAACTGGAATCGAACCCGCAGCCCGCAACTACCCGGTGCAGTCCGGTCAGTGACTAGGTACTATCCCAACATTTGCATCCGAGCATGTTGTTGCTTGGTGTATGCCATGACAAAACATTCATGAAAAACACATTGTTGCCTGTGTTTATGAAAATACAAAATAGAGACAACAACATGACGTTTCTTATATCTCTGTGGTCAACCTAGGGTAAAAGCGAAGGGGTTCAAATTATCCTCCTGCGCCGTAGGCCGTGTGGAGCGACTGTCCATACTGCCATGGGCTCTCGTGTGGAGCTGCAATGTATTATTTATTTCTAAAGGTGCGTTCCTATCAATTGCAAGAAAGTACGCTAGACCTTTCTGAGCATGCAATCTTACAGAATGCCACAGAGTTGTTCAGAAGTCTGTGTTTATGACTTCTTAAAAAAAAACCTTTGTAGTATAGGTCTACCAGAATCTCATGGCATTAAAAAAATATAAAAAAATGTGATTTTCATATGGCAATGTCAATTGTCACCTGCCAAATCAAAGTACAAGGTTTGTCAACCGCTGTTGAGATTTTGTGATATCTTCTTGGCAATTTATTGTTTTTGTGAAAATGTCGAAAAAGCCACTTCGATCTCAAGCGAGAAATATTGTTTTCAATGTGTATCGTAAAATAAGGGAAGAAGAAGGCGTAAATCAAACTCAATCTTTGATTTTAAAGCGCGTCGTAGAGTTGACCGGTAAGTTGGACTGAGTTGTTTTGATACTTTTAGTTTATTTTATATTTATCTTACTTAATTATAGCTTCTTTATAGGGGTTTTCAGTACTACTATACGGCGAATCATAGGTGAGTGCACATCGAACGATGGTGTATTTTCCACGCCTGGTAAAAAGAGGAGAGCGGGGAAGAAGAAAATCAACTTGGACAGTTTCGATTTACAGTTGATAAGGAATAAAGTAAATGAATTTTATACAGTTCGGAAGGAAATTCCAACAGAAATAAAACTGTTAAAAATTCTTCGACAAGAAATTGATTTCAACGGAGGGAGAGAATCTCTGAGGTAAGAAAAATATTAAGTAATAATCCTTCTCACTCGTAAGACGAGGCCTGTGCCCTGCAGTGGGACGTACGAGTATTTAGACTGATGTTGATGTTGATGATTGACTAAGCTATCGTTTCAGTAACATGATAAATTTTATTATTTTTTACAGACTTATACTTAAGGAGACAGGTTTTGAATATTTTAAATGCCAATCAAAAAGGATCATTTTGATCATTTTGTGTACGGAACTCAAGTAAGCGAACGAAAAGCAATTATACCAGTGACCTGAGCGATAATATTGGAATACTGCGAGTCTGCTAAGTGATTCGGAACGGTGCTTGTTGTGTGTAACTAGTCTTAGTGAACTAGTGTACTAGTAGTGAACTAGTACTGTGTATTTGTCGAGTTTGTGGAGAGCGAAATAAACCCTTTTTACACGTTTAACGGCATTAATTGTACCTACCCCTGTACGTGTACGTAACATTATAATAAATTAGTACATAAAGTAATATATGATTGGATTTATTTTTTTTGTCATATTTTCCTATGTTAAGAACCCGATGCATAACAACAATTTCATACACATACCTAGTATACTTTATGTTAATTAATGACTAAATATATAAATAAAAATTAAACAGTATCAAGATCGTTTAATCCAATTTCCCCAGTATTGCACACAACAAATTTTTATTTCCCCATTTGCCATGAGATTCTGGTAGACCTATAGGCACTATTATAGGTCTACCAGAATCTCATGGCATTAAAAAAATATAAAAAAATGTGATTTTCATATGGCAATGTCAATTGTCACCTGCCAAATCAAAGTACAAGGTTTGTCAACCGCTGTTGAGATTTTGTGATATCTTCTTGGCAATTTATTGTTTTTGTGAAAATGTCGAAAAAGCCACTTCGATCTCAAGCGAGAAATATTGTTTTCAATGTGTATCGTAAAATAAGGGAAGAAGAAGGCGTAAATCAAACTCAATCTTTGATTTTAAAGCGCGTCGTAGAGTTGACCGGTAAGTTGGACTGAGTTGTTTTGATACTTTTAGTTTATTTTATATTTATCTTACTTAATTATAGCTTCTTTATAGGGGTTTTCAGTACTACTATACGGCGAATCATAGGTGAGTGCACATCGAACGATGGTGTATTTTCCACGCCTGGTAAAAAGAGGAGAGCGGGGAAGAAGAAAATCAACTTGGACAGTTTCGATTTACAGTTGATAAGGAATAAAGTAAATGAATTTTATACAGTTCGGAAGGAAATTCCAACAGAAATAAAACTGTTAAAAATTCTTCGACAAGAAATTGATTTCAACGGAGGGAGAGAATCTCTGAGGTAAGAAAAATATTAAGTAATAATCCTTCTCACTCGTAAGACGAGGCCTGTGCCCTGCAGTGGGACGTACGAGTATTTAGACTGATGTTGATGTTGATGATTGACTAAGCTATCGTTTCAGTAACATGATAAATTTTATTATTTTTTACAGACTTATACTTAAGGAGACAGGTTTTGAATATTTTAAATGCCAATCAAAAAGGATCATTTTGATCATTTTGTGTACGGAACTCAAGTAAGCGAACGAAAAGCAATTATACCAGTGACCTGAGCGATAATATTGGAATACTGCGAGTCTGCTAAGTGATTCGGAACGGTGCTTGTTGTGTGTAACTAGTCTTAGTGAACTAGTGTACTAGTAGTGAACTAGTACTGTGTATTTGTCGAGTTTGTGGAGAGCGAAATAAACCCTTTTTACACGTTTAACGGCATTAATTGTACCTACCCCTGTACGTGTACGTAACATTATAATAAATTAGTACATAAAGTAATATATGATTGGATTTATTTTTTTTGTCATATTTTCCTATGTTAAGAACCCGATGCATAACAACAATTTCATACACATACCTAGTATACTTTATGTTAATTAATGACTAAATATATAAATAAAAATTAAACAGTATCAAGATCGTTTAATCCAATTTCCCCAGTATTGCACACAACAAATTTTTATTTCCCCATTTGCCATGAGATTCTGGTAGACCTATAATACTTTAGATCACAGATTAATAATAGTGCTTTAGAACCTACTTGCCATAACATTTTTATTATAAGTAGTTTATACATTTAAGTATACTGGCAGTAGTGAATAATAATAAACAATAAATTACCAATCAAAAAAATAATCTCTGCATAGCTTAGTTTCATTCATTCATTCGCAACTGACTGACGTTCGTACGTGATTGACGTTGGCGTCGATGACATCGTCATGTTTATTTCATTCATTCAATCGTTCGTTCATGTGACGCGCAACTTGCAAAAGAAAGTCGTGTTGCATAAATAAATTACGGTAAATGATAATCTAAAGTTACAGTATACTTTAAATAGTTAGCTATAAATAGATTTTGATTGTTTATAGTTCATTCTAATTTAACATTAAAAATGTCTTCGCCTACTACAGAGGAATATACAGAAATAAAAACTTTACCAGCTGACGATTTAGCAAAAGCGAAGTCAAGTTTAAAAAGACGTGCAAGTGATCACGAAAAAGATGATACGTCGACTGAAACAAGTGCGACTGCTGAACAACATAGTTCTGTTGTGGCAGCACATTACAATCACCTGCAAGAAAAAGGCCTGAGGGAAAGATTTAATTCGCCTATATTTTACTTAAGGAATTTCAATAATTGGGTTAAAAGTGTTCTCATACAAGAGTATACCGATAAAATACGTGAGAAAGATTACGGCAGACCTATAAGGGTCCTGGATATATGTTGTGGCAAAGGTGGTGACCTAAGTAAATGGCAGAAAGCTCGTGTGGAACATGCCATTTTCGCCGACATCGCTGCAGTATCAGTGCAGCAATGTCAAACAAGATATGAAGACCTGCGATCCAGGTGTGGCCGCCTATTCTCTGCTGAATTTATTGCAGCCGATTGCACTAAAGAAACACTAAGAGATAAGTACAGAAACCCAGCCATTCACTTTGACATAGTGAGCTGTCAGTTTGGTTTACACTATAGTTTTGAAAGCTTAGCACAAGCAAGGAGGATGCTCAATAATGTATCTGAATGTATCAGGCCAGGTGGATACTTCTTTGGTACCATACCAAATGCCTATGAAATTGTTTCCCGCGGGAAAAAATCACCTGATGGGTCATTTGGTAACAGAATTTATAGCATCAAGTTGCTTTTTGATAGTAAGGATGGGTATCCACTGTTTGGTGCCAAGTATGATTTTCATCTAGAGGGTGTGGTTGACTGCCCTGAATTTTTGGTTAATTTTGAAATGTTCACAAAATTAGCATCTGAGTATGGTTTAGAATTAGTGTACAAGGCTGGTTTTGAAGACTTCTACAAAGATCATTCTGGAAGGTATAAACAGTTGCTGCAAAAGATTATGTGCTTTGAAAGCTACCCTCCACCTCCTGGCAAAGAGCTGATGGGTGATGAAGCAGAGTATGATCATGCAAAACTATTTTGGGAGGGCAAAGACAATAAGACTGAACGCGACCGTGTTGGCACCATGAGCCAATGTGAATGGGAAGTAGCAAGTGAGTATACAAGTTAACCTATCAATGGTGTAATGATACCTACCTTCTTATCTATACATTTACACCTAGTGGTATTGACAAGACCAAATTTTTTCTATATTATGTAAGATAAGGCTGTTGTGTTCAATTGTGTTGCCTATAATATTTTTTTTTGTTTTAGCAATATACATGGCATTTGTATTTAGAAAACTCAAATACACATGGGACTCAAATGGCAAGCCAGTGTATGAAAAACAAACTGAAGAAAGTAAATCATCTTCAAAATAACAATGAACACTAGAACATAAGTATCCAATGTTAGTAGTAAGTTAATTAAACTACACATTGATAGCCAAGTATACTTATATTAAATTTTCAGGCAAGCTTGTAAAGTATTTGAGCGATAGGTGAAAATGTGATGACTTATTTTCCATAAGCCTATTTGATCATCACACCAGGCCGGGCTCACATGAACTAAACCCTGTCATATGGCGCAGCCAGCGCATCCCCGAGAGGGCACTCAAATCAGTCTGGTTGGCACATTATTGCCGCTTAGCGAGATAAGTATCTTTTCGTCTTTGCTGTATGAAGTTCTAATAAGTAGGTATATTGGGAGCATACATCCACACGTCACGGCCGCCGAAAGTCAATTTCCACATTTTCTCCAATCGTTCAAATTACTACGCGCCCCAGCCCGCCCTAGGCCTAAAGCTGACCACACACAGAAAACATAATTATGCTTAGAGAGCGGCCACACAAGATGGCGCACAGAGTCTGAAAAAAGCCGGAACGATCGCGTTCCTGTTCCTTGTGATCTTTTTGTCGACAACATCGCCCAGTTGATACCTACCCACATCTTTTGCAGAATGCTACCTTATAAGTACTTTGTGTATGTGTGTACTGTCCAGCATGGCGGACTTGGAGGCACGTAATACAGCAAGATGGACCGTGGTCCGTGAATAAGGCGATTAATGTACCTACGTGATCGAAGTTGATTAAAACCAATCAACCCCCTGATTGCTGTAGGTACACGTATGCACACAAGGTACGAACGATCATGCCCAGGGATGTTATGGGAGCTCCGTAACCGAAACTATCGGATATCTATACAAATAAATAAAATTGG
The DNA here is from genome assembly GCA_905147325.1 of Notodonta dromedarius. Classification (NCBI taxonomy): domain Eukaryota; kingdom Metazoa; phylum Arthropoda; class Insecta; order Lepidoptera; family Notodontidae; genus Notodonta; species Notodonta dromedarius. The sequence goes on along the minus strand of LR990159.1, from coordinate 10,131,176 downwards.
AGTGTCTGTTTGTAATTTCAAAATAACACCTTTTCACTAAATGCATATGAAAGTACATACGACACCTATAACAAACACGCGATTTAAAAAAATTGGCTGTCTGTTTGTTCCGGGTAATCTCCGAAACGGCTGGACCGATTTTGACGGGACTTTCACTGGCAGATAGCTGATGTTTTAAGGAGTAACTTAGGCTACTTTAATTTTAGAAAAACAATTAGGGTTCCGCTTAAAAAAATAAAAACACATGAAATCAAAGAGTATCTCCGAAACGGCTGGACCGATTTTGACGGGACTTTCACTGGTAGATAGCTGTTGTTATAAGCAGTAACTTAGGCTAATTTTATATTAGAAAAACAAAATAAAAAAATGAGTCCTGTCCCGCGGGCTCAGAACGCGGGTGCGGGCTTTTTTGTTAAGTAAAATTCCACGCGGACGAAGTCGCGGGCTCAGCTAGTCCGAAATAAAAATCTATCTGAAACGGTAACCAAATCTGTTATTCAAGTTTCCAATAATATCGGATAAGGGCGGAGTGTAAATTAGACACGTTATGACAGGTTAATTGTTATTTTTTCTTTTAAAATTCAAATTTACTTTACTAAAACTATTGGATACTTAATCCGAAATAATTGAATATCCGTTACCGGTATAATATTTTTATCCTGATCCGAAATTTCACATCTATAACATCCCTGATGCACAGCACAGACTTGTACAGCATGATGGTTCGCGGAATATTCGTTATTAAGGTGCTTTAGGTAATCTGTAGTATTGACTTTTGACACTGACTGTACCTATGTGAAAAATAAATTGTAGGTAATTATATAAATAAAACTTGGGACTGATTGGGAGATTATTTCCTTGCATTTTATTTTATGAACCAGTACCTCGTCAATCCTTGCTTCGCATTGGGAAAATAAATGAATATGGTATGAATTATTTATTTATAGACAGATATTAAAACCTTAAGGTGAAGGCGCCTGTCTAGCCCGCGAAGTTCAAATTTTTTGAGTTCTTTTAGAAATTTTTCAAAATCTGACAGTAATAAAAGACAAATTTTGTAATTCGCGAAAAAGACCGTGTGCAGTGCATTTATTAATACATTTATTTTACTCTAAATATTATAACGGTGGATATGATACTAGTAAATCACAAAATATACAAAAATTGCCAGATTATCTGGATAGCTGTCGTTCTTGAAATGTTTTAGAGTAGGTTGGATATATTAATAAATGCACTGCACACGGTCTTTTTCGCGAATTACAAAATTTGTCTTTTATTATTGTCAGGTTTTGAAAAATTTCTAAAAGAACTCAAAAAATTTGAACTTCGCGGGCTTCATGGGCGCTTTAGCCTTAAAAACCCATCAGCAAGATCAGGCAAGGTTTCTTGAAACAAACCAAAGAGAATACAAAACTAGCGAAAATTAGATTTTTATTTATTACTGCAAGACAGCGGGGTATTTTCAAATATGGCAATAAATATGAACAATGATGTGAACACTGTACAAATAAGAACATTGAACCATCATTGAACTGATTGAACCGACTCACCTGAAGCTAGGTGTAATCCGGGAAAGAACGGCGCATGCGCATTCGTCACTTCTGAGCACTTAGAATTTTTGCGTTCGGCCGGCCTCATGTAATCTCATAAAACGTCGTCAATACGTAGGCAAAATGAGTGTCGAAAATCCAACCAGCGATAATGATTGTGAATCAGTAAGTAATTAGATCATTTATGGGTTTGAAATGTATATAATTGTATTACAATAATGTCTTTATAAACCATCAGTTGTCTTGTTTACTCGTGAACACTAGGCACCACGAAGCGAAAATTTTCTAAGTCCCAATATGGCGTCAAGTGTAGAGTTCGAACAGAAGTCTTAGCGTCGGTCTTGAAAGCTTCCAGAATAATATTCGACATCTTTGTTGGTAGATAATCAAATAACCTGTTATAATAACCAGTATTTATTTCAATGTGGTCGATGTTTAAAGTGCCGTGCGGTCGCATTGTTCACAGGGAAAGGTAAATGGCAATAGAAATGAACACGTGAACGGTGTGCACAACGGCTACAGTAGCTCCGAGAAACACAAGTCAAGCCATAAGTCATCGAGCAAGGACAAGCATCGCGACAAAGATCGAGACCACAAGAGCTCATCCAAACACAGCAGGTTAGTTTTCCAGAAAGTTCTCTATGAATATGCCATTCATCCCTTTAGTGTGCCTATCTATTACCCAAGTGTTTAATTTATAGAGATAAAGAAAAGGAAAAGCACTCCAGTACTAAAACTGACAGTTCACACAAGTCCTCCAGCAAAGACAAGGACCGCGGCGAGCAGCGCAGCAAGGACAAGGAGCGCAGCGACCGGGACAAGCATCGCAGCGACAAGGACAAGCATAGAGACAAGGAGAGGAGCGACAAGGACAGAAGTGATCGGGACAAGCACAAGTCCGGTACCAGTGATGACAAGAAATCCTCGAAAGATAAAGAAAAGAGCTCCTCCAAGGATCACAAATCAAAAGATAAGGATAAGGAACGAGAGAAAGATCGCCACAAGAGTGATAAACATCACAGCAGCAAGGACAAACACTCCAGTTCTAAAGATAAGCACAGGTTAGTTATTTGGAAGTGTAGTCACCTACCAACTGGATGAACATAACTTCCACCCAGTACTTCCATCAATTTTGCAGATACAGCCCAATGTAACAGTTTATCAATAAATATTTGGTAGGTACACTACCCTGGAAGCTTTATGGTAAAACTGGATCCATAGTAACAAAGCAATATCCAATATATTATTGTATAGACAAAGATAAATACTTAGAGATAACCTGGAGATGACATCAAAGTGACAAATGTCAATAGATTCATTAATCAAATTTTTTGTGGAAATTATTACTACCTAAGTGCATTTTTATAATTAAGACATGTATAAATTCCAGTAGTAATAAAGCAAAGTGCTGAACTAAGATAATCACCTTTGTATATAATGTTATAAATGTATAATAATGTTCTAAATAGTTTTAAAAGTGTCGGTCAATAATTTTTCAAGTATGGTTGAAATTTTAAGGTATGTCACACTTTAGTCATAATATAAAATTTATTTCAAAGTTTGTGTATGTTTGTAAATTTCCTCAGCTCCAGTAAAAGCAAAGAAAAGAGTAGCAGTGGAAAGCATGACAAGATCAAAATTGAGCCAGATTCTCAAGATCCCCTCAAGGAAGAGCCCATGCAGGTAATTATAATGTCCAATGTTTAAAACTGGTCTGTACCTCCCCAAAGCGCTTGCAATAAATTCTTTATTCTTAGACTTTATTATTATAGGTACAATATACACATTTACAATATATATACATGTGTATAGCATGCTATATTTTAGGTATCTATGTTCTCTATTATGTTAGTCAAACAAGCACTTTCCAATTAATCATTTGTTAAAGAACAGAAAGAGAATTATTAAGTTCCGAGTTTGTTTGTCTCACATAAAACATAATTAAGGAATGTAATTTATGTTATAAGTGTAACAAAGAAATAATGTCTATTCAACAGATAGATGAAAGTTATGTGAAACAAGAGATGCTAGATTATAGTAATGATGGGTATGGTGGCGTCAACACCACAGCATCATCCTGTGACTACTCCCTGTCTCAGTTCAAAGATGATCCACTCTCTGAACTGCCAGCTGATGAGGACAGTGGAGAAGATTCTCCATCGGTATGTATTTAACATTTCTAATCATATACCTATATATACATTTTGCAAAACTTTCTATAATAAATTATTATCCTACTAATATCATAAATGCGAAAGTTTGTGAGTGTGGATGTATGTATGTATGTATGTTTGTTACTCCTTCACGCAAAAACTACTGAACGGATTTGGATGAAATTTGGAACACAGATAGATTATAACCGGGATTAACATATAGGATACTTTTTAACCCAATAATCCAATACTACGCGGACGAAGTCGCGGGGCACAACTAGTTATTCATACTTTGTTCTTGTAGTCTGAACACACTGGAATAAAACGGCGCGCGCCAAGTGAAAGTGAAGAAGACATTCCATTGCTCCAGCGCAAGAAGTCTAAGAAGAAAATAAAAAAAGGTAACAGAAGTACTTATAAATATTATTTCGTATACAAGGTGAAAAAGAAAGGGTATACTTTTTTTTCGTAACTTTGTAATTCTAAAACTATCAGCTTTGGAGGAAACTTGAAAAACAAAAGGTGTTATAGGAATACAGCTGTTGTCAGACTTCACAAGTCCACAAAACCTTTAGTACTTCAACTGTCCCACAAAGCCGATAGTTTGAGATTTACAAAGTAAAGTTGCAAAAAAAATAGTATGTTTCACCTAGTATAAAGATAACTTAAAATAGGATTCATTTATATAATTTTGTTTGTCACATAGAACCAACTTATGATGACGATGATGAAGAAGAGGAAAAACCTAAAAAGAAGAAACCTAAACCAACAAAGAGTAAAACAAAAATGAAGTCCGAACCAGACGATGGTGTTAGCCCCACAAAACGCAAGAAAAAACAAGATGATGATCAAGAAGTTTGGAAATGGTAACATTGTCGTTCAGATATTAGTCAAATTTTCACATATTATGTGAATACGTTTTAAATAGGTTACATTACCATAATAGAATACTATTACGACATAATGTAACCTATTTGAACCAGTAGGTAATAACCTAGCTAACATTTTTATACCTGCAAACCTTACTGGTAGTATTGAGATGTCCGTGCTGCAAACAAACTTTAAATTTGGCGCTCCTTTGTAGCTTATATTACTTAGCAAATCAATGATAGATGGCGTTGTTAACATGTACAATATTAGAACAAGCAATGTGACATACAACTTTTGAGGTTATGTGTGAAAGAAATAATGTTCTTCAAAAATGTGTGTGCAAAATTATTTGTAATAAACTCTGTTTTCAAAGCGACGCCAGTAAATATCGTGATCATAAGACAGTTACGACGCCGTAGACTCAAGTGTGTGCATTAAATCAATGTTTTGTTACAATAATTATTATGTGATACATCAGTTGTGTGAAATACTTATTGTTGATTTTTCTCATTTACTATTATAAGGTGGGAGGAAGAAAAGAAGGACGATGGGACTAAGTGGAAATTTTTGGAGCATAAAGGGCCTGTTTTCGCGCCGCCTTATGAACCGTTACCTGCCAACGTACGATTTTATTATGATGGTAAGCAGATGAGACTTTCTCAGGATGCTGAAGAAGTCGCCGGATTCTATGCTCGAATGCTGGATCACGATTATACAACTAAATCAGTATTTAATAATAATTTCTTTACTGATTGGCGGAAAGTAATGACACATGATGAAGCAAAACAAATTAAAGATCTATCAAAATGTAATTTTAAGGAGATGCAAGCGTATTTCCAAAGTGTCTCGGAAAAAAATAAAAATCGTTCAAAAGAAGAGAAAGCAGCTCTAAAGGCTAAGAACGAGGAGATTCAGAAAGAATATGGATTTTGTGCTATAGATGGTCATAAAGAAAAAATAGGTAATTTTAGAATAGAACCTCCTGGCTTATTCAGGGGTCGTGGTGAACATCCAAAAATGGGTATGTTGAAAAGACGCGTCATGCCTGAAGATGTCTTAATTAACTGTTCTAAAGACAGCAAAATACCGAAACCACCACCAGGACACAAATGGAAAGAAGTACGGCATGACAACACAGTTACCTGGTTGGCTTCGTGGACAGAGAATGTCCAGGGACAAGCTAAATACGTTATGTTGAATCCCAGTTCTAAACTAAAGGGTGAAAAGGATTGGCAAAAATATGAAACTGCTCGTAAACTTCACAAATGCATTGATAAAATTAGAGACACCTATCGTAATGACTGGAAAGCTAAAGAAATGCGCGTACGTCAGCGTGCGGTGGCTCTCTACTTCATAGATCGCCTGGCTCTGAGAGCAGGTAATGAAAAAGATGATGATCAAGCAGATACTGTGGGTTGTTGTTCTTTGCGAGTTGAACATATTGCATTGCATAAAGAAAAAGATGGCAAAGAATATGTAGTTGTATTTGATTTCCTTGGTAAAGATTCTATTAGATATTACAATGAAGTACCAGTAGAGAAACGTGTATTTAAGAATCTCGAGCTGTTTATGGAAAACAAAAAAGACACTGATGATCTCTTTGACAGACTAAACACACAAACACTAAATGAACATTTGAAAGAGTTAATGCCAGGCTTGACTGCCAAAGTCTTCCGTACATACAACGCCTCTATAACACTGCAGAGACAGTTGGATGAGCTCACAGATGCAGATGCAACTGTGCCTGAGAAGATTCTAGCTTACAATAGAGCCAATCGTGCTGTTGCTGTCCTTTGTAACCATCAACGTGCTGTCCCTAAAGGTACAATCACAATACTATTAATATATTTTTAACTACCAATTGCATACTTTTACTAACTATAATATTATTTCAGGTCATTCAAAATCAATGGAAGCTCTAAAGGAAAAAATACAAACAAAACGTGACCAAGTTGATGAAGCAGAAGAAGATCTACGGCAATCTACAAAGGCAGCTAAACGGGGTTCTGTAAAGGAAAAGCTTGCATGTGATAAGAAGAAGAAAGCACTAGAACGTTTGAAAGATCAACTTATGAAATTAGAACTTCAGGAGACTGATCGTGATGAGAATAAAACAATTGCACTCGGGACGTCTAAACTGAATTATCTCGATCCGCGTATTTCAGTTGCGTGGTAAGTTTCAAATGTCAATTTACAGGCTTTTCCATACTAAGTGGCTTACTGTCATCTACAAAATGTTATATGTATTTTGCAAGACGAGGATCGCGTTTCAGAGTAGTTTAAGGGTTCACTACAAACTCCAGCCTAATGCTATTTCCGATCAAGGATAAACTATGCATAATGTGAAAATAATAGGTGCTATTATAAGTATAATAATTTATTTTCTATTACAGGTGCAAAAAACATGGAGTGCCCATTGAAAAGATCTATAACAAAACTCAACGCGACAAGTTCCGTTGGGCGATCGATATGGCCGGCCCTGAATATATCTTCTAAGGTCAATCTATAATATTAGCATTAGCTATACTTATATTATTTCTTATACATTTTCATGTGTTAAATTAACTTACAAACGTTCCATTGTGTTATGGAATTGGTTTTATGAATTTCCGACAAAAAAGAAATATTCAGTGATGGTATTGATAACATTTGGACCCAAACGGAATATTGTTCCTCTCATGATTAGGATCCAAATTAGAAGTCTGATTCTAATTTATTTTTACTTCTTAGTATTTAGTTACATTGTTCTCTTGTAGCTTAACTAGTTTCGTAGGTTTAAGATAGTGTTAAAAAGGAATTAGAAACATTCTTGTATAGAAGCAAAATCTACCTATCATTTATTTTAGGTTTTCTCTTTACACTGCTGATTGGTAATTACATTTTTAGCCCTTTTTTCGAAAACATTATTGTATAAGAGCATCACAAGAAGGAAACTACTTGATTATTTTAATGTTTATTATAACAGATTAGCGATTTGAATATTTGATTAAAAGCATGCATTCTACTTCCTGGCACCTTCAAGGTTAAATAATAATATAAATATTAACTTGCAAGTTATTTGTATATAACAGTGAGGCTCTTGATTTACGTTTTGACTGTAACCACCTTTATTTTTAACCTACAATTTAACATTCATAATGACTACTTTTTGTTAAATATAGGTATTTATAAACACAAGAAATCCGAGTGAAAATTAGTATCAGATGTATTGTAAAATTGTCTTCGTGTATTTGTGCACAGTGTGCAGTAGTAAATGTTGTAAAGTAAGAAATAATGTTTATTTTATTTTTATAAAATTAGGATCGAAAATCGTGGCAAATGCCGTCAATGTTACAAAAGGTACAACGTTATAGGTAAATTTGTAATATTACATACGTTTATGTGTGTGTCCTTGTAAATAGTAAATTTTTACCATGTCATACAATTCTGTGAAATGAGATTATCCCAAATAAATAAAACATTGACACTAGAAATTATGTGTTTATTTGGATGTAGTTTGAAGGATTTCGATAAGTTGTCTGTTGTTGCTCTATCACACACAATCATTTTCACAAAAGAAGTCTGTTCCCCCCATTCCTTCCGGCATATAACTCAATCCAGATTCGTCTTTATGTAAGGTATTATAATGACTACCATAACCTGAAAAGAAAATAACATGAAACTGGTTATTTAAAGATATTCATACCATAGTATCCTCATTACAAACTGAAAGGCGTCTGTATCTCTAGCAGTAGAATTATGCAACTCATTAAGTGTCCAAAAGGACAAGAGCCATAAAAAATGTACTATTATAAGTACACTAATTTATCCATATTTTAGTTACCTAGTTGTTTCATTAATTTGGTCGGTGCATTACGTAAATGAAGCGGGATTGGGGGTAGAGGCCCCTTTGTTTCTATTAGGCTCCTCTGGCACCTTTTCATTGCATGATAGACTTCTCTGCTTTTAGGTGCTCTCGCGAGTCTCACAGCGCATTGTGCGAGTAGCACATCGCATTCTGGCATTCCTATGTGTTGGCAACCTTGTAAACATGCGACAGCTTCCACAATTGCATTTTGATCTGCTAAACCTATAATGAAAATTGGAATACTGGAGTAATTATTAGCATACCTGTCCAGTGATACTTTATTGGATATTATTATACAAGGTGAAATATAATTTATGAAAACACCTTAGGGATTCAAATAGTATAAATTATCTAAGTACCTGTTTGTACCTACCTATAGCCTTAACCACGTATAAATGATTGATCAGACGTCTGCGCAGCAGCTTAAGAATAATCATGAGGCAGTGGACATTCTGGGATTCTGTCTCGTAACGTAACTCGAACATGAGTAAAAGTGTTATAACAGTATCCGTATCCTCACCTATATCTTCGCACGCTGTTCGCACAAGGCGTCGCGCGATGTACAACGGGTCCTCGCCGCCTTGCAACGCGCGTGTTGTCCAGTACAGAGCAGCATTGTCATCACTTGCACGTATCGACTTTTGCAATGCTGATATCGTATTGTAATGCTCTTCACCTTTCCGATCGTATAACATATGTGATCGCTATGACAAAAATAACAATTAATCATTTGCATTAAATGTTTTTCGTATTAGATCTGCACCTGGGATCTGGGAGAAATCCTCAATCTTACGTTATTTAACCCTAATTTTATTTTTAAACCCATATTTTGGCCTATATGTTCCTATTTAATATTGGCTCCCTTTATTGAAGAAACACTTGCCTCATTATAGTTACGTTTTGCAAATTTAATCTTTCTATTCTACCTTACCTACCTTAATTTCATTTTTTAAATCATCTAAGCTCAGTGTTGCTGGTCCGCTCGTATGTACCGGAGTGCCAGACAGCCTCGCTGCAAGTGCTAATTCCAGTGTTCCAAGAGCTACTCTTGCATCTCCATCACACATTTCAGCAAGCCACTGCAGTGACGCTTCCTCTATAATGCATCTTTAAAAATCATTATGTAACTGCAATAAATAGCCTTAGAGCTACAATACTGTCACCCAATTGGTATTTATTTAACTTACTCAGGTATGTGATCTTTAAATTTATTTTCTAATTCTCCTTTTTGGTTCATAACAACTACCTGCTGACTTTGATTTACGGCCCGTTTGAGAATCAATAAAACATCATCAACAGTTAATTTTTCCAAGACAACAACTCTACAGCGGCTCAGTAGTGCATTGTTTAAACTAAATGAGGGATTTTCAGTAGTTGCACCAATGAGTATTATAGTCCCATTTTCTACATGAGGCAAAAATGTATCCTGCTGGAGTTTGTTGAATCTGCAAATTAACATTTGTTAATACTGATATCTTACAAACAGTATGACTATAAGAACTAGCCCTAGAAAAAAATTAAATACTTGTATAACCCTAGTGCTTACCTATGAATTTCATCCATGAAAAGTACTGTCTGTCTTTTGAACTTTGCTTCATTTTTGGCAACCTTAACAACTTCCTTTACATCATTAATGCCTGACATTGTTGCAGATAGTTTTACAAATCTCATATTGTGTTCCTCTTTGCAAATATTGGCAATGACATTGGCTAATGATGTCTGGAAACAAGGATAGAACTTTAAAAATATGATGGATTGGGAACAAGCCAAGCCTTACTAGGGCCAGGAGCCAATCAAGAAAATAATCCAAAACTAGCCATGATTGATGAAAACAACCTTTGCTTCCTCTATTAGTAATTTACCTTTCCACAGCCAGGAGGACCCCATAATATCATATTAGCGACTTTCTTTTGCTTTAGCAATTGTCGTAACATAGATCCTGGTCCAAATGCTTCTGTTTGTCCAACAAAATCCTCCAAAAGATGTGGTCGCATCTTCTCAGCCAAAGGTGCAGTCTCCTTTGATTGGTTAGAGGTGGGCACATGATGTTCCTAAAATTATCTTATCTATTGAATCACAGAAAATGTATGGTTTTATAATTTACCAATGCTTAGCACAGATTTATAGTCATCATAGGAATAGGATTGGAAAGCAAAATGCATGGAATTTAAGAAGACTTATTTTCTGTTGAAAATACCAGAAAATTATTTACAAGCATCTTCATACTTAAAGAGTTCATTATAAAAGCGCCCAATGATCACAATTATCAACAAGATGTATTATTTATGTCGGTGAAAACATACCTTGGCCTTCGAAGAACTAGGGCTAATATCTTTTTTTAAACGTTTCTCATTAGAAGCCACAGTGTTTAAATGGGAACCATTTCTCTTGCAATTTGATGTGTTACCTTTATTTGGTTTGGTGTTACTAAGCTCAGAACTTTCTGAATTGTTGAGAAATAAACATTTATTTACGTGATCTTCTATCACATTCTTATCAAAAGATTTGTTGCAGACAGGGCATGAAATTGCATCTGTGTGTGGAGTATTATTAACGCTACAAGATGCCATCGTCTAGTTCTTTATCAATAAGTATTTTCACCAACCAAATAATCTAAATAGGTAACTTATTATAGTATAGCAAGTATTGTCATTTTACTATTATGATTCCAGTTGTAAGTACTTATAGAAGACACTCGGAAATTTAATAGTAATAATAATCAAAAGGTAAGTACTTAATAAAGTTTTATTTTAATTTGCCATATAATGTAAAGTTAACTTTTTACGTAGTTTTGTTTGTCTGACTTGGTTTGCTAGACAGCTGACAATTAAAGTAAAAACACGCGCGAATTTTGACATTTCATTTTTTACTAATTCCCACTGAATAAAAAAATCTGAAGTAGTGGTGTGCCGATTAATTGTTATAAGAATCAATATAAAAAACCTTATGACCTGTGTATGACCTATCCTACTAATATTATAAATGCGAAAGTTTGTGAGTGTGGATGTATGTATGTATGTATGTATGTATGTATGTTTGTTACTCCTTCACGCAAAAACTACTAAACGGATTTGGATGAAATTTGGAACACAGATAGATTATAACCGGGATTAACATATAGGATACTTTTTAACCCAATAATCCAATACTACGCGGATGAAGTCGCGGGGCGCAGCTAGTAGATTATAATTAGTAAAGGTAATTGGTAAAGGTAAAGTCCATCAAGAACGTGTTGAATACAAGTGAGAGAAAGTACTACTCAAGAACGTGCTACCTATCGTATTATTAAAGGGTACAGATAGGGAAAGAGTTCCATTTTCTTTGGGTACAGGCAAGAAGATTATATCTTTTTGGGTATAGGCACTAGGCATGGAAATGATTGCTACTTTCAATTAATTTTCAATGCGTGAAATTATATTTTTCTTTCACTGTTACTTCACCTGTGATTATTCACAGTTAATGATTTTATTCATAGTGAATTTTAACTATGACACGTAATCCTATGAAGTCACTGATCGATGACTTGTCATAAAAATTGTGAGTGTGAGTACCAAACACTGCTATTTAATTAAATTTATTTGTAACAGTATCTGCCTATATCGGTAGCAAGTGCTACTTATGATACCTATATAATACGATTTTTCACACGCTATGTGAAATGTTCCATCACTTGTAGGAACAGTGCTACAATCTTTTAATTGGCCAGTGGCCAAAAGACTTGGAAAATTATTCAATACTAATATTGTCTTATTTTGACATTCTTGTATCGACACTAGCAACGCTCTCACGAGCCAAATAAGGTTTGTAGGACTGTACAGTGTATATACAGAAATATTCATGATAGTTAAATAAATAACTAAAACTTATAATATATGTATATGTAATAACTAAATAAATCACATGTGAAATAACAGTGGAAGAAAAATATAATTTCACGACGTAATGAAAATGAATTGAAAGTAGCAATCACTGACTTATTGTAACTTACATACATATCTCTAATCTGTGACTTACATTATCTTTGACTGTAACTATTAACTGTACCTACTCTTCTATATTATTATTTGTTTGATGTATGTTTGTGGCTATGTCGCTATATTAGTTGACTGACTGAAAAATATGACTGAAAGAAAGCTACAACTGTTTAATTGGAATTTGAAGTTTTTGTGTTGCGTGTGATCGAAATTCGAAATAATGGATGTATTGAAAAGTGTTAAACGCACGAAGAAGTCAAAGGAGGTCAGCGAACTTGACACGGACAGTTATTTTAGCAAGTCTACAAATACGAAAAGAGAAATAGTGAGTGTATTCAGCAATATTATGTAGTTCGACCGTATATTATAGTACATTTAACTACCTAAACTTAAAGCCAGAGGCTTTTTTTGATGATTGTGTACCCTATAAGAATTTATTTACTTTATGATAAATGCAAAACTGTAGTAAAAGTTCACTTTGGAACTTAAATTTATATTTGTATTCACTGAGTACCTACCCATTAAAGAATACTTTCTAACACTGAATTTTTCACTTTCTATCACCTTGAGATATTATGTAGGTACATGTACAGTGAATAAGTAATAGACACTCACCAAGATTCTAACCTTGGTTGGTATGTAAGTATGTGCTGTAAAATAAAGTTTTGAAAAAGAACACTAACTTTGGTTTTTATCTAGCAACTTTAAATCAAGAGTATGATAAGTGCAGAATATAATTGCAAGGTAGGTACATCATTGTCATGTAATTATATGTAATGGCCAATCAATATTTTCATAAGACCAATAATGTAGTAATTAAAAAATATAAAAGAAACAATATATATATATAATACACTAGCTGTGCCCCGTGACTCCGTCCGCGTTCTGTTGAAATTTGTCCTGAATTTTCTTTGCTATAAACCTCACGGAGCCTAAGACCTTTCCAACGAATGCAAAACCGTGGAAATCGGTTCGTGCGTTCTGGAGTTATAGCGTCAGGAAGGAAAACCGACTTATTTTTGAAGCAAAGCTTCTTTACGGACGTTCGGGGCGCTCGCTACCCGGGCACTCAAACGGTGAAAAGCGTAACGCGTTACGCGTTAATATAATATATCTAATATCTACTGCAAAGCTTCGCTTCTTTCGGGCGTCCCTAGACGGCACTGATTTTTTATATAGTAGATAGATGTATCTATCATTTAATATGTTATTAGTCAATCAGTCAAATCAAAAGAAATTATATAAATTTGCAAGCTTAGTTAGCATATTTCTACAATAGTGGATCTGTTCACATAGATGGATACTATAGATACATTAAAGGCATTGTAGGTATCTATGAACTAAAGAAGCCAAAAACTATTTGGTACCTACAGGAATGCTTATTTTATGACTGTAACTTCAGGGTGATGGCGCACCGGCCGATAATGCAGTGGAGGAGGTACAGAAGACGTCACAGCCCCACCACTTTAAGGAGCCACCTGCTGGAGTATACTTGCGTCTGGAGATAAATGTGGTGTTCATTGGGTTGTTAGCACTGGCCCTGTGCAGTAGATTACCAAATCTTGATGAGCCTCGTTACATTGTGTGAGTCACCTTTAAAAAGAAATGTACAATATCTGTTTCTTATATATTGTTGTGTAGTAAAGTAGAAAAATAATTGTGAGTGCAAGTAATCGACAAACAATAATTTTATCTGTATACATACCCGTATTCATGTGAAACCACTATGAAATTCTTTGGGTGAAACCACCAACACCCACCCACCCAGCTATCCTGTTCTCTCTGGTCAACTGTGTCACTTAAGTCAGCCTTAATTTAGTTGTAGTAAAAAACTTATTAATTTAGTTGTTAGTTGCAAAAATCCTAGTTTGTTTCAGATTCGACGAACTACACTATGGTCGTTATGTGTCTTTATACACAAAAGGTGTATTCTTCTTCGATGCTCATCCACCTCTCGGTAAACAACTCTTATATCTGGCCGGTCGTGTCGCTGGCTACGATGGGAACTTTACCTTTGATAGGATAGGCACACCATATTCGGATAATGTGCCTGTGAAAGCTCTACGACTAGTTCCTGCTTTAGCTGGCAGCATGTTGGTTGCCATTACATACCAACTGATGTTAGAAGTATCAATGTATCACTGGACAGCGGTTCTGGCAGGGCTTCTAGTTCTTTTTGGTGAGTGTTTTAATACAGAAATTATAAAAATAAAATTTAAAAAGTACTTACAAACTGCTTGATTGGGAGAAGGAAGTACATACTTAAAATATTTTTATTTTACCTCTTAATAGTATAAAACACAGTTGTTATCCACATCTTTCCATATGGCTCCTTAGTTCTTATAAACCATGCATCGGTTTTTATTATAATTTAGAGGTTTTGTTTATGGCTTAATTATACCTAATACATTCTAATTAATTATTAATGTAGAGAAAAGCTGTATGAAGTAAGATGGGGTGCTAGTTTTAAACATTTATTCCGTCAATAGCCTAGTGGTTAGAGGGGCCGTCCTCGTAGCTGAGAGGTTCCGGGTTCGATCCCCATCCTGGCCATTAAACTATTGACGTGAGCCCACTCCTAGCACAAGCATAAGCTTAGTTGGAGGGGCTAAAGGGAATACTAGTCATGTGATAAACACACATTGCTAGTAATCTTTAAAAAAAAAAAAAAAAAAAAAAAAAAAAAAAAAAAAAAAAAAAAAAAAAAAAAAAAAAAAAAACACTGATTCATTGGAATAGGATGCTCCAAAAAGTCAATTATTATTGAATGGTTTATAATGTTCTCCACATAGTTTTTCGTTAACCTTTTTTGTCGTATGCATGTTAATGCTTGTTGTTTTCAGAAAATTGTTTCCTAGCTCAGTCAAGGTTTATGTTGCTTGAAAGTATACAGTTGTTGTTTGGGTTGTATGGAGTGTTGTGTGCTATTAAAAGTACCCGCCGCACAGGGCCTGCAAGTGTGTTGTGGCTTTGCGTTTGTGCTATTTCACTCGGCTGTTGCTTTTCGTAAGTATGATTATGTAGTTGTCTCACATATATCCATTTTCCAAATTTTGTTATATCATAAAGGCTTCAATGGACTAGCTCGTGAAATATGGCCTACATGATCAACGCACTGCCGCGTATGAAACAGGTGTATATTAGAAAATGTACCTACACTGTACAGTATTAAATACAAATTAGGTTGGTATTTCTAGAAATAAAAACCTGCGTACCTTCCTATTTGCGTTTTTTTACGTGGCCGTGCATTGGAATTTTTTGCGTATTTATTTGAAAATGTGCCTCATGTAAACTACTCCCGGGTATTCAATATAATATATACCTACTTATATGTTACCTATTGAATATATATATATTTTATTTCAGTGTTAAATATTCCGGCCTATACTCATACTATCTCTCTGTTTTCCTTGTCGGGAGACAAATTTGGCGACGAGTGGGCAAAGCTGAACCGGGAATCCGCCTCGCACTGTCCGCACTGTGGAGACTCTTGATACTAGTCATGATTCCGTTCTCGGTGTATGTAGGAGTGTTCTATGCTCACCTGGCTATGCTTCCGAAGGCTGGACCACATGATAGTGTGATGACCAGCGCATTTCAAGCGTCTTTGAAAGGTGGCTTAGCGAGCATAACACGAGGCCAGCCGTTACATGTCGCACATGGCTCCCAAATAACGCTGAGGTGACTATGTGATTATTACCTGATTCATCTATACAAATAAATAAATTTGAAGTGGTTTTTGTAAATGCATATGCTTATACGGTACCTAGATACAACAAAAAATAAACAATTATTAAAATTTTTGTCCGTCTGCCTGTTTGTTTGTAACGGCTAATCTCCGAAACGGCGGGACCGATTTTGACGAGACTTTCACTAGCAAATTGCTGATGTCATAAGTAGTTAGGCTACTTTTGTTTGATCTAAGTACCACGCGGGCGACAGCTAGTTTTTGTCTGTAAGCTTGTTTTTTGTGTGCTGCAATGCACTCACTCTATGCCGATGGTTTTGGTTCCTCCCTATGTAATGGAGGTGAGCCTATTGCCATTATATCGGGCACATTCCCTCTCAATGCAATTAGGAATCGGGCCATTATCCACCACCCTGGATCAGTGCGAGTTAACGAACTGCACATGCCTTCGTTTAAAAATGAATATTATCTACCTCCATAGACACACTCACGGCCGAACATGTTGGCTGCACTCTCACGCACACGTGTATCCGGTTCGATACACGGATAGTCGCGGTTCCTCCCACCAGCAGCAAGTGACGTGCTACAGCTTCAAGGACGTGAACAACTGGTGGATAGTGAAGCGGCCGGAGCAGGCGTCGCTGGCGGTGGCGCGGCCGCCCGACGCGCTGCGGCACGGGGACGTGGTGCAGCTGCTGCACGGGATCACCAGTCGGGCGCTCAACTCGCACGATGTCGCGGCGCCTGTGTCGCCACAGTCACAAGTAAATTAATTAATAATTAATTACCTAGTATACAGATTGAAACAGAAAGGGTATATGTTTTCAAAAGTTAACGTTGTAACTCTAAAACTATCAGCTTTGGAGGAAACTTTAAAAACAAAAGGTGTTACAAGGATACGGCTGTTGACAGATTTCATAAGTCTACAAAACCTTTAGTACTTCAACTGTCCCACAAAGCCGATAGTTTTAGATTTACAAAGCCCCGGAATAACTGTCTGTCTACTTCATAGGTGTCAATTGATAACATTGTCTTGTCCATTTTGTAGGAGGTATCTTGTTACATAGATTACAATGTCTCAATGCCGGCTCAAAACCTATGGAGAGTTGATATCGTAAACCGTGATAGTGATGACGCCACATGGGACAGCATTCGGTCATTAGTACGACTGGTGCATGTGGACTCGGGCTCAGCTCTGCGCTTCAGCGGTCGCCAACTACCCTCGTGGGGCTTTCATCAACATGAGGTTGTTGCTGATAAAGTACTCACACATCAAGATACAGTATGGAATGTGGAAGAACATCGATATACTAAAGGTAATTTGATTAATAACTGTGTGTGTAGTAGTATAAGTGTCAACGCTCACTGACGACGGAGTGACAGCGAAGCGCCTAGCTCAATAACCAGTTGAAAGTCAACTTTACCTGCTTTGACATACGGCTCTCAACCGTGTTTCGTGCCGTTTTGAGCCGCTCAGTAGGATATTATGTTTTTATACAAATTACAGCCATATGTCAAAGTTAAATAGTTATTAAATTAGTTGCTGGCCTCCATTTTGGTTTTCCAAAGTGGACGGTCATATTTTTGTATTGTATTGATATTAAATGTGTTTGTATTGCTATTTGTTACTTGACACTGGCGATATACCTATTAACTTGGGTGGGCCATATTTTTAAAGAAAGAAGAAGAAATTAGTTGCTTCGCTGCCTCGCCGTCTGTCTGCGCTGACCCTAAAACCCATCATGCTACATGATTCTTATAGTGATTTCTTTACATAGCCGAAGACAGAAAAGAACGGGAACGTGAACTGGTATCTGCGGAAATGATACCGACTGCTGTGACGCAATTGTCGTTTTGGGAGAAGTTTGCGGAGTTGCAGTACAAGATGATCGCGCATGCACCGGACGCGCCGCACGGTCATATGTTCGCCAGTGAGCCCACCGAGTGGCCTCTACTCGCTCGGTCCATCGCTTATTGGTTGTCACCCAACTCTAACGTGAGTCATATTAACTTGAAACAAATATTCATATCATGACGACCGCTTGGCGCAGTGGTTCGAGCGTAGGCCGTTCGGCTCACTGCACATGGTGGTTGCGGGTTCGATTCCCGCCGGGGCAAATTTCGGGAATGGCCTTTTCGTAATTTGCCCAGGTCTGGTTGTCACTGGATCGCCTCCAGTCCATTGTACGGTACCCATAGTACCAACATTGCTTAGTTGGGGACCATTCAGTTGGTATGTTAGTCTGGCGATATTTATTTATTTATCTTTTAGTTAACATTGTACATCAATGTATGTTTTCATTTCAGGCCCAAGTACATCTTATTGGTAACTTGATAACCTGGTACACTGGAACACTTTCGGTACTGTTGTACAGTGCTATTCTTGCGCTGTATGCTATTAGACAGAGGCGTTCATGCAATGATCTACCACCTCAGGCGCTGGAGAAGTTTTACGATGCCGGCTACATACTATTCTTGGGCTACTGGATCCATTATCTGCCATATTTCTTTATGGACAGGACACTATTTCTACATCATTACTTGCCGGCTTATTTATTCAAAATTTTACTTCTATCTTACATGTTTGACCACATATACTACATAATTCGTTTAAGAGAGAATACAATCCCTATGACCAATATTTTTATTTTGTCTACAATAGTGTGGCTAGCATATGTTGTAATAACATTTAAGAAGTTCAGTGTTTTGAATTATGGTAACACTGACTTGACTGAAAATGATCTTTTAAATCTCAGATGGAAAGATACATGGGATTTCATACTCCATAAGAAAGGATGATGATGTACTGTCTTTGTGCAAATATTTTATTTTAGCTGCCATTTCAGAGTTCTTGTCACACTTTTTATTATTTTTAGATTATAGATATTTTTTATACACAAGTAAGTACATAATGTTATAGCCATCTAGTTTCAAACAATACTCAAAAGGACTCAAATTAGATGTAAGAATTCTATTGTATTATCAAACATTATTTCCTTTAGATATAATGATAATTTTGGAAAATATTCCGTCCAACTAAGTATTAATGAATATCAGCATAATGTAAGAATAAAGTATTCATTTATTTTTATAGCATTTTATGTTTTATTATTTCTAAATTTTAAAATGAATGAGAGAAGCAAATATTAAAAACAGTATTTAATTTAATGGAAATACATTTTAAGAAGAATTTTAACGACGACTGTGAGTGGGTTCCACCTCCATAGGCTGTGAAGTTGGAGTCACAGAGACTGAAGTCACCTCCAGAGGGATCACCCGTTGTTTTAGCACAGCTGTCGTGCCCTGAGGATATCTGTATGATCCCTGCTTCTTCCCCTGAAATAAATTTTTGAGTACTTTTAATACAAAAAGCAGCTACATTCAGCCTTGCTAGCTTGAACCCATATTTAGGGTTTTAGTGTTGTTAAGAATAAATTTATAATAGCTGTTAAAATTACCTTCACATTAGCTTCTTCATATGTTCTGAGGTATTGAGCAGGACCAGTGTTACGGATGACACAAAGATCAACGTTAGAACCAGATCCCAAGTCATTGAAAATACCAGCAGCAATAGCATCCCGAACAAGCTTCTTGCCTTCCTCTTCACTCATATTTGGCTTCCATCCCGATTCAAATACAGCCATGGCAGCAAGGGAGCCTGAACCTGTTTCATAAAATACAAAATCATATTAACATTTCTATCTACAATAAGTAGGTATAATTATAAATCCAATTGTATAGTTTCACTCACCCATTGTAGCATAAGGTAACTTGTCAATAGAACCATGAGGGTAAATGCAATAGATGTGGGGACCACTTCTATCAACACCTCCAAGCACTAGAGCGGCACCAATGTGACCCTGGTAGCGGAACAGCATTCGCTTCAGCAAAGTGGCCGCCGTTTCGACGGGCACAGTGCGCCCAGTGTGCAATTTCTGCAGTTCCAGTTGCGAAGACACCGTCTGCGTAGTCATCTCCGTATCAGCTGCCGTTCCGGCACCACAGCAATACATATTGCCGGCCAGGTAATGGATTTTTTGGCAATTCTTATCCGACACAACCGTATTTTCAGTCGCTCGAGTGTCGGCACCAAGAATCACACCATCTGCATAAATAATGCCCACGATAGTCGTACCGGTCTTGGTAGCTTTAGGAGCAGGGAAACCTTTTTGAGACAGGAACGCATTACTGAAAATAAAATAAGTAAATGTAAATTCAACTACGAAATGAAATGCAAATTGCAGCAGATAGAAGAATGTTCTTTACCGTTGACAGTTCTCAAAAGAGAAACCTGGTGCTGGTACTTCGGGTAGCAAAACGGAAGCCATGTCTATATAATTCTACTTGATTTCCTGATAAACAAAGATGATTTTCAAATAATGATACTGCATGCAACAAGAGCAATGTATAGAAATTGTCACTGTCAGTCAAACGAGATCAGCCATAAAGAAAGACCCTCAAGCCATAGTCAAGCAATGACTTTCAAATTCAAATCGATGACGGCTCGCAGATAAAGCAAACTCATCCTTGATTTTTCTTATATTTTACTTTTAGTGATGCGATGCAACATCGACTAGTCTTCCTGATATTGAATAAATTTTATTGTTGGTAGCACCGACATTACGAGGCTGGCGGTGATTGGTTGTTTATTTTGATATTCGAATTAATGCTATACCAGAATGTAATAAGATCTGGAATCAAGTTACCAGGATTATTTTTATATGATGTTTCCATTCCTGCCACCACGTAAACCAATGAAAGTTGGACGAATTGTCTTCATACGCCTATTTGTCAAACCAATCGCGATATTGTCAAATTTGTCAAAAGGCGAAATGTGTTAAGGAATTGAATTCCAGATTTTCTCTTGAATTTATTATACTTTAGCTTCTAAATTAGTTCCTAGGTATCAAAATGCTCACTAACTATGTGTATGTGTGTTTAATTTATTTAGTGTCAGCCCTAGTCCTAACATTGGCCGGTCGTGACTTTTATCAAATCCTTGGTGTAACCCGTTCAGCGACCACTAATGAAATCAAGAAAGCTTACAGAAAACTAGCAAAAGCTTTACATCCAGACAAAAATCAGGATGATCCAAATGCTTCTCAAAAGTTCCAAGATCTCGGTGCTGCGTATGAAGCTCTGTCAGATCCAGAAAAGCGGGAGTTGTACGACCGTTGCGGGGAGGACTGTCTGAAGAAAGATGGTATGATGAACAACAATGATCCATTCGCGAGTTTCTTTGGTGACTTCGGTTTCCACTTTGGTGGCGAGCCACAGCAACACGAAACTCCACGCGGTGCCGATATCGTAATGGACTTGACTGTTACTCTTGAGGAACTTTACAATGGAAACTTCATTGAAGTAAGTGCCCATAGTTTTATGGAGAATACATGAGATCTTCACATTTTCATTTTCAAATTAATTTTCATTTAATACCACCCACAAGTAATTTGACCTTCTTTTAGATAACTAGAAACAAGCCAGTCATCAAGCCTGCATCAGGCACCCGGAAATGTAACTGCAGACAGGAAATGGTGACCAGGAACCTGGGCCCAGGCCGCTTCCAGATGATGCAACAAACTGTGTGTGATGAATGTCCGAATGTGAAGTTGGTCAATGAAGAAAGGCTTTTGGAGATCGAGGTATGTAACAATCTTCGATTTAATTATATTAATAAACAATATTTTTGAATGAGCAGTAATTAAGCCTCTAATTGAAAGTGTTAAAGAAATTATATAGGACTTAGATAGTGAACCAGTAATAAAATTTGTTTATCCCCATGAAACATCTGTAAAAATATAAATTAACATAATGAGACATACTCATTATGTTAATTTATATTTTTATTCATCAGCTCCTATAGGTATCTTATCCACTAGTCTGGCTATTTATTTTTAAGTTTATAATAGGATTACTTATCTACGCTGTTGTTGTGATAATTTTTGATAAGAATGTATGTATTACAGGTGGAAGTAGGTGCCCCAGATGGGCATAAATCAAGTTTAAGAGGCGAGGGTGAACCACACATGGATGGTGAGCCGGGCGATCTAGTAATAGTGCTAAGTACCGAGAGGCATCCACAATTCACACGCAAAGGAGATGACTTATACACCAATGTTACTATATCCTTGCAGGTTTGTTTTCCATATTAACTATAACAGTGTAAAAAAATATATAATAACAATATTGATAGAAAAGTTCTTATCAGAAGTTGAAACCGCTTTAATAATCATTATAGTTTCAACACAACATACATGTACAGTGTAGTTGATTAAGCACAGTATGTTATGAAGTAGGTACGAGAATTGTTATGAAATGTTAGATAGATGATTACAGTATTACCTAAGTACTTATTATTACTACATACGGAAGCAACACTCACCTCCCCTCAGCCAATTTATCATAGCCCACAAGGGTACATCTATCAGTATCACCATGCCAACACAATGGCTATGCACACACAAAACATGGACAGGCTAGTGTTCTTATAGTAGTTAAATTATTTTCACACAATTTTTTTCAGGATGCATTAACTGGTTTCACCATGGAAATAGTGCATTTAGATGGACATAAAGTGTCAGTTTCTCGCGACAAAGTGACTTGGGCCGGCGCCCGTGTTCGTAAGAAGGGTGAAGGCATGCCCAACTTTGAGAACAATAACCTACATGGGAATCTGTATATCACTTTTGACATTGACTTCCCTAAGCAAGACTTCACTGATCAAGAGAAAGAAGGTAATAATTTACTATACAAGTCATATTTAATTTCTGACTTTATAGAGTGGAAAGTCTAATATTGTTGTTTTTTTTTTTTCAGCTTTGCGCAAAATACTTAAACAGACACCAAACAACAAAATATATAATGGACTATAGTAGCCATATTGCCAATTTAATTTATTTAAGTAGTGGAATTGAATGCAAAGTATGAACAAGAGTCAGTTTTGTGCAAGTGATTTTGTGTTACCTGTGAAGACATGAAATTGTTTTTGTAAAATAAAAATATCTTGATTGTATACTATACACCTTGTGTTTTCTGTAAATGTAGTTTTGTTCGAGACCAACATGAATAAGACAACCAATAATTAGTGTAAGTACTAAAATCCAACTATAATTGTAATACTTGAAAAAATTGATTTTAAAAGTAGTAATAACTTATAAAAAATATATTTCAGTTTTATAAGTAAGTTTAATACATAAAATATTTTCTTATAAAAACGGTCTTAAAACAATTTTCTTAACCTACATATAAAAGGAACCATACAAACTGAACCAAATTCAGTAGAGTTTTATAATTTTTACAATTTGATTTCTAAGTAATGATAATAAAATATTTGAAAGTAAACAAATGTATACGTCATTCTAAAATGGACAATATAAGAATAGAATTTTAATGAGCATAACATGTCTTTGAGATTATTTATATTTTAAATATTTGAATTCATACAATTTGAACTCATTATAAAATGTTGAATACTAATATCTATTTAAACTTAAGTAGTATAGATCAATTATTAATCCGATATAAAAACCAAATAATCTTACAAACATTTCACTATCAAATTTTATCACATTGACAGGTTCACAAAATAATTATAATAGGGATTTCGAGAACCCACGACCATTGTAATTACCATAAAAGTAAGTTATCAACTGATATCACAATAACCATGTACCTTCTCGTGGGTCGCCACCAATAACCTATAAACTACATATACCCCTTTATAGAAATTTTAATTATTTCACAGTGTTTTGTCAGCATTTCCCAGAACAAAACTGCTTTGTAAAGCCATTGTAAATCTATTAGAACGCTATTTTGAGGGTATATATAACATAGTTTATCTTGGTTGCATCCCATGTCCTAATGGACTTTATCATAATATGGCACGATTTAGTAGCGAGTGGTTTAGGAGACGAGGCAGGAAGGGTGCGCGGCGGGCACGAGGTCGGCGGCGGCGGCGGCTTGCAGCACGCTGTTGACGACGGCGCGCGCCAGGTAGCCCACCGACACGCCCGGCGCCGCCGACTCCAGCGCCGACTTGTCCGTCACGCCGCTGTCCTGTCAATTTAAATGTCTTCAGAAAAGCATACCAACCATTCGGTCTAAATGAAAAAAACATCGTTTGTATTACATTGTTATGCTACAATGCAATGCATAAAGGACAATCCCATATATGTATCAGTCTAGGGATGAAGTGACACAATGGCGTCGTCGGCCAATTTTCAAGATGATTAGAGGGCATGAATTGTAGGTAATATAGATTGAATTGGTAAAGGTTTAATAGATTACGAGAAAAAAAAACAAATTAAATTTACTTCTCGGGGGAATTTCTTGATAATTGATCTAAGTTTTCGAGTCTCTAGGCCTACCTTCCTACAGCTCCTGAAGCGACACACGTTTTCAGCGTCCTGAAATTACCATGCCAACCGACATCATCTACGCGGTCCGTAACTAAATAATTTTAGCGAAAAGGATCTATCTGCGAGGATGCGATTTGTTACCGAAGTACACTGGCGGGCGATGTTACCTTGGCGTATGTGTCGTGCGCGTCGTCGAGCAGCTGGTCGATGTGCAGCGGGTGCTGCAGGCACAGCTCGGGGTTGCGGCGCAGGATGGCGGCCAGCACGCACAGCAGCTCCACGCACAGCTGGCGCCGCGCCGCGCCCGCCACGCGCACCAGCGCCGCCTCCACCACCAGCGCGAACGACAGCTCCGACCGCGACATGTTCACCAGCGTCGGCTCCGCGGGGATCGAGTGACCCTGTACATTCACGCTACTGTACAATTCCAAGATCCGGGTGTGATGAAATAACACAGCCAATACCAATAGAAGTTGTTTATTGAACTGTGTGCTCACAAATAATACAAAGCCTTAAATTCATAAGGAAATTAGTGTAACGGAACCATATCGTGAGACAATTTGACAATAGTGACATCTATCGAGGATTTGAATTGGCAAATCTATCCTACCAATATTATAAATGCGAAAGTTTGTGAGTGTGGGTGTATGTATGTATGTATGTTTGTTACTCCTTCACGCAAAAACTACTGAACGGATTTGGATGAAATTTGGAACACAGATAGATTATAACCGGGATTAACATATAGGATACTTTTTAACCCAATAATCCAATACTGCGCGGATGAAGTCGCGGGGCACAGCTAGTACATTATATGATAAACTAATATTCTACCAAATACCCTGAACACTATCGTGTGCCCCTTTCGAATGGTTGTATATCTAGTTATGTAGAAAGGGATGCTCCGGCGACCGCCGGGTATTGGTAATAAACCAGTGTTAATCAGATAGTCACACTCAAACGTAACCACCTCCGTAACTCGCGCCAAAACAAAACACTGACGACGAGGAAAAAATACGAGTGTCAAATGGCGAGAGCAACAATCGGCTTCGGCAATCTATCCAGCTTTGATCATTAAACCCACGATTGGGAAACATATGGAAACTGCCAAAATAATTGGTTTCTGGCAAATGGATTAAAGGAGTCAACGGATAAAGCGGACAAAACACGAATGTATCTTCGACGTCCGAAGGTGACGTACCTGAATAATTATGCCCTTCGGAGTCCGCAGTAAAATGTCCCATACTTGTATGTAGAAATTTTTGGGCACACGGCAGAGGCAGCCCTCTAGCTGGCGGCGTTGCAGCGGCGTCAGTCTAAAACGGTATAAATGACGAGATAGAGCTTCGTACACCCACTAGGCGCCGATCCTATCAGAAAATAATCGAGGCCATTCTACTCGGTTTGACGCCTCACCGCAGATGGCACGCTCAGAGGCAAAAGGTTAGTGACCCATATCAGACACACTATTATAAACTTTAGACTGCTAAACTACTACATTATCTTAGAGGCTGTGTGTGGCTAGTGTGTGAAACACGTTGACCATTCAGCCTGCATTCTAGCCGAATTTTAGCTCGGCGTGGCCCGGGCTCAGTGTTGCCAGATCCTAACGTTGTAATTACATGAGTCACCGTCAAAATGATCGTTTTTGTATCTCAACTTACGTCAGCGAGTGGTGCGGCGGTAGGCTCAAAAGGGCTTGTACCCAGGGCAGTTAAACTAACTATTAAAAAAAAATGGTGCGTTGGTTACCCCCGCTCGTCGGCCCAGTCGGAGACGGTGAGCACGCGGTGCAGCAGCGTGCGCAGCTTGTACGGCGACAGGCTCTCCAGCGCGCCGCCCGCGCCCGCGCGCGCCTCCAGCGGGAACAGCCGCAGGTAGATGCGGATCGCCTCCAGCACCCATCCCACGCGGATCTTCAGGATGCCGCGGAACATGTCCGGGTTCGTCGCTATCAGACGCCCACAGTACAAAACTATTTCCTACAAAAAAAAATAAGAATTAAAATCGGTCCACCCGTTTGAGAGCAACGATGCCACACACATACTCGTACACTCGTCATTTTCCATCGGGGATTACAAATATCGTTACGCGTGGACAGTAGTTACGGATGTATTCGAGATTCATCGATGACATGCGTTTCTTTTAATTATTTATACCGAGAATCGAATAAACATTAAGCCAATGATTACCTTAAATCTACTAAGCTACTGGAAGGCGATAAAACAGACGAGTGGTCCTTGTCGCGTGCATAACCCGAGATACACGCACAATCGAATTATATTACATACATCCGCATTTGCCAAGGAACCCGTTCTTCGGGTTGAAATCCAAATTATTTATCTTAACAAACAGTAGGTACAACAATTGGACGTAGTTTTGCAAAATGGAACCAATCGACACACACTTCTGCAAACTAAAACTAACCTAAAAGTGACTAACACAAGATTGGTTTTTGTCTACAGAAGTGCATGTGGATTGATTATGTTCTGCAAAACGATATCCAATTGTCAAAGTAACTAACCTGCTGCAGCACCGCCCCGACGACGTCATAGGGTTGTATGGTGGAGTACATCACCTGCTGTATCTCGCCGGGCGTCATCGGCTTGTCGAACACGGTCTCTTTTTGACCAATCACACCGACTGTTAACTGGAAAAATAAAAATTAGGATAACAACTATTACAAGGAATATACAGGTTGAAACAGAAAGTGTATACTTTTTTTTCAAAATTAACTTTGTAATTCTAAAACTATCAGCTTTGGAGGAAACTTGAAAAACAAAGGGTGTTACAGGGATATAGCTGTTGACAGATTTAATAAGTCTACAAAACCTTTAGTACTTCAACTGTCCCACAAAGCCGATAGTTTTAGATTCACAAAGTAAAGTAGAAAAAAAAAGAAGTAAATACTAGTGTCCGACCGAAAGTTCGGTTTCGGCCGGAAAACCAGTTTCGGTCGGACTCTAGTAAATTCATATACCCTTCCTGTTTTTGGATATTTTTTTCTCTTGCTTGCCCCGATTAATGTGCTTACCCTGTTCCAAATTGGCGACGTTGCTGTATCGCTATCCCGAGCGATTGGAGTCAAAATTAAAACAAAACATTTTTACTAATATATGCCTACAAAGCATTTTATTAAGAGTCAGAATCTACCACACCGTTTCTGAACGTTGCTTTCACTGAGAAGAGCAGGCAAGCAAATCAATGGAAGTTGGTGTACCTAACCTATCTTCTCAGAAACAGCATCGGGACGAGTGCAGGTCGACTTGAGGTATCGACAGTGGTTAGGGAACGTACTACTTGACCCCCTTCCCCTCCTTGGTGACCACCCGTAGTATATGCCGAGACCCTCCTCCCCCTCTAGTTTTCACTTACGAATTCATAAATACGGTTTTCAATTATTTATTGCACGCCATATTTGAATAAAGCTCGAAAAAGCGCGAGATTTTCTTAGAGGATATTGACAACGTGATAAAAACCTAAGCTTCCTCCCTCCCCTGTGACCATGCGTGGTATTTTGAAGAACTCCCTCCCCCCCTGAACGGGTCACGTAGTATGGGTACGTTGCCATACCGTGGAGGGCGCGGGCGTGTGAAGTGCGGCGTATATACCTGCTTCCCGTTGACGAGCACGGTGGTGATGAAGGGGCTGATGGAGTCGACGGTGTGGCTGAGCAGCGACGAGCAGTAGCGCACGGCGCGCCAGTGCCGCAGCACGCCCGCGCCGTGGTACAGCGCCTTCAGCGACTCCAGCGCGCTCCGCCCGCTCACCTGCGAGCCACCCGCCATTACTCATCTTACGTATATAGCCAATAAAAACGACGAAGGCGTCAATAGGCTAGTAGTTAGAGGGGCCGTCCTCGTAGCTGAGAGGTTCCGGGTTCGATCCCCATCCTGGCCATTAAACTATTGACGTAAGCCCACTCCTAACACAAGCAATTAGCTTAGCTGGACGGGCTAACGGGAGTACTAGTATGTGATAATCTCACATTGCATTTGTTGAAACGATATACAAAAGGCGCATGTGTTCTGAAAAATACTTTGTGAAGCAATTAAAACGTCTGCCGCTGCTGATTTTCGTTGTGCCCATGAACTTTACCAAATTTGATAACCGCTTGGCGCAGTGGTTCGAGGGTAGGCCGCTCGGCTCACCGTACATAGTGGTTGCGGGTCCGATTACCACCGGGGCAAATTTCGGAAATGGCCTTGTCGTAATTAGCCCTGGTCTGGGTGTCACTGAGATCACCCCCAATCCATTGTACAGTACCCATAGTACAAGCATTGCTTAGTTTGAGACCATACAGTAGGTGTGTCAGTCTGGCGACATAAAAAAAAAATGATGTATATTGTAGTTTATACCACCTACCTCGAACATGGGCCCTTCCCGCTCCATCAAGATGCCCCACAGCTGGCACTGTGCGAAGATATTCTCAGTGGAGCGCAGCGCTTCGACTACTTCGGGCGTGGGCTTGTGCTTATATGATTCGAACGAGAGGTTGTCCTCGCGGTAGGTGAGGGTCCGCGGCACGTCCGTCAGCGACTGGTACCCGATGTACTCGTGCTGCAACTGCTTGAACTGCGTGAACATCTCTGACGGGAACTCGCCCTGGCTCATGAAGTCCAGATGCTCTGAGACAATTTCAAGGAATCGTCTTACAATACCAACAGGGAAGGCAGCGAAAAGTTTTTTTTTTACATGTCAAATGTGTAAAGGCAATTTGAGGTAGATTTCAGTTTTGATTGCAATGTAACCCACTTGGTTGATATTGTATGCCAAGCTCTATGATACTGAATAAAGGTAGTCAAAATGTTGAAATCTTCAATGTGATCCCTCATTTGAAATGGACGAAACACGCACACAAAACATGTTTTGTATAAAAAAGAGACAACAATATTGTTGTCTCTATTTTCACAGCAAAAATAGAGACAGTAACATGTTTTGTATTAATGTGTATGTGTGCGTGTGTTAGATAACTTATAATGTGTGACGTGTGCTCACGGATCAACCAGCCACTGGACACAGCACCTAAAATAACTTGCATGAAACTAATTCCGAAAACCGAAAAATGCGGGGCGTTATCGCAGGCAATGGTCGCTTTGGGTCGCTTTCGATGAAGGTAACGAAAATAATAATGCGCTGTGATTGGCCAATCGTAAATCTTAGCCAGACTAGGCATATGCATATGTGTTTCGGGAAGGTGTGTCCAGATGGTAAGTTGGTTCGCGTGTGTGCATGTGAAAGTAACCAGCAGCAGCTCACCCATGCAAGAGCTCGAAATCAAATTTTGCAATCTCCCGAGCCGCACTTTGACTCCGTCGCAGTGCCCTTTCTTGAGCATCGCGAACAGGTCGAGCATGTGCTTGAAGTGCGGGTCGCGCATGTGCTCCTCCCGCACGAGCAGGCACACCGTGGGCCGGCCCGACAGCCGCCAGTACCTGCCGCCCCAGCCACGCACGCGTCAATACCCCTAACCCACTGACACAAGCGGAAAATTCGCGCGAATAACCCGCGGTGGCATTTGGCCAAAGTAAAAACGAACTTTATTAATACTTCCACTGGGAACAATGTCAAAAAACACGCAAGAATGTTAATTTCGAACGTTTTTTTGCTACAGATATTTAAATATACATATTAGTCAGAGTATATCCAAGGAATTAGCCCGAATTTTCCGCGACAGGCAGACATTTGAAGAATAGGTATTAATAGAAATCTATTTCCACTCCCCTTCCTCAAACCTCCTCGAATAGTAGGCGAAAGAGAGAGACAACTGCAGCTAGGATTGATTATACTTGTAAAAAAGTCGAAATTACAATTTCGTATTCCCTGTTTCCTCCTCCAAAATTAGTCTGATTTTAATAATTTTTAATATCACAGAAGATGGTCGTTGGCTATGCTTGTATGTTTCTCTTTTATTTCTTATAAAAAAAAAGAAACACGAATGTGTAATGAACGCCACCCTCCTTTCCTGTTAATAAAGATAAAAAGGATTTCATATGGTTCGTTCTTATCTTACTTGCCAACAAATTGCAGCTCAGTCTTTATGTCATCTATAAGCAGTGCCATATCCCTGTACAGATAAAACTCTGACACTTCGAATATCAACGGATAGCACAGCACTGTCATGCCGCACACTCTATAAATCTGGAAAAAGGATAGTTTTTTTTATACATTTTATTCAATTGATTTAATATAATACTGCTGACACCTTTTGCGAATAAAAAATTACCTTGCTTGTTCCTAGAGCTCCGATGGGTCTTATGGGACGTCCTGTAAGCTTTAATTTTGGGCACACGCCCAGTTCTCTGTATACATGCACCAGCTGTGTGGAACTGCAAACCTATAAGATATTATCCCCGATTATAATTTTGACGCCTAGTGTTAAATTCGTCGCGCCATGTTCTTTTTGTTCGGGGACCCCGGCTCGTAATCCAATTTGTGATAAAATTTGCCCCATCCTACGTGTCACGACCATCGACCAGCCCACTACGATTTTAGCTTTTCAGTATTTGCTACCAGATAAGCGATGCGAGAAATGAACCGTAGATTGGTGGGTGTTTTTTATTTAAATAAACCAGCTAACTATATGTGTCCCAACAATACTTTCGATGGAAACAGTACCTCTTACCAAATATAGTTATTTCCTATTTATCTTCGATATAAGCCACTTCCATCCTTCTTTCCCCATAACTTTGAAGATCATCAAGCCACTTTTCGTTGGTCGATATGCTTGAATAGATTATATAATTATTATGTAAATAGAAAACTAGTTTTTATGTGTCACCTGAACTGGTTCAACTTCGTGCGGTGTTTGTGTCTGAATGCCGTACGTGCCCATCATGGCCTGCAGGCGCATGGACTCCGCGATCAGCACCACCTGGACCACCAGGTCGGTGGCTATACCCTGCACATTAACGCACCAATCACGTACAAGCAGAAGCAGGCGCTATTAAATTAGTTGATGCATTGTTGCTGCTGTTACATAGTAATAACTCAAGTTCATTTACAAACTATAGATATATTATAATATATTCATGCAACAGAAACAGCTCGATATAATACTAAGCACATAACGCGGCATACCGCAGACGCTCTTATAAGTTCTGCGAGGCTTAATGCAAGGCTTAATATTCCAGTGTTGCTCCTTATTTTTTGTCTACTTACAAATGCGGGCTTGGCCTTCCATTGATGCATGAAAGTAAAATAAATTCAAATTTAACATACTAACCCAATAAAAATTATGTACCTACTTAGCATTAAATATTTAACATATAATACACAGGGAGATACAAATACTATGTATATTTGATGTATGTATGTGTTACACACCTCTAACTAATCCTGGCAGTGGGCACTAGACAACCAGGGTAACAAGTACCTAGCCTTTATTCAAAAATATTACATATCTCTATACCAAGCATTAAAATCCTTTCAGGAGGTTTTATGTGATACTCCTTACTTAATTAAGTAAGGACGGAATAAAATAAATAATATGATACCGAATGATATTTGTTTATCTACCTGGAAGGCAGAATATCGTCCAGCTCGCCTAGGCCGGTTGTAGGAAGGCAGGTATCGTCTGATGGGGTCTAGTTCGTTGACGTGCAGCAGCCCCCCAGTCAGCAGCTGAGCCAGCACGAACAGAGACTGCGCCCATAAGAATAACCCACCCGTGTCTAGAAATATTAAAACAACCATTTGTTTATAACTTGAATAGCGAACGCTTAAAACTCCAACCGACTGCCGCGGCAAATTCGTGCGAATTTTTTGCATTGGTCACTTTGGCAAAGTAATAAAAACAAGCTTTTTTCACTTCTGTCCTGAGCAAATAAAATAGCTATAATGCCCAACGCAAATAAAACATGTATTTCATGGGGTAGAACATCAAATGTTATCCTATAAGTACAGCAGGTATATCTAAATTTTAACTACTACAATTTTGTAGCTTTACCATCCTCCCGAAAAGTGCTGGTGTGTTCGAACGAGCTATATTTCCCAAAACTTGGGTGTCGTACAACATTTTTGGGAAGCTGAGTCATCGTTCTGACTCACCCCGTATGTGTAATCAAACCATCACCTTTTCAACCCAACCATTCACCAAAATAATCTAAATAACATAAATTAATTTAAACGCAGCTGTAAAATCTTTCCTGATTTTGCCTGACTGCCAAAGATCTTATAAACTAATGATAATATATATTCCAATCCGCCAACCCGCACTGGCCAAGCATGGTGGATTACGGTCTGAATCCCCCTCGTAGTGAGGGAAGGTCTGTGCCCAGGAGTGGGACGTCAAAAAGGGCTGAATTAATATAAATTTTATATTATATATTCTAATAGAAACAGAATTCAGGACCAGTGAAGGTTTGAAATAAACAGCGCGGAGGATTATCATAACTTTGCTTCAAAGCAATGCAATGAAGACAGCAACTTTACAAACTAAAATCCTTTTCCGTCGTGTTCATGGTCGGTTAGCCCCGGGCCTTGATCACAGTACGTTAATTGCTGACGGTTCTAAAAGCGGGAATTAGTCACTATCATATTTTCATGTAAGCCTCAAAAATTACTGAGCACACGAAACTCTAAATTATAAAATCTACTAATTAATTTTATTATTAAAATACAGTACAGAATAGCAAAGTTTTAAGCATTAACTGTTCAATTCAGTATTGTTAGCTGTTATTTGGGGAAAATATATGTTAGAGAAGAAGAAAATACAGTTTTTTTATGCCAATACAAAGTTACCTTTCTCGTTATTGTCGCCAGGGTGGTCTGTAATCACATTAGAATGTTTCTTATTTAATCGCGAATCATATCAATAAATATAGCCAGCGATCAACAGCTTTTTTGTTTTAATCCTTTAAAAATTTCTATTACCAATGTTTAATCAGTAACATCAAAATTTAATAGGTGGTGGGTATGTAATTTTACAGAATGGTTAGACAAAATATTAAATAAGTTTTGGTGTATGATCATAGTTAACTACCTATCTCAATATGAAATCACAATAGACATTTTGTATAATTATTAATAATATTTTATACTTACTTGCAGGCAATCTGCGCACCGAATTCGGTTCATTACGTTCATTCTCTATACCTTCCTTCGGGACGTAATAATACCAAGGTATAACAGGATCTAAAATAAGGAATTAGTTCCAGTTTAATTTACCTGATATTGCTCACAAATAAATGTACCTTCAGATTTACAGCAATATAAACGCCACTTTGTTTAAAGTTATTGCAAGCCCCAAGCACTACTCTGCAGCACTTTTGCTCCCCCCTTCTTCAGTGCAACCTTGTGTACTATTATATTCCATGCTTATATTCTTTCTTACCACCATATTCATCCATGTAAATCCTCGCTTTCAGTAGCTTCTGGTACTCTTCGACTTGGTCTGGCAACGTACGGAACACGCCATCAATTATCATCATCACGTAAAACAGCGGCCACTCGGACTCCATCCCGTCGAACTCCTTTAGTTCCCCTTCGCGATAATACCTCCTGGTGGGGTCCTCGAGCACGCACTTGAAGCCATCACGGCTGAACCTTTTGAACCCGTACTTCCCTTGCAAACGCCGTAGAATATTTGATTTTGTCAGTTGAACGAGGTGGTCCTCGTGAGTGGCGAAGGCGGGGAATGATATCGTCGGCAAAAGAGCCACGTCGACACCCTGCAACAATAATCATTGTAAACAATTTGGGCGAGGGACCCACCAAACACACTCGGCTTGTCGACCTCCAAAGTAAATCTAAGAAGTTAATCAATCAATAGTAAGAGACTAAAAAACTAACATAATGGGGCGGCTTTTACCCAAGATTGGGACTTATAGATGTTGTCATAAAGAAATACGATGCGCGTAATATACGCGGCAGTCTGTTGGAGCCCTAAAGTAAAGTAACCTTGGAACTGGATTCACGGGGCAGCATTGTTTCGAAGATACTTCTGTTGCGGTTGTGCGCATCAATGTCCACGTACACCACGCTCCACGAGGCTCCCTTGTCTCCGAACAGATTGCATCCGTTTATAGCTTCGAGAGCTGCTTTTGCCATACCTAAATTATTACATTCAATTTATTTATCCATAAGCATTAGGCAAGTATGTATTAGTTCAAACTTCAAAGTACATTTTTATGTCATACCGATAGAGGAAGCGTGAATTTCAGGTTTTCCATCATTGTATTTAGAGCCCCTCTCCCACATGCCATAATCGGGTGTTCTATAAGCGCGCTCGACATAGTAAACCAAATTCTGCACAAATGCTACTTCATCCTGTAACAATGGAACATTTTTTATCATAAAATATTTCTCTAACTTTTCACACTAAACTTTCCATTCACACTTTTATAATCAAAAGTAATTGTTTATCATTAGGGGAGGCCTATGTCCAGCAGTGAACTAGCATAGGTTGATGATGATGATGAGTTATATCTAAAACTTCTCATTTAAAAAAATGTTTAAAGGCTTTCCTTCATCACTGCAAAACATCACACCAGTTTTACTGGCGCAAAAATCTGTCATCATAAGATAGTGGAAACCAGTTATCATAATATACCTGAGTATAGATGATCTGCAGTCCTGAAGTGATCATCTGGACGAGGAATATTAAATACAGTGATACAACATCTATTTGCAAGTGATGGTACTGGTCGTCGGTCAGCACTGGCTCACCGGTGGTGAGGTGGAACTTGACGTGCAGCGCATGTGCGGCGCTCTGTCTCGTTTTGAACGCTTCCACGCGAGCTGACTGCTTCACCCAGCACTCGAGAATACCTCGCATACACTTCACTGTGCTCTGGCCTAGCTCATGGGATTTCCCCCTGTCATCATCAATACGTCTGGAAAAAAAGCATCGTATGTCATAAAGCGTCCAAATTACTGCCGCGGAAACTTCGCGCTAATTACTCGCGCTCAATACACTACCTAAGTCGCGCGAATTAGTTGGATGTACTCTGTTCAATATAAAAATGAAATATCTCTGGCAAGAATTCTGGGAATATGCGTTTTTTCCGCGTAGTGCGTTGGACATACTTATTTTTTAGAAAATGTGTCCAGTAAAAAAGTAAATAAATTTTAATTTAATTTCGACAGTGAGACCACCGCGGATAATTCGCGCGAATTTTTCGCGTCTGTTGAAGACCTAAAGCTATAAGTAATACTACATATTGGTAAATTATATCCACTATTGAATACCCTGTATGATAACATTTGTTTCAGCTTGGTTAGTTAACAAGAATCTATTAAGGCTATTTCAGCTGTTGTGTTATATATACTTACTATTTAATATATTTTATAAAGTAGGTAGATATTTATCCGATCTATCGCAATCAATGTTTTCTAATGTTTATGATTTTGAAGTATGCTATATTATGAGTTCAGGATAGTTAATTATTAGTTTAATTGCCTTCATATTATGATTATTACTTTCACCCACATAATGTCTTCAATCTGTTATCAAAGAGAAAAAGTGACTTGACCTCTAGAACCTACACACAGTTTCGTGGAACAACTAGTATCAGTGGCATATTTCCCTTAAGGCCGACTAGATCCAGGCCTAGAGTGGACATATATTAAGAGTGGCTACACATGGCAAAATATAGTAATGTGAGCATGTGGCGATGAGCTGAGAAGGGGCCGGCTGGTACTTCATGGCCTAGGGTGGCCATGACCGCTAGTTTGCCTCTGATTTAGTTCTATCACCCATAATGTAGTGTGGAAAACATGTTTCACCTGTATGCTTGGTACAGTCCCCACACAGCTGATGCACAGTAGACACTGTCCCTCACACTGCCTATATGCAGGTCAGATGACAGGACAGGGAATAGACCAGTCACTGGACTTTGGAATCTTAGTAGTTGTCTCTTAACTGGAACAAACAATAATAAAATGAAACATATTTAGACCGTATTTAGGCCAAGCTGCAGATGTATTATTTGCAAAAAAATAATTATTATTTATTCATCCCTCAGGTAGCAAGATGCTGTTAGGAGTCTGATAACAAACAAAATTATTTATGCTTCAAAATCATTACTGGACATATCATAAGTATAATGGATTGGATGAACACAAGTATAATGGTAAAATAGTATAAAATACCAACCAATAGCATAATATATATCTAATTGTCTCACTGTATCCTCATAATTAGATATCTTCAGATTTTGCTGAGTATTTATATCATCAATACTGCCTTGGCGTATCATTATGTCTGGATGAGCCTGCAAACATACAATAGGTAAAGTGTAATTTTTGTATTAGTTTACATACTTACTAATAATTTTGGTAACAGAAAAATACTGTAGTTTTATGTTCAATAGCCCATGTTGTTTATTTTATTTAATGGAATGATTTCTGCTCCGTATTAATATGTATGCTAATAAAAACATGAGCTGAATAATGTACCGTCTAGACCGGGCCAATCTTAATTCAAAATGTACATAAGAAGAGTGATTTGTAATACTATGTGAAGAACAACATCTTGTCTTGCACAACCCCAGTTATAAAATGTACTCTGTGCCCGAGGCCCCACAAACCTAGTTCCATCCCAGACCCAACTCAGATTTTCTCCCCCCGCTATATTGAAATGTCATGTTAGCCACTAATCTATACATCCAACAGGCATTGCCGTAACTAGGCCGGTGCTTGCGGTGCCCGCAGTGCGCAGACCCTGGAGAGACGTGGAAATGATTAGACCAGCCCCCGTATTCAGAGTTGACCGAGTTTCTGAAGTCAGAAACGACAGCTTCCATACTTCTTCTAATTCATTTGTAAGAGAAGCATGGAAGCTGTAGTTTCCGACATCGGAAACTTTCCGTCAACTCTGAATACCCCGCCTGGACCAAGTTTTCAAGGGCTAAGTTATAAATGCTGGTACCGGGCCCATAAAAGGCTACTCACGGCACTGCCAATAGGTACCTATTTCTGGGGTTGTGGCTAATCCAAACACATTTTATAGACAGCAACGGATATTGCAAGTATACATAATACAGATAAGTACTTGTATAACACAGACATTTCTAACTTGCCTACCTACTACACATAACATATATCAAGTACTCTGTTAACTACACTTTACACTTTTCACCAGGCTGACTTAAAATCACACAAAAATTGTATCTTAATTTTAACTCCATATGAAAAAGTTCTGCAGTAAATAAGAAAGAAATAAAAACTGAAACCTTTGCTGAATTAATAAAAAATGAAAATAAATCAAAATAAAATGACATTCATTTCCATTATTTATATTTTTAAAATTTCCTGAAGCAGTGTTCCCAGCCGCTACCAAATTTTACCCCCAAGATTCTTAAATGTCCCTAAAAATTCACAGGCATATTAAAAACCCCTGAATTATTGTTTTGCTTATAGTAGCGCTTTATATGGCTTTATCAAAGTGTAGCGCCAATTTCTTCATGAACTACCAAAGTAAAAGCATCGGCTATAACAAGAAAAGTTGTGAATTACTAATTTTACTTTCAGTCAATACTTCGGTAATGAAGAAACTGGTCGTAGATTATAATCGATTAATTATATTACACTTGCGCATCCCTACCTGACAGTCAGTGACATCTGTCTGAATGTCTACTGTCTGGACGATGTTTGGGTTATCCGTCAGTCCGTCACGCTGACAGACATCGAGTGTCGACAGCGATTGTTTGTTGTTATTTCATCAAATTCAATGAATTAGAAGCCAAAACCATTATGTGCGACGTGTGATTATTATACTCTTTTCCGATAACTTAGTTTGTCTTCTTACTTTTTATAAGTAAACATATTGTATGTAAAATATTAATAAAGTTTATTCACCTACCTACGCTCATTAAACTTATTAAAGGAATAAGTAAGTAGGTATCTTTGGTTGGGTAGAAAAATAGTTACAAAACAAAGGTAAAATATAAGTATTAAATTCGCTGCGTAGTGGGTAACATGTAACTTAGGAGTAGTTAGGTGCATTTTTGTATGTACACTTCAGCTTCAGCAACGAGAATGAATAATGACTCCAGTGAAACCCATCCAGAATACGATAATATAAGTCACAGCAGAGATACCCAACAGGTTTTTTTACAATAAATTATTTATGTATATGGATGATCACTAATCACACAAGTTAACCATCTATTAAAATAATAATCTGTGTTCCACTTGGCACTTATCTTCTAACTTTAAATTTGCTGTAACTTATGTCTCGATATGTACCTAATTATTTATTAATTGTTTTGTACCCACTAATTAAAGTTGAAAATTTGATTTTAACTAGCTTTTGTTTGCAGCTTCGCAGATAAACATCTATCTATCTACAGTTCCTATGTGATATATACCAACATACCTGTTTTTATAGAAAATAACATAACATACCTATGTACCTACCTACCTATTTTGCGAGATGCAAGTCTTATAAACAATCATAGTTCCTTTTTTTATAGACATCAAGTTATTACAAAAAAAAATTAACACACTAAAAGCAATTTTTACGAGGTAAAATTTGATGTTATTGTTATGTTTATTTATAGTGAGTTTACCTAACTTTCTAATAACATGTATCTTATTACTCTCATACTATGGACCAAGTTTACTAGCACTAACAAACCATTATACATAACAGCTAAACAATTGTTATAAGAAACAATCAGTTGCTCTATCAATCTGTTTGTGTGTCCTCCTATGTAAATAACATTTATAAAAGTATTTTTTTAATAAACATCTTCATGAGTGCTTTGCGTTTATCTACATCAATTCACTGGTGAAAGATAATAACTAAAACATTGTTTTTTCATGTTTAACCGATCAGATGTAGAATGCACACATAAGTGTAAAAGTAAGAAATTAGATGAAGAAGACATTGTGAGAGGGAATTCTTGATTCACCTCCCCCCTTATACCAAAAGCTGGATATGCTCATGATTTCCAGTTTAGGATATAAATTTATTTCATGGTTATTCTGTTTGTTTTTGCTTATTTCATTTCAGCACTTTTGTTCCTTACTGAAATATGTAAAAATTCAAATTTATTATAATTTTAGTTTCCCGCGACACAAGCTTTGAGTTTAGTGCAGGGACTACTGTTAATTTAAATGTCAACATTTTTGAAAAAAAAAAAATAGTTTATTCCCATTCATATAAACTGTGCTTTTATTTCAGATAGACTTGTACAATTTAATTGGAGGCAGCTGGCCGCCAGCCCCACGTGCGCCCGCGCACACCGAGTATGGGTCGGTGCCGCATGGTCCCCGCACTATGCAGCGCCCCACACAAAATGAGCGAGTCAAGTCTGTGAATTTACTGGCTCACATAGCACCAGAACGAAGACGGCATAAGACAACACCTGGCACACAGAATATCACAAGTGACACTACAAGACACAAAATGGTCCATGAACCCAAGAAAATTGAGACGGGCATTTTAGTTGGTGATTATCATTAATGTCTACTGTTTTGTACATGCCCAATATAAATGACTAGGTCCATTGTCCAGCGGTGGACTGATACAGGCTGACAAAGATAAATTTACAAATTGTAATACAATCAAACTAGTCAAATAAGATAAATTTACAAATTGTAATACAATTTGTAAATTCATCTTTGTCAGCCTACAAATTGTATTACAATTTGTAAATTTATAAATATTAATTTTAATTCCTACTATATAATTACTAATATGTATCTTCTAAAATTATTTTAAATGTAAACTCACTATTCTTTAATAAAAATAGAGATGCGGGTAGATCATCATCAATCTTTGATATGGAGTAGTCGGTAAATTAACAACATTGCTAATTTGATAGCTAATATAATTTAGTGGTGAAATTCTTAATTTGATAAGTAGTATTGTTATCAACAATTATAATTAAGAATAAAGATACATTACCATTTTCTTATACATAACATGTAAAAAGAGGTGCACTTAAAATTCTCACTCTTATTGACAAACACATTCAATTTTCACTACAATGCTCGGTGTACACTCGCGTCCATCGGTTATCCGATTTTAGCTTTCCTAGTTTCTAATTTTAGATGCAAATGAGGCGGGGGTGGGCGCGCGGCCGGCCGCCTTCCACGATCGCCAGCTAGTACAACTTCCACCGATATGTCGTATTTACGTGATCTAACCATCGACGAAATACCCCTCTGTGTACTTGAATGTGAACAGTGTAGGTTAAGATTAAATCACTTGTTTACAACAATTTTATAGGTACACGATAAGAACGTTATAAAAAGCGCTATCGACGTGTAACAAAGAGCTTTAGCCCTGTATCTGTGGTACAAACCAAAACAATAATATTACCTATACTACTGGAATGTGTGCAAAGTGCATTATCGACCTCCTAGTGAACCTTTTGTGTACACCCTTAGGTGCCATTTAGCAGCCATTTGCGTTTCTTTCATTTCATACGTACGTAGCAAATAATCTGTGCACCAGATATATTATAGAGTTAGCTGAGCTGATACATCCAACATTGTCTTTCATTCTGCGTGTTAAGAGTTATGCTGGCCACACACGGTGAGGCGGTCGGAAAGATCTGGAATGTCCGGTCAAATCCATCAGGCAGGTCGTACGTAGCAAAAAAGACAGCCTTTTGACGCCGCCCGTAGAAGCTTAGAAAAAGGCCAAATACGGCTGCGTCTTCAGTCAAAATCCATCCGGCCGGGCCTCATCATCTGTGGCCCGCTTTAGCAATAATGTATGTCAACAGATTTATGCAATGTTGAGGCTCCAGAAGAGTTGTACGACTCCCCGGCGCTGGGGTCGCCGCGCGCGGCGCCGGCCCCGCCGCCGCCGGCGCGCCCGTCCCCCGTGCACCTGCAGGAGGACATCGGCGTCGGCTCCCTGGTGGAAGTCGCCACAGACGTCGACCAGCACTATTACGGCGTCGTCAGGTGGATAGGCGTCATTGATGGTAATATCCCACATACCTACTTACATACCATATGCCCCCTACCGATACTGTAATTACCTATATCTTTAATTCCTGTGTCAGGCAGATTTTAAAGTCACGTTACCAAGTCGGAACCAATTTTCATAATACTTCAAAATATGTATAAGTATAAGCTACATAATATTACAGTTAGTTATGTAGTAACGCGAGCCTTCCATCCACAATGGATGTTAAAAAATTTTGAAATACGTTTTCCGACAGGTGTGGAAGAATATTAAATGACAATTTGTAGGTGTGTATCTCGTTTGAAAATCAGCGTAAAATAGTCAGTATAGCTGCGAAACGCGTACGATGAGTGAGATAGCCGGTAGCTCCCCCTTCCCATTCCTCTATCCGGCTCCCTTTCATGACATCAACGTGCGAAAAATGCCATTGGTATTGCGAGCATCTATAGGTTTCGGTAAGCAAGTGATAGCCGATTGGTTAAGCACGCGTCATGCGGGCACCAGGTCCTAGGTTCAAACCTCGGCTCGTACCTCTGGGTTTCTCGAAATCTATGTGCGAATCATAATATCTATATGATGATCACTTGCTTACGGTGAAGGTAAACGTCGTGAGGAAACCTGCATGTCTTAGAAAATGTAACCAATTTTCGGAAGACATGTGAAATCTGCCAACCCGCACTAGGCCAGCGTGGTGGATTATGGCCTGCATCCCCCTCGTGTTGTGGGGAGGCGAGTGGGACGTTAAAAGGGCTAAATTATATAAGTTCCGGTAACTGCGTAACATCGGGTGCGTAGCACGCTTGTTTGCCGCTATTGTTACATAAAAAAGTGCACCCGGAGGACTAAACAAAAAAAAGTTGTCACGTTAAGAATGAGTCGCTTACGTACTACGTATATCGGAGCGTTACGTCCCAGACACGGCGACCGCGGGCGTGGAGCTGGAGCAGAGCGTGTGCGGGCTGGGGGACGGGGCGCGCGGCGGCGCGCGGCTGTTCTCGTGCGCGGCGGGGCGCGCGCTGTTCGTGCCGCTGCCGCTGTGCCGCCGCGACGCGCGGTTCCGCGACACGCCGCCGCCCGACCGCGCCGACTTGCACCACGACCACCATTTCGAACAGGTACGTAAGTCTGGAGGACACCGATGGTAGTGACGTTTGGTATAAACATTGTACTGAAATAATTTTATTGTTTTAAAAAATTATGTTCTTGTAATTTAGTGCACAGCTAGCTATAGTACATTGTTACACGAGTGGTGAAAGTGACTTATTTAGTCCCGAGACGGGGTTTGGCGCCCGAGCGCAGCGAGAGCGCTAATAGTTCGAGGGACAAAATAAGTCTTTCACCCGAGGTAAACACTGTGCTTTTCATTACGAATACAAGGAAAGGAAATATAAAAACAGGAATTGGCTAAAGAAACAATACAAGGAAGTATGAACAATACTCTACAACTCGAAAAAAAAAATAAAGATCGGATTGCCGCCTATTTTGTTTTTTTTTCGTTGGCCGGCAAACTTCATTATTTTTCCCGAGACGGGGTTTGGCGCCCGAGCGTAGCGAGGGCGCTAATAGTTCGAGGGACAAAATAAGTCTTTCACCCGAGGTAAACACTGTGCTTTTCATTACGAATACAAGGAAAATAAAAATAAAAACAGGAATTGGCTAAAGAAATAATACAAGGAAGCATGAACAATACTCTACAACTCGAAAAAAAAAAAGATCGGATTGCCGCCTATTTTGTTTTTTTTCGTTGGCCGGCCAACTTCATTATTTAGCCAGTATTTTTAATTTTCATTTTTAAATATTTTGACCAAATCTATGTTATTTTAAAGAAATTGTTGAAACTAAATTATAATTAAGTCATTTAATAGTACATTGTTACACGAGTGGTGAAAGTGACTTATTTTTCCCGAGACGGGGTTTGGCGCCCGAGCGTAGCGAGGGCGCTAATAGTTCGAGGGACAAAATAAGTCTTTCACCCGAGGTAAACACTGTGCTTTTCATTACGAATACAAGGAAAATAAAAATAAAAACAGGAATTGGCTAAAGAAATAATACAAGGAAGCATGAACAATACTCTACAACTCAAAAAAAAAAAAGATCGGATTGCCGCCTATTTTGTTTTTTTTCGTTGGCCGGCCAACTTCATTATTTAGCCAGTACATATTTTTAATTTTCATTTTTAAATATTTTGACCAAATCTATGTTATTTTAAAGAAATTGTGGAAACTAAATTATAATTAAGTCATTTAAAAGTATATATTCTTTATTTAATACTCAACTTTATGTTATTTCAATTTTACATCGTGCTGTAATTGAGTGACTGTAGAAAAAGTTTGAACATGGTTCCATAGAAATGGAACTAGTTTTTTTTTTATAATTTGACAGCTGTCAGTTGAAAGTGATT
This sequence comes from Notodonta dromedarius, assembly GCA_905147325.1. Classification (NCBI taxonomy): domain Eukaryota; kingdom Metazoa; phylum Arthropoda; class Insecta; order Lepidoptera; family Notodontidae; genus Notodonta; species Notodonta dromedarius. The sequence continues at coordinate 10,087,466 of LR990159.1, read as the reverse complement.
CTCCCGGGCCAGAAAAGTATTACTTTCAACCCGCTCCTCAGGCAACTTCAGACCTACTTTCAGTGTATGAGTAATGAAAAAGTATATATTCTTTATTTAATACTCAACTTTATGTTATTTCAATTTTACATCGTGCTGTAATTGAGTGACTGTAGAAAAAGTTTGAACATGGTTCCATAGAAATGGAACTAGTTTTTTTTTTTATAATTTGACAGCTGTCAGTTGAAAGTGATTCTCCCGGGCCAGAAAAGTATTACTTTCAACCCGCTCCTCAGGCAACTTCAGACCTACTTTCAGAGTATGAGTAATGAAAAATATATTACAATCCACTTACAGTAATTGAATCTCCCAAAATGTAAGATTTTCTTTTTTTTGATACCGGACATGCGGAAATAACCACATATATTGCCACAAATTGCCACAAACCTACTTTCCTGTAGCATAGGACAGGTAATAATGAAGATAATATTCTGCGTAAGTACGGCGGTAGGTGAATATTTCTGCAGCACCAGCACGCGCGCTTAGACAAGACTTTACTAGTTATAGTCAAAATCAAAGTCAAAGCGTTTATTTTGTTTAGGCCTACGGAGGCACTTACACATTGTCGCGCCTAGTCGAGTTCTCTCTTTTTTAAGGCACAGGAAAGAATGATATAAAATCGATCCAAGTCACGTTTTGTCTCCCTAGCCGCCGCCCCGCTATACAAAACAGCGTCAACGCTTTTATAGAGCCCAAATAGAACATAAATTAGCTTAACAGTAGCGCGCTGCAATTTGCACTTTCTTTTATATTTTTTTTAAGATTATTAGCAATGTGAGTTTATCATATTACCTACTAGTATTGCCGTTAGTCCATCCAGCTAAGCTAATGCTTGTGTTAGGAGTGGGCGTACGTCAATAGTTTAATGGCCAGGATGGGGATCGAACCCGGAACCTCTCGGCTACTAGCGCGGCCATTCTTCTTTTCTATCGAGCTCGCGTTTCGAACCGGAATAATGTACCTAAATAAAGCAATTAGTAGGTGCCGTAGTAGGTCTGAACAAAATAAAGGATTCGACATGCGAGTTAATTTGGACATCGTTTTGCATAATGGAACCAACCCACATATACTTTTGCAATGTGAAACCGACCTACTTACACTCGCACTGGGGTTGGTTTTGGTCTGCAGACGTATGTATGGGTTGGTTCGTTTTCCGTGGTCCCTACAAGGAACCCTTATAAGATCATCCAGTCCGTCCGTCCGAAGGTCCGTATCGTTGAAAAGGTCTTTTCAAATGAAATGACGATTTCATACAACATTTTATCATCAAAAATTCCGTTTGCGAGATTTTTAACTTTTAAAGATTTAATCTAAATTTACGTAATTAATTCCGACACTTCTTACATTTTTCTATTGCAAAAAAATAGGATTATGCAGTCGAAAATGGATACGTTGTTCACCAATTCCAATTAAATAACAGCAATAAATTTATGTTTTATGTTCATTAGTGTATTTCTGAGTGTGTAAAGGTGTCGATAGATGTCGGTAGTAGTATGGAAACAACTTTAGTATTTCAACCTGGGGTGAAATTTTAGACGGATTCCCTTCAATAATCCGGATCCCTTCATTGTGGTTGGCTCGACAAGCACTTGGCGAATTTCTCCAAAACTATGTCCATTTATCATCGCGATGGGTACACAGCCGGAGTGCCCGGCGGTGGCGGGCGTGGTCCCGCCGCTGAGCGCGCTGGGCGAGCTGGCGGGCAAGTACCGCGGCATCCAGGGACACCACAACTCGTGCTACCTAGACGCCACGCTGTTCGCCATGTTCACCTTCACCAGCGTGTTCGACGCACTACTATACCGCCCGCCTGAACCTGAGGTGAGATTATTTATTCTTGAAATCTTCGCTATTGTCAGATGCGAGAGTAATTTTCAGAATACATATACCATTAATTATTTAGAAAGCGTCAATAGCCTAGTGGTTAGAGTACCGCCTTCTTAACGGAGAGGTTTTGGTATCGATCACCATCCTGTAGCCATTAAATTTCTGAAGAGATCCCACTCCTGGTATTAGCTTTTAGCTTTGTTGGAGGAGCTGACGAGACTAGTAGTAATGTTCATAACTTACATGGGTATTAATCTTTAAAAATAAACGTATTGGACAACTTTAAAAATGTGTCAAGTTTAGATCAGAGTTTGTATAGAGTAGTTATCGTGAGCGTATTCGATTCCGCTCGATACGATTCGACTTATGCTCACCACGGTATGAGATTGATCCGGCATTGACGACCGCTTGGCGCAGTGGTTTGAGTGCAGGCTGCTCGGCTCACTGCACCGGGTGGTTGCGGAATCGATTCCCGTTGGGGCAAATTTCGGAAATGGGCTTTTCGTAATTTGCCCCGGTCTGGGTGTCACTGGGATTGCCCCCAGTCCAATGTACGGTACCCATAGTACAAGCGTTGCTTGATCGCAATCTGCGATAAGACCGCTCAATGTACACTATTGTTTTTTGTGTTATTAGATATACTCGTATTCTGAACTTTAGTGTGCAATAAAGAGTTATTCTATTCTTAGTTTGAGGCCATACAGTTGGTGTGTCAGTCTTGGGATTTTTTTTTTATTTATTTGTCAGGATTCCCCGCATTATTCCGAAGTGCAGCGTGTCCTCCGCGAGGAGATCGTGAACCCGCTGCGCAAGCACGGCTACGTGCGCGCCGACCGCGTCATGAAGCTGCGCACGCTGCTGGAGCGCCTGTCCGACGTGCCCGGCCTCACGTGCGAGGAGAAGGTACTCCAACACTCCGTTGATAAATGATAATCTACCTACATGACTCGAAATAACATGTATATTCGCGTGACAGCGATCTGGTTATGTGGCCTGGCACGTCCGCATTTAAGCTGTGTGTTGGTTCCAACAAAATAAAAGCATAAAAATATAGCATATTGAATAGTAATTCTGGCGGAATTTTGTTAAAGGCTTTATTCCTCAATTTAATATGATTTTATAGCTAATTTGGTTGAAACTGCGCCTTCGAAATAGTTGGAATTAACCACAGCACTCATTTTCAACTATGGTGAACTATGGTGAGAAATCGTAACCAGGCTTATCGCGGTTTTTTAAAAGACTTTTAAAGTCCACACTCGTCCAAGTCGTGTGGTACCCACACTTAGCCAGCGTAGAGGTCTATGGCCTGAATCCCCATATACCCATGAAGTACTATAGTGGGACATCAATAAGGCTAATAATTATTAAAAGTGCCGCCTATTATGACTTATATTTACAAATTGTATATCTTAAATGTTGGTCGCAGGATCCGGAAGAATTTCTAAACGGTTTAGTAGCGCAACTATTGCGGGCCGAGCCGTTCTTGAAGTTATCTTCTGGACAAGAAGCTTTCTGCTACCAGCTGTTCGTGGAGAAGGATGAGCATGTCTCGTTGCCCAGCGTCCAGCAGCTACTGGAACAGTCATTTGCAACATCAGGCGTAAAATTAAGCGAGGTAAACATAGTAAATACATAAATTAAAAAAAAAAGAAATCTCATACTAAGCAATGCTTATACTATGGGTACCGTACAATAGAGTGGTATCGATCCCAGTGACACCTAGTCCTGGACAAATTACGAAAAGCCCATTTCCAAAATTTTCCCCGACGAGAATCGATCACGCAACCGTTTATGTGTCAAAAACTGAAACTCAAAATTGATTTTATTCACGTAAGCCAACAAAGCATTTATGAATAGTCAGAATCTACCACCGGCTCGGAATGCGGCTTCCACTGAGAAGATCCGGCAAGAAACTCAATGGCGTATTTTAGCTAATAAACAATAAGATTCAGATGATATTCAATTGCACGTATGTTTAAAGTTATCCGGTTACTATTATAAAGACAATATTTTAACTACTCATGGGCTTACCAGGAGGACAGGGGAGGCCGCGTCCGTATTTCCCAAGTCACGACTCACGTAACGTCGGGTAAGACACCTCTGCCTAACGCTTTGAAAGCGAGTGTACTCCAAAATTTCATGTAATATTATAATGAACCATTACAGGTTGAAACAGAATGGGTATACTTTTTTTTTCAAAACTTAACTTTGTAATTCTAAAACTATCAGCTTTGGAGGAAACTTGAAAAACAAAAGGTGTTATAGGAATACAGCTGTTGACAGATTTCACAAGTTTACAAAACCTTTAGTACTTCAACTGTCCCACAAAGCCGATAGTTTTAGATTTACAAAGTTAAGTCGCAAAAAAAATAGTATACTATTTCTGTTTCACCCAGTATATTTATTTATTTCGTAGGTGCCAGCAGCTTTCATCATCCAAATGCCCAGGTTCGGCAGACAATACAAGTTGTACCAAAAAGTCCTGCCATCGCCGCTCCTGGATGTGACTGATCTCATCGAGGGCCGTGAGTATACTTCATTAATTGCACATCAATTACGTTTTTAATGTATTTTCTTTGAAGTGGTTTTAAGGTAACCTTTACAGGACCAACAGCTACGCTCCGAGACTCACGCAGAGTTTCGTCTGAATTTAGGATGGTATAACTATGAATGTCTATACTTACGTAACTGGATCGCACACTACTGTATTAACCTACGTTAAGGTTTATTTTACCACATCTGTAGACTGAAAAATTTGCCGAGGGTGTTAGCTCTCGTGGAAGTGTGTCCCTCTTATTCCTAGTTGCCATGCCTAAATACCCTGCATACATACACTTCCACACGGATCAGAGAATTTGATAGAAGGTGCTAGCAATAATGCATACCGTCCCCGGGCAGTGCCGCGGCAGTGTGCGGTGTGCGGCTCGCTGGCGCGCTGGGAGTGCGGCGCGTGCGCGGCCGGGGGGGGCGGCGGGGGCGGCGGGGGAGGGGGGGCGGCGCTGGAGGCGGGCGCGCTGTGCGACACCTGCCTGCGGCTGGCGCACGCCGCGCGTCCGCACCACAAGGTACGTGCACTCTTTATTCTAACCATGTATTTAGACAGGTTTTTGGCCATATAGTAGAAGGCCGAGCTCACTCGTTCTAAACTTCTACGTTTCTTCGCCCTCCTCCAGGGCACTTCAATCAGTGCCGTATGCACCTTATTGTCGAGAGGCGAAAGTAGCTTTTCTTTTTTGTATCCTTGCAGGGTGATTCTTCTGTATGTAAGTGGCACTAATATGTATTGTGTGCAAGTAGTGTGACGCAGAATAACATACACTTCGAAATTTTTGCGTTCCGATCCGGTGGTAGTTTTACCCCCACCAACTCTCGTGGCAGCGGCCCAAGCCGAGGTCGTGCCCATTGTGGCGCCCTTGACCTAGCTGCCCCCCTGCCCTTTAGGCTGGAGCGCACTTGCGTTCGCCCTCTGTCCGGGCGAAGTTGTTATGGCCATTCTGGCCAACAAGATATAGTCAGTCAAAAAAAAAAACGAAATTGTAACGCAAGCCCGTGTTCTAGGCGACGCCACTGTCCGTGTGCGAGGAGTTCGTGAACATACTAGAATCGTGTCCTGTGCCGCGAGTCTACATGGAGCTGTTCGCGGTGCTCTGCATCGAGACCAGCCATTACGTGGCTTTCGTCAAGGCCGGAGTTGGCCACGATGCGCCGTGGTGCTTCTTCGACTCCATGGCCGATAGGAAAGGTTAGACAAACCTATTTGGAATTTTCTTCTTTATAATATCGCTCAAACTATAATCTATGTGGCACATACCACATTCCCAGAACAGAAGCTGCCCAATTGATAGACAAAGTCCATAATAAATCCAAAGGTGGTCTGGAGATCGCAGTGTGATAAGACTCATCCCCTGCCTTACCTTTTCCCATTATCTGAGGTCGGCGCAGTATGTCTTTTCCTTGCATTCATCGCGCTTTCCTGTCATACTCACATCCACTCCAACCTCGTTCATATCACTCTTAATACAATCCATCCATCTTTTCTTGGGCCTTCCTCTCGCACTGTATCCATCCAAATTCATATTCATCTCTTCTCATCACGTGTCTAAACAATTCCAGCCTCCTACCTCTTACTTTATACTAGGTGAAACAAAAAGGGTATACTATTTTTTTTGCAACTTAACTTTGTAAATCTCAAACTATCGGCTTTGTGGGACAGTTGAAGTACTAAAGGTTTTGTACACTTGTGAAGTCTGTCAACAGCTGTATTCCTATAACACCTTTTGTTTTTCAAGTTTCCTCCAAAGCTGATAGTTTTAGAATTACAAAGTTAAGTTTTGAAAAAAAAAGTATACCCATTATGTTTCACCTTGTATAAGACTGCGTAATTTTATTCATTTGTTTCTTCCATGTAACTTTTATTATATTGTTTATTTAAATTATGTGTACTCAGTAGTAATAACACATAATTTAAATAAATGTATTGTATTTACTACTGAGCCCGTGTAAAATATATCCAGCTCAAAATTATAAAATAACATACTTTCAAATCCGCCCGTTTAGGGTTGTCAAATGAATAAATAAATAAAATAAATATCGTCAGACAGACACACCAACCGTATGGCCCCAAACTAAGCAACGCTTGTACTATGGGTACCGTACAATGGACTGGGGGCGATCCCAGTGACACCACTCCCAGTGGCAAATTACGAAAAGGCCATTTCCGAAATTGGGCCCGGTGGGAATCGAGCCCGCAACCACCGTGTGCAGTGAGTCGAGCGGCCTACGTTCGAACTATCGCGCCAATCCGTCGTCAATAACCTGGAATGTCGAATGACCTGGGCCCTAACCACGCTAGCTACTCAAATCGTAATAGAAAAGCAAACGCTCGCGATTACGTTTCAAACGCTACGCTTTTAACGTTTTGCTAACACCATACCATATCAATGTCAGTAGAAAACGTGAAGCTCGTGTCAGCAAAACGTCAAAAGCGGAGCGTTTGAAACGGTTAGGGCCCTGCAACATTGATAGTAGCCGAATGTAGTATAGCTAAAGTGCGGTCGCGGAGCAGGAAAAATTTCGTACATTAACCTGTTATTACCTGTCTCTGTCACTCCCACGTAAATCTAATACGTCTCGCTCACACAGTTGCCGTGACCGCCGTCCTCGGGGATTGTAAACCTTTTACCTGAGTGCTAGCTATAAGCTAGTATATTTTTTTCCACTTGAAATATTTCATATAAACCGCACTTGATGCAAAAATGTTTATGACCACTGTCAGTAGGCAAAGAGGTCATTGTACGAAATTCTTCCTGCTCCTCGACCGCACTTTACATGGTAACGTGTGGGCAGGCGAGCGCAACGGGTACAACATCCCCGAGATCGTGTGCGTGTCGGAGCTGGGCGCGTGGCTGGGCGAGGAGGGCGCGGCGGGCGCGGAGGGCGCGGGGGGCGCGCGCGCGCCGCGCCCCCCGCCCGCGCCCGCCGAGCGGCTGCTGGCCGACGCCTACATGTGCTTCTACCGCAGCCCCGACGTCGCCATGTACCGGTAACCCGACCGACCCTGCGCCGAGCACGTGTTTACATCTAAGTCAACGTACCCATACTACGTGATCCAATTTGTCTCTCCCCCCTTGGTGACCACCCGTAGTATATGCCAAGTCCCCCCTCCCCCTCTAGTTTTCACGTAGTCATACATAAATACGGTTTTCAAATTTTTTTTGCAAACTCTGCGCGCCATGTTTGTATTGTTACGTACTAAGGGGTAGGTACAATTAATGCCGTTAAACGTGTAAAAAGGTTTAATTCGCTCTCCACAAACTTGACAAATACACAGTACTACACTAGTTCACTATCACTAGTTACATACAACAAACACTGTTCCGGATCACTTAGCAGTCACACAGTATTCCAATATAATCGCCTAGGTCACTGGTATATCACTCTTCGTTCGCTTACTTGAGATCCGTACACTGTCGCTTCCAAGAAGTAACTAACTCGCTGTTTTTTTTTTTTTTTTTTTTTTTTTTTTAATATGACTATACGTTGTTGGCCAGAGTGGCCATAACAACTTCACCCGGACAGAGGGCGAGCGCGAGTGCGCTCCAGCCAGACTAACTCGCTGCCCGTCGTCAACACCTTATATACGGAATAAAGATGCGAGCTGGTATTTTCCTGAACATTCTCGGTAGGTATGTAGGTAATAATAATCCCAATCGAATGATCCCGAGACCCATTGTCGGCTTCCCTTTGTATTCGTTCGCGAGTAGGTATTCGCAGCCGTCGCCGCGCCGATAACGCGTTCACTTTATACCTACATACCTACAGTCTCGAACATTCAACTTTTAGAGATCCTTCGTAATTATTCGATGGAGTACATCTAGAATAACAATGCGTTTTTGTATCAAGCTGATAAAATAAGGATCCTTCGAGATATTTGACCAAATAGTTTCTAGGTCGCAACAGTATATAGCTCGAAAAAAAGCGAGATTTTTCTAGAGGATATTGGCTACGTGACAAAAACCTAAGTCCTCCCCCGCCCCTCTGACCAAGCATCGTATTTTGAAAACCTCCCTCCCCCTGAACGGTCACGTAGTATGAGTACGTTCCCTAACATGGTTTTTCACCTGTAGATGCGTTTAGCCGACTTTATTTTAAAAACCTGAATGCAAGGTTATTGTCCGACATTCACTTCACGCACCACTCAAGAGTTGCGGCTGTATCCGCGCGCGCTCCAATGAGTGTTAGATAAAGAGCTAATAACGCTTATAACTGAAAATGTATAATCATCTCTGTCTGACATTATGAAGGCCTGTATGCATTGGTTGGGTATGTAGCAGGTATAATTATATTTGCTGTTTCCAGAGCACAAATGTTTGCGTAAAGCAAAAAGTTCCGAAACTCCATGACATACTTGTTGTTGTCATTGGTAACATGATAAGAAACATGTAAGGTAGGTATTATACGATTGCAATTTATATGTAAAAAAATGGAGTCAATGAGATTTTAGTTTACTTTTCACATTTATATTGGTATTTATTTGGATTTATTATGTTCATTATACTGGCTTCTTTCACCGAAGTAATGGGCAAAGGTACATTCTAATCTTATAACAATCGCCAAAATAAACTAATAATGCGTGAGTAATCGCATAAAAATAATCATTATTATAATATAATTAAAACACTACTAGTATTAGAAGAGTATTATATTCAAACATTGTTTTTGTTATTATAATAAATTATTGACAAAATAAATTCCTTATTAATATTAGTTGTACCTACTTATTTTTACGTATTTTATTCTAGGATGATTAGCTTATGTATAAAAAGTTGCATTATTTATTATTTTAAATTGAGATTTTATAATTGATTCCATGAGATTGTGGGTAATGAGTGCATACATAAGTATGTACAAACACATTGATATACAAACTTATATAGATGGACTTATAGCCGAATATTTAAAGGAAATATATTTAAGTCCGTCTAAACTATTTTAGAAGCCATTATCTTGAATTTTTCGTATAAGTCAGTGCAGTAGTCCCCAAAAGCCCTCGAGTATTCTGCTGTGAGGCCCGATTCCTGAATAGTTGGTGCGGCATCAGCATCGTCGGCCTTTACTAGGTAAAAATGTTATAACAGTTTTCCTAGTTTGAGGTGCTATCACCTACCTTTATTGTTATTTCGAGGTCAAATCCAGAAACTTTGCTTTTCGTCAGTCATTTTCCTTCATTTCTATAAAGGGAGAACACGTTTAATTATAAATCTTCTCGATTTCTTTGTATTTCCTCTTTACAATCACAATCGAATTTTGGTTGAGGCACATGAGTCATGCCTTCCGCGACCGTTACTGAACTTACTATTCTTTTACTCCATTCCTGTAATAAGAAAAGGTGTTAAATCCGTCGATTGTAAATTTCCATTTGTTTTTTAGCTAATTAGCATAATTGATTGTCGTCATATTCATAAGTGCAGTCATACTTACAGAAAATAAAACAGCGTGGTAGCAAATAACGTGTTGTGGTAATAAATATGTGTTTGCGAATTGCTTAGCATTCTCAGCAATTTTGTGTGCCTTGTCATCATTTTCTCGCGCCCATTTGACTTGTTCTACTAAATCGGATAAGTCGCGTTTTACGGGTACAAAATGTTCCCAAGCACGCAGCTGTCCGTAGAAATGTTCATAATAAGGAGAATCCTGTTTCAGTACCATCCCGCCGCCAGCTAAAAGATATGGCATACGGTACGCAGCCACCGTTCCATCGATATTTATTTGGTACTTATACTGTAACAAGTGATTATTTCAGAAAATCCTACTAATATTATAAATGTGAAAGTTTGTGAGTGTGGATGTATGTATGTATGTATGTATGTATGTTTGTTACTCCTTCACGCAAAAACTACTGAACGGATTGGGATGAAATTTGGAACACAGATAGATTATAACCGGGATTAACATATAGGATACTTTTTAACGCAATAATCCAATACTACGCGGATGAAGTCGCGGGGCACAGCTAGTAATTTTATATTTGACTTTCATCTTTTTTTTTTTTTTTTTAATTGACTATATGTTGTTGGCCAGAGTGGCCATAACAACCTCACCCGGACAGAGGGCGAGCGCAAGTGCGCTCCAGCCAGAGGGGCAGGGGGGCAGCTAGCTCAAGGGCGCCACAAGGGACACGACCTCGGCTTGGGCCACTGCCAGGAGAGGTGGCGAGGGTAAATCTACCACCGGATCGGAACGCGACCTCGACTGAGAAGATCCGGCAAGAAACTCAGCGGGCTTGTCGGGTGCCAAGGTGCGTCTAGGTAAGTAGACGCACCTTCTAGCGGAAGCGGGGGTTCGTCGACCTCGCCGGCGAGGTTGGTGTCTGGTGGGGAGTGTGCGTGTGTCGTTCTCCTCGACATCTGAGTCTAGGAGAGCGGTGAGTGGGTCGGGGGGGTCCAGCAACACATGCCGCGGCCTGCGGCGGCATGCAACTGGCGCGTGTGTAGGTGCATAATCGGCGGCGGCGACGATTAAGGCATTGGTGTGTTCAGAAGCCTTCTTGAAATAGCGTTCGGACGCTATTTTGAAGTGCTTCTGGATAGAATCGAGGCGTAAGTCAGAATGAAGGTCTACGTTCCTTACGAACCACGGGGCTCCGACGGCTTGGCGAAGGAAGCGGGACTGAATGGCCTGGAGGCGACTAATGTGCGAGTTGGCCGCGTGAGCGAACACAACGCTCGCATAAGACATGATAGGGCGTATGCAAGCTTTGTATAGTGTCACCTTATTTCTAAGGGACATTTTACTCCGCTTGCATAAGAGATAATGAAGGCGACCGAGCACAAAGGCGGCTCGATTGCAGACGTTTCTAATGTGAGGACCGAAGGTCATGGAGCCATCAAGAGTGATCCCGAGATATTTAACTGATTTGGACCAAGGGATAGGCTGCTTGTACAAAGAGACAGTACCTAAGTTGGAGCGAGTGTGGCGTTTGGAGGGGCGTCGAGAGGTGGTCCTGGCAAAAAGCACGGCTGCGCTTTTGTCCGGGTTCACCTCTATTCGCCATTTCCTAAACCACTCTCCGAGAGAATTGACAGCGCGTTGGAGAACGCGTGTGATTTGAGCCTTGTTACGATGGTTCGTCTTTAGTTAGTGATAACTCTTTACAAATGAGGTTTTGACTTAGCACTCTTGAAAATGTCATTCTTATCATGCCAGTACAAAATTTCATGTGAAAAGCGTACTCAAGACGGACCTCAGACTTGAGATTGTTTTATACGGGCCTGAGAGTGGAGGTATACAATACAGTTAGTGTGCTGAAAGTTGGCAGGCCTGAAATTGGTTTAAATGGTTGTTTTTACAAAAGCAAATGATTTTGGCCAGCTTAAAGCGCGCGTGCTGTACAACATATTCTCGAAAAGTCTAGATCAATTTGGTTTTGTTAAAAAGATAACTTGTACTATGTTGAACTCACATCAAAAAACTTGAAAAACGATATGTGTGGTTGTTTTGGTCCATATTCAGCCTCTTTCTCTTTAAAGAAAAAGAAATTGGTAAGTGAAACATTGAAGAGGTCTGGATTGGAACGCGCTATATCAACAAGCTTCAGGCGTTCAGCACGCGAGTCACGGCCGCGCCATATTGCTTGTGGCTCGCGCTGTGGCCACGCGCGGTCGGCACCAACCTGCACTGACAATGTGTCTAAAGTTACCCTGCAACAAAGTATATGTTATGGAATATATAATCAAGAGAATTATACACATTTTTACCTAGTTCATACAGGTTGAAACAGAAAGGGTGTACTTTTTTTCAAAACTTAACTTTGTAATTCTAAAACTATCAGCTTTGGAGGAAACTTGAAAAACAAAAGGTGTTATAGGAATACAGCTGTTGACAGATTTCATAAGTCTACAAAACCTTCAGTACTTCAACTTGTGGGACCACAAAGCCGATAGTTTTAGATTTACAAAGTAAAGATGCAAAAAAAATTGTATACCCTTTCTGTTTCACCTAGTATATCAGTCAGTTTATGATAGAGCTGTATCTGTTTCACTCACCTTCCCATGTTCTCTAAAGTAGACTCAGTCAAGTCATATGTAGGCATTACGATGTCAAGAGTGTCATCACTCCCACACCATGAGAATATTGGCAGAGACTCACTACTTTTGTGAACCAGTGGCCAATCACCAAGGTTAATTACTAATTCCATATCAGGTAATTGTGCTTTTCGAGCTAGTGACAACAAAATATTGTCTGAAAACATATTAAACCCAACATGTTTCCCATAACAATTTCTGTATATTTGGTTTTTTTTTATAACATAGTGGCAGAAACTTGTGCTTTCTGGTTGATGGTATCTTTGAATAATTTTCTGTATTTTCTCTTTCATATCCACTTTTTGGAATAGTTTCAGATCTTTATTAATTAAATCATAAGTATTTGGACAACCATAGTTATTTAGCCATTGGTCAAAGTTTTTCTCAGGGCAATTACATTGATCGGGATGTATCGGTCCTGCAATAAAAACATGCATCTATATTATGGATAATACAGGTTTGCTTAAATTATGTAAATTTAATTGGCAAGTGTGTAGGTTAGGTAAACCATTTTCAATAAATTATAAATACTCACCTCTGAATAGGAAGGGTGACTGACCTACACCCTTTTTTTTGTAGTTTACATGTATCGCTAAGTCATAGCAGGTTTCATACATTTTGTACCGTACGATAAATGTACCATCTCTTCTATCTAATTTGTTTACCCAAACACGGCAATGTTTGCTTTTAGTAGTTCTACCATCTATTTCTATAATCAAATTTTCTGCTAAATCAGGAGTGTATCTGAAAATAATATTCAATGGCTGGACTTCTAACTGGGCCATCAACCACAAATAGGTAGGTAGGTACTTACGTAAGTACCTACCCATGGTTAGTACCTACACGTAATTAATATGGAACACAGTACAGTACTTACCTATCTACCTGCTAATAACACTATTATACTGACAGACCCATAACAAGTCTATAAATTTAAGTTATAGAATTAACTGCAGTTAGTTTTTATCGTAGGTACCTTCCTACTTACTTTTATAGCATTTGTTTATATTATTGGTATATACGTACGTATTAGCATCGATCGATGTGAAATTAACGATAAAGTATCTCGCCGGCAACACTACATCCATAGGTTTTAATCCTGGACCTGATATGGTTATCTTATCCTGTATCGATAGTGTTACTACACATATTATTACTAAAAACGAAACAATATTTGCAGTCATAGCGAGAGGAATAACCAAGTTATACTAAATAATAGTTAAATGTTAACATTACAAAGTGCTCCGATTTTTAACTGATTTTTGTTTACTTTATTTTAGTAACTTTTTTTGACTACGTCGCGTGACTCATTTAGCCAATGTCAAGTTAAATAATAATAAAACTTCATCTTAGATTAATTTAATTACGCATCAACTCATCAAAATAACAAGGTATACTACGTCGACCACATTAGGCACAGAACATATCTATATACTTTCATATATATACAAAGTACTTTATTTATCATCTATATGAATGATATTCACCGTGCTATATCACATAAAGCTGAAATTATATGCTATGCTGATGACACAGCAATTCTATTTCGTGGCAATTCTTGGGAATCAGTCCAAGAAAAAGCTCAAAATGGTATCTCCTGTATAAAACGTTGGCTTGATTTTAATCTCCTTTCCCTTAACGTTAAAAAAACTAGTTACATTTGTTTTCACAAAACTAAGGCATCTGCCACAACAGTACCAGTAAGTATCAAGATCCATACAGCCACATGCAATAGAATATCTTTATGTTCCTGCGAAGAAATTCAAAAGGTTGAAACAATCAAATATCTAGGGATTATTATTGACCAACGACTCTGTTTTCAACCGCACATTAATCAAGTAGCTAATCGTACGCGGAAACTAATACATATTATGAAACTTCTACGTAACTCAGCTGACAGCAAGACATTAAAGCTTGTATATGTAGCACTATGTGAATCAGTGATTAGTTATTGCATAACTGTATGGGGTGGAATGGGCATCACAACTATGCTACAAATCGAGCGGTCTCAACGCTCGGTGTTGAAAATAATGCATAAAAAACCATTCAGGTACCCTACAGATCGCCTATACTCTGATACTTTGGTTCTTAATGTACGGCAATTATATATTCTAAAAATTGTGCTGAAACAACACAAATCTGTTCTCCAGTCATCAATTTACAGGAAACTTCTACAGCTACGTATATTGAAATGTCCTCCGAAAGTCGTAAATACATCCTTCGTTCAACATTTGCAAGATTTCATGCTCCCATTTATTTACAATAAAATTTTAAAAATTTGTGATATCAAATCAAGTCGATTAAAACAAGCTAAAATTATTGTGCAGAAATGGTTACAAACTCAGTCATATGCTGAAACTGAGAATTTAATTAGAATATTGAAGTGAATTTTATATGGTTATCAACCCCTTCTTACCCAATACTAACACATATCCCAAACTTTCACCCGCACATCATATATACACCATACATACACCATCATATTTACACTTCCCTAAACACCCAAATACCAAACCGCCGGACGATATTTCATAACTATTTATGGCTTACCTTTTAAGTACCTATACGTATATTTTTTACAGTGTTCTTTTAGTGTATAGTCTTGGTTTTATATTATTTAATTGTTTGCTGCACTCACATTATCTACTATTTGATTCCTACTTACAAATTGTTTCTTGATCTCGGACAACATAATGTATTTATGGTATTTTTTTAGAACTGGCTTCCACGAGACAGGTTTTTACCTAGTGTGGATGCCATCAGTAATTGTAGTTATGCTTTTGTCATTTCCCATTACTTAGTTTATAAGAACTTTTCATGTAAACTATTGTTCTGGAAATAAATTTATTATTTTATTATTAAATTTATTATTAAAAAAAAATTATTAAATTTATTTTATTATATTAAAATTACTCTGTGCTACATACCCTGGCCCCTGACGTGACGGACATTAAGTTAATCGCTAACGTCAAATATTTATTACTAGCTGTGCCCCGCGACTTCATCCGCGTAGTATTGGATTATTGGGTTAAAAAGTATCCTATATGTTAATCCCGGTTATAATCTATCTGTGTTCCAAATTTCATCCAAATCCGTTCAGTAGTTTTTGCGTGAAGGAGTAACAAACATACATACATACATACATACATTCATACATACATACATACATACATCCACACTCACAAACTTTCGCATTTATAATATTAGTAGGATTATTATTATTTAGTATCAGGCAGGCAATTGATTCAACTGATAGGTGCCTGTATCCTGTTGTTCTCTTCTAGCTTTTCTCTTTCAGGTGTTTATCGAGTCGGTTCTTAAACTGGTTTAAATTTTGAGCTGATACGTCTACTGGGAGCTTATTCCACGCTCTTACCACTCTGTTGCTCAGGAAGTGCTCGTGAGGATTGTTGTTTGAGAAACTGGTCCTCAATTTTAAGTGATGGCCTCTTAGACGGTCATGGTTGTCACGCTCAAATAAGTTTTGGAAATTCTGTAGATCATAATGTCCATTTAAGATCTTATATGTCTCAATTAAGTCTCCACGATCCCTACGGTCCTTTAGCGTTGTAGGCTTGAGTGCCTCAAGTCGCTCTTCATATGGCCGTCGCTTTAGTAACCTTGGTACTTTGGTGAAGCTGCGCTGTACCCTCTCCAGGAGATCTATGTCTTTGACAAAGTAGGGGCTCTAGACCTGAAATGCGTGCTCCAGGATAGGCCTAATGAAAGTCTTGTGGATCTTTAGCATCATCTCTGGCGTTAGTATCCCAAAGGCTTTCCTAGTGAGGTAGATTAGGCTCTTAGCTTTCTTGGTAATTGTTGTTATGTGCTCTTCCCACTTCAGATCCTCCGTGATCTTCACGCCTAGGTCTGTTTGTACCCTTACTCCTGTCAATTGGGTGTTGTCTAATTTGTAGGTTAGATGGGGATTGCGCTTGCCTATATGGAGTACCGTGCATTTGGAGGAGTTCAAGTTGATGAGCCATTCTTTTGACCAGTTTGCTATCTCGTTCAGGTCACTTTGAAGACGGTTGTAGTCTGTTAGTGGGTTTTCGAATACTTTAGTATCATCAGCTAAGATGCTGACGTCGCATTTTAGACAGCGTGGAAGATCAAATGTGTAGATGATGTACAGAACTGGTCCTAGAACTGAGCCCTGCGGCACGCCACTGTTTACATCTCGCTCATCAGACAGTGTTTCACCAACTCTTACGCGTAACGTTCTTTGCCGGAGGAATGCCTCAATCCAGGATAGCAGTTTTCCATGTATTCCTACAAAGTCTAGCTTCTGTAGAAGTCTTCTCGTAGGGACCTTATCAAATGCTTTTTCGTAGTCCAGATAAATTATGTCGGTAGGGTCCCTATTGTTAAGGTGCTTGGTCCATGAAGATAGGCATGACAGCAAGTTGGACACAGTGGAGCGATGCGGGCAGAAGCCATGTTGCTGATCACCAATAACACGATGGGTCTTGAAGAAATCTCTGATATGCTTAACTATGACTTTTTCTATTGCCTTGCAAACTACACTGGTGAGACTTATGGGCCTGTAGTTGGAGGGGTCTAGTTTACTTCCTTTTTTGAAAATTGGTGTTACAGTTGCTGTTTTCCACAAGTCCGGTAGGTACTTTGTACAAATACATTTATTATAAATTGTTGATCGTCGGATGGTCTATAACGACGCAGCACAATTTGATTAGGCACACCTACTGTTGACCTACTGGTCCGGTGCGTACTGCGCCGGTTGTTAGAAATAAATTAGACAATTAGCACTTGAAATCATTTTATTTTAGTGCTTACATGTTACATATTTCGTATTTATTTAATAGGTAAACTAGGTAAGTATGTATTACATCATTAGTTAGTGGCCTTCATCGATAGTCATTACTGTCGTGTCTGGCTCAAAATTAAAGTCCAACGTGCGAGTGCGGACGATTTCCTTGTATACAAAAGCTGACTTGCGTGGGGTACGTGTACGCTCCGGGCTATTATAATCCACCTCGTAAAGTCCAAACCGTTCTCTGTAAAAGAGATAATATAGATATAGTTAAGTAAGAAGGTAACTAACGCTCGGATTCACAAACATTACTATGAGTTCTCACGATTCGCGCAGACGCCAGCTCATTTTGATGAGCTGACTCCAATACTATACTACAGCAAAGACTACAGCTCATTGAGGAATGTCAAACTTTTTATAAGTAATGTTGATCTCTTTCTTGGTCTCTGACATAGACATTTATCTATTGTTTGAGAATACGATCGTAAAGCTTTTTAGGTGATAAAGTACTTACCTGCGTGGATATTTTTAAATCAAATTCCATATTGAATCTCTTCATATATGTTTAATTACCAGCGCCCAAAGCGAAAACTTCCAGTTTCAAAAATGTTACCTAGATTATGAGGTTAACTTACACGTATCCTTGCATCCATTCGAAGTTATCCAAAAGACTCCACGCTGTGTAACCCCTAACATCAGATCCCTCTTCTATAGCATCCAACATTGCGGAAAGATATGTTCTATAGTTTTGCACGCGGTCGTCATCTTCTAAACCGACATATGTAGCGAATCCGTTTTCGGTTATAATGACAGGTGGGTTGTTGTAATCTTCTCGAATTTGTTTTAAAAGTTTGTAGAAACCCCACGGAACGGACTGAAAAAAAAATGTTATCATTAGGTAATGTAGGTACTTGTTATGTACTTACTTTGTAAGATTACAGTTTGAATACCTATAAGGTAGTTTTATTAAAACATAAGTACCTACCTTAGTAAAATCTGATTCTCCGATTTTCCATTCGTCTTTTTTATACATTATTACTCCCGTATCATCATATAATGAAGGTGTATCGTAATAACCGTACACCGACTCATTTCTGTATACCATGCTCGTCGTATAATGATTCAGACCGAAAAAATCGGACGTCCCCCGGACGTAATCCACTTCTTCACGCGTAAATTCAGCTAATCTGGATCTAGGGAACCCTTGTTCGGCACTCTTAGCTGCAACTCTCTCTATTACTATAGGAGGATAATCACCCGTCGCGGAATGGATGGGATGGACGTAAAGTGCCCACTTAAACACAAAGAGAAAAAATAATTTGGTTACAGTCAGTCTCAACTATATAAATAGTTTGAAGCTTTATTCAGTTCCTTGTGCGTGGCACCGTATATCTTCAAAGCGGATGAACCAATTTCAAAAAGGTTTTTTTTGTAGCCATTGTTGATGGACATCCGTTCTGCAGGGTATAAGGTACCTACACACATTAACCCCCATATTAAAAAACGTGGATTAGCGGGCGAATTGTTACATACCAAACTATCTCTTTCTGTCATCAGTAATTTGACATTCGAAAGAAGACTAAATGGGGTAATGCGTATGGGGTAACTTCACAACCGCTAATCCACGTTTATTAATAAGGGCGGGGAGTTTGTGTTGTCTTGGATAATAAAGAGATAACGTTGCCTTACCATAAATTGATTGCATTCGTATGCTGCAGCAATGTCATTTTCTGTTTCCGGTTCATACCATTGAGCACTATAAGCTATGAAAACCACACCACCTTGCGATGGTCTGAACTCGTCATCGTATATATGATAAGCTTTGGCGTGAGACAACAATAAATTTTTGACGCACATATAATCCGCTATTCCTTGAATATTCACCATAGGGGCCTTGTTTACGGCGCCGTACCCTTCATAGCAAATTTGGTAAGGTTCATTTATGGTAATCCAATATTTAACTCTGTCACCAAAATGTTCATAAGCAATACGAGCGAAATCAGCAAACCAATCGATTATGTGGGGGTTTGTCCATCCACCTAGCTCCTGTAGCTTCTGCGGTAGGTCCCAGTGATACAAAGTAATCATGGGCTCGATGTTATATCTGAGCATTTCATCGATTAAATTATTGTAATACTGAATTCCAGCTTCATTGATTACATCCGGAAAACCAGTCGGTAAAATTCGTGGCCATGACAGTGAGAATCGGTAAAAATCTATCCCCAACTCCCTCATCATCTCGACGTCGCGCTTGTAGTTGTGATAGGAATTATCAGCTATGTCACCATTTGAACAATCCTTAATGACGCATGGGTTTGTATGTGTTAAATGGTCCCAAATATTCGGTGTTTTACCTACAACGACGATTATATGTAAATTAATTAAAAAGTACTTACACCTAGTGGCGTAAGTTATACAAATGAAATTAGTAAGCCGAAGCAATAAAATAGGTAGGTATGTCGGTAAATGAGTAAGGTTGAAGAATATTAATTTAGGATCCTAAGTATTATGAGCATTAAATCTTATTAACCAGTAGACAGATTTTAGAGTTGCTTGCATAGGTTTTGAAGGGGTGGTGATGACATAGAGGATCCTCAATGTGGGATGATTAGATAGAAAACTGGAAATGGTCATAACTTACCATCTTCATCCCAAGCGCCTTCCACCTGATAAGACGCTGTGGCAGTTCCTAATAAGAACCCATCTGGAAATTTTCTCACATCTTGGCGGTTGATTTTGTGACTTTCACACACCGCAACGTAGAGAACTAAACAACTGAAAATATTAATAATTTAATCAACCAGGTACTTAAAAATAGATACTTACTTACGAATGTGTCAGAAGGTATTTTGTTTTCCAAATGGAATTAAATTAATTAACTTACAAAAAAACTGAATTATGTAACATTGTTGAGTTCCTTCCCAATCAATAGGCAACTATCTACTTGTAAGTGGATGCTGTAATTTATACCTTCCAGTCACACAAACAAACACTTATGTTATCTGCTATGTTTAGCCAAAAACATCTTCAAGCTGTCAGAAATCATCAAGGTACTGGAGGTAATCTTATCGAGATGATAGGTTACTGACAAAGAATTTATGTCTTATTATTACAAATTCTTTGGTTACTGATTATTATGAGTTGGATATATCTATGTATTGCCCAGTGATTTGTGAGATAACTTACGGAAAAGTAGGTACCTACTTACTTATAAGGTACCTACCTACCTTATATAACCTACCTATTTTACTAAGTACATGCATTTTAAACTCTACATCCAAACTGTTGATAGACCACTAGTGGTGATTCAGACTACTCATCATAATTGTTATATTGGCTTACATGTATAAAAATATTTTGATTTTGAATTTGGGTAGGTACCTACTATTATTTGTACTTATTTAATTTCTACAACAGGATCTTTAAAAGATTTTATTGTGTGTTCCAAAAGCTGATCTTTAAGTACCTACCTATACCTAGGAA
Organism: Notodonta dromedarius; assembly: GCA_905147325.1. Lineage (NCBI taxonomy): Eukaryota > Metazoa > Arthropoda > Insecta > Lepidoptera > Notodontidae > Notodonta > Notodonta dromedarius. The sequence goes on along the minus strand of LR990159.1, from coordinate 10,066,760 downwards.
GGATACCTACAAGGTAAATTTTTCAAAGGTGCGTGGATGGCTAAATCCAAAACTATAACGACCAGTGAAAAATGCTCAAAGGTCGGGTCGATTTAGATGTAGGTAATTCAAAACCAAAGGTAAGTACGTAAGTAGGAGAAAGGACGAATAACGATGTGTCAGGTCAGTCACTAAAAAAAACCAACATAATTTTTTTAGTGGAAAACAAAATAAGTTTCCACTAATTTCGTTTGCAGGTAATTTGCATAATGTTTTATTTAACGTTAATAAGAAGGGACAAACGCCAATTACACTAATTAACTCAACATTAAAGCTGGGAACACATTATCGGACGTGTACGACGTACGTAAGCCGTGGCTGACAATCGTGACCGATGAGTGTGCACGGTTATGCGGGCGGCTCGGCTCTTCGGATTAGTGCTTCGGATATAATATTATACTGCAACTATTTCCCTCATGCATTCCAAAATTGTTACGTGGTGGGAACTTAGACCATTTAACTATGGACGAGTTTTACATGATCATTCCCCTCTGCCAAGGTATAAGACCAAGAAGGTCTAACACGTTTATAAAAACTGATAACGGAATCGATTTTATCAAAGTCAACATCGTTTTCGCGGTGTAAGGAGCTCCGTAAAAAATGCCGATCCGTGCTGTTAACCTGTGCAAGAAAAGGTCAAACACCTATTATCTACAAAATGACACAGTAACGTTTCATATGTAAGTGTTTTTGGTGTAATTAATCCCTTCTTTCTAATAAAATAATTAAAATATAAAACGTGATAAAAATCGAAAACATTATCGATTAAACAATCGAGTACGAAATAATTGAAAAGTGTAGTATGGTATCTCGAGTTCGCCGTTTTGAATAGTGCTGTGGCAGGGATAATTTATGATTGCGGACGGGTATCGATAAAATTATATTTTTTTGAGTTTTATTATATATTTCTTTTAAATTTTATATAGAACAAATATAATTACTCATTGTTATTTTTTAACTTATCATTATTCCACTATTTTTCCTGATTTCCCAAAGACCCTCAATTAAAACCAAATGGGAAAATCTTGCAATAGAGAGAGGGGTTGGGAACCTACTCGCACAAGTATTATTTGTTCGGTACACTTTGTTTCGTCGCATTTCCAATGTTTATCTAATAAACGACGAAAATTAGTAGATAATGCCGTACCAATATTATTTTTTAGCTGATGCCGTAAGTATTTTATTTATACTTCTGCTGACATGATTCTAAAAAAATATTTCACTGAAATAATATATACGTGAAGTGTTTGTGGTGTGTGTAATATTTTGTGTAGTAATATTTGTGACTAGACTATGTAGTAGAAGTTTCACCGTGTATATTGTTGTAAAATATTATTTATTTTAAATGTTTCATTCCCACAGCGAGGGGATTTTTTTTTAAAGTAATGCATAAACGATAGATCATCGTACTGTATAAGATACCATCATATACAAAATAATTCATATTTTGTATTAGATGAAGAAATGCACACATCTATGCAATATTTTTGTGATGATGAGCAAGTGAAACTATCGATATATCTAATTAGAAATATCGATATTGGTATCTTCCTATTGCACTTAGTGTCTTACACTCGTAAATTCTTGCATGTTGACGTATTTGACCGATTAGTGTGCATAAAAGTTACTAGTGTTGAGTATTTATTTAAGTGTGCATTCATAATGACACAATTTGTTTTTTAGTAATTGTGCATCATTTCGTTGTAGTGGTTACCTCGTCTCCCCCAAAATCTGACAGAAAATTTGATTCGTAAAATGTAGTACGTCACTTATCCATTGGTTCGTTAATCTAAGGGTGGGAACCATGTTGAGTAGCGACATTGTCCACCGCAAAAAAAAAACCTATCGAGAATGCCAATACAAGTAAGTAGGTTAGGTCTGTTAAGAAGAGGTTGCCGGTTGTATGCAACAGGGCTTATTGTACTGGCTGCATACACCAGACTCTTTTTATAGATAACTAGCTGTGCCCCGCGACTTCATCCGCGTAGTATTGGATTATTGGGTTAAAAAGTATCCTATATGTTAATCCCGGTTATAATCTATCTGTGTTCCAAATTTCATCCAAATCCGTTCAGTAGTTTTTGCGTGAAGGAGTAACAAACATACATACATACATACATCCACACTCACAAACTTTCGCATTTATAATATTAGTAGGATACTGTTACTCATGTCATGTCACTTATGTACGAACATCGAATATAAACATTATGTGTCCAACGTGCGAATTTATTTTCAAAGAGGTCCCTAGCTATTTCTAGCTTTTAGTGCACCCACATTTTTTTTGTTATTATTTTTATTAAAATATTTTTTTCATGATTTTTACTGCTAAACCTACTTCTAATTCATTTGTAAAAGATGGATGGAAGCTGTCGTTTCCGACATCGGAAACTTTCATGCGACTGAGTTCCTACCCCCTCCATATCTCTCAAACCACTGAACTGATTTTGATGAAATATCTATGGAACTACGAGGAGAGTATGCCGTTTCAAACAATTTTCTTTCCAAATTGGTCCACAATCGTCCGAGAAATCGGAACAAACGGAGAACATACATACAGACGAACCAGAAACTCGTCCTTTTTAAGTGGGTTGAAAATTAATCGTTTTTTTTTTCAATAAAAACCGGTACTTACGGTCTTATAGAACTGGACTAGTGATGAAGATGATCTGTTATACGAATGAAGTTGAATGTTATATTATCGCATCTATGAGGAAAAACGTAAGACGAGGCAGTATGGTCATATTGACTTTAGCCTGCCCACAAGGAGCGAAGAAAAAAAAAAAAAAATGAAGGTGATCTGTCTGTCAAACAAATGTCACATTGCCTGTGCTTATGTTTATTTATCCAAATTCGCTAGCTTCGGGATGTCCGTGAATTAATAGAAAATATCGTGCTATATATAGCAATAACTGAGTAAACCCATAATCAAAGTAACTTAAAAACTTATCATCAGGTAAAACAGCGATCATGGCTACAAGTAATCTCAGGCTGTTGCAGCGAACGTTGAGCAAATTGAGGTTATACTTATTTTTATGCTTAAATATTACAGTACGGGTACTTACTACCACAACAAAAAACACAGAGTGTAGTCACTTGCTTAGCAGACGACTAAGATATGAAAACTTGTCCGGCTAATCGGACGCTAATAAAGTAAAATAACTCAAATGAAAATAGCTATCTAACCTATACTCAAATCACTGCATAAGATACATGACTATTAAAACAATTTGTTAGATTACTATTTATGCTTAGGTATGCTTATCTCATCTGATTTTTGGCTATGCACTCATTACTGTTTGATTTTTATTTCAGAATAGACAATATTGTCACAAGATCTTTGCAGAAGCCTCGGTATCGACCCCCATATTGGTACATGCCGAAAGATAGAGCAGTATGTTGAACTAGTTTATGAAACAGTTATGTGCATGTAAAATGTCATGTCAAGTTATATCACATTTATATTAGAAGAAAATTACATAATGACCTCAATTATTTGATTACAATTTTTTTTGGTGTTTCAAATTGTTAGGTATAATGTAATGCAATGTATTTATACACCTACAATATATACAACAACTCATTATTCAAGTATAAAATTAAAATCTTAGGTATCAGAAGAATACTTGACTCAAGAAAACAAACAATTTGTTGAAGAAGTACTGCAAGACAAAATGAGTGCTCAAACATCACTGGAATCACCCCTAGTCAATAGTGAACCAAGCCAAACAGCACAGTGGACTCCTGCATCTCGTAGGGTTGGACTGATTGCCCGGAAAATAGGAAATTATCCTCTCTGGTCCAAAGACGGAAAGAAAATGCAAACTACACTATTACAGGTAATGTGACTATTTTTTATTGTAATAAGTGAGTGCCCTACGTTGCCATAGCAATATAATTTTAGATGAACCATTGAATATTTTCCCCCCTGACCAATTCACCTCTCTCCTAGACTCAGATTTAGAGGAGAACGACACACGCACACTTCCCACCAGACACCGACCTCGCCGGCGAGGTCGACGTACCCCCGCTTCCACTAGAAGGTGCGTCTACTTACCTAGACGCACCTTGGCACCCGACAAGCCCGCTGAGTTTCTTGCCGGATCTTCTCAGTCGAGGTCGCGTTCCGTTCCGGTGGTAGATTTACACTCGCCACCTCTTCTGGCAGCGGCCCAAGCCGAGGTCGTGTCCCTTGTGGCGCCCTTGAGCTAGCTGCCCACTGCCCTTCTGGCTGGAGCGCACTTGCGCTCGCCCTCTGTCCGGGTGAAGTTGTTATGGCCACTCTGGCCAACAACATATAATCATAAAAAAAAAAAAACATTGAATATTTGGCTGTACAGCTCACAAACTTGTGAATAGGCCTCATCACATTGCTAACATCCTTAATGACTGTAATATGTAAAATCTCTTGTTTGTTTTTGATGTCTATCTAAGAGAAAATCATTAAAATTTTACTGAATGTGTTCTTCATGGCTGGCTGCTAAGTAGAGGAAAACAAGGACACCAGAATCTCTCAACACCCACTTTAGAGGAAAATATAAGTTTATTTTTAAATGATTTAATAACATGAATAATTTATTTTAGTTCCCATAAGTTGGCTTTATTATTTTCAGGTTGTAGATAATCATGTTATAAAATACATACCCCCAGAAGAATTCAAACCAATGATAAATAAGGAAAACAAATGGCAAGAACAACAAAGATTTGGATCTATGCTAGTTGGATCAGAAACTATTGACCCCACTACTGTTACTAAGGATTACTGTGGGCTGTTTAATAGTGTGGGTATGTTACCTAAACAGCATCTGCGCAGATTCATCGTTTCACCTGAAGCATATTTACCACCGGGAACACCTTTGTTGGCAACTCATTTTAGAGTTGGTGACTACATCGATGTGAGGGCAAAAACGTAAGAAAAATCCTTAAAATTTGTGTATTGCATTTTATCATTAGGCAGCTCTTTCGTTATTTTTATAAAACCTAAACTTTTGCGATTGTGTTTTATAATTATAAATAAACTTTCGCTTATATTAAGGCATATTGACAGCCTAACCCACCAACTTTATTGTCCCAAACTAATAACGCTTTTACTATGGGTACCATAAAATGGCCTTGAGGCGATTCCATTGTAACCTAGACCCAGGGCAAATTACTAAAAGGCCATTTCCGAAATTTTCCCCGGCGGGAATCAATCCCGCAGGCAAAGCCCTCGATGCAGAGCTGAGCGCCCTACGCTCGAACCAATGCGGTAAACGGTCGTCATGTGACGCGGTCACATTTTTATAGGGGTTTAAAATAATAGTAATTTAGCCCTTTTGACGTGCCACTCCTGGGCATGGGCCTCCCCTCAACACGAGGGGGATTCAGGACATAATCCACCACACTGGCCCAGTGCGGGTTGGCGGATTTCACATGTCATTCGAAAATTGGTTAGATCTTCTAAGACATGCAGGTTTCCTCACGATGTTTTCCTTCACCGTAAGCAATTTATAGGGGTTTGTTTTTACGATATCACTGTCTCATCGCGATCGCCTCATCTCATTACTATCAGCGTATAACTTCCTGACATGTTAAGTGCAATAAGTAGGGGCACGTAACTTGAATGCTTGGTGAGGGCGGATGTGTCACTTACGCCTGCCGCATCCAGCGCGGTAGTAATGCGACGCGCGATGACCCATTGGAGTAATCGAGGTGGCACTGGTTCACAACACCGCAAGAACTATTATTAATCTCGGACACCACAATTTCGGTGTCTACCTATGTATCTAAAAAGACGCGACCGGTATCGGTAAAGGTGAAGAAAAGGCCTATACCTATTGTTTGGTAAAAATTAGTTCACACATTTTCAAGATACTAGTGATTTGGACTTACCTTAAATCACGCTTATAGATTGTGTATATCCTTTACAGCATGGACCGCGGTTTCCAAGGTGTAATGAAACGATGGGGTTTCAAAGGTATGCCTGCCTCTCATGGTGTTACCAAAACTCACAGGAGGCCAGGAAATATAGGTGGCGGCGGTGAAAAAGCAAGAGTATGGCCTGGCACTAAAATGCCTGGCCATATGGGTAACAGGTATGTAGCAAGTTATTTCGATATTGCCGCTCGGCTCACTACACCGGGTGGTTGCGGGTTCGATTCCCGTCAGGGTAAGTTTCGGAAATGGCCTTTCCGTAATTTGACCTGGTCTGGGTGTCACTGGGATCGCTCCCAGTCCACTGTACGGTACCGGTACGGTATCGGTCTGGCGATATTTATTTATTTATTTAAAGTTTGGATGTTTAGTTAACAAACTAAACATGACTATCCAACATAATGTAACGGTTCAATGGTTTGCGCCCTATGCAGCCAGTCAAGAACTTCTGGCAGCCGTCATTATAGGACAACTTATGTACAGAGTAGATTGCCTGCAGAAGCTAGATATGGCGACTTGTTCCATATATTTTTTATTTTATTTTTAGATGGCGAATTCTTCGTGGCGTCAAAATTCTTCGCATTAACACGAAACATAATGTAATTTGGACATTAGGCGTTGCTATACCTGGTGAGACTGGCGCAATGTGTTATTTGTTCGACACAATGCTCCCACTGAGAAAGAATAAAACATCACCGCCTTTTCCTACACAACCATTTGTGGAAAACTTGCCTCTAGAATATTATGATGAATCAGTCCACCCATTTGATAATTCTTCGATTTCGTTTGAAGAAGACTAATACTTGCTAAATAATGAAACTCACGAGCATTATAAATAGTTATTAAATAAAAAATATACATGAATGGATATATTTTTATTGATGTTTTATCAGGTAAGTACCTACCCTTAAATTAATATGTTGCATACACTGACTTGAAGTAAGCAGCATATTTTAAAAGTAACCTATACTTAATATCATGACTTCAGTACAGATACTGATGAAGCTTTTACACAAAGCCTTCTTGACGCAGTTGCAGTATCTTCAGTTTTACCGTTACCCCTGGTTTGCACTAACGAAACATACACCGCACCAACAACATGTTTTATGTGAATGTTTCATCTAGGGCAAACGTAGGTCTAGGCACTTCGGAACTAGGCGAAATCAGGTCGTGGGTGGGGGAGTGTGGTGTGTAGAGGGAGGGTAGTTGCTTGGAGTGGTTGTAATAGGTGGGCCATAGTTGGAATTAGGTGGATATTCCTGGGGTTGCTGGGATTGGTTAGGAGGCCCATATCCTTGGCCAGGTAGTCCATAGCCTGGTTGTGGAGTATAAACACCGGGAGCACCTTGGTACTGGCCTTGGTATTGATTAGAGATGCCACGAATATTCGGCTAGTATTCGGCCTATTCAGCTACATTTTTTAATATTCGGTATTCGGCCGAATAACATGCAGTATTCGGCCGAATACCGAATACCAAATTATGGTAAAAAAAGCACATATTATTCAAAAATATATATTACTAGCTGAGCCCGTGACTTCGTACGCGTGGAATTTAACTTAACAAAAAAGCCCGCTCCCGCGTTCTGAGCCTGCGCGACAGGACATTTTTTTTTAAATTTTGTTTTTCTTAAATAAAAGTAGCATAAGTTACTGCTTATAACATCAGCTATCTACCAGTGAAAGTCCCGTCAAAATCGGTCCAGCCGTTTCGGAGATTACCCGGAACAAACACACAGACAGACGGACAGACAATTTTTTTTTAAATCGCGTTTTTGTTCTAGGTGTCGTATTACTTACATATGCATTTAGTGAAAAGGTGTTATTTTGATATTACAAACAGACACTCCAATTTTATTTATTTGTATAGATTTCAATCACAAATGGTTAATTTTCATACATAAAATAATACTTCAGTCCTTAAAATCTATCAAAGGTAAGTTATGATGAATGAAAACAAGTTTTTCAGCATTTGTAGATAGCAAACAATGATATTTTAACATAAAATTAAACAAATGATGCGTGTCGAAACGTAATCTACATGGAAATGAAACAAATACGCCCGCTCCGTCGGTCCCGCACGTAACGCACTGAGACAAGTCGTAAACTGTCGCGCGCGAAATGCACATCTTTTGCCGAACATTCGGCCGCCGAATATTAGGCGCTTCGGCCAAATTACTATTCGTGGCATCTCTAGTATTGATTCTGCATGTATGGCCTTTGACCATATGATTGTGTAGGCCTTTTTGGAGTGGAGGAAACAGCTGCAGGTCTATATGGTGGTTGATTTGCCCCTGAAACATCACCACCGCCAGGAGAAGGCGAATTCATAGGTGGAGCTTGAGATGGATTGCCAGCAGCTAACTGATGAGGGGGCTGTAATAAAAGTAAGTAAACACTTATTAACTAAGTATAGGGGTACTAATATTAACAAATTACCTTTCACTATTGATAATATTTTGAATAACTATATTTTTATTGATATGAACTTAAATACCTTCATTGTGCTTTAGAATTTGCATTTTAATAAGTTATGTAATAATCTACTATATAAAAATAAGTCGGGTTTTCCTTCCTGACGCTATAACTCCAGAACACACGAACCGATTTCCACGGTTTTGCATTCGTTGGAAAGGTCTCGGGCTCCGTGAGGTTTATAGCAAAGAAAATTCAGGAAAATTTTCAACAGAACGCGGACGGAGTCGCTGGGCACAGCTAGTCTACTATATAAAAATAAGTCGGGTTTTCCTTCCTGACGCTATAACTCCAGAACGCACGAACCGATTTCCACGGTTTTGCATTCGTTGGAAAGGTCTCGGGCTCCATGAGGTTTATAGCAAAGAAAATTGAGGAAAAATATCAACAGAACACGGACGGAGTCGCGGGGCACAGCTAGTGCACAATAAAATTCATAGCCATAATGTATTCATGTCATGCATGCAAATACCATGTTCATGAAATTTGAAATAAATATGTTATACTCTGAAATACTTAACTAAAATTGAAAATTTTGAGAACCCCCGATGCGACAACGTTTTAGACTACAAAAGAGCTGAAAATGTTCAAACCGCTGAACCGATTTTCATGAAAAATTGCTAAGAACACTCCCGATCAGACTACATACCTAACAAAAAAAAAACAAAATTTAAATCGGTTCATCCGCTTGGGCGCTACGATGCAGACACACAGATACACAAATACCTACACATGTTAAACTTATAACACCCCTCTTTTTTCCGGGGTTAATAAACCTATAAGCCACATAGGGTACTTCTATTGGGTAAAGCCACTGTCTGTCTGTTTGTGTGCCAGCCAACCCAGGACAATTGAAACCTAATATATTAAAATGTTAAAATCGTGGTCTTATTTCATAAATGTAGAATATTTACCGGTAGTAGGGTCGGTATATTTTGGTTCGCATCCGCAACCGATGCCAGATACACCAAGTTTCTGTGTAAAAGTTGTTGATACTGATGACACTCCATTAGCTGGCCCTTAGCTTGGTAATCTTGGATAGTTTGGATAAGATGAGCATTTTCGTCTAACATATTTTGGATTTGTGCCGGGTTTAGAGGAGGCCTATTTCCCCGTGCTACAAATGCTACAAACATAGCGAAATAACTTAGTTCAAGTAAAATGAAATATTACACGGAACTATAGTTGTGTCTGGCAAAGGGTATACGAGGGATGCCTTTTAAGTTTTGTCGTTTGAAGAAAAAAACACAACTAGAACCTTATAGTACTTTTTATTGTTTTTCAAAGTATTCACCACGTAGCTTAATACACTTTTCCATTCGCTCAAACCAGTTATTATAACATTTATTCCACTCTAAAGTGGGTGTGTTCAAAATGGCTGACTTGAAAGCGTCGACTGCTTCTTCACTGGACTGGAACCTTTGACCACGAAGACTTTTCTTAATTTTAGGAAATGTAAAAAAATCGTTAGGGCTTAGGTCAGGACTGTATGGAGGATGGTCAAGAATTTCTACTTTTTCCTGCTTCAAATACTCAATCGTTTGACGAGCGCTGTGTGAACTTGCATTGTCGTGGTGCAGGATGATGCGTCGCTTTGAGTTAGATTTTCGAAGTTCGGCGATGGTAAACAAACTGTGGTATACCACTCTGCGTTAACCGTTCTACGATCATCAAGTGCAATAGTCGCAACATGGCCGGTTTTTCTAACGAACGTGGCCACCATCTTCTTTGAAGTGCTTCGAGAACGAACAACTTTAGTCGGCTTTGGCTCGTCTTGAAAGACCCAGATTGTAGATTGTTATTTGGAATCAGGATCGTAGGCATAGATCCAAGATTCGTCACCACTGATGATGTCGTAGACGTGATTTGACTCTCCTCGGTTTAACCTTTGCAGAGTTTTCTTACACCATCTGACGCGGGCCGCCTTGTGATCGTCGGAAAGCAGATGCGGTATCCAACGGCAAACTAGCTTTCTTACACCAAGCGCTTCATGCAAGATCTTCTGAATGGTTGTCCCTGAGATGCCTAATAGAGCCTCTATCTCTCGATACGTCACATGACGATCTTCGAGAATTAGTTGTCTCACTCCAATGATGTTATCTTCAGTGAATGCAGATTTTGGGCGACCTTCGCGAGATTTGTCACTAACACTAGTATGTCCACGCTGGAATTCTAAATACCAGCGTTCGACAGTCCGCAGACATGGGGCTTCATCCCTGAACACAGATATTAGCTCTTCAAAACACTGAAGCCGTGTCAGGCCTCTTCTAAAGTTGTAGAAAATTATTGCACGAACATTTTCCTTAGAAAGATTCATTTTCGTACGTAACCTGACAGATTCTAATCGACGCTGTGACTAAACAATAACATTAATCCTAATACATTCAACTGTTTTGAGATTCGAAATTTAAACACATTCGAATATAGAACAGTTCCAAATTCAAAATTGCCGGGAATTATGGAAACGACAGAACTTAAAAGGCATGCCTCGTATATTTATACAAAGAAAGTTATTTACAGTATTCCGTAAAAAAAAAAAACAAGAATACGAAAATGGTTAATTCGTCGGGTGAAGGACGCAGCACAATTGATTAGGTAGAACTACTGGTCCGATACGTACCTACTGCGCCGGTTGTTAGAAATAAATTAGACAATTAGCACTTGAAATCATTTTATTTTAGTACTTACATGTTACATATTTCGTATTTATTTTATGAAATAAATACGAAATATGTAACATGTAAGTACTAAGCATACAAGCATACTAAGCAATACATACTTAAAACCTACTTTACCTATGGGTAAAGTAGGTTTTAAGTATGTATTACATCATTAGTTAGTGGCCTTCATCGATAGTCATTACTGTCGTGTCTGGCTCAAAATTAAAGTCCAACGTGCGAGTGCGTACGATTTCCTTGTATACAAAAGCTGACTTGCGTGGGGTACGTGTACGCTCCGGGCTATTATAATCCACCTCGTAAAGTCCAAACCGTTCTCTGTAAAAGAGATAATATAGATATACAGTAAGACCCGTTTAAGACGATTTCACAGGGACCCAACCAAAAACGCGTCTTAAGAGGGAAAGCGTATTACGCGGGATAGGGAAAATCTCGATAAAAAGCTCGAGATTGTGCTTCATATGTTACGTTTTTAAAACATCGTGGATTTTCCACTTTAGCAATCACTAGCAACTAACTTTTCTGACCCATCAGAATTGGCACAGGCCAGGACAGTCAGTCTCTCTTTATTTGCTTTACCACTATGACAAGTTTCTCCCTTGAAAACATAGGATTTACATGGCTTCAATTTAAAAAATAAACCGAATTCATCTGCGTAAAAAATGTCTCGCGTTTCGTAATTTTGCAATTTCATGTATCAACATCTTGGTGTGGCACTGTCGCCACTGTCTCCCGCGACATCCTTTTCTTTTTTCTTTTTTTTTGATATGACTATATGTTGTTGGCCAGAGTGGCCATAACAACTTCACCCGGACAGAGGGCGAGCGCAAGTGCGCTCCAGCTAGAGGGGCAGGGGGGCAGCTAGCTCAAGGGCGCCAGCGCCACAAGGGACACGACCTCGGCTTGGGCCGCTGCCAGTAGAGGTGGCGAGGGTAAATCTACCACCGGATCGGAACGCAACCTCGACTGAGAAGATCCGGCAAGAAACTCAGCGGGCTTGTCGGGTGCCAAGGTGCGTCTAGGTAAGTAGACGCACCTTCTAGCGGAAGCGGGGGTTCGTCGACCTCGCCGGCGAGGTCGGTGCCTGGTGGGGAGTGTGCGTGTGTCGTTCTCGACATCTGAGTCTAGGAGAGCGGTGAGTGGGTCGGGGGGGTCCAGCAACACATGCCGCGGCCTGCGACGGCATGCAACTGGCGCGTGTGTAGGTGCATAATCGGCGGCGGCGACGATTAAGGCATTGGTGTGTTCAGAAGCCTTCTTGAAATAGCGTTCGGACGCTATTTTGAAGTGGTTCTGGATAGAATCGAGGCGTAAGTCAGAATGAAGGTCTACGTTCCTTACGAACCACGGGGCTCCGACGGCTTGGCGAAGGAAGCGGGACTGAATGGCCTGGAGGCGACTAATGTGCGAGTTGGCCGCGTGAGCGAACACAACGCTCGCATAAGACATGATAGGGCGTATGCAAGCTTTGTATAGTGTCACCTTATTTCTAAGGGACATTTTACTCCGCTTGCATAAGATATAATGAAGGCGACCGAGCACAAAGGCGGCTCGATTGCGGACGTTTCTAATGGGAGGACCGAAGGTCATGGAGCCATCGAGAGTGACCCCGAGATATTTAACTGATTTGGACCAAGGGATTGGAGCACGGAGCCCTGAGGGACTCCTGCCCTGATGGGGTGGGGTGAGCCGCGACATCCCGTGACCCGCTACCCGCTGCCACAAGAGACAAATAGGTACGCGTATTAGGCGTATTGCGTAACGCGAATCGTATTAAGCGTTAAGAAATCTATGAACACATGTCTCAAGTTGCAGGGACCGGCGTAAAATGGCGTATTATGCGAGAAATCGTATTAAGTGTGATCGTATTAAGCGGGTTCTACTGTAGTTAAGTAAGAAGGTAACTAACGCTCGGATTCACAAACCTTACTATGAGTTCTCACGATTCGCGCAGACGCCAGCTCATCAAAGACTACAATACTACAGCTCATTGAGGAATGTCAAACTTTTTATAATGTTGATCTCTTTCTTTGTCATGACATTTACCTATTGTTTGAGAATGCGATCGTAAAGCTTTTTAGGTGATAAAGTACTTACCTGCGTGGATATTTTTAAATCATATTCCATATTGAGTCTCTTCATATATGTTTAATTAGAAGCGCCCAAAGCGGAAACGTGCTGTTTCAAAAATGTTAATTAGATTATGAGATTAACTTACACGTATCCTTGCATCCATTCGAAGTTATCCAAAAGACTCCACGCTGTGTAACCCCTAACATCAGATCCCTCTTCTATAGCATCCAACATTGCGGAAAGATATGTTCTATAGTTTTGCACGCGGTCGTCATCTTCTAAACCGACATATGTAGCGAATCCGTTTTCGGTTATAATGACAGGTGGGTTGTTGTAATCTTCTCGAATTTGTTTTAAAAGTTTGTAGAAACCCCACGGAACGGACTGAAAAAAAATGTTATCATTAGGTAATGTAGGTACTTGTTATGTACTTACTTTGTAAGATTATAGTTTGAACTAGCTGAGCCCGTGACTTCGTCCGCGTGGAATTGAATTTAATAAAAAAGCCCGCTCCCGCGTTCTGAGCCCGCGCGACAGGACCCATTTTTTTTGTTTTTCTAAAATAAAGGTAGCCGTAATTACTGCTTATAACATCAGCTATCTACCAGTGAAAGTCCCGTCAAAATCGGCCCAGCCGTTTCGGAGATACTCTTTGATCTCATGTGTTTTTATTTTTTTACGCGGAACCCTAATTGATTTTCTAAAATTAAAGTAGCCTAAGTTACTCCTTATAAGATCAACTATCTGCCAGTGAAAGTCCCGTCAAAATCGGTCCAGCCGTTTCGGAGATTACCCGGAACAAACACACAGACAGACAGACAGACAGACAAAAAAAAATTTAATCGCGTTTTTGCTATAAGTGTCGTATGTACTTTCATATGCATTTAGTGAAAAGGTGTTATTTTGATATTACAAAGAGACACTCCAATTTTATTTATTTGTATAGATACCTATAAGGTAGTTTTATTAAAACATAAGTAAGTACCTACCTTAGTTAAATCTGATTCTCCGATTTTCCATTCGTTTTTTTTATACATTATTACTCCCATATCATCATAGAATGAAGGTGTATCGTAATAACCGTACACCGACTCATTTCTGTATACCATGTTCGTCGTATAATGATTCAGACCGAAAAAATCGGACGTCCCCCGGACGTAATCCGCTTCTTCACGCGTAAATTCAGCTAATCTGGATCTAGGGAACCCTTGTTCGGCACTCTTAGCTGCAACTCTCTCTTTTACTATAGGAGGATAATCACCCGTCGCGGAATGGATGGGATGGACGTAAAGTGCCCACTAAAACACAAAGAGAAAAATTAATTCGTTTACAGTCACCATTCAAAAGGGGTATTAAAAGTTTGAAGCTTTTATCAGTTCCTCTTGCGTGGCACCGTATATCCTCAGAGCGGATGAACCAATTTCTAAAAGCAGTTATTGTAGCCATTTTAGACGGACATCTCTTCTGCAGTGTATACCTACTCGTAAGGATTAGCGGGCGAATAGTTACACACCGAACTATCTCTTTCTTTCACAAAGTACTTATGTTGTCACTACACAACCGCTAATCCAGGTTTATTAATAAGGCGAGGAGTTTGTGTTGTCTTGGATAATAAAGAGATAACGTTGCCTTACCATAAATTGATTGCATTCGTATGCTGCAGCAATGTCATTTTCTCTTTCCGGTTCATACCATTGAGCACTATAAGCTATGAAAACCACACCACCTTGCGATGGTCTGAACTCGTCATCGTATATATGATAGGCTTTGGCGTGAGACAACAATAAATTTTTGGCGCACATATAATCCGCTATTCCTTGAATATTCACCATAGGGGCATTGTTCACGGTGCCGTACCCTTCATAGCAAACTTGGTAAGGTTCATTTATGGTAATCCAATATTTAACTCTGTCACCAAAATGTTCATAAGCAATACGAGCGAAATCAGCAAACCAATCGATTATGTGGGGGTTTGTCCATCCACCTAGCTCCTGTAGCTTCTGCGGTAGGTCCCAGTGATACAAAGTAATCATGGGCTCGATGTTATATCTGAGCATTTCATCGATTAAATTATTGTAATACTGAATTCCGGCTTCATTGATTACATCCGGAAATCCAGTCGGTAAAATTCGTGGCCATGACAGTGAGAATCGGTAAAAATCTATCCCCAACTCCCTCATCATCTCGACGTCGCGCTTGTAGTTGTGATAGGAATTATCAGCTATGTCACCATTTGAACAATCCTTAATGACGCATGGGTTTGTATGTGTTAAGTGGTCCCAAATATTCGGTGTTTTACCTACAACAACGATTCTATGTAAATTAATTAAAAAGTACCTACTTACACCTAGTGACGTAAGTTTGTGAAATGAATTAATTATTTAGCCGAATCAATAAAATAGGTAGGTATGTCGGTAAATGAGTAAGATTGGAGTATATTAATGTAGGTAAGTAGGTACCTATGAATTAGAAGCATTAAATCTTGTTAACTAGTACTTAGACAGATTTTTGACTTGCTAGCGTAGGTAAGTGTTATTTGGAGGGGTGGCGATGACACAGAGGATTCTCTACGTGGGATGATTAGATAGAAAACTGGAAATGATCATAACTTACCATCTTCATCCCAGGCACCTTCCACCTGATAAGACGCTGTGGCAGTTCCTAATAAGAACCCATCTGGAAATTTTCTCACATCTTGGCGGTTGATTTTGTTACTTTCACACACCGCAACGTAGATAACTAAACAACTGAAAATATTAATAATTAAATCAACCAGGTACTTAAATTGAATATATTTTATTTGAATATATTTTAGATAGAAGGTATTTTGTTTTTCTACGTGGAAATTATATTAATAGGTACTTAAGTACCATCTATTAACTTACAAAAAAACTGAATTACGAAACATTGTTCAGTAGTTCCTTCCTAATCAATAGGCAACTTTCTACGTGTAAGTGGATGCTGTAATTTATACCTTCCAGTCACACAAACAAACACTTCATGTTATCTAATATATATAGCCAAAAAGATCTTCAAGCTGTCAGAAATCATCATAGCACTGGAGGTAATCTAATCGAGATGATAGGTAATGATTATTATGAGTTGGATATATCTGTGTACTAGCTGTGCCCCGCGACTTCATCCGCGTAGTATTGGATTATTGGGTTAAAAAGTATCCTATATGTTAATCCCGGTTATAATCTATCTGTATTCCAAATTTCATCCAAATCCGTTCAGTAGTTTTTGCGTGAAGGAGTAACAAACATACATACATACATACATACATACATCCACACTCACAAACTTTCGCATTTATAATATTAGTAGGATTGCCCAGCGATTTGGGAGGTAACTTACGGGAAAGTAGGTACCTACTTACCTTATATAACCTACCTATTTTAGTAAGTACTTACATGCATTTTAAACTCTCCATCCAAACTGTTGATAGACAACTAGTGGTAGATTCAGACTACTTACTCATTATAATTGCTAGCTCAAAATATTTTGATTTTGAATTTTTGTAGGTACGAGTACCTACTTATTTAATATCTACAACAGGATCTTCAAATATTTTATTTTCTTAGTGGAAAACAAAATAAGTTTCCACTATTTTCGTTTGCAAGTAAGTTGCATAATGATTTATTTAACATTAATAAGAAGGTCCAAACGCCAATTTCACTAATTAACTCAACATTAAAGCTGGGAACACATTTATTCTGGGAGCACGGTTACGCGGACGGCTCAGCTCTTCGGATTAGTGCTTCGGATATAATATTAGTTGGGGTATCCCAACTATACTGCAACTATTTCCCTCATTCATTCCAAAATTGTCACGTGGGAACCATTTTTTTTATCTTATTGAAATCTGTCTCGGCGGACATTCAACATTTTTTTTGGTTTTGGTTTTGAAAGACATGCAGGTCAGTGTTCAGTAACACCGCCCTATTATTAATTTTAGGGTAAGCAGTAATTACGCCTGCCTAATTCTTAACTAGTTAATCAAATCGATTGGAGCTTTTCTCTTTAGTCTGGTAAATTTTAGGTCTTCGTTCATGAGCTCTGTAGCTATAATATTTGGTGGTTCTCAATACTCTTTTTGTACTTTTGAAATGTCTCTTTTATTTCTTCCTTAACCGTCCGGATTTTAAAATCTTTGTGCATTCGGTCATTTGTGACAAACCATGGCGCGTTAACAATCGTACGGAGTGTTTTTGACTGGAACCTCTGCAGAATTTCTATGATGGAGTTAGCTGCAGTACTTACCCCACAGCTGGATACCATAAGTTTTGATTTTCTGTTAAGTAACCAATACATTTTTCTCAGTTGGAGACTGAGAGCCTTGCGTTTGGTAAATATGTGGTTTATCCCATTTAAACGTCGGTCTAAATACATTCCAAGGTAAGTAATTAGCGTCTTCTGCCTGTGGGATCTGGATGTTGTTGAGATACACTTGTGGAAAAGTTCTTTTTCTAGTTGTGAATGTTACGTGAACTGATTTACTTTCATTAGCTTTTATGCGCCATTTTGTTCAGCCAATGGTCTATGTTAGAAAGATTTCTTTGTAGCGTTCTGGATGCTTCAACCGGGTCGTCGTGGGTGGCCAGCGCAGCAGTGTCATCAGCGAATGTACCGATGACAACTCCCTCCGTCACAGGAAGATCCGCCGTATAGAGTAAGTACAACGTGGGTCCCAACACACTGCCCTGAGAAACACCAGCTTTGATATATTTGAGTCCACTGACTTCATTGCCATGCTGAGCAAAAAATGTCGATTTTGTAGATATGCTCTTATGAATATGTAGTAATTTACTGGTAGGACTTTCTTAATTTTGTAGAGTAAGCCGTCATGCCAGACACGGTCGAAAGCCTGGGATATATCAAGAAATGCAGCTGAGCAGTACTTTTTGTTCATATGAGCTATGCATTTGGTTCACAAGTCTATGTATCTGTTCAATAGTACTTAGAAAGTCCCGTCAAAATCGGTCCAGCCGTTTCGGAGATTACTCGGAACAAACACACAGACAGACAGACAGACAAAAATTTTTTAAATCGCGTTTTTGTTGTAGGTGTATGTACTTTCATATGCATTTAGTGAAAAGGTGTTATTTTGATATTACAAACAGACACTCCAATTTTATTTATTTGTATAGATTTAAAGTTTAAATAGAACGGCCAGAGGCCAATTACACTAATTAACTACTTAACTATAGATACATTATAATTTCTAAAAATCATTGATGTTCTGGTACTAAGCTTTTTTCTTCTATGATAGGTTTTAGTCTATTCATACCTATTATTTCCAATAATTTGGAGGGGATAGGCAGTAAACTTATGGTTCGGTACGATTTCACATCTTTGAGTGATTTCCTTGGTTTGGGAATCATAACAATTTGAGCTACTTTCCACTGTGGGGGAAAATATCCTTTCCATATTATTGCATTAAATATTGCAGTGAGAAGAGTAATTCCTTCTTTTGGGAGTTCTTTAAGTATCTTAGCTGTAATGAGGTCATAACCGGGAGCTTTATGCTCTTTTAGTTTGCGTATCACTGATATTAAGTTACTTAATTTTTAGTAATTCTCTTTATAGGATCAGATCCAATTGGTGTATTTCCTCCAGATATCTAGATATATTTTGGTCATGATAACATATAGAATCGTCACTAGCGTTAGGAACCATGTTGAGTAGCGACAATGTCCACCGCAAAAAAACAAATACCTATCGAATGACGCCAATTGAATCCCAATTCAAGTAAGTAGGTTAGGTCCCTAGCTATTTCTAGCTTTTAGTGCACCCATTTTTTTCAAGTTGTTTTATTTAAATATATTTTCATGATTTTTAGTGCCAAACCATATACTTAAAACTTCCTTGTGCTAAACTACGTATTGAAATGTCGGTAACCGTAGGTATATTGTCCAGAGGTGGTCCAGGGGTATTCACTCAGTCAACCTTTGACTACTTATTAACAATTTATGACAAGTCTCTGTATTCAACGGAAAATCTCCGTGTCGGAAACAACAGCTTCTGATTCATTTGTAAAAGAAGGATGGACGCTGTCGTTCTTGCGACTGAATACCTACCCCCTCCATACCTCTCAAACCACTGAACCAATTTTGATGAAATATCTATGGAACTACCGGGAGAGTATGCCCTTTCAAACATTTTTTTTCAAATTTGGTCCACAATTGACTAAGAAATCGGAACACACGGAGTACATACTTACAGACGAACAAGAAGCTCCTGCGTTTTTAAGTCTGTTAAAAAGTAATCGGTTTTTTCAATAAAAAAAAATGGTTCAATGGTGTGCGGCATGCATGAGGCAGGCAGCCAAGAACTTCTGGCAGCCGTCATTATACCTAGAACAACCTATGTACAGAGTAGATTGCCTGCAGAAGCTAGATATGGCGACTTGCTTCATATATTGTTTTATTTTATTTTTAGACTAGTTTATGCCCGCGACTTCGTCCGCGTAGTATTTAACTTAACAAAAATTTCGGGATTAAAAGTATCCTATGTGTTAATCCCGGTTATAAACTATCTGTATTCCAAATTTCATCTAAATCCGTTCAGTAGTTTTTGCCTGAAAGAGTAACAAACATCCATACACACAAACTTTCGCATTTATAATATTAGTAGGAAGGCGAATTCTTCGTGACGTCAAAATTCTTCGCATAAAACATCACCGCCTTTTCCTACACAACCATTTGTGGAAAACTTGCCTCTAGAATATTATGATGAATCAGAACACCCATTTGATAATTCTTCGATTTCGTTTGAAGAAGACTAATACTTGCTAAATAATGAAACTCACGAGCATTGTAAATAGTTATTAAATGAAAAATATACATGAATGGATATATTTTTATTGATGTTTTATCAGGTAAGTACCTACCCTTAAATTAATATGTTGCATACACTGACTTGAAGTAAGCAGCTTATTTTAAAAGTAACCTATACTTAATATCATGACTTCAGTACAGATACTGATGAAGCTTTTACACAAAGGCTTCTTGACACAGTTGCAGTATCTTCAGTTTTACCCTTACCCCTGGTTTGCACTAACGAAACATACATCGCACCAACATGTTGTGCGTGAATGTTTCATCTAGGGCAAACGTAGGTCTAGGCACTTCGGAACTAGGCGAAATCAGGTTGTGGGTGGGAAACCTATCACTTATTCACGATTTCGACCGTCTGGGAGATTACTGGGGTGGTACCAGGTCGTCTCCCTATAGCGCCTGTGGCCCGGTGCAACGTAATGCGGTGCCGTCCGCCGAGGCGTTGCGCTGCATGCCAACGTGGACCCGTGGCTCCTCGTTACATGGCGGACGGTGGTACACCGCGTTGGTTTTTAGTGGGTATAACTGCGCCCTCTCGGTGAAGGGACTAGGAGGCGAAAGGGGACCCATAAAGGGTTTTCCAAGGAAAAAAGGCACTACATAACTGACAGGGTGATAAGGAACTATAAAGGTAGGTACAGCATAGGAACACAAATTAAGCTGAATGTGTTACTGTGGCGTGCGGCGGCGTGGCATGGTTCATCAACCGATTTTGACAGCCTTTTCCTTAGTGACATGTTTTATTTGATCTAATGATATTTACAATGTAATAAATGATTATATTTTAAAATTAATTGAAACAAAATATTAATTACATAAATGTTGCAGAAGTCTTGACAATCCAATCCAGGCGTAGCCATTAATTCTGTTGTCTACTTTAAAGCAGCCTTTAGAACTTTAGACCATAATATGTGATTTGAAGAGCATTAAGCGAATCAGGACACTAATCCTATATCTTGTAAAGGTCATTTAATTATGACATACTAATCACAATAGCAGCATTAAGGTTCCAACCGACTGGCACATAAAATACGCTCATATTATTTTGCCAATTTTATACTAACTTTTTATCTTCTGCACAGGGCACATTTCCTAATAAATATTCTTGTGGGTTGCACATTCTTGATTTTTTTTTTAGAAAATGTAAATTTAGCTTTGAAGTGAATAAAAGTAGTTTTACTTGCATTTCACGCGCTCGTCGGATGGAGCATGGAATCCGCCGGTTTCGTGTAATTAGCTTGCTATTGTCTTTGGTTGTATCATCGTAATGATAGTCAACAGAATTAACGATCGATCACTGCAACTTAAACATACATTTTCTTATTATTATTGTTGCGTTGGCGGCTGGAACCCATAGCCAGGATAAGGTTGTGGGGCACCTGGGGGAGGAGCGCCCGGGGTTGGCGCCCGAGCATAAGGATATGGAGAAGGAGGGTACTGAGCAGGAGGATAGCCCTGCTGGTATGCATGCGGAGGATATGCCCCACCGGCTGGAGGATAATTTTGTGGGTTTGGTGGGTAAGAGCTTTGGGGTGGAGGCGCTGTGGACACGGTTGGTGCAGGACTTCCAGGTTGTGATGATGGATTAGAGTAAGGTGGTTGACTGGCCGGAGGATATGGTGACGCTTGCCCGGGCGGATATTGCTGAGCGGGTGGTCCCCCGGCCGACGGCGCTGCGGATGCTGCTGTAGCAGGGGGAGCATTATTTCCATGAGAAGTTGAGTTATAAGTTGGAGACTGTGCAGATGGAGATCCATAACCAGAACTGGGTGGATTTTGAGATGAATAACCACTTGGTGGAGGTTGGGGTGAGCGATTGGGCTGAGATGTTGGAGTCGAACTATAAGCAGAAGTGGGGGTAGTATTCGGGAAAGGTTGAGACTGATACGGTTGAGGTTGTGATGCAGAAGAATTGTTATAAGTACTAACACCTACATTTGGATAATTGGGACCTGTTTGGGCAGGGGGATAAGCCGAATTACCAGTATAACCAGGCTGAGCAGGACCTCTAACTGGATAAGGTGACCCAGCAGTAGCTGGACTGCCTGGAGGAGGTGCATAGGGTTGCTGTGCAGATGCAGGAGCATAGCCAGGGCCTGGATGTGTAGAAGGAGGGTAGTTGCTTGGAGTGGTCGTAATAGGTGGGCCATAGTTGGAGTTAGGTGGATATCCCTGGGGTTGCTGGGATGGGTTAGGAGGCCCATATCCTTGGCCAGGTGGTCCATAGCCTGGCTGTGGAGGATAAACACCGGGAGCACCTTGGTACTGGCCTTGGTATTGATTCTGCATGTATGGCCTTTGACCATATGATTGTGTAGGCCTTGTTGGAGTGGAGGAAACACCTGCAGGTCTATATGGTGGTTGATTTGCCCCTGAGACATCACCTCCTCCAGGAGAAGGTGAATTCATAGGTGGAGCTTGAGATGGATTGCCAGCAGCTAACTGATGAGGGGGCTGTAATAAAAGTAAGTAAACACCTATTAACTAAGTATAGAAGAAAATAAATACCTGTCAATATTGATAATATTTTGAATACCTAACTATATTTTTATTGAAATTGACTTGAATATGTAAATTTAGCTTTGCAATGAAGGCATTGCGCTTTAGAATTTGCGTTACAATAAGTTATGTAATAGACAATCAAATGCATACCCATAATGTATTCATGTCATGACTACTATACTAGGTGATACAAAAAGGGTATACTATTTTTTTTGCAACTTAACTTTGTAAATCTCAAACTACCGGCTTTGTGGGACAGTTGAAGTACAAAAGGTTTTGTAGACTTGTGAAATCGGTCAACATCAGTATTCCTATAACACCTTTTGTCTTTCAAGTTCCCTCCAAAGCTGATGGTTTTAGAATTACAAAGTTAAGTTTTGAAAAAAAAAGTATACCCATTATGTGTCACCTTGTATGTAGGACCTATATTGGTATTTCCAATATAGGCCCTCAGAACATTATATTACGCAGGCAAGGAGAGTTCATGAAATTTGAAGTAAATATGTTATACTCTGAAAAACTAAAATTGAAAGTTTTGAAAACCCCCCACGCAACAACTTTTAGACTGCAAAAGAGCTGATCATTTTCAAACGGCTGAACCGATTTTCATGAATCATAGCTAAGAACACTCCCAATCAGATTACCTATCTAACAAAAAAAAAACCAAATGAAATCGGTTCATTTTGTTTCCGCTTGGGAGCTACGATGCCACAGACAGACACACAAATACACATGTTAAACTTATAACACCCCTCTTTTTTCCGGGGTTAATAAACCTATAAGCCACATAGGGTACTTCTATTGGGTAAAGCCACTGTCTGTCTGTTTGTGTGCCAGCCAACCCAGGACAATTGAAACCTAATATATTAAAATGTTAAAATCGTGGTCTTATTTCATAAATGTAGAATATTTACCGGTAGTAGGGTCTGTATATTTTGGTTCGCATCCGCAACCGATGCCAGATACACCAAGTTTCTGTGTAAAACTTGTTGATACTGATGACACTCCATTAGCTGGCCCTTAGCTTGGTAATCTTGGATAGTTTGGATCAGATGAGCATTTTCGTCTAACATCTTTTGGATTTGCGCCGGGTTAAGCGGAGGCCTATTTCCCCGTGCTGCAAATGCTACAGACATAGCGAAATAACTTAGTTCAAGTAAAGTGAAACAGGGAACTATAGTAGTGACTGGCAAAGGATATATATTTACACAAAGAAAGTTATTTACAGTATTCCGTAAAAAAACGCGAATACATTACGGCTACGAAGGAAACGAAATAAAGCACAGATTAGAGATATGTAGCACAGACCACAAATGAAGCTGGCAAAGCTAGCTAAAGAGAATAAAATACAAGCATAGATAATACATAGAGAAAGCAAGCTAAGCTTGATCCAAGAATTTTATAAACAGCTTCTTGGCTTGATCCTACATAGACTTAGACCATTTAACATCACTCTGCACATAGAGTTATAATTTACTCACGGACTTAAAAATACTCTGTGTAATATATTATACATTTATGTATGTCTGTATATATAATCTTCTTGGTCTGTGATTTTGAAACAGGTAATTAATAATTTAAAATCGATTTTAACGATTAAATCGATCTCAAGGTTGGTCTTGAGTATACTTTGAGTACGTTTTTCACATGTAATTTAGTAATTACATTTCGAAGATCACTCAGACTTGAAATCGATATATTAATAGGGGCCTTATTTAAATGGTCTAAGGCCTAAGACTATAATTTATATTCGATTATCAATTTTCATAAATAATTGAAACCATCTCCACTACCTAGTAAGGATGTATCGGTTAAGAATAGCGTGTCATTTATTCGATGATTAATTTATTCGACTTATAAAGTATTCATTAATTATTTAAATGCGCAAAATCTTATATATTTTATTCTGCGCGCCCGCATTTGCTGGTCCCGCTTTAAATTCGTGATTTTAGATTTTTTTGCTTTAGCAACTCAAATTAAAATAGGTAGTGGTTATATGATAATATGTATGGTTCTTGGGTTTGTTTGTTTTAATTCAGACTTGATTGATTCAGTCCAGCTTGCTACATATCTCTAATCTGTGATTCAGTATGCCAGTGTCACCGCTGTTATCATTATTATGAATTTAATTTCTTCGAGTTTTTTTTAATACTTAAAATGCAGTTCTTTACAATGCAATAAGTGCTTAAACCATGAATGTAACATAATTATTAAGGAACACAGTTTCATTTTCATAAAAATGCCTCGTCATGAAATAGATATAGAAAACCCACTTGGAATTCCTATATATAATTACAATTTTGAAAATATACCTAATCCTAATTTAAATTGTATGAGTACAGATTCAGAATTTGGATACTTTTTTGATAATTACTTATTGAAAAATGTACCATGTCTGATAAAAAATGTTGTTATAAATTGGAAATGTGCTCAAAAATGGGTAAAAAATGAGAATATGATAAATTACGATTATTTAATTGAAAACTATGGTGATCTTGATGTACCGGTTGCAGATTGTAACGCCATAGAATTTAATTCGCAATGTAAATCTAACATGAAGGTATATGAATATATTGATTATCTAAAAACAAATTCTGGTTCTCAACTATTATACTTAAAAGACTGGCATTTAAGAAGAAATATGCCAGATGATATGTTTTATGAAATCCCACTATATTTCACCCTGGATTGGCTTAATGAATATGCTCTAGACAATAAAGATGATGATTTTATGTTCGTGTATATTGGGCCAAAGGGATCTTGGTAAGTTATTATTTTTATACCTATTTTAAGTTAAGTAGGGTTTGTTCGTCTATCGACCATCCCACGCCACAGTCATTTTTAACTGACTTCCAAAAAAGAAGGAGCTTTATGTTTGTCAGTGTTTTTTTTTTAATGTAAGTAATGAATGTTCAGCTATTTCTCCGTCAAATTATGAATCGATTTTGAAATTTATTTCTGGTGGTCCCATAGAAATTTTATCAAAATCGTTTCAGTAAATTAAGACATTTACCTAAAGTTAGTTACCAGTAATTCATTACGTAAGCTTACCCCTAAAAATCATGAAATTAGTAAGAAAATTTAACAGACTTCAAAAAACCATGGTACACTAAACGAGAAATAACTAGGGACCTTATAATTTCTTCCACTCCGCGCTTTCTTTACACTACGTTAAGCATACTTCTAGGTACCTACCTCTAATTAGTTAAATCGGCACCGACCCTAAATGAAATAAATTATTTCTAGCTTTTTAGCGCACCCAGATTTTTTATGTCGGTGTATTTTTGTTTTATTGTTTTTTAATGGGGTGTGAATACAAATATGTTTACTCACCCCCTCGAGTAGGGTATTTTAAAATCTTTTGAGGTTTTTCTGTCAGTTTTTCAAAATTCATTCTTGTTTACGAAATATTGGCCTTTTTTACTTGAGTTGCACGAATCATCCTCTAAGTCTTGAACCACATAAATAAATAATTAAAATGAACCATCACATTTATTTTACTATTGAAAAGCAGTGCATTGCCTCCGGTTCCCTATAATATGCGTTTTCCTACAAGTATTTGGCCGGATTTTAACTAAAGGCTTTACTAACGAAAACGTTCCTAGAGATAAATCGCCGACACAGCTAGTAATAGAATCTTAAATATCACTAACACTACATAGTATAAAACAAAGTCGCTTCCCGCTGTCTGTATGTCCCTATGTATGCTTAGTTCTTTAAAACTACGCTACGGATTTTGATGCAGTTTTTTTTAATAGATACGAGTGATTCAAGGGGAAGGTTTATATGTATAATATATGCGTAATATAGTCGAGAAACACTGATAAAAAATACCCGTGCGAAGCCGGTGCGGGTCGCTAGTTAAATATAATTTAAATACACTACTAACAAATACATTCCTTTTCCCAGGACACCTTTACATGAAGATGTTTATTGTTCATATAGCTGGTCAGTAAACGTGATTGGAAAGAAAAAATGGATTTTATTTCCACCAGGAGAGGAAGAAAAACTGAAAGATTCACTAGGTAATCTTCCCTTACTGTTTGATAGAGAATTAAATAAAGACATAAATCACTTTGAAGTAATACAAGAGAAAGGTGATGCAATATTTGTCCCATCGGGTTGGCATCATCAAGTGATGAACGAAGAAGATACAATTTCTATTAATCATAATTGGATTAATGCATGTAATATAGAAATTGTTTGGAAAGCTTTGCAAAAATCTTTACTGAGTGTAGAACATCAAATAGAAGAGTTCATAGATACTCCCGAGTTCTCCTCACAGTGTCAACTGATACTAAAATCTTTATTTGGTATGGATGTTAAATCATTCATTACATTTATATGTTACATAGCTAGAAAAAGAGTCTCTCAATTAAATGGTGAGAAACTGACACGTGTGGGGAACTATAATCTAGGTAAAAACATTTTAAAGTTCGATTTGAGAAGCATATTAAGGGTAATGGATTCAATCTGTGCGCACCATTTATTTCTGAATGAAGACATATTGTTATCTGATGTGAAAGATGACTTTTTAGAATTAAAAACAATAATATCCAACATTGTAATACCATAAACCGTGTTATAAATAGTAATCTATAAATTTGATTTCCTAATTGCATACACACAATCCTTGTTTATAAGCCCTTCAATATCAGCGCTACTATATCCTAGTTCCTTTAATACTTCTATAGTATGTTTTCCTGGTTCTGGTAAAGGTAGGCGAGTACTTGACTTTCCTGGTGTGCGAGATAATTTAGGTGCTGGTTCAGGCACAACCAAGTTATTTTCATCTCTATAAAATGATTCATTTGATGCGCGGAATTTGTGTTTATCAACGGAATCAATATCTAATACTGGAGTGACACAAGCATCTATTTTGTCAAATATTTTGCACCATTCTTCTTGGGTTTTAGATAAAAATATTTCTTGGAATTTATTTTTGTTGTTTTCTGTATTATCGGTCTGGGCATATTGATCTTCTTCTAAGTTTAAACCTTTTAAAAAATTTGAATAAAATTGTGGCTCGAGGGCTCCAACGGCCATAAACTTCCCATCTTTGGTTTTATATGTACCGTAACATGAAAGACCCCCATCTAATGCATTAGTACCAGGTTCACCAGACCATATGGGTAGTTGTCTAGATTTAAATAACCAAGTTCCCACATAAGCTGCTCCATCAACCATGCTGGTATCTATTAATTGTCCTTTTCCTGAGTTTGTTCTCTCAAACAAAGCTAATAAGATACCTAAAGTGCACACTAGTCCACCACCAGCGAAATCACTCAACAGATTAAGTGGCGGATTCGGAGGTTGTTTATTTTTACTGAACAAGGAAAGTAGTCCTGACATTGCAACGTAGTTGATGTCATGCCCTGCTTTATTTTTATATAATGAGTTTTGACCGTACCCTGTTAGTCTTGCGTATATAAGACGAGAATTTTCTTTAAGAATAAGTTCTGGACCGAGCCCAAGTTTTTCCATAACACCAGGTCTAAATGTATCCAATAAGACGTCGGATGTAGCACACAGTTTTCTTAAAATATTCACCCCTTCTTTTGTTTTCAAGTTAACTGATATCATTCTCTTTCCATTAGACATTACATCAAAAGGATTAGGTTCTATCTGAAAAAAATTAAGCAAGGTTTAGGTGTAATAACTAAGGTACTACTTTCAATAATTATACTTCAAAATAAAAAATATTCCTACTACTGTGTACATATAAGTAAGAATCTTTGTTTTTTTCTACTTGTTGCCTGTAAACCTACTTAATATTATAACATTGAGTATATTATAGCCGTCACTCTGATTAAAAATATTTACTTAGCCCACTTAAAGCCTTACCAATTGCAACTATGGATGGGCACGAGTACCCTTGCAAAAGGATATAGTGTTGACCCAACGCGAGTTGAAGAACTTCACAAGTTCACAATGTCCTTAATACTGGTAAGGATTTTTTATACATACAAAATTCCTTACTGTTTTAGCACAAAGTATAAGTACAAGTTACTACAAAATTCTACTGATATCTTAGTCTTCGCTGTTTAGAAAGTAAAAATACAATAAGTACCTACACATGAATTTGTATAATCCCAGCTTTGATTGCAATAAATATTTTAATTAAAAATATTGGTATTTTAAAAACCTACCTTTTGAACTACGGTCACAGTGGCTCCGAAGTCTGCTAAAATAGTTCCACATAATGGTCCTGGAGCCAATCCCATCATTTCAATAACTTTAACACCTTTCAATGCCATAATAAAGTACCTACTGACCAACTTACAGTTGATTAAAAATAGGTATTCTTGTCCCTGAAAGAGATTGTGTGGATAAGTGTAGATATATATCTACTAATAAATTATATAATCAAATTATACATAATAAGTAATCCCTTCTTGTTTAAGTTTAGTAATAAAGTTTTGTATAAGTATAGTAATCTAGTTAAAAATTAGGTAAAATATTAATAACTAATGAATAAAATTTGTTTCTACATTCAAGGCTATTAGTTACCTACCAAATTGCTTTCCTTTCAACGATGCAGCAATGGAATAAAAACATTTTCGTTTATTACTAACCCTAAAATAAAAATTACGTTTATATAGCTTCTTGCTATGCACGGTTTTTATTTTTACTACAAAAATAAACATCAACAAAAATATGTTTTCATAACACCAATATTATTATTTATACTACGACAAGCAATTATCGATTGTGCAAATTACTTAATTGTATTGTGACTTTCTACTTACTTGATATGTCCTTAACTGGTGATAGACTTATAGGTACTTATTAAAGTATATTAGAGTGCAATGTATCCTCCACCTACGGTCAAATACCAAAATTAATAAGTTCAAAATCCAAACTTTGAACCGAACAGGGTTGCCAATTGATTTGTAAAATTTCCAACTTCCGGCAAACAAATTATAAGTTTTAGACCAA
Organism: Notodonta dromedarius; assembly: GCA_905147325.1. NCBI lineage: Eukaryota > Metazoa > Arthropoda > Insecta > Lepidoptera > Notodontidae > Notodonta > Notodonta dromedarius. Next base: position 10,037,304 of record LR990159.1, on the reverse strand, counting down.
GAAGTTAAAAAGTGGAACATGCGCCAGCCAATATCGGTCACCAGTGAGCCGATGCTCATATAGGAACTTGACAGATAATAAATATGAATCGCTTGCACAGACTTAAAAATACTACGTAAAAGCTTTCACTGTACCAAGCAGAGCTCCATTTTGGTTTTCCAAAGTGGTCGGTCACATTTTTGTATTGTATTGTTATTAATTGTGTTTGTTATAGCTATTTGTTACTTGACACTGGCGAAATACCTATTAACTTGGGTGGGCCATATTTTTAAAGAAGGAAGGAAGGTACCAAGCAGAAAAAAATTGTTTGCGTAGGTATATGGGCTACAAGGAAGTTAGAAATGGGGTGGAAATGGGCTATTTTTATCACAGACTTATAAATACTACGCATCTCTGTGATTTTTATAGGCCAATGGGTGGATTTTACACACAGACTTTAAATTACAGCTTTTACACAAGATTTTATAGCAAGAGAAGCTCATTTTTCGGTTTATCAACTATTCATTATCCAGTACGTATGCGGACGAATAAGTGTATTATATTGGTCATCCCGTTAGTAGACGGCTATCATCAACCAACATATGCAGTTAATATGGTGCGATGCAATTTAATCTTAGATAAGAAATCTTTATCCTGAATCTCGGATTATATAAATTATAATAGCACCCTAATTCATTTTACTGGACCCTGAACATTAAAATCGATTAGCATTGGTAATTTTAATTGGTGTTTCGATTATTAATAATCGACTGGGTACATCCTTAAGCTTAGTTGTCATTCTGTGATGGCGGCGCTTGGGAGTACGCTACTTTATTGTACAACACACGACGCGGTGTTTTCTCAGTTTTTATAAAATCGTTTATGTTTATTTGGTAGAATTTTACTGAAAGTATAAAAAAAATATGAATTATCATGTATAACTTTGGAATCAATGGGTTTTCATTGGTTTTATTGCTTGGTGCTATCAATATTGTGATTCTAAACAAAAAAATATACTTATTGGAACCTTATTAGTCCACGGTCAGCTTTCTCAAAAAATATTATAAAAAAATTGGCTAAGTTTAGGGAAGATTATTTTTTTAGTTTAATAATCAAGTACACCATTATGAATGATGTTCGTGACAAAGTTGCCGCCGGTTCCTCGACGTGGGAGAGTGGTGCAGCGCACAGCGACTCGTCGCCGGAGCTGCACTCGTCGCCGAGCGCCAGCGGGGACTCGCCTCACACTCCAGGAGCGCCTGTGCCCCTAGCGCCGCATCTGGCGGATGACTTACATCCCGATCTCTTGCAACAAGGTTGGCGAAAGTATTGGTCTAAACGAGAAAACAGACCTTATTTTTGGAATAAGTTATCAGGAGAGTCAATGTGGGAATTACCGGCAGTGAAGAGGGATTTCGATCCTATAACAGACCCATTGGGCATATGCCATACTGGCCCCTCAAACCCAGGAAATATGACTCCAGGTGCTAACAAACGACGGCCATCAGAAGACAATGGCCCTCCACCCAAGAAGTTTGTATTGGCTGGCCCCTGGGATATAGAAGTTCCAACTAATGTTGTTATATACGAGCGTCCTCCCACGATCTGCCCACATCCTCATCCTGATATTGAAGGGTTCAGATTCACTCAAGCAAATAAATTGAGACAATGCTACCAAGAATTATGTCATACAAGAGAAGGAATTGATGCTCCCAAAGATTCATTCAACCGTTGGTTGATGGAAAGAAAAGTAAATGATCAAGGTGGTTCAGATCCCCTCCTCCCTAGTCATTGTTTTCCAGAAATATCACTTTCTATGTATGAAGAAATCATGAATGACATTCCTATAAAGCTGACACATCCAAAGTTCACTGGTGATGCCAGGAAACAGTTGTCTCGATATGCTGAAGCAGCTAAAAAGATGATTGAATCAAGAAATGCTTCACCTGAGAGCCGCAAGGTAGTAAAATGGAATGCAGAGGATACCTTCCAATGGCTGCGGCGCACTGTAGGAGCTACCTATGATGATTTCCAAGATAGACTGACACATTTGAGGGTTAGTTACATACTGTGAAATTGAATTACTATAATGTTCATTATTATAAAAATAATATTTAATAACACAATGTGATCTGTTTATTGTCCTTACAATAAATTCCATCAGTTTAATATGGCTACTTACCCTGCTCAAAGATTAAGAAATTGTATGTCGGTATCGAAGACATACAGGTTTCCTCATGATGTTTTCCTTTACTGTAAGCATGCGATAATCTTTTTTTTTTTTATTAGCATGTCTTAAAATGTCTAACCAATTAAAAAAAAGGCATGCGAAATCTGCCAACCCATCCTGGGCCAGTGTGGCAGATTGTGGTGTGAATCACCCTTGTATTGAGAAGAGGCCTGCAACCAGGAGTGGGATGTTAAAAAGGACTAAATCATGACTTTTCAAATGTAAATTGCATTGAAACTTGCCCACAATGCTATGCAGTAAATCAACTATTTCAGAGACAGTGTCAACCACATCTGGCAGAGACAGTGAAAGCATCAGTAGAGGGTATTTGCCTCAAGATATATCACCTGTCTGCCGAGTATGCACGCAAAATTAGGGAAAAACACAGTGTTCTACTGAAAGAAAATGGAATACAGGTATGTATGAAGGTAATAAACTTTATGGTTATCATATTATTATTATAAGTTCTGTTAGCACCTTTTCAATATTTTTGGTTTTGAATATTCATAAATTAAAAGTTTAGTAAAAGAAAGAAAAACTATAAAAGGCTTTTTATATTGTATATTTTTAAATTCATTAATATGTTTTCAGTATTACATAGAATTTAATAGAAATTTTATGTTCATGGTACAGGAACAACCTGCCCCATTGCAACAGGCGGCGCTCCGGAAAGTGTGGTGCTATCCAGTTCAGTTCGCGGTGCCGGCGCCGCGGCCGCCGCTCGTCGAGCATTTCCTCGACCGCGATCAGGCGATGCTGCGGTATCTGGGCGAAAATCAAATTTTTCATGCTGTATATTTACAGAAACTAGTGAGTTATATCAATTCGATATTATTCTTTCCACTGTCGCCAAGCGTGTGCTTGCATGAATAGGAGCTTCATGAATGAAGGTGAGATGAACGTTTGGTATGATCGTCTTCAGGAATGCCTATACCGGTTCAGCTGCTTCGACGACAAGAAGTTTGAACAGTTTCTGTCGCGCGTGTGGTGCCTGCTGCGGCGGTACGCGGCGTGGGTGGGCGCGGGCGGCGACGCGCACCTCACGCAGATGTCGCTGCCGGTGCCGGTGCTCGAGTGCTTGCATCGCTGCTTCGGGGTCACCTTCGAGTGCTTCGCCAGCCCGCTAGACTGTTATTTTAGACAGTACTGCTCCGCGTTCGCAGACACGGACTCGTATTTTGGGTCTCGTGGGTAATATACACACTTTCTATCTAATATTATGCACACACAAAAAATTTCAGTACATTCAGATGCAAAATATAATTATGTGATTTTCAGTTATTCCTAGTGTCCTGTGTTTTTTTAGTGGTTTACCATCATACCCTTACCATCTAGTATAATCTGTGTGTCATTTATTTGTAACCTAACTCAAATGTATTGATTGTGAAATAACTTTATAATTGAAAAATATTTTTTTTCTGGTAGACCCTTCCTAGAATTGCGACCAGTATCGGGTTCGATGGTGGCGCACCCCCCGTATTGTGAGGAGTTACTAGAGGCGTCGCTGCGACACATGGAGCGGCTTCTACAAGACTCCGCGGAGCCACTCAGCTTCGTGGTAGTCCTGCCCGAGTGGCCGGATCGACAAACACATGCTCTGCACAAACTACAAGCCAGCCATTTCAAAAGAAAACAGGTTATTTTACAAGTCTCATCCTTCAAAGAAAGTTTTCGAGATCGATGGCGCTCATTGTTTTATGTGAAATATAGTGTATTATTATTCTGGTTTATTTTCCACAGGTGGTGATTCCGGCATTCGAGCATGAGTATCGGCACGGATTCCAGCATGTCCTCCCCAAGTGAGTGACATTAATTACGGTCAAATTCTTACTTAGGTGTGGATCGTCCGCATCCATGCGTAAAACCAACGGACTCTACATAAAATTGTTAGTATCTGATGGGGACGGTTCACGAAAATTGAACACCGGCGCTACACGCACGGGTGGAACGTGTTTACGATCCGAGCCGCTAGTATGAGATTCCTCATTAACGTGACAGCCGCGTTTGTCGAGTATACGAGAATGAAATGCTCGGGGTAAGGAACGTGACGCACATACAACACGCGCGTATACCCGCCCTTGTCGCACTGGATATTATTTTGGTGAGCTCATGGTCTCATTCGGCGCAGGAGCGAGGTGTACTTCCGATGGGGCGGCGGCACGGTGGTGGTGTGGCTGCAGAACGCGGCGGGCCACGCGCGCTGGGGGCCCACGGAGGAGCGCGTGGAGGCGCTGCTGGACGCGTGGCGGCCGCGCGCCAAGCTGCGCTCCCCCGCCGCCGCGCCCGCGCCCGCCCCCGCCGCCGCGCCCGCCCCCGCCCCCGCCGCGCCCGACCCGCCGCCGCCCGCGCCCGCGCCGCCCGCCGCCGACAAGCGCTAGCTGTGCTACAGCGCCCCGTGTACATTTAAGAGCAGTGTATATAAATATATAAGTAGAATTAGGGACGATACGTAGGGTATCTTTTTTAAATCACTTTCTCTGTTGTATAGTTCGATAAAAATTTATTATGTTTTGATTGTTTATTATATTTTCGAAAAAAAAACATGTTTTTATTCGGTGTCCCTCCTTAGACCTCCGAGTGCCAAGATTCTTGAAATCAAAACGCTTAGTTTAGTGTGCTTCGTCGCTGCACGGAGAAGTTACACATCTTCGGTATTTACCTATTTGTTTATGTATATGTCGCAGCCAAATAGCTTAATCCGCCGTTCAATTAACAGCCTAGGCACTTTACTAAACAGCGCCGTTCAACTAACGGCCTAAATGATATTCAGCCATTTGATCAAACAGCTAGGCAAATGACTTGGATCGATGACTTTTAACTACTTGCCTAGCCGTTTAATTACCTGCCTAGACTGTTCATTTCTATTTAGTTTTACTTTCTGCCACCTAGCGCCGAAACTCACCAAACTGTCAATATCTCTATATTCTCTATGGTCAATATGGCGTCGGAAAAAAACAACTTTGATGGAATCATTTTATTAGGTACTTAGGTTTTTTACGTTTTTTTTTAGATCCACCGAATCTATTTGCCGGGTGGAGTTTCTGTGGGGTCATAAAAAAAATAACCCTAACCTAAACCCATCCAGGTCGTTCTGCTTGGGTAGTATTTTGAAAAAGTTTTGTAGTACTTAAATTTCAACCAGTTGCCTAAGCATTAGCCAGCCAATTTATTAAATGTTGTAATAGACTATACGGCTGAATATCATTTAGGCCGTTAGTTGAACGGCGCTGTTTAGTAAAGTGCCTAGGCTGTTAATTGAACGGCGGATTAAGCCAGTTGGCGGCGACATATATTTACGGTGTTAGAGTGAAGCTGTAGCCGACTGACTACAGCTCATACACGGGCTGGCTCAACCGAGTTAGTTGGTACTGTCTACTGTGGGTGGTCCCTATACGTAGTATTGTATTCTCATTGGTCCCTATCACAGAAGATTGGCGTAAAATAGCTACAATAGCTGCGTTTCGTACGATGAGTGGTAATCTACAGGCGGCGGTAGCTGCTTGACATCAGGCGGGTCGTTTGCCGACTTGTTACATCATGAAAAATATATCCAATACAATGCATGCGGAAACGCGTTATTGAGCGTATTTATAAAAACTATACAAGTACAAAACTAGTGAAATAATGGTGATAATTTTGTTGGCACACAAACTAATATTAGACTGAAACTAACAGAATTGTAATCTTTCCCACATTTGTAATTAAAACAGCCGTCATTCGGGTGAAAAAGACTGCAAAATTTTTGCTTTAGTCATTTGGAATTTGTAAGCCCATAAAATTGGTAACAAAATATTTTATTTAATTTTAGATACATTTTAAAATCGCAGCGTGCCCCTAGCAGATTGTATGAAAACAAGAGAATTGTTCTCTGTATCCACTAGCAGAGGAGAAACTAACAACCGCAACCAAAAACCACTATATAATCGAGACGGATAACATAACAATCGTAACTAAAAATCAAATTAATAACCCTTTGACTAAGGTCAAAGGGCCTCAAAAAAAAAACAAGAGAATTGTATTTCCTATAGTAACAGACTAGCTGAGCCCGCGACTTCGTCCGCGTGGAATTGAACTTAACAAAAAAGCCCGCTCCCGCGTCCTGAGCCCGCGCGACAGGACCCATTTTTTTAAATTTTGTTTTTCTAAAATAAAAGTAGTCTAAGTTACTGCTTATAACATCAGCTATCTGCCAGTGAAAGTCCCGTCAAAATCGGTCCAGCCGTTTCGTAGATACTCTTTGATTTCAAGTGTTTTTATTTTTTTACGCGGAACCCTAATTGCTTTTCTAAAATTAAAGTAGCCTAAGTTACTCCCTATTACATCAGCTATCTGCCAGTGAAAGTCCCGTCAAAATCTGTCCAGCCGTTTCGGAGATTACCCGGAACAAACACACAGACAGACAGACAGACGATATTTTTTTAAATGGCGTTTTTGCTATAGGTGTCGTATGTACTTTCATATGCATTTAGTAAAAATGTGGTATTTTGATATTACAAACAGACACTCCAATTTTATTTATTTGTATAGATGAACACCCTAAAAACGAATCTTGCCTAATCCACCTATCAATCAGAACTGAATGCATTGAGATCCTGTTCATCCTTTCTGGAGCTACATGCCATATAGTACAGATGTCAAACATATAACACCCACGTCTTATATTTTTGAAAGACTTCCTGTACAAGTTTTTCTTATTTTCAGCAATCTAGTTATTCTTATGCGGGCTTTAATAACACTTGTCCCTGCAGGCCTAGCACAGCCAACTGTTCAAGACGTAATGTGAGATTTGTCTCATTCTCTTCTATGCACTAGAAGAGAGAATGACCCGGGCCCCATAAAAGTAAAAGTAATGTCTTGCGTGCTAGCCCCGCAGGTCTATAAAATAATCAGACTAAAATAACATTCCACTTAACGCATTATTTATTAGTAAATGAAATATAATTACACAAGTATAATATTAAACATACCTACACATTACACTAGTAATTACTTTTGCAACGAAGTGATTTAGTTGATATCCTGGATGTTTGTGTTACCAGCGGCTCTTGATATGATGAGGACTATGTACTGACAATAAATGCTTTATAATATAAAAAATAATCGTTCCACCTTGACCCTGTTAGCGATAGCCAGACGATAATTTATTCGCTGCTGTTTTTCACACTGTAAACATTCGAATGTAAAACTATATGCAAGGAAAGACGCATCCATCAGTGAATACTAACAAGAATTAGCAGTTTTCATAAATTCCTAAACGCTGGTAACACACTTTGTGCTTAAATAATAAATAGTAATAATAACTTCGCACGGGTAAGAAAATCATAACTTAATAAGCTTAATAAAAGGATTTCTACACGGCCGGGTAGAACCTAAAGATGAACCACTGTCAATTTTATAAATATAAATGTTAAAAGTTGCTTAATTTATCATCTTTGTGAAAACTGATTTGTGTGGACAATAAAATAGCGCCTCTAGTAGACAATACCAATAAAAGTTGAATACTACTCAGTACTATCCACACTCGGGTAAATTGGTACAATCAGCTGTAATTTGAACGCTTTTAGGTCTCTTTGGCCATTTCGATAGCGTGTTTGAATAATCCCTCGTCACGTGACCGCTGCTAATAAGCGAAGCGATCCCCACTCTGTCGCCTCACGATCAAGCTACCTGAGCCCAAACTGAATGCACCGATCGCCTATTTCGGAGTTAAGGCAGCAGACATGCCATTTAGGGCGATATTTTCAAGCGATCAATCAAGGTGGTTGTAGCGTGCTTGTAGTGTGTACGCGGTGAGATTGGCATATCGCGAGTACGCAACGAGAACGCCCGGCTGGAAACACGCTCGCAAAATGCCACTGGAATATAGCCCTTACATTCCATAGTCAAACAATTAAATCAAAGTTTGTAACTAAAATTAATTATATGTATTATTACCTATTACATAATGCATAGATATAAATTATTATAATAAGATTAAACATTATGTAATTTATTTTAAACGATTTAAACAGAATAGCAAGACATTTTTGCTTCGTGATATTATATTTTTACAGACCATCTACAAATTACCACATAAATACGTGCGCTAATTATTGTGACAATAAATAGTACATAAGTACTTTACAGGTTTAGATTAAAGTAGTGTTCAAAAAATGTGAAATAATATTCATGAATAGGTATTTGCATGAGTATTGCGCAAAGAAATAAATAGCAAAAAAGAAACAGAAAATACACATTTTCATAAAACTTTTTCTCATTAATTATATGAACTTTAATAATGATGTCGTACTTATAAACGTTTTAACACCGTTTAGACACGATAGACGTTTGAACGTATTCTATTCGATTATAATATATCTAAGGCCGCAACACAACACAAAAAGCTAACAAATGGGTTACAAAAGGGTGTTACAAATATGAAGTCCTGTAATTCAGAAACCAAAATAGTTACAGACTGTCTTCACTTAGCATTAGGTAGATAAGTACATATACCCTACCTTCTAAAATATTATTACACATTTCTTATACACCCCGTATATGTACACCTATATGGTAAATTACTTATCAGAATTTTGAGACCAACACTTAATATTTTTTAATAGAGTAAGTCACAAAACTCAGACTCTAACAAAAAAATCTCAATTAAGATCTTTAATAACGAATTTGGTCATGTCGTTTTATTAAGTAATTTAAAAACATGCCTAACAACAACAGCCAGAGCTGAATATTTTTCAATAGGTAGCACATATTTGTGAAATTTCATGTCATCGAATGATGGGAAGGTTTGATACGTAACTTCCCGCCAACATTGTTTACATACCTACACTACGTGCTACTGTTATAATACTTTACAAGTTTCATTGACCTCTGGTTCGTTCATGTTCCAATACTAAGTACAGTACAGTGGAGTACAATACGTCCAATATAAGTTTGCCGCGCCCTGAAGTTAGTTTTAGCAGCGTCGCATTTGAACAAAATTCATAATGGTCAACTTATGTTGGGCGGCTGTTTACTGTACAAGTTTGACAGCCGCGCCCACTATCGCCTTGCACTTTCATTGTGAAGCAGTTAGACTATTGCGCTTCAAAAAAAGTTATTTACTTAAATTTGTTACCAATCCCAACTAATCAAATTCATATCCATTAGTTAGACCTATTTTTATTAGTTGTAATTTATATGTCTAAGTAACCAAACCAATGGTCAACAATAGAAGTGATCACAGTAAAGAGATCCTAGTGGTATTATTCTCAGAAAGAAAACTGTCTCGAAACATATTCTTCATTTGGACTACTTCAGCAAGATTTACATCAATTATATTGTGAGTTAACAAAGACATTGTATGTATTATTATTAAAGTAAGAATGATGGTGTCTATAAACACATACATAGATGATGCTTTTTCAACCTTTCAGTTCCATCCACTCACAAAGCCGTCACAACAGCATGTCGAATCAATATTTAATTGTATTCTTCGTCTTCATCCATAGCAAAGTCCACGCCCGAGTCAACAGCACACACAGGACTGTAAAGAATTATAAAATATGTTAATTCTGTTGCTAATACGTTCCGGTTAATACATTATTTAAGGATCTAGTCAGACAAACTGCATTTGGACTGCAAGCTTACTGCATCAGCCTGCAGTTTGCTTGCAATTAATTTGCAGTTTTGAGGAGTTATATCAACTGCATTGCAACCACCAAATGAAATTTTGCAGTCAGCATACAGTCCGGATGCAGTCCGTAAGAATAAGACCCTGACATAGTACCAACCTCATTGCCCTACAAGTAAGAAAGACAATCCTTTTCAACTTCCTGTTGTAAAAAAAGTAGTTGAAGGCCCAAAGGCAGCCGGGTTCTCCAAATGGATCACTAGCTAGATCCGGGTTGTAGCTGTATATGCGGCACTCTGGCAGCACAACTTCATTGTCAATGGCAGTCCATAGAGCTGGGCGCAGTTGCCGCCACTGCATCCCGCCTACCGTGGATAGCGCCGCATCGACGGCACCTTGCACCCAACTCTGAGATGGTTCCGCACTGAATTCACTGCTCTATATGGTACATAAAATACATAACATGTGACTATTAAAATCATTAACTTGCATAAATACAAAAAGTGAATTTAGTATTATATTCATATACAACAGTATTCTTGTAACAAAATCAATATTTTATTTAAAGAATACCTTAGTTGTACGAAAATATTTATTGTAAGTGGGTATTTTATATTACCTTGGCCATAGAAAAATCATAATCTGGAAAGGCAGCATTCAATGTGGCAATGAGATAGAACAGTGTTTTCCGAGATATAGTGTCACACAGCACTCCATCTTCATCACCAGATAAACTTCGACTAGAATCATAAAAGTAAGACTAGAATATAATAAAAAATATATTAGGCATCAATAGGCTGGTGGTTAGGCAGACCAAGATTGTTGTAACAGAGGTTCCAGGTTCTGTCCCTCTAGCTTGGCTAATAAACAGTTGAATTATCATACTCCCCATGCAAGCATTTTGCTTACTTGTAGGTGCTAACACGACTTTGGATGTAATAATCTCATACAGCTGTAAATCTTTAAAAAGTACATACAAAATGAATGATACAAACATTATTTTTATTAACAAAATATAGTCATTATAAAAGAACTTACTATATTTGTAAACAATCTAGCAGTGCGTCATTTCATTTCACCCAATGGGAGGGCATAAAACAAAGTGGGGTACTATCCCATTGATTGAAGTGAAATGTCATGTGACCATTGTTGTTTACATACATTGAATGTTCTATAAAAATTAAGCCAATCATATAGGTACCTAATTGATACCATAACACAGAGCCTACCTAATTGAATTATAATTGTCACCGATAAGGTGGTTAATGAACTAGCCGACAGAGACAAACAATGAAATATACCTATACATTACACCCTCGGGTGGTGACAAAGCCTGAAGATTGTGGGTTGTTTCACCATCAGCTGTAAATCTCTTATAAAATGCCTTCTCAGTGCCAGCCATCTTGCAGCTGTAGCTCTCCACACGGCCTTGTACGGCGCTGTCTCCATTCAGGATAGACAGAGCTCGGCTCAATGCTTCCAAACGACCACTCTCTAGGAGTTTCATTTTCTCTTTTAAGTATATTGTTCTTGTTTACCCAATCAAATTACTTATTATAAACGTAGCCCTTATATTTATGCAGCACTGTGCACTATTTCTGTACATAGCCGTGGGGTGTATGAATATTCCTTTTCTCTTGGAGTGTAGCAGGTTTACACTCGGTATCAATTTCGTCTTCTGTTCTTCTTCCGCGCTGATGGAATGCGGGTACATCACAAATAAGAAGGAAAAGAAGAGATTCCAAATTGCTGTACAATTGAAAATTATTTATAGCTTGTTTTTGTCCTAACACCAAGGCGAACGCGTCACTTCACTTCAATATCCCACTAAAATATAATTATCGGGAAACGAAACTGCGTGTATTACAGATCAATATCCATAGAAGACATCGTCACTAAAAATAACATTAAATACAATGAAACGAATTAAACTAGTACACAGAAATATAACGATAAAATTGTTTCACAAAAAACTTTGATGAAGCGGATCACAAACAGACAAAGACCAAAGAGAATATAATAGAGAAGAGACGGGACTCCGAATATTTTTTTTTTTCAGTTTCATCTGACGTTAGTTCCCCGTTTATTGCCATACTCAAGAAAAAAATTAAAATATCTGTCAACGTTAGGGATGCGCAAATACTTATCGATGTTTAGGGCCATGACTAGTGATGTACTTATCGATAATTTGTACGATAAAAAACCGACTACCCCTAAGCACGTATTTTTATTTACATTGGAATAATAATGAAGTCGTTTATGTGTGAATTACTTTATTAAAATTATTACTCAGTTCATCATACCCCAAAGTTGCAACTACAGTGTAATTATTGAACGTAAGTACGTACATTAATCTTAATCATTTTTTAGCCTGCCTTTACATAAAAATATCCAAAGCCCAGCGTTTAATACTATCAATAGTTACATTTCATATTATGTACTGCAGCAAGTGTACTGTAATATTAATTTATACATGAATAAAAATATTCACATTCTAATATATGCACAACAAATAATCCAACAAATTTCCTATTGTAGGCTTTAGAGTCTGGATTAGCCATAATATAAACAGTTGGTAGTCATCAATTACGAAAATATAATATTGCTGCTCCAGATAAGCACCCTTTTTCTGGATTGTTCAGCCGTGGCATGTGGTCAATTGAGGTAATAAAAGGTCTTTGCTGCTAAATAGCTTTGCGATGATATAGATTCCAACATAAAGCTCTGTTTTCAATGGTAGAAAGTACTCCAATATCGTCTACCCGGGCGGTCATGGCAGGGTTGGGACACAGAGAATCACCATCTGAGGAAAATTCATAAATTACTTAATACAATTCATATTACATTCTTCTTAATTTAATATTCCTAGCCGTGACCAGGTCTTCGTTCGCATAGCTTGAATGTCCAAAATGTTGATTACCATGTCGAATTTAATTAAGATTGGAATCTGTTAGATGTTAAATAAATAAATATCGCCCGACTGAGACACGAACTGTTTGGTCCCAAACTAAGCAATGCTTGTACTATGGACACAGTACAATGGACTGAGGGCGATCCCAGTGACACCCAGACCAGGGCAAATTACGAAAAGGCCATTTCCGAAATTTGCCCCAGCGGGTATCGAACCCGCAGCCACCATGTGCAGTAAGCCGATCGGCCTACGCTCGATCCATTGCGCCAAGCGGTCGTCAAGTTCATGATATTGAATAACTTACGAAATTTACCAGTGAATAATCATCTTGATTTCGGCAGGAAGCTCTGTTGTCAACGGTGGGAGGCCCTAGCAAAGCGAGGATCTTCTATCCAGGCGGTGTTTGGGGGACCGGGGAATGCAGAATCACGATCTGAGGAAAATTCTTAAATTTAATAAAATATTTTCTCACTCCCGTACTTAAAAAGCAGAGTTTAAAGGAGCTTGAAATTACTATTTTTTCTTATATCAATGTATTATCATTTGAGTGTAAGAATGGATAGAAAGAATATCCTTCTTAATTCTTACACTCGAATTGATATCTATAACTGAAAGTAAAAAAATAATTAAAATATTTTTCATGATCCTGTGAAACCTCTCTTTTTGAGATACGAGAGTGAACAAGTATAACGACAATTTATGTTACTATGAATGTCCGAAACAGATGCGGTTCAAACATTCACAGTGACATAAATATATACAAAAATACAGGCGAATTTAAAAGCATTGGCAATAATTTAAGTGACTAATTCAGTTTAGATTGTACGCACATAACATTCTGATTATTTTAGGAACAACATTTAATGAATCAAAAATATCATTATTAAAATTAATAATAGGTTGCAGATGTTTATCAATACCTACTTATTGGAGTCATATTTTGTACCTAAAATAATCGGAATATTATTTAGACATAAAGTTTTAAATTTGCCAATGTATTCAAATTCAAATTTGATTCCGGCAGAAAGCTGTGGGACGTCCTCGTAATGCGATGATCTTCTACCCAGGCGATACTCGACAAGGCCAGCGAATGCAGAATAGCCATCTGAAGAAAATTCATAAATTTCATTAATATAACACTGACCACCAAAAGGAATTAAAAATAACAGGATTCCACGGTACTCACATAAAACGTAAAACACTCGTGAAGATCTAGTTAGTGTCCTACATATTGATTACTAGCTGTGCCCCCCGACTTCGTGCGCGTAGTATTTAGCGTAACACAAATTCGGGATTATCGGGATAAAAAGTATCCTATATGTTAATCCCGGTTATAAACTATCTGTGTTCCAAATTTCATCCAAATCCGTTCAGTAGTTTTTGCGTGAAGGAGTAACAAACATACATACATCCACACTCACAAACTTTCACATTTATAATATTAGTAGGACTATGCCGGATTTCATTATGATACCAATCTACGGATTTTATTGAATAACTTTTGAAATTTACCAGTGAATGATATGTTGATTTCGACAGGAAGCTCCGTTGTCCTTCTCCTTCTTCTGTCTTCATCTCCAGCGCTTCAGCTAATAACAAAAATATATAAGTAAATACCTACATTAAACTTTGTGAAGAATTGATTAATATAATATCATAGTTATATTATAAATGCGAAAGTTTGTGAGTTTGGATGTATGTTTGTTACTCTTTCACGCAAAAACTACTGAACGGATTTGGATGAAATTTGGAACACAGATAGTTTATAACCTGGATTAACACATAATTGTAATACTTTACTTTAGTCTACGCGGACGAAGTCGCGGGCTGAAACTAGTAATATCATAGTTATTTCATGTTCTATATCGATAATTTACCTAGGGGTTATGGCAGAGCCGGCGAATGCAGACTCGCCATCTTACGAAAATTCATCATTTACATCAAATTAATATTACATCCCACATATTATTAATAGCCTCCCTCGCAGCTCCACTCGTATAGTTTTAGTTAGTCACCCACTTGCTTACTGCACCGGCAGGTAGTTGCGGGTTCGATTCCCGTCGGGGCAAATTTCGGAAATGGCCTTTCGTAATTTGCCCCGGTCTGGGTATCACTGGGATCGTCCCTAGTCCATTGTTCGGTACCCATAGTACAAGCGTTGCTTAGTTTGGGACCGTACAGTTGGTGTGTCAGTCTGGCGATATTATTATTAGTGACCTAAATGTTGATCACTATGCAGAATTTTATTAAGATCCTAATCTGTTAGATGCTATTGAATAACTTGCGAAATTTACCAGTGAATGAAAATCTTGACTTCGGGAGGAAGGTCTGTTGTCAATGGTGGGAAGCCCTGGCAAAGTGAAGATCTTCTACCCAAACACCGGTTTGGCAGGGCGGGCGGGCGAATGCAGAATCACCAGCTGTTTTTTTTATTAAATTAATAATCAGTACTAACCAGTAGCAGCATAGCACATAGCAGATTTGTTAAGTACACGTCTTACGTGCACCAGGTCCAGGGTTAAACCCCAGCTCGCACCTTTTAGGATTTTCAAGAAACAATGTGCGAACCATCAATTGAATATGATTATAACTTTCTTACAGTAAAGGAAAACATCGTGAGGTAACCTACATGTCTTTCGAAAGATAAGCGAAGTTCGCCAACCTGCACTAGGCCAGCTTGGTGAACTATGGCCTGAATCCTTCTGGCGATGAGGGAGACCGTGCCCAGTATAATGGCAACAAGCTTGCCCCTATTACATTGATTCTAAAATCACCTAATAACTAGGCGAAATGTAGGTGCTCATGCAGTGCACCACCTCTGCCCACCCCTTCGGAGAGTTTAGGAGTGAGGGAATTTATATTCACGAATTACCCATTCTGAATAATATAACTTGTGAAATTTACCAGTGAATGATAATGTTGATATAAAGCCCCATTTTAATTTGTGAGAAATCCTGGCAATGCAAAGATCTTCTACCCAGGCGGTGTTTGGTAGAATTAGTGAAAGCAGAAACGCCATCTGAGAAAAAAACATAAATAATTTCCATTAATAAAATTAATACAATTTTTTTCATACCTTTAATATTATTTATAGCCGTGTCCTGATCTCCGTTCGCATAATTTTAATTAGTGTCCTAAATATTGATAACCATGCAAAATTTTAATAGAATCTGCTAGTTGTTATAGAATAACATGTGAAATTTACCAAGGATAATTTTGATTTTAGCAGGAAGCTCTGTTCTCCTTCTTCTTCTCCTTCTTCTCCTCCTCCTTCTTCTTCTCCTCCTTCTTCTTCTCCTCCTTCTCCTTCTTCTACCTCCTTCTCCAGTGGTTGAGCTAATAACAAAAATATAAAAGTAAATACCTACATTCATCATTATAAAGAATTGATTCATATAATATCATAGTTATCTCATGTATTATATCAAAATAGGTTAAGGAAGTAACATTATTTGATAAATATTTATAATATTAATTAAATAAGTAATATACTACTTTCATACGCCATTTATGAACTACATAGATACACTACTCAATACATGGCAGAAATCTACTTAGAACTACTAAACGCTTTGTACAATGTACATAATTCAAATTGAATCATCTACTTCCAATGCTGTCTAATAACTACATAAGAATGTTTATTTACTTAGAGACAAATTTGTTAGCCTTAAATCTACTAAAATCTGAAATAAAATAGTATTAGAACAACGTACAACAGGTATTATTCTACTATATATTATTTCCTTAATATTGAACTAGCTAGATTCTATTTTTAAAATTTTCGTCAGTAAAACGTTCAAACCTAATTTTAGTTAGTTGCTTTTTATTTTGCATTTCCTTGAGCTTGGCATTTCTTCAGATAATCTGCGCATGATTGTTCATTTTCACTTAATAGCCGATTTACTTTTTTAAACTCGTTTCTTATTAATAATGAGGAAATTTGTAATAAAAGTTGGTTTGTCATTTCGTTGTTGTGAATTTTACAAATCCATGAACAATCAATTTTCGTTGACAACAGAAGCCGAAAGTATCTTCCAATATCACTTTGGTGCAAGCATGGTTTAATTTCTTGATCAAACAGTTGTACAGCCATCTCAACTGCCGAGCATAAGTCCACAGTAGGGTAAATCAGAGATTGTTTATCGTCCCACCATTCATTCAATGCTATAAACTTATACATGTCTGTATTTTGGTTTAAGCAATTTGAGCAATGGGTTCGTTTAATAAGAACTGACGCTATGTAGCCACTGACATACACAACAGGTTGCTTTTCAAAAGATTGAAATATGTGTTGTTGCGGTACAGCCTCTTCGTCCTCAGGAATATGTAATAGCAATGAGTCATCAACATCATCAACCTCCATAATTTCTTCTTGAACGTTACATGAAGTGCCGTAATCATGTTCAATGTCAACTGAATCTTCTGCGGCTGTACATTTAAAAACTAAGTCATGAAAATCTAATATGAACCTATTTTCATCGTTTTCGCAATTGGACCCTCTCAATGGTGTGTTTAATCTAGTCAATATTGTCGACTTCAGGGCGGCAGTGAAATGACAGCAGGTAGGGTTTT